>LR990864.1:9088786-10402202 GCA_905163395.2 Endotricha flammealis | reverse complement strand
TTAGAAAGACATCGAAATTAATTTTGCATATCATTGGTTGTGTGCAATGTAAAAGTAAAGTGAAATTAAGAAACTCTGAAACTTTCTTTCGAAAATTGAGCACGGTTTTTTTGCCTTAAATAAATTATCGAAACAGACTAAAATTAAATGATTAGCAATGTGCACTGATTAATAAACGTACAAGAGTTTCAAATCTGGCACAAGGAAAATATTTGTGTATGAATCGGAATAACTTTCCGATTCAGACAAGCCAAATATACAGTCGTTAAGTTTTAGCCAAAACAGACCCCCTGTGGACTAAAAACTGCAGCTGCAGTTGACATCCAACCTGAACCACAGAAAATGAATGGATCCGGATGATCAGATACGAAATGTAAATGGTGTTGAGTAAATTCTGAAATATTTTATTTTCTCTCAGACTCAAATTGCGATCTCAGAACGATTATAAATTTAGATTTTGTTTTTTTTATGTCACATGCCAGAAAAACAAACAAGCGTGATGTAAACTTAAACGTGCTTAAATGCATAATATGAAATTAATTAAGTCATAGATACTTAAAAATATTTCAAAGTGTGAGAAGGCCAATAGCTTTCTAACAAAACATACTTGATAATGTCACATAGTGATTAGGTACACTTGTATCGCGCGTGTCGGCCGCGCCGTCGTCCGTCGCCGCTGGTCAGGGTCCGACCACTATTGACACTTTCACCTCGGCCCGTACCAGCTTTTACGTCACTGACCGCCGCAATTATATCATCACGAAATCAGCTGAAGATAAGTGGCGCATTGGCACACTGTTTGAACCGAAACCTTTTTGTTAAACTGAATCATCGTTTTTACCAAATGTTGTTACATCGGTAATTATGACGTAGTTATGATTTTTATTACAAATTGTCGTATCAACACTTTACGTCTGCTTCCTAGGCTTTAAATGGAACATAAATTTGCGCAACATTTGCATTTGCCACTGCCCACGGAGCACAGATACACGGTGCTCTGCTCTATGGGCAGTGGTGATCACTTTGCCAATGTCTTCAATAAATAAAATGGGGAATCGCATTGCTTAGTCAGATTAAATAGAATTTTCAGAATTAAATAGGGAGGTGTAGATTTGCTAAAATCAAAAAAAAACATTTATACAAAAATATCGATGCAATCAGTATTACGATGACTAGAGAGAGTTATAGGATGTGAAAGCATAACCACTGAATAAATTTCATCAATAGGAAGGAAGTATGACTCCCGTTTACGTATAGAGTAGATTACGTTTACGTACAAATAGGCCTAACACAAACAATATTTACGACACCCAAATTATTTGTTGTAAAAGACACCTGCTTTGTTTTTGTGGTTTCTATTTACTCGTGCGTTTCCATTCGTCATGGGGTGTGCCATTGTGCTGTTGTGTAAGGAGTTTGCGACGACCTCTTCAGCACAATGAAAAACATTTCGTAATTATTACATCTGGAATATGTAAACGAATTATAAGATTCGCCTCACTGGATATTAAGAGCAATAATGGTAATTCAGTTTTAATATAAAATGTCAATTTACCGTGTTAGATTACTCGCACGAAATGTGTGTGAATGCATCACTAATTATTTTAATACTTGTCGTCAACAACTGTATGTACCTACCCACAACCTTTTAGTCAATAACAAAAAAAAATACTGATATTGTCCAAGTCGTCTAAGTGTATATAGGTGCCGGCGAGTACTATTTTCGATTTTTATATGGAATTAGTATTCCATATAAAATAACTAACGTTAAGGATTCAAGAGTTATTTTATGAAAACTTTAACAATCAATGGGTTTAGTATCTATGTGTCAACCCTCGAAGCTCCGGCGTTCCTAGATTTGACTAGTCAATCCTCAGGTCTAACTTGAAACCTAATCTAACCTAACATAACCTAACCTAATTATTTCGGGGTTAGCCCGAAGGCTTTGGTCAAACCTGGGATAAACCAATCATTCCGCAAAGAAACTGCGTATCGACCTTTGACTATGTCATCTACATGCAAATGCAACACGAGTTTACATTTATTATGATCTACAAACCATGTCGTTTCATGTCAGTCACTCTTCGGTGATGCAGATGAGATTCTAAGGAGAGTTTTTTCAAGTCAGATTGGGATAAAGAAAATGCATTTTTTAAGACATCATCAATAATAAAATTTTTGTAATTAAAAATTAATAATAAATTAAACGTATATATATTTTTTTGGTGCAATAAAGAATATTGTATTGTATTAATATGTATTGAGTATTTCTTAAACACAACACTCACCTCACCCGAGTTCCGAGAAGGCGAACTTATACTTTTCTCTTTTCATTTCCACGTGTTTGTAAAAAGTCACTGTCGCGTTTCACTGAACATTTCACTACACTGCGCTATATGCGCATACACAGTCACAATGTTTGACATCAACACTATATTGTAAAATGACACACGATCAGTTGACGAAACACCTGCAACAAAAAAAAATACATTTTGACATTTCTGGACATACCATTTTAATTCCAAATGTAAGGGACAAACAGTGAGTTCCTCAAAACTATTTTTAATTAATGACATATCATTTTATGGCTGTCACTGTCATATTAAAGAAAAAAAAAAGAGATAGCTTGAGTTTGAATGTGGAATGAAAATTTATAATGCGTTTCTGAAACAAGCTAGAATACCACGTTTTCAGTGGAGGAAAAAGAAACATAATATTGTTTTACGTAAAACAAAACGGGGCGAAGTCCGAGAATGGCTAATGTATAAACACACACAAGGGATAAAAGCGGGTTTTTATACTCGTACGATTTTTGGATATCGTAAAACGAAAATTGTCACTTCATCAGGGGGTTCACGACCCTCAGTAACGTCCAAGACGCGAGGGGGATTCATATTTTTACAATTTACTTAATGTCCATAGTGTAAATTGACTTTCAAAACAAATGGATTCTATTCAAAAAACAATTTGAATTAGCGAAATAGCTACTGCTGTTAGTAGAAAGGTACGTGGGAATGGTAGTAAAGTTAAATTTAATGAAGCCTACAACAAAGCAATGTTGTGGCGTAATCGCGACGAAACTTGAGAGATGACAAGCTGTTTATTCACACGAAAATTTAGGCAAATCCACGAAATTTTTGATAATTATGACGTAGCTCCTTTATTGCGCGGAGTCATAGAACTTTTGTTATCTACATTGTTTATATTTGAAGTTTCTTTTAATAGAATTTTACGTGTAATAGGTATGTCATTTATATTAAGTACCTATCTAATCGAATAAAAACATAATGATTATCATGAAACCTTGTTGCTGGGTAGATACGCTAACTTTTCTAGGAGATTATCTTTTTAAGCTATTCTGAACTGAATTCACAGAGAAAATACGTCTGTATGTGCTGTACTACATATGAGACATATCGCCATTTTTTTTTTTGCTGACCAAGCTAGTCATGGGAGACATGGACTAAATACTGCAAAACAGTCACGTTCTTAGGTACGAAATTATCTTTTAAAAGGCTTCTATATCTCAATTGTATTGTATGCTATTTATCTTTACATTACCGAAATACTGTCATTAAAATGTCTGTGAGTGTCCACAATATTTATGGATCATCGCGGTTTTGTGCAGTTGCTGTAATATTTTTCGCAACTGGTCCACTAACCATCCATCACACGCTTAATGATTAATATAAGAGTTGGTCTAATTCTGTAGACTATGATCACAAATGTAATTATTGTTAGTCATTTATTATAGCGAATCGTATAGGTATTATTAGGTCTTATACAGACGAGCAGCACTATCAAATCTTAGGCAGCAGATTGCAGTTTGCCACCATTCAATATGGACAGTGTCGGCACCATTCGTTTATTCCGGTTTTATGAGGTTGATCGAGGATTATTTTTGTCTTCTAACTTTGGTTCGATCAACTTTGCGTATATTATAGAGTCATGGTGCATACGCTGTTGTAACAATACGCTCGTGTTTATACAACTTACTGCGTAAACAACAGAACACTGCAAATCTGTACGGCGCCTTAAATTACAACTTTATGAGTGGAGAGAAATAACCTTATAGAACATTAATTGGCGTGGGTATTGCAAAACTTCAAAGGTCTTAAATATAATTAATTGTATCGTTCATTTATTTAATTCAATTAAGTTTTTGTTCTGTGCGAATACATCCTCATATTCGTACAATCAAGTCTTTTTTTCTGTCTATTATGTTTTATGTTCGCAAAAAGTATAATCATTAGCAGTATAATAAATTGTAGAATTAATACAATTAAAAACAATCAGCTTCTAACTGATACCATTACATTGTACGCAGTTCATGTCTTCCTTGGTTTAATATGTTTGTTTGGGTTATACCCATGTTATTATGCTGCTGGATGTGACCTTATAAGCTCAAGATTCTGAAGGAGTTTCTAATTTTCCAATCTTTTCCATATCATGTTACAATTTATGTTGTATACCATTGTAGTCTTTCATTGTTGTCTTTTACAAAAGTTAAACACTTTTGTAATAACATCATGAGAATACATTTCAGTTGTTAAAAATAGAAAATGGAGACGAGACGTACACGGTATGGAGTAATCTACAGCTTTAGATTAAAATAAGTTACAGTTGAAAGTAACCCATGAGAAACAAGACACTTTTAATATTTAGAATTACGTATTTGTAGGCTGTCATTCAGCCAGTACTGCTTTTTTTCATATACTTATCAAACAATAATATTTCCTGTCAGTATTAAGACTTAGACTCAATTATCAGCGTCTTAAGGACCAAATTTAAAAATATATTATTTTGTAATATCGCGACTCACGTATGATGTAAGAAAACCTTTTTATAGCATTGGCCTGTATTACTAAAAGGATAATATTCTTTTAATCTGATATAGGATCAAATATCAGCGTGTAGTCAGCAGATATTCGCGTGCAATTTCAAAAGACGGCCTTCGTGTGGCGTCGGTCGCCGGCAGGACCCCGAGCGATCGGCCCCCGTACAATCTCTCGATTCAAAGTATCGATAATTACTCATTACGCTAATGGTCCCCGATCGCGGCCATACATTATGTTCTTTGTCACGACTCGATAATAACGAGTTCTTCTCGATTCGGGACGATGACGCTAATGTTATAAAAGAGATACAATTATAAAATATAATTACGTATATCATAAAATAATGTTGGAAACGGTTAAATGTTTTGTGTTTTGTGACGCGTTTGTTTCATTATCATGTTGGGGCCTACGCCCAAGTAGGGTTGCCAGATCGCCAAACCTAATAGCCGGACAGAGCAGCCAGTTTGGCCGGACATTTGGGTAAAAAGGCCGGACATTAATGAGGATTTTGTGTCACAGTACGACGAAAAAATTTTAATGTAAAATCAAGCTTTTTTGATTATTATCAAAAAAAATTTTTAAATTCTAATGAATATACCTATTTAAAATCGAATTCCAAATCGGTATAAGTATTTTATTATTATTCAGTCAAATAAAGTCATCAGTCAAAATTAAATTCTAGTTAAACATTTATCAACATTTTTAAATTCTTCTAAAATTCGCTCGGCTCTCGCTGGTTTGCAAAATGTAAAAAGCCTAACAAAAGCCGGACAAGCCGAACACCGTTTATTTTAGCCGGACACGCAATCAAAAAGCCTAACTATGTCCGGCTTTATCAGGACGCCTGGCAACCCTACACGCGCCGCGCGGCGCGCGCCAACAGTTTGCTCTCTTGTCCGCTCGGACGCTCGTCCGCCCATCGTCGTACGAATCGCCACTCTGACAAAAAGCCGGACAGGCCAAACACGTACATATTTGGCCGGACGCGACCGCAAAAAGCCAAACATGTCCGGCTAAAGCCGGACACCTGGCAAGCCTACGCCCAAGCAACATAGATATATAGATAGACAGAAATAATGCTTTATTTGCAATACACAGAATTAAGTTATGCAATATATAACTTACAGGCTAACATAGACTTGCTTGCCTTAGTAGTATAAAGAAAGAAAAAATAGTCATACACTAACATCTTAAATGCTTATTTGTAGCATAGTCATCTATACCAATAAGCAATAGAATCCAAGGCAGATTTTTATTTACTTGGCCTTAGTGTTGCAATAAGTAACATAATCCTTCCTCAATAGTTAGAATGTCGTAAACATAGTGAAAATTGTGGAATGTACGACACAAAATATTTAAAGGACATTATTATTAACACGTATGAAAAATAAATAATGAGAAAAACTAAAATGCGTGCAAATATGGTGATGTCTGAGATATCGGCAAGCAGCGTGCGTATGTGGATTTCGCAAGATGGTCACACAAACATCGATCACTGCCGGCGACGTCCTTGCCCGAAATTCTTCGACGATTTTGCCCTTACGTGGTATAACTTTTATTTGTGTGGTAAAAATTTTGTTCCGAGTTTAGGTGAGACTATAAAATACATGTTTGTAATTAGTGGGGCACACACATGTGATCGTTGTGTTTATTTACAAGAGCATAAAAATCATATTATGCAAGTTCTTGCGGAAGAAGTCGCGGAAGTCTCGCATGATTTTATTGCAAACAAGTGCGTATAGAGGTGAACTCATAATGGGGCCCGATTCTACTAAACAAATGCACCAATGGACTCTCAATGGTGTCTCAATCGTGTCTCAATAGAATGTCGATAGTGTATCAGTGGAATTGTTTTTGACATTTGTTATGGACTTAACAATAACATTATGTTTAACTTATTGTTAAACATCTATCGGGAGATGTGCTGTGAAATTTATTGCTGGCGTAAACACAACCCAAGTTTAGCTAGTAGGTATTCCTTATTATTTAAAAAAAACACCCCTACTCTCTTTTATATACTAAATTCTTTTAATCTATATTTATAAAGTTTCGATCGAACAAACAGACATGGCGAAACTACAAGGCCTCCTGATACCACGTATTATAATGAAACCAGAACCTAACAATGAATCTAAGAGAAGCATATCCCGATGCTGTTTGTTTGATTGTCACGTAAACAATACACTTACATAACATTTGTCAGTTCGTGAAAGTTTTTTCTTACCTGTATTTCACGAGCTTAGCTTTAGTGAAATTGATATTCGGTTCAGACGAGCAGTGACATCATCTTTGTTGAACAAACAAAACAGAATAAAGGTTGACACATACTAAAAAGTGTCTCAGTTTCGCGGTACCGGGCCGCTACTCCCCTGTTCGACCTTACTCTCCCATTGTCACCTTCTTTCATCTTGTGGTGTGATGCTGACGGAGCGTTCCGGGGCGAGCGCCGGCCGCCCAGTTTATCTTTGGGTTTGGCCGGACGGCCCTCACGGGGTCGCGGTTGTATCATAGTACCCGTGGCCCCGCCACTTAGGGGGCGAGAGGCATCCCGTCAGTTTTTTAGTGGTAAGTTCCACAGTCCCCAGCGTATATTGCCCGAGCGGTGGGCCTGCTGCAAAGCATTTTTCTGACGATAAAAAAAAAGTGTCACCCTAAGCCGAGAGAGGCAACCTATGGGCGTCCTGAGCAGGCCCTGGAAATCATAAGCCGTGAGAGCCTTCCGCTCGCGCAATTTCCCCGTATAGTAGTAGTAGTAGTAAGAGTCCTCTACCGGACTGATTACAAGCGTCCAATAATATCAGCGTGGCATAAGTCACTATTGCGAAGTTTCACACTGTAGCCATCCACATCCATAGCGGTGATTTACTAAATGCATTATTTGTAAGTTCTAGGTTTTGTGGAAATAAGTTAACATTTAGAGACTGCCACGCAGCGCGTAGCATCGGAAATGCTGTAGTGTAGCGGTACATACTGAACGTGTCGCGCTGTAAACGCATTCGGTGTATGTTAGCCTTTAAGAGATGGAACGCAAATTCATACAAAAGCATTGAGTCTTTTCTACACTGTGCAAAATGTACGTGAGAAACTGTAACGCATTGTTTCTGAAGACAAACGAGGGATCTGTGGGACTATTGATGGAGGTACACAATTGTTAACTCTATCCACGCATGAGACACTCGGCAGGTAATTACTTACAACAATATTAATTATAAATCAACATTGTTACTTATAACGATGCATCCACACCGAAGTTACATATTGTGAGGCAATATTTCGCAATACTACAAGTAACATTTTATAACTTTTGTGGCTAAGCGTTGTAAAAAATCTCTATTTGTGAACTGAACACATACATTAGTCGACTGACGACCTCCGTGGCGTAATGGTTACCACGCCAGACCGCCACCCAGGAGGTCCCGGGTTCGATCCCCGGTCGGGTCATGATGAAAAACGAACTTTTTCTGATTGGCCTCGGGTCTTGGATGTTTATCTATATATGTATTTGTTATAAAATATAATATCGTTGAGTTAGTATCCCATAACACAAGTTTCGAACTTACTTTGGGGCTATCTCAATCTGTGTGAATTGTCCCTATATATTTATTTATTTATTTATTTATTATTAGTCAGTCTAGCACTGATTCGAGTCGAAAATAGAAAGAATCTTCGATTTTTGTTACCATACGTAATCTGCAATATTAATTTTTGTGCAAATCTTTGATCGAAAAAAAAAACATCAATTATCTGTACAAAAATTAATTAAAGACTAGATAATAATACATAAGAATGTAAAGAAGCCTGTTTAATAAAAATATGATAATTATTTATGTTAGTAATTATGGTGATTTGTGTGACACATAGAAAACGTGATTCCGTTGTCAATGAAACGTGATCACTGTTGATACATTCGTATTGAAATAATGGTAACTCGTATTTTAATGTGCACGATACCTACTTGAAGTATTCACTATAAATAGCAAATATTTATCATCACGAAGAAGAACACTGACCTGAGGACCTATTCTCGTAACAAAAACAATTAAAACCGTCGTATCAATTTCAAGCGCTACTGCTCATACCATTTTTTTATACCACAAAGGTGGAAAACAAGCATACGGCCGGCCTGATGATGAGCCGTCATCGTAGCTCATAGACGCTTGCAATACCGGGGGTAACACTCACGCGTTGCCAACCCTTCCAACCCCCCCAAGTGGAGCTCTGGAGACCTTAATCACCATAGGAACACAACATGGCCGCGAGACCAATGCTATTTGGCTACGATCTTCTGTAAGGTGGCGGTCCTTCCCCAGACGGGCTGCGCTGATGCGGAGCGGATTATCCGCTGTGCCCTACTTCTCGCTTAAGATTAAGACTGTTCTTGTTAACTGAATTGACCCGCTGAGATGAGCCATCTAAACTTACTTGAATAGGCCTATTTGATTAAAAAGTTTTATTCCACGCGGGCGGAATCACACATAATGATACCACACCACAAAACTCAGGTCGGGCTCTAATTTGAACACAACATTTCTCCAACATAATTTTCAGTTTCAATTACATAATAACACTGTTCTTCTACCTTTTACCGCATTGTGGTTGGTATACGTGTGATTACATCTTAAGGGCTCTTTTACACGATGACCACTACCACAGGTCAATACACAGCACTATGCCTACACGATGGGTCATCATTGTGGGCTATTGCCATGGGCTTTCGTGTAAGACCCATTACTATCAATACATAATATGTAGTAAATTGATCATCAGTTCATGATAACTTTAACTTTTGTAGGTTTCAAGGCAATATTATTTAATCTTAATGGATCATCACAGATACCACAATTTTTAGTTTTGAAATTGAGTGATCATTTAATCACACTAAAGTGTTATTAAACGTTTTAACGTCGTAAAGTAAATAATGATTAATATAATAAATATTTCGCAATTTTAATGTATGCCTATACTTAGAGAAAACAAGATTTCCAGATGGGTTGGCCGCTTGGTAGACTTGTATCGCTAAACAAATGTCAAGAACGTAACATAGTCGCGGCGTCGCAGAAAGTGTCGTAACTAGAACCAGAAATGCCTACCCATTGCCGTGAAGACGAATGGAATAATACAATTGGCAAATTCTAAAATCGCAGTTTGACTGAATAAGAAGTTGGTTGGGCAACGTTATACGTACTTGAAATGTCTTCGATCAAACCGACTTTTCATATACAACCTCGACTGATTTAGGCTTTAGACATCCAGAGGACACATTCAGAATATATGCTACGAAATTCCCATGGGAACGAAAATAATGACATTGCTAGAGTGAATTAAAATTGCTAATCTTTTTGACGAAGTTTCACAAAGTAGCTAAAATAGCTAAATACTTGTTCTTTCATGGTGGCTGTCAAATCTTTTCTTTTATACATAAAAATTCAAAAATAATATTTATGTAAAAATTATAAAATTTTATTAGACAAAAGTTTTCTTTAGATTAATATATTCACTATGATATTCAGCTTGAATTTGTGTTAATAGTGAATGTCGAATCACGAACTGGGATTAACATAATGATGTTCACGAAATAGTCAGGCTCATGGATTTAATGAAGTCAAAATAAGCTGCTGTACTTGGGCATAAATATAAGGGCGTGATCAGACTTATGTGTCTGTTAAAACGAAACACTTTGTTCTTGTGTTTTAAGTTAATACACTAATATTATATCACTTATCACTACACTAACTCAAAGGTTAATTTTATTTTTTTCAGTCTTCTAAAATAATCTGGTGAATCAGCAGTTGGACTGCTTCGAGTTTCACATGACGATGAAGTCTATTATCATGAGCTCCTGTATACTTTTATATCACATTGTCCACAAACTTCACTTTAAGGTTCCGATGGAGGCAATCATTTGTGAAGTAGCATTACGATGCCTCTGATAAACTAACATTAAAAATTGTTTGATTGGCTGACAGCATGTCAATGGTCATGTCACGCCAAATAATTTTAAATAATTAAAATACTTTAATAAAAGTTATAAAAAAGAGGCAGGCTGTGAGGGCAGTACCCAGTGCAGTACCGGATAACAAATTAGACATAATGGACATGTGCGAGGCCTAAAGAATTGTGAAGTTTGGTTGGTGAAAAGCAAAAGTTTTAGTAGCGAAGGACGCCATCGCGTTGCCAAGCAATATATCTACCACCTATTGCAAAAATACCTATCGACCAATCCCGAGCCACCATCTTCGTCCCTTCAAAGCTGTCTCACCAATCGTCGCCTTCGTCGTCCCGTCCGTTGTGACAGTGGCTGTTGCTCAGAGAGAAAAATAAGACGTTGTTGTTGTTTATGTTGTTTATTATTATTTATAGTCAATTTTTTGTATTGTTTATTTTATAAGGAAAACTTTTTATTACATAAGTTTTTAAGTTTAAAAGAAGTGTAAAATGTGAATACAAACTTGGTAAGTACGCATGAATCCGAGTGATGTCACAGTATCGCAAGTCATTTCATGTTCCATTTGCAATAGAAATTTTAATACCGTAAGAGGTTTAAACATCCATCGAACCCGCATACATTCCCATCACGTTAATCCCGTTACCATTCCTAGCCAAACATGTACACAATCACACACACCATTCCATACACATTTATGTTCTTTAAAAAAAAACATTCTTCTGGTGAAAAGGATTCCAAGAGGTGCCAGAATTGCTGTTGCTACAAAGCTATCTGAGATCGTGGAGCAGTGCGTAGACACCAATTCATTCGAATCATGGCAAAGATTGATGACCTTTTCATACTCCACTCTCCACGCTCCCACCACCGACACAAACAGCCACTTATTTTTGACGCAAAAAATTAAAAACAACTGCATTACTGAGCCAGATTTATCATCACAACCTATTAGCAATCCTCAAATCAAATCAAATGGCAAGTCAAAATTTAACTTATCCAGTAAAATCAACGAAAAAATTGGTGGTGGCGATCTCAGAGGCGCCGCTCGACTCCTTTTCAGCAATGATCTGATATCACCCGATTCCCCCGAAACCCTCGATACCCTTCAATCAAAACATCCCCCGGCTCCGACTATACCTCCTCCACCGGAACCTCTGACAGACACCCAGGCGTGTCTTCAAATTACAAACAAAGATATCGTTTTGGCTATCACTTCCTTTAAACCTGGCTCCGCTGCTGGTTTGGATGGACTTTCACCTCAGCATTTAAAAGACTTGATATCCATCCAAGCTGGTAATGCGAGCCAGATGCTAATATCTTCCCTCACAAAATTAACAAATTTTATGCTACTCGGAAAAGTCGATCCTGACATTGCCCCTATCCTTTATGGTGCAAATCTCATCGCACTTACAAAAAAGGATGGGGGAATCAGACCAATTGCAGTTGGTTCCACTTTCCGGCGAATTGTATCAAAATTATGCGTAAAATATATTAGCAACAAATTACGGAACCAATTTGAACCTCACCAACTTGGTTTTTGCACCAAGGGTGGCTGCGAAGCAGCTGTACACGCAGTTCGTACCATTTCTACCCAAAATTGGAGCGAGGTCATTTTAAAATTAGATGTTAAAAATGCGTTTAATTCAGTAAATAGGGATACCCTGCTGAAAGAAATCAAAAAATCCACACCAGAAATATTTAACTATTTAAACCAATGTTATTATTCACCATCCAAACTACTATACAAAAATCACGCGTTAGAATCTGCCGTCGGGTGTCAGCAGGGAGATCCCCTTGGGCCGGCCATTTTCAGTCTAGCCATTAATCCCATCATAAAAAACCTGGCTTCAAAATTTAATGTCTGGTATCTAGACGACGGAACCCTTGGAGATAATGCAGAAACCGTCGTTTCTGATCTCTCTGGCTTAATTCTTTCTTTTAAATCAATTGGCTTAGACCTAAATTTTAATAAATGTGAAATTTTTATCTCGGAAAATGTAACCTCCACCCGTCGTTCGGAAATTATTTCAAAATTTAATGCAATTGCACCAAACATCAAAATTCTTAGTGAAGAAAACTTTAATCTCTTGGGGTGTCCCGTATTCGAGAGCGCAATAACTCCACATGTGGAAAATTTGACAACAAAATTTAATGATTGTTCAAACCGCCTTTTAGAAATAAATTCTCACTGCGCGCTCTTAATCCTAAAATTCTGCCTTTTTGTCCCAAAATTTACTTATCTCATGCGTTGTTGTCCTTTGTGGAAATCGCAAAATTTAACACACAAACTGGACAACATCGTAAAATGTCATCTTGAGAAAATTTTAAATATTCAACTTACTGAACAGTCATGGATTCAGGCATCCCTACCCATCCGCTACGGAGGTATTGGGATCCGTAAAATTTCTAGTGTAGCGCTACCGGCGTTCTTGTCCTCTATCCACAGCACAGCCACGCTTGTAAACAAAATATTGATGCGAATTCCCGCACCATTCGAGGTGGCGTGCTTAGTAGAGGCCAGTGACGCCTGGAAAATGGCCTACCCAACCAAAAACTTACCGGAAAACCCAAATTCACAACGGAGCTGGGATAAGATTTGTTGTGAAGAAATTCAAAATTTGTTACTTTTGAATAACAGCACTGACGCCGACCAAGCACGACTCAGAGCTGTGTCAAGGAAGGAGGCCGGTCACTGGTTGCATGCCTACCCATGTGCCAATGTGGGCACCCTCCTTGACTCCGAGACCCTCCGAGTCGCGATAGGCCTTCGTCTTGGTGCCCAGGTTTGTATTCCACATAGATGTCCTTGTGGCACAATGGTGAACGCATTGGGACACCACGGGCTTTCTTGTACCAGAAGCGCCGGCCGCCTGTCGCGTCACGCTTCTATCAACGACATAATCCGTCGGTCTCTCGTCACTGTCAACGTGCCTGCTATTCTTGAACCGAACGGCATCGCACGTGACGATGGTAAGAGGCCAGACGGAATGTCCCTCGTACCGTGGAGTATGGGACGGGCCTTGGTGTGGGACGCGACATGCGTTGACACACTTGCCCCGTCACATCTTCACGGTACGAGTAGGAGTGCGGGAGCGGCGGCGGAGTCCGCCGAGAAACTAAAAGCCACAAAATATCAGCAGCTGACTGGTTCCTACGATTTTGTGGCTTTTGGTGTAGAAACATTAGGCCCGTGGGGTACCTGTGCGTTGTCCTTTTTTAGGGACATCGCAAAAAGGCTGCGACAAACCACTGGTGACCCAAAGGCTGGCAGTTACTTCGCTCAACGGATATCTATCGCCGTTCAGCGAGGTAACGCTGCTAGCATTTTGGGCACCCTGCCACAGGGACCATGTCTTTTTAATGCTTAGTTTTAGTTTTTATTGTTAGTTTAATTTTTAATTTTTATTGTTAGTTTAGTTTTAATTAATTTTATTGATATTCATATTATTTAATTTTGCAATGAATAAATACTTACTATATTAGTACTCACATTAAAAATTAAACTATGTCAAAACATAAAACACTGATTTTAAATCAGTCAATCAATTTATCACATCAGTAATATTAAATTTTATTTCGAGTATACGTACAGTCAACAAAGGAATTGACTGACCCCCCCTTGTATATATGATTAAAGATTTCTAAATATTGCGTGAAGGGATTTACTTAAAAATTTCTTTATCAATAGTATTCATGTTGTATTATGTAATTACAAATTTTCAAGTAAATCCCTTCACGCAATATTTAGAAATCTTTAATCATTATATACAATGGGGGGTCAGTCAATTCCTTTGTTGACTGTTCCTACGCACAGTTTACTGCTATTACCGTATGAAGGTAACCTAGGTTTATACTTTTAAATTAGTGTGATTACGCGCGCGTAATCTATGATGCATCCGTCAATATAATTTAAAATTGTAACCATATGCATGCAGTTAATAACAGTGTCAAAATAAACGGAACTCCACCACTTACATGTGATAATATACGAGATAATGAGTATTAATTCCAGTGACATACATACAAATGTACCTTCATGTATTAGTTAGAAGTGATCTAAGCAGATGCACAGATAATAAAAACCTGTCAAATGATCTAGTCCAGGGGTGTCCAACATAATTTTGCGGCGGGCCAGGTCAAGCATGTTTGTAACCATAGCGGGCCAAAGAAATACCCAATAGCAAAGTGAGCTATATATATATATTTGGCCCGCTATGGTTACAAACATGCTTGACCTGGCCCGCCGCAAAATTATGCTAGGTATGACTTTAAAAAATTTAACTAGCTAGCTCGCGGGCCGGAAGTAGGGCCTACGTGGGCCGGATGGTGGCCCGGGGGCCGTATGTTGGACGGGCCTGATCTAGTCGGACTCACACAAAGGAATTTGAAAATAATATAAATAACTTAATGTAAAAGCTAAATCTCTAGGCTGTTTTTCTTAACTTGACCAATGTAGTAAACAATCTTAGCGTGGCTTTTTATTCAATTATCCATGTGTAAAATAGATAAATCGCCAGAATAATAAATTGTTGTGTGTGTATTCGCTATTTCTCACTATATTATTATTATTATTTGTGAATAATAATTTTATTTACCTATTTTCGGTAAAAAGACGTGCTAAGATTGTTTACTACATTGGTGAAGTTAAGTAAAACAGGGTTTAAATTAGTACGGAATCCGTTTTGTGTTAGTCAAATCCGTAGGCGTAGGTACTTGACTAGGCTTAACCAGCACTTGATCGGTATTATTATTTAATACATAGTACTTACTACCCAGTCAAAATTTCTACTGACTACCTATTACTACAGTAGAACCTTAGGCTGTGTTATTACGATTCATGTGGTATATAGCACGCTGGCAGACAGACTAACACCGGAGTCTTAGGCGACCTCCGTGGCGTAATGGTTACCATGCCGGCCCGCCACCCAGGAGGTCCCGGGTTCGAATCCAGGTCGGGTCATGATGCAAAATCAAGTTTTTCTGATTGGCCTGGATCTTGGATGTTTATCTATATAATGTATGTATTTTTTATAAAATATAGTATCGTTGAGTTAGTATCCCATAACACAAGTCTCGAACTTACTTTGGGGCTAGCTCAATCTGTGTGATTTGTCCCTATATATTTTTTTTTAATTTAGTCTTAGTAATAGCTCTCTCTAGCACTCTTCGGCTACGGCCCCCTAAAAAATATTATTTAGAAACCGATCAATCAAAATTACTTCTAATCAAAAAGTCCGAGGTGGATAAATTACGCTGAGCGGAGGTGAGCAAAGCGTAACATAGGTGATAGGTTAATTCTGTTCCGGCACCAAGAATGGCATAAATTCACATAATTTTAATATTATGAATGTGCAAGTTTGTTTAACCTTGAAAGTTTGCTTGAAATTAACACTCATAAAGTTTTTATCTCAAAAATCATACCTGGAACAGACACAACTGGATTTGAAGGATAAATCCGTGGGTCAATAATTTCAAGTTGATATGGAACAGCCTTCATACATTTTTTTATCATCGTTTCGTCATGTCTGCTTTGCCGTTTGTTCGTGGACTAGCTCCAAGCTGTTTAATTTCCCATATCAATAATTTAATTTCATCGCAACAACAAAAATATTTAAGACCTATAATATATTAAGATTAGATTGATAAGTGCTAATTCATCCTGCAGAAACGAAATGTATAATTTCATACTTTTGTATTACGCGTGATTTGCATACCAATGTGTGCAATAATAAATTGAAGTGTCTATTCGTAATTTCAAAACAACATCTCTTTACATAATGGATATGAATGTTTAAACGTTATTTACCTAAACAAAAAATATATTTGCTCAATTATTTTCTGTCCGTCTGCTTGTAACTTATATCTGAAATGGCTGCTGGTCTGATTTAGTATAATATTAATATGGCCCTTTTTTTCATGATTAAAAGTGGAACTTATTAAGAACAAGTAAAACCCTTTATACGTATTAATTGAATAGGAACGTGTTTTAGTCTGTCCTTCCATGATTCATGTTAATGTTACACACAGATAGTAGAATTAATTTAATTGTAAAATATGTAATTATGATTGTGACAGCTGCGTGCGACACAGTTTGTGTTCAAATGTTGACATTTAAATGAAACGAAATTGTGATTGATGGTTTTTAGAAAATTTTCGAAATATTAACACCTTTTTTAATTGACTGCCCATTGTTGTTTGGCATTGTGTGAAAAAAGTTGTTTATGTGTTTTGCTACTAGCTATTGCCCGCGGTTTTACCAGGAATATCTCGTTCCTGAAAATAAAGGGATAAAAGCTAACCTTTGTGTTAATCCAGGTTATAAACTAAATGTGTATCAAATGCCAAGTAAAACCCAGTAAAGGGTAATTCAGCGACTGACACCACGAGGGATTGGAACCATGGTGTCAATCGCGGAAGGACTCTTTTTGAATTGACTGATTGACACCATGGTGTCAGTCGAGTAACAAATAATTTGGACGTGGTCGATTGACACCATGGTGTCAATCACGGCAGGCGTTTTTTGACTTGCTCGATTGGAACCAAGTACATTTTATTGAAACTAAACAGTTATGTAAAAAAGTGCTAACATGCTTTTTTAAATTACGTATATCGCAATTTAAAAAGAATTTATTACTAATAGTGTTAACTTCAAAAAATAAAATAAACCCATCAAAATCGTAGCGACATACTTTGAATAATCGGTTAGTGTCAACGTGCATGCAATTTTTTTTTATTGTTAACTTCTAAACAAATTATGTATATCTTACTTTCGTTTTTAAACCTATACATATAATTGTTTTTTGTCCTGAACGACTGACTGACTAAGAATCAACGCAAAGCCCAAATCGCTGATCGTGTAATGGAAACTTGGAATAAATAATAAATAAATAAATAAATATATATGGACAATTCATACAGTTTGAGCTAGCCCCAAAGTAAGTTCGAAACTTGTGTTATGGGATACTAACTCAACGATATTTTATTTTATAACAAATACATATATAGATAAACATCCAAGACCCGAGGCCAATCAGAAAAATGGAAGGTGTGATCTTTTCTATGATGTAGGCATCCGATAAGAAAGGATTTTCCGAAATTCTACTTCTCGGGAGTAAAAATGGGGACAAGTTCGTATGGGACAACGTGATTTCTTATTTGCATAAAATTAATTATTTAACTTTTATTGATGAAAGACGTCGTATTTTATTAAAATTCTCGAAAGTAAGGTAGTGTGTGGGTAATTTTCTTCAAAGTTGATAACAACACTAAAAATTTTTTTTTATGGAAAAGGTTGGAAAACAGGCATACAGATCACGTAGGTATAACTGTGTAAAAACTACACGAATTATTTCCCCTGATTGACTGTATATGACTTAATTTGTTTGAATAATATTTTAATCTTTTTGGTAAATATAAATCTTATTAAATTGTACATAATTTAATTATACTAATATTGAGTACCAGTAATTTGTTTCATTTCAATAAGTATTTTCTATCCGACTGTACAAAAAATCCATTATTTAAAAAAATAAAAAATCGTGGTTCCAATCAAGGAAGTCAATAAAAGCCTGCCGTGATTGACACCATGGTGTCAATCGATGACGTCCCAATTATGGTTCCAATCCTTCGTGGTGTCAGTCGCTGAATTACCCCAAGTAAATCTGTCAAACCAAATCTGCGTGAAAGAGTAACAACATCCATGATTGCAGATGCTCACCGCTATTTCCATGGGAATTTGGAAGAGTAGAATTTGATAGAAATAAATAAATTAAATACTGTATTTGCTCTTTGGCTAACTGTCGGTAGAATAGCCGAAAAAGTAACGACTCATTTAGAATATTGGTATGAGTATAAATTTTTAGGGATTAACATAATTGATTGAGAAAATTATGTTATTAGTAGTCAGCGTAGTGAATCTACTTAACCTTTTGCAGGGTCGGCAGGCTGTGTGGGCGTTCTAGTACCTACCTACGCAATGCGATACGATCAGTGAGCATATTCTATTTGTTATTGGAATAGCCTTATGGTAGACGATATCAGGCGAAGTGCTGGAAAAACTGGATAATGATTGCTAGAGGAAAAAACTTCGAAGGATAAGAGGACAGGGTAGGAAACTTCCATCGCCGGGAGGCTAGGGTTCCCAGACGTCTAGGGAAGGAAGGAAGGAAGAACACACAAAAGGAGACTTATGCCGACAAGTAAATGGATGAAGGCTAACCTTAATTAGGAATAATGGCTTTGCGTAGTTTAATAAATAGGTTTTATACCATAGTATTTTGCTAACTTCTAAACCACGAAATGGACTAATATTATGCTTTCCTCTGTCAGTCACATATTTATTTCACGGGAAATTATTAATATTTTACATAAATTATACCAGTGCGAGGCCAAGGTGGGTCACTTAAGTGGAATAATAACAACTATTTCAAATAAATATCCACGCTGTCTCAAGAATTATTTTATCAGAAAAAAGGTAGGTATTGTTAGTTACGACAGTTTACTTTGTTTCAAAACTAGCCACAAACATGGTACAACCAAGATTGAGTAGTGTATTGTTCAACCACTGTCCATTACCGATTCAGTGGACACTAAAGTTGTTTTAAATAACTGCAAATACTGTTGTGTATAAAAAAAACCAGTTGTGTAATAATGAAATAGTTTTTAAGTACAAATTATAAAGTTGAAGAGTTTGATTACTAATCTCTTCAACTAACAATATATTTGTCACTTTTTTTGGTATTCGATAGCTCAATTCTTATGTAAGGTACCAAATATAATAAGAATGTCAAACGAGCCGTGGGTCACTCACAGTAAGTAACCACCTGTAAGAACATACCTAAAAAAGAACTTCAGTAGTTTGGTAATTTTCGAAAATATTTATGTAGATAGATCTCCTAACAAAGAATAGTTGGGTAATATTTTAATAGAGACTGTTTCAATCGTAAGTGGCTTTTAGCTTTTGTATAAATAGATTATATATAAATAAATAAATTGCTGCCAAACACGACCGAGTTAGTCGAATAAATTTTTGCTGTTTATCTTATAGTTACATCGATTGACATTTTGTAAAGGTCAACAGATGAACTTAGGTCGAGTTGAACCACTAGCTAAATCACTGTATCTTCCTTACAAATACATAATTATAATGTTATTAATCTCTCATAATAATTTTATGACGTTAAATTATTAATTAAACTCAATGACCGCAGTAACGACAGCGTAATTCCATCTTCATCGAGTTATATCACCTTCAAACTACAAATAGCAATCGCAAATTGCATGCACAATTTCAGTAGTTGATTTAGGCCCAATGTATAATTCAGATAAGAGAAGCCGTAAATTGTTTTAATTGAGGGCAAGGATGTCGGTAGGGGCCGCACCGCGCCGTGCGGCCGATCGGAACTGCGAGGTTTACGACAGTTAATTCACCTGTTAAGCGGACGAGGTTATCCTTGGGTCACCAGAGACGCACAACACGGGCAAACTTCCGCCGTATAGAAGCCTTTATTTTAACACACACTAGCACTAGGAAATGCGATTACGAAAGTGCGGAGGTCACCGGTAGAGAGCGCCGCCGTCTACGCCCGACCACTGAAAACTAAACTCGCGCGCACTCTTGCACTGCCGCACGGCACGGCTAAACCACGGCCCGCAGAACGAAAGCGTGGTGGAAAGGGATAGCTGTTCATTTCTTTCTTTCACTCGTTGAACGAAAATTGAGGCTTTCTTGTCGACCTGCCGATAACTATTGGCAGACGCTGGAACGCTGGTTGTGCGGCCCGAAACCATTTGGTGACTATTTTAGTGTCCCATTTAGGTCACATCAGTTACAAGATATTGCAACATGAATATTCAGATGTGTGTTTGTTTAGGTATAATAATGACGATATTATGTTAACGATATAAACAAAATTAATACTTAAATTGTGTTTAATGTGTGCTCAATCAACTATCAGTTTAAATTAGTATCGACCTCGTTGCTTGAGTGACTAGATCGGTCACTACGACATAGGATAATAGAAGCAATGCAAAATATAATGAGTTGGTACAATAGTTGAATTATTATTTAATTGATAAGCTAATGCTGTAACCACAACTGCCGCTGCGTTCAGTTCCATGAGAACTGGAACTCTTCTTTTCCCATACCGTACCACCAAGTCCGGAAATGTCACAGTGACTCTCCTGTTTTTATGTGGAGCCATTACATAACTTAACAGACTTTTAATTACCACAGCAGCGCCAATGACGGCGCATAATGTCATCTTTTTACAGCTGCCGATTTTCAGTTACGTATCTTCGGTGTGTTTATTACCACTTCTCAATAACCATTCATTGATATTGGACGGCAAAACCAGTAGTCCTATCATGAGAGTACTCTACTGGTACCAATAGGAATACACCCAGAATTTGGTCAGACAAAACTGTTTAAGAAATCGACCAAACTCCTCGAATGTATACTTATTAGTGTAGTATATATTGAACTAATTGTAAAAGAATTTAATGTTGCCTAACAAGTTTTGTTGGTGTCGCCCGGAGCTAAGGGGTAAGTATGCAATGCCAGTCTCGTGGTAAACGTTTGGCATTTAGAACATTCACCTAATGGTGTTAATGTATTAGGCGATTATTTAATCAAGCATGGTAATGTTACTTCTAATAATAATAATAGGAAAAGAGAAGAACCGAAGAAAATGGATAGATTTTGTGGAAGAATGGAATGGACATAGAACGAGAACGTAGGAATTGGAGAATGGTAAAAATACGGAAAACGATTGAAAAGAACTCCTAACGATCCCAATGTAGGAAAGTAAATTAAAGTGGCAATTTTTTTTTAAAGTTTTAACTTTAACTTTAAAAAAATATATGATGAATTTCCATAAGCCAGTGCAACTTTACCTACCTTTTATATTTGAAAAGAGCCGTAGTCACGTTTAATTTCTTGTTTTCTATTGAAATTGCTACGTCAACCGCTCATCAAGTCAATAATTGAAGGAAAATAAACGATGGTATGCAAGCAATTTCAATCGACTTCCTCCTTGCGGTGTATAATGAGGAAATATAGAGGTTATGGCTTTCGAGGCAGTGAACTTGTAAACCGCGTCGGAACCACGACAGACTCTGTGGTTTCACCTTCCCATTAATTTACTTATTCAGGACATTGATGGTGTTGTTGCGCGTATCAGTTAAGATAGAATATGCTTTATATGAAAAACACATACAGCGAAAAAAATACAAAGATACTGTAGGTAAAGACAACAGACTAGTGTTTTTGCAACAAGGCGGCCTTATTACCTACTGATTGCATATAATATTTGGATGGTATCTCTTATTTTCGTTGATGTCTTTTATACATATTATGAGTTTCAAATTTATTTTTTCTATATAAAAGTCCTGAAGTAACTTTTAGGCTGTTAGGATACAGTCGAATTACAGGTAGACCTGTACAAACTGCAGTAATATTATCATAGAATTATACTTATTTCTGTTATATTATAATTTTACAAAGCTAGTAGTACCTAAGTACTGTGTGTGTCTGCCAGTAATAGTTACAAAAATAGTTAATGACACATGAAACTATGGATTCCACTGTGAAACTACAAAAGAAAAAAGAAATAACTCGAGACAGTATAATTCAAATAACTTATGATACAAACATATATTTTGGTGAGATATGCGTGTACTCTTGGCTAATATTGCATACTAATTAAACATCCGCATTATCAAAGAATAAATTAATTAAATATGAAGTCGAATGACGTTATCATAATTGGCAGGTAACGCTTTGTTGCTGTGGAGAGTACCTACGGCCTGTTTTACACCGAGCATCCTTACTAATATTATAAACTAGCTTCTGCCCGCGGCTTCGCCCGCTTGGCCTAGTAACAATTAGCATATTTTTCTTCAGAAACAAATTCCGGTCCTGCACGCCCCGGTACGGTACGGTTCCATCCGGTCCGGTCGGTCCGGTCAGTCCGGGCCGGTCCGGTCGGTCCGGTCCTGATATGGAACCTAAAAAAAAACGGTCCGGTCCGGCACGGCCCGGTACGGTGCGGTTCCTTCCGGACCGATCAGGTCTGATCCGTTCCGGTCCGGTCCGGTCGGTGCGGACCTTATAATGACCCTACATGCCAAATTTGGCATCTCTAGACCCAACGGTTTGGGCTGTGCGTCCTCTCGCAACTTCGTTTGCGTATATCTCGCTTTCCCGTGGGAATTTTGAAAAATCCTATCTTAGTACATCCCTAGACATCGTAAGGAACCTACATGCCAAATTTGGAATCTCTAGACCCAGCGGTTTGGGCTGTGCGTTGATATACCCTCGCAACTTCGTTTGCGTATATCTCGGATTCCCGTGGGAATTTTGAAAAGAAACATACACTAAATGGTTAAGTTGAGCAAATCGCCACATATTAGTGAAAACCGCATCCAAATCGGTTCAGCCGTTTCTGAGATTAGCGTGTGCAAACATACATACAAACATACAAACAAACGGACAAAAAAAAACGGTCCGGTCCGGTTCGGTCCGGTCCGGCACGGACTCGGTACGGTGCGGTTCTTACCGGACCGATCAGGTCTGATCCGTTCCGGTCCGGTCCGGTCCGGTCCGGTCCGGTCGGTCCGGACCATATAAGGACCCTACATGCCAAATTTGGCATCTCTAGACCCAACGGTTTGGTCTGTGCGTCCTCTTGCAACTTCGTTTGCGTATATCTCGCTTTCCCGTGGGAATTTTGAAAAATCCTTTCTTTGTATATCCCTAGACGTCGTAAGTAACCTACATGCCAAATTTGGAATCTTTAGACCCAGCGGTTTGGGCTGTGCGTTGATATACCCTCGCAACTTCGTTTGCGTATATCTCGGATTCCCGTGGGAATTTTGAAAAGAAACATACACTAAATGTTAAGTTGAGCAAATCGCCACATATTAGTGAAAACCGCATCCAAATCGGTTCAGCCGTTTCTGAGATTAGCGTGTACAAACATACATACAAACATACATACATACAAACAGACGGACAAAATTTTACGAAATTCTTGTTCTATTGCTTATTCTTCATCGCCCTAAACAATTTTTTTGGAAATATATTCAATGTACAGACAAACTTTTTTTACACTTTTATTATATTATAGATAGATGAGAAAGTGAGTTTGTTTTTTTGTTTGTTTGTTATTCCTTCACGGCTTGACTAAGCAGCCGATCATTATGAAAATTTGCATACATATTGTTAGGGGTACAGAGCCCCAACATAGGCAATTTTTTATCCCGTGAAAGTATAATGTCGTTCCAATGGGAAAATATTTTTTCTGGGCGCTGTATCGGCCGACACATGGCGCCACAAGTCGCGCTATGGGTTGTTTTGTTGTCAAACGATATATATGTCATAAAATTTACGCGAGCGAAGCCGCGGGGAAAATCTAGTTTGCTATAAATCCACAAATTTATGCTTAGCTAACTAAATTCAAAATGATGTATTTATTAGTGGACGTTTCGGTATGGGATTGAAATAAATTCTCCTTGAATAATATCTTATACTTATTTGTGGTATAGTTTTTGAACTTAGTATTTCAGGCACATTTCAGCTAAATACGTGGCTGGTTGTCTGTAAACCAGTTTTTGTATATTCGTCACAAAGTAAATTCGACACGGGAAAAAATGGTTTGTGACGAATTTACTTTTTGACGAATCTATATTGTACATGTTATGCAATAACGCCTGTAAACTTAGATTATTAGTATTATTCTAAGCCTGAAGATTGACAACATTAGCCCATAGTTGGACATCAATTGGCAAATATGATGTAAGTAATACTACTTATTTAGAAACTTCCACCAATTTTACAAGTCTCCTTTACAGTCAATATTATAAGGTTGTTTAATAATTACATGGAATACTGATGTCGCTAGGCTAACTTATATTATTATAATGTCAGCCACAGGTCGTTAATTGTGCAGCAACCTTAACGTTATAATTTACTAAATTAACGTCGAGATACTGAATAATTACTTGAATACTTAATTATTTTAGACGTAACAATTTTAGAGAAATGTAGCTTATTATTTTCAGGGTCATTTGAACGTTAGGTACAAATTCTGGTTATGTTTTTGTAAAATGTTTATGTAAAGAAATTTGAAATAATTAGAGGTGGTTTTTTAAGCCATTACCCGAGTCAGCTGAGTAATCAAATCACATGATTTCAAACTTTCTTATCGGATGCCTACGTCATACTAAGAAGACACCCACCAAGTTACAGCTCTCTATATTACAAACTATCATTGTACTTTGTTTGCAGACGATATCTCAGTCATTATTCCTAAAGAACAAGGCAAACTCTATGAAACGACGTTGAATATGACTATAGAAAGCATAAAAAACTGGTTGGAATTAAACGATTTAAGTGTCAATACGGCAAAAACCAAATATTTGCAGTTTTGCAACTATTCAACTAAGCCCAACAGGCTATCTTTGAAATGCAATGGCGAACCTATCTCTGACTCGAAGGAAGTAAAATTTCTAGGCATTACAATTGACCAAAATTGTAACTGGAAGTCTCACACTGAGAATTTACGAAAAAAGTTAAATAGTTTTGTCTTCGCGCTAAGACGACTTAAAAGGGAGACTGGTGAGTCCGCTGCCCTCATGGCGTACCACGGCTACGTTGGATCTCTGCTGAGATATGGAATTGTACTATGGGGTAACTCGACATTGAGCCAAAACGTATTTGTTGGTCAAAAAAAGTGCATACGAGCTATAAGTGATGTAAGTCCTATAGATTCATGTAAACCATTGTTTAAAAAGCTTAAAATCATGACTTTAACATCTATATATATTTATGAAGTTGGAGTTTTTGTCAAAAAGCACCCTCATCTGTTCACTAAACTCTATGAACATAGTAAATACTTGCCAAGGGACGCTACTAGATTGAGATATCCTGTTTGTCAAAGCACTTTTCAACATCGTAACTGTAATGTTATGACCATCAAGGTATTTAACAGAATTCCAAAAGAAATTAGAGAATTTCCACTAAACTATTTTAAAATTAAATTAAAACTCTGGTTGCTTGAGAGGTGTTTTTACAAGCTGAATGATTTCCTGGATTAATAATATGGATACTTTATTGGATTTATGATTTATTTATTAAGTGAATGGAAATGTTAATTATATTATTATTATTATATTTTATTAATTGTTAATTTGCATGTCATGTTTTATGGCGGAACATTGAAACTATTTGAATGTAACACCTTTTTGTACTACATGTTTCTGGCAAATAAATTTCTATTCTATTCTTTCTATTCTATTCTATTCTATTCTATTCTATTCTATTCTATTCTACGATCAACGGCATAGGCCCTTGAATGAACTAGCTTTTTTTGCCCGCACTTCGTCCGCGTGAAGTACCGGACCCGTTCCCGTCGGAACCACATTGAATTTCGGGAAAAGTTTTGAGCATTAGAAAAAGCACGAAATATATTATTACTTACTTGGTTGTTATCGCAGACTACGTTCTATATCTACTTAATCCCTTTCAATTGAAGGGAGACCTGTAGCCCTGTAGTGGGATGATTATGCGTTGATATGATGACTTGGTTCTTATTATGCTTACTCGTATTATAATAGAAAATTGTTCTATCTCGCACTTAGCAGTAACATAATATTAAATTTACTTTCATTTGGACTAACAATGGAACAATTCGAAAAGGTCAAGATTGATGTATTTAATTATGTTTGTTGTAATGAAAAAAGTTGCATTAGATAATATCGAAGGTTAGTATTGTTTTATTAAAATTGCATATAATATTTTAAGTTTTATTTATAAAAACCTTTATTCAGACATTTACAGTTTTTACTTATTAATAACTATTATCAAGCTTAAAGATGGGATTTTATGAAATTCCCACGGGAAAGGGAGTAATAGAACTGTAAGTGTATTATCGGGAGCGCTCAACCTAGAAAGCTGAAATTTTTTATAGAGATTCCTTTTATGATGTTGACAAAGATAAAGTTGTTTTTTTAAATTCCCACGGGAACGAACTTATTGCCATTTTCGCTTGACCACGCGGGCGGAGCCGCGGGTAACAGCTAGTAACTAACTATACATTTTGACTCTGTAGAGTCGACATTGATCGGTTGGGAGGGTTGGCAACGCGTGAGTGATATCCCCGGTATTACAAGCGTCTATAGGCTACGGTGATGCTTACCATCAGGCGGGCCGTCCGAATGCTTGTTTGCCAACTTTGTGGTATGAAAAAATAAAATTAAGGCTAATCTAGTCCATATTTTTCCTGCTGTTTCTATTATGTCGTCTTCCCATCTGCGAGTCTGCCTAAATATTATTCACTATTAAAATCACTTTAGGATCAGACTAGTCGATGATCGTCGGTCGATAGACATTCAGCCAAGTGTTTTTTTAGCTTAAAATGTAGTGTTACCCAATTTAAACGTAGAAAATTGGCGTTCCGAAGTCTCTAGCTCTTTGTTTGAAAGCAATGACAGCTATAATTCAATGTGTCATCAAGCTTTGAAAATTCGTTTCAGAAACTGGATGTAAGTAAGTGTTTGATGTTTGATGATGTTTGACATGGCCAAATCTGCGTCGAGAAGCGGTCTAAAGCCATTGTTCTAGATCTAAAAGTTCCAATGTTATATAATTTGTACGATTGCATATCTATTGCGTTTTATTTGTTAGAATATAAAGGATTGTATAATAAAAAAATAGGTAAAGCATCTATTGAACTATTCAATCTTTACAAAAAATGTACCGCAAGTTTCCTCTTTTTCTATTATGACGAATGACTGACGAAAAGGCTGCTCATTCATATTTTCTATTATTATTTGAGTTCTTTACTTACTATGTGGTATTAAAGGTTTTCTCAATAGATTATTTAATACGAACTTGATCTCAATTGGATTACAAACGTGTTAAGTTAAATTGATAAAACAAGTTATAATATTTATATTAAAGTTAAAATATTTATTCACTATGTGGCATGACAAAAGATTTTCTCAAGAGGTTATTTAATTTAATTCGAACTTTATCCCAATACTTTGAATTACAATCCTATTAAGTAACGAGCTCCGTGGCGTGATGGTAACCACGCCAGACGTCCTAGCTGGGAGGTCCCGGGTTCGAATCCCGGTCTGGTCATGATGAAAAACGAACTTTTTCTGATTGGCCTCGGGTCTTAGATGTTTATCTATATGTCGTAGGTTTATGATGAAATCAGGTTTTTGATCAAAAACCAAATCATTACTTTGTTAACCTGAAAATATCCATTTCATCAAAAACCTAGACTGGGTTCGTTTTATAATAAAACTAATGGCAAAATCCTCGACTGGTTTAGTTTTAACCATCTTAAAACTAACCACAACGCGTTTTGTGGCCGTTGCGGAAAATAGGCCACAACGCGTTGATGCCGTTGATTGAACCTTAAGAAAAATTAGCTGTTAGTTTTGCTGGGGTTATGATCACAAGATAACCCTATCCTAACCTACCAATATTCATGGTTATCTTGTGCGTTGTGGCCTATTTTCCGCAACGGCGAATTTTTCTTACGATTCCGCGTTGTGGCCATCTTAAAACTAAACCAGTCGAGGATTTTGCCATTAATTTTATCATAAAACTAACAACAATATTTTCAGGTTTATGGTAAAACAAAGCAATGATTTTGTTTTCTTGCGAATCTTGATCAAAAGCCTAGGTTTTTGATCAAAAATCCTGATTTCATCATAAACCTACGACATATATATGTATTTGTTATAAAATACTAGCTTTTCCTCGCGGCTTCGCTCGCGTTAATTTTATGATATAGGTCTCGTTTAATAACAAAACAACCCATAGCGCGACTTGTGGTAGAAAAATTATTTTCCAATATTAGTAAGGATAGTATCGTTGAGTTAATATCCCAAAACACAAGTTTTGAACTTACTTAATCTGTGTGATTTGTCCCTATATATTTATTTAGTACTATTTATTTATTTAGTTAAAATTGATAAAACAAATTAGAGTTAAACTTTAGCTCATCTTTGTTAATTAATAATGGGGATAGAGTTTTAATTGAGTTAGTACCAGTTTCACCACTTGGTAATAAAGTCTCGAATAGGATTGAAACGTCAAACTCATATAAGGGTGTTTCTTGAAAACCTGGATTTTCGTTGTCCGGAAGTAAAAAGTGTACGTATAATTGAAATAAGCGTATGAAGTATTTTTTTTAAAATTTAAACTGTAATCTAACTGAGTCACTACGATAATTAAGAAAAATATAAAATAAAGTGAGTAAAAAAAATATCTGAAGTGTTAAAAATTGATTCCACTGGCGTGTCCGTACTCCAAATTTGTACACAATATCATCCATATCATTTTTTCTATTCAGTTCATAGATATTTCAATATTTTATATTAGATACCAAATTGATAAGAATCTATAATATAATAAAAGTGTAAAAAAAGTTTGTCTGTACATTGAATATATTTCCAAAAAAATTGTTTAGGGCGATGAAGAATAAGCAATAGAACAAGAATTTCGAAAAATTTTGTCCGTCTGTTTGTATGTTTGTATGTATGTATGTTTGGATGTTTGTATGTATGTTTGTACACGCTAATCTCGGAAACGGCTGAACCGATTTGGATGCGGTTTTCACTAATATGTGGCGATTTGCTCAACTTAACATTTAGTGTATGTTTATTTTCAAAATTCCCACGGGAATCCGAGATATACGCAAACGAAGTTGCGAGGGTATATCAACGCACAGCCCAAACCGCTGGGTCTAGAGATTCCAAATTTGGCATGTAGGTTACTTACGACGTCTAGGGATATACAAAGAAAGGATTTTTCAAAATTCCCACGGGAAAGCGAGATATACGCAAACGAAGTTGCAAGAGGACGCACAGACCAAACCGTTGGGTCTAGAGATGCCAAATTTGGCATGTAGGGTCCTCATATGGTCCGGACCGACCGGACCGGACCGGAACGGACCAGACCGGACCGGAACGGACCGGTTTTTTTTTGTCCGTCTGTTTGTATGTTTATATGTTTGTATGTATGTTTGCATTTACACACAGATTAACGTTAATCTCAGAAACGGCTGAACCGATTTGGATGCGGTTTTCACTAATATGTGGCGATTTGCTCAACTTAACATTTAGTGTATGTTTCTTTTCAAAATTCCCACGGGAATCCGAGATATACGCAAACGAAGTTGCGAGGGTATATCAACGCACAGCCCAAACCGCTGGGTCTAGAGATTCCAAATTTGGCATGTAGGTTCCTTACGACGTCTTGGGATGTACTAAGAAAGGATTTTTCAAAATTCCCACGGGAAAGCGAGATATACGCAAACGAGGTTGCGAGAGGACGCACAGCCCAAACCGCTGGGTCTAGAGATGCCAAATTTGTCATGTAGGGTCCATATAAGGACCGGACCGGACCGGAACGGATCAGACCTGATCGGACCGGAACGGATCAGACCTGATCGGTCCGGAAGGAACCGCACCGTACCGGGCCGTGCCGGATCGGACCGGTTTTTTTTTCTGAAGAAATATATGTTAATTGGTATGTAGGTACCTTATCAGGACCGGACCGACCGGACCGGAGCAGACCGACTGGACCTGATCGGACCGGACTATATATATATAAAATTCAAAGTCCTGCCTGACTTAACTATACATATATCAACGCACAGCCCAAACCGGTGGGTCTAGAGATTCCAAATTTGGACTGTAGGTTCCTTACGACGGCGACGTCTAGGGATGTACTAAGAAAGGATTTTTCAAAATCCCACGGGAAAGCGAGATATACGCAAACGAGGTTGCGAGAGGACGCACAGCCCAAACCGCTGGGTCTAGAGATGCCAAATTTGTCATGTAGGGTCCATATAAGGACCGGACCGGACCGGAACGGATCAGACCTGATCGGTCCGGAAGGAACCGCACCGTACCGGGCCGTGCCGGACCGGACCGGTTTTTTTTCTGTAGAAAAATATGCTAATTGGCACGTAGGTTCCATACAAGGACCGGACCGACCGGACCGGCCCGGACTGACCGGACCGACCGGACCGGATGGAACCGTACCGTACCGGGTCGTGCAGGACCGGAATTGGTTTCTGAAGAAAAATATGCTAATTGTTACTAGGCCACGCGGGCGAAGCCGCGGGCAGAAGCTAGTTAATAAATAAAATAGATGAATTTTTTAAATGTTGTCCGGGCCTTAGCAGTGATTCCACTGGTACATCACTAAAATGTACGTACGTCCTTAGTGACACAATTTGGAAGCACCCGAGCGTTAACCGTCAGTCATGTTTTGAGTGTCGAGGGAAGAGATGCGCGGCTGCTTGCTGCATTCCAGAAATATAAAGGTAAGTATCTGATTCCACTGGGTTTGGTTTGGTACATCGTTGATTACTTTGACCTCAATTTTACCATCAATTAATTTTATTAGACGACTAAAAAAAATTATGCACTATCGCCACTCTAATGACTACCTTGGGTGTAAAGGTGATTGTACTAGATACAGTCATTTAGCGACAATCGAAAATTTTGCAACATTTTTTGATTCCCTGACATTGATTACTCTGTTTCTAAGGTCAGTGAAATCAAATTCTGATTCGATCTCCCCGAGTATAGCTCTTTCCATGGCTCGCTGAGTGACCTATAGCCTTCTTATGAGGCTCATAGTGAGCGACCACGTTTCGGATCCATAGGTCATCACTGGCAACACACATTGCTCGAAGGTTCTTCGTTTCAAGCACTGAGGAATTTTGGACGAGAAGATATGCCGTAATTTCCCGTAAGCTGCCCAGCCAAGTCGGATTCGTCGATTGACCTCTTTCTCGAAGATGGACCTACCTAATTGGATGGTTTATCCAAGGTATACGTACTCGTCAACAACTTCGAGGATCGAATGTCCATGTCGCACCCGCCCCGGTCTCAGTTGGGAGCTGAGACCGGGGCGGGTGCGACATGGACATTCGACATGATTTTCGTCTTGACCATGATCATTTTTTGACCAACCTGTTGGGAAACTCGATTGAGGCCTTCAAGCATGGTGCTGAGGTCCTCCAGCGACCACGATGTCATCGTCAAATCGAAGGTGAGTGATATACTCGCCGTTGACGTTGATGCCGCATCCTTTCTCGTCCACAAGTTGAAGGCATCTTCCAGAGCGGTCGTGAACAGTTTCAGAGATATGACATCTCCCTGTCTCACGCCTCTGTGTAATGAGATTGCTTTCGTGTTCTGTTCCTGTACTTGACTACTGACTGACATGATGGCGTTTTTGTATAAGTACGTCAAAGGTTCGATATACCTGCAGTCTATGCGGCATCGCTGGAGAGACTGTAGCACGGCCCATGTCTCGATCAAATCGAAGGCTTTCTCATAGTCCATAAACGCTAAGCATAATAGCAGATTGTACCCTTCGGTCTTCTGGACAATCTGCCGCAGCGTATGGATGTGGTATAATTCTTTAAGATGGTTTTATCACCCTTTTTAAAGAACAGAACCACCACGCTTCTGTTCCACGCCTCAAGCGTTTTGCCCTCGACCAACACGGAATTAAAGAGCTTCTGCAGGACTTTAAGCACCGGTGTACCACCCGTTATCAGAAGCTCTGCTGTGATTCCGTCCTCGCCTGGCGCCTTGTTATTTTTAAGCTGGATTAAGTAACATTTTTTAAAACTTTATTTTTGTAAAACATTTCTAAAATTTCGCAATGTTTCTAATATTCCTTTTTTTATTGCAGGAATATGACAATAATGTTGTACAAATGGGGTGGTCTTAAGGAATACGAATGTGATTACGACACCAATAGATTATTAGATATTTATGTACCTATGTCAGACGATTGTTTACAAAAGTAGATAATAATATCTGAAAATTGAAGAATACATGTTCACATTTGTTAATTTTATTTAGATATGTATAACTGAGATTATATATTCTAATGTTTAATTTTGTAATTTTTGATATGTAAAAACTTACAATTTCTTTAAAAAAGTACAGAGTTGTTGATTTTTCATTCCCCTGTAACTATTAATTGATTCCCCTGGTCATGATTTTTTTAATGTCTAATATCTTGGAATTTATAGGTTCAAAATAAGTGCCTATTCGAAATTTATACTTCAGGTTTAGTTTAGCCTATTTTTACGTGTAGTATCAGGTTTCATTATATTTTGAAAATAAAAACTAGCCAGTGGAATCAACTGAATAATCCCATTTTCAGGAATCACCCATAAGAACTGACAAAAACATATTATTATATATAGGACGATTAAACTATTTGAGAATCTAAAAGTTACGAATGGTGAACAACACAAAAAACATTCGCATTTAATTTTATACTTAATGCATAAATAAATGTGGTATTAGACAAAAACATTAACAATTTGAAGTAGAATGGATGTTATAGAGATACAATCATTGTAGTGAGCTGTATTTGAGCTTCGTTAGTAAGGTCACTGAGGATGTAATTTCATTGTTCTTATTCACATAAAAATATAATAACAGCCGGTCGCCCAGCCGGTGCAAGCGAAGGTGATGCGAAGGTTAGTAACTCGAACACAGTAATGTTGCAACTGCACTAATTTCCACAAAACATTTTATACAACGTCGGAATAGGTACGTAACATGAGGCAGTAGAACTTGACCTGACCTGACATGTTTTATGGGACCCTAGGAACAGTTGCTATTTCACTTACGTAAACACAAGTAACAAAAGGTGATGTTATGCATAATATTTTTTATATTATAATTAAGTAGGTGTTGGTACATATAATAAAGTACCTATTATGTCTTTTTAATAAAACGTATAGAGGAAAGCACATTTATTCAATATTGTTTTTGCAGTGAGCAAATTTATCCTGCCTAGTGGAATGAGGGCCTAGTTGCGTGACCAGTGAGTGAGCTGGGAATCACAAATCGAAATCGCTAAAAGAATATTTTATTCCGTGGTAAAAAGTGTCTAATCTCTTCAGACCTTAAACTATCCTTGTAAATATGGTCAGTCTATTGGTTCCTTTTAACGTAAAATAAGAACAAACAAACAATTTCTTATTTATAATGTCAGTATAGATTTGTTTTTTGAGTGGAAAGGTCACAGCTGCCTACGGACATCAGCAACACCAGGGGCGCTACTAATGCGTTGCCCACCTCTGACGAGATCTCTAATGACCTCTTAAATAGTCCCGTGTTTCATGTTTGTTCGTAAAAACATTCATGATTATAACCAGGTGTGCGATGTTCATAGTTTTAATACGCGTAATAAGAACAAATTAGCTGTTCCTAAATTTAGGCTGAGAAAAGCGGGAAAGTCTTTTATTATTCAAGGCTTGCGTATGTATAATAAAATTCCCGATTACATTAAAAACCTCTCCAATAATAGCTTCAAATTAAATGTTAAAAAATTCTTAATCAGTAAAGCCTATTACACTATTAATCAGTATTTAAATGAAAAGTCTCCATGGCCTCTATGCGAAAATGAAATGCTCAAACTTGTCATTAAAAGCCAGTCAATGTTCGATAAACTCCATAAATAATAAATGTTCGTTATCATATTTTTTCTCATAATATCAATGGACACACGTCGTGGTGTCATCTAAATAGTGCTGCATTTTCATTATACTACTTTTAATTCTTTTTGACGGGGTTGTTTTTGTGAATGGGCTCTTCCTCAGTTGTGGTTGTCATCTTGGGGGACTGGTCTGCTCGCTTTATTAACATCTACATATTCGACATATTTAGGATTTGACCATAGCGCTATTTGGATCGACATCCCGCGTTTTTAACTTGATTTCTGTATGTACCTGGATCTGTATTTTATTTATTCTTATAAATGTACTTATACATTGTAAGAAAAGAGTGAAAGGAAAAAAAAAAAAAAAAAAATTGCTAAATGACAAAAAAGGCCGTAACCGGGTTTCTTTCGCCATTTCTTTTACCGGTGGCCATTTTGCTTGTGTCCGAAATGGTGGTAGTATATAACGTAGTATATTCTTTTTATACATATATACAAATTGTAAATGACAAGAAAAAGTGCCTGTGAAGGTCTAATTTCTGAAATAAACGATTTCATTTCATTTCATTTCATTTCCGTGTCATAGTCCGATCATGTTTTAAAGGAACATAGAAGAACTATGAACTAATAAGCTATTAAGTACTTACCAAATCGAGATGATTAACACGTTTATCCCAAGATTGCCTGCGGTGATAATTGCTTGACTTGCGTGTACATTTCAGATTAATACACAATTGCACTTCACTGTAATAATTAATCTTAATTAAATATTAAGCGCAGTGACTTTACGTAAACTTATCTCAGTTTGCAAGGCTATACCTTCTGTTTTACCTGTTACTTTAGACTGAGAGCCTCAAATTACAACCCATAAATGATCCAAGACCGAATCTTTAAGGCCTGGGAAACGTCATGATGTTTGACATGGCCAATACTGTTTTAGCAGTGTTTTTATTATGCGCGTGATGGTACGGAAAACGAAGGTTTTTGTCTATCAATAGTGTCGGCCATGTTGTGTTCCTAGCTACGGTGAGGTGAGTAAGGTCTCCAGGGCTCCACTTTCTATAGGGTTGGCAACGCGCGAGTGGTGCCCCCGGTATTGCAAGCGTCTATAGGCTGCGTAGACTGCTTACCATCAGGCGGGCCGTATGCTTGTTTGCCACCTTAGTAGTATAATAAAATATGGTAGCAGACAGTTTTGTAGTCATAAGAGAGGAGAGGGCTATAGACCAAGTACCTACATGCATTCTTCTCACTATTTTCCAAAATAAATTATGAGAAAAACGGTTCATACTTGGGAAGTACCCCTCTAGGGAAGGTTCTCCACAGAAGATCGCAGCAAAATAGCATTGGTCTCGGCCATGTTGTGTTCCTACGGTGGTTAAGGTTTCCAGAGCTCCACTTGGGAGGTTGGGAGGGTTGGCAACGCGTGAGTGTTACCCGGTATTGCAAGCGTCTGTAGGCTACGGTGATGCTTACCATCAGGCGGGCCGTATGCATGTTTGCCAACTTAATAAAAAATACTTTGGACTCGATGGCGTTGTAAGCAATAAAATTTTCATTCTAATTGATATTAAATAGGTTTCATTTCCACTAGACATAAAAAGATGGAAGCAAGAGGGATTGCAAATAAAAAAAATCAAATAAAAATAGTGAACAAAAATTTATTAAATATCTATTTACATCATAAAAAACAATGAAATTCGAATATTAACCAATTGTATCTATGTTTTTACATTAAATATTTACATTAAGCTTTTTTACACATAAATAATCCTAAAAAATATTCAGATCGCAGTGAGTATTATATTACTATAATAAAATTGTGGTAATCACCGATTTGTACATTAAAATGCGATGTTTTGTTTGTACTGGATCATTGCATACAAAAATAATTATTATAAGCACATTAAAACTAACAATAAATAAATTAACGCCTGTATTATAATTATCATTTCTCGATTGTATGATCCACAGAAATAGATTAAGATAGAAGCGTTTAGCTTGCCAACTTGCTTGCCATCCTATGAAGCTTGCCATCATCAGAAATTGCAGATATTTTGTTTTATTTTTATATTTTTTGTAATTGTAGTGCTAAGTTTCTTGCCAGTTTCTTCTTAGCACAAATCTTCAGTCTGAACGGATGGTAGGAAAAAATTGTGACGATTCGAAAGAGCTTATATTAGGCCTATTCTATTTGAATAAAAATATTTTGAATTTGACCTAAAACTTTTAAGCGGCGAGTTCGTGGGCGAGTTCGTGGCTTGGCTTTTAGAAAGTCAGTCTTAAACGAAGCTGGAATAATTGATTTAGTTTGCATTTTTCTACATTACAAAAGTGCCCAGTTGAGACGTCTTGAATTATAAAAAGTTAAAAATATTACATTGTGTATCTCATGTCGTTTTATTTGTTACTCCAGTTTTTTTACTACAGGCATCATTGTAAGGACACGATTTCTGTTTAGATCTATTTCTATGGATGACTTTAATAACATTGACATATTTACTTATGTTAACACGACAAGATACTTAAGTAAACATTTACGACTTATCATTCTATATCCGCGCGTGTAGATAGGTACAAATATTTTGAAAATGAATGAATAACACGACTATAGGAGTTTTCGTTTTAATTAATTTACTCGCAGTCTCGTCTTCATTGACTGCTCATACTAAGCTAACTTAAGTTTTTATTCAGTACACTACTCCTGTCTAATTTTCAAATCTGCATTTGAGCCTACTATTTTAAACATAGTTTTGGAAGGTGAATGATTTTTTACATTAGTTTTCAAGATAAAATTAGTTGGTCCTAAAATTTCATGAAGTAAACTATGTAGGACATGTTATATGAAAATATGTTTGAATTATACTTTTAATTTTAATTCCAAATGTTCCAACTGTTTTATTAATGCCATTGTTTTCACGAGATATCTAGAAATATAAAATTAGCAATAATCACAAATGTAGTAATCAAAATATGTGAAATTATAGAGACAATTTTTTGTTTGTTTTAATGGTTCGAACATTTTTTTTACGGCATTCAATAGACATTTTATGAGAGACTAGCTTTTACCCGCGGCTTCTCTCGCGTTAATTTTATGACATAGATCTTGTTTGACAACAAAACAACCCATAGCGCGACTTGTGGCGCCATCTGTTAGCCGATACATCGCCCTCTATAGTAGAAAAATTATTTTCCCATTGGAACGACATACTTTCACGGGATAAAAAGTAGCCTATGTTGGGCTCTGTACCCCTAACAATATGCATGCAAATTTTCATAATGATCAGCTGCTTAGTCAAGCCGTGAAGGAATAACAAACAAAAAAACTCACTTTCTCATTTATAATATTAGTAAGGAAGTAAGGATATCTAAAACAGATATGTATACAGAGAACGCGCGAGTGATACTCCCAGTGTTGCAAGCGTCCATAGGCTACGGTGACCGCTTACCATCAAGCTTGTTTGCCACCTTATTGGTATAAAAAAAGACGGGAGTAGTGTCTGATAACTATAAAGGCAGTATCACATTGTTCCGTATCTGCGCGGCTAACCAAAGTTTTCGAAGTGATGAATAAAGTAGGGTAAACGACGAGTGCGGTTCACTTGTTCGCACGCTGACATCACGGATTTTGTGAGGGGTCGTGGTCCGCACGAGAACACACCAATTTTCGAAACCTGGAAATAAGAAATACATTAATGAGGGTAATAAAATAATTATAATTCTTTGATGGACTCTGTGGTGGGGTGAAGCGAAAAAAATTCGCCTATGATCCACTTCAGGATCGAGCATTGGATACAAGTGGAAGGACAAGCCAGAAAAAAGGGAAACTTTTCTACTTATATCACATACACATGATGAACTATAGCAGCCATTATTTGGCAAAGGAGGTGATCCATTTCCCTTATAAAAATAACCCACAATAAGGCAACCATTAAAACGGAATTCCGAAAATACGGACTGACGTTTCGTTGTATTCTAACCAGTTTTGAAGCTTATTCTAACTAAAAATGTATTTTTGGCAGGACTACGTGTTTCGTTGTTGTCGGATGGACACTTTCATGGTAGTCCCGAAGATTTTAATATGAACGCCTACAAACCTTTATGTGCAAAAAAAAGTGTTAGCCACCCGATAGAGAGATAGTGGAATTATCTGGAATACAAAATTTTTGCGCCGGAGCCTGGGTTTTTTTGGGATCACATCTTTTGTAGCTTCCTAAATGTTATTTTACGCGATCGGCCATTGTTGAAAGGCTTTATTATTTTATTTATTGGTTTTTAGCAATATTTATAAGTAGGCTCGTTACACGTTTTAGTGATAAAAAAATCTACAATTTTATGGAATAAAGCTTTGGTTCCAACAAAATATAGACAAAAAAATATAAACAAAAAACTCAATAAAAAGATCTACAAGTTATGTACCTTTATTACGGTAAAGTACCTATAATGTAATTTTGCCTTAAGGGATATCTAAATTACTGTTTCACCATAGACCGCTCTGTTGTTTCGGAGACAATTAGTGATGCAACGCTAACAGGCGTCTAATGTCTTAAAGTATCATCGATTAATAAGATTGCCAAGATATTGCATTACGTATTGTAATTCTAAATAGTAAATGCCATACGTAGGTTAAGGTGAATCCATATGTTTTAAAGTGTTTAGCAATGTTTTTGTACTAAAATAGAAAACCGGTAGCTGATTAATTTGTCATTGACGCCGATGAGGGTGTTGAAATCAGCATGGATCAACGACTTGTCTATAATAAAATTTTATTGTCTTGGACCTAACGACTCAAAGAAGTGTCACTACTCTCAACTACCACAATAAATTATAAATACTTATTGCTAATTGTAGTAGATTTCGTTGCGTGGAAAGACACGGGTTAGTTCTTAAGATATATTATTATTTAGTTCTAATTTTCATAGGTATTTATGGACATGACCCCGTTGTTAGGGTAGGACTTAGCTGAAGCAAAGATGTGCCTTGCATAGAGAATAGAGACGAACGTAAATGATAAATAGTAGCGGTATTTATTCGTGACGTATAAAATGACGAAATTTTATTATCCACTTACGACACATCTCTTCTACGCTTCTGTGGAATCTGGCTTTTAATACGGTAAAATTGACTGTCGTAATCATTTATGATTCATTCGAATTCTGAGAAGATTCCCTTACGCTTTTTATTATGAAATAAGCAATGAGGAAAAATTCCTTACAGCTACTTATACCAAAATAACAAACCTTAGAAAGCAGAATGTTGAAAACGTTTCGATCAAAGTAAAAACAAATTATGAAAAATACATACATAGCTATGTTTCTTCTGCACAAATTTGAGGAAAGAGGACATGTCCGGCCGACCGAAGTGATTCACCGCTTTCAGTCCCGTGAACATCGACGTACGAGAGAGACGCTGGAAGTGATTCTCGCAGATGTACTGAAATAATGGTTTTTATGTTAGCAATAGGCGTCAATTGTTGTATCATGTCACATTTTTATTAAGAGTGAGGGGATGAACCGATCTGATTACTAATTACTTAAGAATAAGCATACTTAAGTCTTATTACTTTAGGATATTGTATAGTGCCCTAACGGGGGGGGGGGGGGGAGAACAATAGTTTGTAAAATCTATTATTATTATAAGATCTGTAAATACCATGGAAACAATAAATTATTTGAATTTCAACAAATTGTGACTATTACTAGAATGATAACTTCATAGGATACTAAATGAGAATAAAATTACAAGGGGCGCAAAATCAGCCATTTTTCTAACGTAATTTGGAATAGCCTTTATCCCAAGCCAGTTGTTTAGTTTCAGAGATATGGGAAATAGATTTAAAATCTTTATGTGCGTATTAATACATACCAACATAGTTGTCCTCAAGTCAAACTTGTGAAAGAATTGCGTGATAAATATGTGTATCTCAAGAACGTTTGTGACGTCTTTACGTTCCACATCTCTGAGCACATCGATAAACCACTCGAAATGTTTGTGAGACGGACAGATCCATAAGAAATACACCTGGAAAAAATATGCATTGTTAAGATTACATTTTCTTTGTCTTTCTCGTGAGTCGTGACCAATATGATCATATAGGTACTTTGACTGATATTAGTAAACGCACAAAAACGATATGCATTTAATATTCTAAGTCATCTAGTTCGTGTTTATTGTGATTAAAACAGCTATTTTTAATTATTTCTAAAGAGGAATTTGACAGTAACACAGTTATAAGTTTTTGTGATAAAATACTCTAAAAAGTAATTGTTACCTTCTTGCAGGCTACTCCTGAATATCTGTTTGTAGATGTTCCGAAAACTAAGTCGTTAAGGATGGAAGCGTAAGGGGTAACGCCGATACCGCCGCCCACCATCACGGCTACTTCAAACTTGTACCAGTCTTGGTTACCGCCGCCAAATGGACCTTGGATCCTGAACAGAAGATATCGACATTAAAATCTTTCTGAACGAATCACAAAGTATAAATGCAAAAATTAGTAGCTTACATGCAAATTCTTTGTAAATTACCTTATTTTTGGCTGATCTTCCGTATTAAAATTACAAGGATCGAAATAATTTCTCAGTTTCCACGTCCATGGACCTTGCGCTTTGATGTGACATGATAGGAAATTCTCATGCGGCGCTGACGTTAACGTAAAAGAATGGAATTCTTCTTTTTTAAACGCTGTACACGCCAGTCTAACCCATTGACCTGTGAAAAGCAAACATTGATGATTTTTAACCAAACAAACGAGTCAAGGTCAAGTTTATTGCTTAATATTATAAGTAAAGATTACCTGACAAATACTTCAGATTTGGCGGTCTGTAGAATTTTATTTTAATAACATCTGATGGCAGCATTTCAGTCTCTAATACATCTAGGGCTAAGTATTTTGTACGTAATGATACCACCTGCAAATAACATAAGTGCATCAGATCAAATAATCATCTAGAAGGAAATTCACAGATTTGAACAGAATGACAAAAGTGACGTATGTAAAAAAAAAAAAACAAACCTTATCTAAAATATAAATAATGGCAGGCCCCATAAAGAAGATCCAGAAGCGAGGTGCTCCTGTGAGCCTAGCAAGACCATGCACGAGGCACAGTGCGTACAATACGACGTGTAGCGAATGAGCACGCCAGAACCATGGATAGGCGCGCTTGCGAACAGTGCTATGTGCGAACACGAAGATTATGCACATCACCACGAATAAGATCACTCCACTCACACCTGTAAGGGAAAATGATGGTGATTAATAGATTCTAACAACTTCAGCCTACTTTTACTCAGCTCTATTGGATTAACTTAACTTTGATTTCAACACATTAACATAAATCGTTGAACTGTGTTCCAGGTTTCTTATTAACTTCCAGTATTCAGAACATACTATGTATTGACTTTCAGTTTTTATTTTATTTTATTATATTATATTTATTGATCTATCCTATGTGCTGTTTTATTTATTTATTTATCTATCTAAGCACATATGCTTCTAGTAAATTCTACTATTTACCTGTGACAGTCTGGAACACCCAGTAAGTAATACCAGGACGAAAATCAGAGGTGAAGTGCACTTCTTTGGTAAGACAGCGTAGATTTTCAACTGGTTGGGTTGACACGTGGTAGAAATTCACCATGTGTCCCGCTGTGTGCAGAAGAGAGAAGAACAGCGCTGTGCACGCAACGATCTTGTGGAATTGAATACTAGAGTCTAATGGAATGTATTGCTGTATGCTGAACTCCTGGTAACAAATAAGAAAATGAATTGCATTACAACGATAATTCAGAAACATCTCCCATAAAAACGAATAAATTTAAATTCATTGCTTTATTCTAATGACTTACCTTCAACTTAGTGAGTAAATTTCTTGACATAGTGAGTAAGAGTAAACTATAGCAGAAAGATAAGGCAGCAGCCGATCCTCTAGTAATGGCGATACCCACTCCCATGATATGTCTCAAATCCAAATGTTCAGACATAAAAGAGTAATGGGCAAATCTCTCCACGAATAATCCAATAGTTACTACGTAGAATACGAACAGATAGAATATATTCTGTCGATTTTCTTCCAAAAATGTAGTTAGATAATCCCATTTTAGCAGAAGCCAATGTCTGAAACGTTATAATGAAATGTTATAAATTTAATTATCTACAGTTAAAACAGTCACAGATATTAATAAAAAAAAAAAAAATTATAAACCTGGACTGTTCCATGGAAGGTTCTATGTGGAAGCTTGTCATTCTAGCTACATTGGTAGATGTGTCCAGGAAATTCTGTTTAGCACCTTTACAGTCTAATCCAATAGCAACGAATTCTCCTTTGTACTCCTTCATCATCACTTTAAAATCTGAGTAGGTTAAGTGATCTTTGTGTTGCAGACCAGCATCCTAAAATAAAATAAAATAAAATAATACTCTGGCCAGGTCGATGATAAATGTTGGATAGAAATAATTAAGTATTTTATCACTGACCAATAGTACTAGTGAGCGAAAACTTACATCTAATCTAGCTAACTTGATGTGATAGATTCATGGTAGGTACATACATGGCTTCTGTAAAATTCTGTTAAATTGTATACAATATTTACCGAAAACATTCCATCGATGAGTTCTGTAACATGCTCATCTTTTAGCGAAGTTGTTTTTGCAATTTCGACGAGTGAGCGCAGCATCTCGCTTAATTCCGTTTTATCAATCACTCCATTTCTGTCGTTGTCACACATGTCGAATATAATACGTAGTTTATCATCTGTTGCACCACGTGAGAATAATACAACCGTGTCTAAAAATTCCTAGTAAAACAAAGAATTATATTACTAATTATCATACTAATATTATAAACGAGAAAGTGAGTTTGTTTGTTATTCTTTCACGGCTTGACTAAGCAGCCGATCGTTGTCAGGGGTACAGCCCAAAATAGGGTAACTTTTACGCGGGCGAAGTCGCGGGTAACAGCTAGTGCTTTATAAACGAAACTACATAACGATTTCAAAATGTGAATAACTACAACAATTGTCGTTCTTTGAATTTATAGTTACGAACCTGGAATGATATCCTTCCATCGCTATCTTTATCTACAATGTTAAACATCTTCTTCACAAATACCGCATCAGCTTTCATCCCGAGAGCACTTGCAAACTCGCCTTTTGATAATGATGTTCTCATTACTATTGACTGAAAATAAATAATTACCGTTAGTTTTAGGATCAACAATAATATTCATGTCAATTAAAGTTTTTCTATCAGCCAATAGACTTACTTCTGGATCAGAATCCTCAGATCTTCTTCGTTTCTCACCAGGAGCAAGACCAAATGTAATGGCGTAGGCTTCTCTGAAGAAATGTTCTAATCTTCGTTGCCTTCGTTCTCTAGTCTCTGCTGTCGCTAGAATTTGTTCTCTGTAACCCTAATGACGAAACAAACAAAAATAAATTTCTCTATTCTGACAAAATAATAATAATTAGTAATTCTATTTTATGAAGTGGCGATAGTAACTTCTAACTCAAGAGAGCTATTTTGTATAATGAAAGTTTTGCTACATTGTAATGTTGCACTATATTAGATTAAAATTAAATAGCAATTTATCGACATACTATTCGTTCAAGTCAAGTGCTTTAATAAGGTAAGAATTATTTGAGAAATTATTAAGTAAATGTAAAAGACCCAACATGTTTACCTGGCTCAAGTTAAGGGCTTTTTTGTGTTGGGCGAGGAATGTATCCAATTTGACGAGGAACTTCCGTCGGGATGCAACAGTATCCATCTCAAGCACTAGGTCATGTTCGCGAGGTGCACGTATTAGAACTAGTGGACGTTTATTGTTACGACCCTCCTGAAAAATAAAATAAAAATAAAACTTTTAATATATCCAATAGTTCAGACTAACCTGGCGTTTACATAGGTAATGTTGATTTCAATTACAATTTATATGATGTCTTTTGCTGAATAAAACGACCAAAATCAAAATAGCTTTAAAAATGTTTAAATTGTGCCCGCTAGTATTTACTAAATCTATGATTGTGCCTAACTTCTTGTATTTACAAAGATGAAAAAACAAAAATTTACAATATTACTCTTTTAAATCAATTATGGTATATTAGTATGTACCTGGCTTTCTAGCACAGTAAGCTGATCAGTATGATCAAGGGGAACAGTGCGTAATTTATCACCCTTACGATCTGTGACGTGCAATGCAGGTTCTGGACCAAGACGTAGTTTTACGAGCCTTTTATGCGATGCGTGCACCCATTCACGACATACCATTTTGTCCACTGAACCTGAAAAAAAGGATAACATCAAATTATAAATCAGATGTTATTATTATAACAGCCTGCATTTACCTACTGCCTGTAAAGGCCCCCTTTCACGCCACTTAACTTTACTATGTCAGAGAGATGTTAAAAAAGACACAGAACTATTATTACATACTCATATTATTGCTAAATGTTTTGAAAGTATTTTTGGGTTTCATAGCAAACTTTTCTAATACTATTGACGATTGTTTGACACATGACACAAATGAAGGATTTAATTAAACATTGGTTTAACTCTACCTTTATATTGTCCATTTTTTAAGTGTTCTTGTTGAATTTTAAGCCTTCGCCGGCGACTATTTTGAAGTTTTACAACTCCGTATGCAGCTCCTGCGCAAAGTATTGGCACAAATACCAATGCCAAACATGTATAGATGTATGCAAATTCATTACCCTGCAAATTACAAAAATATTTAAAGAGTAAATTGTGCTAATAATATTTTTAGTTTATTCTTGAAGTGTGTTAAAGTGACAAAACAGAAAATTACCAAGCCCTCACTAAACTACGTTTACTTAAATGCTTAACAATAAGGTAGACGAAAGGGACTCATGACACAAATTTATCTTACCTCAAAGTAATCGTATCCCTTAAGATATTTGCAGGGTGGTAATTTTGAAGCATTTAGCTGATATGGTTGTGGACAAGGATTTCCGGAACGCCAATAGAATACATCCTTCTGAATATCGTTGGGTCCAATAGCAGTACTATTCACTATTATATCCCAAAAAGTAATTCGTTTCAGCTCTTCAATTTCCTCTTTAGTGAAGATACTGTAATAAATAAACATAAGCAGTTTTAGAAATAGATACATAACGCTGGAAATCTAAAACTAGATAAGATTCTGAATTTTAAAATACTAATTTAAAAAATTTACCCATTTTTATCATTTTCAAACCAGAATCTATCACCATCTCGTATCCTAGTGAACTGGTCTACGATGATGGCTCTGAATAGTTCTCCTGGATGTCCTGTAGATTCCAACATACCACCTGAAACATTAGACATTAAAATTATTGACATTGTTTGTCAGCTAAAATTTATAAAAATGGTTTTTCAGCATTTGTTTCTTCAAATTTGTATCATGGTTTGCCCACGTAAATTCAAAGACAGACAACACATAAACTACTATTTTTTGCATCTAGTTAAGAAGGTAATTTTGTTTCAAACTTACCAATATAAACGTCAATATTATCAAGTCTAGCATCATACGCCTGTATTAGCCTCTGTAACAACTCTGGATTGTTATCAAAAAGAGTTGGATTGATTTCATTAAAAGTTTTCACCTTTGGTAACCCGTAGTATTCTCTAAAAGAAACCAAAATATTTTAACGACATACTGTACGAGTAAGATCTCTTTGACTAATATCAGCCGAAACACAAAATATTGTATTTCTGCAAATAGATTATCCTTAAACACGGTTTATAAATTATACATTTAAGAATTTACCTAGCTGTATTATAATCAGGTAATCCATTATCTCTCCCTCTCATAATGTTAAGTGCTCCGAGGTCCCGCCTCGAAAACTCCATAGGACCAAATAAGTTATCTCGTACATCTGAACACAACAACGCATCCTCTCTTTCCGATAGCTGTGACGCCATTCCCATTAAAACTTCTTCTATTGGTACTTGGGACATTACATCCTGAAAAGAAGATAAAAATACAGTTTTGTCATTACAAAACAACCCATAGCGCGGATTGTGGCGCCATCTGTAGGCCGATACAGCGCCCTCTATAGTAGAAAAAATATTTTCCCATTAGAACGACATACTTTCACGGGATAAAAAGTAGCCTATGTCGGACTCTGTACCCCTAACAATATGTATGCAAATTTTCGTAATGATCGGCTGCTTAGTCAAGCCTTGAAGGAATAACAAACAAACTCACTTTCTCATTTATAATATTAATAGTAAGGAGTAAGGATCATCTATTGTCATTTTGAGCATCTTTTATTACATTTCTAGACAGTGATTTTTCCACATTTATCAATGGAATTTAATCATATGCGTTATCTAGAGGAATTTTATTAATGGCTATTTCAGAGAAATTCCGTATGAATTATTATTTATTATTATTATATACTGTACTTACATTGCCATCCCACCACGTTTGACATAATCTAATTGCGTCATGACCACCTGGTGCTCTACTGTATCTGCAGTTTCTATCCCTCAGTAGTATTGCCGGAGGCACTAAGGTATGGCCGAAGCGAAAGGCGGCCACTGCAAAAGCGTGACTCACTCCCGGAGCCACTTCTGTTCTGTACCCGTGGTATGGTGGCATCGGGGCTCCAAGGAATGCTGGCACGTACTCATATAATATTACATTCTGTGATATAAGAGTGAGATTAGATTAATTTTCACATGAAAGTTTGTAGAAGAAATCAAATGTATGATGAAAATCTACATTGTTCCTTAGGTTTTTTTATGCTGATTTGCTGATATAACCAAACAAAATTGCAAGGGAGGAATTGTGTGGAATTTTCATGTCAACATAGAAGTTCGTTTTTACGATAGCTAATTATATGCACCGTTATTTAAAGTGTTAGATATCAGATGGCAACCTACTCGTAACAGATTAAAAGCAAAATTAATGTCACTAAGAATTGATGGCTTAAATAAAAGGAATGGTAAAGATAGGGAGGTATTAGTGAGGTATGTGTATGATTGTAGACCTGTAGACTAGCGATGACTATCCTCCGGGCTCTCTGGAACAGCTGCTCGTCACTCCAATCAGGATGCTGGCGATGCACTCTCGCTGCCACCACGTTGTGCCATCGCAGCAATAGTATTCCGAAAGTTACCATTGCTGGATTTTGATTCGTTCGGGGATCTCCTAATACTGGAAATAGGGTAAATAATCCTAATTAATAAAAAATACTTGGAAATAGGGTAAATAATCCTAATTAATAAAAAATACTATAAATTAATTAAATTTTATGGAAGAAATGTAAGATTTTTTATGTTAGAACAGATCACTCCTGTGTAAATCGATTGGAACGTGACAGATGAGATGCAAAAGTAATTCAGGACCGTGGTTCTTATTACAGAATAATGCATTTTTAGTGTCGATTAACTTAAAATTGAAATTAAATGAACTTTTTGATGAAGCTGTATAAAAAACATTTAAATCATTCTAAACTGAACGTAGATTATAAAACTGGATACAGTACAGTGAACACAACAATTTCTTACAGAAAAGTCTTTCCGGGCTCAGCATGCGCATATAATGCGGAACTGGATTATTGAATAAAGGCACCCGTTTAGTGTTTCTCAGGGGCATACCTCCTTCACTCGCTAGGCTTCCATTCTGCAAATTTGAATTGAATATTTAATTACTTATTTACAAACATCGCTGTGTAGTCTTCCTATTCCTTTTGCAATTATAACCTTATCCATTGTCAATAAAATCTTGACTTATGATCATGTCACCACACGAAATTGTGGTCAAATACATTTCAAATTATTTATGTAAAACATTACTACCAAGTTAGGAATATACAGCTGTGGGACAAATTAGGCTGATAAAAATAATACTCTCATCTTTAGGAGAGAAACACTTTGAAAAGCAGAATAATATTAATAACTAGAGAAACCCGCGCAACTTCGTTTGCGTTTATCCCGCTTTCCCGTGGGAATTTCAAAAAATTATTTCTTATCGGTTGCCTACATCACACACCCAAATTTCAGGTCTCTACGGTCAAGACAAAACATTTTCATATGTATACATGATTATTTTTCAATTTAAATACTATTTACAATCTTTGGAGTGGGCGTTTATGAAATAGGCTAGCCCGAACGGTGAAATACCACCCTTATACAGAATATTGATGTGAAGCAGCAATGCGTTTCGTTCGGAGAGTGAAATATCCGGTTACTAGTTAAGCAACGAAATTAACAGTTCTTTTACAAAGATCTTTATCTGTTTTATCTGTGAAGTCAACTTTATGTCAGATTAGTGATCAATCATGATACCGATTCAATTTTTTATTACACCCACTTTTAAAATATAAAGTAACAGCTAGTTTGAGGATTAAAATTGTGAAATAGTTAAAAAGGTCTGAGAGAAATTAATGATAACTATGTTGTTAGTAAATGGCATAGACCGTACCGCTGTGAACACCTCGTTAATCGTAAACCAAATTGATGCCCTGACAAAGTCCCAAACTAATTTGAAATATGTGATGTTTGTTAGTTAATATGTGTTAAAGATAATATTCTATTTCAAGAAGAGCATTCCGCTATAAGTATTTTAACGTAACACATTGTTTTCGCTCGAACGTCGAACGCTCTTCGTGAATAAGAATATCTGTAATTGTCTATATAACAGAAGTATTTGGATTGGAGTCAGTTCCTTTTCCAAAAATAGGCGAAGTAGAATGATAAAATGAGGCTAATTTAGGTGTAAGCAACGTGCATATGAGGGTAAGTATATGCATAATATGAATGTACGTAAAGAGGCAGGCGTGGCTGCTGGGTGGCACCTGAAATGACCTCATTGCATTCACCCACGCCTCGCTAGTGCTGTACACGAAGCTGCCATCTATCCAAGATGTGATCTGGTTAACCTGAAACAAATTGATTAATATAAATTTTAGTACATTTCGCTATAATACAACACAATATTGTTGTAAATCAATATAAACTTCCTTTTCAGAGCCAATGAAAAACTGATTATTCGCTTCCTATTATTATTTGTAAAAAAAATATCTTATGATAAATCTAGTGAATTGTAGGGAATTAAAATTGTATGTTATGGTGTGATGTCAAATTCGACGTATGACTTGCAACAAAATTATTACCATAGATGTATTCATCATCCATCATCATCCATTGGGAACACCTTTTGATTAAAGTTATCTATCAAACCGACCGGGAGTAAAGTGCGACCGAGTACTTCTCGGATGTCTCTAGAAAACTTAGATGTTAGCTGTAACATCATTATGTAATACGTACGTATGTACGTAATTAGGCACAATTATGTTAAAATTCAGATAAGTAAACTCGCAAAAACAATAGGAAGGCCATAAATCGTTATTATGTAGTGTACCAACTTCGCAATTTTTTCATGTGAATCTGCTAAGTAGTCAGCAATGTGAGAATTTGATTTTAAATTGTATTTTTATGGTTATACTATAATAACCAGCAGAAGTATGGATTAATTGATAAAGCATATTTTATATTGGTACCTATTGTTGTATTTTAACTTAACTGTATTTTAGCAATGTGTAATATGTCACTAACATTCTGTGGATTTGTAATTGCTGTCATCGATCTAGGTTAAGCACCATTAGGTTTTATAGCCAGGAATTCGACCTTCGACGCCGTCTGTCAATGCGTTTCACACTAGGGCCCGCCATGATTAGTACATAGCAGCATGCAAATATTTGATCGTTTGCTTAACGAATTAAATCGACCAATTACGCTTGTATTGACGTAACATTTGAATCAACTAAACGTAGGTAATAAAAAATTATTATTAACACCTGTATGAGCTGTATCCTTAAGGATTAATACTTTTTGACTTGATACGTTTTTGCTGATACCGTATATCACAAATTTAATGAAGATTAATTGAGTAGTTAAGATGTGAAAGTAATAAACATTCTTAGAGCTTCTACGCACTAGCAGTTAACAAGCAGGGCGACTAACCGCGCGGTAACCGCTGCACTGTGTAGCGGTTAACCGCTAGTACTAGTACAATACAATACAATACAATACGATAGCACTAGCACCATATTATGGGTCGATATTGCCGTGAGTAAATGAGAACAAATGCTAATGTTTATAATGTTACTGAAAGGTTGTGAAATAGGATTATCCATATTACGCCAGGATACACACTCGATGTTCCTAAAATAGTCCTTAGTCTTTACGTCATAGAGTCACGTTTTAATTTAAACAACCATGCTATGTTGCGAAATGCCAAACCTATAGTGATAATTACTTCATAATGTTTAATTACTTCGAACACGCCATGCAACATTGTTATATGTAATTTTATGTCTTTTTGTTACGTTTTTACGCTAATAACTTTTTCATATTTTAATTTTACTATACCTAAATTGTTTAAGTTTATGCAATAAGTAATCTGAATAAAGATTTTATTATTATTTATTATTATATATCGTTACATTGCACTTTGAAAATAGATCACTGTATTTTTCAAAATCTATCTAACTAATCAATATTATAATCGTTCAAAGAATGGCACGCCAAAATGTCATCAATTTGCGAAACTGTAGTCATGGATTATTTTATTTTATTCTTTTAATGGTTCGCAAACTGGATGTTACGACAACAATGCATTTTTAATATTCTGTAGAAAGTATACACAGACTGAATGCCCTTCTAAGTGTGAACACTGCATGTATACACACATGAATGTTACCTTGACCTAATACTAGTATATTATAATATTAAATATTATCTTATCCTACTAATATTATAAAGGCGAAAGTTATGTGTATGTTTGTTACTTCTTCACGCTCAAACGCCTGGGCCAATATTTATTATATTTGGTATGTAGGTAGATGATATCTTGGATTAACACATAGGGTACTTTTTATCCCGAAAAGTACGCGATTCCCGTAGGATTTCATCAAAAGTCTGCTATAGATGGCGCTGCGCTTCGTTAAACGAAGGGTGGGTTTCACTAGTAGTTACATAATAAATGTCATATAAACAAAAATAGCCTTATGTGTGGTCTCTACTTGTCTCTTTTTTGATAACGTAACCTTAGCCACCTCATTCAGATGTCCACGTGTTATGTGTGTCTATTTACAGGTTACATTTTGTTAAATTATTTGTAAGTAATAATTTTAATTTTGTAATTAATTAGTAGTAATTTTTGCGCAGACGAATTTGCGGGCAAAAGAAATTTTGTTTTAGACGTTTATCGACATACTCGAACTCTTGACGACTTACTTGATAAAATAATAAATAAAGATTTATTACTCGTGGCAAATATCCAATTAATTTCGTATTCAATCAGTATAAATCACGAACGGAGACCGGTATTCGTCTGCGCCTCATTTACGCCAGAAGCTTGTATCACGAAGCACGATACAAACAGATCATTCACTATTATAAAATGCTAACAGCCGTGGCTCAATATGTTAACTCGTTGTAGAAGTAAGACCGACAAATGATTGATCAAGATTCCGCTGCCAGTTTTGTTAGAGTAATTTAATTGCTCTAAATGATATAATCGATGTTTTTTTTAAAAAAAATTTTAATTGGGACACGGCATCTGACTCCAGCGCCTGCCAGATGGGCCGCAGGTCACTGGGGTCCAGGAATAGAAGCGACAGACATTTATGGTGTCTCGTCGCTTCTACTATGCTGGCCTGAATCCCTGCAAAATCCCCGTCGTCGGTCCAGCCTATGGTCCAACGTAGGAGATTAGCAAGATAATAGTGATTAGCAGAAATACATTTTAAAGTTAGTCTTAATACATTAAATCTGCCGCTGTCATTGTTAAATTAAGGAAGAAAAAAGATATAGAAAAAGTTTACTTTGTAGAGTGTTTCTTTAAAACTTTTAATTTAATTTGTGTATTGTAATTGTGTATTAAACTGTAAAGATTTTTACACATATCACTCTTGTCTTGTGGTGCCCAATGAGTAATACTTTTGATGTGGTAGAGCTCAGTGAAGTTCACTGCATGTCTCATAGTTAATCATTATAGTTCGTGACGGAGTGTGAAGAAACAATGCCATGCCGGTTTGTATTTATATGTGACGAAAGGGTTACGGCCCTAATTATCCACTGCTGGTGATATCATCAATCAAACTTATAAGGATTTTCAATCAATTTCATTGACATCTGTTTCTCAATTCACTGGAACCAATGAAGTAAAATAATTTACACAATGAAAATAGCAATAACTGTATCTCGTTGTGATTCCCTTCAATGGTTTAGAGTTTAGAGTATATTCGCTGTTCAACGTTTTTGAAATGTCAAAATAAAACCTTTAAAACAAAAAACACCCTGCGTTATCATGTTTGATGCGAAATACCTCTTTCGCCGTTACTTTACGTTTCATGTTTATGGCTTTCAAATATGTTTTTTTAGATTTTAATTTATCTGAAATAAATATTTATTTATTGTTTTATTTATTTTATATTCGAAATCTTCAGAACGCAAATAATACCATAAAAGCGATGCTTCAATATTCAGTAGTATGCATCCACTAATCTATACTAATATTATAAATAGGAAAGATTTGATTGTTTGTTTGAATTGAATAGGCTCCGAAACTACTGGACCGATTTCAACTATTCATTCACCAGTAGAAAGCTACATTATCAAGGAGTGACATAGGCTATAGCTTTTCCCGAAATTCAATATGGTTCACACGGGAACGGGCCCGGAACTTCACGCAGACAAAGTCGCGGGCAAAAATGCTAGTACAAAATAAACTTACTTGTTCTCTAGGACTATTGGGACTCTGTCCCGTGGCGCGGTCGTAGGCAGCTCTCAAGAATGGCATGTACTTAGCACCCTGGCAGTCAGGATCATACATGTGATCGCATTTGTCCACTGGGATGCGATGGTGTTCTATTGGACAGCCAGATTCTGATGCCATTACTATCTCTCCTGTAACTATTTGACCTGTGAAAAAAAAAGAGATATCCAGTCCAACAATCTGTAACCACTATGTTGGGTTTACAATGATATACCTACCAAACTATTATGTAATTCATAGACTTAAGTTTTATTGTAAACCTGTTTGTGGCTCATTTCAATAAATAAAAAATAAAAACAATTTATAAATGTAAAACAGTTTTCCCAAGTACAATCAATCAATAAATGAGGTAGCCAGGGATGTAAACATGATTCAAGTTTTTTATGGGCGGATCTCTCACTCATCGAACGAAACGAATTGTTGCTTCACGTTGATTTTCTGTGAGAGAGTATACTTTTCTAGTCACGTAAAAATGGCCTTATGTATTTACTCGAAATGTATCACACAGATTTACAATCTGGATTAATGCATGAAACGGTTTTTAACCCGATAAATACAGCGGTTACTGCGGGATAGCACTTAACGTTATCTATGCCATTGGTTTTAAAACATATTAATATGTTTAAATTGCATATTATACAGCGTATCTAATAATGTAATACGTTATTTTATTATTACCTAGACAATAATAGGTGGGGCGCATAAATAAATTATTATTTATTATACCTATTGTCTAAATTAGGTGGGTACATCAAATATTTCGAATTGCAGCCTCGCCTTAATTTATATTTAAATGTGTTGTATAAAGTAAGCTTTTTAATAAAAAATTTAGTTTTTAGAATTTTATTTGACGACCTCCGTGGCGTAATGGTTACCACGCCAGGCCGCCACTCAGGAGGTCCCGGGTTCGATCCCCGGTCGGGTCATGATGAAAAACTACCTTTTTCTGATTGGCCTCGGGTCTTGGATGTTTATCTATAAATGTATTTGTTATAAAATATAATATCGTTGAGTTAGTATCCCATAACACAAGTATCGAACTTACTTTGGGGCTAGCTCAATCTGTATGAATTGTCCCTATATTTATTCATTTATTTATTTATTATTTATTTATCAAAATGTTTCTTGATGTTTCTATATTGCATTAGTATTCAAATTATACTCACCAAAGAAAGCCAAAAGAGCGGTTCTATTAGCCAACGATGGAAGACCATCTTGTCCCCTCATGAACAGTTTTGAAAGGGTTCTTGCCCCAGGTCGATCGGCTCCTGCCATCATGTAGACTCCATCGGCATATGACGCCGGCGTCTTACGGGTTAATCGACTGCCTGTAAAGACAAGTTTGCATGTTAAACAATTCTGTGGACTTAGTCACCCTTACTAATATTATAACCGCGAAATAGTTTATAACATCCACTAACATAGGATAGTTTTTATTCCGTATATCCGGGAACGGTAATGACGGGATTTTGCGGTTTAAACCTCATCAGCTTATTTATTTTTTAAGGCACATCAACAATGCAGACACAATCATTAATTTTCAAACATTTTACATTGTCTCACTATATATGTCTACATCAATTATGAATATGCACTGCATCAGGCTTGTCTTTAATAAAATATTTATTTATGCAGAATCTTTTTGTCAACATTAAATAATTATTTAAGGTTGGTATGACAGTCCATTATCATATAAATAGGTAATAATATAAATAAAGGTCGTCAAGTTCCAATTACTATAATCATCAAATCTTTTATTCAGTAAAAGTAAGTTGCCGAAAATAAAATTTTATTTTATAAAACAAGGTATAATTTTATTTAAGCCTTGAAGCAAAGAAGGCAGTATAATTTACACCTCACTGCATTCTCACTACTTATTTTCGATCCAATGATTATGATTAATTAATGTTTTATAAAGTGACCATTAATGTTAAAACATGTTACATCACTGTTTTTAAACGTTTGATAAACGAGATCGTGATTCACGAAAGGGCTAGTTATGACAACGAAACAGTATACCTGAAACAGTATTTTGTTACATGAATTAATAGGAATGAATAGAGTAAAAAATATATTTTCGATTTTTTCAATGACTTATTTTGACTCGTTTACTCTCGAGGGTAACCTGATATATCAGTGTAGAATTTTATTATATTACTAGCTTCCGCCCGCGGCTTCGCCCGCGTAGCCTAGTAACAATTAGCATATCTTTCTTCAGAAACAAATTCCGGTCCGGCACGGCCCGGTACGGTACGGTTTCATCCGGTCCGATCAGGTCCGGTCGATCCGGTCCGGTCCGGTCCGGTCCGGTCCTTATAAGGACCCTACATGACAAATTTGGCATCTCTAGACCCAGCGGTTTAGGCTGTGCGTCCCCTCTCAACTTCGTTTGCGTATATCTCGCTTTCCCGTGAGAATTTTGAAAAATCCTTTCTTAGTACATCCCTAGACGTCGTAAGGACCCTACATGACAAATTTGGCATCTCTAGACCCAGCGGTTTAGGCTGTGCGTCTCCTCTCAACTTCGTTTGCGTATATCTCGATTTCCCGTAGGTATTTTGAAAAATCCTTTCTTAGTACACCCCTAGACGTCGTAAGGAACCTACAGTCCAAATTTGGAGTCTCTAGACCCAACGGTTTGGGCTGTGCGTTGATATATAGTTAAGTCAGTCAGTCAGTCAGTCAGGACTTTGAATTTTATATATATAGGGTGTTCTGAAATTATATGTTGCATAATGAAGTAGGACATAGTATCCGTTTCATAGATTTTATTTATCCAGCAATTATCAATTTTTAAGCTCATACAATTTTCCATACACACAAAAATAATATTCGTGTTCTGCCTCTAAAGAACATAACTTTTAAGCGGCATTCACATTATGACCGGAGCACGCCGCGTCTTAGCCGTAATTCAAAAACCGCGCGAGAACCGTTGTACTGTTTAGCATTATTAGGCTCGCGTGGCTTTACAATACAGATAAAAGTTCGCTTCGCTTGTAAATTTAACTTTAAGTGGTAGAAAACATGGCTGCAAGTACTAAATCTGGCATTAAAACAGGCTAAAAACGGGCGGATTTCCGCCGACAAACAGCGTCATATGTAGATGCATCTTTACGGCATAGCCACATCTATCTTTCTCTGTCACTCATTCGATCTCTGTCTTTCATTCAATAAAATGTAGTTATGAATGAAGCGGGGAAACGACTTACCTATCATATGCATTTACTTACCTTTACCTACTAATTACTATCAATCAAGCTAAATTTAACAAAAAATAAATCGAAATGTTCACAGCTGATAGTATTAGTAGATAGATAAGTACCTACTAGATTTCAAATAACTATCGTACAGTAATTTGGCGTTTAAAAGTTCATTAGATACATTTACAAAATGGTACCTAGGCATAAAATGTCAAGGTTACTTACAAAAAAAGTATCTTCCTCCGTTGTTCTTCACCGAACACGCCGACTTAACGTGCCAACAAGCACTCACTGCACTCACTATGACCACTGCTGTCAAGTCAAGAGCGCCCATCAGTCCATCGACTACACTCGTCACGCAAAGCCTTTATCACTCCATCCTCAGTGCTCGCATTCTCTCAAAGAAATCCAGCAAATCCTAAATCCAACTGTAGGTATTCGAAAGCGGGAGTTCTCCGCGTCTCCAGTGACCCAATGCCGCTCCAAGAATACTCTCTGTACACAACATTGACACTATGTTCAAACACTCATCATTCATTTGTTTACGTACGGCAAGATGATAAATGACCACAACACAACACAACACAACCGTTTACTCTGTCTGACGTAAGTAAGAACGAGAAAAAAAAAGCAAAAAGAATGAAATAATATTTTTTGCGAAAAATCGTTGTCGCCGCGGTCAAAGGTGCCGCTCGTTTGAGTTGAGTTTGACCACGCCGCCACCGCCCTCGTCCCGCCCGCGACCCCGCGTGCTGCCCGCGACGCCCGCGCAGCGCCGCCGCCGCCGCCGCCGCCCGCCGGCCGCCCTCGACGCCGACACAGACAAGGACGGGGCGTATAGCTCGCGTAGTAACAGCTGTTATAATGAATGAACGCGGTGCCCCGGTGGTGGTTTGTTACAAAGGCAGAACATGAATATTATTTTTGTGTGTGTGGAAAATTGTATGAGCTTAAAAATTGATAATTGCTGGATAAATAAAATCTATGAAACGGATACTATGTCCCACTTCATTATGCAACATATAATTTCAGAACACCCTATATAGATGAAAAAAAAAACGGTCCGGTCCGGTTCGATCCGGTCCGGCACGGCCCGGTACGGTGCGGTTCCTTCCAGACCGATCAGGTATGATACGTTCCGGTTCGGTCCGGTCCGTTCCGGTCCGGTCCGGTCCGGTCGGTCTGGACCTTATAAGGACCCTACATGTCAAATTTGGCATCTCTAGACCCAGCGGTTTGGGCTGTGCGTCCCCTCGCAATTTCGTATGCGTATATCTCGCTTTCCCGTAGGAATTTTGAAAAATCCTTTCTTAGTACATCCCTAGACGTCGTAAGGAACCTACATGCCAAATTTGGAATCTCTAGACGCAGCGGTTTTGGCTGTGCGTTGATACACCCTCGCAACTTCGTTTGCGTATATCTCGGTTTCCCCGTAAGAATTTTGAAAAATCCTTTCTTAGTACACCCCTAGACGTCGTAAGGAACCTACAGTCCAAATTTGGAGTCTCTAGACCCACCGGTTTGGGCTGTGCGTTGATATATAGTTAAGTCAGTCAGTCAGGACTTTGAATTTTATATATATAGATAAATTAATAATATACCGGGAATTAACGCGATCATACCTTGATATTGCCTGACGTACCGGTATATTATTAATTTATAATAATGCAACGCGAAAGTTTAAAAGTTTTTATTATATTATTATTATGTAATTTGATTCTGGGAAAATATTTATAAAGAGCATTTGTATTTACCGATCTATTTCATTAATAAAATTATAATGGAGCGCTTCCTGAATGGGTTCCGTGACTATATAATAGGTCAGTGCTTTTACGAACGCATATACTAATTAAGTAAGTAAGGATTTTCTGACGAGTGCATATTATATAGATGCTGTAACATTGAGACAATGATCAGGCAGTAACTTGTAATTAATTAAACAAAATCGACTGGTAATTGTATCTTCAGAACATTATCAATTGAACGTTTGTTTGAACTAGCCCTTATTCAGGGATCCGAACGAGATTGTAATTCGGTCATTCGAAAGTTTTCGGCAAGGAGCTATTTTAAAATATGGTAAGTAGCGAAATTATTAATATTTAATCATATCGAGTCTTCGATTTACTGTTGTAAATATTTCTATGAATAAATTTATCAACCGCCTACACGTTGACGTAAATGAAATCGTGCAACGATATATTTTTAATTAAATAGATATTGCTGGATGAGTAACATAACGCCACTTAGACTCGTGGTAAAAGCGCAGTCTAGAAAGTCCAGATAACTGATAAATATACTTTTTTTTTGTAAGTAATTAACATAAACATGGAAAATATCAAGACGTAGACAAAAAAGTTAGGTGTAGACTTATGCAGGAGTCGATTCCAATTTCCACGACACTTGGGTTAAAGTGGCTATCGCTAGTTACTGTAAACCCTGTTTTTCTTAACTTGACCAATGTAGTAAACAATCTTAGCACTTTTTAACGAAAATAGGCAATTAAAATTATCATTCACACCCAAATAATAATAATATAGTTAAAATGGCATTTAACACTCCACTCTTATTGTTCTGGCGATTTATCGATTTTACACATGGATAATTGAATAAAAACACGCTAAGATTGTTTACTACATTGGTCAAGTTAAGAAAAACAGGTTATTTATTGTATTGTTTTATATTTATTCAGAGTTTTTATTTTATTTGCAGTTTTAAATAAGTAGAAAATTCGTGATTATCCATTTATCAATTGCCGAATAACCTGTATGACAGCTAATAAATTACAAAAATTCAAATACAATACGTTTTTACGACATCTTCGTTATGAATTCTATGTATTTTTTGTGTTTTCAATTTAATTTTTATAGTTAGGTTTAGAATATTAAAGATATGATGTTAGTTAGCATACTTTAAAAAATACTACGCTGAATGGCATATGTATTTACACATTATACGTTTCCTTTCCTTGCTTATTAAGTTTATCTTTGTTCCAGTTCTGTCACGCATTTACTAACTCTCACTACCTAGGTAACGTTTACTTGCAACAGTGGTTTTCAATTATTGATGTCTATCTTTCTTTGAAACAAAAAACGTAAACAAGATGGCGCGGCGGTCCATCGCATTGTAAGTAATCTATGGTGTTCATGTTCAGCTTGCTTAAAAAATATGTAAATTTAAACATTATATTAACTTAGAATACATATCCTGTAAGGCTCACATTCTTTTTTTATATACAACACAGAACTGATGATGAAGCCTTCACCGTAACCTATAGACGTTTGCAATACCGGGGGTATCATTCACGCGTTGCCAACCTTCCTCCAAGGTGGAGCTCTGGAGACCTTACTCACCGTAGGAACACAACATGGCCGAGACCAATGCTATTTGGCTACGATCTTCTGTAAGGTGGAGGTCCTTCCCCAGACGGGCTGCTCCGATTTGAGCGGATTATCCGCTGTGCCCTACCTCTCTCTATTCTATGTTTTCCAAGTTAATGTGACATTCTATATGTGATATATTGTTTAATTGATAAAGTTTTTAAGAAATGACTGTATTCTTTAAAACTAAACATACAAATATTAGTTTTAAACAAGATGATGCTCGTTTCTAAGCATTAAGCGTGATGTTGAATGAATGACCTTCATGAATTGGGTATAAAGTGAAAAATGTTCTAGAGTTCAAACTCTTCAGCTTTATTAGTCTTTAGATTAGAATTATTTCCAGACCAATCGCATTTCTATATATCTCGATTATATCATAATAAATATATTTTTATGCGAATCTGTCAGTTAGAATAGATATGATTGGCAATTTTATTATGCACAAGAGTCATTGAGATTTGATAGCCGTTCAGTAACCGATTGATTAACAAAAAAATGTTAAGTTTGATGTAGACTAGAATTTTTACATTAATTATAGTAAAGCTGACTTTGTCTGTATCTTTCATACTTATTATAATCTGCAGTCCATACAAAAAAAAATTATTCGTTCATTAAAATTTGCTACTTAGCGAGGCAACACTGTGAGCATGTGGCTCTGGGTTGTAGTAATGGATTTACCTGACGTTAAAAAAATCCTTCTGTTTACCGAAGTAGCTTTCCATGTGTGTATTGTACATATTTTTCACGAAAATATATTGATTTAAATTAACTTAAAAATATATATTCATATAACTCATTGTATAAATAAACTTAAAGGTATTAAATATAATAAGGAATACAGTATTAGGATGCCTGAGCTAGGATTCGATCGAACGATCGATAGAACGATCCTATGTTTCAGGATGTCGATCTTGTCGAACGAGATCGACGTTTGATGAATTCATATATTTTGTATACATATACATTATTATTTGAAGAATAACACCATATTGAACTGGCTTTCTTTACAAGAGATCTAATTGCGTTACAATAAATAATACATAAGTAATGATTGGATCGTAACTAACGAATCGAGGTCGGTCATGATAAATATCATACAATCAATCGTTGGTGAAATACGACCATACATCGATTTGTATAAGTAAGTATATATCAGTATAAATTATGGTTGTTATTTGAAAAAATAATCTACGTTAAATGTAGGTAATTTGTTAATATACAAATAGTATTAAATATATTATTTTATTGCAATTTATTATTGCTTAATACAATTACAGAATAACATTCTATTTTATGCTAAAAAGGTGGCATACAAGTATACGCCGCCTGATGGTAAGCATCACCGTAACCTATAGACGCTTGCAATATCGCGGGTATCACTCGCGCGTTGCCAACCCTCCCAAAACAATTAAGTGAAGCTCTGGAGACCTTACTCACCGTAGGAACACAACATCGCCGAGACCAATGCTATATGACTACGATCTTCTGTAAGGTAGAGGTCCTTCCCCAGACGGGCTACTCCGATTTGAGCGAAGATGTGCCCCAACCTCTCTTAAAATTTCTCGTAGCATTTCTCGTCTCGTAATAGTAGTTTGCTATTTATAAGAAGTAATTCTTCTTTGAAATTATTCCCTATTAATGACCTTATTAGTTTGGTTTGTGTAATAATACAGGTTTTGGCTTTTATCAAAATCTATCTTGAGACTAATAAATAAAACAATTGCAGTGCGTGGATGATCAACTTCCAAACAGATATCCACGCTCAATTAAAGGCCTTTCTCAATAATTTCCACCAAAGTGATCATTCCACATAAAAAATATATTTATATATATATTTAACTCACTTTCATAATTTAAGTAAGTACATAGGTTGTTATGCTTAAGTTTTAAATGTTACTCTTATGATAAAGATTAATGATAAAACTATTTGAAAAGGACTAAATATATAATTGTATTGCATCTAAATTACATTGCATTCAAAAGTTTTTGTTTAATCAAATATGATAGTTAGATTTTGATTAAATTTACACAAAGGTACTTTTTTGGTAGTCAAGAAAAAGGAGTTATTTAATTATTTACATGTGTAAAAACCAATTAATAATGTGTGAAGAGATAACATGTCAAGTGTTAGTAATAACATTTAGGTCTTAATTTAAAATACAAGAAAAACTGCACAGTGGTCACGTATTCATTAAAATGAGCTTGATTGCATCGTTGCACGGGTCAAAATGAACACGCAAGCTAAATAACGAACATCTCCAATTTTTCGATGGGTTTAGAAATATCCTCCGTATTTTAAACTGTAATTTCTGACTATTGGATGTAAATGACAGTTGTTAGGGCAAGTGACACAGATCATCAGGTTGCCCGAAAATATTGATACCAGTTAACCCGCAGACACTCATTGACACACACGATAAGAAAAAGATTTTATTTTTTACTTTATCTCTTTTCTTTCTTGTACGTATTAGTAGCGTGGTGTTACTGATATTCGTAAGGCTATAATCACTTTCCATAAGGTGACCTGTTTGTTTGCTGTTTACCTGGAAAAATTACGTAGAAAAAACTGTACAAGAGGCTTTGAAATGCAACATGTACACGATTACTAACAAATTACTACATAATTATAAAACAATCCCCCGTCGAGTCAGTTTGTCTTAAGTGATTAATGAATGAGATTTATGTTATATGCAAAGGCTTTCGAAATTCCCTTGGGAACGGGAACAAGCTGTGTTTTAACGGTTACCTTAGGAACCTTCAAAGTTATAATTTGAAACATCAATTTTCTTCAAACACATAGAAATATTGTCGCGCTGAAAACGTTTGGGGAAGTCATAAATCCAGCAGTGGACTAGTGACTAGGATGATGATGACAGAAATATTGAGAATGTTTCAAACAGTCTTCAAGGCGTCAATTCTATGTTATTGTCAATTCCAATAGATGGTCGGAGCCTCTTAACTGAGTGATAATTGATACAATTATCTATTATTATGTTTATAACTCATGATCGAAAACAACCATGGTGTTAAATTTGTGGTTAGCGCGTGATGGTGTTGGCGCAATGCCCAAACAAAACGTACCAGCATGAACAACGAATTAGGAACAAGGAGATTAGGCCCGAGGTTTTATTATACCACTCGTAATCACCGATTCATGACCACTTATCGATCCCTAATAATAAAAATCGTTCACTAAACTTAATCATACGTTCAAAGTAATTTCTCATGGCAGTAATAAATCATTATTTCAATGGTACACAATGTTTGTTAAATTAATTTTCATTTGTAATAATCATGAATGATTACCTTTATCGACTGAATAGTTATTGGAAATGGAACTTTATAGTGTAGAATAAAGTTTCAAAACTAAATAATAGTTATAACGTCGGGTTAATTTGTAGTTATTGTTCGGAATAATTTTATTATAAAGTAGAAATTGCCCGTGGCTTTGCCCGCGGCTTTGCCCGCCCTTGATTCACAAAAAAGAAGTGCCGCCGTTGTTGCTTCACGTTTTACATACATTCCTTTTGTACAAAAAATGAAATATTAATTTTATATTATGTATATCCTAACTATAATATTATAAACGAGAAAGTGAGTTTGTTTGTTTGTTTGTTTGTGATTCCTTCGCGGCTTAACTAATCATCCGATCTTTATGAAAATTTGTATTATATTGTCAGGGGTACAGAGCCCAACATAGGCTACTTTTTATCCCGTGAAAGTATGTCATTCCAATGGGAAAATATTTTTTCTACTATAGAGGGCGCTGTATCGGCCAACAGATGGCGCCACAAGTCGCGCCGTGTAAGTATTAAATTATCATCCCACATTCACCCATTGCTGGGTCATAGGCCTCCCTTTTCTCACGCCACTAAACTTGACTCGGTCGGTTTATTTCATATTGATACATATTTTAAATCAGACGATTTTTGGAGCTTTGTGTCAATATAGTAATAGACATCGAAAAGATATTCATCAAAGCATTGCACAAATTAATTAATTAATATTTCATGTTAGTGGAGCAGAATAGATGGATACATACTTAGACAGCCATGATGAATGTCTGTGAAAGGAGATATTCCACTTGTCATTGCACTAATATCGATGAAAGGGTACTCGTCATATAATTAGTGACGCAGGAGACTGTTTGGTGAGATGTAGTGCGATTTCACGTATTGGGTAATATAAAGCAGTGGCCTTATTCACGTAACAATAACCGATTCTAATTCGATTCAAGGACACTCGCTGTCTCACTCATACAAAATAGGAATTGAACGGGACAGCGAGTGTCGTTGAATCGAGAATCGGTTCTTGATACGTGAAGGCTACTGAATATTATTAGTTGTACCAAATATTTCTTTTCTATATTAATATTCTAAAGAGGAAAGATTTGACGGTTTGTTTGTTTTTTTTGTTTGTCTTGAATAGACAAAACTACTGAACCGTTTTGTAAAATTCTTTCACTACTGTTAGGAAACATCGATTTATCGGAAGAGTTACCTTATGTTTATTCTAAAGTAATTGATTTTGTGTTTGTTCTTAGTTTATAAAATAAACGTTGGAAATCTCCAATAATTATATGAATGGGGATGCTTACAGTAATCTTTAAGAGATGGAAAAAGAAGGAGATGGGACCTTTGACTCGCAGAGTGACGTACGGGCTGAATTATTTCAATTTCAAAATTTTAATATTTTTAATTTTATAAACAACAACACGTTGATGTCTTTTGTACAATACATTTGTTACATACAGTTTACAAGGAAAATTCTAAAATGAATCACACCTTTTTCTATAGAATAAGAATCATTAGAACGAGGTCATTGTTCTTGAGTCACATTATCATTGAGAACATAGACATAACTAATTGTAATTATTTCGAAAGTATTATTATAATTATTTTTCAGAGACAACTTAATTATAAAATTATGTGAAACTTTTAAATACGAAATGTCAATCACGGGTTTATATATGATGGGTAAGACTCGTAGAAAGATGTCCATACAAATACTTAGAGATGGGTACAGCCTTCTCTTTAAATCTACAAGGCTTGCTCGCATGACATTATAGAACTTCACGTAGAAATTATTTCGCGTACAAATAACTTTATCTACATTTAAGATTAATTATATATACCTATTCCTGCTTCTCTTCATAATGACACTGTCTCTTTCGCATACTCTCCTTCTCTTAGATAATTAGTAAATGTCTACTTAATGTACAAAAAAGCTTAGTTACAGATGCCCTGCCCAAGCTCTTCTACCTAGACACCTTCCAGCTCAGCTATTCAGCTTGTTACTGAGAAAAATCCCTTAATGGGGCAGGTATGTATTTTAAGTGGATTTAACATTTAAAATAAGTTTTATCCTGGAAATTTAACAACGGGATTACACGGATCTAATCCCGGGTACGTTATTCGTAATGTCATAATTTTATAGTTTTTTTTTAATACCACAAAACTGGCAAACAAGCATACGGCCAGCCTGATGGTAAGCCGTCACCGTAGCCTATAGACGCTTGCAATACCGGGAGTAAAACTCACGCGTTGCCAACCCTCCCAACCCTCCCAAGTGGAGCTCTGGAGACCTTACTCACCGTAGAAACACAACATGGCCGAGACCAATGCTATTTGGCTACGATGTCCTATAAGATGGAGGATTCCCCAGATGGGCTGCTCCGATTTGAGCGGGTTTTCCGCTGTGCCCTACCTCTCTAAAAAATATAATAAGTAACATAGTAAGTTTGATGAGCAATAATATTACAGCCTTACATCATTTTCGCCTCGTCCCTCAAAGAATACTTTCGCAATGCGTGAGGTAATTATAATATCTATGACCATGTGGGTCAAGAATGCTTAATACCTACTCATTAAGGTATCATCTGAGATAAGCCTTTTATGTCAATTTACACGTGCAAGAAATAAAACTTTTTGCTATGAAACAAGATATCATCTAGATGCTTGTCTACTGAACTGGTTTTTTTCACAAGGAATAAATTTAATAAATTTATCATTTCATAGATGCAGCCGAAATTTTATGATAATTGTAATAGACGATCTCCGAATGTAATAGACTTCCTTCGAATCCCGGTCGAACTTTCTGAATGGCCTCGGGTCTTGGATGTTTATCTATATTATGTATTTGTTATAGTATAAAACAAAGTCGCTTTCTCTGTTCCTATGTCCCTTTGTATGCTTAAATCTTTGAAACTACGCAACGGATTATGATGCGGTTTTTTGAATAGATAGAGTGATTCAAGAGGAAGGTTTTTAAGTATAATACATTCCAAAATTCCCACGGGAAAGCGGGATACACGCAAACGAAGTTGCGCGGGTTTCGCTAGTTTGTTATAAAATATAGTATCGATGAGTTAGTATCCCATAACACAAGTTCCGAACTTACTTTGGGGCTAGTTCAACCTGTGTGATTTGTCCCTATATTATTTATTTATATATTAATTATGTGGTGCTGCTACTGTCTGTAATTATCTTTTTGCTACTTTGCATTTTTTCGTCTGTTCATGTAAGTGTTATTTAATACAGTCCGGACTATCACGTATTGTATGTCATAAAAAATGTATGTCATTTTATGTACATATGCGTTTTATGACTCTGGACATGGTCGATTTTTCAGGGAGGCATAAGTCGGCATAACATTCGAAATTTACTACCACGGGGGGCGCGGGGAGGTGAAAATTTTCTTTCATTTTTTTTCCAAATTAGAGGCATAAGCTTTGATATCTTTAACTATGATCGACAAAAGATCAAGTCTTTTATGTAACATATAACTAACTATAAAAAAACAATATGTCATACTCATTAAAATATATTACAAACGAAACATAATTATGAATAAATATTCGTTTTTAAAAAAAAACATCATATTATAAAAATAAAAAAAATTTCGCATGCATATAAAACTTTATAGACGATGATTATAAAAAATAAGGCATTAATATAATATATATTTTAATTTGGTGAGGTGTTTCATGCGTTCCTTGACCACATTGATCATACCAGATGTTGCTTATAAGGAGATTTTAATGATTCAACTTGTTACTGAGAAATTATTTTCTCAATTAACTATGAGTTGAACATCCTGTATCGTTTATTTTATACCAATTAAACATTAACCATTGATTTTATTTACGGGTAAAATAAAATACTACATAAAGCAGACTAAAGAAAAGCTAATTATTGAGTAAAAATGGTAAATTATTTGTAACTAGCTTTAGCCCGCGGCTTCGCTCGTGTTAATTTTATATATCTCGTTTGACAACAAAACAACCCATACGCGCGACTTGTGGCGCCATCTGTTTTCCATTGGAATGATATACTTTCACGGGATAAAAAGTAGCCTATGTTAGGCTCTGTGCCCATGACAATATATATACAAATTTTCGTAATGATTGGTTGATTAGTCAAGCCGTGAAGGAATAACAAACAAACAAACTAACTAACTCACCTTTCTCATTTATAATATTCGTAAATAAATAATTTATTTATCAAAAATTTTGAATATTTTTTTTTTGTGCCTATTTGCATCTAAAGTATACTTATATTTACAAGCTACACATATACATTGTATACTGTGTTTTTGTCCCGCAGAAATTTAATTACTTAAGACCGGAGTTCACCAACTGATGTTTAAATTTTAAACAGATGTTTAGACCCTAACCGGCTGTTTAACCAAATTTTGCTGTTCACCGTGCACTAAACATTGGTTAAGTGTCGTAACCGTCTGTTTAATTTAATGGACGGAATGAACGTAGTTTAAACGTCGCTTATTTGAGTGACGTGACCTGACGTGAGTTGTATTTCACTATATCACTGAATTTATTGAATGCACAGCCTAGATAACACCATTTAATCACTATTAACAAAGTCACAACAGTAGGATAGGCATATTCAAAGTATTTCAAACATAAAAACGATCAACAAACACGGATATAAAGTAACATGTAGGTAAATATTTAGAAACTGGATGTGGCATCATGCATCGTTGAGCTGTTATTATAATTTTAATAATTATGATATTTATGTAATGATATGATAGTATAATATATTTGCATATAATGTAAGTAAGTATTTATATTATTTACGTAGTGATTTAAAATTTAAATAAAACTAAAATACATTTTAATTTTATTTATATTTAAAATATTTATTTACATTAGTTTATACATTTAAACGCAGTGCAGCGTAGACTTTTTATTTTCTACTAAATTTCTGTACTTTAAAACCCATCTCCATAACTGATACTTTTATATTACATATGTATGTAATATGTTATTAAATTATGTATTACAATATTACAAAAATAACTTCGAGGTGAAAAATGTGGTAAAATAAAATTATAAACATCTGGCCATATCAAGCGAAACTAAATCTATGGGCCACATTTTGACTATTGACTGCTGACAGTGCTGACTGATTAGACTTTGACAATAGAAAAAGGATGTTTATTAAGAAAGACGTTCCCATTACGGACATGGCATTACCTTAAGAGGGCGCACACAGGCGTTAGCTCAGTTTAGCGAAAACTGAACTTTTCGAAGCTCTTAATATCTATAAAAAACTTTTCTAACAGACTTATGAATTACACAAAATGTTAGACAATATTGTTGCCTAAATAGTTAGTAGAAAACATTTTGTCATGTAATGGAATATTTATGAATGCTATCGTGATAACCGAACAGTGTTTTCTCGATTTCATGTTCAGTGCCAACTTCGGATGTCAAAATATCCCCGTAATGCTGCCAATTGTAAGAAATAAATTATAAAATCTAACGGCAAATATACTTAAGCATATAGTTAGTAGAACATTTTTGTAATTTTTTGTTACATAAATAAGATATTAACATCCAAACTAAGTGAAATTACGAAGAAAGTCAAGTCGTTGTTATGTTTGTTTTCACCATTAAATCTTAGTTATTTTGTGTCAATATTATCATCATCTAAGAGATAAACGTATTGCCTAAAATCTAGGCGCCAAAATTTATGTAAAATGTTTACCATTATTTTTCTACCAATTTTTGAATATAGCCATAAAACCACTATAAAACCGCGCGCGTCTTTTGTTACGACTCAGTCGAGCCGCCGGCTCTGCGGAGAGTGGTCACGTCGCTCCGGCGCAGGACCTGACCGCACGTAACCTTTGTGCCCATACGCAGTGCAAACCGTGTAGCGCGACCGACAATCTAGATACTTTGGTAAGTAAAATATGACTTTTTGTTGATAATGACGACGAACTATTTACTTTTTTAGTGACAACAACATAATATGTTTCAGAGTATGGGGAACAAAAAAAAAGCAGTTTTTATCGAAAAAAAAGAAAAAGACGAAATGTTGAAAATTTAAATAAAGCAAGGCCTAAAAGGCTGGTGGTACCTATAATTAATATAATGGTTATAAATTATAATATATGACAAGTTCTACTAAGGAGGTCGATTACTGCGAAATCGTAAAAAAAAATTGCTGTTTCATATGTTTCAGTCCGTATGATGAAGGAGGACACGAAGAGGAAGAAAAACAAGAGTCCGTACTTTTTCATCTTCTTCAAAATGAAAACCATCCTGGTGATGGAATTGAATCCCAATCCCAACCAAAGAATCATTTCTCTTTATAACCCATTTCATTTTTCGTCTTTTTGAGATTGTGGGTGAACCGCTAGTCTCACAAACTTGGCTATGAGGTCTAATAAAAGCTAGTTAAATCTACTACAAAGTATTTCCAGTATAAATGTACTACAGAATATTTAGTGACCTTTCTTCATAGGGCAAATAGTTTTGCAAATATTTTGCGAAATACGTAAGTAAAACCTAAAAATTGCAGTTTTCGAGATTAATGGGTCACATTCGAAGTTCTATAGCTTGGCTTCTATAAGGTCAATACAGTTGCAATTACACCAGCAATACAGCGGAAATTGGGTTCAAATTGTAGGTAATTTAATACAGTCTATAAGTCTAGGAAACATCATTCGCAAAAAACGCATAGTTTTGGCTTTGGAGAACAAATAACGAAAAAAGTCCCAAAATTACGAAGTTTTCTCGGTTTTCTCAATTTCCAGAAGTTTTTCGAAGTTGCAAATTGGAATTCACACTACTACTCTTACAGACCCATACAACTTTCCAAAAATGGAGAACTACATCACGTTTTGTTAATTAAATATCTAATTCTACTAAGCTATTCGGCTTGTAACCCCCTTTCTGTAACATCCTGTTTAATTACTAATTATGTTTCAGTGATAAGCAACTGTGTCTATTTGCGGTATGGACTGGGCCCCAATTTCGTCTGAAGACCGCCAGAATTAAAAGAGATGACGAATTTTGGTCATCAAAGATGGAATCGAAATTGGTGAAATTTTACAAGAAATGTATTTTACCAGAATTGGTAGATAGATGGTAGAGTCTATGTATGCCAATTAGAAACACATGTTTCAAATACAAATAATTATATGTACCTATATCTATTACCAGTACATACTTTATTGTTATACTTCTCCATAATCCATAGGTATTAATACACGAGTAAAGATACATTATTTGTATTTATTTCCAAACGAGACATGAAGAATGCCGAAAAAAATTTTTAATTACATAATAACAATACTTATGTTCTACATAGAAATAGGTCTGTAGCTAAAATCACATGAACTTCGAGTCTACTATTATATTAAATAGTGAAGTCTTATCATAAAAGTATCAAAATCATTTGTCTTCGCCGGCGCACGCTCATGTTCGTGGCTCAGTAGTTTCGTAAAATAACACGCTTCGATTTTGAGTTGCGTTGATTTGGGTGCGCGCTCTTAACAGATTTTGAATTTTGTAGTATAATAACAAAACCATACCATTTATAGATGCCGTTCGGGTAAAGACAAAAGTATGGAGGTACACTGCCATCTTTACAAAGTAGTATTAAACTATTCATTCTTTTTCGGCTCATTCATTCAAAAACGTTTGGTTAGTTAACCGCCAGATAAAATTGCACGGAGAACATAAAAAAAACGCAGCTTGTTTATACAACGATTAAAATATAACCGTGCGGTTACGTAAACGTTGGTTATGTTGTAGTTGGCGAACTCGAGCCTAAGTACTATAAAAACTAAAATCTTATGATTTCTAGACTGTTTATTTTGATTTAAAAACATTTGATTTTCACAATAATCACACATATTCAATAAAAACATGGTAATTTTATGACTATTTACATAAGATCAATTTGTAATGTAAGTTATTACGAATGTTTTTAATGCATTACTGTCACTTTTAAGTGAAGTGAAACTTGAAGGATTGGACAATTTATATAATTTACTGGACCAATAGGTGCAGTTACCATTTAAGCACTTTGCTCTGGTTTATAACAAAAACTGTTCAATTTTAAATTATTGCCAATATATTACAAGTTTCCATAAAGCGTTATGGTTTCGTAATTGTGAGACCACACAGTTTTATTTCTTTTTTTTATAGATCAATAAATTGTATATATTTTTTAAGATTTAAGCATTGACAGTGGTATCGTTAAAGTAAATGGGAAATATATGTTAATGTGTAAATATAATATAGTACGTATTATGTGTTGTAGTTTATATTACACGTGTTACTTCCTTGATATAAATATGCGAAATTATTTTTGTTAGTGCGAAATTAAAGAAAAATTCTCAATTAAAAGATACTCTTTTATTCATACCTTGAAATAATAATTAGGAATAGTGTTAAACCGTTAATGGTGATGTCAAAGCCTTCTGGGAATGAAATTAATTTTGAATATTGAAAAAAATATGGATAATTGATCGATTGAATTGATTGATCGTGACAGGATTGGATTGGACCGGTGCCGGTGCTTGACTGTTACGGATGCAGTATGGATACATAGGTACTATCCGTTCCATATGAGTATAGGAATGAATAGGACTGGTATCAAAATAACTAGTATTAGAAGATAAAGTAGTAAAGATGCATAATTAAAAAAATAAAAATTCCAATTCTTCTTTGTAACAGTGGTGCAAATTATGCTTAAAAATTATGATATCGTTATAATGTCAACTTGAAATTACAGACTACTCCAAAATATGAGACATCAACTAGACATTAACTTAAACGCGTAAATCTCCACTTTTTAAAAACCATGTCATCTTGGGATCAACATCATATTGACATCAAAACGACATCATCTTTTGTAAGCATAGTTGCGCTACAGTACATTTGTTACTTGATATTATTTTAGCACAACGAGATCGAACCGAGAACGAACAGTGACCGATGTAGTTTGGTAGTGTGGCTCAACTCTAGTTGGAATACCTAAAGCCTGTTTCTTTTAACTTGACCAATGTAGTAAACAATCTTAGAGTATCTTTTTATTCAAATATCCATGTGTAAAATCCATAAATCGCCAGAATAATAAGAGTGTTGTGTTAATTGCCTATTTTCGTTAAAAAGACGTGCTAAGATTGTTTACTACATTGGTCAAGTTAAAAGAAACAGGGTTTACGTACCAAAAATTTTGCACATATGTATAATTGACTTTAATAACTATATTTAGGATAATACTTAAATTTTTTTTGGAAATACCAAACTCGTAATTACTGTGTAAGTTGCACGCGATCACTAAACGTTTATTTATTAAGCCGCCATTACTGTACCGTGGTAATAATCTTTCAAAAAATAATTACATTGGTACTGTACCTTTCAAAAATACAATTTATAATAGTTTGAATATCTGTATTGTAAATGTAAAAATGGATATAATTTGTTTGTTATTTATTGATTATACAGCCGATTATCATAAAATTTGTATACATATTGTAAAGTGTATACAGGTTGTTTTTAATCACACAGGGAAAAAAATTGGAAAAACATATACTAAAAATTGGCAGATGACTTTGCCATATCATCATCATCATCTCAGCCATGAGAAGTCCACTGCTGGACATAGGCCCCCAAACGTCTCCAGCGTTATCGGTTGGCAGCGGCCTTTGCATTGCTTAATTTCACATTTGCTTTCATCAAAGCAACTGGTAGGAAGGTATTTTTTATTAAAGTTGTTATTAATCTATTGTTCCAAATCAGTTGCAACGTAATGACCTACGTGACTAACTAACTGAGAAAGACTAAGTGCTTCTAATTGCCCTAAAAAAATTATCTTAACGATCATAAGGCTTCTCGCAAACTGGCTACCGACCACAGTCACAAGTGGCGAGTCGCGGACACTGCTGTAGCGAGTGGCTGCCGCCGGCCACACGTATACACCGAGTTTGAACTATATGTATGAAAAATCGTATGAACTGCTAGTCGCTGACTACCGGTGGCTGTAGACGGTGGCTCGTTTGCGCCGATTCTAAGGCTGCCACCAGGCGAACTGCATCGCAGCAACTTCACGCAGACACTCAGTGTATTCAACTGCATGCAGTTGTAAGTCCGACTTTGTGCAGTCATGATATCAACTGTATGCGGGCGGTTGCACTCGTGTGATATTGACTTCACACGACTCAACTGTTGAATACACCAACTGCGTAAAGTTGGTGCGAGGCAGTCCGTCTGATTGCAGCCTAAAGTAACAAGTTGTGTTCATCGAGCGACATGTCTAAAGATGGATGGCAAGGTTAACTGATAAATCATATCGCCAAACCGAATCGTATTTGATTAACGTCAGTTTAAACAATGACAGCTGACAAAGATTGAAACGAGACGAGATTGATACTCAGTAGCCTTATGTCGTAATGTATCGTTAACTGAAATGAAACTGGACATTTGTTATTAAGTCCATGTATTAAAAGTCTAAATATGAATGAATATGCATATTATTGTTCGTGACATTGCCTATAGTTTATATACACATGCACATGTCTGTGATTTCATTATTTTTGTAGGAAGTTTGAAAAGCTATGTAGGTTGCAGGTGGCTCATGTTCTAGGCGAGTGGTTTTCTAGAGAGTCCCTTTTAGAAGGAGGCGTATGTTTTCTCAGTGGCGGTGTTCAAATAAAGCCTAAAATAATGATGATATCTTTATTTGAAAATCTAGTGTGTAATTTCATTTGTCCAATGAAAATAGTATTAAAGTTCCTTATGAAAATTACATTAAAATCTATTGATGAATACAGAGTCCATAGATAATAGGTATTAACGTGGCTAATGACATTATTATACATTATTACCTACTAATAACCAGAAACAACTTACCTACTTTTTCGCAAGTTCCAATATCTCTTGTTCAATGTGAATTTATTAATGTCTTCTTTGTATCCATAGTACGAAAATCACAAGAATCGTATTTCAAACGAAATTATGTTAATTCGAGTATTATAATTTGTGTGAAGTGACAAATATTTATGTTATGTTTTTATAAATAGCTCTAAAAACATGCTTTTAATTACGTAAAAATATGATATTAAAAATATTATATGAAAATGATTAATGAATCCATAGCTTAACTTGTTCACGGACGCTAAACCAGATGTATATTTTTTACTAACCATAAAGATTCGAATATCGTCTTCTATTGATCTTAAACTGTTGTTAAACGAGTTAAACCATTATTCGTAATAAAAACATTTTTTCATGTGCTTATCCTCTTTAAAAATTATAATAATTATATAATTATATTAATCTGTACGAATTGTCAAAAAAAAAAAATTACCGCCGGTAATTGGCTTTCGGGTGCTGATAATTTGAGCGTTTCACCCTATTTTAAATTAATTGACTGCTCAGTTCGGGCAGAAGTATATCTAATCCATTTTGCAGATATTTTTTTTCTAAGAGAGTAGAAATTATAGTAAAAGAGCTTGGCCTTTATGTCATTCAATCGAATTCAACGAGAGATATAGTGGTCTACGTATTCAGAAGATATTTGGATCTTTACATTATCTGAATCTAATGGAGTCTTAATGGAGGGATAGTAAGTGCATAACATTCTTATTAACATAGATAATCTATTTGAAGTCACTATTATTACGTGTTACAGTCTAAAAATAGATGTAATATAAGCAACTGCTTAATACGTAAGAAAGCATCGAATTACATAATTCTATTTATATTAACGTTAAAAAAACATATTTATCAACTTCTATTAATAAAATTAATAAATTAAATTCAAATGCAATTTGCCCTGCAGAGGGACACAAAATGTCGAAATTATGAATTTTATTAGCTATTCAGTCAGCTACACTTATAAGCCGGCGTTTATCTATACTTCTATACTAATAATAAAAAGAGGTAAAGTTTGTGTATTTGTTAAATTGTAAGGGGTAATCTCGGGATCTACTGAACCGATTTTAAAAATTCTTTCACCAGTAGAAAGCCACATTATTGCTGAGTGTCATAGGTTATATAAAAAACCAAAAAATAAAAAGGCTTTTTGCCCAACGAAGTGGGCACGGGTCAGCTAGTAATATATATAGGGACAAATCACACAGATTGAGCTAGCCCCAAAGTAAGTTCGAAACTTGTGTTATGGGATACTAACTCAACAATACCATATTCTATAACAAATACCTATATAGATAAACATCCAAAACCCAAGGCTAATCAGAAAAAGTTTGTTCACCCGACCGGGATTCGAACCCGGGACCTCCTGGGTGGCGGCGGTCTGGCGTGGTGGTGGCGATTCTCGCTTGTTCTTCTCTCTATGACGACCTCCGTGGCGTAATGGTTACCACGCAAGACCGCCACCCAGGAGGGAACTTTTTCTGATTGGCCTCGGGTCTTGGATGTTTAACTATATATGTATCGTTGAGTTAGTATCCCATAACACAAGTTTCGAACTTTATTTGGGGCTAGCTCAATCTGTATGAATTGTCCCTATATATATTATAAACGCCGGCTTATAAGTGTAGCTGACTGAATTGAAGGGCCTTTATTACGTGAAACCCTTATAGGGGCAAAAATACATTGGCTTTCCCTTGAATGCCAATATAATTAAGGCCTGATTTGGTGTTTACAATGCAATGCCTTATTGTGCTCCCGTGCTGTCAATAAATGATGCTTGTATTTATAGCTTCATTATCTTGACATAGTTTTCATAATAAAGAGGTACACTTATGAAATCATTGTAAAAAAATGTTGGTTGAAATTCTTTAAATTTAATGAGCGAATGAATCGCAATACCAAGTCAATGGCGGATGCCAATTGACTTGGTATTAAGCTTGGCTTTAAAATCTGGATAGATATTTTTTTTATTTTATTTGTCTCAATACAAGGTCTGTGACAAATTTTGGAAATATCTGGGTGCCGATTGGCCTATAATAATGACGGGAAATGTATACTTAGTGTATCTACAAGTTTTAATAGTTTATTTCCAAAATTTGTAACTTCTGAAATTATATTTAAATTAAAACTCAAAATCTTCATTATCTGATTTCAAATGTTTTTCTTACAATTTTATGGCTAATAATATCCTTATCCTTACTAATATTATAAATAAGAAAGTGAGTTTGTTTGTTTGTTATTCCTTCCCGGCTTGACTAAGCAGCCGATCATTGTAAAAATTTGCATACATATTGTTAGGGGTACAGAGCCCAACATAGGCTACTTTTTATCCCGTGAAAGTATGTCGTTCCAATGGGAAAATAATTTTTCTACCACAGAGGGCGCTGTATCGGCCAACAGATGGCGCCACAAGTCGCGCTATGGGTTGTTTTGTTGTCAAACGAGATCTATGTCATAAAATTAACGCGAGCGAAGCAGCGGGGAAAAGCTAGTTTATTATAAATAAAAGTTTGGCTATCCCCTTGTGGATTATGATAGTAAAAATATGTATTTTGACAAAACTTACCGACCGACCCCCAATCGGGGTACGCTCTGTTGTTGAACCAGCCATCATACCGCTGCTTCTCATAATAGACTTCTGTAACAAAAATGAAAGAGTTTAATAAAAATCAACAAATATATGTAATGTGAACGTGTGTACTATTGTTATTAATAATTTAATGAAAAAAAAATGGTTTTCGTATAGTGTGAAACCACGGTGTGAACGTGAACCTTATTCGAGTTGTTATAATGTAAATTCGCCACAAAGTAAATTCGCCACGGAATACTGTATGTAATTTTTGTGATGATTTAACTTTCAATATATGAAGTGTACAAAAATGTCGAATTTATTTGTGACGAATGTCACACACGCTTTGTCGAGTATGAAAGTAAATAGTAGAGTAAACTTTGTCTCCCTCATTAGTTCTATGCAAACTAACTTTATTGACAGTCTATCAAGTCTATCAAGTCTCTAATATTGAAATGTACACGTCTCATTAACCCTAGTTCGCATACCTCCGGCTAAGCACAGGTGTTTTTTGCACAGTATACCAGTTACTAAGGTTAGTATTTTAGGGCCGGCGCACATTTAACAGAGGACTGCTTAGCGTTGGTTTCAAAGCTATACTGTTTGAAAATTAGTATCGAGATTTTATGCACCTCGGCTACACACCCACACTAATATTATAAATGCGATAGTGTGTTTGTTTGTCCTTCTTTCACGTCAATTGTAATGAACTGACATGACATGTTTTTTTTGGGGATAGGCTAAAGTCTGGAGAGTGACATAGGCTACTTTTTATCTCAGAACAACATCTTATTCTCAGAAAAACATCTATATTGACTGGGGTCATCGTTGCTTAATTTGCGTGATCATTCAGTCTCGCATCATGCAACATCGGTATAATAAAAAAAAAAACGCGATTTTCACTTGTTTCTGTAATTTGACGGAATGACTCCGCGTCGTCTCCCAAAATTAAAAAAAATAACAGTCAGCCGGACAGTAATGAAATTTCATAATTTTTTTCTGTAATGGATTTTCATATTTTTTTTTTGTAATGGATTTTCATGATTTTTTTCCTACCGCATATTCTAGGGAAGGAATCGTCTTACTCGCTACTTTTGAAGAGAGAAAGGGGACCCTTTCCGCACAGGTATGATATAAAGTATCTTGTCGCGCTGTTGAGCTACACTCGTTTGTTTTTCTTGATACGGGAAAAGCTTTAATCCTAAACAATTATGTCCTAACAAAACATGAAATATGCTATGTATAAGCACATGAGTAAATAAACTGACGGACAGAGGCTTCACTTCCATACAACGTCGCGCGCCGAGTACACGCACACAAGCATGAGGCGCGTGTATTGCGTGTCCTCAAAGCGCTCGTCACGTACACATGCTTGTGTGCGTGTCCTCGGCGCGCGCTATTGTATGGAGTGAAGTCTCTGTTCCGTCAGTTTATTTACTCATGTGGTATAAGCTTCGCTTCGCTTAATATGCGCTGACCCTTAGCAATATGTCGGTCCGTTCAATGAAGACCTTGCAGCCTCTCTAGCCGAGATGCATGGCTAATGTGCATCTCATTATTCAAACGAATACAAACTCTAGTTAAAAATAATTGAGAATTAAAAAAATAGGAAACAATTTTCTAATTAATAAATAATTTGAAAACCATGTCACTATTTTTTATATTTTTATAACTATAATTACAATGTTAGTTTTGTTTTTAGTTTACACTAGCGAAACCCGCGCAACTTCGTTTGCGTGTATCCCGCTTTCCCGTGGGAATTTTGGAATGTATGATACTTTAAAACCTTCCCCTTGAATCACTCTATCAATTAAAAAAACCGCATCAAAATCCGTTGCGAAGTTTTAAAGATTTAAGCATACAAAGGGACATAGGGACATAGGGACAGAAAAAGCGACTTTGTTTTATACTATGTAGTGATTTTGAATGAAAAAAAAAAGCTAAATATAATATTTCTGGGGAAAATATAAAAAATGAATTATTTCATATAACTTCTATCGAGTACGTAGCCCTGTTACTTCCCAATAAAGGTAAACTAAAAAATAAGAAAATCAAAAGAAATATTTTTTATTCATAAATAATAAAGAGTGTAATTTAAGTTTTGTACATATAAATTACATAGTCGATAACGTTTATTGTGGGTCTATTATCTAAGAATTCTGTCCATTATACTTGACCCAAATGTTTAGTTTATACGACATATAAAAAGGCGTATTTGTACGACATACGTGCACACGACATCATAAAATATTTATGTAATCAATATGTATCGAGACCAATTGTCAACTTCGCATGTTATTTTGATTCCATTCTGAATTTATTACTGGTTCTGAAATTAGTCACTCACTACATTAGAATTATGAAATTGTAGGGGTATAACAAACTCACGATTATTATATTATAATTAAATAGTTTTCGAATTTCAGAAAATATGGTATAAATATAGTTTTCGAATTTCAGAAAATATGGTATAAATAAATACCATAATAAGGAAAGTCGCAGGAAACAGCTGCAGCGCTGGATGCAGAACGATTCCAATAGAAAAACATTGGGGGAGGCCTATGACCAGCAGAGGACTTCTTGTGGTTGAGATGAATAAAACAGAAATCGAAAAATGCCTGGAGCGTTCAGGGCAACCATCTCACATGATTTCTATTTAACTCAGTGGCGATGGAAGCACTAAGCACAAAAGGCTTCAAAGAAATGATGTTCCGAGTCTTTTGCAGAGATTTCCCTGCTAGGAGTGAATGATCTCGATGAAATAAGTCCTCGACGGTTACCTTGTATCAAACAAGGAAATGGCTTATTGTGACACAGATCACCATAAAGCAGAAATAATATATATATATATTTAAAAAGTTTAACTTATTCTCTATCTTTCTGTATCTCTCTGCACCCTCTTCTCTCCCTTCTTCCTTCGAATTAACATTTCTTCTTTTAAAATGATCTACTTTGTTTCTTCTTTGATATTAAACGAATATGATTTAACAACATAACATGACCTAACAAAAAAGGATATACGTATTTATGACACCTGCGCACACGCATTCCTGTTACATGTCTCCTTTGAAGCGATTAAAGTTACTGGCAAGTTTGCAGCATGCCTTTCCACTAAGTTATTTTTATGACATGACATGGTCTTGTAATTGATTACTTAATTGTCATTTATGGACATATAATATTTGTAATAGTATAGTTGCTATGTCCTTTTCGAAGTTTAAAGATATTTTTTAAATTACAACAATTTATTGCCAAGACATGTTACTTTTAGGCGGGGCGGTCGGCGCGGCGGCGGCTCCGGCGCACCGGTGGTGTTTTAGTGATTCTATCTAATAGTTTAATTGGTTTAGATAGAATTATTAAATTCGCTGCATTTTTTATAATATTAAGCGATTGATCTTCCTAACAATAAAATAATGAGGCAACGCTGCAAGCATTTTGAATACCCTGCCACAGGAACTTACTCTGTTTAATTTTTAATATTAGTTTAGTTTTGATGTATTTTTTTTTATTTTGAGTATCTTGTGTTTATAATGTCTTTGTTGCGTATTGCACAATAATTTTTTATTTATTAATTAAAATTTGTTTAACAAGTGCATTTATTTTGTGATAATGTATAATTGCTCTAGTATTATGAACAAAATGTTCGAACGTTAATTAAATAAACAAAGTATTATGAAATAACAAACTTAACACAAAATTAATTATCGACTTGATGAATTCAAGCGATTAAATATAAAAACTGTTTAATTAACGCGATATGAATTTCAACTATTTTTATTACTTACATGAAATTCGAAATATACAGCGTGAATTAAATATGCTTTATTTCTCTTACTTTTTAGTAAGTATTGTTACTTCCCAGAATTTGGTCCTTTTAAACGACAGACAGTTTTAATAGTATGTTGAATTTCTTTTCCAAAACCACCGGTGTTGATTCCGGGCTAGGACATCAATGTTTCACAAAACATTTATATTTAAAGTTCACATTAAACTATGCCACTGTCAAACTAAATAAGAAAAAAGAGATGGCTAAAAAGTTAATGTAGAATTGAAGTGCGATTTGCAACTGACTTTGCAAATGTTTAAAATATCTTATATCATTATTATATTACCTTGTGTCGCCCTAAACCCCTTAAGGGGCATCCCTAGGCAGACATTGTAAATTTTTAAGCGTTCCTATCGTATTGTAATCGTCCAGTAATAGTAGTAGACGTTCGCAGGCGGACTCCCTACTCGGTGTGCTATTTAGGTTCGGTAGCGTAAATTTAAAAATAAATAATGTGCACTCAGGTGCACTCTTTAAATAAACATGCCGTATAAGAGTATTTTATAAACGTATTATAAATCAATCCTGTTACCTTATATAAGGCCGGCAATTGGTCTTCTATTGAAAGGTTAACCGTAATTTGAAATTGTAAATAATGCACCTGTATACTTGTCTTGGTAGAAATAGATATTTGTATTGATAATAAACATTTCGCACAGGTGTCTTACAATTTGATTCTAAGCTAGGATTTAACGTACTGCCACAGATTTAATATTTATTTGTCACGTGTTACATCAAAATTAGTTACAATGAATAAATTCTACACAGTTCAAACAGCGCCTCCTGCTAGGTTACTCTGCATCAAAATCGCGATTTTAATTTCAAATTATATATATACTTAACGAGTTACCCGCGCCTTATTTCAAATAAGGATAACTCCTTTTCCTGATATGCGATTTAAATGAAACAAAGCCTATATTCTGCTTAAAACCGAGCTCTATCGTCCTGTGAAAAAAGCATTAAAATCAAAGGGCAAAATGATCCTCATTAAAAATTATAAATAGTTACAATATATGTAGTATGTGTACATCGATCAAGATATGATCTAGTACAATAAAAAATGGTAATATAAACAAAGCTGTCAGTAAACTGTCATTTGACAGGGAGTGGGTGTGACTGATGTCAGTAGCGGGTTCCGTTGGCTAGTTATGAATTGAATCAAGAATTTAAGATGTAGTATGTAACATTCTACATAGTTGACAGCCCGATGTTGATTGTGGTCTGCTGTCGACTGTTACGTTCGTGCGCGTGAAATATTTCAATAAAGATGATTTTTTTCCTGAAATTCGATTTATACGAACTGTCTATATTAATAATACTAATATAAAATTCTTAAAGCCGAACTCTAATTTCCTCAGAAAACAGCGTTAGATTAAAATCAGTTCAGTATTTTAATCAAATGCTCGTACAATTGGAAGCTAGACTGATTATATTCATACGCATCCCATCCCAGTACAAAATACCGTAATTGCCACTTCGAGTCCGTCTGATTTTTCTATGAGGTCTACTAATTAACTTGTACTAAGCCCCACAAGACGTAGTAAAGTACATAAACTATCTTATCTTTACCAAAGAGATTGGTTCAAAAGAGATATTGATCATGATCAATGATTTTGAAACTGAATAGAAAGTATGAAGGTGCGATTTCATAAAATACTTTCAAATCGTTGATAAATTAGATAACAGTTATAATTAGATAGGAAGATATATTTTCTAAACGTAAATTACTACTTAACAGTATTACTAGATATGTTTTAAAGAGCAACATAAATAAATAAATAATAAATATATAGGGACAAATCACACAGATTGAGCTGGCCCCAAAGTAAGTTCGAAACTTGTGTTATGGGATACTAACTCAACGATACTATATTTTATAATAAATACATAAATAGATAAACATCCAAGACCCGAGGCCAATCAGAAAAAGTTCGTTTTTCATCATGACCCGACCGGGATTCGAACCCGGGACCTCCTGGGTGGCGGTCTGGTGTGGTAACCATTACGCCACGAAGGTCGTTCCATAATTCTTAAATTCAAAATATAAAATTGCAACTATACAGCAGCACAATTTTGTGTGATTCAGTTTTGCGATGGAAAAAGACCTATATCTTACGGCCTTTCTTCTCGTCAATGATCATTTGGAAATGCTGGAAGATTGAAAAAAATTATAACATTGTAAAACTTAAAAGACCATGTCTAAGTGGCCGCGAGGGCCCACTGAATAAAGAACTTTTGATTTTACGTCTCATCTTCTTGTCTTTAATTTTATATAATTTAGGTTTATTGTAGGAAGAAGCTTATTGAATATTGCATGGTTCTATCAGGTGCCTGTCTGTTTAGGTGTGGATGAAAAACAATAGGTCATTGATTGAGAGTACGCTCAATCTAAAAAATAGGCGAATGTACGCTTGATGGTATAAAAATTACAAAACACTATGGTTTCATAAAAAAATAACACTCGTAATTCAACTTTAACGTCCTTCCGGCATTTCAGACTAATGGATACAAGTACCTATGCGGAGAGCAGTTTCAATAAAAACTTAAAAACATTAGGACTAAAAGTTTTTTGTGTTAATTTAAATAATTAATGACGCTATATATTATATCTTGTAACATCAAAACATTACCGGGTGGACATGTTTCTTTAAAAGGATTTTTTTAAAGTTGTTTAACAAATGGGACAACATACAAACATTATAATCTGATTGTTCCAGAACCACATAATATAAAGCATAATATTAACGATTAAATTTTATTTGAACCAATTAATTATAATATATATTTTTTTTAACTATCTTCATGGAAAACAAGATCAAAGTCATGTCAAATATGTGTGGTCGAAGTGTCAAGATACAGATGAAGGTATCCTATGAGCGATTAAATTAAATCTTTTATTGCAAACCAAGTGTACCTACTAAATAGAGTAGTGCTTAAATACTTAGTTGCCCATATCAGGCAATGCAACTTAATAGAAATCGCCCTATGGCATAGAAAAAAATGTTATCATAGTCGAAATTTACTGCAATTTAATAGAAATAACCCTATGGCATAATTCCACCAGCCACAAAAATTGTTACCATTTAAACATGTATATGAACCACAAACAATAATAATATTGGACCTCCGTGGCGTAATGGTTACCACGCCAGACCGCCACCCAGGAGGTCCCGGGTTCGATCCCCGGTCGGGTCATGATGAAAAACGAACTTTTTCTGATTGGCCTCGGGTCTTGGATGTTTATCTATAAATGTATTTGTTATAAAATATAATATCCTTAAGTTAGTATCCCATAACACAAGTTTCGAACTTACTTTGGGGCTAGCTCAATCTGTATGAATTGTCCCTATATATTTCTTTATTTATTGGAAGAGGAAGACCGATACGATAATGGTTGACAATGGAAAAAAACATAGGTACCTACTGCGCCGAGCCGAAATAATGAAAGCAAACCAACGAAGATAGTCATCTATAACGATACTACTTTAAGTATCATAATATCTGTGCCTGTTTATAACCATTAAAATTTAAACCATGCTACACTGCATTACAGGTGACTATGCATGCACAGATGTATACATTTTCATAGTTAAAGAAGATGGTAAAAAACTTGGGTTCTACTTATGATAACATTTATTAAATCTCGTTAACATTCTAGGCACTATATGTAAGTTACGTTCGAGCTCGTTAGTCACAGAGTAACATAATTAATTTATGGTTGCAATTTGTGGACTAGATTGCTGACAACCTGATAAGTAGATTGAACATGTTTATGAAAATACTGTCATTAATTTCTAGTATATCACATAAATTATTAGATTATACTGACTGTGAAACATCGGGTTCGATGCAGTGTCTTGTCACTATAGTCTGTACAGATTTGATAAATGGCCTTTGAATAAACGTGTGTAATAAAACATGCAAATACTTAAATTTAAAAGTGCTTTATGCACTTAGAAAGGTATTTAGTGCTAAAACGAACGTGTGATTTCCTATCGAACGTATATATTATGTAGTTTGGTCGGTTTTGCATTATGTATGGACCTATGTTGGAGTGATACAATACAGAAAATCAAACAATTCATAAATAGCCTTTATATGTTTATATTATTTTTAAGCTATATTTTCGAAATGACGATTCAAAGATACTCTGTCAATATCAGAATAGATACACAAATATTAATTTAAATAAAATAAGATAAGTACATTAAATTGTAAACAAATAACTAGTTTGTTAGGAGATAGTGGAAAAAAGACTAGTCATTTTCCGAATGATTGGGTATCGATTGTGACGTTCGATTGACAAATGTGAACCGCTCATTGAACTGATAGATTTAATTAAACCATCCACATTTATTATAATGCACGAGTAGTCAAATTTGTGGTTACGTTTTCGATTTTAATCCATTTGGATTATGTATTGACTTTCAATATACACGATGACGTATAGAAATTAATACAGTTTCATAGATACAAAGACAAATATTTATCATAACCTGGCCATACAGTGGGCAATTATATCTTTAGGTATACTGTGATACAAATAAACGTAGTTTATCGAGTATATAAGTTTGTGTCACTGTCTTTCTTGATGAGAATTAAATGAAGTGTGAAAGTGACAAAATATTGTATAACTATACAGGGTTATTGGTAACTAACGCAAAACGTCTTAAAGGCAGCTTAATATCGATATTTTCTATGGAACAGCAGATTTTTTTTCGTGGTTTCGAAATTGGTCTAATAGTAAATATTGTACGTTTTCAAGTACCTAAGAGGTTTTGCGTTAGTTACCAATAACAGTAGTTACCAATAACCCTGTATACTTGTTATAGGTATAACAAGTAAACAGGGTTATTGGTAACTACTTTTATTTGTAACACAGTTTAAGATTATTTATTTTTATATAAATGGCACAAAAACTAGTCATATAAATGGCACAAAAACATTTAAAGTCATGAAAATGCATACCTAAAACCTGAATAGGTTTTCTGATTTTACATTTTATACTAAGCGCTTATAATGTTATAGCATTAACTCTTATTGACCCAAATTAGTTCTAGAGAACTTAATTTTAATAGACCGTTAACCCTAAGCGGACAAAAAATATAAAGACTCGATTAAACAAACGCGTATAGGAATTTTGATACAGTGCAGACACGAGGTTCCGCTTGAATACAAAAAAAGAGGTCCGGTATCGTCATGTCAAATTATAATACACATGTTTTTGCACTAATAAAACTTTTAAGACACGTGAGATCACGTATCGTCTAAATAACAAAATTGAATTGGAAGCAATTAGTTTTTTTTTGTTTTACTTATGGCTGTCCCTAAAGGTTTTATCAATTTATATGGACCATAAATTCCTGTCCGACATTGTGTAATGAAGTCTTTGTAAACATCTTAATAATATTATTTACCGTGACTCGTATATATTCTGATACATTTTATGGGGGTAATTAATTTATTTTTTTTACAAAATTTATGGTTTATAAGTGTGGTTTTGGTGTTAATTCGACGTGATTAAATATGGTTACCTGTGCAGTGCCTGGATGTAACCCAAACAAAAAAATCCACAACATTATATATCTTACTTGCACACATGTACATTCCACGCACACTAGTGTATTTTTCTTTGGTGTCCCCTCAATCAAACAAAGCCGATCTATAGGTACGCTAGTATATACTAAATCTATAAATATATTACTAGCCACTCGAGCACTGAGCCATGTAAAAATGATTGAATCAAACACACATAACGTACCAACACCTCTTCATTATGTTCTTTTTGTTACTATTTATAGATTATCAATAATAAACATTGTTTTTTTAAATATAAAGTGTGAAGTCAATAGTCAGGAAACATCACGGAAGCATTTACTTACAGCTATTCAAAGTTGTTAACAAGTTATCATACATGAACAAACATACGTTTATGTGCTTTTGTAATGATTACTATGATTACTGCATTGATAACTTAACTTATTATTGTTATTGATTCTTAACTATAATACAAATTATAATAATACTAGCTTTTCCCATAATCTCGTTTGACAATAAAACAATTCATGGCGCGACTTGTGGCGCCATCTGTTGGCCGATAACCCATCCCATACAGCGCCCTCTATAGTAGAAAATTTATTTTTCCATTGGAATGACATACTTTCACGGGATAAAAAATAGCCTATGTTGGGCTCTGTGCCCCTGACAATATGTTACTTGTTACTTGTTGTCTTGCGGGCATGTTTACAAATTCATAATGATCGGCTGCTTAGTCAAGCTGGTCAAGCCGTGAAGGAATAACAAACAAACAAACTCACTTTCTCTTTTATTATATTAGTATGAAGTATGATGACCAGAGAAAGTATCCGCGAAAGCTTAGTAGTGTAAGTGATAAGAGTTTGACTTAATAAAAAATTATTTAATTGGATTAAATAACAAAATGATAACTAGACATCGAATTGCATGCACTATCGAAATGCCAAAACATGCACTAAAAAGGTCAAAATCCTTAACCATGCAACGGAATATTTTCCGTTTTTTTTACATTATTTCCGTAATTCACAATAAATCATGTTTGCATTGATTGCAACACATGTTCATAAGTCTCTTTTAAACCCTTCATTCTGAAGTCGGATTTCTCTATTTTCTGGATTTTAATACTGTTTCTTACGTATATATTTTGTTAGACAATAGCTGTAATATAAGTATTATAATATCTGTGGACAACAGTGCCAAATTATATTCAGGCATTCGGAACTTTAATAAATATTCATGTTTAGTAATGCGATCATTTCGACCAGTCTTGTAGATCAGGAAGTGTTTTAATAACAATGTCATATTTCATACAAGGATGTACTTTAAAGATGTCGTTACAAAGTTTCCGAGTACGCCCACGGGACAACGTGTGTAGTACTCCATTTAATTGTTGTTAAAAAAACCTGACCTAAGTTATGTTCAGTAGTAGGAAATGATATTCATTTAGAATATAATATAATTATTTAGAATATCATATACAAATTAATCCCTACTGTTAAATAAATGTTTGATTCTCATTCCAACTGGTTCACACCACAAAAAAATGCACAGGCACTACTTATTCTGTAGTTTTCCAGTTCAATTCACATCGAAAGTGCTAGTAGGGTTAAAAAAATTGACGTGAAAACAAATTGCAAAAAGATGATTTTATTTTTAAATTCGGCGTAGCTTATATTTCTTATCTGTTCTGTAGACAGGCAGCTTAATCGCAGTCATTGTTGCTTTACAGCTAAGCAGGTATTGAGTTTACAAATATCATTCTTACAAATCAAAGCAGTTCAGAATGATGACCTGTTGACGTGCGACGCTAATTGGACATTGTCCTCACGGCCAAATTCTTATAATATATGTCATGGTCTATTTAAAATTACACGGAAGCAAGAACTAGAGTCTATACGGACTAATAAATTGAATTGAGCAAGCTCCAGGTATTTACTAAGCTTTCGTGTTTGTGGAAAAAATTTATACTTTATATGTCCACTTGGAGAAACTGCGGGTTCTCCGTGTCCTGAAAGTAGCCTCTAGTCGAATTCTCCTCCTATATTTCCTTGTACGTTCGCAAAGTGATCATCCATACCAGAAGGTCGGGGTTGGAATACCGATCGGGTCGTAATGAAAAACGATTTTTTTCTGATTGCCCTCTGGTCTATATACACATATCTATATTTATATATTTGTTATAAAATATAGTATCGTTGAGTTACTATCTCATACCACAAGTTTCGAACTTACTTTGGGGCTGGCTAAATCTGTGTAATTTGTCCCTATATTTATTTATTTTATTCGTAATCATGGGCAATACTTCCTAACTGTAAGATTGCTTATCTCAGCTGACCTGCTTGTTTGTCCATTATCTATCTTTTTTTTTTATCGAGATGCCAATTATGGCATGTTAGTCAACGTAACACATTGTAACGGCACCGCAGTGTCCTTCACGTCGCTTTCACTGTCGATAAATATGTTTGCCCGACTTTGGTAAGCATGTGCGCGTGCAAAACCGCACACTTAAATATAGTGGTAATTGTGGTCGCCAATTTTTTGAAAACCGTCGTGTTACTTACATAATTATAAGTAGTCAATTACTACGGAGTATGAATACATAGTAAATGCATACTATACTAGTCGCCAACGCGGCTGACTCGCGTACGTAAAACAAAGTTCGAAACTTAATACTTATTATTACCACTTATTACTCAGTGCATAACGACAATCGGGTTTCAATTGTTTTATAAACTGCGAGCCCAAATTTGTGCGCGTACTATAATAAGATCAAACCTTTAGGATATGTTCACATGACAAGCCTTTGAACAATATTTTCATCCAATTTTTCATTTCAATTAGGTGACGTTTAAGTCTAATCTACCATAAACTCAATGTAGCAACAAATAATATGTTGAACAAGGTCATATTAAGGTCTGGTGATAGGAGAAATGTTATGTGTAAATAGTACGGTTCGAAAGAACGTTTCTCGCTCACACTATACGGATGCGGAATGGGCTCCCAGCCTCGTGTGTTTCCTTCGGACTATGACATGGGATTATTTAAGAGGTACATTAGAGGTCTAGTCAGAGGTGGACAACGCAACGGTAGCGCCCCTGGTGTTGCTGATGTCCATACGCGGCGGTGACCACTTTCTGTTTGTCTGCCGTAAAAAAAAGTACATTGGAAACCATTGGAACAGGAATACTGCGACTGCTAGTGTATGAATGTAAATATTACAAGGCAATCTTTTTTTATTGTATCTTCTAACAAGCCGTCGTAAACATCATAGAGAGCTAATTACAAAGGCAAATGTAAGCGTTAAACACATATAATTATCATTATTCATTATTATAATAGTTCACCAACCTACCCTGAATACATCAACGACAATCAACGTGTTTAATGAATGATTTAAATAATATGATGTTCTAAGGCTGGTTTTAGAGTCGCGCTGACCGCACGCTGACTATTCAAAAACGCTTCGATCGAACTACGCTTTATTCAAAAACGCTTCCTAGAAGTTCATATTTTTTCCGCAGTCAGCACCGACGTTCTGCATGCTGTCAGCGCGGCTCAAATATTACCCTAATATTAATATGACGTTAGCTTTTGAGGTTTAGATTAGAAATATTATGAGATAAATGATAATGAATGTGGGGGACATCCATCAGCGTTTTTGAGCGTCGCTTCTGCTTAGCACCCCCGATCCGGTTGACGGGTGTTGACGGGGTCGTTGAGGTTGACGGGTTGATGCAACGTTTGAACTTCTTATATTAAGCAACTAATATAATAATATAGGAAGTAACTTAATCTAGGGAAGTTGATAATAAAACTTGCAATTTGATACTTGGTGGAAATGACATTTAAATGTCAGATTTTGCTCCGGACGTTGATGTATGAGTACTGTACTGGTTTTTATTATGTTATACATACATTCCGTTTAGACTATGTGTTGCGACACACCTACGTAAAGTCTTCTTAGATTATGATCATATAAAATTCATTCATGTACTGATAAGATTTACAGCCCGTTGGCGCAGTTGGTGCGGGTTCAAACGAGGCACGAGGCAAAAACTTTACTTGGTTTGGAACTAGATGGCGTTGTTAAATTGTTTAAAAACATAGCGTATCTTGATTAACGCTATTGAAGATTAATGGAACATAATTATGTTTAGTGAGATCAATTATCCATAAGTTAGATACAATCAGATAGGTTTGCTTCCTCATACTTGAAGGCACAGATTACGAAAATTACTCAAGGTTAGGCCGCGTTTACAACAGCAATTTCACTTGCGGAAGTGGTTTTATTACAAACCAGTGCAAGAAATATATGAAACTGAACCGATATCTGTAAGTGTCGCGAGATGCTTCATTTTATGTTTTAATATGATAATCGTTTATGCTACAACCTGTAGGCACTGTCTGGCACGAGCGTACTTGTAGTCAATTTCTTGTTGGTGTAAACGCGACCTTATAAATACTATACCGGGTAGCAACAAGTATTTTTTTTATGTTTTAATGTAAATGTACTCGTATGTTTGTATGTAGGAATTCATAAAAATATATAAACCTTTTTCAATTAATTCTTCCCTAAGACTTAGAGTATAGATAAGCAAGCTATAGAGCGCGCGCATCGCTCTGTGACCATTGTGCAAAGTATAAGCAGATGTTCTATAGTGCTAATTTTTAGTTTGCTTCCATTTCGTCGTTTTTACAGCTCTGCACTGCAAATTTCACCATGATTCCTTAAAATCCGAAAAAATAACATCGAGAGAAACAATCAGCGTGCGTGACTAATAGCTTCGTTCGTTGCTGGCTTCGTTGTTGCTGTTTCGAGTTCGTCTGTTTGTTCATACTCGGGCTTACCGTTCATACTTGCTCAAGCGCGCTCTATAGCTTGCTTATCTATACTCTAAGGTTCTTAAATTGCCGGAAACCGAAATTTTACCGAAAGTTTTTGTTTTCATAGCCTTCAGACGTACAAAGTAAAATATCGTCGATGTTTCAGACAGACAGACGCGGCAGAGGAAATGTTTTATACAGTAACCTTCCATCATCCAGGATATTTTACTAGCGTTTAGTCAAACCATTGTTTCTTACGAATAAGCACTTAAACTTTTTGCTGTTTAGTAATTACATTTTAAAACACAAGATTATTTCCCGTTGATGAAGACTATGTGCAGACATCTTTTTGTTGATAAAAAAAAAATTCCGTTAATGATAATGCATAATTATCTACATATAAAGGGTATTATATCTCGAATTACCAGGTGTGACTTCCCTTCCCATTATTCCCTCTGCTAAAGCCCACGTCCTATAATATACATCGATATTTTTTTAACGAATTGGTGTCGCTGTTCGAGCGTCAACAGTACGCTCGACCAGCGACGATGAATTTCTATCAAACGTGTTGTTTACCAAAAATTGTCAACGCATGAACAGCGACCAATTCTTTTTAACTGCATATTGGCTTATTGCAAATTGGCTTATTGCATATTGTTAATCCGATCGTTTCGCACTGCTTTTATGTGTGTTTCGCATTTAAAAGTGGCACAAATGATTTGTGGACAATGTTACACGTAGTAATAAGCGAGACATTTTGTAATGTGGTTTGTAGCTCATTTAGCATCTATAGATTTTTTTCTACACATATAAGCAAACAGGCACACACATGCGATTGTCTTGGAACACAAAAAAATAATTAAATAATGGTTACTTGATGACATTAAATGGTTAAAAATAATAAGGAAAACATTGAAACCGAATTTAAGTATGTATTTATGATTTTGTGCGTGGCTTGTACAAAAAAAATCTGACAAACTTTTAAATGATGCAAGAAATGCACTTTAAAAGCTCCGGAATGTGCTTATTGCGCTCATTATGTTTCCTTAGTGTTATCCTTTAGGTTTTTTACACCTGTTCTATAATTTTAAATCTGTTCAATAATTGATAAGTTTTGTTTGGATGTATTGGAAGCTCATAACAAATTTAATGAAAAATAAATTATTTAAAGTGGCAGAGAAAATATATGAATGGGGTTAGCTCGACCGGGAAAGTACCACTCCTTCACGGGTTACCGGTGTGAAGCACCAATGCTTTTCGTTATAAGCTCAAAATAATAATATATTTATTTCCATAGCAGTTACAGTTTCATGCTTAAATAGCTTTGTCTTAATAAACATACTGAATGGGTTGTTACCACAGGTCGATACCGAACTAGGTTAAAGCCTGTATTTCAGTAAACGAAACTATTCCCCTAGGAATGAGATCTATTAATAATAATAAAAATCGGAACAACAGCGACCGTTAAAATAAAAAATAAATAAATACGCATAAGGTAAGCATAAGTTATTTTATGCAATGATGATTTGATTGGCTTTGGTATCTTTTTTTGTAAATTAGTTTGTAATTACAAAAATATTATCAAATTAAAGAGTATACAACCTTGACCCGACCCGACGGAAGCGGAAATAGTATCAAAGCCATGGGGAAATGCTGTAAGTGTCGTGACTTCAGCGTGCAGAATCTAAATGTCAAGATCTTTCCGTCATAGAAATCAGTTCAAGTGACGCTGACGATTGAGAAAAGGGTTTAATATTAATATGATGTGATACCGCGAAAGAAAAATATTTGGATTTGGAAGTGGTTTATGGTATAGGAGCCCACTGGATGTGACTGGCACAGGACAGATTAAAGTGGCTTGAGAAAAGAGAGGCGATGAGTGAGAGGCAGTGAGTAAACGTGGTCTGAAATAATAATAAATAATAGGTAACGTGGTAACAACGATGGGAATTTACAAAAAATAATGAGAAAAAGGTGAGTTGTAAAGATTTTTTGAAGCAACTTTGATAGAATAATAATTAATAAATAATAATGACAGAACAATTAATTAATAATAATTGTTTTTTTTATGTCTGCATATTCATGCATGAATAAAAAAAAAACAATTAATAAATTTAATAAGACCACTTACACTTGGTTCGCAATAAAACAGACATTTGATTTGATTAAAAAATTAATAAGAATAATTCAGATTGTGTCGTTGGCAACAATATGCATGTTTTATACGACTATTTCATAAAACTGTATATAAGATATTATCAGTAGAAAAATTAGTCACGATTAATCGTTTACAATTTATATAGTACTTATATATTTAATGTAAATCAAATAATCGATGAATACACTGAACATGGTAATAATTTATCTGATAAAAATAATGTATTTGTTTACCAAAGCAATTCACAGCATATATTATAATGAGAGCGCTGTTTTCTTTTATAATTCATACTGCCCTATGCTTGATAGATTTATTGATTCTAGATAATCAGAAGAACTAGTTATTATATAGAAATATAGTGAAACCAGCGCAACTTTCTTTGCGTGTATTACTTCCTCCTCCGTGGCGCAATGGTTACCATGCCTGCCCACCACACAGGAGGTCCTGGGTTCGAATCCCGGTCGGGTCATGATGAAAAACTAACTTTTCCTGATTGGCCTCGGGTCTTGGATGTTTATCTATATATGTATTTGTTATCGTTGAGTTAGTATCCCATAACACAAGTTTCGAACTTACTTTGAGGCTAGCTCAATCTGTGTGACTTGTCCCTATATATTTATATTTATTTAATTGTGCACAGTAGCACCATCCATATCAGTTGTATGATGAAATTCTAAGGGAATCGCGTACTTTTCAGGATAAAAAGTACCCTTTATGTTAATCCGAGGCATCAGCTACCTACATAACAAATATCATAAATATTGGCCCAGCCATTTGAGCGTGAAGAAGTAACAAACATACACATAACTTTCGCCTTTATAATATTAGTAGGATTTTAAATAAAAAAAATATGTAATTACTAATCTTTTCTTAACAGTTTTTTTAACTAGTGAAGCCAAGACATTACATTAGCTTTCAAATGGGGTAGTATTTACAATCGATATTATTATGTTTTTAACAAATCAATTTACATTTTGAATAAGTACTTAAATAAAAATATAAAAAAAACTCATTTATTGCCATTATAAGGTTAAGACAATCAAGATGCGTACAAAAAAAGAAAATTTAAGGACAGGAAAAAAAAAGAAAGTAACAAATTCTAAGTTACATACTAAGAAAAGTCCCCGTGCGCTATGGCAAAAGGAGTGTGCTCAGCACGTACTGCGTAGACAGGGCCATGTCTAAACAGGGCTGATTTTCAGCAAACTTAAATTAATCTATCCATATCCTTATCCTTAATATAATTATTATAAATGAGAAAGTGATTTTGTTTGTTTGTTATTCCTTCACGGCTTGACTAAGCAGCCGATCATTATGAAAATTTGCATTCATATTGTTAGGGGTATAGAGGCCAACATAGGCTACTTTTTATCCCGTGAAAGTATGTCGTATGTCGTTCCAATGGGAAAATATTTTTTCTAATATAGAGGGCGCTGTATCGGCCAACAGATGGCGCCACAAGTCGCGCTATGGGTTGTTTTGTTGTCAAACGATATCTATATCATAAAATTAACCTGAGCGAAGCCGCGCAGAAAAGCTAGTACTTATATAAAAGTCAAAAATCTGAGTAAATTCATGAGCAGACACAATCTCGAGTTTGAGTTGAAGTTTATTTAAAAAAACTGCATAGACACAAGATCACGAGCAGATGATTCGTGACCGATCGGCACGAGGGCATAGTGGTGACAATAAAAACCATTCCACATCCTTGTTCAACATACTTCTGCATGAGTGCATGTGGAAATACCGCAAATATAAACCCTATGACCTTAATGTGACGAATCAATTTAGTTTGCCATTACTCATGGACCTATGCATCCGCTTCAAGCGGATCCTTAAGTTGCGTTGGCGACAGTACATTATAGTTCCAAGGATAAATTGCAGATACCCTTTTCAAAATGCAAAATATAGACTTAAATATTTGGATTCTTTCGTTTTCCTCTTTCCTTATACGAAAGGAGGATAGCAGCACTCGAAAATATTACAAATAATTTAAAGAAAAAATATTAAGGTCTCGTATTGATAGACCCAATATTACTAAGTCTCCACTGTCCGTTAAGTCTGTTGGTGGACTATGGTGTCTAATGACGCCACATTTAAGAAAAGTTTTTAAATTCACTTTAAGCAGACATTTACTAAACAATTTAACTTGGCGATGGCGACTAATCTGCAACTCAGACTATAAGAAAATAAAACATTAAAAATACATATATAAGTAGCATATGAGATCGGTGATTCTAGCTTAGACAATTTTATTTAATACTCAATATCCCAAGTGACTTTTATAAATTGTTTAGAATTAATAAAAAAATCGACAATTAAAAATATCCGAATATTAAAACAAAAGAAAGCAATTATATTTCTGTGGTGTAAATTAATAAAAGTGAAAAATAAATTAAAAACTCACCTGGGTCACCAAAACACAGCGTTACCGACACGACAATTGCCCAGAGCCGTAAGATGGAGCGGCAAAGTGTTCCTTCGGCCATGTTGCGTGATTAAAGTCTGGAACAATTTGACAGCGATCATCAATCCATGCCCTCACCTTGTGGCTGCGATTAAGTTAAATACGCGTGTGAGACTTAATCACGCGTTAACAAACAATTTGAGAATAATGATTATAAGACCGTGGAAACGACACGAAACCATTGTACCACAAATAAAACATTCAATTTGGTCAAGTTCAAAAATTAAGTACTTAATAATAACAGTAAAACAGGTTAATAAAAAAGTGTCTAACAGCCAGTTTTATATCCACACTAAGTCTCAATTTATTTCTTTCCTATTCTTGACAGTGACAACTATTTAATGTGTATAAAAATGTGTCTATTTTTTGTGTCTTATAGTAATTTTTTTTTAACGAGATTCATAATTTTTTATCTGAACAGCGAGCGTCGCAGTCGGCAGTACTTATACTGTAGAAAAAACATGATAGTCAAGTATTTTTGTATTACATTTTATATAGAATAGCTTTTAATTCAGATGTTTGTATAAACATCTGAATTAAAAGCTATGCTATGTACAAAGAAGAACACTTCTTTGTACAAATTGATGTAAAAAAAATTGTAGTTACGTTAGGTAGGTACTACTATTTTTTTTACATCAATTTTTATTTCACTAAAAACATTATTTTGTAAATAACAAAAAACAATCTTAAAACAATACATTTCAAAATTAATTTAAATCATGCTCAGAGTTTAAAGTATCGGTAATGTGCGTCTTAATAACGCAAAAATCTTCGTGCAGGAACCGCGCGGCCGCCGGATTTTCGCGTCGTCTAGTCTAAACGCGCCCGTCGCGTTAAGGCCTGGATTCACTTTGATTGGTGCGAGTGCAAGTGATTAGTCATTGAGGGTGAAATTCTACTCAAAAAATTCTACTACCTAAATCTTTTGCATCGTAGTAATCAGGGTGAATCGCCCTCCTCTACTAACTGCACTTGCACTACCTAATCAAAGTGAATACAGTGATATGTAAAAACAATGAAGACAGTAATTACAAGTATCAAATGTTAAGAAATTCTAACTCATTTCATTAATATAAGTTCATCTATTCTATTTGTCCACAAATGCTTCTTTGTCTAAGTTTCTTGTCTAATGCACGGCAATTAGGTACGGAAATTGTCTTCAAAAACATTGTAATCGTGTATCGACAACGTATCATTATAGTCATATGAGAAACGGTCATTATAACACCGATGCGTGGGACACATCATTCGTGGTTCTTTGTTTGAGCACATTCGATTATTAAACTAATGTCAAGCTTATTTGTCACGAATGCCAGTAAAAAAATAATCGAGTGATGTTTTAAACAATGATTTTAGTATTTTAAATCGTGATATTTGTAATGATGCATTGATTTTTTTGTAATTTTTGATATTTAAATATACCATTAAGGTGTCAAAAAATCATACGGCCCGCCTGATGATAAGCAGTCACCGTAGCCGATGAAGATCTTACTCACCGTAGGAACACAACATGGCCGAGAATAATGCTGTTTCGCTACGATCTTCTATAAGGGTGAGAGGATTATCCGCTGTGACCTACCTCTAATTAAATATAATAATGACGCTTATTGTTGTTATAGTCCTAAAATGTTACTAAAAGCATACTTGTAAAGTCTGCAACATGGACCTGGAAAAAAGGCCGACGGAATCTTGCTAAGAAAGAATTGAAGCACCCTAATGGCGGCGGCGTAACAATGTGTGAGTGTGAAATGGCTGACCGGCACGCACACATTCACACCATAGTAAGCCGGCCGGTTCGTACGTATACGCGAGTTGGCTTACTATGGGTGCTTCACTTTTTAGTGTCAATAATGATGTCCGCCTTTTTTTCTAGGTCCATGGTCTGCAATTCAATGTTTCTGTGAGTCGAAACTAGTGACTTCGTTGTGTTAGATCTCATATGCAGAAGAATTCAAATAATGTTCATTGCATATTGAGTGTACCTACATGATTGTTAGATGATTACAAAAATGTAGAAGTCAATCTAACTTCAATAATCCTAATTTGAGTTTAGAGAAAAATGTGTATATCATGGTACTTCGTTATTAATATTCACTAAAATATTAAAAGAATCCAGTATAACAAGCGTGAGTAATATTGTGAGACGGGTACAGTATTGTTTCTTTTCGAATATTTATTTGCATATTTTTCATTCAGAGTTGCGACAGACAAGTAAAATGATTCATATCATAATTGCAGGTCAATGAACTTAATCACAGTTCAAGTTTTTGCGGAAGTACGTTCAGCTATTGGAACCTTGCCCTTTGGCACATTTGTGGCATATAAGCACTAATTTTATATAATTATTACTATTATGCACAGTACTGACTAAGGCAAACTGTTGACCCTTTATGCAGGTGCATTTAAAATGATTATCTATTTCCTATATATTATGATACCTACTACCACAACTGAAGAGGTAGATTTACGGGTAGTAGTAATAAAAGAGGATTTTGAAAGAGATTGAGAACTGAAAAAATAATATGTTGGATTGAAATACTTCATAAACTCTTAACAACATAAGCGAGTGGACATAGACAGAAATATTATTGGAAAACCCAAGGTCAAGAGTCATTGCAAATGTTTTGTAGTATGATTGAAATCACTGGGACAGTAGGCAGGTGTACCGATTGCGCCAAACCAGTGTTCAAACATTACAAAATATTGAGATCAAACATGAGTAAACATTGACAATAGAAAAATAATCCTATCACAGAGTAGATACAGTAAGACATCTTCAAACAAGCGCTTTTGTACGCAACTATACTAGGATAGGATACTCAACACAGCTGGCTCGCGCAGATGTAAAACGAAGTTCGAAACTCATACATATTACTCAGTGCATAACGACAATCGATTTTCAATAATTGTTTTATAAACTGTGAGCCCAAATTTTGGCGCGCACTACAGTGCCACAATGTAATAAGATAGTACGTAACAGTTGCATATGGACATCGTGCGCTTAACTTAGAGCAAGAAACAACTGCCTCTTTGAAGATGTCCGTACAGTAAATATGTGTATTGTGACGGTTTCAGATGCGCTGAGAAGTGCCGGCGTCATTGAAGTTATGCAAGATTCGCTCAGCCACCCAGCGTGGACGCAACCGTACATCGTGTCGGTGTTATGACATAAACAGACAGTTCTACTCATACTACACGATAACAGTTGCAAACATACCGAAACATAGGAATTGTAAAAGAATATCAAAAGGTTTAGAACAATTTAGTTTCAATCGGGGTTGAACTTTGTAGGGAGGTTATGAAGGATTAAGAAAAGAAGAAGCAAACTTTTTCTACTGTACACTGCTTTCTATCCAATTCCTTCTTTTGCAATACTGAAGCCTTCTTGTTTACTAAATACCATTTGTTAATTGTCGCTACAAAAAATTCAATAAAACAGAGGTTTCGCGCCGTTATTAGTAATTGTTCCACGGAAGCGGCTTAATTAAACAATAAAAAATAATATAAAAAATTTGTTAATTACTCAGAAAGGAATAGTCAAAACTTGTTTTGAGATTCGTGTACCTGTTTTATCTGTTTCTCATGATGTAGCTGATAAAGTATGAATTATTTAAAATAATGGGCAGTCGTGTATAATTGCGGTTGGGTAACCGAAGCGTGAATTTGACCCATTTGACCAAGGCCGGCCGAGACATCAAAATTAGGTTCATTGTTCTCTGATCTTATTCGCATATTTTGATTATAAATTAAGTTAAAGGTCTCTTTGCTAGCATGAGATACGGACTTCCGATAGCAATGAGTTTTTCGCATAAATCGTTGTGCAAAATAAATCGAATGCAATGAATTATTTCAGACCTTCAATTCGACTTATTTTGTCTTAATTCTTTACAATAAAATATTTTTTGTTTGACGACAGAGGACTGCTGATTTGAGAGTTTGGTTAGCTAGCTCAAGCCAAATGAGAATATTAGAGAAGAAGCTAGGCCTATCAGACAATGCATTCCATTTGCAAGTTTGATTCTAAACTTCTCAAGGACAAAGTTACGTGAAGGCATGACCTAATTCTAATATTAATGGTGCATAAAATGCATAAAGCTAAACTAAACATCAATCAGGAGAAGTTACGCAGATAAAATTTATTATACAGGATCCATTACCGCTCACGATATTGCACACAGCAATACTGGTATTACTCAATTTAGCTGGTTAAGTACATTTACTTGTAAGGCCACATTGATTTCGGATGCGCATTACTTCAAAAGATTTGTATAGATATATCTATGTATAGTAATTTAAATTATTTTGAAATATCAAGTTTTTCTAAAGTTTCCCCTTTTTTTAATAACTTGGATTTAAAGTTCTTTTTCTCTTTGTTGAGTGGTTTCTTTTTCATTGCGGTTATTTTTTAGGTTTCATTTCATGCCCTGAATAGAGACATCCCCAGTTCAATTTAGATCTGACATTTTTATCTCAGAATTTAGAACTTTCTTATAAAATTCGTAGGTATTCTTCGGTGGACTAAATAAATAAATAATTGTGTTATGGGATACTAACTCAACGATATTATATTTTATAACAAATACATATATTGATAAACATCCAAGACCTGAGGCCAATCAGAAAAAGTTCGTTTTTCATCATGACCCGACCGGGGATCGAACCCGGGACCTCCTGGGTGGCGGTCTGGCGTGGTAACCATTAACTGAGGGAAGGCGACGTCATGTAGCAGGATGGAATAAACATGTAAAGGATGCACATGCTACTGCCAAGATCAAATTTTCCATGTGGGAAATGTATGGGAAGCCGGTCGGGGGCGTTATTTATACGGAGATGGTGGAGAGCCGTAAAACTTTTAAAGGTAGGCTTAAATGGTGCCTTAACCACCAAGAACAGCTCAAAATGGACGCGCTAGCGCTTTACCGCTCCAATAACGACTTCGGCAGGTTTTGGAGAGCTACTAGTAAGCTGAACGGTGGTCCCAGTGGCCCTACAAGTATAAATGGCATTAATGACTGTAAACAAATAGCGGAGGCATTTAAAAATCATTTTAAAGTGACGTCACCACTGGGTCCATCGGAAGCGATTGGTGGTGTTCCTGCTGGGACTGCCAGTTGTCCAATAAGTAAATTTAATGCCAGAGAGGTTAAAAATGTTATTAATAACATGACTAGAGGTAAGTCACCTGGACATGACAGTCTCAGTATTGAGCACTTTCAGGCAGCTGGTGTGCACTTACCGAGAGTGCTCTCGATGCTATACACATTTTGTATTAGACACACTTATTTGCCAGAAGCTATGATGAAAACAGTTGTGGTACCAATAGTTAAGAACAGAACAGGAGATATTACAGACAGGGGTAACTATAGGCCAATATCACTGGCGACCATTACAGCTAAAGTACTTGACGGTCTGGTTGATTTGCAGCTCGGGGCGCATCTCAATCTGCATGATCTTCAGTTTGGCTTTAGACGGGGTGTGTCTACTGAGTCAGCCATACTGTGTCTCAAGCATACCGTCAAGTATTATACAGATAGATCAACGCCAGTATACGCTTGTTTTCTGGATCTAAGTAAAGCCTTTGATATGGTCTCCTATGACCTCCTGTGGCGCAAACTCGAAAACACTACTGTGCCCGCGGATATAACAGCGGTTCTTAAATATTGGTACAACAACCAAAGTAATCAGGTGAGATGGAAGGACACTCTGTCGGATTCCTATCGGTTGGAGTGTGGAGTAAGACAGGGTGGACTAACTTCACCCAACCTATTTAACCTGTATGTAAACGCTCTGATAGAGGGGCTCAGCAGCATGCATGCCGGCTGCTACATTGACGGTTTAAGTGTCAACAATATAAGTTATGCTGACGATATGGTGCTGCTGGCCCCCTCTATCGGAGCGTTAAGAAAACTAGTCGCTGTGTGTGAGGCATATGCCTCAGCACACGGACTTATGTACAATTCTGGCAAGAGTGAAATTGTAGTGTTCGCGTCGGGAAGTAAAAAACCGAGCGATGTGCCTCCTATATGTCTCGCCGGACTAAATGTCAAAGTGGTTAGCCAATTTAAATATTTAGGGCATGTTATAACCAGCACTTTAAGAGACGATGCTGATATAGAACGAGAACGGAGAGCATTGGTAGTGAGAAGTAATATGTTGGCCCGCAGGTTCGCTCGCTGTACGAAACAAGTTAAAATCACCCTATTTAAGGCGTACTGTCAAGTATTCTACACGAGCAGTCTGTGGGTCAACTATACTCAGAAAGCTTACAATGCTCTCCGGGTTCAATACAACAATGCCTTCAGGATGCTGTTGAGGCTGCCCCGCTACTGTAGCGCGTCCTTAATGTTTGCACAAGAGCGCACTGACGACTTCTTCGCCATAAGACGCAAACGTATAGCGTCCTTGCTGAGCAGGATGCGGGACAGCTCTAACAGCGTCCTGATGGCAATAGCTGACAAAGTTGACTGTCCCATTCTGAGACATTGGGTGGGGCAGATCATAAATTAAATATTTTCATATTATTGTTCAGAATTAATTAAATAAACTAACATAGGGTAAGTGGCATGTACTAACAATATTATGGATTTTAATTGTCTGATAAATAAATATATTATTATTATTATTATTATTACGCCACGGATGTCGTCAAACTAATGTAAGATATCATCGGACATCAAATAAGCTGAAACGGACACATGATTTTGGCATTTTTGTTCCAAACATGCCATCACGATAAAGTACTTGGATGGTAGACGATAATGAGGCAGTCAAGCCTTTAAACGAGTATTTAGGTGAAGTGCGTTCAATACGCAATAAAAACAGAAATAGCCAAACTTGAAGATCAATGCACAAATACAGAGCGATACGGCCTTCGGTCAACGATGCGCATACCATCGATATTTAAATACTAGATATGCCCATACATAATACGGATGATTCACAATTTTTTCAACAGTAAAAAGTAAAGTGTAGTTATTTAAATATGTGTCTTAACTTGACTGTATTATGAAGGCAACTGAGGAAATTACGTCGATATGCTAGGAAGTTATTATTCCGTTCTAAACCTAAAACTTTGCATATTATTATATCAATACAGCTATTTCGCTCTTACCAAACATCTTTACAGATAAAGTTGCTTTTACATTCAATTTTAATCCTAAGGTTGACACATTTCCCCAAAATCACAGCATAAATCAATTTTCATACATTGAGGGAGGACTTCTCTAGATTTTTCTTTATGCTACAAAGGTGGTAAACAAGCATACGGCCCGCCTGATGGTAAGCATCACCGTAGCCTATAGACACTTGCAATACCGGGGGTATCACTCACGCGTTGCCAACCTTCCCAACCAAGTGGAGCTCTGGAGACTTTACTCACCGTAGGAACACAACATGGCCGAGACCGATGCTATTTGGCTACGATCTTCTGTAAGGATTATTCACTGTGCCCTACTCTCTCAAATATACAAATCGATGATAAAAACTACTCAAATATTGAATCAAAGAGCCTACCCACGCATTTTGAATGGGCTTGGTGACACGTGGTACTAAAGCCTCGAGGCATAAAAGTAAGCAATAAAATAAACATGAAGATAACCGTACACAAAGATAAGTTTATTATACTGCTACTAAGATACATGAGGTTAATAAAGTCCAAAAGAAAATGAAAATATAAGTTACAATAAAATTGTTGTGGTCGAATGTCGGTGATGTATGAATATAAAAAGAAATATGAAAATATGCATAATGAAAGATGGGATTTTAACTTTTGTGGTGAGATTACTGTAGATTTAAAATAGCATGTGATTTTGTATAAAGCAAATATAACACCAATTTTAGAATATGACACTGCATTGTGAAATTTACATTAGGTAAATTATCTACAGAACAAACATTCAAGAATCATGGAGATCATTCAACAAGATCGATAAATGAACCCTGATGGGATACGCTGCTTTACTATTTTAGTCCATTAAGTGGGTTACACTGCTTTGCTACAGATTGGAGTTTTTTTTTAAATTTATTTTTTATAATCATAATCTTTATTCGAGTAATTTAGTACCTTGACCTGTATCTCAGGCCTACTATAGTCTCTATTGATTCCAGTCACCACCGTACAGAAATCAAAGATTATAGAATTTTGGGACTAAATTACACGGAAAACAAAGGTATAATGTTGCAACACCTACACCGGTTACCTGTTGCATTTGTAATTGGGGAAAACAAATCATCATTCAACTGGAGTTACTTACTTTGTTGTTATTAAAAAAATAACTTGCTAAGTACACTAAGAAATGAAGACGTTGATTTTTTTAAATTAATGTATTGAATAGTTTTTCACAAGCACGTTCTCTTGTCAGAGTATACAGTAATAAATGATTTGTATAAATTAATCTACTCTATAAACTACTACTCGGAAACAAAAGCAAAATAACCACTGGTAAATAGAAATGGCGAAAGAAAACCAGTTACGGCCTTTTTTGTCATTTAAAAATATATCCTACTTTTAAGTTACATTAGTTAATAACTTTGCTATTAATTAATAGGATAAATATTTTTAAAAGTAGGAAAGTTGACAACACATTAGGTACGATAAAACATTACAATGAGCAAAGGAGATATCTTATTTGCAATGATTGAAATGACTTTAACAATTATGCATATTTTATGCAACTTAACAATAGTGACATTATTTGTTTTCATTGTAACATAGGTTATAGGCGTATCCGGCTGTCATGTTTTTCATGATTTGTCTAAAAAGCACACTATGCCAAAAATATGAAATATTTCCCCAGCTAATAGGAGGTCATAGCTTTCTTGCGTATATTCCTGCAAACCTTATCAAAGCGGTGGGGTGGTAAACTGCATAGTTTACAATAAGGCTTACGAGGAAAGACTTTTTAGTTTTAATTTAGTAACAACTGTAATGAAACGGAAAACTTCAAATCTTATTCACACTCATGAAATATTCAACTTTTCAATTGACTAATCTACAGCGTATAGTCAGTTTTGATTTAATAAAAATGACACCCAATTACAACCTAATTTAGCGTTAGTAAAAATAAGCCAAAAGTACGAAATGTCAAAACTTCAATACCCATCCATTGGGATTGTTCTCAATAGCAACCTGCAGATTTTTTATAGAAAGAAAGAAATAAAAAGTATTTAGGTCTTCATTAGCAGGAGGTCCTGCTAATCAAGACCTAAATAATTTATCTTCTACACAGAATGAATCCCGTCGCTCAATTTAGTAGAACTTTTATGCATGCTAGCTTACAAAAGACGTTATTGGCAGAATACCAATAATTATGAATCATAGAGGTTTTTACTGGACAAAATACGTGATATCATTATGTATAGAATATTTTCTGCTAATTCATTTTGAATGAACTCAAACGGAAGCGTATTGAGTATTTCTCAATAATCTCACGTAATCTTACAATGAATGAGATAAAAAAAATATACTTTAGCAAATCCGGTAAGTATTGCATTGGGAGTAGTGGATTTTGATCAGGGCTATTACAGACATGCCGAAAACGAGAAAGAGAAGAAATAAAATATTGACTCCTTTATAAAATCCTGGCGATAGGAGTCACCGCCGAGGAAATGAGAAGTAGATTCATCAAAAGGAAAGATGTAAATTGATATTTAGTGATATATATTTGTATTTAACAAAAAAAAAACACAGAATCTAACAAACATTTCGGTAGGTTCGTACGTGAATTAAGATGACCAGACATTAACATTATATTACCACAAGATATTATGTAAGTAAGTATAGACTCAACTTGGTACTGTTCTTCTATTTCGGGCGTCATTAAAAAACGATAGATTATGTTTTAAAGCGTGGAGGCTCGTTCAAAACAGCTGATTTGTACGTGTAAGCCCAGACATTACCGGTCCTGTGCATAACTGTTCACCTAATGTACCTAACTGTTTGTACGAAAAAACCCATTGTGTACGAGTACGTAAGATAAGCGCATGCAGAATCTTAACCTCTTTAGTGTTTGACTTACAACTTAATTTTAATTAGAAGGAAATATTTCAAGTTTGGTAACTTTTTATATTCATTGTGTATGCGAATCCTTCTTTTGTTTTTTTAGAAAAGAGGTAGAAGTTAATTAACTCATTTGACTAAATAGGCAGAGCGACCACTACCCAGTGGGTAACGCGTCCTTGCGTTCACCACAAGAGACTGCGTCTGCGTTATCAAGGAATGTCATCGTCTAACACCGATCGGACTTTAGTAGAAAGGCAACTCACCTTTAATTACGAGTCATCACCATCATTTTGGTATACCGGAACGTAATGCAGCGGTCATCCAACGATAATAGAGTTTCAATTGTTTAAAAACATAAAACGTTCGCACGAAAACTGTTTACGGAGCGAAAGCGGTTTAGTTACGGAAGTATAACTGATAATAAAGATTCGCGCCAACGTCGAAGGCGGTCGACTCGCGCGCGGATGCGTGTGCGACTCACCTCGCCGCCGTTTCTCCAAGCGTGGTGTCGCGAGGAGAAAGTCTCGGCCGTGGTGCGCCAGCGACGGTTGGCCGGAGTTGCCGCGGCTCTTGGCTTGGTAGGTGGTGGGGACATGACGTAGCTCGCAAAACCCACAGACACCTAAGCCGTATGACAATCATCTTACGTCTTGAGATTGCTTCACCGGTCAATGAGCACGTCTTACTGCTACCACATGACTGTAATCACATCGTGTCAGAGATTTTGATGAGTACCTACAATTTCAAATTTAGAACAATTATTTTTTATTTTCCTAATAGTTTCGTAGCCAGTGATAAAATAAGTAATATTCATTCTAGGAAATAAATAAATAAAAATACGCGATCAACGACTTATTTCACCGACATTAGTATAAAATTGTCCAATTCGGGACTCGTAAATGAATTAAAATTACTTTAAGTTTTCCTAATGTTACAAATTAGTTGAAATGAATTCATAACGTACGAATGTAGTTACACTTTTGGATGTGAACAAATGAATACGAATGAGCGCAAGTCGCCGGCGCGGAGTATAAATTAACCAATTAAGATCTGTTCCCACGGCAAACTCTCCCCGGAGACGCGAAATGAAGGGAACGTTTAAATGAATCGTCTGTTAACATTTAGTATTTAAGAATAATAATGTCATAAAAAAACGTATGGTGAGTGGTGAGAGGAGGGAAATTAGTTTTATAACGTACGTAATATAATTTCTTTCAGAAACTAGGGTTTCACGGATAATTTTTATGATATTGTGATTTTGTATATTAGATATTTAAAGAAGTAAAGTATAAAATGCAAGAGCACTCTTTATAGGCTACACTACACGTAAGACATTAGATACATTTCGTTCCTAATTAATTCCTATTATTTTTCATGCCAAAGATAGTTGAAAAATCGTCGAAAGAGATTATTTTTGGGATGTAATAAAAAAAAACGTTTTGATCGCTATGTTATTCATTCATAAGCATAAACTAATAAAAATAAAATTTCATAAAAAAATGATATTTTCAGTACATAAAACTTATTGCGATTCCATTGTGTTGTTTTTTCTATGTGTAATCAGCTTGCCACTATGGGTGTTCACTGGTGTGACTCAATTTGTATGAAAAATCATCGGAGTCATTAAAAATATTTATTGCGATAGTTAGCTTAAACTAACAGAGACAAAGCACGGGGAGTCTGACTTTTACATTCTTGATGACAAGCACGCCGTTCGCCAGACAGAAAGGGATTTGGGTCGGTTTTATAATGATTTATGAATAAAAACAAACGAATACTCGTAGTTATAAGGTAATTCTATTCAGATCAAAGGAAAAAATGGAGCCGTAAACTAAGGTTACGGAATGTGGTTTGGACACGGAACAATATTGAAGGATACATCGACAAGAGCAAAAATTGGTGCGCCTACAAGCAAGATCTGCAAATATCTTAGAGCATTTAACCAGACCGGAGGCGACACTCATAGGCGTACCCCTCTGCCAAAGGTACGAGAGCGGCGGTCATACCCGTTATATAAAAGTAGTTGCCGCGATGCGATTGTGTGCGTGTAGTTTAAGATTGTGTGCGATAAGAATGTTGTGTGCGTTTATAGCGACGTGATAGAAAATCTATGTGTGTTACCTCACCCCCCGCTGAAAGAGGCAGAATTTTTTGCGTAGGAATTGTTGCGCGTGTCGTCTCCGGTCTGGTTAAATGCTCCAAGGCAAATATTGATACTTCTAATAATAGCATCAAATTGTAACAGTAACTTGTTTCAAATTTGTTAAAAATTAGGTATTGTTCGCAAATGTTTACATTTTAGTACCTAACCAAGTTTGAGAAGGTCTAGTGTCTCTAGTGTCTAAATTTTAGACACTAGAGACACTAGACCTTCTCTAAATCAAGTTTTTATTCGTAGTTGAATAAAATATTAATGTTTTAACAATAACAGCGCATCCTTTCAATCCAGCCCTGTGTGTTCGGGAGCCATCTGTTTATACAATTATCGGTTAAGAGCCACATCAGTGGCGCGCGCTGTTCTTCCTAAATGAATCCTTCATGACCATCGGGATACTTATTAGTGCCCCGACATAAACCCGGATTAGTGCGTGTTTGGCATCCATAAGCGACAGTATGCACTTAAACATTATTATCTAATTCGAAAATTATTCCCGTTTTCAAAAATATTGATTGTCAGTAAGACAAATATTTATCCCGTATTAGATGAAATTAATTATTTACTTCTGACGAAATTCTTTCAAAAGTTATTTTGATAGTTTCATGAAATGTTTATTATGGATACGGTAACAGGCAATAGTTTGGGAATCTGACGTATTTTTGAGAAATAAATTCGAGTCTAGAACGAAGAGAGAAAAGAAGTATAAAATAAAACTATGGACAATTATTTACATTATCAATATAATGAAGAAAGTTGGGAACAACAAGTGTACACGGTAACGAGTTTTCCGAGTGTGGAAACCGCGGCACCTGCGAAGCAAAGATGTCAAGCCAACGCGCGGGAGCGAGACAGGACACAAAAGTTAGTACTGAAATAATTATCAATAAGTATTAGTATTGTTACTACTCAAGTCTTAATAGAACAGAAAAAAATGTTACTGGCGCCAGGATATTTTATTAAACGAATTTTACACAATTCATGTAATAAAGCATTTCCCTCTAGATAACATACTTCGTCTTCTAAAGTTGTTTTCATGTTAATGTTAATATTTTAGTTCCATTTCGTCTCTATTAAGATTTGGTTGGTGGTCAAAATTTTCCGTATCATATTAGAGTTTATAAAGAACATTTTAAAAGTTACATGTTTTAAAACACTTCATTTGAAGGGAGATCCGATGTCCCAGTAGGTACTGGTTTGAGTACAAGCTGATAAGATCTTATATATACTTATTCAGTATGTAACCTGATAGATGCCTGATCTATCCAATTTCATAACTCATCAATGACAATAGCATAAAATAAACATTAGTGGTCGCACGCATTCATGACAGTATTTTTAAAATTGACTATTGCGCGCGAGATATTTGCCGGAATTCTTTTCGAACACGATTTATTATATTTTTTTCTTTTTAATCCACTGCTTCGTGTCTAAGCACTGGCCATTTCAAACAGAATTTCGTTACCCTAAGGTTGCCATGAAAAGATTACTTTCAGCAATAAGGCCGCCTTGTTGCGATTACACTTATAACAAGTCGACCATTTTTGTTGTGTATTGCAAATAAGGCATATTCAATCTATTGTATATTTTTCTCACAGCCTACTCCTTTATTTCGTGTTATCAACTAATAGAATTGTTATCAAAATACCTTTTGTATCTCCAAGCAGCGTCAATCTGGCGTTCAACACTCTGCGCCTGTTGATCCCAACGGAGCCACCTGACAGGAAACTCAGCAAGATCGAGATCTTAAGACTGGCTGGCAGCTATATCACACATTTGGATAACCAACTTTATACCGGTGAGAGATTTTGATTTCCTTGTGTTTTCATAATATCGAACATTTATAAAATTTCTTGCGTGCTAGTGCTTTTCTAAGTTTTTTAGAGCTTCGATGATTATTCAAACTCATTTTTATTCATGCTTACCGAATGTAATATAAGCTCTGTTCGAAACGTAATTATTTTAATTCCGATTTTTCGATATTTATATATTAAATTTTAATTTCCATTTTTAGTTTTTTTTTATCCTCAAAAATTTGTGTATTCAGATACAACTTAATTTATTATTCCAAAGAAATAATGAGTTAAAGGTAATTAAATATTAAGTTTAATTATTGTAATTGCAGGAGAAATGGAGCAGCCATGTCTGCAAAAGAATGAAGTCGACAGTAACAGATCATTGTGCACATTCTGCTGGTCCACTATCAAGAAAGAAGTAAGAAAATGTTAATTTTGCAAGATAAAACTCAAGAAACTTTGTCCACTAGCGGCACGGCCCGGCTTCACGCGGGTTTTATTTTTTCTAGTGGAAATAAGATGTTTTCCGAGATAAAAAGTATATGTCACTTACCAGACCTTATCCTATCTCCCGAAAAAGTCATGTCAATTCGGTCGTTACTTAGACGTGAAAAAGGGACAAACATACATACTTAGTATGGATATGGATTTATAAGCCCAGGATATGTATATCGTTGGTGTAGCTAGTCCATAAGAATTTAAAGTACTATTCGGCTTATTTATATCGATATCATTTTCATAATATTTAACTAAAACATTTAATCAACTTATTTTGTTTCAGAATTCTTCAACGCCAGTGACTAATTATTACAAGTCGACATATTAGATAATTGAGTATTTATCCTGATATTAAATTAACTTTGGTTATATTGTGTATGTACATACTAGTCTACGATTAACATAATTTTAACTAGAAAATGTTATCTGTGTATTTACTTGCTATAAATATAACAAACGGCGTGTAGTTTTGAATAACTCTAAAATAATTGTAAAAATTCAGTGACTGTAGCGAGCTATTACCGATTCAGAACTATTTAAAGCGCTGGCTACGCTGGGAGAGAAATAAAACTAAGTTCGTTTAGCTGCGCCTCAGTTGCGCTTTGAGAATTTTCTTATTCCACAGTTCGCGATGCACTGAAAGTATACGTACACGATGTCACACGAACTTAATTTTTCTTCGCTTCACTGCCGGTATGACTGAAGATGGTGCAATACATAATGTAAGGCGGCATCTCATTTACTCCATCGTTTATAAATTGTTTAAGACGTCGTGGTCGTCGCCCCCCCTGAGCTTTAAACATTGATAACCTATGATACATGAAATTTAAAAATAAATATTTTTTTTATCAATTTAAATGTTGTTTAATTTAAAAAAAGTTTGTATACAGGGTATCTTCTTTAATCCTCATCAAATTTACCAACACGCCAACTCACTTAGTTCCATTGAGCTCAAGAGCTCATTCATTTTAAATTTGAAGCATGACGTTGCTGATTGGATGATTGAAAACGCAAAGGGTATTTAAAGACATTAATATCATCAAAATGGCACAATTTTTATTTATATTAAAAATGTAAGGTAGTACAGAACAATAGGAATAAAAAGATGTTAATCACAACCAGTGTTTATTGGGTGGATAAATTTATTTAAATTAGTACATAATGGTATGTTTAAAATCATGAATATTTTTTTTTACACTCGCAAAAATATATCATATCATACTAACGCTAAAAAAATGTCAATCAATTTTTCAAAGATAATTTTTATTTAGAACCAAGAACAATGATCGAAAAAAGTTTGTACTAACATTTTTACCAACATTTTCTATGTTCTAAGCCACGTATACACTCAAAGGCTATTGGAGAAAGGCTTCGGTAGTTAATTACTTCTTTCATTCTTTTGGTCCAAAAATTTCAACTTAGATAAATGAAATAAAAACACAATGTGCTACAACTTTCACGCTAAAACGAGTAAAAGTATTTTTTTTGTCACAAATAGCTAAATCAAATTACATTCCATAAATACTAACAATTCGATTATGTCTGAGAGTTAAAAATATGTAACTGAAATTTTTCATATTTTTGGAATTGCATTGTTGAAAAAAACTTTTTTTTTTAAAAATAAAAATTGCATTTACAAAGTTTTTACTCTCCATAACGATATATTAAACTCTAAACATACCATTTTGCATAGTTGTGTACTTAATTTCATTGGCAGTGTATGTCAAATGCTAAAAATTGGCTATGAAACAAGAAATTTAGTATAAAATCTACTCATTCATATTACGTATATACAAGGCTTACTTTATGTAACTATATTATAAAAACACAACTTCCTAATAAGTAGTAGTATACAAATTTACATTAAAAATTTCCATTTTATTTTAAAAAGAATTACGGTTAGTTCCACCACTAACTGACTGGCAATCAATTGTTGGAAATGTCAAAAAGTTTCGCTGTATTTATAGATAGCTATTATTTTTTGTGATCGAAGAGCTATATCAAGTAAATAATTTGTCAAGAATTATATTGGCTTGATTCAGGGCGCAGGTCGCATTGAAAACGTTTGGGGGAGGCCTATGTCCAGCAGTGGACTTCTTGTGGCTGACATGATGATGAATAGGCTTAAAAAAACACTTTATATTTGACATAAACTTGCAATGCTGTGAGATAACTATCTTCAGATTTAAAATAAAATACTACAAAAAAATATATTCGTGTAATCTATACATACATAGTATAGGTAATACTAATATTATAAATGAGAAAGTGAGTTTGTTTGTTATTCCTTCACGGCTTGACTAATCAGCCGATCTTTATGAAAATTAGTATCCATATTGTCAGGGGTAGAGAGCCCAACATAGGCTAATTATTACGCGGGCCAAGCCGCGTGTAACAGCTAGATAATTTACAATTTGCAGAACGGGTCTATTCTGTCCGATGAGTTATAAAATATCTAATATTATGAGTTGATAAAATAATGATATTATGAATTCAAAAAGTCAGTGGTGGAACAACCTAATAAAAATGCATTTAAATTTAATAAATTAGATGCTCAGCACCTACATGATTCGGCCCTACAAATGTTTTTCAAATAGCATGGGTACGGTGACATTTGGGATTTGAAGGGAATTTACAGGGAATTTTAAAAAAAAATATCATTAATAATGCAAATTTGAATTTACTACTTTTTTGTAGTCGCTTATTCTTCACTCTTTTTCTATTTCTTTTTGTACTTCTCGGTTTTTTGTTACGAATAAAACATGCGTGAAATGGAATAACTCAAACGTCACCGTACCCATGCTATCTGAATAACACTTTAAGTATATATATTTAAGTACATCAATAAAGTAATTATAATTATTGACTTAAAGGACCAAAGTGAAATTAAGTAGGTAGATTGTGACAAAAGTTTCGTCTTAAGTAAAATACTTAACTAGGATTATAAAAACCTATTATTTTGTGACTAGTCAAAAATCTAGTCGATTAATTTATACTATTCATAAATAAGGCAAGTACTTATTTACAGAAATATATTATATTCCATCGCGAATATATAAAAAATTCTTGGACATTTAAAATTAATTGAATTTGTTTATAATCTTATAAAATGTGTCAGCGACTAAATTGTTAAAATTACGGTACAAAAGATTTTAAAACAACTAAAAATATAAAACGTTTTTCTTTTTCACAAGTTTTTTGGTGAAACTTAAAATGTATTAAAAACAAAATACAATTAATTTAAAATTGTCCTTTTGATCTTGCATTATTTCCATACAATAAACTTCATTTCTAAAAATGCAATTCAAACAATAAAATATCTCGTATCAGGACACGTGCAAACATCAACAAAACAAAACCGTACTGTTTAAAACATCACATACATACATTTCCTCTATGAAGACATCACAGTCAAAAGACATATTATAATTTAATAACTAATTCATGAATGTATCTACGCACATCAATATTATAAATACTTAATAAGGGATATGTTGGTTCATAATTCACAAACAAATTAAAGCAATGTGCTATTAAAGAAGATAATGTGCTAGAATCTAGCACATTATCTAGAATCTGGCAGCTAGATGGTTCGAAAAAGTGACTTTGAAAAAGGCGATACGTGACTTTCGACATATTTTCGACAATGAATGGCGTACAAACCAGACGTGTAAAGATGACAACAATATTTTTCTGCTTATAGAATCGTAAACAATACCGTGTGCAGCCGATGGCATTTGTATGACCACTTTGCTTCTGTTATGGTCTGTCTGACAAATATAACGGATGGAACCAAACTATACAATTTATAAATAAGTAGAAAATAATAATAAAAACCTACAGTTGTCGGCAATACTTGAATTAACTGGACAAGTCTAAGATCTGTTTCACACCTAAACATATCCCTTAATAAACTCTCAATTTATGTAACACTCAATACATTATGTACACTGTAGTGTCCATTTCCTATTTGTGTGCCGTACACAAACATCCTCAGCTATCGATTACCGTTTCTGTTTCTATCAATAAATGGACTGGATTCGTGATTGTTCTTCTCTAAATTGCCAGACAACGTTGGATCTGGTCTACTTCTCTTAAAGAAGCCAATTTTCCACAATATTAGGATTAGAACCACTAAAAGTAGTAGTCCGATGACCACTGATATTATGATCACCCAGAGCGGCACTTCTGACCGCTCGCTTGTTTTCAAGTCTGGATAGGCGGCAGTCTCCACCTGACAAAGAGAGATACAAAAATAAATGTTATTTACTGTCTAGGATATAAATGCAGATTAAAATCTTATTTGCCATAGTCGACTCAATTTTTAAAGATGTCATGTTTCGTTTATAAAACTATGTACCTATTTTGCTAATAAAAAGTTGCACTCACAATAGCACTATTCAAGCTGCCGACTTGATGTATATTGTAATGATCAGGAATGCTGATGGTAGCCTTGGAAGCGATGGCAACAGAACTGACTCTTGGGTAGTCCTCGACTAATGTAGAATTCCACAGGTGCGCTTTAATGGTGATCGTCACTCCTTGCTTGCGTGCCAGTGGGTAGATGATGCATTGGAATGATATACACTTAGCTGTCTTCTTGTCGCAACTCTGAAAATATAAATAGGACAGAGTTAAACCAATTACATCCTTACAATCTGGTAACGTCAAATAACACAAGGACACTAGTCTCATAGAGCTGAAATAGCGTTGGATTATGAACGTGGAACATCATTGGGATCAAGTAAAAATTTGAAGAAAAAATGTAAAATGAATAGGGTCAGAATGAGTTTGAAGGTTAATACCACTTTGGCAAGTAATTTACCAAATAAATTTGACAACTTCACGGGTACCACAGCTTCGAATACGTTGTTAACACAGCGGTAGCCTTTTGCAGAAGCCTACACTTAACGCATCAGTGCAACCACCTTGCTCGGCATTTCTCATATTGAATCAGAAGCATAGGAAAAGATAAATGCGTTAGTAGGTGAATAAAACAGCTTACCATATTTTCAACTTGTTTCTTTATTCCATCATCTGTGTAAGCTTCAGCTTTGCCTGGATCAACTTCATCAACCTTATCAACTTCTCTTCTTCTTCTTACTTTATTCTCCACTGCACTAGAGTACGTATAGGCTTTTCTGCTTTCATTGTATCTCTTGCTACTAGATCTTGCACTCATTTTACCAGACCTTGAGCCTAGCAATGGGTCCATTTTGAGATTCTCCAATAGAGGTTCTGTGGAACCTGGTCGCACCTTCAGATTTAAAGGATTCAACTCATTTTCAGCAGCGAAACATTTTCCGTGGATGTGACCTGAAACATTTAATTGTATTTATGTATTAATATAACAATGAAATATTAAAATAATTAAAGATATTGAAAGAATTGCTAATTACCCAACGATTGATAGAAATAAGTGGAAACAAAAAGTTTTCAGTCTGAATGGGAATCACGTTACACTACCGTGTTATTGGCAGATACCATTTGATATAAAACACGTAATGTATTATTGAAATATTCACCTGTTTCTTCATCTATAGCAGTGATATTCTCTGGGTAAAGAAGCCATTTTCCCTGCGGTCTCTCTGTAGCCACCTGGTGTGGCCACAATATAAGCACTTGCAACCCAGATACGCGCCAGCGCCCTTCGTTCATCACCTGTAAATTTACACAAAATATCTGTGAGATTAAATTTTTGACTTGATATTTTAAACTTACGAAATAGTCGAGTATACTGCAGTTTGAATGATTTGGGACTTTCCGGATAGTTATACTATAGATTGTATGAATGTATTTATAATATATACCACTGGGATGGAACTACCCCACATAACGTTTCTATCGCTATATGTTTCTGAACAATCAAGATTAACAACGGTGATCACACAGTAACAAAGAGCAGTGAAAACCTTTGACATTCTTATAAAGAACTATAAAATGATAGACCACGCTTAGAAGATTGAATTTTAAAATACCTCAGAAATATACCGTAAGTAAATATTTAAATTTTCAATTAAAATGTTTGCACATACCTGGTACTTATGCACGACTGCGGGGCCGATGTCATCAGAGTATGTCATGGCTGTCTCGCCCTTCACCTCGCCTCCGTAGAACACTTGTTCTGGACGAGCCACGCTGGAAAAATGATGCCCCTTATCAATGGCAGGCAGTGGTCGTATTTATCCCACACTCAGATTATAGGTACTTTATCTGAGACCCCATACAACCACGATTGGGAACAAGTGTTTCAAGTTTAAAAAGTTCTATTCTTGAAAATATGTCGAAACAAAGACGGTGATAACGCGCGCCGTTTTAAAAATACAGTTTTTCGTAAATTAAAAAGCATAATATGACAGTACATCTCGACTGTGGTTTTGCAGAAATTTCAATTTACAGATAATGAAACTTACCCGTGTATCACCAACTCAGCATTCTTTATAACAAGGGCGGTGACTTTGGCAGGTGTTTTCCCTGGGTACAATTCTTTTGAAGTGGAGTTAGCCCATACACTAAACTCCACTGAAGGTTCATTATCTTCTAATGCCCTGGCATCGAACCTCAATACAATCGGTGGAGCACCTTCGGGTTGTCTTTTAAACGGATTCTCCAGCATACAACTAACCGTTGTTTTGTTAACACTGGTACAAATTACATGCTTATCCTGGAAATAATAAAAATATTTTTAGGTTTGGATTTTTGTTTATAATTTGATTCTCGTTTCATTCATTATTTTGAAAATATCTGACATTTGCGAGTTCAAATTCTTTAGCTTTATTCTCGATATATACAGGTTATGTACCAGATCAATATTCGACGAAAGTGAACGACAGTGCGAGGCGAGAGCGGTAATAGACCATCCTTCAGTCAAAAGTGCATGAAGAAAAACAATGGTAGTGAACGTACCGTTATATTCGCAGCAATGTAATGCAAACTTTGACTGTGTTGAACGAACAGCTGCGCCTCGTAAGCTGAGTCTCCGTAGTTGTTCACTGCTACTGCCAGTTTCACTTCTTCTTCCTCTCCTAACGCCAGCGAGTAGGATTCACCATCATCAGCTAAAAGCAAATTTTAAACACTGAGAAAAACGTGTCGCAAATTATAAGTGGTATGTATAATGTGGCACTTAAAGTTCAAGAATATAAGTAGTAAATTAATTGTCGATATAAAAAGGATAGAGACCTTCAAATCCGTAAAAAGGCAATTAGAAAAGGAATCTGAATCTTCATATTTACTAACAAAACATAGATTTAGAGAAAACACACTGTCATTGGAAGTGCAAAAATAAACTAAAAATCTCTGTAAATGTATAATAATAATTTGGTAAGTGCTTGCCTGCCACACTACACGTAACATATTTCTTTTTTGGAATAGATAATGAAACCAACCTTTCGGTAGTAAGAGTACTGGGTCTACAACTAGATCACTGTGACAGATTCCGTCTTCACCACAGTCGTTTAAGAAATTTGCAGTGAAGATCGTTGTAGCTGTTGCGTTCAATACAGGATAGTCGTCGATATTTGGGAGTGTTCCTACTGTAGAGAAACGAGCCTGCACGTGCTCTAGTTTATATATCAATTGAATCTGAAATTAAAGAATGGAAGCTGTTTAGTCAATCAAAGATCATGCTGATTAAATTATTTGAATATTCAGTCATACGTGATTACATATTTATTAAATTCGGCATGACTTCTTTTAATCCTAATTATATTAGGCAAAAGTTAAAGTGACTTTTGCGGATCCTGTTAGCTTGCTTTAATATTAATTTCATGAAGTGCCGTTTCCTTTCAAACTGCGTAAATTTCCTTCCCTCCAAAATGTCCGTGAATACGAATAAATTACTTACTCTGATAGGCGACTGTATATCCCTAGTATTATTTTTCAAATAAGCGATATGATTCGTACAGTGGTTCATATTTCTCCCTAAACTAATTGTTCTATTAACCGTGCTAGTTTTTTCAGAATCAAAAAATATTCTCGAGAATTTTCTTTCATTTCCGAAAGTTTCAGCTTCAATCACGTAGTTCAATTTGTGTACATTATTTTGTGTTGATTGTACTAATGATTTGATTATACAACAAGCTTGGAATTGGAAGCATGTGTAGTTTGTTTCAGTGCCAATTTCGCATTTCTGCACTGCTGGATCGATGTTCAATATCTTCTCCGGTTGGACCCAAGTCTTTATGTCTATTATTGGTCTGGTCCGGAGGAGTGCGACGCTGCTCTGTAAATACATTTTTGTTCACTTAAATACAAATTACTAGATTTACAATTGGATAATAAAATTCAGCTCTATCATTTGAGAAAAACTGCTTTAAAAATCAGTTACAAAGTTTGACTCAAACACAAAAATATATTATATTGACATTGAATAGTAGGATTAGTAGGTCCTAAAATATTTTTGATACAGAATTTCTTACTCATTGTAAAATAAATATTTTCTACCAAATGGTTTAACAGTTAAGTTATATTAAAACTTACATTTTCATAAGCGCCGACTAACAAATCCGGGTACCCATTATCATCCAAGTCTAATCCACCAGAGAGAGAATAACCAAACGTCTTCAAATTCCGAGGCAAATCTTCAGCTTTGATTATTTGACTAGGTTTCCCATTAAGGCCACTATTTCTATCACCCATGTAAATATACACTACGCCGTTGCCTTCATAAGGACTTCCTACTGCTATATCTTCACATCCATCCTTATTCAGATCTCCAGCATTTGCTATTGCAATACCGAACTGAGATTCTTGTGTTCCAGTTAGCTTGACATTATACTGGGTCGAAAAATTGTGTTTTTGGTTTATGTACAAGTAAACTGCACCACCCACGTCACGAGAGAAGTAAAACGGTGCTCCAACTAATAGGTCCGGTAGTCTGAAATAGCAATTACGTAATTTAGATTAAATTATTTATTACCAGATGTTACCCGAGGCTTTGCCCGCGTAAATGTTAACCTATGTTGGGCTCTGTACCCCTGACAATATGTATACAAATTTTCATAATGATCGGCTGCTTGAAGCCGTGAAGGAATAACAAACAAACTTACTCTCTCATTTATAATATTAGTATGATATGATATGCCTATTAATTGAGTTTGTAGTTAGCACATTTTGGTTTGTAACTCCCATTTCAATTATGTTATATGTAAATTGGTTCATTCAAACTCCTTCTATAATTTCTAGACTTGACGGTGTGAAGTGAGATGTTCAGAATTAAAAAAGATTTAAATCAACAAAGTAAACTAACCCATCTCCATTGACATCAGCAGCGGAAACTTCATAGCCAAAACTGGAACCAAACTGCTCTCCATTAATGGTGAGGTTCAGTCCAAGTAGGTTGACATCAGCTGCTGTCCACGATTTGATGATTCGTTTACTGAAGATCACTACTTGACCAGTGCCACGAGCACGCGGTGCCCCTGCCGCGTACGAAAATTTTGACCCAAAGAAGTTTGCACCGATTACTGACATGCCTGAAAATTTTACGAGAATGAGAGCTTGTATTCCACTTGTTACCTTCCTTCTAGTTACTCTATTTGTCAGATAAATTAAGATCTATCAAACAGTGAATTCAGTAAAGTCAATAAATTCAGATTTTTAACCAATGATTTGAAAAATTTCCCCAAAACCATTTTTAGTTTCTATTTGTAGCTTTTTATATCAAATCTGGATAGGTATTTTGTTTTGCATTTTGGCTTTTATGATATCATTCTTTAGATTAAGGAAAACCTTATTTCTACTATACAACAATTTTTTTAAATATTTCAACCGTTACATTGTTAATTAACTGATAACAATATTACCTCACATACTTTTGTATCGTTCGTTATTGCTATTTTTGTAACTATTGCTGTTAGCATAAACATAATTTTTAAAAAAAATTGCTTACTTTTATGGGTATAAAAATATACGTACCTAAATAACTGTACTTATCAACAGGACTTTGGCCATCTTCTACTGGTGCCAGATACACCATATTGTCCCTTTCTAGTAGATCATCCTTAGTATCGGATACGAATACAGTTCCTCTCCAGGTGTAGGGCCCTGGACTGCCCATCACCAGAGTGTCGTCTTTCAGAAAAGAACTACTTGTTCCTATTTGACAGAAGCCAAATTCTTCATGTTCTCTGTAATGTAAATAATTCATGATGAAATACAATTTACTGATTCATACAAACTATCAGAGGAAATCTATTCTACCAGATATACAAACAACACATTTGAGTAGAGGCTAGGAGGAAAGTAGAGGATTATTAAAAATTGTTTGTTTCTACATTACGTAACCTTTTTCTGTCATCTTATCTGTCAAAAGCGTTACCTTTAAACTTTCTGATTGCAAACTAATATAAGCAAATGTGGAATTTAATCAAAATCAATATATAAACATGTATTAACAGGTGGCTTAACCTATTATCTTAAGCGGTAAACTAGGTGATAACTTCATTAACGCGACACGACAGTAGCTTTAGGTTAAAGTTCACTGAATATTTAGTAACTTAATCTACTAAATGTGATGCAAACATGGCACAGGCGATTAGATATAGTGAGGAACTTGTTAATGTTTTAGGATTTACATAGTGTACAGTTAGCGACAAGGTAGAACCATTAGAAGTAGCCAAATTCATTAACGTTCATTATCTCTGGAAGGATGTGTAAACAATACTAATAATTACTTTGAATGAGTAAATGTATGCAGGGGTATAAGTCAAAGTTAATAATTACCGTATGCTTATTTTATAATGGCTCAGATGAGATGGTTATAGTTACTTTAAATTTATAAATATTAACGCGAACTGTACATGAACAACAAGACAAGTTAGTCAATCGCGTGTAATAAGAGGAAGATTACGTTTTACTACGAGGAAATTAGACTTGCACGAAGCATCTATATAAAATTTGGATATCTCCGTTACAAAATGGCAACTACCTACTAAAAATAAATTTCGAGAAGATTGATATTACAAACAGAATAGGGGACAACTCGAACACTTTATATGTGGGAGAAAGGATTAACAAGGTAAATGATGAAATTCGTGATTGGTGGACGTCCTCATGAAACGATTACATGAAACTTACCGTGCAACGGATCGTCCTCGGCAGGGCTCCCAAGCATCTTGCAGTTTAAGATCATTGGTTAATGTGTAGCATAGACCTTGGCCGTACTGAGACTCCAAAACCTTGCGAATATACCTGAAATTAGATAAAGATATTATTTTACCCTTTGTCTACAAACTTCATTTTCGCCTTATGTAAAATTTAGTATTGCTTATATAATATAGAAGTAAATAAACGATTAATTGGTCAATTAAATTGTTTATACAATCAGTTAAAAGGTCACATTTATTCAATCAAGATCAGTAACGGATTTAGAACTTCAGTTTGGTCTCTACACCGCTATTTAGAAAGGTTTGCACAGGATAATTTGTATGCTTTTGAGACTTAAGACCGTAAGGGTCTTATGGATTGCTATTTAGTTAACAACTTTATAATAAAAATAAAATTTGATTACCTATGCGCGCATACAACAGCTTTCATGCCAGGACCCTGACTTCTGACAGATACGCCCAACCATTGTCCATTCTTCATCTCATCGGGATGGGGGTCAGAGAATCCTGGATCTTCTGGTCCTACAGTTGTTTATAGAAATTAGTTTATAATCAAAATATCTTAGCGGTACAACGATTAATATAAATTCACTAGTATTATGACCTTATTTTTAGTCCTAGTGATGAATATGAATCGTTGTGTAATATAATTAAAAGTTAATAAAAATCGCATTATGAACATGATTCTGCAAATTATATTACAGGCTTAAACAAGCTTAAATTAGACACAAAATAATATTAATTGTAGATGTCAATCATCTACTACATCAAATTGGTTATGTAATTCCACCCAAACACAAAAATCTTAATATGAGGTAATATTACAAAATTATTATTCGTTTACAATTATCTTATATATTAAACAAAAGCAATTATTTACTGCTTGGATCACTTGTATTTGTAGGTGTTTCGGTCAAAGTGCGACCTTATTTTTTCCTGAATTTTCAATTTCAAAGTCCACATTTTGTCTATACTCTATAATTATCAATTCTTACATTCTAATTGCCTCGAAAATATTAGACCTATTACGACTTATTGGAATCGAATTTCATGAGTAAGACAGAAAATTGCTTTTGTTTTAAATATTTTGATTCCCAAATAAAACCGTGTTTGCGGTACTTGGCAAATGCAAAGCATTGAAACCAGGCGTGTATAATGCAAAAATCCTTTAACAGCAGCACAAGAGCGGCTCCTTGCAGACGAACCAGATATCCGGCCCGCATTGAATAAACTCCGTGCGAATGATAAGCATCTCTCAAAGAATGATGAACATGCAGAAGTACAATTTAAACAAAACATTACTAAAAAATCTATTGTGATAAACGTGTATCTAAAAGGTGACAATGACTCCTGCAAACCTGAAATCAATTTATGAAGATACGGCTCAAACTTGTGGTCTCATGTTAATGTTCGTTATCGTCTACAATGTTAATTATTGCTGATACTGATACGATTAATTGGCCGATTCGTTAATACACCAAATAACACCAATGTTTAGATCTAAGACCCATCGTCTAACAAAGCAGATACGGGTGGAGTGTAGCAAAGATGTTTTGTAAATAATTAATTATCGTGTTTCTGAGATGTCAGTAACGATATCCCATTATTCAGGAAACATATCCGCCCTTCTCTGCCCATCTCCGCTTTTATGGATGATGAGCCTAACTGTTAAATTTTTTATGTTAATCGGCCCAGTGTTATAATTTTTAATCTCAGATTAAACCTGTGCAAACCAGACATAAGTTGGTTTTTGAGCGTTGGTAATAGTGGTTGGTTTAGCCAACGCGTTGAATTTTCATCCTAGTATGTCAGTTATGTTAATAATTAATGTTATTAATAACCAGTCACCTGTATTTCTTAAATATAAAATAACTTTTTAAAACATCAAGAAGATAATTAAACGGAATTTCACGTGACTTCGACGTTTCAGTCGTAAAGTAACCTAACTCTATATCTACAATTACTATTTCTAATGAAGCATATTTTCAATTTTCAATTTTAATCTTTCACTACTTACTTACATTTATCAATACTCTACTCATAAGATCACAAAAATATTTTTAAATGCGTATATTACGTGTGATTGTTGTGCTTAAGCAGTGATCTAGTGCTTCGGGCAAGCAGTTAGTGTCTATTTAGGATCTATTTTAGTTTCCCTAATAAGGAAACTAAAAATATATCCTAAATAGTTTACAATATAATGCAAAAAAAAGGTTACAAATTGCGAACGTTAGTTTTAATTACATGCTTATTTTATACATAAAGAATATATCCCAAGACTGTCACAAGAAAAATCTTTTTACGACATTGTGTATGAACTGACATTTTTGATGTCTGTTCTCGGTTGTCAACATTGTTGACAAGGTTAACAACCGGGAATAACCCAATACTGTTGGTCAATTTCTTTGTCAATATACCGCAATTTATCTTGTCTTGTGAGAAACTGCGTAAATTATTGAATTGAGAACAAAATGATAAAACAAATTATGGAATATCAGAATTGTCCACAATTTCTTAACAGTACTGTTAAAATCCAGTTTAGACTATCAATCAATTCTATCTATCTACAAATTATTGATATTGGACGACTTATGATTTTTGGACAATTTATCTGACACATAATCTTACTGGAACTCATGCATGAGGAACCCCAGAAACCGGTCTTATTTATATGTTCATTATAATAATTCCTCTCTTCAAGATTGTAAGACATTTTATAATTTGTTCTCTTAAATCATACTAATTTAAACATGATGGCATTAATTTTCTAGGAATAATGATTTCCTCTTGGGATAAATACTCTATGCAACGATGATTTCCTGGAACTGAACAGGCAGATGTACAATTAGTAAGATCAAAGTAAAAATAAAAATACAGCGATTAGTTTGTATTAGTTATAGAGCGAATGATATAATAGATTGAGACCACAGCTCACTTACTCGGGACTATTTTGCCGTACTTCGCTGTTTGGGGCACCACCGACAAAAGACAACAGTTTAGTTAAAACTTATATTTTATATACAATTCGTTTACGTTACACCTGCATGTTAATTCATAATCTAACCTTTATTCACTCTGAGTGAAAACCGGCGCATAGTCTTCATTTAAGTGAACACTTACGTACCAGATGTTCATAGTTTGAGATCACCTGAAGGAAAGTGTTTATCGCTGTCTATGAACACCAGCAATGTCAGGTGCGCTACAAAGTTATGATGGGAGTAAATTTGGCAGATTTCAAAGAAGAGTGTTCAAATACGTGTATTTGGCGCTATGATGGTAGGCATTGGAGACCAAGAGTACAAACCATCGGGGCACCACGAACTAACTCCATTCAGTCTCAAATTATCGGCCTATTTATTTGGACTTGTTACCAAAACTACGAAAACAAATGAAGTCTCACTTCACGGCCTATTATTGGACTTAGACTTAAAGGTATTTTGCCACACACACACCGTAACCAAATAAATTAACGTAATAATCTATACAGGTATACTTATGTATTTTGTGTACTAATCTAGCAAAATATCTCGTGATATTCTAATTTGTGACTAAATAGTGTAGCTACTGTGAATTCGTAACTATCACTACTATTGCTATGTATAACTGTTTACATGTATAATTTTTTTATATTATATAATATTGACAATAAACGAAAATAAAAATCTCAAAAAAATCAAATTAAAATTACATGAAATTATTTATTTTTAAAGAATAATTATTATTGTGTATATATCGTATCAAAAAATATTTAAACTTATACAAAATGATTTACATTATATACTACTCGCATTTCGGAAATAAAAGCAGTGTTCACTGATGATAGAAATGGCGAACGAAAACCAGTTACGGTCTTTTGTCATTCAAGATGGAATGTAATAAGAATAAATTGATAGAAAGTAAAATAAATGAAATTATATAATAATAGTATAAACATAATGCATAAACATAATATACCTATGTATATAACTTGATTAAATAATGAGTGAGTACTCACTGGTTTTGCCGTCAGTAGTGACTTGTATGCAGTCCCTCACCGCTGGAGTAAGTCCACATTTCCATAATGCTCCTGATCGGTTTGTGCTGGGCTGGAGATTTTGACCAAGTGGTGCACCGACCAGCATCCTGGAAACATAAGTAAATAATACATTACTTATATAATTTATCATATTTGCAGAACTTAGTTATTGTTGCCTCGGGAGATTTAATTTTAATAATTTGTAAAAATGGATATTCAATTATGTATTATTATAAAAGACTGTCCTTCTTCATTTAATTTATTTTATTTTTGTTTCATTCTTAGTTCAATTAATGTTAAATTGATACTGTAAATCGAAATCCCAAGTTCTAACAAGGGTTTTGAAGAAAGCATATTAAATTAATTCATAATTATGAGCTAATTTAACATTTTGAAGATATGACTTAACAAAAAATATTAATTCAAATTGGAGCTCGTAGATGATAATGATATCATTACTGTTCTATCGTTATCCAAACAAACTAATGATATACTTCGATTGTCTATCCGGTTATCTAAAAAGGTACATTGAATGAATGTTAACGAGAGGGATATGATGGGGCAGTTGTGGGTCTTTCATTACATCATTATTATTGTAATGACGCTGGGTGCCTATCCGTGACGACGGACGTACCGTTCTATACGTAATCACTGACTACGTGTTCTGACCTTAGAGCATTAAACCAGACCGGAGACGACACGCGCAACAATTCCTACGCTAAAAATTCTGCCTCTTTCAGCGGGGGGTGAGGTAACACACATAGGTTTTCTATCACGTCGCTATAAACGCACACAACATTATTATCGCACACAATCTTAAACTACACGCACAGAATCGCATCGCGGCAGCTAGTTTTATATAACGGGTATGACCGCCGCTCTCGTACTTTTGGCAGAGGGGTACGGCTATGAGTGTCGCCTCCGGTCTGGTTTAATGCTCCAAGGTTCTGACATAGTGGATAAAATAACGGTGATGAAATTTATGTTATTAGATATGCCTGCAATGTACAGTATTTTTCAGTCAACTGTTTTTTTTTTAAATAAGTGGAATGATCGGAAACAGGTCATGAACCGGTCGTCAGAAAATAGAAATGCAGCCTGGGCTGATGACATTGCCAAAGTCGCTGGAAAATCCCGGATGCGCAATGGCAGAACAAGACCCTTATGGAAAACCCATGAAGAGGCCTATAATACCCAACAGTGGGTGATGACAGCCTGAAAGAAGATCGGAAACAGTGTAAAACAGCGGAGGCTTTCATTTAGTGGGACACGACAGTCTTTTGTAAATAGGGTTACTTTTATTCCTAAGATCGAAAGTTAAAATTAAAATCAAAATTAAGCATGAAGAAATATTTTTATGAAGTCAGTGAGAGACTGTGAGTAACAATTAATTTCAGTCGTCATCTTTAGCATGAAAAATATAATTAGGGTATTATAATTTATTTAGAGTAAAATAATTTATTCTACTAGAAGTTAAATATCCTTTGTGATTTCCTTACTGTTCTTAACTCTACTGTCACCCTGATTACCGAGATCTGTGACGATAACGCGTCAACGAACCGAAGCCCGTGGGGCAAGTTCACGTGTCGTTACAAAGATGAAAGATAATGTAATTGAATACATATTTGTAACGGTAATACTCATCTTTTACAGTAGCCATTAAAAATAAATTTTAAGTTTGAGTAAAATTAATCTTTTTAATTGTGATTACAATATTTTAACGCAGTCTTTCAAGCACCTGTCTTTAACCCAAGTTTAAAATACTTTACAAACTCGGAATTTCGCTTTCACATCCCACGTCTTCCTTTTTCCTTAACCTGTTCTTCTTAGTAAAAATCTGTCGTTTGAACTGGTGGTAGGAAGAAATGTGACGATTCGAAAGAGCTAATAATAGGCCTATTTGAATAGACATTCTCATTTCATCACATGTAAGAGTTAGATGGTACCTATGTATCTGAATATCAAAAGCTTTAGTTAAATTTAAGATCAACAGAGTTTCAAAGTCTTAAATTAACTGAAAAAGTAATTAAATAACATGAACGGACGGACACATTACAAAAATAACATCGATTTTACATAACGACTGAATAAATGAATATGTAAAAGACAATTTTACATAATTGACAATGACTCTCTTTCCCTCGAACGAGTCATAGCTTAATTAGAGTCTGCACGTTTGCATTTTAATATACCCAGTGTACTCATTGTTTTCCCAATAAGGTTCGTTGTATAGCACCGCTCTCCCTTTCCACATTCCCAATGTATGCTTTTGGAGATCAATTTGCTGTTGGAATTTCTTGTGGACTTAATTCGCATTGTTTGTTAATTGGCAAAGTTGAATTAATATTCGAAATTAAAAAATATATGTATAATTTAAGTATCTATGTATACCTGTACCCGTATAAGCTTCGGTTAACATTGTAAGGTACCAAATTTCTTTTGTACATTATGAACCATCCACCGTTTATGCGTGAACGAAAAGCATGACATAAATCCATACACACATCCATACCTACATCCATAAACTTTCACGTTTATTGTGTTAATAAGATTAGTGTAAGTTCTTCTTATCTGTAACTTAAATAGATAAATTCTTATCACTTCACTAGACTATCATTATGATATACTTACTAGTGGTTTATGGTGCTTTAAACAAACTATTGAATCTTTTAAGATGTTCACATTCCAACAATTCATTAAAATTATCGTTTTGATTTCTGGCTATCAAATACGTCAATTAATAGTCAAATTACATGGTTATATTTTTAGTAACATAGTAAAGGCGGATCATCTTACAACAAATTGACTAAAGAGCATTACCCACCGAGAGCTAAGAAAAGCGAAGCGAAACTAAAATGACCGTTGTTGTCTCCAACGTGCCCTAACATCGGTGTCTCGAAACTCGTCCTAAATTAGTAAGAGTTAATACCTACGTTACCAACCAGCCGTTGGTGAAAATAAAAATATGCACAAATTCCTTTAGCTTGGCTCCGCATTCTTTTTTTATCATTCACATTCGCGATGTGAACTCCGAATCCATTCTGTAGAATTTTAGACAACCGAGTCCATTCTTTAGACTCTTATTATTGTCGAAATCAAGTTTCGATCTACGCTATCTCGTTAAGTTCACGTTCACGTTTTATCAAGAGACCAGACCCACTGGTGTATGAAAAGTCGTGTAACGAACTTAGTTCCGCTCCGCTACCGGTGTGGCTTGCGCTTTATGGCGCACGCTCTCGATTATAAGCCATCATAGGCCGGCGAATTCCGTATATTCAATTTAACATTGGTCACAGCCAACGGGCCCTATGATTGTACGGCCTACTGCATGCCCTCATGCATTTAAATTAACATTAATCATTACTAATGCTATTCGCCGTAATGCAGTTTCCATTGTAAGTATAACGGGCTTGTGTCTAAGAACGACTCGTAAAATTAGATTCGCAAATCGTAAATTATTTTAGATTTAGAGGTTTATTTCTAATAGTCAATACTGATGACGATAGATGAAAGTTTAGTTCGTTTGATGTCCAAAAAACGATTTTAAATGACCCAATCAATTTGGGTATAAAAATATAACCGGAATAACCCATTTTAGGAATTTAATATTCGCATTTTTTTATCACAAAAATATAACTATTGTTCTAATCTTGTATCCATTAAAACACCCACATTAGGTCAACGAACTAAAAAAGTACTTGGATACAATTAACTTTTTGTTTTGACTTGTGTTGCGACATTTTCTTATCTAAACATTTTCTTTGAGCGAGTCCCGTGAAAGCAGCGCCCTAAATTTTAGTTAAACAAACGTACCACGACTCACGGAACGATACTAAGAGGTCGGATAGAAGCGTGGGTAGGCGAAGGCGTTTAATTTTTATAACTGCAAAAGGCAATCGGTCAAACCCTCATGATCAATTTACAACACAAAGGGTTCATTTATATTGAGATGGTGCTGCGTGCCCACATTATACACCGTCGATCATACGTCATTTTTGTACCAATAATTTCTCCATAAAATACAATACTTGTCGTATTCGTACTTGATTGATGTAGCTAAATACAGTTTCTGCTAACCGAAAGAGCACAAATCTTACCTAAAGCGTCTGAATCGTAAATATTGCTTGTAAATTTTGATGTTAATTCCAATCAAAATGTTTTTATTTTGTAGGCAATGATTACTGCTAAAAAGGTTTTTTTTTACATTGGTATAAATTATGGTTTAGATAGGTCCCGCGCCTTTTGCTACGTAGAAGACGATATCCAAATGCAGAATTCAATACATAATACGATAATAGTCTCAGAGGATACTATTGGTATGATTAACGAGGTTTGGACGACGGTATATTACGGCAATCGATCGTGCCCTCTTTGGGGTTACGGACGCTTGCGCCCACGCGTCATATTTACTATCGCTTAGGTAACGTCTTTCATTTTATTGTAAAGCAATATTGTAGGCAAACGTTCATTCCATTAACTTTGGTCTATGAAAACCGCTCCTAGTCGGAGTCTCGTGTGTCGTATCCTTGGGCCCCGCCCAGTGAAAAAGGGCGATAAATTTCAGTCGATAGTAGTCGATACATTATCTATCCTTGACATCGACCGATAGCATGCCGGATTGCACAACCATTTAGATTTCCATTACAATAAAAATGCATTTTGTGGGTGGTCATCAATCTCTTCAAAGTGACTTCACGGATGCTCGAGACTGTCTTGTTTATTTTAATGATTGCTGTTTGAAAGTTATTTTTTGTTTTGACTATTTTTTTGTTATTTTGAGAATTTTTGGTTATTATAGTAATAGTAGTCTTCTTTACATAGTATAAAATGAAGTCACTTTCCTGTCTGTCTGTCCCTAATGCTTAGATCTTTAAAACTATGCAACGGATTTAGATGCGGTTTTTTTAAATATATACAATGATTCAAGAGGAAGGGTTATACTAATATTACATTCTGAAATTCCCACGGCAAAGCGGGATACACGAACGAAGTTGCACGGGTTTCCCTTGTAATTTTCTTTCGTATTTTCGACTTAACGCCATAAGAATGTTATTTGTACATATAAAGAAAACTCCTAAATACAGCATTTTAATTAAACCTTTAAATATCAGTTATAACTATTAACCATTAGTAACCATTAGGAAAGCGAAATCCATTGACATATTCAAAAGGCAAGTGAAATGTCATTTCCTTTATATAGTACCTATGTTTCTCATATTCGTATATGATTATGTATATTTATGTATTATATATACCTATATATTATACTATTAAATATATGTGTACGTATTTATGTATATTTATTGTTATTATGATATTCGTTATTCGTAGTTTTATGTCATATTTTATTTTATAATTCTTATTCATGAGTACTTATCTTACTAGCCCTGCCCAGTCCATAAAATAATTCGTTACCCTAAGGTTGCCTTGAAAAGATTGCTTTTTAGCAATAAGGCCGCCTTGTTGCGATTTCAATAGTGTGTATGTTGTGTTTATGTATACTGTGTCCTAACTATTGTGAATTGCAAATAAAGTATATTATATCTATTTTCGGATAATATGTTCAACGCGGGGGAAGCCAGAAAATCTATATAAACTCTGTTAGACAATTAATCTATGAAATATTACTCTATTTGTTAGATTCGAACTCTAGCTCGTAAACTTAATTAGTTAACGCAATAAAATTCTTAATTTGATTCAAACAGTAGACGTAAAAAATCTTTTCAGCACGACAACGACTATAAAGCTGATGAATGCGAGGACTATTCGATTTAGTCAATTGGTTTGAACATTGAGTAGATCAAAGAGCGGCGGCGGTCGAGACCCGCGGCACATCATGATCAGCGATAGTCACGGACAAACTACTCGTATATGTAGACATTAATAAATGATAAGAAATTGACGTGACGCTACCTGAACCATACAAAAAATGGACAATGTCTTAAGCTGTGATTTAGAACGATTGGTGGAACGAAATTTTGTAAAACATTGTTCAAGATTGTAAAAGAAAATATAAGCAAATTGTAAGCTTTCATAAGTCAATTTCCTTAGGTGGTCTGACACCACCACCACCCCGAACGACAGAATGGCCGCCTACAAGGTGGTGTCAGACCACTTAAGGAAACTACAAAGTTTGCTAAACAATGGCAATGTATAATTTTATTATTGTGACCACATCTATTTATTATTGTCGCTATACAATGTTAGAAGTGTGTCACTATGTTACAATAACATTTAAGATGAAATAAAAAAATAGTTATTTATTTCGTAAGAGCTGAGTCACTTTTGAGTTAAATTGTGGTGTAAAGTCATGTAAAAAGATAATACTTTTGTTATTACAAAGTTTCATAACAATGCTTACATTATTAACGTAAAAATTAATGTTTTAATTTTTTTACCCTGTAACTGCATTACGTACAATACGCGCCACGACCACGAGACATTGAAAAGGGGCTTTTTGCGAAAGGGACATATTGCGAAAGGAACATTTTGCGAAAGGGACTTTTTGCGAAAGGGACATTTTGCGACTAGGGGACATTGTGCGACAAAAAGACTTTGTGTTAGTGACAAGTGGCTGCGCAATAAATCAAAACAGCAGCGCAAAGGCTGGGCCGACGCGGCTGCGTTTCCGCAGCTAACTTCACAAACACAAAGTTTCGTGACGAGTATTGTACGTATTCTTTGTTAACTGTACGTGATGTAGTTGGTCTATGGATAGTGAATGGAATGGTTTCACGCGCCCTCTGTGATCATAAGAACTTACGTTACGTGCCATCACGTATCTTGGACGTTTCAATGAACATTTTGTTTACCCCGGTTACTGTTCAATACAAAATTATCGTATTAATGCATAATTCATTTGCTTTCTAAGTTTCTATGTACGTAATGTAAACATTGTATGCAATTATAACTGTCATTTCATTGTTTTAACTTGTGGCGTAGGTTGTCGGGGATATTATAGAAATATTTCAAGTTATAGAAACATTGTTGCTAATTATTCTATTACGCTAGCTAGAGACAACGTGTAAATAGGGAGAAAAACTTTTTATTTAATAAATTAAAGAAACATTATTAAGACGTAAAACTATTACTTACCTATAGTCTTACTTAGAGTATTTATTTAATTTCGTGTATTGACTTTTCTGCGACTACCTTAATGTTAGCTCTACCTACACTCTCGCGAAGTTAATGAAAGTTTGTTTCAAGCCCAGTTAAATACATTATATTATATAGTAGAATCTAGCAACGTAAAAAAAAAAACTATAATAACATTTAGAAGGAATCTCTTTAAGTGCAGATGCGGTTTGTGGTATGACATTTGAGACGGTATTAACTTCTTTTTATTAATATTGTTTGAAAATATACATTGTGAGAGGAGCAACAATAAAGAAAAAAATCAAAAAAGTGTGTCAAAAAAACTTAATAGGACAAAAGTAGTAACATGAAAGAAGCTTTGTAAAATGATAGTAAAAGTGTACCTATATCAGGATCAGGGGAATGTCCTGCGGCCATCTTCGCCGGTGGTCCGCACCGCAAACATTGGACGAGCCATTGTCCAAACTTTATTGTCACAAGTACCTAAAGGCTCAACGACAGTTTGAGGAGACCCACAGTTGTGGACAAATCATAATTTAGTACAAAATCATTTATTATTGCTTTAGCTGTTTATATAATGGTTTCTTGACCTTTAGGACTACAAAATATGTATATTGCATTTTATGAGCGCTTTATAAATAAGAACGCAACGTCACCGGTGTAATCCAAAAGTTCCCATTCTCGTGAGAATTTAAAAAGAAGTAAGGAAAATATATTGTTATATGCCTTTAAAACCTTTTATGAGACGAAGGGCACAGCGGATAATCCGCTCAAATCGAAGCAGCCCGTCTGAGGAAGGACCTCCGGTCTCGGCCATGTTGTGTTCCTACGGTGAGTAAGGTCTCCAGAGCTCCACTTGAAGTTGGGAGAGTTGGCCACGCGTGAGTGATACCCCCAGTATTGCAAGCGTCTATAGTTTCCGTATATACATAGTACTCTGTGGTCTATAGGCTACGGTGACGGCTTACCATCAGGCCGACCGTATGCTTGTTTGCCACCTTTGTGGTATAAAAAAATAAAATAAAACCGTCAAAACCCCGGAAGAAACTGACAGACAAACGAAACTCTTTTTGTATTATGAAAATTTTACAAAAAGACGATATTTTCATTATTTCCATTGATAGTTTGCAATGCAATGTGTCAAACTTCTAAATGATCTTATTATTGCAATCCAGAAATAAGGACCGCAAACAAAACATCCAGACACATACGTCATGGGAGCGTATTAAATTTTTTACTTGACAATTGAAACGGCGATACGAACGATAGGTATTGCATGTGACAATGCAATGGACCGTCGTTCAAAACTCGTTTTTTGTACCATAATCTGTTTAGTTTTCTTGATAGATTTTAATAATCGTACGCGCACTTGATTGATACGAGTACATAATATTGTCTTCTGCGTCGTCAAATTCGGTCAAAACACAAGTCTGATGTAACTGGTATCCTTATGTAGGTAGCATTTAGTAATAATGATCAGGAAGTGTTTTAACAAAAAAAAACAAAAAAAGTAGTGTCTTGACTCATCTAAGTCAACAGCGTAGCGCGACAGAAGACGATATTTAGACATTTATATGTATCATCAAATGCGAAATATATAAATTCTCGCAAATAAACACGATTAGTACCAAAAACGCGGTCTGGTTGGCGGCATAAAAACGTTTGCGGAATCCTTACATGCGAGCTTTTAGCAGAAATAGTGAGCACGCGCCACGTCTTGTGTGGCACAAATTGTATGGAAATAAGTCGATATGTGCATTTAAAATGCACTGTCCGATTAAATAATGGTTTCAAGAAATCATTGAACAATATAGACACAAACTATTTTTGGTAAGCAAATCAAAATAATATTTTTTATAAATTGATACAAATTTATTTGTATCATATAAAAAATATTATTTGAGTACTTAGAATACTACAATTGCATATTATCTTAGTAGGTTCTTAGAATAGAAACTAGTGCATAATCTGTTTAAAAAAAACAATCAGTTTATCTGAAGAATAAGTAGTGAAACAGACAGTAAGTAGTGAATTAGACTCCCTTGGTGGTCTAAGTGAGCTATCATGAAGGTTTATTGTGGTGAGTAATTTATTACATTTTATAACAGCTGTAAAGTTACATCGTATAACTAACCCGTTTAATTAAATAACATAATGTAAGTACCTTTACTTACATTTTAATTGAGTTATTAAAACAACCACACGAATGCAACCGAATGCAAAACAATAAAAAAAAATACAAACAATACAATTATTATACCTACTACTTACTTACATTTATTAAAAACGAGATAGTTATCTTTAAAATTTATTAAATGCAGAACACCGATGTACAAGATTGCATTTAATTAATAATTTTAATTAATTTTAATGCATTTCCACAATAGTTAATTTCAATAACAGACCATAACTTTCCCCTTAAAAGACCCTCGGTACCCGAGCGTAAAATCTCTTAATTAACAGTACAAGTAATTACAGAGTTACCTACATACATGAGCACGAACCATCGTGACCGAAACGAATACTCCTGTCACCAAAGGTTTTGTTTTTCCAAGTCAAAAACAAAATGGCCGATGACACTAAATAAAACTATCCAAAAATAAACTCTAAAACAACAGCATAAAGTAACTTACCGTTTTTCTAGTGTCTCAAGATGACACCTCCAGGCAGTACGCTCATTATACATCATCTTGTGACATTTTGAATTTATTGCTTGTGTCTAAATGATGGAGTGCGTGTAGCAATTCGAATGTACTTGTAAAGTACTGTTATGTGACGAAACGCAGAAAATCACAATCTCATAGGTAATTTAATTACATTGCTAATTACAAAATTAAATTAAAGTGATCTTTAAAAATAAATATTATCGAAAGCGGTTATAAATTAAACAAAATAATAATTAATAATAATATATGCAACTCAAGAATAACCGGGAATAATTCAAAATTGAAACGTATTTTTTCGTATCATTTCATTTTGTTTTTAAATTGCAAAAAATAGATTTTTTTTCATACACAAATTTAAAATTTTAAAAAAAAATTGTAAATTTTTAAAGATTAAACACCGACCGAAAATATTTTTTGTTGGATTATGAAGACTCATTAGGTTAACGAAATTAAATAATTAAATAGAAATAAATATTGCCAGTATATAGGTACATTATCTTTTTAAATTAAAATAGATATTGGTAAATTTTCAAAAATGGAACACCGACACGAAAATTTTATTATGAAAACTCATTATAATTGAACGTATAGACAAAAATTATCGAAGACCGAAGTTGTTACTTCAAAGACCAGTAATAGGTAGGTATTATTGGGTGCCAGCATCGGTGCCAGTCTGTTCGACACGAGCTCGGCCGAGAACCAAGCAACATTTTATCGAGTGCTGCGATCTCTCATTAGTGTTCGCGGAGATAAGGCCAGTTCGTGACCTGCCAATGTACCACTATTACGTCTTGTAACCATCTCTACATTACCACTGCACGCCGCTTCGCCGTCAACGCTACAAATAAGTACAAATTAACATAAATGAGAAACTATACGTTACGCCTAATCCAGTGAAGTAAGTATTATTATAATATAATATTGATTAGTAAACTGATAAAATTGCTATATTTAATTTACCAGGAATTAAAGGGTCCACTAACCCATCAGGTAAATTGATAACTATAATAGGTATTGCATGATTTTAACAGTTTCCTAATTTTTTTACTGACAAATAAGTCAAGTCAAGGTTTCTGAGGATATATTAATCTACATTCATTGCCCATATCAAATGAAATCTAATTCAACTTGATAGTGGCAGAAATATAGTAAACTGTACTGTTTGCCACAATGAGAACAAGTAAACGGGTATAGACAACAAGTTAATCAAGAGAATGTCGTGAAGTAACGAGGTGGTATAAGCAGTATAAGATAGGGCTATCAAGCCATCTACGCAACATAACATACGAGCTTATTGAAAAGGCCTTCAGTATCATCGTATCAGTGTATGGACCATCTCGAAAACAATTACAAGTTACGATTATTGCTGCTATTAAATACATTGGGAATTGAAGTTTATGAGGGAACTTTACATGGGTCTATGTAAAATTATACTATATGTAAGTTAGTTCATTGCTTATTTATTGTCAATCTGAGGTCGCTGTTGTTAATATGTGGTGGGCTTGTCTTCCAACAATATTTTATATCGAAATTGACACACAAAGGTGGTTTTTTGTTTGTATTCCAGAAGGCATACCTAAATACGTGCTTCTTTTATGGTGTACAGTCAGTTGCACGTCGAGCTTTACACTTGCAGTACAATTTTGACTCTTATGACATAGAACTTAAGAACGGTACAAAGCCCAATATGTAAAGGTCGACCTGCTCTTGACTGTACGTAAAAATGAAAAAAGTTGAACGTGTAGATTCTAACGTTTTGAGTTTATTATTTTTATATAAATTCTGGTTTTCAAACAAAATACAAAACACATCTTAAAATCGGAATAACATTTTGTTCTTACTGTTTTCGTGTCCACATCTGCAGTATGACTTGATTTTAATTAGTTCACCCGCTATTTTTGGAACCCAATTTTGTGACACACACGCCATTTTAACATTTGCTCAACATATGTTATTTGAGTTATTACATTGTTTAGATAAGGTGAAGAATCATGTTAGGGGAAGCGAAAAAGCGCCTAAATTATATCGACCAACAATTTTGAATGATTATGTGAATATTACAAAAGTATTTTTAATAATTAATGTAATTATAACAGTGTGCAGAAATTATGCCGAAGACGTCCAAGAATTAGTTTCATTTATTAATCAGTATGTATTTATATATATGTGTATATAATATAATATATATACGATATGTATCTACAGCTCACATGAAACGCGCTAAAATTGCAATATCTGCGGGACTCTAAAAACAGTTTCAAAGCTATTCTAAAACTTACCGTAGGAAAGTTAATAAAACGATCGCAGCTTTCACAAAGAAGTAATAAATAATAACGATGTTCTTTGAAACGTACAAATTGAATATTTCGAGTGGACGTAAGTGCGAAACAGAGAAAATAAACTAAATACACAGTCGGTGGCGGTGACCGCCGTCGCAAGATCATTCCGGCTTTCACACGCGAAGCTGCTAACTCCTATTTGCCGTTTTAAGTTGTTTAAACATTGTTTTAGTAGCAGTACATTGATTTTTTTTAACAAAGTTTAGCAACAAACCATCAGTCATCATCATATTATTTTCTTTAAAAAAAGTTCTGGCTAATAATTATAATTTTAGATAATGATTAAAGCTTATTTGTTGTAACAAACACACATAACGAGATTAACGAACTACATTATAATTATAATACATATAATTAGTAATTACGAACATATTTTGATTGACTTTGGTGATAGTTCTCAATCACAATTTGACGTCATGATTGGTGGATGAAGAAAAATAAAACTATGCAAGTACAGACAACAAGAAAATACCTACTTTTATGGCACTTGAAGAGTTCTAGAGGTACGCCATTGACTTTTATTTAATTCTTGCTCCCATAAGTACCTAATATGAAACAAGCTAATATAAAAATTGTTAGAAGGCAATTACAAACACCATACACTACAAACACCATACTTCAAGTTTATTTTTAAGAGAGTTAAGGGACAGTGGATAAATCCGCTCAAATCGGAGCAGCCCGTCTGGGGAAGGACCCCCACCTTACAGAAGATCGTAGCCAAATAGCATTGGTCTCCGCCATGTTGTGTTCCTACGGTGAGTAAGATCTCCAAAGCTCACTTGGTGGGGTTGAAAGGGTTAACAACGCGTGAATGATACTCCGCGGTATTGCAAGCGTCTATAGGCTACGGTGATGCTTACCATCAGGCGGGCCGTATGCTTGTTTGCCAACTTTGTGCTATAAAATTATTTATTTGTATCGAGCTTTGGAGCAGAAATAGATATACTATGCAAATAAAAGTTTAAAACAACAGCGTCTCTGTTGAGATAATTATGAATGAATTGTTTGTAACGGAACTACGTTTACTATATATTGTTACATAGTCGATAACCTTAGGTCGGCTAACATCACATTAGCACAAAGAACAGAGATTAAACTAAAAAGTTACTGTTATAAAGTGTTATGTTATCACTTAAAAGATAACTCTCGGAATTACTGCTATTCGAAATAGAGGTTTTGTAGAGAGGAGTTTTAACCACTCTACTTTTTATGAAATTTCACAGCCTTTTGACTAAATCTACTTTGGAAGTTATACCATCTCACACAATACGTCTAACAATCGAACGATTATCGATCGACGGCAACGAACGATACCATAGATAGAATAAAGCAATCGACGTCGATCGTCAATTGTCATGATACAAATAATTGACGATCGACGACGTCGACGCGACGTTCTATTTCACCATCGATAGACAATCGATCGATTGGTGTAGTTTGTTAGTAATTCAAATCAGTATTTCCTGATATTAGCCGGTTTAACTAAACTCTACAGCTTTATAATATTACCATAGATAGAATTCCAAAGAATCTATAATACATATATCAAAATAAACATTATAAACTAGCGAGAGAAGTCTCGTAGTGCAGATTATCGCAAACCAGTTCTGTCAGACCTGGTAAATAATTGTTGGTAGTGTATATTACTCAGGACCCCCAGCGAGTGGGCGGCTAGGTCGGTAAATAAGACTCACGCTAATAGGACCGGATTACCTGGACCTAGGATATACTGATAAGCTATTTCTCATACATTATGAGTTATATTTAGTGCTACAGATTGGAATAAATTGCCGACAGAAGCTTAGTGATAAAATGTATGTAAATATATGAGAAAAAATATGTTTTTATTTTATTTTTTTATGTCATTCAGTTTTTTATTCAGTATGAAAGCGGTCACCGCCGCCTATGGACATCAGTAACACCAGGGGCGCTACCAATGCGTTGTCCACCAAGGAGGTTGGAGGAAAGGAAGGAGATTGGGAAGGAAAAGGAGTGAGAAAGAGGGGATAGAGAAGGAGTTGGGCTTCCGGATCTCTCACTCACCGAACGAAACGCATTGCTGCTTCACGTCGATATTCTGTGAGAGGGTGGTACTTCCCCGGTCGAGTTAGCCCATTTCGTAATAATTGCTTTACCACTCCAAATTTTTTGTTTTATCTAAATTGTTATTTAGTATAATATAGTGGGGAGAGGGACCCCTCCAGTATAATATAGGGGGGAGATGGGAGATAGGAGAAGGGAACATATCATAAAAACAAGAAAATGCTGAAAAAGTTCCGCATATATTCTCCTAGCCATTTATAAAAACGAAAGGTCACTGATTGATCAAACATTGATCTCCAAATCTGAAATTACATGATTTGATCCGTTTTGCATAACTGCATCCATAAATAAACTTAATTTCATTATAAGGCCTACTTTAGATTCAAATGTTGGGATGTTAAGAATCCATTATTTATTATCTTAGATTGTATATTATAATGGCCTGTAACATTAATGTTCGAAAGTACTTTTATATTAGTGTAGCTTTGTTTTATACTGTCGGTAAGGCGATCCCACACAGCGTCGCACCGACCACGCCTACGATATTTTCTAATGTTGTTTGCCTTACATTAATTTATTTAATGTTTGCTTACTAGAGTAAAGCATTGTTTACACTAGTACGCTCGTAGGATGTACTCGTTTTGACGATATTTCCATCTTAACCCGATGTGTTTTTATCGTAACCTGATTATCCTGTGCTGTGAACGGTTCCCTAGTGAGATTATCAGATATGCTTCACATATAATATAAAAACGGGTTGCCAATCCCATGAAAGTATCCACTAGGAAATTCCTTTTTAGAAAAAGACAGAAGACTTTTTTCCGTTGATAGACATTTTGTTTTGTTTTATGGGAGTTAAAATTCAGTAATAATCAAGAATCACAGATTTGTCAAATCTGTGTCAAGAATCGTGAAAAAACTGTAATTTTTTTGTAAAATACGGTTTCTGTAATCAACGGCCATATTAATGCATACTGGTGAAACATTTTTGTTGTTCGGTTTGGATCCATTTTAATACAAATATTACATTCTGATGAACTTAATAATATCATATCTTTAAAAAGCCAATGTTATTTACCCTATGCTTCTTGCATCTAGCCGTCAGATACCTTTTCCCAATATTTACCCAGGGCGAGTCTTTCTCACGCACCCGCGGCGGCGATCAGTAAAAGTCAATAAGAGACAGTTGTGTTTATTGTAGCAATTTCTATGAGTGATGACTGATAAACGAAGTTTGAAACATCGAGAGAAACATCGTCCAAGTAAACCGAAATAGTTGCGTAAAGATCAGATCACATAGAAGGAACATGAGACTAGTACGCGACTTTATCTTCTTCTACTACGACCACGTCTATCTCCCGTAATTGTAGTTTCACTTTAAGTATAACATTTTTATTTCTAAATAATTAGGTCTATCTTGCGCTGCTATAAAATTGTTTAAAATTAAAATACCCTAATTGAAATAGCAACTAACAAAAATACTATCCTTGTATTTCTATTCAATTTGACATTAGCCTACTAATACTAATCGCATCTTTACGCTCTTTTTAAAATTTTCAATGTTATTAGAAAGACGACACCACATGTATCAATCATCAAACAGTTCTATTTTACAGTACATCATCATGCACGCGTTGCACTAGAAATAGGAAAGGTCTACCATTTGGTCTTCCGAACGTAATAATTTCGTCTTCGTCTCACATATCTTCTATATGCCCTGTACCTTAGTCTGCAACGTCATCTCGCTGCGTTAAGCTATAATTTTAGAACGGCAACGCGAGGAGTGAACTCGCGATTCGGGTCAACGAATGAGACTTGCACATGTAGAACCCTATAAATAAAATAGATTCCGATGTCTGTATGCACTGCTCAGAACTTTGACGAGTGATCACGAGGGACGCGAACGAATCACGCCAAAAAATATCAGTTACAGTAAATGCAAAATTGATGATTGTACTATTACTGGCATTGGCCAGTGAAATTAGCAATATAGCGTCTACGTAGTTAGATGTTTCTGTTTCCCACATAATATTATGTATAAGTTCTTCTGATGTATTATTGTTAATTATGTGAGACAGTGATAAAGAAATCAGAAAATCTATACATATAATTCCAATATTATTAAAACAAATAATTCAGCACATTATAAACATAAGAAGTTTCAACAAAGATTTATAACATAAGCAACTGTTTCTGCAACATACCAATAATATTGACTTCCAATAATATACTGTGTCTAAAAAACACGTTAAGATATGTATGTTGTTGGAAGTAGTCCAATCGACCTATTTTCTGTTTCATACATAATAAATACACCTGTTCTTTTTCAAAACTTCGTAAAATTGCATAGAATTAAGTATTATGATACCAACATAAACCGTGAGATATGTACAACATGTCACTCTCATAGACAATACTAAATAATAATAATAAATAAAGAAACATATAGAGACAAATCACATAGATTGAGCTAGCCCCAAAGTAAGTTCGAGACTTGTGTTATGGGATACTAACTCAACGATATTTTATAACAAATACATATAATATAAACATCCAAGACCCAGGGCAATCAGAAAAAGTAAGTTTTTTATCATGATCCGACCAGGATTCGAACCCGGGACCCTCCGGAAACCCACCCAGGAAGGTGGCGGTCCGACATGATAACCATATATTACGTCACGGAGGTCGTTTCGTGTTATCGTGTCTTGATCGATAAAAGTAAAGTCTAGACAGGAATAGCTCAAATTGCCATATGACACAGTTGGCCTTGAGCTAGCAACATTGTGATACAGGAAGCGGCAATTGACTCAATGAGTCGGCGGCCGATCTAAAATGTTCAATGGACGACTGGTCACATGTGAACTAGGTCACTGGGCTATGTCAACGAACTCGACTAAGATGGGGGCGATATTTATGATCGAGGGGATGCTTTTTGCTAAGAGTAATTTGTGCTTTTAGCTGTCATTATATAGGTTAACAGTGTAAATACATCACAATAATATGAGAAATAATGACTTAGAGTATTCTGAAGATTTAAAAAGTAATATCATGTAGTAATGCCCTAATATTGCATCAAAATGGAGTACCTAAATAGCTGATTCTTTTTGAAATAGATTAATGTCAATAATCGTGAATATTGACGTCTGTTTGATTTGAACATATCGTCAATTAATTAGCCGAAAGATATGGACAAAACAGTTGTTAAGTAACTCTTCAGACCTCATAAATCACTGGTAAAGGGGCATGCAGCATTCCACCATTTTATCGTCTTACCATTTTTGAATACCGGGTTTCCGGATTTCGGGACAAAGGTACTTTAAGAGGAGATATCATCAATCATCTCTACATTATGACTTCTGCCAATTAGCAAGACGTTTGGCGCTGAGCCCAATATAACCAGGCCCTTATAAGGCTTACCCATATCGGGTGAAATTTAAACTGATAGCACAGTAATGTGACTGAACAATACGGAGATTTTGCGAGCATGCGGCTCAATATTAACTTTGAGGCGATTTCTGTCCCTAATTGCTACCTAAATTGGTATTCGTTATCGAACCCCTTTCGATTGTTTCCATAGATTACGTACAATATATTTTCTAACAATAATCAAGGTCTGTAAATAATTTTTGAATCTAAAAACTGCCTTTTCTTTTAAAGCTTATATTTTTACGAAAATTATATTAATTTATTTGTGTATATTTCTTTGCTTTTGCTAGTTTACAAAAAAACACCGTAAAGGGCTAAGCGATTTAAAATGTTTTCGGCGGTTACGAAATCTCCCGCATGGCATGTCCGTCACGTCACAGAATTAACATAACAATGGCAGGTACAATCTTTTACCATACCTTGACAATAGTGAAACTATTTCACCACATTTTGATCTTTATCACAAACGTAATAAGGGTAAGGTATATCAGAGATACGTTTACAAGACATTAACAACGCCCGGTGCCATCCTCTATAATTTATGGAAATGACCGCTAACAAAAACACATGACAAAGGTGTCTACTCAAAATTAAGTAGATAGGTCGTCGTGTTCCCCATTGTCTAACCATTGTTCCCTCTTCGGTTCGTAATCGTCAATATCATTGCCTGACCTGTTTATGTTCATTTTGGTTCTAATATGTTCCTGATGTTAACAAAAGTCTATCGACTACAAGACACAATTGATCATTATCATACTTTTATCATACTTAAAAAAAATCTGATAGACAGTATATCTTTCGAGAAATAGGAAGGACAAAGCAGCAAAGTAGGGAAGTTTTGAAATAAATTCTTAGTTGAAAAATTCCAAGAGGAAATTACTACAATTGTACAATACGCCAGGCTACACATATCCTTCATAGAAACTGGATCAAGAAAAGAACTTCCAATCGATGTTTAGCTTAGTATCGATCTGTCAAGAATACGAGTATGTATGAGAGTCTGCCATGATGCAGCTTCCTTTTCCTTGCGTGTTGGAAATCGAACAGTTGCTAAAAATAATTTTCGATTAACATTAATCGAAAAAATTATTGACTTTATTTTATTATTTTTGCTTTATGTATTTTGCAGCTATACCACAGATTAGGCTATACTATCAAGACATCTTTTCTAAATACTTCTTTAGTTTTATTGACTATGTTATAACAATGTAGGTAAATAAGAGTAATGTACCACTATTTCCATCTCCTTGTATACATACATTCTCCCAAAGTCCCGGCGTTGCTTTGTGTTCAGATAGCGCGCGGCACTCGCTAATTGGACACGATTTATTGCGCATGGGCATCAGCACGCCCTTAGCTGCCACCGCTGTTTTGTTTATGCTCATTTGAATTTCAAATAAAAGATACAGATATTCCATTTCACGAGGAGCATTTGCCTATGAATGTTGTAACGTTCACATACACATTGTTAATGTGTGCGTAAAGTCGGAAACGCTCGTAAAATCGCTCACGCACACATAAACAATGTGCATGTACACGCCTTACAACATTCATAGTCATACGCTCTTCGTGAATTAGAATATCTGTACTTGCAATATTTTTACATACTTCTAATTAAATTTAATAAACTCAAAACATTATTCAGCATCGCACACGACCGTTAAGTTTGTAAATAACCGACTGGGTTTCTTGAGAATTTCAATCATACATGCAGATTGCTACTGTGTTTATTACATCGAGACGAAACGTATAATAACTTTTGATTTATGGCCACGAATCATATTTAGCTTTTCTCTACAACGTTAATGATTTTCATACTTTACATTTGCATATGTTACAAATCGTAATTTTAGAATATCTATTTCACATCTTAATCAAAAATTCACTTGTCTGTATTAACATCATAATAACATCATCACCATTCATGATTTCACTTTCCGTATTGCCATTATTTGGACTTGACCGCAGCACGTCTTCCTTTCTGTATACCCCTATCAGCCATCACTCCTACGCTTTAATTCATCCCTACGTTTGGCATATTTTCAGAATTTCATTCATATTTTCTTCAGTAAGTCTTTTCCAGTATGTCATTCAACATCAAACCTCATTACTTGGTTTGTCACATCATATCTTTTATCCCTCCGCATAACATGCCCTTAGCAATAAGATGAAAAATAACATTCTTGTGATTATTGAGGTTATCAAAACATATCATTACGAAATCACACTTCTCCATTACCCACCTACAACATTTTTCACACAATACCACAAAATCATCACAATATAGCAACAATGACCCTTCTCTTGCTCTCAAATGTATTGTATCTCTATCCATGTTCTTATCCTATCACCATTTTGATACTCGTCAGTTTAAGAAACGTGTTCGCCCACGTCCGAATTTCGAATCGACTCGCTATCGAAAAATAGAAAGCCATCAATTATAAGGGCCCGCTTTCCCGTTGTATCTAGGTTAACGTAACCTGGGATCGTCAGATACACCTATAGCTGGAACATTTGCGTGAGTCCATTAGCAATGTTGCAACAAAAATATTTATGAAGAAATTCTATAAACGCTCATAGAAGATACACTGATCAAATTGAAAGTACACATATGAATTTGCACATAAAAATACTCCACTTGAAAATCTACGTGACAATTTTCTGTCAAATGAAATCAATAATTATGAAAAAAATGCCTTATTCCTGGTTTCGCCAACCAACCTTATCAGCCTACAATAAACCAATTTGAAGAAGATATCAATAATAAGCATAACTTCTATCAATAATTAGATACATAAATCGCCCTATGTCAGTAATTTCAGTATGTAGCGAGTTCCCTTCACCTAATTAATAATCTAAGATCAAATCAGACGTATCTAGTGTGCAAGTAGTAAATAAAAACCTAAATTCCGGCCAGTTCTAGCGATTGTTAAGTCGTTTTTTTGAGGATATAAACAAAGTATGAGTACAAATCAGAAATTCTTTTGATGTAGACGCAATGTTGCAACGTTTTTTACCTCGCACTGAATGATCTACTCAGCTATTCAAAATATACATCCTCAGTACATTGTCGTAAACAACTTGCCCTAATTACATTTAGGTCAGTTAGTACCTAGTGGTGAGATAAAAACAATGTTACAAGTTGATGAAATGTAGTAGTTACTCGGAGGAGTTCGAAAACATTACCTATATCTTTCATCAATATTTCGCAATCGATAAACAGATGAAAAGAAATAGCTATCTACTTTATTTTTTCAATAGATTTAGCTAATTTACACAAGAACTTTTTGCGCTAAATCCGCGTAGTTTTGTATGAATGGATCCAGTTTTTATGTGTTCGAGAAATTCCATCCTAGTCTTTGTCTACATCATACACAGAAATTCTGTAAACAATTTTCAGCTCTTTGGATTCACTTTATTATCATATCAATTCACTAAATACTCTGAGCACGTTTCTTACATGCGTATTAGAAATTTACATACAATTGATCACCATAAGGGGTGAATTTGTTAATGTTATCATATTAATGTGTTGACGTCATGAATGACTCAGAAAGCATAACTTGTTTACACAGAATTATAAGCTACAAAGCTTAAATCTGATACGTAGGTTGTAAACGGTAAGTGATTTCACTCCATTATTTCTAAACTACAAAATATTAAAATCTGATTACTGATTCAACTTTAGCTTGTTTTGTCACTTTCACGATTCATTGAATAAAGTATGAAAGTGGCAAAACACGGTTTTTCATATTTTTTTTATTTTTCAGACAGTTTTTGTTATAAGGGTAGGTCTTGATTATACAAAAATGGGCAACGACGATTATCTAGGGCGCTATAATTCAAGATGTGTGGCGCGAGCGTAGCAGGAGTAGTTTCCTAGGCCTAAAGTGCTCTATAGAGAATACACTGTAAATTCGAAACCTAATCCTACTAGTATTCTTATTGAAGATGCAAAGTCCTAACAATGTGAAGTCAAAAATGGTAAACAAAACCTTGGCACTCGTTAGGATTATATAAATGATACAAACATGTTTGCAGCTGAAGTCACGACTGACATCCTCAAATGGAATACCAGGATGTTCAATTCGTGTTCTATCATTTGTATCGATTGAATGTTTTTATTCTAGAAGCAAAGATAGGAAAGTAAAAAGGGTAACACAAAGGGGAGCGGCTGTATCATCAGTTCCCGCATCTCCGCTACCAGAAGGCGGTGATAGTCAGGTTTTTAGCCGGTATGCCCCCTACTCGTAAAAGGACTAACCCGCACAACTGACATGCTTAAAATGTGGTAGAAAGTCGGTAGTCTGTGTATGCCCTCAGATTTAGAAACCCGATGCAGCCGTAACGCTTCTTCAAGCGGCGGGATAATCATGCACTATCGTACCTAGACACCTTCCCACTTCCCACTGCACCGCTTTCTCTGTCGTAAAGCCAAAATAAACAACGGCGACCAGATTGACAATAAGCAGTGAAGATTATTGACGTTCTGGAGTAAAATCTACTATCTAGGAATAGGAACTGAGAATTTTTCTAATCAGTAATAAATTAAACGGAATAGAGTTAATGGTCTACATAAACATTGGAAAACTTCAAGCTGTATTGCAACTATTTAGTAGGTAATTGTATTGTAAGCTGATCGAATGTTAAATCTTATTAATTACTCAATTAAATTATTAGTTGCATGTAATTGCGGATTTGTCATACATTGTCAGGTTTTCTGCTTATTTAATTATATTTTTGACCCAACCTTTAAATGCCAAACTGTTACGTGGGGACACTGCCCTTTGCTAGCATTGTTAGAAGTTACTGTTATTATCTATGGTGTGTATTTTTTATGATCAAAGTTTATTTAAAAAATACTTGAATTATGATTTTTACATGGCATTTACAAAATTTCACTATAGCACAATTCTATGCAAAATGATGTGAAATGTAGGTAAAGTGATTATTTTAGTGACAGTTATTATTTTATTTTTTTTAAATCACGCATCTTTGCAAATAAAACATTTCAATTGAAATAAATTAAAATTTGTAGTTACTTATGTATATTTGTAACTACACTGGGCGTCAAAAATAAGTAGTACAGTTTTAAAATTTCAATAAGTATCTCCTAAACTACAGAAGCTAGACCTTTGAAATAAAAAAAAGTTAAAAGACAATTTCATTTCATTTAATAAAAACTTCATGCATAATATCGTCTTTTAAACATTGATTTTTATTTCAAAACTCTAACTTCTATAGTTTAAGAGTAATTGCAATTTTAAAACTGTACTACTTATTTTTGACGCCCAGTGTATATAGTGTTATTAAGCATATTCACTATGTATTAATTGTATACCTTATGAATTTATGTAACTAGGTAGCACAGCTTCATTTCGGATAGCACTAGACGGCTATCTATTTTAATTCATTAGTTATCAATTACAATATGATTCATTACAATAAATGAAAATAGTGAACTAACAATTTATTTTCGTAATATTGTTCAGCTATGACTTATACCACTTATACTCAAAATGCATCATAGGACGAAAATTAGACTCGAAAACAAGCAGTTTGTGAATTAAGAACTTAATCATTATTATATCATACCACTGTTATATTCACCTTGTTAGTCATATATTTGCTTCTAAAAATACATTATTTTGTAAACTTTATTCATTCAGTATCACTTCTTGGTCTTCTTCTATATGCCTTTCCTAATTACCTACTATTCCTAATTACCTAACTTTCTTTCTTTTTCTATCATGAATGCACGCAAAGATAGGAGTCCCATCGAAATATTTTTTTCATAAAGCAACTGCCGTCAAACCTCAATCTAATCAGAGGGTAAACCAGCGCCTTTTAAAATATGTACAACTAGCTTTTCCCCGTGGCTTCGCTCGCGTTAATTTTATGACATAGATCTCGTTTGACATCAAAACAATCCATAGCGCGACTTGTGGCGCCATCTGATGGCCGATACAGCGCCCTCTATAGTAGAAAAAATATTTTCCCATTGGAACGACATACTTTCACGGGATAAAAAGTAGCCTATGTTGGGCTCTGTACCCCTAACAATATGTATGCAAATTTTCATAATGATCGGCTGCTTAATCAAGCCGTGAAGGAATAACAAACAAACAAACAAACTCACTTTCTCATTTATAATATTAAGAAAAGTAAGAAGTAAGGATTTTCTGCAGCGTGACTTTCCAAAATCTTGTACTAAAAATTTGTACATTTACTCTTACAGTGATCTATAATATTTCTTGTCGCAAATATAGCTAAAACGCATAGAGTAGAACCACAAAAAAACGAAGGTGTCAATAATACAAGTTTCTAGCTATTTGAAGATAAGCTGTTTAAAAGGGTTTCCTTATTCAAATTAAAGAAACAAAATGACATTATCATGTCCACACCTTCGCTTGAATGTTCAGATACCATATTAGAATTTTAAATCGACGGGTACCTATTGTCGGTAGTGAGGACCGCTGACCTCCGACCTCCAACTCTTGAATCAAACTGTACGGCAGATTACGACTTACAGATTATACAATTTTGAACTTTACTCGTGTTAAAATAGAAGTTATTGAATACGTGTATTTTTGTGCGTATGCATCTGCTACACAGATGTTAATCGCGAGCCTTCTCTTTACGGTCGTATTAATGCAGCCGCCGGTAAAGCTTTGTTTTGATGTCATATAAATAGCTTATTATGACTTCCATTAGCCGTATATCTTGCAGAAGAAAGTTAAAGAAAATCCGTGTCAGTTCCGTGTCGTAAAACGTGTACAGTTAATTTCATGATCATCCGCTCTATTAATATTTTTTATAATATTATGCAACAGGGATTTAACATGCTAGATGATTTTTTTATTAATTTGGAAGACACGAAGGCTGTTTTTGTGATCACCGTCTTTATTTAAATTGTGGTCTCTCACGTTACTAAGGCAAGTATTCTTGGTTCCACAAGAGACAGTGCGGGGGATGTGTACTCCTACTACCATCAGGAAATTGCGAGAGCGGAAGGCTTTCACCTCTCAATATTACTGTGTCCGTCTAGGGGCGTTCCAGAGGACGGCTTGCAATTCGACTTAGGGTGACGCTGAAACAGGAAGGTCAAACGATGGAGAAGCGGTCCAGCACGTGCTGTACCGAAAAAACTAGATCCCTAAAGTGGCTATATTAGACCCGAAGTCTTATTGTAAGGTAACTCGTATAAGGTTTATATCAAATACTATGCGACATGCGACGGCCCGACAAAACGCAGAGACAGCCCCATAGACTTGACATTTCATTACAGCAATAAGATTCATAGTTTTCCGGGTCCATAAGTGGATACATGATTTTGAACAATCTACAAAGTACCGACAAGGCCGAGTACCGATTAGTATTTCCATAGCAATACCTAACAAGGCTGACCTAACAAAGACCAAATGTAGTTTCTAGTACATATTAATCTTTTAAGTTTTCAACATAGCGTAGCCTTGTAAGCAATTAACCTTTTCTGGACAATCTTTCAGAAACATGACATTCTGCTTTAGAAACAATAGTTGACATATAGTCAAAATGAGTTTCTGCTTTATTTCAGAACTTTAAAATTATTTTATTCTGTGCAACTTCATAATGACTTAGATATATGTATATGTCACAGACTTCGTCGACTCGCCCTCGGCCTAATTCCTGCTGAACCGATTTCAAATATTATAAATGTTTGTGTAGATACACAAAATATCATAGACGTTCTTTTATTTTATTTTTATTTTGTCTAAAATCTTTTAACAGTAGCTAGAATGAGGTACTATCTATATATCTCGCTCTGATATACTAATTTAGGTAGGTACTGTGTTCTCTTTCTATTTTGATTTGCCAATATATCGATGCCAATATTATCAACCAATATTTGATTGGAGCGATTTATCAAAACGTTTATCATATCACAGCATTATCGCGTATCTATAAATCAATGTTCGTTGTAAGGATGTAAATAACACGCATACATTACTCCACGGTTTGCGTCAGTGTTACCCCATCTGCCTTCCCCATGAGTCATGTAGCAATAATGAGGAATAATTGCCTCTTTTCTCACATCGTGATTCGTTGCTGGGAGCAAGCAATGCGCCACTTAACTTTATTTGTTATTCTCCTTTTAATTGAAGTGAGTCAACGTTACACCAACAGCCGGCGGCTTGTGATTGATTAATTGCATTTTCAAAACGAAAATACGACTTTGTTTTTATACTACTCGTAATAATTTATTTTTACGTTATTTTATTTATGATTCAAGAATTCCTTATGTTGTGCACGCTTGATTGATTCATTCACTGTGCTGGAAATATTTATACATAGGTAACGCTTTAATTTTATACTACGTTTAGTTATGCTAAAATCTTAACTAAATCTTAATATGTAGTGTGTAGTTATAATATTTACTACTTATATATTATGCCAAACGACATACTATAGTTTATAACGTGGATTAACATATACTAGAATACTCTTCATCCCGAAAAATCTAATTTGAGATAGTCTGTAAGACACTCACCTACCTATGATAAAATTTGACTTAAGCACAAACATGTGTGCGTCTCCATTTTTTTTTTATACCACACAGGTGGCAAACATGCATACGGTCGGCCTGATGGTAAGCCGTCACCGTAGCCTATAGACGTAAGCAATACCGGGGGTATCACTCACGCGTTGCCAACCCTCCCAACCCCCCCAAGTGGAGCTCTGGAGACCTTACTCACCGTAGGAACACAACATGGCCGAGACCAATGCTATTTGGCTACGATCTTCTGTATGGTGGAGGTCCTTCCCCAGACGGGCTGCTCCGATTTGAGCGGATTATCCGCTGTGCCCTACCTCTCTTAAAGATAAAGGTTTACCGGTATTTTTAGTAATTTCGATTTAGTATTTAAATAATTTTACTCATTTTATTCATCTCCGTTCTAGCTAAATACTAATTTGGACTCTATAGCTCAATGACGCTATGTAGTGTAAAAAACGCCTTTAATTTATTTATCATAATTAACATTTCTAACTCATTACAGCTGCCGTGCGTCCGGAACTCCGGAGCAAGAAACAACTCGGTACGGATATGTATACATATAAACAAACAGACGACTCTAATCACAACAGCAAACAATGGATATGTTTATTTGATCGATCTCGGAAACTGTATCGTGAGACGGAGTGGGTGGTCGGTAGATATGTGGGATAATCCCAAAATTCATGGCTATCTGAATTTGACTGCAAGCCTGGAGGTCGGTGATGTATTGAGAAATTGTGACGTAAGCATGTTGACTCATCGTATTAAATTAATGTTTTTGTTCTTTTATGAAATCACCTACTCAATCAGAAGGCCAAGAGTTGCTGGTTTCTGTTTCATCTATCTTTGTCGTGTAGATGGCTTCACTTCCGTATAAAATTAATGTAAGGAACAGAGTAACTTCCAAATTAAGTCTATAGTCCAGTACCTCTTTTTTTCTTAATTAGATAATGAACAAAATAAAATATGATTTAGGTTAATCCAGGTAATATTTTTTCATACGGCTCCAAAAGTTCGATCACAATGATAGTAATTAATTTGATTATGATAAGCGGTATCTCACTATTCTAGATATTGGATTATGTGGGCCTGTTTTCGGTTTCTGGATTTTCCCAACCAAACACAGATGAGTTCTCATATTTGAAAATTATATTACCTACATTTAAAATTATATAATCTTATTATGTACTGTGAAGCTTGGAGGAAAAGAATTAAAAAAATATATATTGCTGTGACCCTTGTCACGATCACATGTGCTTTTAGTAAAATAGAGTTTCTTGTTTAGACGTATAACCAAACTATTTTTGACTGCACTTGACCGGAAACTCTTGAACTCTGGCACTAACTAATGTAACCACTTGAGATTACTTCGAGATTAGTGTAACACCTTAAATAGTTACTACTGCTTTTAAGTTATTTGATCTTACCACTTGAAAGAACTTAGAAACATTTTTATGTGTAAGGTATTATTATCCTTTGGTAAGGCTGTTTTGTTTTACATTAAAGATCTCTTGAGTTACAAGAAGTGAATCCTTCCGACTCTAAGAAACGCCAGTCAATGAAGCCACTTCAAAGACTTCATCTCTTTTCAAATGCTCTTTTCAAGTGTTAAATGTTAGATAAAAAAGTTGTGCGCATGACTTGGCCCGCGGTTCGTCTACTGCATTTTATTGACAGCAATGACGTACGGAAGCAATCAAAAAATAGAATTATTTAATAATTTTCTTGTGTGTTATAAAATTTGGGGTTGGTTAGGTTGCATAAATACATCAACATATTTAATAATACATTTATTTTAAGAGTATTTTTTTTAGTTTTTAGCTTATTAACTGTTTATTATCCACTGGGTTGTCAACCATCACATCGTAAGTTCTATATAATTCTAAAGCATAGCAATATAATGAGTTAATTTCGAAACACATTAATCTTTATTGCATTCGTGTAACATCGCACGAGTAATGCAATACAATAAACTGTAAATTCACTGTTATTACTGAAGGAAACGAATGAGTCCACTACCCAGTGGCGGATCGTACGGTCAACAATAAGGATGACTGCACGAAGTCGATCAGACAACTTGCAGTTGAATACATCGACTGCATGAAGTTGGTGCGATGCAGTCCGTCTGATGGCAGCCTACGAGTCAGGTTGAAAAGACCTACAAATATTTGTTTGTCTATTTATATCACTTATATTATTTTACCACAATTTTCCGTTTATTCCCAGTTGCCCCCGCGAGATCTGCACACAGGTGGCAGATGGGAATAAAATTCCCAAGTGGGGCAAGGACTTCCCATTTGCCACCGGTGGCAACTGGGAATTTTATTTCCATCTGCCACCGGTGGCGGTGGCAACTTGGTATAAAGGGAATTTTCCAGTTTTAAAAAAAATAATTTTTTTCGACAAGGCAACAAGTGAACATTGAGCCCTGAAAACATTTCAGTTTTAGACGCTCCTTTCGGTTTCTTATCACTAAGTTACTCAAAGTTGTAATAGCGTAGTTCTGCTGCTAACCATACCGGGCTGTGGCAGGAATAACGAGAACTCGTAAAGAGAACCGACGTTTATGGGTATGTTCTCACACCGATCCGATGTCATTTCACATTTGCAAAGAATTCTTATACGTTTATGTCCAATCATAGTACACGTATTATTTTAATTTATTATTTTCTTATTACCTACGTTAACAAAAAGTTTTTATTTTGCTTACGATGTCCGACTATGTAATGTAATCTAAGATATTAAATTAAAATAGGTAAGTATTTAATATGATATCTTATTGGGATTTTCAATTGTCGTAATTTATTTATTTATTTCCAAAAACACATTACATAAAATTTTGTATGATATTGCCAAACTATCACTAGTTTATCTGTAATATTCGTGCAACTTGTGGAATTATTCCTAAGAGTGACTATTTTCAAGATTCTAAATTCGAAATTTTCCTATAAATATCGCTCATTTGCGACAAGAACGTGTTAACGCAAATATGTACCGTTATGGAGTAATGACACAATACAGTGAATCCGGCGCATCGCGCTCTACTTGCTGCTAAAACGCGATATTTCTAGCGCCGAAAATGACCGAGTAATGAGGGAAAAGGTCGGCGACTATCGGTTTAGCGTCATCTCTTTCCGCCCCTAAGTTTAATGCAAGATCGGTTCACGTCAGTTGTCGCCGCTCGCTTGAGGAGGAAATTGCTGCCCGATTGCAGCAAAAACGTAACAGCTCATGGTGTCACGGTTTTAATGAAAAGGTAAATATAGCTTTTTGATTTTTTAGTGATTTATTTTTGCAGCTATAAAGGGACATTTGTATATGGGTCATTATTGTAGTAAAAATAGTACTCGCATGCTATGGTTTACACACCGTTGTACCGTTGTTGCTGAAATAAACAATGTTTTTTGTTGGTTAATTTAAGATGTTCCGTTACAGTTGATAATAAAAGTACAAAGTGTTTGGTTTTAATGTTGGTTATCTCGAGTTAACCCATTCTTGATAAAAAATATTTGTTTTGTACAACGAATAGCTTACAATATTGCATTATTAATGATAAAAACGTTGTCTAATTACAATTTATTTTTCAGATGGAATCACGGTCTAGGAAGATTGTAAATCTTGTCAATCGAGGAATATTAATGAACATTCACGTAAGTTAGGAAAAACCGGGCAAGTACGTATCGGGCCACGCACAATGTAGGGTTAGGGTAGGGGTACGCATTTCTTGCTTGCAGATGAGTACAATTCCATATCCTATGACATTTGTACATTTTCGTCAAATAAATTTTACTTCATAAGTTCGTCGGCTATTACTCGGTAACTAGTAGTGCCTACTTAACCGTTATAGTTTTCCTTGTAGATTCACTTATGGACTACTACCATGATTTTTTTCGAATTTCTAAACTCAAGACTTTCGAAGATAGAGGGGGGGGGGGGGACCACCGTGCAAAACGAAAATTGACACGTTAATTTGCAAACGGATCATTGTATCAATGTTTTTAAGAGACCTATCTAGCGATACCCCACAAGATAGGGTCAGTGCGAAAAAAAACTTTCATTCCTACTTTACCTGTAAAGTTTCAAAATTTTGTTCGACCACTTTGTTAGCATTGTTAATATGAGTATACATACCAAATTACAGCTTTCTAGCATCAAGCGTCTAGGCGCTAGACCGCGGACGGACAGACGGACATGGCGAAACAATAAGGGTTCCTTGTAGTTTACTACGGAACCCTAAAAATGAAAAGATAATACCGATTCTCGAAATACAAGTGAATTAAACAATCAATTTATTTTTTAGCATGTGAATCAGCACCGGAAGAACGACAACTGCAATGTAACCGGCCTCGTTGCGGCTTGACTAGTTCTTTGAGCAGCAGCACTTCTTCATCGTTATAATTGCTAACGGTTGTGAGTAAAAGTAAAACTACAGATATTAGTAGACACTAATATCTGTAGTTTTACTTTTACTTAAATATTTTTTACTTTATAACCATACAGTTATAATTATAATATTATATTTTTAAATGTGATTATTACTTGTATTTCAGCGAAAGTTACACAATAACTTCGCTAAATTATCTTTCATTTTGTAAAACAAAATACTAAAATAAAGAGATTTCTACGACAGTAACGTGTCTTAATTAAAATGTTCCATACATTTAGATAACAGATTATCAATAAAAACGGAACAATACGACATAACTTGTAAAGGTTTAGATTTTTATTCAATTTTTTTTTCAAGAAAAACGGTACATATCTCTTTGTTTTGCAATACTGCAAGAATAACGCAACAAGGAGGACCCTTTTTTAAATAAATAATAATAATAAATTTAATAACTGACTTAAAGGTCTGAATTCAATTTGATCCAAAAAACGAAAACCTGGAAGCTATGTTGTATTGAGCTGAATAGTCTAAACATAATAATTAAAAAGTTACAGGAATTTTAAACTTTCAAATGCGTTTTACCACAAATGGAGATTTTTGCTTTGTCACGTTCTTGTCGCAAATGAGCGATATGGTAAATGCCCACGTCATTTAATTTTCATACAATGAACGTTCTTTGGCGCGACTTTGACGAAAGGTCTTTTTGACAGCGCTGTCAAAACACTGATTAAGTCTCTGTGTTTACCAGTTGACGCTACTTTGGCGAAAGATCTTCAATTTTGACAGCGCTGTATAACATAGATCGCATAGCTTCGGAAGAATTCGGGCAAGACGCGACACTAGCGCCCCTAAGGCATGAGGGCGGCATGAGGTGAACGATTTCAAAACTTTTGTGCGTTTTGTATGCAAAATGTTATAGCGCCCCTAGCGGCATGAGGTGAACGGAGGTTTTTTGTATGCAAAATGTTATAGCGCCCCCAGCGGCATGAGGTGAACGGAGGTTGCCAAGTCATTGTATGAGAAAGGTCAAGAGCTGTGCGTATTAGTCTTCTATAGTATTTGGTAGCGCCAACAGGTAGCGAAAATTTTACCAAAAACCCTCATTCCATTATTGCAGTTATTAAAAATATTGTTACTATTTGTAAGCTACCAGCTAGCAAATTTTGTCTTACGGTGTAACACGAGCGTATTTTTTTCAGTTCTCATGTCATTTTTTATCAATATCATATCATACTCATATTTAACCGATCTGATAAATCAGTCTGTTTCGTGTTAGGGCTGAGCTTGGACTGATTTGAGTATGATTTTTTTTTAATTATTGCCTCTGGCCTTAATTCTAGGGACAATGTCCCAGCGAAAGTATGTCAAACTCTTAGGATTTAATTTTCCCTAGTATTCGTTCATGCAAATATATTTAAATGATTACAAAATTAAATTCCTATTTAATGCACTCCATTTCCATACTGACATTCATTATATTGAAAGTTATTTTCATATAACGAGTCACAGATAATAATTTTTTAATGATTGTATAAAATACTTTTTATTATCGAAGTAAAATATTAATAATTACGTAATAATTACTAAACCTTTTATATTATGTCCTACTGGGATTACAAATTGGAATATTTCAGTGATTGCTATGAAATCCCACTGGTATAAATGGATTTATATAATTTTTAACACCTTTACTAACTTTTGGTCCCCAAAAATACAACCATTTTACAGATTACGGAACAGAAATCTGTTCTCACAGTTCTTTATTTTCCTTATATAGCTAGTATTTCCATATTACCTAATCTGGCAACCCTTAATTGTATCAGATACCGGGTAATATGACATTGTTCGCAGCGGGCGAGCACTCATCTACATGCATATCTCATTACTTTTGTACCGTATCAACCGTACCGTCGTCGGTACAATATGGAAGCCATTGTATCCTATTCTACAATGACAAGACATTTTATGTATCGAATCGGTTATTGGAAGGAAACAATATACAATTACACGCAGATGATGTTTTGGTCACTAATCAAGTGACGATGCAAATACTATAGTCTGTCTAAGAGATAGCCCAGGATAAGAAACCAGTATTTGACTCGACTCAGAGGCAACTTGTCCTAGTACATCTTGAAGTGAAAACTTCTTTAGCGGCGCTTGGCACTTTTTTTTAGATGGGTAAAAAATGTTAAACTCGCGTCAGATCCGTAGCCTGATCGAAAAAGCGTAAGATTCCCTAACCATTCCAAAATATTCAAAAATGCACAACGTTGATGTTTAAGTTTTCACTTCTGCCGGCACTCCCGGAGTGCAAAGGAGAGAGTTTTTTTTTTATACAACTAAGGTGGCAAACAAGTTTACGGCCCGTCTGATGAGCGGTCACCGTAGCCTATGGACGCTTGCAACACCGGGAGTATCACTCGCGCGCTGCCGACCCTAACTTCGTCTTCACTTTCCTTTTACTACCATTCCGAGAGTGTAGAGCAAGTGAAACAACCCTTGGCTTAAGGAATAGAGCTCGCAAATCTTAATGTATTGGAAAACGAAATAACACTGGGAGGAAGAAGTCTTCTAAGAAGGCACGAATTATAATTACACATGTTTTCTATCAACTTTAGTCAAGGAAACTATCGAATTATGTACACAAAAATTCAGTAACAAATGATAGAAGCTCTTCAACTTTAGAGATTGTGCAATACAACCGAGAGATCGACGATGAGCATACCACACAAAATGCCGTGACCACAGCGAACGATGTAAAGGCTGTGACAGCCGTGATCACAGCCTAGGCGCAGCGACAAAGCTTCGCTTAGAGAATCGCACTACAGATAACGATATATGGAAAATGTGCATAATTACGGGTTAATAATCAAACTTGACTGCCTTTTGCGGGGATTGGGGGGATCTGGCAAACAATAGAGATGCTTGGAAGCGTAAAGGGGAGGCTTTTGCCCAGCAGTGGGACCTTAATGGCTAAACAAAAAAAAATATTATATTGATTTACAACAAACGGCTGGGTTTTGGCCATCAATGAAAGTGTCTATTAAAAAGAAATCTATACTTTTGACCACATTCTTTACCAAAGTGACTTTACTCTTTCGTCATCAACCTACAAAATAATCAGCATATAAAAATAAATAGGTGAAATATCAATTAATTTTACTTTCGTTAACCATTCAAAAACCTTATCATAAGTTTTAATTACTGCCCGTGTCTTTGATTCTAATGTTTGTAGAGCAAGTTTTGGTCTTTCACCGAGTCAATACTGTTAGCAAAAAAAAACTTTATTTTACTGTCTAAATAATTATGCGTAATTTTAGCTTAGTTAGAATAATAGACAAAGTAGGTACTTATGTTTGTCTTTGCTTGGATAAAAAACCTTTTGTATACCATGACGACGGTGGCAAACAAGCATACTTATTGCAGGCTTACTTACTAACGGCAAATTGCACAAAAACATTTAAAGATAATACATTAAATTATGGACATCTCACTGTCAAACTAAAGAAGAGATAACTTGAGATTTAATATAGAGTTCAGATTAAAATACGTTTATGCAACTGTCTGTGACTTTGCTGTCTTTTATTAATAATCTTTTGCTCTTGATTCTTTGAGCATTGTTCCATTTTGCCGCACGATTAGACGTTTTTCCGCAAATATCCAATATGTTTTATAAACAGTTCCCTTTATTACAGACCATAACCTGACCCGTAGATAACACTTACTATTATTATACTTGCTGTCTGTACGTCAACACGCAAGTCAACCCACGCACCTCTCCTACAACCATTAATTTTCCCTCTTCGTAGATTTTATGGTGATGCAATGATGCCTTGACTTACCTGAAACAAAACATAATAAAGTTGATCAATCAATATTGCAATAAAATTTCAAGTTATACAAATTATACAGTTCGATATTGTAAATTGTAATGGCTAATTTCATCAATGCGCTTCACTAGAATACAATGTAAACTAAAGGCTTTATTTAAAAAAAAAACATTAACTAAACTATAACCAAAACCCCAAATATGAAATACAAAAGTAACAAGTTTTACAATGATGCTAAAAATAGTTTTTTATTATTGTAAATTTAATTTACAATTTATAATGTATGACGTGGATATAAATAAACATAATATTTTTCCATTCCCATAAAAAATGCAATTCCAAGATGCTCCTAATACCCTAATTATTGAATCAACGCTAACTAATGGAAGTTCGCCTAACAATATTGATTGATAAATAGAGTATCTAATGAACGTGTTTTAGTGATACGTGCCTAATCAATACAACCTCGTAGTTCCTTCCAATAGCTCTATAATTACCAATAGTATAGTGACTGTACCAATACTGTTATAGGAACAATCAGTTCTACAGTCAGAACAGTTCTACAGTCTATTCAAGAATCAAGATACGAAGTGACAAAGTGTAAACAAAACGATTCTAAAACTTTCATAGATGATTTTGAGAGATATTTAGCTAGAAAAGTATTACGTAAGGTAGCAATATATATTGTACAATGATTTAGTTTTCACTTTTCTCAAATAACCTCGAACACACTATATCTATATCAATCAAAATTTACCACGACTTTAGCCGCGGACAACAGCTAGTAAAAATATATTTGATAACATTCGCATTTGAAGTTAACGCTCAAAAAGACGGATACATATCGGGACAAGCCCACCACCTATTCCCACCGTTGGGTCTCCTGTAGACCCAGAATCAACAACGAACGTCGACTTCAGACTGAGAATAAGCAATGAAGCTTCATAATCGGATACATAATCAATCACACATGACAAATCTAAGTACGGTAAACTAACAGTATTACATTTAGTTAAATATACATTTTTGTCTTTAGAAAGCGTTCTAAATAACTAATATGTTTTATTACATGAGTGATTTAAAACCAATAAACTCCATCTTCGTTTCATTAAATTAATATTTGAATAACTATTTTAAAAGCATGTTTATCGAGCACAATAAACCCTTCTACTCATGTTAATCTAAAGTGTTTTCCCTTCATGTATCCATTAATTTACATTTGAGAGCCGCCCACGTCAAAGTTTCACAATCATAATTATAGTAATTGATTTAAATGTAATAATAATAGGGCTATAGCGATAGTATCGGCTATTTGCTTGTACACACAACATAATTGTATATCTTAGAACAAATTATACGACAGTATACATTGTACGCTTTACGAGCATCGATACGGTTGTTGTCCGATCCGTACTGTCAAGATTTTCGTGTGCCTTCTATTAGTCCGATAGTTTATAAGTATTTTCACGACGAATCATTTGAACGACTGTCATCGACACTACAGACGAGTCGGACAGCGTAATATGCTCCAAGGTACGAAGAAGCTCGTCATTCTAAAGTTTTAAACTGATTAAAATATTGTCTGGGATCATAGTTACGTTAGTGTCTTTGCCAAACCTATGGTGAACAACGAAACAACGGAATCCTTAATAACTGAATAGGATTGGGAAAAAGTTTTACATGAACACGTCAACGTGTATTTGAAGTTTTAACATGGGAAACTGCGGCGGCGCCATAGACCTCCTCATCTTACTACCTCATATTGTAACATTTGTTACTCTATTTCTTTTTGTAGCATATTAATGTCTACAAAAACAGAAAAAAATGTATTGGTCTAAACAACAGGAGGTATTATAAGGCCCAGTTACGTTAGAAGATGGAAAAAAAACTTTATTGCATTGATATAAGATTCTTAATTCCATGTTTCGCCTAAAAGAATCCTTGTAAGGATATACAATGAAATGCAATATAAACGGGACACTTCAATATTATAATATGTATTTCTACAATTCCGTTAACATCTCAAATCGAAGCCAAATGAAAAAAATGCAGTCAGGTAATGCAATCCTCACACAAAATTTGTGTAAATTGTATAAAGATATTTTTATAACTGGACAATTTATGCGTATTTTTTTTATCAACGAAATTCATTTTTGTCTTAATTTAGCTTTATTGGAAATGATAAAATACCTGGAATTTAATTTATCTACATTATTCTATCTTCCTAACAATAAATAATATAGCAATTCATCAGTTCTTATATTTTGTAGACTTCTGATGATTACTTTCAAATATGAACTTACAGCATTTTCTAACCACCAATTTAAAATGCTCGTAAGTGTATTTAGATGAATGAATATTACAGATGAAAAATATTTTATTTCTACTTACAATAGGGTCTTTATAAATCACAAAAAATATAAGCGGGATCGTTAAAACAGAATCAAAGTAGAGGATCGGATTACGGTAGCTTATTATGGGTGTCCCACAATGTCGGGATCATCCGCACATCCGTTAGGATCATGCAACTGGTTTTCTGATAGATTTAAAAAAATTATTGTGTTATTTGATACTTTTGGATGCACTAGATAATAAATATCTAGTACTAGCTGCTCCGTGCCCACTTCGTTGGGCATAATGTTAATAATCCTTTTTTAGTACAGGCGTTCGTAAGAAACGGTTTCATTCGACCGTTTTTTCTCCGATTTACTTTGCAAAACCGACTACCACGTAAAAGCCTTTTTATTTTTCGGTTTTTTATATAACCTATGACTCAGCAATAATGTGGCTTTATATTGGTGAAAGAATTTTTAAAATCGGTTCAGTAGATCCTGAGATTACCCCTTACAATTTAACAAATTTACAAACTTTACTTCTTTATAATATTAGTATAGAAGTATAGATAATAAACCTAATGTACACACGCATAGATTCATTTATAGGCTAAGTTTGTAGGTAAATGGCTACTCGGAATCGGCACAAATTTGGGGTAAGACTGCCACCGTGGTAAAACTTCCAATTTCTGATAAGTACGACATACGAGAAGTGTGTGATACGAGTACTGCTTCCTGTTCTATTTTGATATATTGTGATTTCAGACACCCTGCAGTTGACACTTAGACGTATTATGCAAAACGATCTAATCCTTATCTTATAATGCAAGTACCTTTAATAACCTAGTTTTCAAGAAATTGCCATTATGATAATAACACCAATTTGTATTAATAGTACATTAATTTTGTCTTTTGAATATAAAAATGAAACTTAAAGTGTGTTTCGTTGAATCTATATTACATAACTACATCCATTTAAGTAATTCCAATAGAATATATCTTATGTGTATCTGTTATTCGTTTCATTGTGTCAATCATTCGATGTAAGTACTCTTTACTGTGTTAATATTTTTTCATGGCAACACCCATAGTATTATGGGTGCAGTAATAAGCCAGGCGGGATGATAGACGCCTTTTATGAGCACCCGGTGTAGAGTTACAAACGGCCACAAGAAACGCCTACATGTTTTTTCGGGACTAATTTAAATATTTGCCTATTTTGTTTATCACAATCAGTTGCATGCGTGAGAAATATGTTTTTTTAGTATAATCGAGCTTTTTTTATGTAAATCGTCATATTTGGGGACGATTTCCTAAGTGCCAGTAAGATCAATTGACGAAAAATCATACTAAAATTCATAAAAAACATAAATAAATTAGTTTTTCAGGCTAACTGGAGCTTATCAGAAAGATGAAATTGTATTATAGTAGAACAGTAATGTATAATGTTATTTGTTTTTTTACAAATTATAATTATGTGATTAATATTGCTATATAAAAAGTGAATTATTCAATAAGAAGCTCATCTCTGTCAAAGACTTCCTTTTGTCTCGGAAACAATTCCGTATGAAAATTGCTTCAAGATACAAACAATTCTAACAGAAACATTTTGTGGGATGAAACGGAGCGGTTACTTCAAACATTGACGTCACGGGGACAACGAACTCATTGCTTGAAAACTTACGACCAGCAAATTCCCAGTCAAAACAAACTTATGGAGCCCTTTACATACAACAAGGGACCTCATTTCTCTGGAAATGTGATTCATTTTGTTGTACACGGGGCGGAACGAACATCATTATTAAGTGCAGTTTGAAAAACATCCCACTTTTTCCTGTTGAGATCCCCTTTGAGAAATGAGAACACATTACCTTGCAGGAATGTTCTTTTTTATCAACACGTATCTGAAACAGTGTATTGTGAGATAAAGTCATACATACAAAAACAATAATAGTCATCGGACCATTGTCAGACTGAAGTAGGAGTGGTGGTCACGTAGCGAGAAAGAAAAAATCTTCTTACGTCTTATCGGATCTTCGCAAAAAAATAGGCACATGAAGAACATGTCGAATGAAAACAGAAAACTAAAAGAAATAAATGCAAAAGAAATAAATGCAAAAGAAATACTTAATTTCAATAAAGATTCGTTATTAGATCTTAACGGCTCTAAATGAAGAACAGAAGAAGCCTCAAAATTTTGATCCACTGCTGAGTATACGTCTATCATTTAAGCTATTCTTAGCTTAGAACAAGCTATTCCAGCATTTGCAAGGATAAACGACTCATCTATCCGTCACTCTTCACTTCCATAATGTATATGCTTATCTTTGCAATTCTTAGAAATGCTCCTTTGCAACCCGTGATTGTAAAAAGACTGTTTTGTTTTCTTTAACGAGGTATTGCGACCGAGTAATGGACTCATCAATATTTCGGCATTCAATTTTATATTTTCACTTTTGATTACAAACGGAAACAAATATTTTTTTATTGACTGGTTTCTTTCTTGTATAGCACGTTTACTTGATCTCAATAATAGTATCTTGAAAAAAGTTCCTAAAATATAATTTCTCTTCTCAATCACTTTAACGTTTAGACTATTGATAAAATGACATCAGCACTAATTAATTTTAGAGTTACGACAATTAGTTACGTCTAAAAATAATTTTACTGGATGTGATAGAATATTTTTTGATGTTACCAAAGACCAGCTAAAGAACACCCCGATAAGTCTAGTTCGATCGGTACTTTGACTTTTGACTCCAGACTAATCAGATTAAAAGGAATAGCTCACAAATCGAATACTGAATGCATCGACCATTGTTATTCAAAGAATATGATCGTATGAAACGTGAGATCGATATCTTATTTTATAGCCTCATATTCTGACGTTTAAGTTTTATGTTTACGATGCATGTGGAATAAGTGAGGAACTTACTTTACTGATACATACAGCATTGTGTCCAGATGTTCATATATTGCTGTAACTCTTACATACTATATTAAGTAAATATATAGGTAGTAAATAAGTATTCTAAGTAAGCTTGTGCGTCTTCAAAATCTCTGCATCCGATTTATCTTTGGCCTCCGTTTTGATCATGTTTCACAGTTTCGTACGTAGCTCAAGCACAGAATAGATAATAGTACTACGTACAGAAGATTCACTCCGCAAAATCAATTAAAGAAATAGGGACTCTCGTTACGATACAATAAGGTGCAATTCAGCTCGCACAGCGCACACAACCTACAGTTATAATCACCTAGAAGTTGCCTCTCTTTCTATCTCGTATTTCTTACCTCTTCTGACGACGTTAGGGTTGTCTTCTTTTAGAGAAGAATTTAACCTGAATATTAAATTACCAGTTAGATATGTGCCTATTTCATTCACCTACTTTAGTTACAGTTTATTTACGTGATGATTAATACTCAACAAAATAACTTATATTTTATTATCCGTACGGAGTTTTAAAAAAATTATATCCGATTCCGCCTTTGATTTATTTATACAACCTTGCACACAACAGTAGTACCTAGTTTTCGTATAGTTTGTCATTTTTTATTTACTCGACACGCGCTGCGGCCGAGTACGCGCGATGCGTTTAGCTAGCGGCACGAGCGAGAGCCGAGTGGTGGTAGCCTTGAGATTAACCGGCCGGGCCGGTCCCAAGGTCAATCGTACCTAAACTGCGGAGTGGGACCCCCCTGGCTCAAGTAGCTCCCCATCCGTCAACGCAGGAACCTACATACTCTTTCTTTACTTTATTTTATTCTTTTCAACCCTCTAACACCTCCTTACATAAAAGAGCGCTTTGATAACCTCCGCCTAGTTACTCCATCCCACTCCACAGACTTCTTTTCCAAATCCTTTGCCGTCCAAGCTGTACGTCTCTGGAACGTGCTACCTCTTTCGGTACGTCAAGCTCAAAGTTTAGATTCCTAACGTCACTATCTTTTAAGTTAATTTATATAAACTTATTTTATTTATTTATTTATTATTTTTATTGTTGTTTAATACTTTCTTTACATTAATTATTCCTTCCCTTAATTTTATTTGATTTAATTATTATTACTGCGCCACCTGTCTATTTATTTTGTCAGCGTTATCTCTTTCCGAGGTTGCCTGGAAGAAATTGCGTAGTAATAAGGCCGCCTATTGTACTTCTATTTTTAAGTTGTCGTGATGTGTATTGTAATTTTTGTCTTGGTGCAATAAAGAGTTTTGTATTGTATTGTATTGTATTGTATATTTTTTCTCCTTGCAATGGTGTATTTCGACTACAAGGATATGAGGTATATTTTATGACTTTATATTTGATAATCTGGTTGCTGAACTAAGCAAGAGATAATTAGTTTGTCAGTTATTTATTTTTATTTTGTTTTCCATTAAACAATATGGGTAGTCTCTTTCCTTATTCACGGTCTATACAATAGTTACTTCAGCTAGTTTTACGATAGTTTTATGCGGTCATTTGATCTCTTCTTTAGCCTACTTTCCATTCATCAACATTCATTCTTATCATCGTCATTATTTTCTTTGTTTAATTTAAAACTCATTCTCAAGATTCTCCAAAAAAATCATCACCCGATCACAATCCACAAACCCCGGCTCCGGCGCGCGCAAAAAAATTATATTCCAGATTTTAGGGATATTTATAAATACAATTCTAAGCTATCACTATCTCACTACACCGGGAGGCTAACACTTTTTCTTTCTCATAAAGGTTTGTAGGCGTTCATATTAAAATCTTTGTATTTACTATGAAGGTGTCCATCCGAAACAACGAAACACGTAGTCCTGCCAAAAAAGACATTACTAGTTAGAATAAGGTTCAAAACGTCAGTCCATATTTTCGGAATTTCCTTTCATAGTTGCCCCGCATATTGTGGGTTTTTCTACTAAGGGAATTGCATCACCAGTCGCCACCTTTATGTCTTTTTAAAAACTCATATTGCTGTGTCCATTTGCGATTTCTCTATATCAGCTGCAAAGTGATAATGAATATGTATACTTTTTTAAAATCCATTACTTTTGGCTGCATTATCAGGAAACACTTTTAAAGTACGTCGTACACGGAACTTCTGTAATCGACCGTTTTATTTACTTTCGAATTCCAATTAAATTGAAAACGTGATTCAATAAAGACCCTTTATTAAAGGTACGAAGAGACAAGTTGGGAAACTAAATTATAGTGTAAACCCGTCTATAATTACGAGTTTAAATGTTATAGTGATATTAGTACAAGTGGGTTTTATTCAGTATTTAATAGTGGCCACACCTGAAGTTGAATCCGAGGGGGCGTGTGCAGACGTCCCTCCGTTCTGGAGACTTATGAGTAATTCTATGTTCGTTTTACAGTGTTTATTTGTTGATAAATCTTGCCATTTTTATTATTTGATAAAACAAAAGTATTGAGCTCTCAATTTCACTTTTCTTTTCATATTATTCCAAATTATAAAGCTTGCATTACATGAATTTTCTTTCAAAATTCCATAATCTTCTTGTAGCGTCAAGGCATACATTTGCGATGTCCCTTAAAAGGAAGAACACGAATAATATTAGTACAAGTAAATAACAGCCTTATAAGAACTTGTGGGTTAGCTTACACGATAAACTCATTATAAAGCGAAGTGCCAGTTCACAGCTTTTTGTAAGAGCTATTCGAGCATAGCCGTCTTTGTAATAAGCGTTGAGTGTGGCTTGTTCGTACCGATAATTTCGCGCATCGTTGAATGCCATAATTGCATCGTGGGCGAACAATTCGTATTATAAAGAACCTGTTGATTTCGAAAATCAACAGCTGGCCAGGCATGGCATGGGGCATAAAATACTACAAGGAAGAACATCCTCCAACATCGTCGGAATGTCATCTGGCGAGGGATGACCTGAAAAAACACCACAGACGACCAATCAAATACATAATCTTATCCAGAAAGCGCGAATTCACCGCGCGTTTCATCATCCATCGTGGAGTTGTAACCATTTCATCGTGAGGGCTAACATATAAAGAACTCAATTTAGCACGAAATGCGATGCCAACGAGCGTACATGTGTACAGGGTCTTACTGAAACATTTGCATAGCGCGGCAGCCTCCAATGGTTTGTCGCTTTATCAATACACACACTGACGTTCACAATACTGCATCGATATTTAGTCAACGATGATTTATGGCTCTCTCGATCTCCACAGCTTTTTAACGATAACACATGTCCAATAAATTCGGGTGAATGATGATTTATATTGGGTGTGAACAACTCGTGCGGAAAATTTGTCCATTCCACATTTGTAATTTATGTTTTATTTTTCTGACGAAAATAATAATGGCCAGGTTCACAACCACGACACAAAATTTTATAATATTTATGATTTTATTTCCAGAATCACTCTGACAGATAAACTATCTGAAACTTATCGGGCTTTAGTTGCAATTTGAAAAGATTTTTGATGAGATGGAAATTATGTATTACTACCAAGTATAAATTAAATGTTTAGGTACAATTAAATCAAGAAGCCTCCTCATTATCATTATTTTCTAAATAATATTTCTTTAACCATTAGTAATAATGTGTAGTCGATCGATGATGACATGTATTCACTATCACATCTTCACAGAATACCATCGAGGGATACAACCTCTTTGAATGCACATAATCAGATAATAAAACTTTTTAACTGTATAATGATACAGTAAAAAAAGTTTCTATCAGATTATACGACAGGATATTATTATCCTGATTGGAATCAATGAACATGTACACGACGGCTTAGTACATAAGCACTATGTAAACGTAACGGCCTATTATGTAAATATTAAAAATAAGTTGTGAATCGAGTATATCGATAGGTTGTCTCGCTCGCACGCGCCTGGCAGCGCTGCGACTGGCTGGGCCCGTGCGAACCAAAAGTAAATACACGTTTTTTCCGATAATTCGCTATTGAATTGAACATTAATTGCGTGATACGTAATGGTTGGGAAGTAAGGTGTCCATTTCCAATAAGAATGTTCAATAAAAGCTAAAATAAATTTGTATTTATATGGCACGTGTAGGAAAAAACCGGTTTGAACCGGTTCCTTACACGTGCCAACTTCAAGAGGTCAAAAAAGGTACTTCTACTAAGAATATAAGGAAAATGTTTGTTGTTCTATAAACGTAGACTATAGAACTCTGTTGTGAACGTAATTTTATTAAGAATAAATGAATTTTGTGTTTTCGTGCTTCGGGCGAAAATAGTATAAATATCAGGCCAAATTTAATACGGTAGTCAGTCGCCGAATAGCCACCGATAAGGAACAAGTATCCCGCCCGAAGCACAAGCGCTCTTACCAAGAACAAAGAAAAAGTTTTATTTTACCTAGAAGTTTAGAGTCAGTTTTTATTTAAGTATTAGAGTCAGTTTTTATTTTCCAAGTATTTAACGTAGAGTCACATATTCTTCAATAAACACCTAGTATACAGTCCACACGCGTAATAGACGCAAAACAAGTGACCGAGGGAGCATCCAAGTCGTTTATCACGATTAGCTCTTATCAGAGCTGGGTCTCCGGATAGGTAGGCATCCAGTCTACAGATAGCATCATATGTGGAGTGGTCCGGTCCTCCACATTATATTGTCCTTCGAGCCGGATTTTGAAGGTTGAAGAATGCCAGTGACGAGGAGCAACAGGGGAGGCGCAGACGAAACGTCGGAAGAGACGACCACACCGACAACGTCTACAGGGACGATGGCTACGACGACCACGGACACCACGACGACGGCAGAGACGGCGCAAACCAGCGGGACCGCGGTCGACGTTGACCGCGCACCTAGCAGGCCCGCGACAGCTGCCGCTCGGTCACGCTGTTCCCGAGCCAAACGCACACAGATCCGTGCGGAGTTGGAGGCGAAGGAGCAGCTGGCTCAGCGGCGCCTAGTGGAGTCACAGGCAGCGGTAATGCTGGCTGAGGCACAACTGGCGCGCGCCCAGGCCGTAGCCGAGAGCGAGGATGACACGGATGAAGAGGACGATGGCGGCGCGTCCGTCGCTAAGGTGAACAGGTGGCTTCAGCAACAGCCACCGGGCGACGCAACGCAGCCACCACCAGCCACCACAAAGGAAGAATGTAGCAGCAGTGCCAAGCCTGCCAGGGGTGAGGGCGCCTTCGACTTCGGGGAACTAGCGAAGGCCATCACCATGGGAATGAAGCAGGGGGCCACAAGGATGCCTACCCACTGCCAGGACCTACCTATCTTCAACGGGAACAGTGGAAATTGGTTGGAATGGAGAGCCATCTTCGAGGATACGTCATCAAGCTTCTCCGCATCAGAGAACGTGGTGAGACTCCGACGCAGCTTGAAGGGCGTCGCAGCAGAGGCAGTCAGCGGGTTGTTGATTCGTCGACCCGAACCCGAGGAAGTACTGACTGCGCTCGAAAGGCGATTTGGAAGACCAGGTGCCCTCATAGAGTTGGAAGCTGAGAAGATCAGAAGGCTGCCACGACTAGCAGACTCACCGAGGGACATCTGCATCTTCGCATCGCAAGTGACCAATATCGTAGCGACGATGGAAGCTATGAAGAGCATACACCATTTGCACGACACTGCGATGGTGCGCACGATATTGGAGAAGTTAACTCCGGCGCTTCGGGAGAAGTGGTATGACTACGCAGCGGTCAAAGAAGATGGCATCCCCGACATGAAGAGGATGGCCCTCTTCCTGGGAGTAGAGGCCGACAAGCGGACGGAATACGCACCACCGGAGCGCGCCGGAGACATCAACATAGCGCAGCCAGCAGCGAGACGCCGCACGGAGCGGGCGTATGCGGCGCGCGACACAGAGGCGGAGAAGGAGTCGTGCCCACTCTGCAAGGCGGATCACAAGTTTTACACTTGCAGGAATGTGATCAAGGCAACGACACAACAGCGATGGGAGCTGGCGCGCAAGCACAACGTGTGTTTCAGATGTTTAGCAAGCACACACCGACGTTTCCGGTGCCGAGCCGCGCCCTGCGGGCTGCGCGGGTGCCGCCAGCCGCACCATCGTTTGCTGCACGAGGATAAGCCTGCCGCTACAGAACAGCCGGCAGTGGAGCAGACCAACGCCGCCGGGACAACGCAACGAAGACGGCGCGCTTACCTGAAGATAGCGCCCGTCGTGCTCACCGGCGGCAACGGAACGACAGCGGAGGTCTACGCGCTGATGGATGAAGGCAGCACCGTGACCATACTAGACGGCGGCATAGCGGACGCGCTCGCGCTGGACGGGCCTAAAGAGGCAATGCGCGTGCAGGGAGTCGGCGGCGAGGAAACGCAACACACCAACAGCAGGATTGTGAATGTGAAGATACGGGGCGCGCACAGTGACCGCGAGTACACACTCGCAAACGCGCGCACAGTGGACAAGTTGTCATTCACAACACAGTCTATTTTCCAGGACGAGCTAGAGGACTGTTGCCACTTAGACCACCTGCCGCCGCTCACCTATGGAGAGGCCTCGCCAAAGCTGCTCATCGGTCAGGACAACTGGGACCTCATAGTCAGCCGCGAGGTGCGCGCGGGCCGGCGCGACCAGCCGGTCGCCTCACTGACCCACCTAGGATGGGTTATACACGGATGCCGAAGTTCGCGCTGCCACCCCGTCGCCTTTTGTGGGTACATTACGGAGCCGATGGACGAAATAATTAAGCAGTATTTCAGTCTAGATTCCATCGGGATTACGGCGAGGAAAACAAGAAGTGATCCAGAGCAGCGCGCCCTCGCAGTGCTAGATGCGACGAGCCGCCGCCTTCCAGATGGCCGCTTTGAAACAGGACTCCTGTGGAAGCAAGAAGAAGAAGTCATCCCGAACAACTATGCGAACGCATTATCACGGCTTCGCAACTTAGAGAGGAAACTGGATCGGGACGGGAACTTCAATGGGAAGTACACAGAGAGGATCGACCATCTGCTGGCGGCCGGGTACGCTGAGCGAGTCACCGCCGCGCCCACGCCGAAGAGGACTTGGTACCTGCCGCACTTTGCCGTTGTCAACCCAGCGAAGCCCAAGATACGTGTTGTGCACGATGCCGCAGCGAGCAGCCACGGCCGCAGCCTCAACGACATGTTGCTGCCGGGCCCCGACCGCTTGCAATCGCTGCCGGGCGTCGTGATGAGATTCCGACAACACAGTGTAGCGATCTCAGCGGATATAGCAGAAATGTTCATGCAAGTGAAAGTGCGAAAAGAGGACCGCGACGCGCTGCGCTTCCTGTGGCGAGGCGACAAACGAGGCGACGCCCCACCGGAAGAGTTCCGCATGACGTCGCTAATCTTCGGCGCGACTTCATCACCATGCACTGCGCTCTACATCAAGGACCGCAACGCAGCTGAACACAGTGAGGAGTACCCTGAGGCCGCGTCCGCCATCGTCCGCAACCACTACATGGACGACTACATCGCAAGCTACGCCGATGTGACAACAGCGCAACAGGTAACGCAAGCAGTCGACACAGTGCATCGGCGCGCGGGCTTCGAGCTGCGCGGGTGGGCGTCCAATGTCTCGGACGCCGTGGCCCCCTTGGCAGCCAGCCGCGCCGATATCACCATCGCCATCGGCGGGAGCGAGCTTGAGAAAACACTCGGCTTGCTCTGGAACACGCAAGAGGACACGCTGAGCTACAACTACGGACAGCGTGCGACGCCGGAAGTGCTGGCCGGCACCCGGACGCCAACTAAGAGGGAGGCCCTGAGCGTCGTAATGTCTTTATACGACCCGCTCGGGCTAGTAGCTCCAATCACCACACCGGCAAAAAGGTTGTTGCAGGACACATGGCGACACGGCACCGGGTGGGACGAGCCACTACCACCAACACTGCAGGCGAGCTGGCTCAGCTGGCTGGCTGTGCTGCGGCAGCATCAACAGCTGCGCATACCGCGGTGCTACGACATCGAGCCCGCAGAGAGCTACGAGCTACACACCTTCGTCGACGCGAGCGAGGAAGCTTACGCCGCCGCCGTATACTGGCGAATGCGGCGCGCCGACGGGTCGGTGCGGGTCGCGCTGGCAGCTGGGAAAAGCCGCGTGACCCCCCTGAAGCCGACATCGATCCCGCGCCTCGAGCTGCAGGCCGCGCTGTTGGGCGCGCGGCTGGCGCGCTCGGTCACTGACGAGCACGACTTCACGGCGGAGCGTCGGGTCTACTGGAGCGACTCGAGCACGGCGCTAGCGTGGATACGCGCCGAGCCTCGGACGTTCAAAACGTTCGTGGCCCACCGACTCGCCGAGATAGAAGACATCACAAGGAAAAGCGAGTGGCGTTGGCTACCCTCAGCCGAGAACGTAGCCGACGACGCCACCCGTGCAACACCAGCGGACTTCGGCGCCGGGCATCGGTGGTTCCATGGGCCCGCGTTTCTACGCCGGCCGGAAGAAGAGTGGCCCGCCGAGCGAGAGAAGCCCGCCGCCCGCATCAACACTGGAGAAGAGAAGGAGTTAAGCTGCGCCGCCGTCGCGACGCCGCCTGGAGGACACTTGCCAGACGTCCGACGCTTTTCGCGTTGGCCGCGCCTGTTGCGCGCCACTGCGCGAGTACTACAGTTCATCGAACTTTGCAGATCACATGTTGCAACAGTGGCCGCGACCCGCCGCAAGCGAACGCGAGCCAACGCAGCGAGTGACCCCACATGGACAGCGGCGCGATCCCGCGCCGACGCCGCAGCAACACCCCGAGACATCCAACCTGCTGCGCGGAGCCACGTGCCACTAGAGGCGCGACACCTTCTCCGCGCCGAGCAGCTGTGGGTGTGCGCTGTACAGCGCGACAGCTTGGCTGACCCGAGCCGGCTGGCGGCCCTCACCACATTCCGCGACGGAAGCGGAATAGTGCGAGTGAAGTCCAGAGTGAGCGCCGCCGCCGACATCACCGAGGATGCAGCAAGCCCAATGTTGTTGTGCGGGGACCACCCGTACAGCAAGCTGTACATACAACACGTGCACGAAGAGCTACACCACGGCGGCACCGAGATCGTCGTCAACGAGCTGCGACAGCGGCTGTGGATTCTGCGAGTGCGGCCTGCGGTGAAGAACGTCATCAAGAGCTGCCCGCGCTGTCGCCTGTTGAAGGCGAAACCCGCGACACCTCTCACGGGTGACCTACCTCACGCGCGCCTGGCTCACCATGCGCGCCCGTTCACATTCACCGGCCTTGATTATTTCGGGCCATTTGAAGTCACCGTGGGGCGACGTCGAGAGAAGAGGTACGTCGCGCTCTTCACCTGCATGACATCACGCGCCGTACATCTGGAGGTCGTCGCATCGCTCAGCGCAGACTCAGCTGTGGCCGCCCTGCGCCGCTTCTTTGCGCGCCGCGGCCACCCGACTGAAATCTGGAGCGACAACGCGACGTGCTTCAAGGCTGCCAACAAGGAGCTCAGCGAGGCAGCGGCCGCCGCAATGCAAGCGGTGGCCGCGCTCCGCGAGGCAGCAACAGCACGACGCATCACGTGGCGCTTTCAGCCCCCCGCCGCCCCGTTCATGTGCGGCGTGTGGGAGAGGCTGGTGCGCACGGTGAAGACAGCACTGCGCCACACCCTGCACGTGAAGTACCCGAGCGACGAGACGCTCGCCACCCTGCTCGCCGAGGCTGAGCACACCATAAACTCCCGCCCGCTGACACATGTCGCGGTGGGACCCGACGACGCTGAGGCCATCACGCCCAACCACATCCTGTTGGGCGCGAACTCGCACTCACCATCGCCTGGCGTCTTTGATGCCGGCGACCTAACGGCGCGCCAACACTGGCGGCGCGCGCAGTACCTGGCCGACGAATTCTGGCGCCGGTGGCTGCGCGAGTACCTTCCGCTGCTCCAACACCGGCGGGAGACGCACACCCGCGGGACAACACCGAAGGAGGGCGACGTCGTGATCATTTGCGACAACAACTTGCCCCGTGGGACATGGCCGCGCGGACGAGTGACGCGGCTCTTCCCCGGTGCAGACGGCGAGGTACGAGTCGTCGACGTCACCACCAGCAACGGCAACGTGTTGCGCCGCCCGACCAAGAAGATCGTCGTGTTGCCAACAGGAGATCGCGAAGCGACGGCGGGAGAATGTACACGACGGCTTAGTACATAAGCACTATGTAAACGTAACGGCCTATTATGTAAATATTAAAAATAAGTTGTGAATCGAGTATATCGATAGGTTGTCTCGCTCGCACGCGCCTGGCAGCGCTGCGACTGGCTGGGCCCGTGCGAACCAAAAGTAAATACACGTTTTTTCCGATAATTCGCTATTGAATTGAACATTAATTGCGTGATACGTAATGGTTGGGAAGTAAGGTGTCCATTTCCAATAAGAATGTTCAATAAAAGCTAAAATAAATTTGTATTTATATGGCACGTGTAGGAAAAAACCGGTTTGAACCGGTTCCTTACACGTGCCAACTTCAAGAGGTCAAAAAAGGTACTTCTACTAAGAATATAAGGAAAATGTTTGTTGTTCTATAAACGTAGACTATAGAACTCTGTTGTGAACGTAATTTTATTAAGAATAAATGAATTTTGTGTTTTCGTGCTTCGGGCGAAAATAGTATAAATATCAGGCCAAATTTAATACGGTAGTCAGTCGCCGAATAGCCACCGATAAGGAACAAGTATCCCGCCCGAAGCACAAGCGCTCTTACCAAGAACAAAGAAAAAGTTTTATTTTACCTAGAAGTTTAGAGTCAGTTTTTATTTAAGTATTAGAGTCAGTTTTTATTTTCCAAGTATTTAACGTAGAGTCACATATTCTTCAATAAACACCTAGTATACAGTCCACACGCGTAATAGACGCAAAACAAGTGACCGAGGGAGCATCCAAGTCGTTTATCACGATTAGCTCTTATCAGAGCTGGGTCTCCGGATAGGTAGGCATCCAGTCTACAGATAGCATCATATGTGGAGTGGTCCGGTCCTCCACAGAACATAAAACTAATGCAATTAACCCCAACTTCGGTTATAGAAAATCACGTAATCGAACAAGTACATAATTTTATATGAACCAAAGGTATTAATTACATACATTGTAATCCCTAAGGGAAAAAATATATATTGAGCTACACGCTTATGCAAGTAAAATATTTAGGTGTAGTTGAGAAAAGTTACATATTACGTAAAAATCACATTTTAGTTTTGGTACAAATCTTGCAATTTCTTCGGAAATTTTGTATAGATATTTTATTTTTCTGAGTTTTATTATTAAACCCAACCCAAAGTACATACATAGCACAGCATACAGACATGTTATGTACTTACCTCTCAATAACCGTTGTTTTAATAAATATCTACACTTTATTTATAAAACAAATAAGTGCTCTACGAACTATAGAACCAATCTATTTTCTATTTCTCATTTACAGCATTTGAGTTTAAAGAAATATTTTTCATTTTGTTGTAAGTCCTGCGGAAACAATTTACTCACAAGTTACTTCCATGGCATGGGACTATTTATTTGAATACGGTGAGAATGTCCACTTTTAATTACCGTAAGTAAATTTAATTACGAACTATTGTTTTCGAAGACAATAGTGTAGTAAAATACTTACGCAATGTCAATGTCGGACAGTGGCATGGCCGGACACCTGCGTCCCCTTTGTTTAGAGATGGGAAATCATTCTTCCTATATCATATTTACTTTTCTATGTAACTAAATTAAAATCTAACATTCTTTTTTTTTCTTCTAAATTTAAGAACTGTGCTCTTGTTGGTGTAGCAGTCTCCATTTTTTTTTTACCACAAAGGTGGCAAACAAACATACGGCCGGCCTTTTAATACCGGGGCTCACTCACTCACGCTTTGCCAACCCTCCCAACGCCCCCAAGTGGAGCTCTGGAGACCTTACTCACCGTAGGAACACAACATGGCCGAGACCAATACTATTTGGCTACGATCTTCTGTAAGGTGGGAGGTCCTTCCCCAGACGGACGAACTGCTCGGATTTGAGCGGATTATCCGCTGTGCCCTACCTCTCTTACACCTCCATTCCATTTACCTCTGTCTTGTGCCAGCTCTTTCAACTCTCTGGCCTCTCTCAGGCCTGCCTTTTCCTTCACTTAATCCGTGTAAGCCCTTCTTGTCTTCCCCTTCCTCTTCTACCAATTATAATATACTTGCGGTTACTCGCGGCTTCGACTTCGCGTAAAAATTTGCCTATTAGGCTCTGTGCCCCTGACAGTATTGTAAACAAATTTTCATAATGATAGGCTGCTTACAAGCCGTGAAGGAATAACAAACAACAAACTCACTTTCTCATTTATAATATCTGTATGATTTCTACATATATATTCTATAAATAATAATATAATCCGTCTATATAGATGGAGAGAGACATATTATGCTGTAAGTACTACTATAGAAATATTTTCCCAGCTCAATCGTCGTAAAATATGACAGTGACGCAACCAAGACATTATTATGACTTCCACGCTATGTTTATTCTCAGGATATATTATCCGTAGCGCACATGTGACTGATCGACTTAAGTAACATCTGCCTATTTCCATGTATTTCAGATCACAAAAAAGAAATACGGCTATGAGCAATTATAATATTTTGTTATAAGTAAAAATATGAACATTTTGCTTTAAACTTTTAATAAAGTAGATTATTAGAAAACTAGGTGTACACTTCCTAAATTGATTTGATCAATAAATATTTATTTAGTAAAATGTAAAGCTTTAGTACTGTCATAGAATAGTAGTAATAAGTAATAACCCGAGGGTACTGTTACGTACAGTGGATAGTCTTCCAACATTTTTTACTGTATGTCTAGTTTTTATTCAAATATTTTTTTATTCTATCAATTTACTCATGAAAAAAGTATATATTTCTCTACGTACCTGCTTATGTTTTAAAATCATTATGATTACTCCTCAAGAAAAATCACCTATGCCAGTTATCCGTTGATGTCTCATACAAAATGTATGAAGCGGAAGGTAGTCATTCATAAAACTGACCATTCGCTAACGGGGGCCGCTCTTCACGATTTCTTACTGAGATGTGCGTGATTTAAAAGTGTAATGGTTTTACAACGCCGACCACACTGTATTGAAATGTTTATTTATTCCTTGCCAAGTGACAGCTGTATCCTGTTAGAACGCACTCTGATTTACCTCAGTAAAAGGAATCACCATTACCACAGGATAAGGAAAATAAAACAGAAAAATATGATAAACTTGCTGATATTTCCGATGAGCCGTTCCCGGAATGATTACGAATAAAAATCCTATCTGTTTATCCGTGTATAAACTACCAGTTTAGCAAATTTCAAGTCAATCTGTCCTGCCGTTTTTTACGTGAAACACCTATAAATTTTCACATTTATAATAACTATTAAGTAAATCATATCATACTTTTCATACTAATATTATAAATGAGAAAGTGAGTTTGTTTGTTATTCCTTCACGGCTTGACTAAGCAGCCGATCATTATGAAAAATTGTATACATCAGGGGTACAGAGCCCAACATACTACTTACTTACTTCTTATCACGTGAAAGTATGTCATTACAATGAGAAAATATTTTTTCTACTATAGAGGGCGCTGTATGATGGGCTATTGGCCAACAGATGACGCCACAAGTCGCGCTATAGGTTGTTTTGTTGTCAAACGAGATCTATGTCATAAAATTAACCGCGAGCGAAGCAGCGGGGAAAAAATTGTATAAAATTAAAATAAAACGGTGCAGTCCCAGAATATATTCCCGTGGCTTCATACATTTCGAAAATACATTCGGTTTTGTCCCACCATGTTTTAAATCTCATAATTAATTATTATGTTTAATTTTGTTTAACAACAGATTGTTAACACGTGTTAGGCACGTTGTTTGTATGTTCTTGGATATATTCTACTAAAATATACAAAATAATTTTATAAGTGTAAATAAAAAATAATATTGATTAAGTATAAACAATTTAATTTGGCCTAAATAAACGGTGGTTTTCCCAAAATAACGGAATATTGTTTTATCTTATCTCTCAGGAAGTTAAAATCAACATAACCTCTTCAAATACACCGGATGGACTAATTTGCCGCAAAAAATTGCTTATCGCATTTTGACACTGAACTTGTATATAGTACAGAGCAAATAAACTGATTCATTTGAAATAAGATAATTCTAAGCACCTTCGTCAACAAATTATGGTACTGTCTTCTCATCTTTGAACATTTTTTTGGATGGTAGAGCATTTGTGTAATGGGCTAGCTTAGCTCGTCCGGGGAAGTACCACATAAAAATGTATGACATAAAAAAAATTTGAGCTAAAGACTATTTTTAGAATCACTCTAATCACCATAATCAAGTACCTGGGCGAATTGAAATTTTCATGTCTTTTACTCTATTTTTAATGTTTCACCATGAATAGAAGACTTTAAAAAGAGTATTTTTTTTCTCTAATTGTAGAATCAAAATATTACATTGTAACATTTCCGATACTTTTTTCTAGCATTAACGCGTAAGTTCAAAAGGTTTATCAATGAACACCTTGGTGATCCAATCCCAAATATGAACAATATTTAAGATGCGACGACAACATTGTCATTCATTGTACTTACATGTTTTTGCGTGCCATTTCCCACTGTTATAATTCATTCAAAAATAAATCAAATCGTTCAGGTCAACTGTGTTTTTAATGTTTGAATTTGAACTTTATTCGTATATCTCTAGGATATAGGGTTAAATAATGATATGGGTTGGAACGTTGGAAGATCGCGTGTTGGAAGTCCAGCCAAGCCCCGGCACACCCAGCTGCAGTAACAAAATATCAGGTTACGAGTAGTAAATACTAGGATTACATGCGAAATTGTTTTAAAGGTAGTTACCGACACGCGAAAAATATATAAAATCCATGAAAAGTCGTGTATAACACGTACATATTTGGAGCCAAATATCACTATATATGTATAAAACATATATAAAACAAAGTAGGCCATCACTATTGTCATGTCGGGCCGAAAACGACAAAAGCCGACTGGTGTAGAAGAGGAAAAAATACTAGGTTCTAGTATTTTATTTATTTGACGACCTCCGTGGCGTAATGGTTACCACGCCAGACCGCCACCCAGGAGGTCCCGGGTTTGATCCCCGGTCGGGTCATGATGAAAAACGAACTTTTTCTGATTGGCCTCGGGTCTTGGATGTTTATCTATGTATGTATTTGTTATAAAATATAATATCGTTGAGTTAGAATCCCATAACACATGTTTCGAACTTACTTTGGGGCTAGCTCAATCTGTATGAATTGTCCCTATATATTTATTTATTTTTATTTATTTATATATTTTTTTAAGTAAGCAATACGACAGGGAAACAAGCAAGCAAACCACCTGATGGCGTTCCATCAGGTGGTAACCTCGTTAGGTTACCACCTCTTAAGCACATTAGTAACACCAGAGGTGCTACCAATGTGTTGCCCACTACAAACAAGGTGAGATCATGAAGGAAAAGGGATTGGAAGAGAGCTGGGCTTCCGTATCTCTTAATGACCGAACTAGGATTTTGCTGCTTCACGTTGATATTCTGTGAAGGGGTGGTACTTCTTGTCGGCTGACCTAGCCCATTTAATAAGGTGTACCAAATATTTTTTTCTTAGCTGTCGGTGCTGTCATGTACCTACCGTCGCCGTTTTTCTACAGAAAAATATGTATGATACCATACATAGAGGACGAGCTCGATGGCGTAGCTGTGTATCGCACTCTAATATGCACACGCAAGTTAAGCGACGTCGACCCTAGCCAGCGTGGGGTTGGGTTTCGTTAACTCGAGCTTCTCCGTGCTTCGGAGGCACGTTAAGTCGGTCCCAACTGTTGTCGATATATGACAGTCGTTAAGTCAAGTCGGTGGCCTTGGGGCGGCTTGAAACACCGGCCTCTGCCAATCCGCATTGGAGCAGCGTGGCAGAGTACGCTCTAATCTCCTTCGATTGAAGGGAGACCCGTATCCCAGCAGTGGGATGATTATGGGTTGATATGATAATGATGATGATACCGTATATAACAACTAATATTGTAGAAAGCAATCGCAAATCTAAAATATATTCTTATCTTTTTATGTTTACGTATAATATTAAATTAGAAATTATATGAATACTTATTTTTATCGCCAATAATATAGCATTAAGCATATTTTCAATTAACATTCCGACTTTCATTTCAATTATATTGTTAATTAAATTTAATACGAGTATAAAAATCTCTTACAGACGTTTCAATAGTAAAAGTCATAAGTAATGTAAAGTTATAATTTGAATTATAATATTTCTTCAGATGAATTGATTTCATTAATTTAATACCACATTTTATTAAAGTACGTAATAGTTATGGTAAATAAAATCCAACTTAATCTTAAGGTGCCCCAAGACGAGCATTCGCCTGTAATGTAGCGTTACAGATTGTGGTGAATTAGGAACAAAGATACATTACTATTGTAAGCATCGTTGTGAAATTTTGTTCTTAATTGCATAGAACCATAGAACAATACGAAATCGAATTATAATTTTATTGTCACACTAGCGAAATCCTTTTTTTGATTTTTTTTATACCACAACGAAGGTGGCAAACAAGTATACGGGCTGATGGTAAGACGACGCTTGCAATATTGGGGGTATCACTCACTCACGCATTGCCAACTTCATCCTACTTCGTGTTCACTTTTCGCAATAGTGTAAGTGTAAGCTTAAGACGAAGTATGAAACGAAAATTAATACGAAATTTAAAAACCCATTGGTGTGGCCATAGCTGTTTGTATCATACGATTAGAATGAAAATCAAATTATGTACCTGACTCGTTAAAATTAACTGAGTGACATTAGCAGGGCTCGTATCATTACTGACCCACATACCCACAAGTTTTGCTTAATTAATAACACGACCTATGCAACCAACAGACAAGATGACCTCATTTTATTATAAGTAGCAAAGTGACATGCATGAAAAATATTCTGACAGCAGGAAATATTTTCCCTATGCATATAATTTTTCCAAAAACAATCAAGCATAGAAGGTACATATTTATGAGAGTTGCAGTAATATATTTTACAGTAAATGACACATTAAATCTGTCCCTGTCTTTATAAAATTAAAGTTCAAACTAAAAAAATATGGGGTAAAAGGTCACCCACTCATGACTCAACCATTGAAACTCATCCCTAAAGTTATAGCTTATCCTAAAAGACAATAAGTTCGGAGAGTAACGTACGACCGACATTCGATATACATATAGACTATAAAAGACTAGCTATTAGCGTCAATTCTATAATTGACTCATGTTTCTAATGAAATTAATCATTCAGAGACCTAGCTGACTTTTTACTGTTATTGCAGACTTAAGTATGAGTGGTTATGAGTCATAAATCAATATGTTACAGAATAGTTAAAATGTATCATCCGATTCACTAGATTCACTAAAATATATTTCACATAGCCAACGCAGATAGGACGCGTTTTGATGACGCGAAAATCTTCTGTGCGGCGGATTTTTGCGTTGTCTAAACGCGGCTATTCTTCTGTCGCGAACGCGAACACGACACCCCATACTTTAACTAAGTACTGTGAATCCTGTATAAGTAGTTAATTCTTTCTAATATTCCAGTACCTAAATAAAAAGTAAACTTTTTGTCTTAATTTGAGCCTTTGTATTTATAATTTGTTTACGGATATATAATAAACTAGCGAAACCCACGCAACTTCGTTTGCGTGTATCCCGCTTTCCCGTGGGAATTTCGGAATGTATGATACTTTAAAACCTTCCCCTTGAATCACTCTATCAATTAAAAAAAAACGCATCAAAATCCGTTGCGTAGTTTTAAAGATTTAAGCATACAAAGGGACATAGGGACATGGGGACATAGGGACATAGGGACAGAAAAAGCGACTTTGTTTTATACTATGTAGTGATAACAGAAATGTAAACGGCATTTTTTTATGAAAAAAATTTTTGCAGACGAACATTTCGATCCGATGATGGTAGATGATCACCGTTACCCATGGAGAAAGCGGAAAGTATGGTGAAAAGGTATAGAGAAATGCATATTACTTTTGAGTTCTGTATATGCATATGAATATTACTGTAATTTTATTACCCTTAACTATTAGGTATACTGTTAAATTTAATATCAGTTGCGTAACAATGCCGTGTAACAGAATTATTCATTTAGAATTAATCATAGAATTCATTCAGCATAGTCATTTGTTAATAGTTTATGAATAAAATGAATTGAAAACATGTACTGACATAAATCAAAAGAACAAATGAGAACTAAATGAATCTTGCCATAAGTTTTTTTTTCTATTTCTACTGGCCTGGCTATAAATCCTATAAGCCAAAGCGTATTCTTGTCAGTCTTAATATTATGTAGTCTTAACTCAGTACACAGTCTCTGTGTCAAGACATCCCGAAGAAAGACGATAGCAAAATTTCTTCAGAAAAGGCGGATAACCCTGGCAAAGAGAGAGGATATTAATTTGTTGAATCGATTCGTCCCAAAATAGGATGTATTAAGTTTATTTAGCTTTCTATGGTAGGAAGTACCCGTGAGTAACAGATTCGTGTCGTCCGGTCACGTCTGTGAAATATTGGCGAATGGCGACTATTATCACGAATGCCAATCGGACGTCAACGAGACGCCGCCGACGGACGCTGGATGAAATGCTATTTCGTTAATATAATTACGAACGTGTATAAACCCTGTCATCTTCAATGGAAATGTAAAAAGTAAAAAACATTTTTGATGTCTACTATACATAACATAGTACAAATAATTCAACAAAAAAAATCTTTAGACATCGTTAAGTTGTACAACTGGACATATTGAATACCTACCCAAAAATTATGAAGTATGTTTGCCAGACGATCTAAAGAAAGGCGCAGAATGCAGGTCGCTGCCAACCGGCCATAATGGAAGCGTTTGGTAAAGACTTCTTGTGGCTGAGATGATGATGAAGTGGATATTTAAGTAAAATAATGACTCGAGTAAAAAAAAGTACTTAACTTACGACATCTTTATGAATAAAAAGGCTATGACGGAAAGGATCTATGGAAAAGAACTTTTACGCCCACAATGATAGAAACAAAAAGCAATTCATGTGGTACATACAGCAATCTTCTGACTTACTAAGTAACCAATATTGCATTATGACTGTACTAAATGATAAGCTCTTAGCAATGATGATTAAACACTATCCACGTATGAGTCATTGTGATGAGATGAGTAGGTAACTAATACAATGTGCTAATTAACTAAGGTTCACGCTTATCATTGTTTTATTGCATATCTAATCCTCTGGTTTCGTTTAAGAGGCTATTCTGGGGAACACGAACACAGGTTGAATGATCTATGCTTTTAGTATTGACTTGGTCATATCACTTGGGCTTGGGAGGGTTGGCAACGCGTCAGTGATACGCCTGGTATTGCAAGCGTCTATAGGCTACAATGACGGCTTACCATCAGGACCGTATGCTAGTTTGCCACCTTAGTAGAAAAAAAAACGTCTGGAAATATGACTTTGGAGACAGAATAAAATTAAAACTTAATTTTAATCTTGATAAAACTAAATAGTCGAAAACTAATTTTCTAAAACGTCAACCGGAAATTGAACGTTGGTATGTAGCTGAGATTTAGATGAATTTCAATATATTGACCAGAAGAGACATTGAAAAGTACTATAACAAGTTACTATGGGCACAAATCCAATGGACAACTCGTGTGAATCAGAACAAATGTCAAAATAAAACTAGAGCAGTGAGTAGTGACACTGTCACTTTGACATATCCTCTCACAGAGCTGATTAATTATGGGTTAGTATCAACTTTACATATCAATCCGTCAAGTACAATGCAGGGTGACATCATTACTCGTGTCAAACGTCATAACAGAACGGGACAAGCCCACCACACATTCCCACCACTGTGTCTCCTGTGTAGCCAGGATCTACAACGGCGACCTCAGATAGACAATAAGCAATGAAGCTTATTGACGTCCCGGGGGAGGAAACTACAGCTGTCTAGGAACTCACAACGAATTTAATCAGAAAGAAGATAGTCGGAGAACATCAGCAACTGCCACTTTTACCTAATTTCATGTCTCGGGCTTCCCCGTGTTTTGGAGGTGTTTCTCCCAATTGTTGTTTATCTATCTATGTTTATCTATGTATGTTTTATGCATCTAGATAGATGACATTCTTTGAGCCGCCAAACCTCCTTTGATCTTTAGAGTCATCGGCATAAATATGTCATCGCTTTAGAACACTGTAGACAGATTCACTCAAAATTTGAGGGTGTACCGACTAAAAACCAGATACTACCACCATAACTGCCTTATCCATAGTGGGGCTGCAGGAATTAGGATACATTCGCCAACCTACCAACAATCGAAAAGTTCCGCCCTTAGCCTGACTCTCATCCGTTCTCAGTGTGCTTCTCGCTTTAGCAACCACGTCAACGTTCTTTAAACTCAAGACAAAAACAGTATCATCAGACATCAGTCCCACAGTCCATAGCATTGTTTAGTTTACTGCCGGTTCTAAATATCGAGCGGTAAATGCCTGTTGCTTATACTGCCATCGTTAAACTGCACTCCGGCACCATTTCCGTGGCAATTTATATCTGATCTATGTGATTCTATTGGACAGTCCAGATTAATGCTTTGACGTAAAAGATTAACAAAGAAAACAACATACTTTCACATTTATGACTAGTATTTATATCCTAAAGAACCTCATATAATTTTTACGGACAATAGCGGACGTTCTTAGACATCCGCGAAATACTATTAAGTACCATGGAAATTTCAAATACACGTCCATTTATATAGAATACCAAAATCAAAATCAGACCTATCAAGACAAAACTTTTGACTTATGTACATTCCATAATGATTTAATTTGATTTGTACTCTTTTTGTACTTTAAAGAAACAAAACAAATCGAATTTAAAAATAATACACTACAACATAGACCCATATTTTTCTATACTCCACCCCACAAAAAATAGTTAAGACATAAATATAGGTTTAATTGTTCAAACAATTTTCATTATACAGTCCTCGAATCAAAATTGTCGAGTCAACACAGCGCAATCAAGCCGCACCACAAAAGCTTGTAAAACAATAAAGGGACACGCAATCAAAATTCTAAATTGAACGCACAATTAGTCTGCATTCACGCCCTGCCGCTTGTATTCAAATTTCGAACGCGCCGGAACAGACTTTGTTTTTTTCTATCGTCTTTTGTTTCGTGACTTTTTGTTGTCACATGTGTAGAAAATTGTATTGTCACAATCACAATTTACAAGTCACAACACTAGCTAATAGTTTATTATTTAAGTAGGTATGTATGTGTCGATTTAAGTGCCTATAGTTATTAAGTAGAGGAAATTTTTAAATCAATCATTTCGTTTTTCATAAATAGCAAACCCCAGTAATCTCATCTTTAGGAAGAAGAAATCAACAAAGCAAATAAGTAGGTTCCAACCAATGCTGTGTGGTAAAATTCGAATTTTCTAAATACTGCATCTTTTCCCTATCTATCTATCTATCTATCTATAATCTACTTTATAAAACCATTTTTTTTTTCTTTTTAGCAATTGTATTCTCGTCTCGTGCTAAATAATTACATAGTTTCATATTTAGCATAATATCGTTTTTCTTAATTTTCTGCAATGTCTCTGCATAATGTGTTTCCTTGTACCATTTGATGTTGTCTCGTTAAAGCAACTAGAAAATTAAATGAAAGTGGTAATAGATATATCTAAAGTGATTTAACAACACTCGCATAAATTAAGACTAACTTTTTAGAATTAACAATTATTCAACAGAAAGTTCTTCAATACATATGGGTATAAACTTTTATACATATATTAGTAACAGCAGACAGATAAACCGACAGCAACCGCTGCTGTTGGTTTCTACTGTCTGTTTAGCTGTCCGCTGTTAAGATAAAAACGAATTTTTTTTTTCTTTCTTTCGTGACGTAAGGAAAATATTTTTTAAGTTAACAGAGAACAATTAAAATAAGCAGTAATATATAACTTACTAGCTCTTTTGCCCGCGACTTCGTCCGCGTGACGTTCCGGACCCGTTCCCGTGGGAACCACATTGAATTTCGGAAAAAGCTATAGCCTATGTCACTCCCTGATAATGTAGCTTTCTACTGGTGAAAGAATTTTTGAAATCGATAGTTTTGGAGCCTATTCAATGCAAACAAACAATCAAATCTTTCATCTTTATAATATTAGTATAAATTCAATTTACTGATGACTCAAAATTATTTCGGTTAGAGAGACGTGATTTTAATATTAACTCACGACTGATCAACATCCATCGGGAATAATAAATACTTCTTTTGAAATAAATTGTATAACAACGTGTATTGATGGTAAAAACAAAATGAACATCCTATAGAACTTCAAAGAAGTTAATGTAAAAGGCATGCAAGAAAATAATTTCGCTTTAACGAGTTCGTGACGGGAGCGACGCTCACAATTGTCAGGATAGATTGAAAACGGTTGGTTGTTGACGCTGTCGTGTCGAAACCACAGATAAAGGGCCACTTTCCACGCATCTAGGCCACAAACAAAAGAAAGATAGTCAGCAATTTAACACGCTATAGCAACCAACATTTAGTTCTTCTTAGTACAAATCAGCCGTCCGTCTGAACTGATAGGAAAAATTCGTGACGATTCAAAAGAACTTGTAAATAGGTCTATTTGAATAAAAAATATTTCAGTTTAAGGAAATTTGTATATTTTAAACTTTCGCGTTTTGAACACATTATTATTGACTAAAAACGAGGCTTGAACGCGCACTCAAACTTACTTGTTTTTTCACCTTAAGGAAATTTATTATTACTCAAGAATTTGACTTGAATAAGTTCGAAATCAACAAATACTTTATTTGTTATTATTGCAACACTGTATAAAATTCAACCTATATGCATAGATACTAAAACATAATAGAAAATGCTCATATAAAACATTCGATAAAATCAGCACAAAATAAATAAAATTAAGGTAAGCAAAATGTGTTTTTCGCTCTTCAAATATAAACAATGGTGTTTTATAGTATACTCTCTGCAAATTTACATTACTCGCAATATAAACATTTGATAGCCAAGAAAAACTGTTCGATCTAGCCAAATATTTGTTGCGAAACTGGTTTAATGGATTCGCAAGCAACGACCCACGTCAGTATATTATTATAGTAAACTAGCTGACCCGTGCCCACTTCGTTGGGCATAATGTTAATTATCCTTTTTTAGTACAGGCGTTCGTAAGAAACGCTTTCATTCTACCGTTTTTTCTCCGATTCACTTTGCAAAACCGACTACCACATAAAAGCCTTTTTATTTTTCGGTTTTTATATAACCTATGACACTCGGCAATAATGTGGCTTTCTATTGGTGAAAGAATTTTTAAAATCGGCTCAGTAGATCCCGAGATTACCTCTTACAATTTAACAAATACACAAACTTTACTTCTATAAAATATTAGTATAGAAGTATAGATAATTATTATAGTTTCGATGTAGTTTATATGTACAGTTAAGAGCAGGTCGACCTTTAAACTGGACTTGGCCATTCTTAAGTTTTATGTCATAAGCGCCAAATTGTACTGCAAGTGTAAAGCACCACTATTATGACGTTACGTTTACTATTCGATTTCGATGGTAATTCGACACAAAGATTTGTACGACCAGCTATCCTTCACTCTCGCGAAGTTAACCGAAGTGAAGTTAGGCATGAAGTTAGAACACAAAGGAAGTTAAGACGAAGTAGGGCCAAGACAAGCGATGAAGTGTGGACGGACAACACTCTCGTATTCACTCAAATAAAAAAAAACAAATGGGTTCTTTAGTTTCGGAGTCTATTCAATGTAAAACAAGAAACAAACAACCAAAATAATACTAGTAATACTATTACTTCCTTATAGAAATATTTCGTTACTAGTAAAATAAATTTTAATTTAAATGTCACTAATTTACAGTAAACTATTAGCACAGATATTATAATACTTAACAGTACTATTAGTTACAATTATACAATCAACCAAACACTCTGACAGTATATTTATACATTTATGAATCACTAGTTACAACTAGTTACATGTACATTATTACTAACACAGCTTATCTAAATCCGACTCATTCTGCAAGAGAAACATTACCTGACATGGCAAAGCAGAAATCATTAATATTTCTCAGTATTTTATTAGCAACATTCCAAGAATAGCATTAGATTGCACGCACAGTCGCACAGTGCCACTGTCGCGACTTGTCTTACACTACTACTGCCTATGTTTACCGAGGCGAAGTTACACGAAGTTAAAAGACTAAGGAAAATTTGTTAAATGAGATGAAACTGGCACTGGACCGAGTAAAGTGGCGTGAGAGAAGGAAGACCCAGCAGTGGGTGAATTTGAGCTGATAATAAATACAAAAAGGCCGTAGTTTACTTACTAGTAGTATTTTATAAGTAACTAGCTTTACCAGCGACTTCGCTCGCGTTAAATTTTAAGATGACAACAAAACCCATAGCGCGACTTGTGGCGCCATCTGTTGGCCAGCAATTGCGAATTGCAGCGCCATCTATAGTAGTAAAAACATTTTCTCATTGGAACAACATACTTTCACGGGATAAAAAGTAGCCTATGTTGGACTCTGTACCCCTGACAATATGTGTACAAATTTTCATAAAGATCGGCTGCTTAGTCAAGCCGTGAAGGAATAACAAACAAACAAACTCACTTTCTCATTTATAATATTAGTAAGGATTATTTTAAGTAATTAAATATTAATAAACGAATTATTATCTGAATTTCATTCATTCGAACAAGAAGTACCTATGTGGTTTGATTAAACATTTTAAAGTAAACTTGCGCAGCAATGGAATAGCCCCTTAACTAAAACGATCGTCTAATGTAAAATTCTCGTAAATATACACTGCGGCACTTTTATTATGCCCAATAGTGCCTATGAAGTGCACACCGCATTCCACGGAATTATTACGTTTTAATTTATGAGAACGAAGACCGATACTTGAGACTGAAATAGTAAGTAGTTAGTGCTTTTATTCGCTTTCCTTTATGGGCAATGTGGCACAGTGGATTATAAACTTCATGCTGTTTGCCTTCAAATCATTATTTCTGTGGCGTAGTGTGAGTGTGGCAAACCGAACTCTTTGTAATAGTTATGTTTCCATTTTCTTTATGGTTTTTCTATGTCTATTAACTGTCATTCGCTTCACGTTTCACCTTCACATTTTTATCTCGCCATTGTAAAATTTTCTCTAATATAAGTTTTCTTCATATCCCTTCCTCTTTTTCTAACCTCTCCATCCTTAATAGTGAGTGTGAGTAAAAATTTGCATTTATTACTAAGCTCTATAATAAAATAATTGTTTAAAAATTCCTGTGCTATTTCAAAAACACAAAATGCACACACAATAACTCACCTCTTTACAATAAAGTTCGATCAGCAGTTAAATAGAATATACGTAATATATTTCATTTTGTAAATTTTTGAGATCGTTGGAATTTTGAATATAACTATTAAGTAAAATAAAAATACGAGTACTAAGTTACCTATGTCGAAATTTTTAAAAAACATTTTCATTAGCCACAGAGCATTAGAATTAATAGTATCCTTACTAATATTATAATTGAGAAAGAGAGTTTGTTTGTTTGTTTGTAATTCCTTCACGGTTTGACTAAGCAGCCGATCATTATGAAAATTTGCATACATATTGGAGGTACAGAGCCCAACATAGACTACTTTTTATCCCGTGAAAGTATGTCGTTCCTATGGGACAATAATTTTTCTACTATAGAGAGCGCTGTATCGGCCAACAGATGGCGCCACAAGTCGCGCTATGGGTTGTTTTGTTGTCAAACGAGATCTATGTCATAAAATTAACGCGAGCGAAGCCGCAGGGAAAAGCTAGTTCTTAATAAAAAATCCAATACTAAGGCATTCATTAAGACAGATTTAATACATGTATGTATTCTGAGTATATGCACATAAATTCCCTTTTCTATGTTTATCTGCCACGTTTCATATCGTCTGATCAGCCACGTGCCCACTTAAATAATGGCGCGTGGCACATAGATACTTAGTGAAGCAGAAAGTGGGGCATTACGGACTCTTCGACGTGCAAGAGAGACCCTATTTGTTTGTCTTTAAATAGAATCAGTGGTCTTGAAAACATCACATTAGATGGAAATGCTTATTGCGCAAATTTTATGACATACTAACCGACTTGTGCCGACTTCTTTCGTAATATTAAGACCAGGAAAACACGCGCAACTTCGTTCGCGTGTATCCTGCTTTCCCGTCGGAATTTCTACAAATCCTTGCTATCGGTCGGATGCCTATTTTATACAACGAACACACGCTCCAAACTTCAAGTCTCTACGATCAGTTTAGGCTGTGCGTTGATTCTCAGTCATTCTGGACAAAGTAATAATTTAATTGGATTTATGTACCTAGGTATAACAGGGGCAATAAATAAGAAAATAAAAAAAAACAATCCTTATTTCAAAGGTATAATTTAAGTAAGTAGTGTAGATATAAGGTTTTTTGTTTTTATTTCAAAATTGTAAATTTTTATTTTCAAATTGTAAAATTAAATGAGATTGTCCGCAGACAAACTGCAAACAATTTGCGGGTATATGTTTTGTTTAATGTTTGTCTTTTTGATAAATAAATAATAATACAACCATACAACCGCTCTAGCGTTTTTATTACTTTACTTAGTTTAGAATACTTTTACTTTTTAAATATTATTAATGGAAGCGTTTAAATTTTAAAATTATAAAAGTAGCCAATGGGAAAATTTCGTTTCCAAGCGTTAGGTAACTCATGTGTGGGATCACCATTAACAATAAAATAGTAAATTAATTCAGAAGTTAATGAATTTCGTGTTCCATAACATAACATAATCTTCTCTTCAATCCAATGAATGTGTGGTTGTTTATTGCTTTATCACACAAAGACGTAAAATTAAAATACAGGTAATTATTTATAACCTGGATTGGAACATAGGATAGCCTTTTATCCCGGATATCAACGGGAAGAACCGTATTTTACGGATACATTCATCAAAATAGTCGAACAAAACCGAGCCTTCTGAGTCAACAATTCCAACAAAAGTCCTTGAGTGGACACCTAAATACGTATTAAAAAATCGGATACTTAAATCAATTGCCTAAACTTCTATAGCCTCTTCACAGTTATAATGAATACAATACAAATTGAGATTCAATGCATTGAGTGAGCATCTGTATTGAGAAACGCTCATTGATCATTTTGCGAAAACACCATACAATTTAATCTTTTGTGTAAAATCCATTATTTATCTCCCAATCTGAGAAATCGGAAGTACCATTATGGACCCTTATTTGTATGGGACAACACAGCAAAAAAATTCCAGACAATATTAAACTTTATTATAAGTATAATAAGGATGTTGTGATCCCTGCTAATATTATATAATATGATATTTGATATCTTGGCAAACATCGCTAACTGAATGTTTATATTGAAATATGATAACATCGGGTTATCGAATTTTTGTGCGAACTGATAATAATGAAATGATAATGTAATTTTTTTTTGTCATATAGCAGGCAAACCAGTAGGCGCGGCTGAAAGTGTCTATGAACGTAAGTAATATAGGAGCGCTACCAATGCGTTGCCCCCTACAAAAAAGATGGGAATAATAAGAAAGATGATAAAAAAGAGTTAGTTCTGGATATTTCATTGACCAAACAAAACGCATTGGTGCTTCACACCGATATTCTGTGAAATGGTGGTACTTCCTGTCGGTCGAGCTATTTAATAAATGGTCTACCAAATATTTTTTGCGTGTGAAAACACAAGATTATTATAAGTATTGTGTTGCAGCCGTTGCAGGACAATGTACCAAAAATATGTACATTAATAATCAAAAATCTCGTAACTCAACATGACCGTTGACTGACCTTTAGAGGGCCAGGTGTTTTATTCTTATGATACGAACAAAGGCTCCAATGTGCTGGTGACCAAACAAAAATAACAGGACCCGCTCTGTTCCTCAATACTCCATAGAATATTCACACCCCGACGTAGGGGCAGGGTCAAACTCAATTTATACGGTTTGTATTCATATTCTTGGCGGTAGTGACAGGCTGTATTTACATGGTATTTACATTGTTTATAAAATATTTGATATTACCTATTTTAAACCATAGTAATTAATATGATTTGGAAAAGACATCTATAAGATACACTTCAGTGTCCATTTGCCAATCGTGCGAATAGGTCGTGTCTTAGTTTTTATCGCGTATTGTTTGTTATCTGCACAAGAACCGGTTTGTGCGCTCGCGTCGTGCGACCGCTACCCTGGCCAGCCGGCCGCCGTGTGTGAATCATGAGCGATGAGGATGATTTATTAAATACGAGTGGTAAAAGCGATTCGGAAATCATTAATGAGTGTGAGCGAGAACTTCAAGTTTTAAATTCAAACAGCCTAAATATGGAATGCGATAGACAGGTCGAGAAAAGAGTGCGTGAACATAGTGACGAAAGTGAAGAAGGCTATACTGTAGTTACAAGGAGGAAGCCTAAACGCTTACTGAGAAGTGACTCATGCAATCAAAACTCCCAAATGATGCATATAGAAGAAACTATAGATAAACACGAAGTATGTATAACCTCATTGGAAATTCTACCCAAGCAAATCGCTTTAGCTAAATTAATGAACGCAGAAAATATTGAAAATATATCTAAAATTAAATATAAAAGCCCTTATAAAGTGATTATACAGTTTACTGACAAAATCTCAGCAAATAAACTTTTAGAATGCCAAAATATCGCTGACTTAGGATATAGAAGTCAACTAACATCAGAGTTAATGATAACTTACGGAGTTATCAAAGGTATTGACCTGGACTTAAAAGATGAGGATATCTTGTCAATTTTGGAAACAACGGTGCCGATTCTGTCTACCAGAAGATTGAAACGCATAGATGATAATGCAAAATGGGTGGATAGTGAATCGATTCGAATTGGGTTTAAAAGTAGTGTATTACCAGAATATGTATGTGCATACGGTTGTAGACTGAAAGTAGACTCATATGCATTCCCAGTGACACAGTGCGCCACATGCTGGAAATTTGGTCACCACAAAAAAATTTGCCCACGTAACAAGATTATGTGCCCGAAATGTGGAGGCGGTCATGCTAATTGTGAGACCAAAGAATACCGCTGCTTAAATTGTAAGGGGAATCACATGGCGATGGATAAGAGCTGTCCGCTGTTTATAAAGGAAAAACAGATTCGGTACGTAATGAGTAAGGACAATATACCCTACCGCAATGCTCTTGAAGTCGTACTAAAAGAACAAAAAATAAAAAAAGATTTATCCTTTCCTCCCCTGGGTAAAGAAATGTCTTCTGTGCAGCACACTAAAATGCTGACTGGTAGGTCATATTACGAGGTACTAACAACAGTAGCACCAACCCCTGATGCTCCAGTTAATAACGGGAAAAAAACTCAACAAGAAACAACAGAAAAACAGCAATCGAATGTAGCAGAAAAGAAACGTAAAAAGAAGCGTAAGAAGAATTACAATCATGAAGAAAATGAATTATTTGTAGAGGATTCAGAGGATATGAGCTCAGAAAGTGCAATGGAATTTAATGAAAACAAGGAAAATGATGACACAGAAATGACCAGTTTAAAAAGAATTGTATTAAAGTTTAAAAAAATAATATCATCTAGAGAAAATTTTGAAGAAAAAGTCATGGAAGTTCTTAAAGTTATAATCGACGAGTGTAAAATATTCTTTATGAAGCTATGGAGTAGTCAAAAAGTAGTTGATAAGTTACTTTGCCTTTTCACTAATAATTATGGATAGGTCCTTAAAGCATTGTTATTTGAACATACTTCAGTGGAATGCACAAAGTTGGCGTCCGAAGTTATTGTTATTTGGCGAGCTTCTTAATCAAGAGAACATCCATATTGCGATTATTAGTGAAACGTGGCTGGAGCCGGACAGTTCACTCAGGTTATCGGGATATAACATATACAGGAGAGATAGGGCTGATTCATATGGTGGTGTTGCGATTATAACCCACAAATCTATAGAAACTCAAATATGTACCACTAATACTTCTATCAGCCCAGGTATTGAACTTATCCACATCCGAGTCTTAAACTGTAAGTATCTTGAAAATATTATTTCAGTCTACTGTCCATCCTCTGTTAGAACTACTGATACTGATTGGGATGCTGTATTTTCATTATATCCAAAAAAATCTCTTATAGCGGGTGATTTCAATGGCCACCACACGAATTGGTCTTATAAAAATGATAGTAGAGGAACTCAATTATTTGATGCTTCTATAAATAATGGTTTTAGCTCTCTTAACTCCGGCGAACATACTAGAATTAAATTAGTTGATGGTATACTGCAAAAGACCTCCCCCGATATTACGTTTGTTTCTACTGACATAGCTATATATTTTGACTGGAGAGTATGTAACGAAAATTTAGGTAGTGACCACCTTATCATTCAAATTAAAATGAAATTAGATTCTGAGTTACATTATAGAGAAAAAAGAAATTTCAAGAAAGCAGATTGGGCAAAGTATCGTAAATGTCTTGAGGAGTCTTTTAGTAACAATAGCATAGATAATAATAATTGTATACAAAATCAGTACGACTATTTTCTGGAAAAAATTAGAATAGCAGTGGATGAAAACATTCCCATATCAAGGATATGTACCAATCCTGAAGCCAAGTTTAAACCCAAAGATTATTGGAACGCAACATTGTCAGAAGCTGTTGCAAAGCGGAGATTAGCTTTGAGTAAATTTAGAAGAAACCCTACCCCAAGTAATTTACAAATTCTTGATAAACAAATTAGGGAAACCAAAATTCTTATTTGTCAAGCAAAATCTGATAATTGGCGCAAGTTCTGTAACAGTCTCGATGAGACATCATCAGTTTCAGAAATGTGGTCTCGAATGCGCTGGGTTAAAGGTATTCAGAAACCTAAGTTTAATCCGCCTAGCGATAAGGTAGAACAATTATTACGATCGTTAACTCCAGACACAGTTCGTAATAAACCTCCGAACTGTAACTCTGAAAATAGTTTATTAGAAACGCCTTTTACATTATGCGAATTAAATAATAGCATCAAAAGTAAAGACACGGCCCCAGGTTATGATGGTGTAACATACTCAATGATTCACAATCTCCCTGATGTGGGAAAAGTTTATCTATTAAATCTATACAATAAAATATTTCAAACCGGCTGTATCCCTAAACAATGGCGCAGTACACTAATTGTCCCTATTCCTAAAGCTACTACTGAAACAGGTCATGATTCCAAACTTAGACCTATAGCTCTTATGTCGTGCTTGTGTAAAATTCTTCACTCAATGATAGGGAAACGATTAGAGTGGCACATTGAAAAGAATCAAATTTTATCCTCTAGCACCTCTGGTTTTCGTAGAGGCCAATCAAGTTTGGACTGCTTAGGAAGACTTACATCATACATCCAAATTGCGCTTTCCAAGAACATCCCAACTCTGGGCTGCTTTCTGGATATAGAAAACGCATATAATAATGTAGCAATTGCAAAACTCGTATCTACTTTGGACGAACTAAGTGTAGGAAAAATTATATGTACGTATGTTTGGAACTTTTTGAATGATAGGGAACTTATAATTAAAAATGGTACAACTACTGCATCGAGGTGGACTAACCAAGGCCTGGCGCAAGGTGACCCCATCTCTCCTCTGCTATTTAATATTGCAACATATAGCATATGTCATCAAGTCAATAATGTTAATATATGTCAATATGCTGACGACTATGTTCTTTTTATAAGTCACAAAGATTTATCTTATTGTGAATACAATATGCAAGGTGCTCTAAATTCCATAGTATCCATTCTTCATGACCTGGGTTTGAATTTGTCTTCTAGTAAAACGAAATACTGCATTTTTAGTAGAGGTTTTAGAAAGCAACAAATTAATCTTCAAATAAATAATCACAATATAAATTCAACAGACTGTATTAAATACCTAGGCCTCTGGATGGATAGATCTCTTTTGTGGCGAAAACATATAAATGAAACTATGATTCAAACAACAAAATATTTAAATCTATTAAAAATATTAACAGGTTCGAGTTGGGGAATACACCCAAAATATCTACGCACACTGTATATCTCTCTTATAAGAAGTAGGCTAGATTACGCTAGTTACTTGTATGACAATGCATCAAAAACTCATACAGCTAAGCTGGACAAAGTTCAAAACCAGGCGTTGAGGATAGTAGGAGGATTTATTAAGAGCTCGCCAATCCACGTTATGGAAAGTGAGTTGTGCATTCCACCGCTGCATCTGAGAAGGAGGTATCTTGCATATAAAATCTGTCTCAAGGCTCAATCGTGGACTAACAATTTTACTATAGAACTTTTAGAAAATTTAAGTGTTCATTGTAGTAATAGTTACTGGCGGAAAAAAAATAAACCCCTTCTTGCACTGACCTTTCAAGAGACAAGACTACATGAAGTTAGTTCAAGTAAACCACTGGAAATGTTTACATTAGACATATGGATGTCATATATAAATATTAAAAAAGTAATTAATTTAAATTTAGACAGCGTCATGGGTGCTAAAAAATATTTGAATTTGAGTACGTTAAAATATAATATCATAAGAGAAATGGACATAAAATATAATAATAATTGGCAAAAGATTTATACAGATGGGTCGAGGAGTAACTATGGGAGAGGAGCTGCTTTCTATGACACTTCTCGAATGCACAGTTGTATGTTTCAAGTTAACGCAAATATTTCTATTATGTCTTTAGAACTTCTGGCCATATCGAAAGCTCTAGAGTATGTTACGGTTTGTGGACAACAAAGAATTGTAATATTTTCTGATAGCAAGAGCGCTCTTCAGCATCTGGCTCGAACAGCCTCTGGTAGCAGAGGGGTATCGATAGCCTACGTTGTCTTGCGCCAGATACATGCACTCCAGAATAAAGGCATGGACGTAATTATGCAGTGGATACCGTCACATGTTGGAGTCAGCGGAAATGAAGAGGTTGATCAATTAGCTAAAGCAGCCAGCTCTTTAGGTACCGAAATACCAATAAAACCATACTTTTCAGAATTCTTAAATACATTTAAAACTTCTATATATAATCTTTGGACGGCACAGTTTAATGACATTTCACAAACTAAAGGAATATGGTATAAGACTATACAAGGTCAACCTCCTCAATTCCCATGGTGTGCCAATAGTAATCTCGGTAGAAACGACATAGTTTTGGCCCACAGACTTCGTTCAGGGCACATTCCATCAGGAAAGTTTGCATTCCTCATGAAAAAAGTGGACTCTGCTAACTGCGCTGAGTGTGGCGTTATCGATGATGTTCAACACATTTTGATGGAATGTGCCAAGAATGAATCAGAGAGGAAAATTGTATTGGCCAGTCTTAGTATAAATGTTCGTGACGTGGGTGCTTTCCATGGCATTCTTGCCCAGCCAGGGTCCTCTGAGGCAAAAAGACTGTACAATTTAGTAATAAGTAGGTTTAGAAGTAGTTAATATTCATAATGTATGTCTGAGTAATTAGTATATGATACTTTTTTTTTAAATATATGTTTGTGTGTGTAAATTTAGATTAAGTTACGATGGGACTGACATGTCTTTTATGGATCAAAGTCCCTAAATTAAATAAAAAAAAAAAAAAAAAAAAAAAAAAAAAAGATACACTTAGTACTTTTTTGCCTTTCAGCTCATAATGTCAATTTCTCATAATGTCAACCGGACAAAAAAAGCACATTTCTTATAACGTCAACTTCTTAGAATGTCAACTTCGCAAAAAGACAACTTCTCGAAATGTCCACTTCTCTGAATGACAACTTCGCTTTTGGTCAACTTCTCATAAAGTCGAGTCTTAAATTATATATTCGCTAAATGACAACTCTTCCTAATTTGTGCTTTAAATGACTAATAAAAAAGAAAACCATGGTTTAACATTACTTTCTTACTAATTTTGCTAATAGATTTTCGTAGTTAGTAGTATTATGTAGTACTTCTAGGTGAATATAACTGTAGGTTGTGTGCGCTGTGCGAGCTGAATTGCACCTTATTGTATCGTAGCGAAAGTCCCTATTTCTTTAATTGATTTTGCGGAGTGAATCTACTGTACGTAGTACTATTATCTATTCTGTGATGTAGGTATTAATTATTCCTTTAGTGTAAATATGTAGGTGATGAAAATAAAATTTCAAAATTTGTATAATCAATCAACTATATTATTATGCGATGTATCAACACATAATACATATAAGGAAATAAAAATAACTCTAGATACATAACACAATTTCGAAAACCAAATGTAATTAAATTTACTTTTTATTTAAATAAAGAAAGTCGCAAATATATAAGTTTTGTAAAAAATGATGAAAGGTTGAGATTTTCATTCTGCAGTTCAATAAATTTGTTGGAATTAAATATCTAAGCCTTCCAAGAACGAAACAAAAAAAAACAAAAAAATAAATAAAAAAAAGGTTACGTTAAAGATACAATAAGGTGCAATTCAGCTCGCACAGCGCACACAACCTACAGTTATATTCACCTAGAAGTACTACATAATACTACTAACTACGAAAATCTATTAGCAAAATTAGTAAGAAAGTAATGTAAAACCATGGTTTTCTTTTTTATTAGCCATTTAAAGCACAAATTAGGAAGAGTTGTCATTTAGCGAATATATAATTTAAGAGTCGACTTTATGAGAAGTTGACCAAAAGCAAATATATAAGTTTCGTAAAAAATGATGAAAGGTTGAGATTTTCATTCTGCCGTTCAATTAAATATGTTGGAATTAAATATCTAAGCCTTCAAAGAACGAAACAAAAAAAAAAAACAAAAAAAAAAAAAAAGGTTACGTTAAATATACAATAAGGTGCAATTCAGCCTGCACAGCGCACACAACCTACAGTTATATTCACCTAGAAGTACTACATAATACTACTAACTACGAAAATCTATTAGCAAAATTAGTAAGAAAGTAATGTAAAACCATGGCTTTCTTTTTTATTAGCCATTTAAAGCACAAATTAGGAAGAGTTGTCATTTAGCGAATATATAATTTAAGAGTCGACTTTATGAGAAGTTGACCAAAAGCGAAGTTGTCATTCAGAGAATAGGACATTTCGAGAAGTTGTCTTTTTGCGAAGTTGACATTCTAAGAAGTTGACGTTATAAGAAATGTGCTTTTTTTGTCCGGTTGACACTATGAGAAGTTGGCATTATGAACTGAAAGGGATGATAAATATTAATTTATTTTAGCAAAGTTCCACGTCGAAGTAAACGTCAATAATGTTGTAAACAACTACCTTACTTTGTGCAAAACCATATCATTACAAAACGTTATACAAAATATCGACTTACCAACATCAAGGATACCGCATAATACGTTATTCGAAGCGCATGGCAACACTTACCTAAAACAAAGGATGTAATGTTAATACAACAAATTTATGAACATGCAACGACTCTTTTAATAGTTCGTACGATGAAGTAACCAGAGTTATTTTCTTGGTGTTCGTACTTCGTACACTACAAACACATAACAAAAAGCGTAACTTAAAATACGACTATAATAAAACAAGAACAATTGAGGTGGTTATAAATTGCGTTATGGACTACTTGTGACGTAAAGCTGAATTGATTCCAACGCACTGAGAGTAGTTGAAAAGGGCCTCCTATAATAAATAGTTCTAACTGAGCTTCAAATCAGTTACGGGCACAAGGTTCTACAACTATTATCGTGTTTAATGTGACTGTTATAGACCGATTCATTACTTGGTATTCTCCTCCTGTTAGCCTATTCATCTGTAACATTAGTGTTAAAATCGTACAAATCCTGTCAAAAAAACAGTCAATTTATCTGACAGTTACACAAAGTAGTGAAAGTAAACCTTCATAAAAAATATCACTTTGACGCCCCACAAGTCACACGACACGCTAGAATGTTTCCGACTTTAGCAAACTTTATTACATCCCAATATCAAGTTCATTCAGCATGTCCATTCGCTGTCCAAAGAGGGTGAAATAATAGTAATTAAGACGTATTCTTTTAGGGTTGTCTATTACGGACAATTTATTTGATGTGGCCACCCTGGAATTCTATTGTGCACTTCATGCCAGTCATTTCGGACATTGGGGGAATCGAATACATTGTCCTTTTAGATTAAATCAATTCTTTGTTCTGTTTTCAAAAGCATTCCTAATAACAGATATATATTGAATCTAATGCCCATCGTACACGCGTCGACTTGTTCAAGATCATGAACGGCTCTACATTACTCTCGAAGTTGACCGAGAAGTTAGACGAAATTAAAGGATAAAGGAAAAAGTTAGATTAAGTAAGACAAAGTAGCCTTCCAGTTTTTTTATACCACTAAGGTGGCAAACAAGCATACGGTCCGCCTGATGGTTAAGCCCCGTCACCGCAGCCTATAGACGCTTGCAATACCGGGGTATCACTCGCGCGTTACCGACCGACCCTGTTAAAAGTGGAGGACCTCACTCACCGTAGGAACACAACATGGCCGAGACCAATGCTATTTGGCTACGATCAGTCTCGTCTAATTCGTCTAACATCTGTTAATTTTGAGACTATAAAATTTTCGTATTCGTACAAGCGTTATCTGTACGCTTTGTTAGCGTACCTATAGGATACCAGCAGGGCTACTACGAAACGTAAATCCTAGATAGAAAATCCTAGAAGAATTTTAACCGTGAAATACAAGTTATTTCATGATTATAATTCAATGAACTACTAAAATAACCATAAAGTACAAGGTATTTCATGGATAGAATTCAAGGAATTACTAAAATAACCATGAAATACCTTGTATTTCATGGTTATTTTAGTAAGTTAGAAATATCGGATTAACGTTTCGTAGTAGCCCTCCAGCTTTGCACGATTTGTAGGTAAACGCGTGTACGAATATTAGTCGAAAATAAATACATTGTCTACATCGGTACCTACCATAGTAGGTAAGAAAGAAAGATAATTCTTTTTTTCTTTCATATCTACGTCACTTTTAATAAATAACAATTGAAGGCAATGGTGTTAAAAGATTCGAAAGTGGCATTAAATAAATCTTATCTAAATGAAACTCATATGGAGCTACCAATTGATGGCTTTTAAATTGCTTTATTAAGAGGCTTTCAGACTAATTAACTATCTTAATCGCCATATATTTCTGTTGAGATAGGTTGACTGCGACCGAAAATAGCCGGTTAGTGGTCTACACGTAAATTAGAATACATTTCTAGTTCGGTCGGAACAATGGACTCGCAAGCCGCTGTCTAACTACTAGCGAGTAGGCGGGGTAACACCGAATCATGCTCCTGCTCAAAAAAAGAGTGAAAATACTAAGAAATAAGAGAAACTTTCTGTTTTCTATAAATGTCTTTACATGAAAAAAAAATCATGTAATGAAAATTCTTTTTAAAAAAAATTTTTAACACTTTGTTGTTAATATGTGTAAACATGTCCTTTAACTTTCTAGTATTAAAACGTCTCGCAGCTAGATGGTCAGCGGACAGACGGACATTTCGAAGCCACAGTGTAACCTTTACGGCACCCCCGCGCTGGCCCTCACAGCGTAGGGGAGCGTCCCCAAGGTGGCGGATAGGGGAATGGTCGGTAGTACAGCCTAGCTACACTAACCGGCTAAGTCCGATGGACTCGCTGACCAACGACGGGTGTGGTCCTCCAGCATTTCGGGGGTTGTGCGGCGGGTTGACACCTCGCCCACGTAAAACCAATGTTGCTGGTGAAGCGTATCCCGTTAGCGCTTCACTAGCTTGCACAACATTGTCACTAAAAAAAAACCTTTACGGCACACTTTGGCTTCGAAATGTCCTATGGCCTCTATGGCGAAACTATAAGAGTACCTTGTTTACTACGGACTCCAAAATGCTGAGTAGAGAGTCACGCTAGCAGTCAAACATCTGCTTACCTCCCCGGAAATAACGAACAGAGGGAGAGAGAATCAAAACAAAGTTGTATAACAAGAATTCCACTCATCTTGTTACATTTCCCACAAAAGGATAGTTATAGTTAGCTGAAATGTCTTAACGTATTGTGCGTTGAATAGTAAAGATAACAAGTGCGGTTCTACTGTAATTTTATGGTAGACATACGTCTTACTAGCTTTGTACCTAATGGGAATTTGTTATTGTTAGTGACCGGCAGTACAAGGAACTCTTTTATTAAGCATTTTAATATCACCAGTACTTTTTATTATTTTTTATTTTTATTTATTAAAGTTTATTGATCACAGTCAACCATTGGGAAGTGCAGAAATTCGAATGCGGTTTTTACTCATTCTTTTGTTTATAAAAATATGTTATCACATCTTTAAACATGCTTTGGGAAAGTATATACGTCGGTACCTCAACTTTAGTAAATTTGATTTCAACAATAGGCCGCCTTGTTGCGAACTAGCTACAATTTTTTTCCTTGTATTGCAAATAGATGCTCTATTCATGAATCTAAATTAATCAATTAAAATTATTTCACCTATAACCACTATAATCTGTGTATTCTGTTATAATTACCTATATTTTTTTCTTTTATGATAACCTCATCTCATAAAGTGAAACCCAAAATTTATATGACAATAATCTACATTGCATCAACAAATGAGCTATAAATAATATTTTAATCTTATTAGACGCTCTCTCTTTAGATAGAACACGAAACAAAGCATTCTAATCTTAACATAAATAGGCTGTATCATAATATATCGTAAAAACAACAATAAAATTCTGATGAATTGCACACAACGTCGGATTGCGACAACTGCCAACGAGTGCTATCATAGAAATACGTAATAAAATTTGTTATAAAAATATACCGTAAAATACAATTTATTGCTTACGTCGTTGAAATGCTTACGTTGATGTTAGAAATGAGCCAAGTTATATCTAACTAGTAAAATACTCGCACTTCGTTTGCGTATATCTCGCTTTCCGTGGGAATTTTGAAAAATTCTTTCTTAGTACACCCCTAGACGTCGTAAAGAACCAAGATTCCAATTGGAATCTCTGGATCCAGCGGTTTGGGCTGTGCGTTGATAATATAGTTAAGTCAGTCAGGACTTAGAATTTTATATATATGTTACAGTCATTTGATTAAATTGCTGTTATACATAATGACTGGTCATTATACATAATAATCAAATTGTCTAGGCAATGTGATAAATTAATCACTTTGCCCGGACATTATTCATAACAGCGGGTCAAAGTTAGGCAAAGTAATAAAACGCGGAATCATAAGAAAAATTCGCGCCTCACAACAGACATTGGTGGGCTAGGTTAGGGTCATCTTGTGATTATAACCCGAATTTTTCTTACGATTCCGCGTTTTATTACTTTGGCTAACTTTGACCCGCTGCTGTTATGAATAATGTCTGAACAATTTTTTTTTTAATACTTTATCCAAATCTTCGAAGATATTATATAAATCTGCTAGTTAATGTGATTAATTCTGTGTCATTTATCACTTTGTCTAAATTGAGTAATCATTATAAATAATGGCTAGATAGTATATATAATATCCGGATTTATTACTTTGGCTGAATCATATACATATATAGATGATAATCGTACCTTGAAACCTCATCATCTTTTAAATCCGATGTAATTACTTGACAGCGTTCGATTACATCGATGCTTTAATTTCTTTACTAGTTTAAAATGTATATGTAAAGCTGGCGCCAGATAAGGCTTTACATTATTTGTACAAAAGAACATAACTTTAACATAGTCTTCAAACAAATGTGACAAATTTCCAATATATCGAAAAATGGACGAAATCGCATGTACGAGTTAGCATTCCATTTATATTCTGAAAGCACGCTAAGGGTGTCTCATTATTTTTTTGCTTCTACTTTCTGAGACCACACACGACCAAAACGACACAAGCACTTTGCGTTCAAAAATGAATTAATAAAATCAAGACTTAAATTGTCCCAAAGAACCGGGACACACCACCTCGTAATGATGTGGGAATTGTATAAAGTAAACAATTCACGAGTATGCATATTTCCACTGGGATGGTTCCGTATAAAAAGCCTTACGTCGAATGAAGTTCTAATAGGTAAGTATACATAATTATAATAATAAATTCATTCCCTGGAGACCTTACTCACCGTAGGAACACAACATAGCCGAAAGCAATAATAGCTATTTGGCTACGATCTTCTTTAAGGTGGAGGTCCTTCCCCACCAAAAGTCGAATGAATGAAAAGTCTAGATTTAGTACCTTAAATTCTAAAAGTATAATTAATCATAATTCCATATTTTATGATTTCATATCAACAACATTTATGACGTTATACTTGGAATTTATGTTTTGATCCGTTACTAAGTAGATACTCATTCATTTTTTGTTTTTTTGTTTTTAGTAAGGCACCTAGATCCCACCTTTGGGCAAAAGCTTTTGTGCTCCTTTCATTTCAATTCAACTACGAGTATATAATATCAACCTGGATGACGAATTTCTTCATCTGTTTTTAAATCATCCTCTTTTTAAAGGAAAAACACTACAAGGAATCCTAAAAGTCAATTAAAACTTTACATGGGATATTTTCGTCCGTATTCAATTATTTCCCTTTTACGTTTACGCTCGAAACTCGGTTAATTAAGTTTTATATTTAACTCTACTATCGAGTTACGGGAGCGAAGAACAATATTAAATACCATTAACTTGTCGTCGGCAATGCTGCATTGAACGCCTATCGATGATTACTAATTGATTTCTTAAATGCAGTAGCTTGTATGGAATGTACATTTAAGTGCTTTGACAACAGAATAGCCACCTGCGTAAATATTAGCGTGTATCTATACTGGATTGGTTCTACATAGAACACGTGAGTTTTATTGACTAGAAACGGCATCATGTTGGTTTAACTTTATTTTGAAGAAACAATAATAAAAAGTTACATTTCTGTGATTTCTACATTGTAGATTCGTAGTCATCAAGTAGATTCTAAACTAGTTGTTAAGAACCCTAACTGTAGTGGCACAATAATTAGTTTTTTTTTAATTAAGAAGAATTAAAATTCAAAAAAATCCAGTCGTTTAGAAAAGTACCCAATTCTAGAGATTAAAAAATATTTATATTTTTTTGTGTTATTTATATTTACATTAATTGTATAAATAAACATACTATTTTAAGAATGACATCACGGTCCTTTCTGTTAATAAAATAAATTGATGTCAGTTACTCAATGGCCATACTATTTAAATTCTCAATGCATAAAAGGTAAAAAACTCATTTCCTTTCAACACATCAGTTACGGATGAGCAACGAAAAATAAGCGCATTTAATTATGTTCTGCCTCTGGCCTACAATCGTTTCGATCGATGTTTTACAATTTTTTTACGAGAAACAATTTTTTTTACAGTAAATTTCGTATTATGTCGGTAATAAATCGCTGTCGGCAGATTATTATTGTTGGCGAATTACTGGCAGCCTATAAGGCTTTGATTAATCATTTACATTAAACTGCATATGCTCTGGGCATTGACATAATCAATGTGGACGTCTCTATCATTATTTGCGGTTAAGACCTAAACGTAGTGTTGTCAAAACGTAGTTTATTTTCTTTATACATATATACAAATTGTAAATGACAAGAAAAAGTGCCTGTGAAGGTCTAATTTCTGAAATAAACGATTTCATTTCATTTCATTTCACCTGGCCGTCAAAGACTGTCAAAACCAAACAAGAACAAGCAAGGCTCTCTCTCTCTTAGCAAGTATGATTCTTATCATCTTTGATTTGGGTAGCACATACTCCCAAATAAAGATTTAACCTGATAATGTTGGAATCAAATTGTGTAGAGTTAAAATTTTCAACCTTCATGATATGTTCTTCTTCTATCTTGATATTGAATATCTTTATTTAATTAATAGCTGACAACATAGTTACTTTAAATGTTACATTTATGAAATTATTTTAATTTCTGAACTTTTATTATTTAAAATTCTGTTATAAAGCGTTTTAAAACGGAATTTTTTATACCACGTCTAGAGTTTAATTGGTCTGTGGCACAGACTTGTCTCGCCACCGGCACTGAACATCTCTCTCAAGGACATTTCTTGTTATGGCTCATGAAGAACCATCAATGGTGTCATGTTCACACAAAATGATAGTCATTCGTTCGTTATAAATATTCAGTGTCGATTATGAAGCCCAAACGTACCATTTACGGATTATCAGCAGTGTAATATTTTTTTACATGCAAAACGTAATGTAAAATGTGCCATCCGCTTTTTTAAGAAATTTAAGTTACTAAAAAAATTGTAGGTATATTGAAAATTTATCTTATGTAAAATTATGTTAACTTATATGACACGCAACTAATAATGGGTTCGGCCGGAGAAGTAAAAGGAAAAAATAATAAAACAATAGGGACAACAAGAGAAGACTACAAACCCAAAGAACAAGATAAAAACAAGTTAATGAAAAAACAAATCAAGCATCATTCTCACAGAATATCGGCGTGAATGTCGTTCGGTGACTGAAAGATTCACAGATTAATTTTTCCCTATTCTTGCCTTCCTTGGCCGGCTTGCTTGATTGTTTGTCAGCCATATGTCATAAATGCAAAAGACAATTTCATGTTATGTGATTGCAAATTGTTCAGTCACATTTGCAATTTCCATGACATAAATGACCAATTTCAAAAAGCGATTCGCAAGAACGCCAACTGATATGGTCAATTTATGATAAATAATTATATGTCACGGACAATTCATAGTCAGTTGTTCCTGCATTGTTGCGTAGGATTGCAATACTAAAGCTTTGAATGTACTTTGCTAACCCACACATTATATCCATAGGCGAAACAACAGCAAAACAACAGTTCATAAATCATGAAGGAAGAAAAGTCGAGAAGAACGGGATATTCTTGTACTCGTTTGACAAGGTTCGTCATCATCATCATCTCAGACCAGAATGCCACTGCTGAACAAAGTTGACAAGGTTCCAAGCAGCAAATTAAGACTAGTTGTGTAAATGGCGAAACCCGTGCGAATGTCGTTTCTCCAATACTAAACCTTTACTGTTATCTCACAGGAACTGCTCTTCGATAATAATATACCTGGACGAATTACATAACACCATTTATGTGTGTCGTGCGTGTCGCTGTGTGTCGCACTCTAAACGGACACGCAAGTCAAGCAACACCTACCCTAGCCAGTGTTTGGATGTGTTTCGTTATTTCTCCGTGTTTCGGAAGGCACATTTAGACGTCGGTCCTGGCTGTTATCGATGGATAACGGTAAGCCAAGCCTTGGTGGCTTGCAAACTACCTTGGTGGCTTCCACGCTCTTCTGAATTTTGATTGCAATATTATTATTATTTGTTGCTGTGGGCTTCAAAATACTGCTTCGACCATTGCTGATCTTTTGTAGTGCCCTTTAATTAAATTTCCCTGTCCAGACTGGTTGCCTCTAGGAACTTCCAGATGTGCTGGGCAGAGAGCTGTTGTATCTCCTCTGGAAGCAGAATATGCTTTCCCATGTGTATACTTCTTTTGTACATGAGTGGTCCGCAGGAGCAGAGAATGTGCATGGCACTTTCTTCTTCCTCTTGGCAGAATCTGCACATCGCGGACTGGCTCATGTTAAGGTTAAACAGATGTTTATTAAGTTTGCAGTGTCCTGTTAGTATTCTAGTTAGTATTCTAGTGATTGCAATGATTAAGACTAGGTACTAACCTAGTCTTAATCATGTATTTTTCGTATTTTTTTAGAATGCCGCGAAGGATGCGCATGACAACATGGACCTAGAAAAAAAGGCGGACGGAATCTTGCTAAGAAAGAATTGAAGCACCCTAATGGCGGCGGCGTAACTATGCGTGAGTGTGAAATGGCTGACCGGCACGCACACGTTCACACCATAGTAAGCCGGCCGGTTCGTACGATATACGATATACGCGAGGTGGCTTACTATGGGTGCTTCACTTTTTAGTTTCAGTGATGGTGTCCGCCTTTTTTTCTAGGTCCATGCACGAGAATGGGAGAATAGCAAGAATAACCATAAATGCATAAATTGTGATGAGAGCAATGTAGTCTTATAAAGATAACATCTCGCTAAAATATTTTTCTTAATACCCATTATTTCGTAATATTGTTTAAACAACCGTGTGCACCGTTTACATAATGTTATCAGTTAATACTGAAATTGCAAATTGCGTCATTGTTTTAACCAATAAGACTGGTAATAATAAAAATAAAAATGAATTATCTACCAAAGTATATATTTATGAATCTATCAAAATTTGTCACTTTATAGACCTTCCCTAAACATTGCCGACAGCTGTTCTAGGTCCTAATTAGTTGCTAGCCCTGTCCTGCCCTGTAAACTAAAAAAATACTCTCTTCCAAATCCTATGTCTTATTGAATAACATTGCTGACGGAAGGTTCCACTATTTTACTGAACTTGCTAATAAAAGTCAACTTTATTAACCGTTATGCATCGTATAGTGAAATAGAATAGTCACTATTAATGTATTTCAAATGACCCACGCGCTAAACATTACCAGTAACTAATTTGAATATCATTTCACTTAAAGAAATTGTTGCCTTAATTATAAATAAATTGTTCAGCACTTAAAAGCTCTATTTAAAAGCTATTTTATCGTTAACAGCGAAATACCGAGCATATCAGAAATATATAAGTAGTATGGAGAAAAACAAGCTGAACCGGGCGCGTCCAGCATCCCACGCGAATTCTACAGGGACAGTCGTCAGATCGCCTGAGCTGAGATGAAACTAGGGTTAGATCTTATGCATGGTACCAATAGTCAAAAGAATTTTGGAAGTAAGTTACATATAAGTAATTCTTGTTAGACTTTTTTTTTCTTTCCTTCCGAATGACCTCGCCAGACAATACACGGTTTAAAACTTTGGTTTGGAACCAAGATACACAGTGTAAAATAGTATTGACAAGAAGATGTAAGATGAAATCACAGTCTATGGTTTTTTTAAACTTACCAAACCAAAGTTTCAAACCGCCTAGCGCATGCTTTTATGATAACATAATGTTTTTTTGTACTGTTTACATTTAACATGCCAGTTATATTTACCTGCGTTGAATGATAAGTTAGATCAGACGGTATAACAACACACTAGATGCAAGTCCGTATAACACATGTCACGATGTTAAAAAACTAAGAACTAAAATAAAAAATTGTTTCTTTTTCTTTAATCTCTTTTGACAACCCTGAATCATCACACCTTGTCTAATAGGTCCGCTTAGTACAGTAACTGCACTCTGCCACAGATAAATAATGTCGCCGAGAACTTGAAATGGACCTAGTAGTGTGGTAATGCGCCATTTCTAAGTCGTACTGCCCGTGTTACTCAGTGAAATAAGTACCTAACAGCAATAACAATCTATTGACATAAAATGTTGCGGATACTTTATAATCTTTCGATTTATTTATATGACTGTGTATTTATGATACGACCAGATGGAGTAACTGCTGAAATGACTGCAAGAAGATCAATATGTAAGAAGAAAACACTGCCGACCTGAAATGATCCCAAATGAATGAATGACCTGTAATGTAAATTTAAACTGTCCTATAATTTATTCCCTAGTTTATAAATAAATCTTGGTTGCCACAATTGTCTTAATCAAATGCTGATAAATGTAGATACTACAGACAGATAAAGGTAGCTAACATGACTACCACTAGAGATATGGATGAAACACATCGCCTACTGATAATTAGGGAAAAATCTAATATTTTGTTTTCCGGCTGCAGTACTAGTCCTAACTAATATTATAGATGAGAAAGTGAGTTTGTTTGTTTGTTATTCCTTCACGGCTTAACTAATCATCCGATCATTATGAAAATTTGTATTTATATTGTCAGGGGTACAGAGCCCAACATAGGCCCAACATACTTTTTATCCCGTGAAAGTATGTTATTCCAATGGGAAAATATTTTTTCTACTATAGAGGGCGCTGTATCGGCCAACAGATAGCGCCACAAGTCGCGCCGTGGGTTTTGTTGTCAAACGAGATCTATGTCATAAAATTAACCGCGAGTGAAGCCGCTCGGAAAAGCTAGTAATAAATAAATTTTAAGTGTAGTATGTTACGTAGTCAATTCTCATATTGTTTTATGACCGTTCAGTAAAGTTGAAAATGAAAATAAGTAGAAAAAAAGTATGGACCAAGGCAATGAACAAACACTGTTGTAATATGCGCCTTTGATATAAAAATAAACCTTGGTCGCTATAATTGACTTAATCAAAGCCAGTAGGCCTACGTGTTGTATAAATTGCTACATTTATATTCATAGCAGCACACAACTCCACAAACTTGCTATCGCCTCTTGTACAAATTCAAAGTTTAATCGATAACGATTTTTCATACAAAACATGCGTGGTCGTTATCGAAAATTATGATGAAAATAGAAATTTTATTTTTATGTTCCTGCAACTTTCATAACCTGTTTGATTTTGTTTTATAAAATCATTTTTAGAAGATTGCACTTCCATATTTAATTTTTGTATTCGGTTATCCAGGTATTTAAGAAGCTAATGCATGGTAGTGGTATAGGCAGCGTAAGTGACACAGTTTACATGGAAATAATTATAATTACAAGTCATCTTAACAATTTATTGAAATACTTAATAATGTAATACAATGCAATACGTAATCTCTTTCGTAATACTCTATTAAATCAAACTCAAAATCCATCTAAGCATTAACTAATTAAAACAACGTACCTATGTACATACTAAAACAAAGTTTGTACTCGTTCACCGAAGTACACATCCTAATTAGATGCTTGAATGTAGAGCGCAAGGGTATTAGGCTGATTACACATATTAGTATAGTATTAAGTGAGGTTTATTGCAGAATTGACGTAACCGTAATGTAACCGTATTACAGTAATATAACCCAATAAATTGCGTCAGACGAACGTCACATATGAACTAGAAAATAACATTCCGAAGGCTGTGTTTTTTCGATATTCGATGTTGAGTTAAACTAAAATTCATCTGAGTTTATTGTTTTTATTAGTGACACCGACAACACTTTAGAATTCTCTTTGTTTCTTCTTTAATGTAACAGTGACATATAATATACCTAATGTGTCATTAAGTTTAAAACCTCACTGCGAAATATAACGCACATATCCTTCTGTGAATAAACGATTGGACTTACAATATTTCATTATAGGTACTTGACGCTAAGTCTACCATAATTAGTACTAATTATTAACATTTGACAGTTAATAAACATCTTTATTTAGAATCATAAGGCTAAATCGTGACTGGCATTTATATTTACGATACCTCATTATCTGACACAATAATTTTAGTGATATCATAGAAGCATAGTCAAGCGCGGTAAGCATAATAACACTTAAGTAACCTTCTTATTTACATAGCATGTTAAGTAATCAATTAATTTAATAAATCATGAATTACCAATTGGCAGTTAACTCATGAAATGACCTAAGGTCTGCAAAACAATAAAATATTAATAAATTTTCATAAAAAGTCCTTTGACCAAGTTCTTTTTTGGGCTTAATTTTTTTTAGATAGGAAACCCTAAGGGACTTTAAAAAAAAGGGCAGCACTCTATAAAGAATAAAATTCGAAAAACAAAAAAAATAAGATTTTACACGTTCACGCCACGCGTACTTCCGCTGACGTTTTCATACATTACTTACGAAGTAACTATTTATTTTTATATCTACATTCAAGCATATTTAAAAGCTTTATTTTAAGCCGCGAGCTTAGTACGAGTTTTTTGGTCACATTCGAACGTGTTAACGTTTACAAGCCGACCAAAATGTAAAACTGTTTTATATTGTGAATTTATCAGACGCGTGTTACATATCCAAATTAGCCGGGTTACTCACTTCGAAACGTGAGCAAGTAAGCCGCATAATTTCGATATGTAGCAGGCGTCTTATAAATTAAGCACTCAGGTATATTTACTTGGCCTTAAAATAAAGCTTAAAAACAATGACAGCATACCGCAGCATAATAAAATTCTGACGTAATTTACCAATGGTGTAATTGGAAAATTGTATATATTGTACATGGTAGAATTAATGGTACTGCCCTAGTTCTTACTTAACGGTCAATCGACTTTATATTTGCAGTTCTGGGAAAAACTTAAAGCCATTAGACGAACAGTTATTTAAAACACATAACGTTGCACATGTAACTTGGACATGTTAGGCTGTATATCTATACGAGTCATGGTTCTTAATAGAAGTGGATAAGATCGCGGTGTCTTCTGATATATTTTATTTTCCTAATATTAACTGAACTGGATTTGAACATGTTGGCGCCTTAGTTAATAATTTTTTTGTACGACCAATGAGTTTAATCCTTTTTTATGAAATTTCAAGATTTTCCTTTTGGCACTATGGCCACTATAATAGTTTTTAATCATAATTAGAACTATTCATTCTAATTTCTTTCATTATCTTAATGCCACTTTACTACAAAGATTCTAAGGACCTGTCTTACAGCTTGCGGATAAGTCCACTTAACTTATTTATCAAATAAAACCAGTCATAACTTTTATATATTGAAACAGTACCCAGGGCACAGACCTGTAAATTTTAAGTAAATCTTTAATTAATATAACTAATTACGTAAGCGTATGACGGTATAATAATGAACCAACTTGTATTTTATCGCTGAAATGGATCTTATCACCCCATCCCTCACTCCAATCTGTTGACGTCTTGATAAGTGGATATACAGCTTTAAATGGATATGTTTGCAGAAAACAGTAACGGGTTGCGATGCAGTCAATGGATTCAAAAAACTTGTCCGGACTCCAGACGCCGCTCGGACGACACTGATCGTTGTTTTTAAACGGTCTTATTATAAAATAAAACAGATTTCTTGGTCATTATAAAACGTTTTATTTGTCTATTTACGTTTAAAGTGTTTTTAGCATCTTTTAATGTCATAGCGGAGGCAAACAAGCAACCACCACGATTCAATTCGAGTCCCTTCAAAAGAGTAAAGCTCGAAAAAAACAATGAATTTTTCTGAAGTCAAAGTAACACAATGCCTTAATTTCGAAGCAGTCCTTTACTAAACAATGTAGAGACAAAAACCACCACGGAGTTGTTATAAAAACACTTTAAACCCTTACAATAAAACAACTTAAGCACATTAAATTAATGATAATGTGCAATAACTTGTTTTGGAGAATGCCTACAGTCTATCACATCGACTTTGCACGACTTTGCGTGTACAACAAGCTTTTCACTGTTAATATTCATTTATTTTTATTTCAGCCTGAGTGCATATCCAACTCAATTAAGTTGTCAAATGTCAACGCATGTCTCTTGAAAATTAACACCTTTCAATAATAAACGAGAGAAAACTGTAATATTACGATTTAAATTACTTAATTAAAGTGAAATGTTAAAAGAATGTTATTGTAGTTTAACGTAGGTAATCGATAACTTTAGTATTCAAAAATAACTCTTGAGTAATTAGTACTTAATATATATTTGTTTAAATAGTTTTTTTTAATGACAACATCCTTTTTACCTTGATCTATTTTTGCATGTGATCATCTAAGAGGTTTATTGATTTTTTTATTACCTATCAAAGTCCCACTTTTAGGTAAAAGCGTCCAATCTGTTCCACCTCTAAAGAAAGTAACCAGTGCAAAAAATAGATAGTCAGAATACGCTTTACAAGTTTGCAATAGACAGACAAAAATACAGAAGATAAAAGCAGATAACTTACAGGCAGGTGTTTGTAACAAGACCTTATTACTAACAGCAATCTTTTCTTAATAGCTAATTAAATTCAGCACTTTCAGTGTGATTTTAATTTTATTTGCACTTATAATAATTGCGATAAAGCCGAGATCTGGTAGCCAATCAGGCTGGTTCAGCAGAGGATCGTACCAACACCGTTAAAACATAACTGTACATAATGTGAGCCCACAATGCCACTAGTTAACACCGCACCTTCACATCGCGTGCAATTTAAAACTGCACATTACCAATTAAACTTGATTATTCCAATTATTTAAAGGAATCTTTACAAAGTATTGTTCCGTAAGTACGGTTACTGATGTTAACTTTAGCATCATTATCACTAAAATGACTCGTACTGAAAATAATGTTCAAGACAAGACAGCCAAAACGCGGCGGATTCATGACAACTTTGCTCTTTCTAGACAAGATTTAAAAATGAATATTAGACGAAAAAGGAGTGGAGAAAAAGAAAAAGTTATTCAATTGTTTAAAAATCAATCTTTACTTAGTTTGGCATTAGATGGCGCTGTTTGATAAATTGTACCGGAATTGAAAAGTTCGATTGAATTCAGTTGCCAAGATCTATAGCAGCATTAACAATCTATTATTACTTATTCTGTCAATTAAAACCTGACGATAAATAAACCAGGGCCGGTTGTTGTCAATATATCAAGTAAGCTAGTTCATACACCGTTTTAAGACTGACGGCACAAGTACGATGGCCTGACGTCCGCCGTAGACCGTAAAGCTTCATTCACTATACCAACTCCGACACATAAAATACTAAACAAAATAAATCCTTAAAAAATATTTAACTTTTTATAATATCAATCCAGTATATGTATGTTTTTTTTTTGTTCAGCTACTCTCTGGTTGTATAAAAAACAAGCTGATGCCCGCGGTTTCAGCTGTGAAATCCTGGATCCCGGTAAGTGATTTAAATCATTAAGTAGCATTTTTATCGAAACTTTCAGTAGAATTTATATATTTTATCTCAGTTAAATTTGTGGCGTCAACAATAAATGTTTATATATTATATTAATAAATGATGGTTGCCATTTTTCTGGGGCATCTTGATTCTGGATCGATTTCGACAGGACCGCAGGGGTTTTACTGTCATTAACTTTGTTATAAAGCATGTTAGGTATATTTAATATAAGATGTATTTAATTATTAATATTCTCAAAATTCCTACAGGCATCGAGGCTGCTGATAATTACATGTAACCGACAGGCGTAGTTCAAAGGCTCTGTACTTTATGCCTTGTATATAACTTTGGCTGGACGCACACCAAGCTGGTAAGCAGCCGTAACATAATAAACGCTTTTAACTGTATAACTAGTAATAACTAGTATAATTTGGCCTTAGGGTTAGCAGCTGTCTAGACAATATTAATAGCTTATAAAGCTTTCTAAGGAGTACACTTCGTAAAACATATCTTTTATAAACGACTTGGTTAATTTAATTATAGTTTGAAGTTACGATTTCGAAATCGATTTGGGTTGAACTATTGATTTGTTTTATTTTATTACTACACAAAGGCTGTATTGTTTCATAGTAAGTTCATTATTTTTACCAAAAAGTAATAACATAGAAAATATTTTCCTAATTCAATTTCACTGGACTAGACGGGGACAAAACAGTAAAATGGTGGTCCAAATCATGAAATATCTGTACTTAAACTGTACTTTTAAGAAACTTTGATATGAAGAAATCCTACTAATATTATAAAAGCGAAAGTTATGTGTATGTTTGTTCTTCACGCTCAAATGGCTAAGCCAATATTGATATTTGGTATATAGGTAGCTGATACCTTGGATTAACACATACACGGTACTTTTTATCCCGAAAAATACTCAATTTCCGTAGGATTTCATCAAAAGTCCGATATAGATGGCGCTACTGTGTATAAATAAATACACGCAAACGAAGTTGCGCTTGTTTCACTAGTTTAAAATATGAATAATAATAATAAGCTACAAATATGTATTAAAATTAAGTGGAAAGATTTTTGAAGTTCAGCAAAATAATGTATGCTAAGCTGAACTCGCAAACACACCGTTAGGTGACTTAAATACACTGATACCAGCTACCCGCAGTTGACACTAATTGTGGGAAACGAACAGAAGAAAACAAAAGTACTCCTAAAATTAATTAAAACATATGAGAAAGCTTCAACCCACCTCAATTCCGAGTGCCCGTATACAACGGTTGTCAACTTGTCAATTTTAATGGTAGTCCCTTTTAACCTTCTTTTAACCTCAAAGAGTACCACTTACATGTGTACAATTCACTGACTCATCTACTAAACAATCCTGTTGACCTTATACAACAGAATTGATTGCTAATTGCCGTTACGACTTAATTTAAAACATGGCTTGTCTATTTATTTTTCATTCGTTTGTTCTACGGTAGAACTTACGAAAGATTTTTTCTTATTGAAAATTATGTCATGGAAAATTTTTTGCAATGCAAATTATCGTTTTAAATGTATTAATGTTTTGAACAATGCCATCTAGTGATACCGTTTCATAAATTGGCACGATTCGAAATTAGAAAAAACAGTTCACTACTTAAAATTATGTCTTCATTAACAAATCCTATAGATATAGATGCTATTAGTTGTTCACTGTCATTCTTGAGGATAATTAAATGCGAAAGTGACAAAACAGTGAAGAACAAAACCTTTATCAAAAAAAATTGTTTTAACAATGCTATTGTCGAGATGTGAAAAAAAAATGAGTTAAACATAAGTTATAGAAAATAATCTATTCCCACATAATATTTGAATTTGTTCAAAAATACTTACCTATTCTCCAAATTTTCAATGTGATTCCCTTCGAGAGTGAAAGTGGCGGGCCTCGGTTTTTTTATATAAATTCCTCACACGTATCCTTAACCCGATGTTAAGTTACTACCTGCCACGTCGCTGTCGTAATCGGACAGAGTATTTCTTATTCAAACACATGGAAGTCACGTCCGATTATCGTCATTATTGCACCTTAAAATTTATTTTGTCCGTTTAAAACTTAAGGTTTAACTTAATCTCAATTAAATTCTGCAAAGAAATTGTAATCATTCTTAATTATTCTTTGATTTTCAAGCAGATATACAATTTAAATTAACTAGAAATGGTCGCGAGGAAATGAAACATGTGACAGTAGCAGCTATTAATGTTGGTGATAAAAGAAAAAATAGCTGAATTGTGTGTTGTGATGATTTTTAGTTAATGAATATAGGTAGGTCTAAATGTGATGGCTGAATGAACGAAGGAAGAATTGTTGAAGGAACAGAAGGGAGAAATGTGATCAAGGAAGCAATAAATATTGAGCAGGTATTTGAATAGCAAAGGATATATGATGGAGACGACGAATGATAGGGCGAAGTAGAAGAGACTTACATGCTGTACCGACCCCACTTAAAGTTGGATAAGGATAGGAAAAAGGAAAGATAAGTGATGGAGCAGAACATGTGAATAATGAAATTGAGAGTTTTAAAGATACCAAAGGTTTATTATGTTTTTGAAAATCACCATCCATCGATGAGTCACCATCTTATCGAGTTTTTCGTTCAGTGTAAATATACCGTAATGGTCAGGTCGTGATAACGAGGCGCAATTTGAATGCGACGAATTCTTGGCCGCACCTACATGTGTTTTACGTGATTTTACAATGAAGCCGATAACTGCATTGGAACCTGATATTAACTAAAAGGTAAAGTTTAAAGACCTCTTCTAATGTTTGGTGTTAGATGATGATGGTTTTTAATCAATATGTTAAAAAACTTGTATAAAAATGTTAGTAATGTCAAGAATAGAGGTGAATCAGGAGATCTTGAGATAATTGTTCTTTGGTTTAGTTAGTATAACTACAGTAGTTTTTATTGTATTCAACTCTCAAAAAGATTTTTATTTGATTCATATTGAAGTTCATTTAATTTGAGAGAAGTTGTGATGATTTCGATTTGTTGATTTTTTTACAACAAGATGGGAAGGACATAGCAAATATAATGTGACCATCTGTATTTAAAATCTAGTAATATTACACATAATCTTATGCAGTTTTATTAAACTACCTATTCAGTTGCTAGCCCCCATAATACTCCCACATGATCAAGTTAGCACAGACCTTCATTTAACAATATAACCGTATAGAATCAACATTTATAACCTATTGACTGTGACCCTGGCTTCGCCTAAAATAGAGTTTTACCAGTGTTTACGTGACGTGATCTTTTAGATTAAGAATAGAAAAGAAGTTTTTCAGCCACCTGTGTATAAAGATTGATTGATTTGGTAATTTATTACTATCCCATATTCCGGGATAAGTACCGTTTAAGTCGATCCAAGTCTATCCGTGTGCCAAGTCTCATCCAAATTAAGCTTTAATTTTTGATTCCATGAAAATTTCTAAGTTGTCATCAAACAATGCACCAAGCACATCGAGCTGTTATAAAATCTCTGTGGCCAAACATCCAAATATCAGCCGATTTTATGTGATTGAACAAACAAACATTCAAACTTTAATATTAGTAGCATACAACAATACTATACTGCTCTAACGAGCAACAATAATCCCATTGAAACACTAACAACCGGCATTGAGCAGAAGGCGATCCTGAGTCGCCTCAGGCACACTATTTATCATAACAAGAGCCACAATGACCATTGGCAGAAACGCACTACCTACGTACGGCGAACTGATACACATCCCTTTGTAGATTCAAGTGAACCTGATTTCACTGTTCTAGAGTTCAATGATCTTGTTCGTTGTTAAAATTACAGATAATTACATGTTCTGGCTATAGAGATAGATAAAGATGAACAAACGAAGTTACTATGATAGTAGATAGAAACTGAAAAGAAGTCAATGGAGATAGATAGTCGGATAAAGAAAGAAAAGTTATGTTGCCTAGAGACATAAAAGGTATTAAATGCAAACAAAAATTATTTCAAATTTTATCTAATAAGTATTCAAGAGTGGAACAAACGCAAGCGTCTTTTGCAATTCAGAAGTAAAAGCTAAAAATCAGGATATTACTTAATGAGCTAACATTTTCACTGATCTGCAAGCTATTTTGTGATGCTGTTATGTAAAATATTTCCCACCAATCCATAACACCGATATGACCAATATAGAAAAATAACAAAAATTTAAATATCAAGCAACAACCATATTATGACGATACCAAAAATATCTATGTTCAATGTAATTAATCACAGAGTCCTGCTCTTTCATTACTATACAAGAGCAAGTCATCGTTTCTAGACATTTTAAAGTCACGAAATCGTTACTGCAAATCATCATAGCTAAGAAATACAATGTAAGTGGTTATGCAAAATTATAGTTATTCCCATTTTTTTTAATAATACTTACATTATACAGGTTTACTTATAATTCGACAAGTAACCCTGTTATACCATCAGTTTTTATCTCCAAATATATCCTTCAACGTTTAACATACCTGTTTTATACAAAGTTGAATTTTGTATGGTAATTAAGTTAAAATTTTTCGCAAAAGAAATCCAAAGAAGTTAGTGAAAGTGGTCAATGTCGCCCGGTCCAATACCATAGTGGGCAATGGTGCGCAGACATCCAATTAGAGGGAATGTGCGCCCTTAGGCCACGGGTCTCCACAGGGAGTTACAATTTATACTGCGCCGCGTCTGAAACAACTTTACGATCACTGCAGGAATGTCCAGCCTGACCGAAGGCTGGGTGTTCCATCATTGTGAAAGCAAAGACCGTGACAGATGCAAGGAATTTACTAACGAACGAAATGATTTTAGAAACTACCTATAATATATAGATACTGTCAGTCTGATCGGTAAATTTTTTTACAAATAAAAACAATGTGTGCATTTTGGTACTAAAACAATTACACTGATTTCTATTCTGTTACTCCAAGCAATCAACTACAACCGTAAACTTAATGACGAAATCAAAAATATCAATTACCTTTAATTAAATCTGCGAAGCTCAAAACGTTTAATCAAATGATGACGGAATATCACAAAGGATGGACACAATTCATGGATTAAACTAAAGAATCTGGTTTGAGATCCGCCTGTATGGTACGCGGCCGCCTTAAAAGGCGACTTGTCGACAATAGCCTGGGAACTCAGCTCATTTGAGGAGAAAATATTATGTCGTGTCTGGCTCGGCTCGCTAAATCGCTTTTTAAATGGAACTGTATGGCCAACGTGTCATGAACCATTACGAAGTGTGGATGAGCATCTTACAAAGTGTCTTTACGAGATATTGGTTGGTCAGGTCCTACGTTTTATGTGTCACCTTTCGAATTCCTTTACAAATTGACAGTAATTCGTAAGCAGTCACGTATATTTTTCTCAGTATTCTCTATACTTACCAAGTAAATTGTCACGACATTGATAACACCGTAACGTATTGAGACTTTTAATTATATCTTTATTTATTCCTATCGTCCGTTGAATTAAAATTGACACGTTTTCAGAAGATTTTACAAGCATTTCTAAAAATATTATTTTTTTATGTTCATCAAATCTTAGTTTAAAAAAATTGTAACAGTTATTAAACTATTATGATTCATATGTTATTTTTCTGGTGGTGAAAATGTCCAAATTTAAAATCATCTTAAGTTTTATGGTGAAGAATGTAGATATTTTCATTTCTTTCTAGGTTAAATTTTATTTCTATGTACGTGTTTCACCTTGAGCCATGAGCAAACAAGGGTCGGCGTCGGCCATCATATCTACAGGATTATCACTATTTATCTACACGATAACGGGATGAATTAAAACGGGCGCCACGATATCTCCATAGGCTGTTGCTTTGAAAACTTTGTAATCAACACTAACTTATGAAACATTTTCTTTATCATTTATTACTCATGTTAAATTAATAAATTTATTTCTTGTTATTTTTGTGTCATTATCAGTAATGAAGGAAAAACAGATTTACCTTATACTTAATTGTGAATAAATTCCGTTGTTATTTAATTTGTGGTTACGCATAAAATAATTTTGATTACTTCAGGACGTCATCTTTGTTATTCATACATAACAACAATTTACTTCCTTCTGGATATGTAACATATTTTTGCAATTGATAATCCAATTCTTGAGAAAACAAATTTTTTATGCACTTAATTGCAATTATAATAAGTTTTATCTAAAATCTTAAACAGTCAACCAGTAAGGAACTTGTATAACCTACACTACTTATATAAATTCTATTAGATTGTTTGTTCATTCCAGCATAAAAAGATGCAGGTTCAAATAGAAGCAAACGTGTGACCTTGCGGCTAACGAAGGCTGCACTCCATACAAGGTTGGACTCAACAAAAAGAAACAAAATCCGCCGTAAAGACCTGCCACAAAAAAAGTTATAAAAGCAAATGAACCGCGCTCCGTGGCTTCGCTCGTTCGATCGACTCGGTGAAAAATTTAAACTCATTTCTTATACTTTTAAAGCACGACACAGCTAAGCCAACATTTTAAAACACTTTTATTCAATTTCTTGTTACATCAAACACATACTAAAGTTATAAATGCGAAGATATTACTGCCATCTTAAATTATTTAGTCTCGATTTGAATAACTGCTCGTTTATTACAGTGGAAGAAGATCTCTACATCCTGACATGAGAAGAAAGAATTTATATGTACGTTGACATTTAAATATCGAGTTGCTAGTTATGAAATATATAAATTATTAGCTACAAAATTACAATTCTCTGCATCAGCCAGCACATGTAACGCAAAAGTTAAACTTGCTGCTAAAGTGCCTATAACCGTACAATTAAATCATAATCATTCTGGGATTATAATATTTATAGAATGATGAATGAATGCAACAAGTTTGGTACTGATATAAAGTTTCATAATACTATCTATTATTGGAGTTAAAGCAGATGGTGCGAATTGGGTTACAATGATAACACTATCGAACGCTCTTTGACAATCTATTTACACACAATTGTTCTGTGATTTGCCATGTTTGTCGTCTCTACCCAAAAAATTACTTTTTTGTTTGTTCTTTCTCGATTTGCTAGATTTTTCAAACCCATGGAATGCTAAAGTTAGATAGAAATCTTGAAAGATTCAAACTAAGTACGTACTGAGTACACAAATGCGTATGCTCTAAAACTGCTTCGATTAAAGGGAGATCCTTTTCCTCATTTACCAATATCATTCCAGAAAGCGGTTCTGGAATGATAGTGGTTGATGATAATATAAAGGGAAAAGTAAGCGTTCCTTTTTACGTAGTAAACAGTCTGCTGCAAAACCAGTTTTGACTTTTCATACGGATTGGACCTACGAGAATGACATAGGCTATACTTAGTTATTCTGTAATTATCCTACGCAGAAAACTCGAACATCAACCAGTTTTGAGATGAAGTATGACTAATCATAATTGGTCTTCGCTCGGGAGGCTTTCGTCCGATGCAAATATTCGCACGACTGTGCGATGAAGCGTCATTGGAGTCTACTTCTTATTTAGGTCTCATGATCATGCGATACGATGCGACCAAATTGTTTATCGTAACATCTGGACGCACAAGCCATAGCCGATGTGGGAAGGTTTTTTTTTACACTGCGGTATTAAAAATGCATAATTCATACTGGTTTGGCTTTGCACGTCTGCAATATAAATTGGCTTACCATTACGTGGTTTATTACTTATACTTCAGTTACTTGACTCTACTATTAATATAAATAGTTTCTCGCCAAGGGACACTATCAAGTTAACAATTCAGTCCCACATTTGTGATCCCTCAGACATCCCGCCGTACAAATAGATAATGTTTAACAGGAATAAACATACCGGTAGCTTGCATACCAAATACAACAGTCAACTTTCATGTTATTTCTGTGCGTATAATATCGAACATCATTATTGTTTGTTTTATAGTTGGTTGGTTATTTGTCACTGCATACAGTTTAACAGCTTAAAGTCAGACAGATTTATCCAACAAGTCTTTCCGCCAGCGTCCTATATTCACGACCAAATACCAATGTTTGTAAATCTGTATTCTTTTAAAATACTGTTTATTATACATATTATAAACTTGTAGGTATCCCCGCGCTGGCCCTCACAGCGTAGGGGAGCGTCCCCAAGGTGGCGGATAGGGATTCCCCTATCCGCCGCCAGCGCGGGGCTAGGCTGTACTACCGACCATTCGGTCGGTAGTACAGCCTAGCTACACTAACCGGCTAAGTCCGATGGACTCGCTGATCAACGACGGGTGTGGTCCTCCAGCATTTCGGGGGTTGTGCGGCGGATTGACACCTCGCCCACGTAAAACCAATGTTGCTGGTGAAGCGTATCCCGTTAGCGCTCCACTAGCTTGCACAACATCGTGAAAAAAAAAAAAAACTTGTAGGTATACGTAGTGATCATATTTCTTATGACTAGCCCGATGCCCGGGATTTTCAGCGAAACTCGTAACTGAACATCAGCCCAGATCATAATCCACTTGTCAACTGCAAGTTACGTAATTGTAGCTAACGATTAATAAATAATACGCTATTTCCCATATCCAGGACACAGACTACATCTTAAGTTTGAATCACTCCCACGTTGTTTGACTTATATATTACTCGGTGGTACTAAGAAATTAGTTTTGATTTGTAACTATGTAACAAACCAGTTCATTAGCGAAACTAATGCGGAGAATTATCTTTATCGTCTTAATTACACTTGTAAATGGGTAATATTGTAAATTAACTGTCTCGGGGGCGAAAGAGCCGGGCCAGAGATCGGCCAGATAATTCATAACTCCTACATAATTTACGAAATAATAATCTTCCATTCTAATTTGTTCAGCTATGTTTAGATAAACCAATGGAAATTCCGAAATATGCTATCATTTATCATACACTTGGCTTTTACTTTTTTTCTTAATTGCTGCAAATAAAGACGTAATGTATGAAAAATTTTAGGTTTTGCAAATACTGAAAATATTACACTTAATTTTAATCGACACAACTTATTTTAATTTCGCCGTGATGTCGATTGCTACATTAGCGCCCCCAACAAGTCTATGATTCAAGAAATATATAAAAATTCAATAGGGGACCTCAAAGACAATTTGAGTTGTCATACTGCCATTGGAATGCTAATAAAGCAACACGTAGATTGCCTTATTGATATAATATTAATCAATGTCTGTTTATTGTATGCGTACCGCCCTCCACATGTTGCAGGAAAACATTCTGCATATTAATTAAGCATACAATATACACTAGATAACCACGTAGGATTTTTAATTACGTTTAATTTATGTAACTGCCTGTTTGAAGCTTTTTTTTTCTCGTGTTAAGTTTTTTTTTTAAGAAGTTGATGTTGCCTGCCAGCATTATATCTTCTGTATTCTTATTATTTCTAGCATTGTCTCAATTCCTAAACCATATTATGGTAACGATTCAAAAACGGTGCACCTAGTTACTGTGTCTACCTAAGCTTAGACTACTATTTTAAGATTACCCCAGTTTAAGGGTTTAAGTTTACTTTTTGGAGACTTAAGCTTAGGCATTCCGCAAAGATTTTGTTGTTTAGGGTTTCTTAGTAAAATAACAAGGAATCCTTATAGTTTCGCCATGTTCGTCTGTCCGTCCGCGGTCTAGCGCCTAGACGGTTAAGACTAGAGAACTGTAATTTGGTATGTATATACATATTGACAATTCCAACAAAGTCGTAGTACAAAATTTAAAAAAAAAAACTTTTTTAGGTGCCTCCCCTGCATGTAAAGTAAGAATGAATTTATTTTCGCGCCTACCCATGAGACCTCTACAAGTTTCAAAAGGAATTTAGAAAACATCACGGACATGTATCTCATACTCGTATCAAAGGGTTCTTCAAATAGAACATCACAAGATACTTAACAAGTTTATCGGTCGATCTTAAACACTTGAAATAGGTGTATAAAAATAATTAACCTGTTTACTGACTGTAGTTTACACGTTAATTTTGATCCAGATCCGTCTCTGGCAGTCCATTAGTAGAAACGAGCGGCTTAGAGCCGTTGATATGCCATCATCATGATGCTCAGCTGTCCGGGTCATTGTACTATTTTTTTTTTTATTTAACTAAGTATATTTGGCTCCATTTTTCTTGATGTCGAAATATAATGAAAATAAATTAAATTAATAAATAAATTAGCAAATAGTTTTTTTTATTTATTAAAATAATTAAACTAATAAATGCGAATGGTTATTTAATCTTTTAATAATAATTTCATATACCAAACTTTCAAAGCTCCATAAATTATACCTAGATTCTACAACTAATTTGAATACCTAAGCCTGGCGTTGAATTGTTGATACGCCAGCATTGTCTAGGTTGCACTGGTTCGATAACAGCAAGGTTGTCACCAGAATACATTTTCATTAAACACGCGATTAATTATTATCCTATTTTCTATTGTTTCACGTAAGGTCACCAGTGTCACCATTAATTCACCCGTGATTTTTGAATATTTGTCAAATGCATGTAATATACACATTTTTTATTTTTATTTTAGAAAGCCCATTTATAGGACAACACGACAACTAAAAATTTATTTTGAGTAAATTTAGAAAAACCAAAATATCCCTAGACAATGTTAACTAAAAATTTATTTTGAGTAAATTTAGAAAAACCAAAATATCCCTAGACAATGTTAATACAGAACCCTATGTAGGATTTTTTCATTGAACGTTATAGGTAGTTAGTTGTGAAGGACTTTGCTTTTCACCATGTAATCGAGGGTGCGGCTCTCATCGCTTAGAATTAAAAGCCTGACTAGGGTCGCTCCAGAGGGGAGCACCTCGGCCTAGGGCGACACTCTGAACGAAAGGTCGAATGGGAACTCTACAGAGGTACAAGGTCAGTTATTAAAAATTCTGTATTTTGAGTTAGTCGCATATTTCTTGCTAACAAAATATGCGACTATACCTATCTACCTATCGTAAGGGTAAAATATAGCGAAAAATGCCATTTGGAAATTCAAAGAAACGCCTTCAGACTTTGTCTACACACTGAGAAATAATTGGCGTGACTGTGTTTATTGTAATCATTTAGACAATTCGCAAACTAAAAATTAGGGTTGTTGGTAAAACTATTTGCAACAACCCTAAATAATAGTGAACCAGGCGGCGCCTACGCAGCACGTGGGCGGACACGTAAGTCACTGCCTTCCACTTGAACCATTCGCTATTACATTTACCATTTCACCTATAACTTCGGCTCCTTAGATGCAACAATGAGAAACAATGATTGGTACTATCGCAACAACGGATTGCAACTAACTGTAGTGAGATAGAAACACATACTACATCATAAATTAAACAAAATAATTGGATTTTAAATTAACATTAAATATAATTTGAAATTGAAATACATTGGGCTTTTATGAACATCTTCCCAAACAGACTCTTCTCTTTTAAAACTCAAAATGGCGACGATTGATCGACAATCTATACTTTTCCATATCAACTCATAATAACTCCAAGGGATAGTTTCAACGCGGAAATCACCTCGGAATTAACCAACATCCCGGAAATCACAACGTAATTGCACGAGAGTCCATTTATAATCCTATTTCAATTCTAAAAATCCATTTAAAGAGTTTTAATATTTTGACTTTCTTTTTATCTGAGATATTGCCGTGGGTTCTGCAAACAATACACTCCTACTAATTCTCATTTACATTCTAAAAACTCTACTGTCTCAAGTGCGCTCTTTACTTAACAGATAACCATTCACTTAAGTTTTGTAGCGTTAACCTCTATCTTATACATTGTGATTTCTTCTTCTTAGGCAGACATTATACTGATTTACTTATAACGTATATTTTTTTATCTTGCACCGCAGGCAAACAAACAATTAGCATAGCGACACTATCGAGCTCCTCACTCACACTTGAGTACATTATTACGAAATCTGTTCAGTTTTGTACCTAAGATAAAGATTCAATTCTCACAATAAGACATCGCAAATAAAGATTACTATTGTGTTATCATAAAATTAAATCTAATTTTATCTTAGGTACGTATCTTTCGAACAATAAGGGAGATAAAACATTGTATTGGATTGGTTTACGTTCGTGGGCGCAGCTATTCACAGTATTCACCAGACGATGCTTTGCAGTCAATGGGAAATATCAGAGGTCAATACAGTTTATTAACAACTGAATGGAATTGTTATGAATTAAGACGATTTAACAAACTGATAAGCGACTGTTGGGACAGAAATACTTTGAGTCAAAGCAATATTTACTACTCAAGACAAATAATCTGTTAAACAAATGTTCTGGTATATTGATAAATTCTGGTATACTGATGTTCATAGTACTTCATATGCGGCAGTAAACATCTTCTATCAGGTAGCCCGCTTTTTGTCTGCCTGCTGTGTACCTACATTTGTGACACCAGACAAGTTCATAACACATGCAAACAGTACCGTCTCTAGATCACGTATCGTCAGCATACACTACACATAGTCTAGATTTCACCCTCTACCACTCAAAAATTTCTACCACTCAAAATTTTTTCAAAAGTATTTATCGACGTTTTAGATCTTTGTCATAAAAAATGCAATTTAGAGTCCGCTCGTTTGTTGTAGCAGTGTGTTTGTAGTATGTGTGAACAGAGCTTTACTGTTTACAGACACCATCATCCATAGATTTATTTATACTAGCGTAAGATTGGCAATGCAAAAGAGATAGATAGCATACACGTTGGTTAGAGCGAGATAGATAGGCGAGACCATTTTCCTATACACGCTATCGGACTGTATCGGCCTGACGTCAGTCGTGTTAAAAACAAATCCTACTTATTTTTTACATATTTATGGTTTTTAAGTGTAGTTTTGGTGTTAATTAGACGTGAATAAATATGGTTACCTGTGTAGTGCCTGGATGTAACTCAAATAAAAAGGAAAATCCACAAAATTATATATCTTGCTTGCACACATGTACATTCCACGCACACTAGTGTATTTTGTTTTTGGTCTCGCCTTAATCAAACCAAAGCCGATCTATAGGTATGCTAGTATATACTAAATCTATGCCATCATCAAACAAGAGAACACTTTCACACAGACTTTTATGTATACGTATAGAATATGATACTAAATTCGCCTTTCACAATCTATAAATCTAAAATACCTTGTTTTATGACGGCTATATATTTTAATATAATTTACTGATTATTATCTTATAAATGCCATAGATATTATGCTAGGAAACTACTAAGTACAATAAATAATCAGTTAGAAGTTAGAACTGGCTCTAAAATTAATAACTAGTTGACTATAAGTTTAGCAATTCTCAAATCTACTGAATATCAGTCGATATCAATCAATTTAATATTTGTCTATTAAAAATTAATAACAACTTATTATAATACAATGCCATGGTTGCAAATAAACTGGCGTCCGAGTGACATAAAAATAATGAAGATTAATGAATGGGTCAATGAAATGTGCGGGTAGCCTGAGGTATCAAAAAACAAAATGAAAAATTACAATTAATTAATTAATTAAATATAATTAACACATTAATTAAATAACCGTAGCCTATGGTATTGACGCGTTATTAATTCTGTATACTATAACTTATGGACGTCTATTTAAAAGAATGTCGTAAAAATATTTCGCTTCCGAAAACTGTATTTTTGAGAAACGTATGACGTAATTGGAAGGTATGGTTAATTAAACCTTTGGATTAGTTTAGATTGTGGTGGTTTGACGGCATCGGTAGTCGCTTTGCTCCACGTTAATATCAGTATCTTCAACAAATCATCAAGCTTAGGTTCGCTACCTAGATAGATAGATAGATAGAATATGCTTTATTTGCAAAACACAGAGAAAAAAAAACAGTAGGTACAAACAGAAAACTTATATGCTAGAGTTTTTGCAACAAGGCGGCCTTATTGCTGACAGCAATCTTTTCAGGGCAACCTTACGGTAAAAATAGATCACGCTATGGAATGGGCTAGAGATAGAAGAGAATACTAATACATGTAAAAAACCACTAAATTTAAATATAATACTTATATTTACATGTACACATTTTACCTATATAAATAATATATATATATATATATATCCTTGCCCGCCAACTCTACCTTTAAATAATTCCTAAATAATACGTAGAGTCAAGATCATGACTGTGTGTGACTTTACAAATGGAACTTTAAACCGTTCCTATGTATTGTAGTAACTTAAACTCGTTGCAAAAAACGTGATAATTTGTATTTGACTGTACAATCACGTATTCAAATATAGACCTTACTGCACATTTCATTTTTGCCGATTATAAATGTCTTCCGAGTTATTGATTTCGTAAATCCCATAAAAGCCTAATGGGATATTTCGCTTGTTTACTGTGTAGGCGATGGGCCAACAGCTGTCACACTTTTCGCAATTTCCAACCTAAACCCACATTGCTTCGTTACTTCAATATTGTTCAAGAATCTGGTTTTTCTATATTTTGACTCCTCTCTCAGCAGTAATTACACAGTAGTAAAAAAAACTATTTAAATAAAAAAAATCAAGTAAGTACCTGTTTGTAATATCAAAATAACAAAGTTCATATTACGAAAGATTTCACGACAACGAAGTTGGGTTTTTGTCTGCCGAATTGTTCGGTCAACAGCACGAAAAGAGAGAAAGAAACGTTAACTGGCTAAATAACTTATAAGTTTATTTATTTAATTATCTTTATTGACCACAATACACTAAGTACCGATACAACAGGCGGACTTAATGTATTAAGATGGAATATAGGTAGGTTTTTATTATAAAATTCCCATAGGAACAGACACAAATGGCAATGGATATCCGAAGCTGCGGGAGTCTGCTGATTTACAATAAAAATATTTATTGAATAAATTAATATTTATGGAAAATAATTTGTTAACTGAATTGAAAGTTGTGGTTTTCTTTTGAACGCCCGCTTCACAGAAAGCACCCCACTGCGAGTGACGTGTGAAGTTTTTAATTGGTGTGAATGGTCCATGGGGGACGACCCTACTTAACCATAAATAGGATTATTGAGACTCCAACTATTTACATGGTAACGTGTTTCTATCTCGTAAACGTGTAACGACGTGTCAAACAGATAAGTTACCGATATCGTTTCTTTAAAATACCGGTATTTGTACAAATAATAAAATCGGTAAAAGGTCTAAAAAAAACGATAAAGTAACGTGTTACAAAATGTCGTGAAACTGTGAGAAAACGTCTAAATTTGTAAGCAAACTCCTAAAGTTACGCATTGCGCCCACGCGTCACGTAGTTTCTTTTTATAGTCATAGTAAAACTTTGCTGCATATAAGGTATTGGACGTTATCGTGACAGGAACTGTTGTTTATTATTTGATTGACTTAAACGGAAATCTATAGGTACTTATGAAAACATATATTATATCCCACTGACTTGGACTCTTGGACCATGTCTTGAAAACTGAAATTTGGAATATAGAAAATATAATGTAAACATCCCTAGAGGAAGAATTTTTTGGACATTACGTGGAGGTTTTTTGCTATTGTTCTCGTGGGAGCCAGTGACAGATCGCTAGTTATTAGACACCTATTAATGTAATAACTATTAGGTATTAATGCTATTAATCTATATATATAAAAATGAAACCCGTTTTCCGTTGTCACGACATAACATGAAAACGGCTTGACCGATTTGGCTGATTTTTTTTTTGTAGTTTTCTAATACTCTGTACAAGGTTCTTACGGAAAAAAATATAAAGAAAATCTCTCAGAAAGATTGAAAAAAAAAACGAAACAGTACCCGAGCGAAGCCGGGCCGGGCAGCTAGTCATGAATAAAATTGAGGTAAGGCATAACGTGAATTGTCTATTTAAAATTCGTATTTAACCTTTTTTGAACCACATATTACGCTATTTTTTCGAATAGTTGTCAACCCTAGATGATACCCTAAAGTCAAATACTACCACTCTACTACACTCTACTTCAGTTTTGTGATCTGAGTTAGTAGCAAAGCAAGCAATCCTTGTTCCGATATCAATCGCCTTCTAAATTCCTCAACTAAAATTCTTAGCAATGCAAAAAACAAAATAAAAATAAAAAACGACGATCAATATTACTATACACTCAAGATAAAAATTATGTAAAAAAAATACAGCCTTAAGATCAATGAACCCGTCTGGTTATGTTACCGGTGGCTCCAGTTTGTTGGTAATCAAAGCAATCACCTCCTTATCGAGCGTTTGCGTCCTAGTATTTACATAGCGATGCCGAGAAGTAATATTTACACATTATGATCTGATATCGTTGACAAATTGACTTTATTATGATATAGTAACACGATGGGATTGTTACATTGATTCATTTGTAGGTAAAATGTATTTGATCTTATGTTATTCGAGTGATCTCAATTGATAAAGTTATAGAGATGGGAACTAAATTAGTTCACTGTACATGTACACATACAGACAATGAAACAGGTGACCAGGCTACAGAAAAAGAATCTAGTTAGGCGCGAAGTTAGAAAACATAGGAAAAGTAAAGACGAAATTGATAGGAACTTCGTACGTGTATTTTCGGCATAGTGCGTTTACTGGTTTAGACACTTATTAATAAACAAAGATCAACTTAAGTTTAACTAAAACTAGTTTACTGGATGTTTGATATAAATTTTTAATCAGGAGATTTTCTTACTGGAATAATATAAGCTGACACATAAAATTTCGTCAATTCTAAAACCAGTGACATCATAATTTACAGCATTGGTGAGATTAGCACTGGCACTTGGACATATTCCAGATGCTTGTATGTACTCATACTTTGTTACTAATTTGTTTATCTTCATAGACTAATATAGGAAGTCTCGACTGACTCATATAAAGAACGTTGTCTGTCTGTATATTTTAACACTGTACACTTGAAATTATTATGAGCAAAATTATTAAGAAATTATTTTACAATGTACTCATATAGTTATCAATAGCCATCCAATAAGTAACCCTTTGTCAATGACTAAATAACTTAATCATAAATCAGTATTAAATATTCTTAGTTTCAATGAAGTGAAACGTTGCATTTGCATCTAATATGATTTGGACACACTCGATTAAGTACCTGATAGACGCACAAGTAAATGAGTATATTCATGTGATAGTTCTTAGAGAGGTAGGCACATACGATAATCCGCTCAAATCGGAGCAGCCCGTCTGGGGAAGGACCCCACCTTACAGAAGTTCGGAGCCAAATAGCATTGGTCTCGGCCATTTTGTGTTCCTACGGTGATTAAGGTCTCCAGAGCTCCTCTTGGGGGGGTTGGGAGGGTTGGCAACGCGTGAGTGATACCCCCAGTATTGCAAGTGCCTATAGGCTACGGTGATGCTTACCATCAGGCGGGCCGTATGCTTGTTTGCCAACTATGTGGCATATAAAAAAATCTGACAACATCAGGAGCATTTAACAAGTGGAGAAATACCTGGATAAGTTGTCGAAAAAAAGCTATAGCCCAGCTGTGATATTGCAAAGATTTCATTGTGTCTTTACACTTCATAAGATCTACATTTAAATATTAATAACATTTGCAAACTATCAGCTAGAATCTATCTTTTTACTTCCTTAATTTGATAATAACAACTTCAGATTTAATGTGTAATTTACTTTAAGACCGCAAATAACCGTATCGTAATAATTCGCCATCATATCTACAAGACTGCAACAAACCGATGGCAGACAACAATGACCAACACACGTGACTCACAGTTTGCACAGCTTCCTTGCTCTCAAGCTAAATAAACATGTCAGCATATTTTAGCATATAAAAGACTAAAATAGACTATGCTGCTCTATGGACTTTGGAAAATTTCACCGTCAAGCGTGAAAATAGTTATGAATGTCAATGAAGCGAGGTGAAGATATATGAGGACTCGTTCAGAGTTGGAGCGTTCTTTTTGGATTTAATTGTCCAGTTCTTGAGAAAGATATAGGCTATAGAAGTCAAACTAAATCATAATCACACAAAACTATAGAATAGTAAGTAATTAATTACAAAATTAAGAAAATTTACATCCCTATTTTTACGTTCAATTTAAGTCTAAAATAGACAGCCATCGTGTACGTAGCCATGATAGACAGTTATTTAATCTAAAATAGTTACTATTTAGAATAGTTATTAGATTAACTTTCTTTTGCATTATTGCACAACATTAAATACCTCTGGGAGATTCAGGTCAGATTGCTGGCGCCAACACGGGATGCAAAGCACAAAATTTGTGGACTTGGCATCGTATATTAGGGCATAGAAAAGTTCATTCCTTGTCTATGAATTGTTAATTGATAGAGCAGCATCACAAACATGATCTCAACTCATTGTTATACAAAAAAAAATTGGGTCTCTAGTAGTGTTTTTTTATAACCACTACGGTGCCAAACAAGCATCACCGTAACCGGTGCCGACCCAGTAAAAAGTCTAGCTTTGGAGACCTTACTCACCGTAGGAACACAACATGGCCGATACCAATGCTATTTGGCTACGATCTCCTGTTAGGTGGAGGTGCTTACCTACTTCTCTCAACTTGAGAAATAAGATATATATTTATACTTATTCTTTTTAATCTCAAAAAATGTTTGATTTTGAAAATATAACCAGAATCACACAATACAATATTTTTTAACATCGAAGTGTTTTGACAAAGTTACATTACATTAAAGTACAGTCGACACCACAAACCTACCTTTTATTTTTACGCCAAATTTAAAATTTTAAGAAGAAATATAGGATTCAGCACAGATTAAACGAAGCTTGACATGCGGACAATAAAATTATAATCACTACATAGTATAAAACAAAGTCGCTTTTTCTGTCCCTATGTCCCTATGTCCCTTTGTATGCTTAAATCTTTAAAACTACGCAACGGATTTTGATGCGTTTTTTTTAATTGATAGAGTGATTCAAGGGGAAGGTTTTAAAGTATCATACATTCCAAAATTCCCACGGGAAAGCGGGATACACGCAAACGAAGTTGCGCGGGTTTCGCTAGTAAGTAATAATCTTTATTTGAATTGGCCGCGGTTCATGCGTCGACAGTACGTAGTCGACGCACGAAAAGCGACGTATTCTATCAAACGTGTTGTTTACCAAATACTTTAAATAAAAGTTTTCAAAAAAGTGTAAGACTAAATAACACACAAGAATCTCTGTACCTAAACATGAACTGTAATAATCAAACCAAGCAGAAATTTATGCATAAGAAACAACTTTTTTGTATAAAAAATTTAAAATTTTTCGAAGCATCTCAATAAAACTAAAAAATCCTTAGCCTTCGGCGATTAAAAAATGATAACACAAGAATCTCTGTACCTAAACATGAACTGTAATAATCAAACCAAGCAGAAATTTATGCATAAGAAACAACTTTTTTGTATAGCAAATTTAAAATTTTTCGAAGCATCTCAATAAAACTAAAAAATCCTTAGCATTCGGCGATTAAAAAATGATAAGTGTTTGTTGCTGCCAAAAATACCGAACATGCGTTGACTTGGAACAACATACATACCCCGAATGTTACACAAAAAGATCTTATATCCACATAAGAAAACATTCCTGGTAATTTAATACTTAAAAGGCACAGCGCGGTGGAAATATTTGGTATGCTAGCCATTTTGTCCACTTTGACATACTCTACATATGCATGCCGATACGGTAGAGCGCGTATGCTAGGTCTATGTGCCGATATCATGTCACATCTTTTCTCCATGTTTTGTAAGTCAATGTTTACATTTTAGAAAAATCCTAGAGAACCTTCTTCTAGGATTTTTCTAAAGGACTTTTATTTTAATATAACTTTGCTAATATTTACAATAACAGTAAAATCCATCGCAACCGCAATGCCCTACAGGTGATCACTTGTCTCCGATTACATAAACGACAGATAAATACGTCAAGTTACTCTGTGTCGTATTAGTCTCAATATTTTCGATTAATGAAGATTCAACAATTTTAATTACTCAAGCAGGTGCATTATATTGGTAGGGACTTTAAAATCCTCAGACCAGCCCCAACAACTTAACAGGTAAAGGGACGATGGCCGGAGTTTTTTTAAATCTCATTGCTACGTTAACTTTTACACCATTGTCTATATACAAAACCTTACATTGTTGTGAGGAAAGTGGATACCATTGTCATCCATCCGATAAGTGTCGGTCCACTCGACTTCTTAACACGAAAACCAAAGATTTATTCTTTCGAAGAATGATAAAAGATTTATGAAAACAATATACACAAATTATTGTTGCGAACAGTATTTTATAATACACTGACGTGCAATTTAAACTGGCGATATTACCTATGAAGCACGAACTATGGTTGATATTTCCGAACCATCTAAATTTCAATCTATACTGAATTTAACACGGTATTTTATAGTACGAAACGACATAACGGAAAAAATATGTATTACTAGTGAAACCCGCGCAACTTCGTTTGCGTGTATTTATTTAAGCACAGTAGCGCCATCTATTTCAGACTTTTGATGAAATCCTACGGGAATCGCGAACTTTTCGGGATAAAAAATTCCCTATGTGTTAATCCAAGGTATCAGCTACCTACATACCTACCTAAATATAATAATTATTGGCTCAGCCATTTGAGCGTGAAGAAGTAACAAACATACACATAACTTTCGCCTTTATAGTATTAGTAGGATTTACTTAGTGAGGGTCAAATGACTTTAAAATTAAATATTTTTCAAGAAGTGAAAAGATAAAATTTATATACTTAAATATATGTATTTGTCTAATGTGTTGCATTTGTGGTCAATTTCCTTGCACGTGTAATTTCAACATAAACTAAACATCGTAAACGAATAACAAAATATAGGAACACCTAGTTATACCATAAACCTTTCACGGAACGTTCCAATACAATCGCTTCGTCCACTGATAAGGGAAATTCTGATAAATTTGATACAACACGACAACCTCCAATAACATTTTATAAGATAAACAATTTGACGCCATATGGAGAGCGACCTTCACACATGACATCACGCCAACTTATTCTTAAAGATAAACTTAAGTTACTCACCAACTAGTATTAGTTCCATCGTTGTTAAACGTTACATGTTCAGCAACAGAAAATCCAAAGTAGGAGTCTGACGCTCCGTACTTTATCACAGGAATCCTGGGTTCTAGATTGAAACTGGTGGCACTAAATAAAAAACACAAAAATAAAAATAAAACACCATCTGATACTACGCGCCGGGCCATTGTACACACCGTTCGATTTATTGTCGTAATATTATCGTTAACTCGCATCTATTCACTATGTCCGAGTTATTAATTGGCACATCGCGATTTTCGTAGGAATGTTAAGCCGAAACAGCGAGATGTTAGTACGACCAACACGCTCGCCGGTCGTCAGTCGAGTAAATACGTCACGGCAACAACTTGGAGTTGGAGCACGCTGTATAGTTACAGGGAACTGAACTCATAAAAATACAAACGACTATGGCGCCATCTGAAGGAACAAATAAAACTATATTTTAAACAAGTGCTGCCATCTGTCGCATTGTTTGTGAAATGTAACTAAGTCGGTGTAAATTAAAGCAAGTGAATTTATCATTGACTGGTATGTACATACATACATACTTTTTAATTTTATCGATTTCATAGAGATGGCACTTAATAGATTTCATACAAACTGGCAATATACTAGTCTGGTTCGTCTGCAATGAATTACATATATGTTCGTCTGCTTCCCAGTCTTGCTCACTCTGTATGTATGTATGTGACCTTGAAAAAACTTCTTTACAACCTCAAGAGCCGCAACCATCCTTAAAATTTCCAGGATAATAACATGTCATGTATTTCAAGAGACAAAGTTCATTCATGGTGGCGATGCCCTACAGCCTTCAATGTCTGCCAGGCTACAATCAAGATCTCCTTTTATGTCAAAGAACTGGAATGTTCTGCGCGCGGATGTGCGGTGTTACTAGGTCAGCAAGTATTTTATTTTATACTTCGATTTTAAACTTTTTACGTAGATATATTTTATAACTCATTAATGGTAAGTAGATAGGGAATTAAAACATCAGGCTTAATTTTAATTTCATTTATTTGAAAAAATATAATATTCGAGAGAATTTAAATAATTAATTGTTTGTAATGGCCTTATAAGAAAAATGTCACAAATGAAAAAAAGAAATCACATTGTAAATAAAAATATATAATGCTAGTCTTTTACTACTCTCTCTCCAAGAAAGAAAAAATAACATAATGTCAATAACAATAAAATTATAGTTATAAGTAAGTAAATTTTAGAAATACTGATCAGCACATTACAATTAACTAAAACATAGCTACGCAAATATATTTAGGATACATAACCAGTAGATGGTGAACATTCTAGTGTTTGTAGTAGATGTTGATTAGATGAACGTTTGATTACTACATCCATGAGATGAACTAACCGTTCTTCCAGAGAATCTCTCTGTTGAGCATAAATTTATACTCTGATATGAAAGAATTCGTGACGATTCTGCAATCGAAACTTTCATAATAGCATTGGGATCAACCCTCTGGTTGCAAACTCGAAACCCAAACGTTTGGCATTTGACGGAACCTCAGTAGCGCCAGGTGAGTTTTTTTGGTATTACAACACTTCAAAACAAATGTTGTAACACCATTCGAGACTCATATGATTTAGGGTAGAGGATGGAAAGTGAGCTCGGTCTGTGAGTGTGCGAAGAGCAGATTCAGCTGCGAATCCAATCCCACGTTGAACACCTTCACAAGTTTGGCGACTGATTGACCAGGATCTTTGCGGACAAGTGCCACGCCTGACACCTTCATGAGATGTACTTCAGAGTCCACTACGCCTCCGCCAGTTGTAGCAAGCTTCACATGACAGGTAACGTCCACGTGAATATACTTCTCAACTGCCTTTCCACGTTTTCCTGGGACATCAACAAATACGGTCTTCTCCTCCACTTGTGGCAAATCAGCTCTAAAGACAATAGCCTCACCCAGTAAACCCTGTAAATAAACGGAGATATAAATATGTTTGATGTTTTTAAAACTACTACCAAGGTCTTTACATAATCTTGGCTAAAAGCCAAAATGAAATGCAATTAGAAATTACCCCCGGATATTTTGGTAAAAGAAGCTATAGAATTTGATTAGTAAAAAATACAATTTCTGATCTTGAGGTCTACGGGACAAAACGATATTCCAGCATGTCTATCTTCCTTCTGTATGCAGATAACTTATCACTAATAAACAAAATGTATTAAAGTTTATTAGGCAAAAAGGCTATTTTGAACAAAATGACTAGTATTCTAATGTACTTACACCGTTGCCCGTAACAGAGAATTTCATGTCAGGATGAATAGCGCGTGACTCCATGCCAAGTCCCTCTGGATGCGAGTCAGACCAGAAGTAATTCTCAGGAGAATTTAAGCTGTCGGGCTTGAATGTGATGCGTTTTCCATAACCCATGCCGACAGACTGCAGCAAAAGGCTTCGACCTTCGAAGAGATGGCGCCGGCTGCCAGCAGGACGTACGCGGTAATGGAACCCAGGGATGATGCGAGGGTCGACAAAAGTACCTAATTAAAAAGAAAAACAAAATTAAGTTGTGATACAATTGGTAATTAAACAAAGATTACTTTTATTGGGAGTAGTTGAAGAATTAATATGTTTTGACCTAAAATAATTTGAATTTGAAGATGAATTTTCAAAGATATTTTAGCCACTTACCAATAACAGGGAGTTCATATTTTTCTAGGCCAACAATACTATATTGGCAAGGAATGTCTTTAATATCGCTGCCATTGACCGTGATCCTCCTGGATGAAGATTGGATACCAGGCTTCAGTTCGTAGCCCTTCTTGAGCTGTTTGATTCCAATAGCAACATTGAGTACTCTCTGCACCACTGCTATGCCTCGTCCTTTCTTCAGAATAGCCACGCCAGTTACCGGAACTAGTTTAGTCGCACCATCATTCTCATACCACTCAACTTTGCATAATGTGCTGATCTTCACTTTCTTTACAATTGTTCCATCTTCAGAAATGTTTTGCTCCAACTCAATTTGATTCTTCTGTAATACAAAGAAATAAGATTTAAAATAAATTAATAAAGTTAAGTGTTTTTATTCTAACTAAGTAGCACACAATCTTACCTGTTGCTGCATAACTTCAAGTATTCCTTGTGGTTCATGGTTAGCGTCATAGATTGTAAATTTATCACCAACTGATACAGCCTCAATCTCAAATACAAATCCTTCAGGTCTAGAGTCAGTCCAGAAGTAATTGTCATTCTCATTCAGTGTGCTTCCATATGGTTCAAAGGTGACGCGTCGAGCAAAACCACGCCCAATTGACTGCAGAGTGAGGGCTTTCCCTCCAAACAGGTATTTGGGCTTCACAGATAGAGGGGCCGCATCTAAATCCTGAAATCATTAAAGATGATATAATACACTCGCTCCGTCAAGTAACTAAAATTATTACACATTCTAACCAACCTTTACGCTTAATTTCTGATTCTTATTATGATTACTTATGGAAAAACAAACCTTATTTTGATTAAATATAGTTTTTATATAATACAAAACAAAAAATAATAGTTTAACAATCAAGATTGCAAAATTTTGATTCAATTTAAATTCAAGTGCAAGTTTATTCACTATTTTGATAAAATGATCAATGGCTATGACTATTTCTTCTCATGCTTTGAATGTAACATTCGTTTGTTAAATGTACCCTCTGAGAATAAAATCTGAAATTAATGAAATGCAATGGAAAAAATAATCATATCAAGATCACAGTATAAAGTTACATTAAACATTGATATGATTAAACATGGCGGTTGCCTTATGAATGATACTTATGGTTTTACCTATTTCGGACATAACATGCTCCCAGCCAGTATGTCATTGGACCGTCGGGTCACGGCAATCGTTCTTGAAGTTCGAATTCAACGCCGCTCTGGGCGAGGTTCTGAAAAACTGGACGATCCACAAACCATCGCCTACACGACAAGTGCAAAACCAGTGTCGAAACTTGCATGCAAGTTAACAGTGTTGAACGTTGATGATATTTTCAATCTGGAAATGTCAGCAACGGACACCGCTACTCACTGAACTATCGCGGCTAATCTAATCTGACCATATTTTTCGCTTCTGAACTGCTGAAACTGGTAAGCAAACGTTTGTGAATTGATATTGGATAACTGTGGCAAAATTCTAATTGAGAGAAATCAATGAACAATAAGTTCTTTAAACATTTTTAGGTAAGGTTGCCATTACAAAATACATTGCTATATTTGCATTTGACAAATTAGGTATTGTGTTGCTTGAAAATGACTGTCTTCAAAAATATAAGTTGTCATTAAGTATAATGGGTATCTACGTAATAGCAAAATGGGTGTTTCTCTACTAGCATCAATTATACATATTGGGTACGAGTGTTTTATCAACCTAACTACATTTATGGCAACCTTACACTCTATTGTGCTATAAATATTAATACCTATGATTAAACAATTTTCGAAATCGTTTGTAGTCAATGTTTTTTTAAACTTCGCAACCAATCTCTTAAAGTTATCAAAGAAGACTAAGTATAAAGTAATAAAGAAATATCAAAATGTACAAGTACAATTTTACTGAGTGAAACTAATTATGTTTTATTTGAGATTATTCACAAAGTCCATGAACATATTTGTAAGATGCAGAATAACTCACCATCCCTTTGACTCTGAAAAGGATAAACCTTACAAAAATGCTCCGTAATGAACCACAAACGATTTCAAAACAAAAAGAATTGCTAAACTGAAAGCGGACATTATGGAACACGAGAACAAAATTTTGAAACAATTACAACGTTACCAAGGAAATGAGCACAATACAATGTTTAAAGTTTACAAGTTGTTTGTCGAAGTGTCCAAACCCAATTCAAAATAGAACGTCTTTTAGTGCTTAACCGTTTCTTTCGCAGTTCAGAAAGATAGAAAATTTTTGCGCGAACTGATGGATCTTCGAAGTTTTTCCGTTTTGATTCCGAAGCAATGAAGCTCCATTTAGATGATACACAAGCGTTTGGTTATATTTTGTCGATGACAAGCAACATAAATTCTGTAGTAGGATAGTCGTATTTTAGTCAAATTTTTATCATTGAATTTTTTTAAGAAATGCGGAAGATTGCGGTAAAATTGATTAGTCCCATTGCAATCTTCAACACTTCTTTTCAAAGCGTATTCATACGACGATCCAGTACAGTCCGGTGGTATGGTACAGATTTTTCGACAACGTAATTTTACGTTAAGTTTAAAATTAAATTACTCGTCTCACCTGCATGGGTCTAACTTTGAATCTGAAGCCGGTCCTAACTCGGGGGTCGATGTACACCCCGATGACTGGCATCTGATGGGGCGCCGGTTGAGGCACGCGATACACGGCAGGAACATCCCCGAGTGTGCTGGCGTCCAACAAAACTTCCTTAACACTAACGCGCTCGTGGCTGTATCTTTTGGAAGGCACATCACGCGATTCCTGCAAAATGTCCCATTTTAAACTACCTATTTTAAAATCTTTAATTTATATCAAATATTTATCTCACGTCAATTTTTAAACAATATTTTTCATATTCTTCAGAAATTAGTTTAGCCGCAGTCATCATGATAGGCCAAAAGTGGATTTATAAGAACAATGATGTACTAATGGCTTCCACAGGGCAGAATAAAGAAAGATCTGCTCAGGTGGTGTTATTGCCAAATCTACGCCCGTACGTATCTGTTGACAGCTGCTGCTTAAGCTTTGCCAAAATTTTATATAGGAAGTACATGATGTTATATCACTTTCGTAATGTGTTGAAGTTATAAAAACACCGGAAGTTGTTCAAAACTAAAATCATTGTAATTCCGAAAGTCCAACTTTTACGACAAGGACAGTTCTCTCCCATCTCCAATATTATTAATATTTATAGACAACGGTAACAACTTTTCATCGGATGGCCTGCTTGCTTTTTTGCATGCGGTACGATACGACATAAAAAAAACATATTTTCTTTAAATAAATCTAACAATTTGTAGACGATAAATTAAATTACTGCTAGTTGTATACAATTGACTAATTGGCGTGATCGGTGGATGACGTTTTGCGAATAATATTACGCAGGAATAAATTGTGTATCATTGTCGTCACACAAACACTTAACTGTTTATTTATGATCATCAAAATATGCTCGATTCATGTGGCGGTTACAAATACAATATACTCGGGGCAAAATCCAGCCTCATTTATATTTATACCCAGTTCTATTTGAGGAGACGCAAACATTCGGCGTTTTACAAGATATCTAGACGATTTGTAATGATCGTCGTACATTCGAATTTTTTCTACTGACGTAGTACCGGAAGGTATTTCAATGCTTCTTGATCTACATTTAATGATAGATAGATGATCTACATTTAATCATCAAATGGGATTGGAATGGGAATTGGGTTCTTGGTTGTCAAAACTTAATGTTCTATCTAACAGAAAGACGATTATAAATATTTTATTTTATTTGCAATGAAATTCCTGTATCAACCCTTAGCTACAATAATTTTATCTAATTGCAGGCGTTTATCAAATCTGTTACTAATGTTAAGTAAAATTATAAAACTATCAATGCTAATGATCATAAATGATAAAGCCGTTCTATATGTTAAAGTTGCTTTACTTTTACAAGCTCTTTTCTTTATCACAGCAGGAACGACAAAGAACGATGTAGATTTTAACGCAAGGTAACCACTCTCCTACAAATTAAATGAGGAAGGTTGAAGCCTCAAATAGTCTAGTACAGACTATTCAAAGCCTTACATCGACAATGTTATTGACCTTCCTTCGATTGAACGGAATGATTCAATGAAGCGTAACGAATGAACTATTAAAAGAAGACAATCAAGTGTTCAGGCTGATTGATTTTCCCTTCAATTTAAGAGATGAAGTAGTGTCGAAGATAGAGATTCGTGGACAATCTTTGGAATTATTACAATTGTAATTATAGTCACTGGGATAATTTTTTAATATAAAAGTAGGTACATTGTATTTTATATTTTTATAAACTTTACTAAACTAAATGGCAAAAAACTGTGTCTACGCTCACTAAAAATGTATTCAGGTCGACAGAATAACCAAACAGACAAACCTTTCATAATATTCTTGTATTGCGGAATATGAATTTTAGTTCTGGTTGAATAAAATAAAAATATTTAAGCTATTTATCTTTTTAATGCCAATGATAGAAATAATAGCATTGGCTAGTATTGGTTGAATTTGTAAAATGGTTACTAATGCAATATCAATAATTAGATAATAGCAATTATTTTGCTCAAAAATTGACAAAATCAATTTATAATAAATATTGCACGAAATTTAGGACATCATAGATCAAGACAAATTAAAGACACAAAAATTAAGCAGGTCAAGTAGTTCTGTCAGCCGAGTTCTAGGTAACAACGTATCTTTTCTACTGTTACGTGTCTTTTGTACTGTGTTGTCGGTTAAAAATAAGTCTGTAACTATTCATTCACGTGATTCTGTAGTAAAACATTCTAAAAATATTTCTGCTGATCTAAATATTATAAATACAAATAATACAATAGGTACTTACAGTAAATTCCAGCAACGGGAAAGCTTCTTCACCGTCGCTCTCAAAATCATTTGCTATAGGAGCCAACGACTTGGATATGGTTTCATTTTTCTGAAAAAGAAAACACTAATTAACAAACAACACATAGTTGTTACTTTTGTACGCAGGTGAATTGCCGATGCCGATCACCCTGCAGTCGCTAATTTTGAGCAACGGTTCATATCTACTGCTAATAGTCCGATAGCTCACCGGGAAGCCAAAGATTTTTAAACTCATGCAAATACTGGCTGGGAGCCGACTTGTAGCTTGCGCGTTTTTTCAGTCTTGACAAGGTTGACGTTGACGCTATCGGACTCGTAGTTTTAAATCATAAAGATGTCATGCGTGTCAATTTGCGCAATTTATTGTAGCCAGGATTCATGCGATAACAAATATGGGTTACACAAACATTTTTTTATTTACAGATTAATTTATATGTATTGAATCCTTGACTTACTGTTTTTATTTCTGTTATAAATCTTATTGACTGATTAGTCTTACTTATCTCTTATTACGTAACTAATATGGTTTACAGTTACGGTTCATGTCATGGCTCAAAGTATAAGTTCTTTACTCTGTGGTCATGGTTGAATTTATCGTCTATCTAAGTCAATATTTTTACTTTTAACAAACACACAAAACCGTTCTTTCCTGGTATTTATGTAAAATGTTGGTACCAAGGAGTACTAATTCTGTGACCAAGGGCATTTTTTCGGCAAGGTTGTTCGTATTAGATTCACCATGTTTATATTAAAGTTTGTGTTCGTGATAATCTGATGCGAGGTCACGAACATTTTATTGATCTGCAACATCTACAATTTTTTTATTTTTGATAAACGTTACTGGATTAAATTATGTATAGCGGAAATTATGAATATTTTTTCTCCGAACTTATGCATTTCCTGTCATGCTTGCATTAAGGTTACGCGAACTTCTATAGCAAGTCAACAACCTTTTGTAGGTACAATCATTTTCCTGTTCTGACATCTACTAAGTTGGGTATTTACCTCTCGGGGTTTACAACTTCCCTCAATTATTTGTTTTATCAGTCATCTAGTAGGTAACTATATTAAGTCTTACCTGCGTAAAAGATAGGGTTTCTTCTACTAATGTTGGGACCTCGTCCAAGGCTGTAGAGGTTCCAGCCAGACGGGCGCGAGTCAAGTACCAAAGTCTCTGAAGTGCCAAGGGAGTTTCCTCGGATTGCATTTCCATTGCTGGGTTAGCGAGCATTTTGCTATTTAATTTCTTCGTTACTTCTCAGATCTATGACAAGGATACAATATTCAATTATCATTGATTTTTATAATTCCTAATTACCTTTACACAAGATCATGCAATCATTAAGTATTAAACATTAGTATTGTTTGGTAAGATTACTCAATCATTTTATTATTGTTTGCACGCAATCGATAAAATATTGTGAAATTGAGAAAAAACGTTTTTATATTCTTTTTAATTCTCTCTATTGACTACCACATACATAGTACCATATACATACATAGTTCATATGACTTATTTAGTAGAAAATACACTTTCAAAAGTCAATACACTCTTGACATTATACGTATTTACCTACATGCCTAAAAACATATTTCAGACGTCGTTGAATGGGTTTGGTGACGCATGCCACGAATATTGAAACAGCTGAAATACCTGCTACTAAGTTACATGAAATGGAAGTGTTACAGCTAAAACACCTGCAATTGAATGACTTATATTTGGTATGGAAATTTCCAATAAAATTTTATTGCCAGTTACAAAATGATCGTCACATTTACCAATTTTTTACACAAGCAAGTGTATCTTGAACGAATACAAATTTTGTTTTACCAGACGTACCTACACGTATAAATGAAATCTCGCGTGATTTTACTTAACTAAATTGTTTATACATATTTATTATTTATTGTATACTTAGTCGGTAATTGTGCGCCTCCTACCCAGAGAAAACCATTTTTGCTTTGACTAGGTACCTTAATTTTTAATTCTGTTATATCATGTTTTTTATATTTAAAGCTTACTTTAAATATAAAAAAATTACTTATACCTTCTGGAAATAATTCTAAAATCATGAATACCATAATAGAATTATTCTTACCATTTGTAAGTAGGTCAAAATGACACTTAACGTCTAGTTTTCGTCAAAACATTCCTGTTGTAGCAGAACTTCGAAACTCAGCACAGACATTTAATATTTGACCAAGGTTGCTGACCAAGAGCTAAGCTAAGTCATTGCTAACTTAGTTCAGCTTAGTCTACACAGCTGATATGATTTTTCAAACTTGGGTGCAGACCACAACAATAAATGTATGTTAAACTAACTCGAAACTAACTTAGCTGCTCTTGGTCTGCAACCCGGGAAAGAATCCTAACTCGAGCCAAACAGGTAGAAACGAATTTCTAAACGACCCCAAATTTTCGCGTGACCGTCGCGTCGCTTTGGCATTGTGTGTTGGTGGCAAAAAAATCTTTACCTTTTCTTTTGTGTGAATATGGACATTGGACAATACAGGTTTTTTTATTACTAAACACCCTCTTTCTAAAGTTTTACTTTATTACGCTTCCTTTGTGAACATCAACATAATGTATGGAATTTGTTTAAAACCAGTTGCAGTACATTTTATCCATATTAAGTCAACTCTCAAGCTATCTCTTTTTCCTTCTTTAGTTTGATAGTGACAGCCATTACTCAAATGTTTTTGTGCAACTCACAGTTAATTCCTTACCGTCTTAATAGGTTCTTTTTTATAATGATTTATAATGATATTTAACTTTCTAAATATCGTGAATTATTTTGAAATCTTATGAAGGTAAAGTATTTTTTTTTTCTGCTTTAACTCACTTACCATTAACTTCCCTATTAGCAAAACATTTGAAAATCAATGGAAAGTGTGACGTGGTTTATGTTAGCCTAGCAACGAGAGAGAAAGCGTTCACTACAAACCAGTTGTCAATGCAGTTAAAAATGTCGGCCATTTTGCTGCTATTGCCCCGTTAGTTTACCTTCACTTATAAATCCGTAATCCATAAATAGTATCCATAACATGCATTTCCAATAATATAATAATAAAATGTTTTGTGTTTTTTTATCATACATAATCATTTTTATATACTTTCATAATTTTAAGTTTTTATTCATTCTAAAAGTGAAACTTTTCAAATTTATCCTTTCTGTTTTGTCATTTTTAAATTTTTCCAACACTTACCTAGAAATCAATAAATTTTAATAGCTGCGTGTGTCTCAGCCTGTATTGTTGAAGTGGTCGCCACAAATCTACAATTCAAAAAGTATTCACAACAGTTGCAGCGAGCGTATCGGCAATATTGGCAATTGGGTAACCGTCACTGAGCAAGGCTAGAACACCACTGAGGGTTCTTTTACGATGGAGGTATTTTAAATCAACGGCACTCCCCGGCCAGACTGCAAAATCTCGTATGGTAAAAGAGGATGGCGGTATAGGACAAGAAAGAGACAGGTATAGGGCACGCACCCACCGCGTGCACTGCCAGACACTTACGCACACATTGACAATTGTTACGCAGGCGTAGAGGCTATCGATGACTGAATCGTCTCCTCGACGTCACGGATTGTCCTCTTTTCAGTCCGAAGTTCACGTGGGGTGCTAAATGGAAGTTTCCCGAAACTTATAAGCATGGATCACGTGGTAATACTTGTGAACCTTCACAAGTTAAACATTTTAGCAGTTACTGAAGTTAAAGAGAACAACCAATATGTAACTTGGCACTTAATGATTACCCTCGCTCGATTCGATTAATATACTTACCGTGTTTAATCCAAAATTGTGATCTAACATCCAAATTCTTTACATAATGATATACATGCATATGTTAAAATTAATAATTTACATAATGCAAAGATTTTTCCTTAATAAATTCCGATAGTCGAAACCTTAGTCTAAAGAATATAATATTGAATATTCTAGAACAAAATGAAACGTGAATCAATGTCAATAAAAGAAATGAACATTGTTTCACGGCATCATCATTGCCTCAAAATAACCTGTTGCTGCTCAGTTGAATTTAGATCGACAAACTACGCATAAGAAAATAATAAACAAGATAAAATTTTGTGATGCACACATAAAAATACATTTTATTTAAATAGAATTACTTACCAAAAAATTATCGATAGATTATGAATGAGTAATTCTATTTTACTTGAAATAAACATCCATATTCTCATAGAGGTGAGTAGGCCAATGAATAAGAAAAGGAATTCTATTGTTAACCCTCTATTGTTAACCGTGTAATTCCAATATATCCAGTGGATAAGGAACCAGTTTATTATATTGACCGACTGTTCCTAGATCCAAATTCTGAGTGAGTTGAGTTTGTACCGATATGAAAATTTTGAGTTTCCAGATTTGATTCGACAATTGCACGACAGTTGAGGAAAACATCGTGAGGAAACCCCTAACCCCGATATTTACATGATGAGTTACGTAACCAAAGGAAGATCAGATTCCGATTCAGATTCAGGTAGATGCTCCTCGTAAATTCAGTATCTTCATTTGAGGCCCCGACAATCCTAATGAATTTAAGAAGCAGGATAAAGTTACGAACATCCACAATATAGCTGATACTTAGTGATAACACAAACAAAAATAATACAGTTATAAAATAAATCGAAATATATTTTCATTGATATAAACTTGGAATTTTACGTTTCCGCGTCTCGTGTAGTAGAAATAATTTGGATAATAGCAAGATAAGATTAGATCGTCTACCATTTTATCTCTGTTAATATTGAGTTAGCCACAGTTTTTATCGGCTTTCGCCATATCTAGTTATCTTGTTTAATTAATAAACAAATAATTATGTGGTCAGGATGAGACATAACACGAGTCATAGTTTCTCTGCTACCGTTATTTTCTGATAAGTTGGTGACGTGAGAAATTCCGTTTTGGGGAAATTAATTTGATGATTAATTAATTCAAGATAATGACGTGTTGTCATTAGTGCACTCAGTTCATAATTGGAGTTTGTTAGAACGACTCCTGGTTACATACTGGCTAGATCTGAATATTAATTTATAGGTGCCTTTTACACTAATTAATAAGTGATAATAGCGCAATACTGCGTAAAAGATGGCCTGATGAGCTTGATGTGTTCTATGAAAATTGGTAAACACTCACGCTGGTTAAAGATATCTGTCGCAAAAGAGGAAATTGTTTGCCCTTCGCCCAACATTGACACATTTGAGGCTAGGAACTACTAATATAAATTATCGTAAGTTTGATCACGGTCCTTTAAATACTTCCTACTCCGACTATCTTCTTTCTGATTAAAATCGTTGTGAGTTCCAAGACAGTTGTAGTTTTCTTCCCCGGGACGTCAATAAGCTTCATTGCTTATTGTCTATCTGAGGTCGCCGTTGTTGATCCTGACTACACAGGAGACACAGTGGTGGGAATGTGTGGTGGACTTGTCCCGTATCGTAAGTTTGATCACGGAAGAGAGAAAATACAGAAAATATTATGTAGGACAATTTTTTCTCTTTCTTTTTAAAGATTTAATACAAATCTTTTTATTCAGTCAACATGAGTTAAAAGATGTTTTAAAAATACGGGTAATATTCCCAGTTATTTAAAAAGTTACTTTAGGTTAACTTAAATGTTCTAAATATCAGTGCTAAGTGCTACTTTTTCGATTGCCTGACTTTGTGATTTATTTGTCACTTGCTCTCTGCATGCTTTCATTAACACCCACTTCTAAATTATTCATAACAATGACTTCAAGACCTTCATTTTAGATATGTATGTATTTAAAAATAGATCAATATATGACGGTAGTTTAATCCGGTTTCATTATTTACAGTTTAAATTAACGCATATTTGGTTCGTGAGTTTTTGTTGTACGTGTATTTAGAATACTGAACTTAATAACTACAATGGCGCAGTGCCCAAAGCGGGTTTTTGCCCTCCGACACAAGATCTCTCCATCTTTTGAGGTTCTGAACCAGCTGTCAGCAGTCGTCGACTCTGGAGGTCTTTATCACCTTGTCGGTCCTCGATATCCAGGTAGCCCAGTCCATAAACAGCCGTCGGCCACTCGGTAAGCCCAGGCAAGTCTGTATCTGTATCAGCGAAAGAAACAGTTTGTCTTTGTTTTAATCTATTTTTGTTGCTCTCCATACCAACGTGTATCAATAGATTTATGACTCTACAAGAAATAAAGACATTTTACCATTTAGAAAGAAATAAAGTTAAAATATATTTATTCCTACAACAGATAAATATTTCCAGTTAACAATTTGGGTACTTCACACCAAGTCACAATAATAAGATGGCCAGACTTAATGTAAGTTCGGAACCGGAAAAGTATCCAGTTACCTACATTCTGTATACAATTGCTAAAACGATCACATGCATAAATTGACACCCATCGTTCGTAGAACCAGTGTTTTATAAACATGACTCCGAGCAAAAGAAGTTGATTGTACAATCTGTAAGTAGTTTTATAGACTATCGTCGTAACTATAAATTTTCATACTAATCGTCCTTTGCTCCCATCCCAATTGAGTGAATATCCTAAAAAAACTCCCAATTAGGTACCTTTAAATGACTGGCTTTCTTGTTGTCTAAGTAAAGCGTTGTATCGTAGACAGAGGTGAAGGAGTCACAGGAGAGAAAAATGGAGGCTGTTGCTGCTACATCGACAACAGCGCGGCTCTTAAAAAAGAAGAAAAGAAAAAGAGAGGTAGGGCACAGCGGATAATCCGCTCAAATCGGTGCAGCCCGTCTGGGGAAGGACCTCCACCTTACAGAAGATCGTAGCCAAATAGCATTGGTCTCGGCCATGTTGTGTTTCTACGGTAAGTAAGATCCCGGAGCTCCACTTGGGAGGGTTGGCAACGCGTGAGTGATATCTCCAGTATTACAACGTCTATAGGCTACGATGACGGCTTACCAGCAGGCCAACCGTATGCTTATTTGCCGCCTTTGTGGTAAAAATAAAAGAAGTACCTAAGTAACAAAAAAGGACATAAGTAATTATCATTTTTTTTATTCAAATAGACCAATTAAAGTCAAATCAAATCAAAAAATACTTATTCTGTAGGCCCTCGCGGGGCACTTAGACACGTCATTTACAAGATATTGTAAAAGCTTCTACGAATATTTAGGTCTTTCACAGACGGGGTGGTTGTCGGGATACCTCCACGTGGTCCACCCCGGGCAACGCCGGCGCGTCCTTGCCGGCGGCTGAAGTCCCGACACGTGGGTCCCCTCCCTGCGCTCGAGTTGCGGCGAGCCGCGGGTTGAGGGGGACGAGCGGGGTCCGGCTGGTACCTTGGCCGGACGGCCCTGGCGGGGTCGCGGTTGTATCCCAGTTTCCCGTGGCCCCGCCACACAGGGCAAGAGGCATCCCGTCAGTTTTTTAGTGGTAAGTTCCACAGTCCCCACCGCGTGCTCCCCGGGCGGTGGGGCTGCCACAAAGCATTTTTCTCCCTGCGTTTCGCCGGGTGCGGGTTGCAGGCGGACGGGTGTGTCCACTCCCTGCGCTCGGCTCGCGGGTTGACGCGGACGCCCTAGTGGGCGCCGGCCTTACCAGCCGGCGTGCGGCGCATACCGTAACCCGTGGGTCCTCCACTCACGGGCCGGGGGCCTTGGCTTAACCGCCCGGGCCGCGAGGAAGACAACCTCTATAAAAATCACGAGCGGAGCTGGCGGCCGCGCCACGCTGAATAAGTGTGGTGTGGCCGTTGGCTGGCGGTCGGCACAGTGGGTGCGATCGCCGAGTGGACGGGGACCATAGCCCAGCCGAGACGGCGGGCCGGGGAAGGCCCGTCGTCTTGAGGGAGCGATGGTCCTCGGTGTCGGCAGTGCACCTGGATGCGGTGTACTGCTGACGGAGCGTATCGGGGGCGAGCGGGTCCGGCTGGTACCTTGGCCGGACGGCCCTGGCGGGGTCGCGGTTGTATCCCAGTTTCCCGTGGCCCCGCCACACAGGGCAAGAGGCATCCCGTCAGTTTTTTAGTGGTAAGTTCCACAGTCCCCACCGCGTGCTCCCCGGGCGGTGGGGCTGCCACAAAGCATTTTTCTGACGTAAAAGAAAAAAAAAAAAAAAAAAGGTCTTTCACAGACAGATCTGCCATCTGAATTCGGTAAATCTTACCGAAGATGGCAGATCTGTGTGTACTAACAAGAACTACCAAGATACAAGAACCTCGGTACTTGCTCTTTTAAAAGTAAGCCAAGGTAAGCCAAATCCTAATGAAATCCAGTTGTGGTTTGTGAAACGCATTTTTAAAATTAATGACACATTAAATTATAACTGTCAATTGTCAAACTAAAAAAGAAAAATAGAGAGCCAAAGACTTAATGTAGAATTATAATTAAAATGCGTTTCAGAAACTTTAAATTTAGTTTATGTAACTGTTAATAATGATACCAGAATAATTAACATAGAATTTTTTTTAAGACAATTTTTTTAAAGATCATTAATTCCCACTTCCACATTTATTTAGATGTAAGTAGGTATCAATCTATTTATTTTACAAATGTTATAGTCTCACAAGAAAGTACGATTGATACGTAAAACACGGTTCGGACCACAATCTAACACTAACAATTTGCGAATATTTATTTTTATCCGGTAAAAACTGGTTTTTCGTTTGCTCTAGACGAATATTAACATTTTGATAACTCGATTTCCTTCCTGAATTCAAAGCCGGTGCAATTTATACAAGTGATAACTAACAGCGATTTGAAAATATGTAGAAGAAAAGCAATTTTATTTTTGTTTCTGAAGTTTTTGAGTAATAATCGCATTGGAGCATTTCATTTGAAGAAAGACCCTGGATCCCTGCAGTGGGATGATTATGATATGATGATGATTAGATTTTTTCAGAGTTCACCTCCTTTATACCCTATTCCCTTTAGATGGTAGAGCATTTATGAAATGGGGTCGACGACAGGAGAAATATTACCCTCTCACGAAATATTGGCTTAAAACAGCAATGCGATTCGTTTGGTGAGTTCCGGAAACCCTTCCATATACAGTTCATATAACTACTATGTCAGTACAGAATTCATGTAAACCAAATAGTACGTAATAAATGCGAAATAAAAAAAACCCCAACTAAATAGTCAGGTTATTCTACCATTTGGTTTGACGGTTATACGATAACGTATTTTCAAACCTAGTTAGTTTTAACGTTATGTATGATACCATTTTGTAGTACGCCTAACAACAGTATGGGCTATTTATTCGCTCATCTCAATTCCGGGTAACTTTTCTCACATTCGTTTCTCTGCACCATTTTATTTATATTCAGCTCAAGTGACTACAAACAAGTAGCATTGAACTTTTTAGAAATAAAGGTACAAAACACTAAAGTAATTAACAAATTACTAAAAATAGTAATTACTAAGAAACTAGGGGCGCTGTGTTATTAGAGTTTAGCTCGAAATCCAGAGATATACATGCATATACGCTTCCACAAACCTATCAACTATATGTATGACATTAGTAACACATACTTTTATCGAAGTTATTCGAGTTTAGATGGAGTTTAGTTGATCTAATCAATTATAGTACCTACCTACCTAGAAAGTAAAGTTGCTTTAATGAAATAATGTCGTTCGAATTATCGATTTATCTTACCTTGACAAGGACAATAAATGTCGTCTGTTCCAATTTCAGATGTATATTTAAAAAGGCGATCAATACTCTGTGCTATTCAGATGCACGCACGACACAGGCTTTTAGAGGTCATTAATGTATATATTACACGGTCAATCCATATCGAAATCCATGATATTGATCCAGATTGACTTTGTAACGTATTGCTCAATCCATCGAGTTGTGGTATATTCGTCACAAAGTAAATAAATAATAAATAAATGAATAGGGACAATTCATACAGATTGAGCTAGCCCCAAAGTAAGTTCGAAACTTGTGTGGATACTAACTCAACGATATTATATTTTATAACAAATACATATATAGATAAACATCCAAGACCCGAGGCCTATCAGAAAAAGTTCATTTTTAATCATAACCCGACCGGGGATCGAACCCGGGACCTCCTGGGTGGCGGTCTGGCGTGGTAACCATTACGCCACGGAGGTCGTCAATTAAGTTCGTCATTATTGTACATCCCATACATTAAAAGTACATTCGTCACAAATTTTCATAGGTGTTTACTCCGTGACGAATTTACTTTGTGACGAATCTACAACAACTCGATCCGTCAATCCCATATGTTACACGGATCAACATCACAGCCACGATCGGCAAGCATTTAAATCTAAACTGAATTCGGCAATTGCTTACAATCAGGCTACTGTGTGCAGGGTCTGCCACCAAACCTTATCCTATAAAACGTGTTACATCATTGAAAAAACATTTACTTTATTAGATACGCACTTTGTATGAACGAATAACGATAATCGTATCCAATTGTAACCGGTAACTTCAATGTGCATGTTTTACACTTATCTACACGTGGATTTATAGTAATACAATTTCCCTACTTTGTTTGCAATGTATGTATTAATCTTTATGCATGCTATTACTAGGTGATATCCAAGCGTGAAATTACTTTCTGTAGGTTCACTATAGGTTCACTATAGTCTATACTATAGGTACCTATAGTGAACCTACAGAACCTATATATAGGTACTGTATAATAGGTCACTAGTGGTTTTTTTTTGTGTTATTTTGTTCATATATTTCTATTGTATGTAATAGACAAATTATGCAACGCTATCTAGTCCCAAATTTATCAAAGCTTGTGTTAGATAGCTGAAAAATATACGTAGGGTAAATTCCTAGTCGTGGCCACTTCATTATCTTTTGGGTTTTAAAAGAACTGGGATGTGATTGTAATTATATTTACTTAAAGATATATTTAAATATAATTCTCAATGTTATTCTGTCAAAATACTTTCCTGTATCATTAAATTAAAATTAGGTATTTATTACTACTTCCTATACCTAAGATAAATCCAATATGATTTGTTAGAGAGATGACCTTCTAATACACGAGATCGATGTAACAGGCACGTGTCGGCACATTGTAGTAAATACAGGTATCACATTACAACAATCTTCTTTTATTATCAATACCACAGAATAGATAATAGTACTACGTATCAATACGTAGGTATTTATAGTTTACTTATACTGTTACTTATTCTCGTTCACCTATATTTAAATTACAGATAATATTTGCATACAAATAGTCATGTTCTTCTTCCATCCGAATGGACGCCTGCTGGACACTGTCCGTCCACTGGTCGGCGAACGCCCCCTATTTCTCCCCTCCACACCACCAGACTACAAGTTACGGAACTCTTTAAAAGTCCGTGAACCACGTTTTAAGAAACCCTGCTCTAAATGGACCGACGTCTTCCAAAAATGGCTTTAAAAGAGGTAAGCTGATATGGAAAGCGGAAGATCGCAATTGGTTGAAAGTATTGGGAAAAGTATTGAGTATATCTTGCCAGCATTAGACACAGGTCAAAGTAAACGATTGTAATGGTGGTAATATTTTCATTATTTTATAGATTTTGCTTTGAACTAGTTTGAAGAATGGACGCAAGAGTCAATTCAGCTATAACGCAATATTTTTACTGAGTGACCTGTTTATATTAGATTAAGTAAAAGCCTAGAAATCCTAAGTCAAACTTAACTGCCCGTTATCTACTGTGATATAAGATCATTAACAAATCGCGTGGTCTTCAATTTCTGCGTAAATCTGTTTCTACTGATTCTTTTATATACCCAGGTAATTTTCGATTATTAAAAAAACAAAAAATATTATTTATTAATTGTGCAGAATAACATGCGGGGATTTGATTTGATCTTATTTTAGAAACGGCACATAGTACCTATAGAGGACAAGTCATTCGTCAGTCCCACACTATTTTGGAAGAGGTCTGATGGGCTCACTTGGCTACTTAGTCACTAGAGGTTTGGACGGGACAGTTGGTGCAAGGGCAATTGTACCAACTTAGGGTAAGGGCCGCTGAAGAATATTTTACATACCAACAATGATATCCACGGGCCATACTGCTCAACCACCAACCCGCAATAGACAATCGTGGCGGTCTTTCACATCAAAACCCCTCTCATATCCATGAATACAGCGAACTCGGGGCGAAATGGGGGGGTAGGGAAGCCTTTGTCTAGCAGTCGAACAGTTTAGGCTTAAACAAAAATAAATAGTAAACTAATAGGTTTTTTAGTGGCATATTTGCTGCCTTCAAATTCATTGATTGATTGATTAATGTAATAGTCAAAACAAACACAAAAATTAGTAATAACAATGCTTTCAATTCACGAGGAAAAATACAAGTTCAATACGCATGACCCTATTATCGTTCTGCTGTCCGTGCGTCATTAATTAGCTAAATTAATCGAAGCTTAATTTAGAACACTCAGACCAAAGTTAGAACATAAATTAATCCATTACTGTTCAGGGTGAAATTTTATAGGTGAAAGGTGACGTTAAACGTCGATTACTAAAAAGTTCCAGTTATTTATCAGTTCCTAGTTTCATAGTCGCTATGAACAATGATTATACTAATACACACTATCAAAGTAAAGGACGACTACGATATCATACGAACAAATTTATATGTAGAAATAGTTCGTAAAGAGTATGCGAGACGTACGGTGCCTCAATTCTACTTAGGAGAGTCGAGATCGTTCATAAGTTTTTGTACGAAAATTCGTAAAAAAAAAAACACGTCCAAAGTGCGTCTGGCCATATGCTCTACACTTTCGCGAAGTTGCGCGAAAAACGCGTGAAAAAAGTGTGGGCTCCTTGTACTAATTAATTATCAATTTTCCTTTATCTTCTAAGTTCACTTTGCGATCTGTTAAGAACAAGAACAAATTTAGGTGAGCTTGTTTACTTAAAGCCGAGATAATTTTTATTTGCGTCATTACCTAATTAAACTTAATTTCTTTGAGTACGGTCTAATACTAATACCATACTGTGGCCGCCTATTCTGTTGTAATAGATTAGAAATAATAAAACATAGATTATTTAAAAAAACTAACAAGTTTATTAACTAAAATAAATATGAATTATGTGCTTATAATTTAAAGTGCTTATAAATAAATTTATTACTTTTTCTTAAATGACAGTTCATAACATCATTACATTACATATCATTGTCAACTATACAAATTTTGTTCAATAGAATATAAAAACGTTTTAAAAGCAATCAAGTTTATTCTCTCAAAGTACGATGGATAAGAAAAAGAGATTGGGACGACGAACTAATGCTAAACACACACATAGAACGGGTGCGAGTCGGGCACAGATCAACCTCCCAATTCTCGTAACAAAAACAGATCCAATCTCGATTTAAACTCACACGCTGTCCCGTTCAATTATGAGTTTATGTGTGAGCCAGCGATTGAGTTTGAATAAATTGAATCTGTTTTTTGTTACGAGAACAGCGGGGCAGGTAAGAACCTATTGTGTTTTGTTTGTTTTTATGAATGTCACACAGCGTCTGCGGGTCGGGCGCGGCGGCTCCATACGTTGGCCCCACACGTCTAGCTTTTGTCTCGAGACAAGCCCACCACACATTCCCACCATGTGTCTCCTGTGTCGCCAGAATCAACAACGGCGACCTCAGATTGACAATAAGCGATGAAGCTTATTGACGTCCCGGGGAAGAAACTACAGCTTGCTGGAACTCACAGCGAATTTAATCAGAAATAAATTAGATATAGAGTAGGAAATATTGAAAGGGTTTGTGTCTATGTTGAAACACACTAGATCCACACGTTTTACGAAAGAAGCCAGCGTAAATTGACGCGCCCGTCTCACGTCTTATGTGTTTAACACGTAATGTTTTGACATTCTTTACATGCAAATATTTTCGCAATATTATATAATCAATCAGTATAGCATTCTAAACATTGTATTGTATTGTAACGTATTATCTTTAAGTAAGTTTACAATATGTTTACGAAAACATTAAAGTATCACAAAGACAGATTTTTCCTGTTAATATCTGATTTATTATTTTAAAAAAATATTAGCACGACAGTCGCAGATGTACAAACGATATCAGGATAAAGGTCGTAGCAAGCAAACATATCAACTCGGAAACGGATCGTAACCATATCGCCTTCGTTCTTGAGCTTTTCCCGAGGCGATGCGATTACGTTACGATCCCGATTAGTGTGCGTTGCAGTAGGAAGTTTTATACAAATGATACTGAACGGTTCGAGTTGATACGGTGACGATCGCGAATCCCTTTCCGAGTTGATATGTTTGCCATGACTCATGACCATATATAACATTTTGTTTGATGTAAATCATAACTAATAAATATATGTGTGTTGTTTTAGCTGATTAAGAGCCAGTTTGTGAAATTTTATCAACTACCAGAGAGTTGCAGATACACATTTTAATCTTAATCCCATATTAAGACTCATGCTATCTTTTTTTCTTTAGTTTGACATGGAGTCATTACTTAAAGCGAATTTTAATGTGTCATTAAGTTTAAAAAAATTGTACAACTCAATCTGGCTGAATGTGTTGTCTGAATCAATTTCTATGATAATAAGAATGTTAGACCTAAACAAAATGAATAATAATCTGTTATCATAAAGTATTATTGTAAAACGAGAATTAACTCGGATCATACCATAATATGAACCTTTCGGCGCAGTTGCACCGGCCGCCATCACATGACAATACGTTAATTTATATTCCGTTCCAGTACACTTGGCAAAAAATCTCCATCATCTGATTTAAAATATAAATCGATATGAAATAGACATGAATCGATTACAAATCACTAGATTGAGATAAAACACACAATATAATGTTACCACAAAATTGCGGCGAATCCAAACGAAAACATTTAATTTCATGTAAAACTTTTACCAGTATTGGAATAGAATATGCGAACATTTTGTAATTGCATTGCCAATTATTACGTATTCTTACATATCCCAAATAAATATATCTTGTAACATTGCCAAGGTTTGTTGTTGCGTGTGACTGGTCGCTGTTAAATCTACTGTTACGTATTTAGCAGCTTGTAATATTTTCATACAAGAAGCATTCTCTGGTAATAATTTGTGACATAATTGTGTGTAGAGGGATTTGGCGCAGTCATAATGAAACACTAAGGGATCTAGAATATCCGCGAGATCTGACTGGTTGAGGAGGCAGCACATGTGGGCAAGGGTTACGCATAGCTGTGAAGAAAAGAAACATTATTCAAATTATCTTTTTTTATGACATACGGCGGACAAACAAGCAAGAGGTCCACCTGATGGGAAGTGGTTACCGCCGCCTTTGAACATCAGTATAAAAAGCAAGGGCGCTGATATTCTATTTCACGGCAACAAAAAAGAATCGGCTATGAATCTTGTAAGACATTGCACATTTTAGTGTGCGTGACCGATTTTATGAGCGTTTCCGAAGTTACGCACACTAAAATAATGTGTATGCGAACGTTACAACACTCATACCCGCGTTAATGTAATACTCGTATACCAATGCGTTCTGCTACAGGAAAACAATAGGGAAAAAAGAAGTTATATAATTTCATTAGACAGATAATTATCTAAGAAAGTATTGAACGGACTCGTTTAGCAAATTTCCTCTCTCATGAAAATATTATTTATAGTAGAAATTACCTGTTCAATAAGATTATCTTTGTGCTTGTACTCTGTGAAGTCATCGACTGTGACGGCGTTTTCCATGGCAGCCATGACACCGCGCCACACCCCCGCGAACTGTTCGCCATACTGCGTACGCGCAGTTGGCGCTCGAAGTGCGACCGCCGCGTTGATGCGCACTTTGAGATTCTTACAGTCTTGACTCAACGTGCAGAGGTTTGGGAATACTTGCCTCTGGAAAATAATAATAGTATTAATAATATGAAATGATAATAAAAATTGGATCGTTTAAGGGGATGAAAGGACGCCTCAAAGTGGAAGTCATTTTTAGATAATTTAAAAGAAAATTTCCCTTTGTATTATTTACTCGATACAGATAATAATATAATTTTTAAGGCCAGTTTCAAGGTTACCGATAAGTAGGTACTTGTTATTTTGAAAATATTTTTAGTTAGCCTTTCCGATAATTTAGCAGATTTTGTATTTCTAATTACAAATTTATCAGAAAGATAATTGCATCTTATCTGCATCTTATGTAACCTGCCCTGAATTACCTGCCATCCATTAAAACATGTGAATAGATGTTCGTTCTTCATAGCATTTCCTATGGCATAACAAGCGTTCCATCGCACTTTCATATTACTGGATTTACACGCACAATCCAACAGCTTCTCTATACCTGCTTCACATAAGCTCTTAATTTGCGAGTCACGTGATAAGTTATCACTTTTTATTAGTCGAAGAAAATTCCCAAGACCGCGAGTCGCACTCATTTTTACCTGAAAATTTAAAATATTATTTAGTAACAATATCATTAATGATTGTTCTTGGTTCTAACTTATTAGTACCATTTTAAAAGAGCACGTGCTAAGTTTCTTGCCAGTTCTTCTTAGCACAAATCTGCCGTTTGAACTGGTAGTAGGAGAAAAATGTGACGATTCGAAAGAACTTGTAAAATAAAATATTTGACTTTGTTGACATTCCTATGGATTCTATCACTATATTCCACTTTACGAATTTTATTATCACTTGGCGATGAAAAAAAAACATCTTGATGAAATCCGCACGCCCAAGAAAGAGGAAGAAGAGATATGATATTAATATTTTTGTATTCATAATTAATACACAATGTGTTCTTATTAGGCAAAGACTGAGCTGCTGATTGTTTCTTACGGAATAACGAGAATGGATACAGAGCGTGTTATACACACTTTGCAGCGATGATTCATTCGTGAACCGATGTTTCATTTTCTCCTTACTTCGATCAGTCAGCCGCGCAATATTCGCTCAATCAAGCTAAACATAAAAGAGGTGTTTGAATTGCCAATTAAGACGAAACAAATTAGTTAGAAGATTATAAACTAATTAATGCACACGTGCCCAATCTAAGCGCTAATGGGATCATTGACGCACGTCCAATGAAGCGAAACGATGATTAACCCAGACCTACAGATTACTATAATCAATTGCTAATCTATGAACTTTGTGTACATTGTTCCAGTCTGGTGTTAAAACAAAATAAACGTAACGTAAATAACCTGAGTCCGGAAAACCCCAACTCCTCCAAGAAAGAAGGAAGAAAGAGACAATGGGATCTCATAGCTCTTTCTATTAAAGGTCGGTAACGGCTTAGGGACTCCCCTTGGTTTCTGTGCTCCATGGCAGGTGGTGATTACTTACAATCAGGTGACCCGCATGCGTGTTTGCCAATCTATTCCATAAAAAAAGGACGGGTTGCACTCCGGGAGTGCCGGCAGAAGTGAAAACTTAAACATAAACGTTGTGCATTTTTTAATATTTTGGAATGGTTAGGGAATCTTACGCTTTTTCGATCAGGCTACAGATCTGACGCGAGTTTAACATTTTTTACCCATCTAAAAAAGCCAATCGCCGCTAAAGAAGTTTTCACTTCAAAAATTACCTACAACCAACTCTTATGATCTGTATGTAATGTGGAATATTTGAATGTTAAGTTTTTTCCCATCAATATTTAATATCGTGATCATATTGTGGAATATAATTTAGTACACGCCAAAATTTGTTATCCAGCATGTCATTATTTTACTGACGTTTTACTAGCACAACTTCTATATCTTTTACAGTAAAATTTTACATTGTATTTTTACATTCTCCCCAATAGAACTAACTTCAGTGCTCTAATGATTTATTGCTTAATTTTATTTATCACTAGCTTTTTTGCCCGCCTCTTCGCGTGAAGTTCCGCACCCGTTCCTGTGGGAACCACATTGAATTTCGGGAAAAGCTATAACCTATGTCACTCCCTGATAATGTACGTTTCTAATGGTGAAAGAATTTTTGAAATCGGTCCAGTAGTTTCGGAGCCTATTCAATTCAAACAAACAAACAATCAAATCTTTCCTCTTTATAATATTAGTATAGACTATTGCTAATTCTAGTTATGTACTATAATTGAAAAAAAAACTTTAGGAATACATAAAAATGTTTTGTGCGTAATAAATTATCAGACATTAATTAACCACAATAAACCAAATACTTAATTATATTTCACGGAAAAAAACTATAATAACAATGATTATAAAACGTTGTGTAAGAAAACTGGTTATAACTAGCTTTCACGTGTCACATTTTAACTATAACCGGATTTTATAATCATAACAAACAAGTAGAAACTAGAAAAAACCGATCAGAGTGTTCTTAAATAAAAAAAACAACTGACTAAGTTGCGCCTCTGCTACGATAAAGTTAATTGTTGATAACGTTTTTTGTGGAAGAGGTTGACAAAAGCATGTGGGGTCACTTGATGGTAAGTGACATTGTGCGCGTTTCCGATTCGTACAATATAGGAATTTTCAAGGCAAGAGTGAATAGGCATTTTTGGTGTTTGCGTGTCACCTAGATCTCATTTCTGCTAAACATTAGGCAAAAAAGAAGTTATCACGCCCATGGAGCACAGAGCGACTGAGAATTCCTCATAAGCCGTTGCGGACCTTTAGCAGGAAGAACGGCGATGGAAAACGGTTAGTAGCCAAGTTTGGCTTCCAGATCTCATTCGGACATAGCCCAAACGTTTACAGTACGACCGATTGGAAGCCTGCATTCTAGGGCTTCCTGCGACTTTCTTTACGTGATCCAATAACATTGTGGGCGACACATACTATATGAAAATATAATATATACTTTTGCATTGCGACCTTTTTAATTAACTTTACACAACCATAATCTTATCATTTCAATGTCTTGAGACGAAGTTTGAGGTCTTATACAATTATAAATTATTCCGTTGTGTTACCTTATCATTGTCGACAGCACATTGTACGCTGACCACCAATAAACGACGCAGTAAATCATCATCGATGTCATCTATTTCTGGTTCTTCCCTAGAATATGATATTTATTTGTATGGTAACACAGCAATGCATACTAAATTCTGTTAGGAATCTTTTCAGTACAGATAAATTTATCTGCACTGAAAATATTCTCAACAGAATTTTATAAGATGAAAATAAATCGGTAAATTACAAATAATAATAAATATCACCACTTTAGTCAAGGTTAGTCAAGGTTTTAACTAAAACTTGTCACATTTAATTTAGCTCAAGAATGTCAGTGAAAAAACAGGTTTTAGTTAACCTTTGGTTTATTTTTTTATATTTTATTTTATTTTTTTATATACCACAAAGTTGGCAAACAAGCATACGGCCCGCCTGATGGTAAGCATCAAATTAAAATCTATTTATATGGATAATGATTTTATGCTTACTAACTGCTATTTTATAACTTTTACCAAAATAAAGGAGATTTATTTTTTTATATGATAGCAGACAAGTAGGTATCCACAGTAGATGCAGTCGGTATATCCAGTATCATACTAGATATATCCGGGAGCATGAATAGAAGATATTTTTTATACTTACATATTGAGGACAAGTGCGTCGCTGAGATTGCCTAGCGCCCAAGCGGCCTTAGCCCGAACCACTAGGGTGGGCTCGGCTAGTGCTCTCAAAATATTCTCTCCACAATCACACACGAAGCATATATCCTGCAACAATAACGACATTCCATCTTTCAAAATACCATTTCGTGTATCAACTATTATCTTAACAAAATAGTTTACGAGTCGTAATTTTATAGATATGTAACAAAGCTGTTGTAATTTATACAGTTTTGTTACATATCGATAATTTTTTTGTATAGCCAATAAATATGCTCAAAATAGAAACATTTTCATTATTTATGAATTAGAATTTTATAACAATTAACTTAAATACATAAAGTTGATGACACGTTAAATGATAACGGTCACAATAAAAAATGAGATGGCTTCATTGTCAAATGAAACAAAAAGCGATAGCTTGAGACTTAATATGGAATTAAAATTAAAATACGTTTCAGAAACTGGACGTTAATTGCGTAATTTTGCCAAAATTGTTTGTTACCTCTCTTAATGTTCTATACATGACTAGCATAGCTAACGCACGCACTGCAGCCGCACGCACAGTGGCTTCTTCGTCGCTACACGAACCGACCAATAAGGTACAACATATCATCTGCGTACGATTCTGAAAAAATAATATAAATATAGGTGTAAGATTCCAAATAAACAGGTACTGAAACTATCCTAAACTTAAATTTGGAGTTAAATATTTTAAAAAAATAACTCAATTTGTAGAGTTCACTGCCGCGTCAGACGTGTCATGTAACTTAAGTTACACGAGTTACGGGTTACAGGTCTAAATCGCAATTAAATGACCTAATAAACCACTTATATTTTTTTAAATATTGCAATTTAAATCGCTTGTACGAGTCTATCGCCCAATCTCATGTAACTATGATTTTACCACTGTCCGTTCCGGCTATCTCGGGTAATTGTGTAATAGTGAAAAGGTATTCTAAATTTCCACGTATGACAGCAGTACAAAATAATGTAGTACATCGAATAACTTTAATGTATTATCAGACGAGTCAAAGAAATGTAATAAATAAATAAAAATTCGATATATATTTTTACAAATATTAAACTTACGGGTAATTCTTTAAACGCCCTTTCACCAATATTAGCAATGCAGTCACACACCACCGCCTTTGCGGGCGAGTTCTCATGGCACTGCAGCACAGATGACAGCGGAGTTAGAAGTTTCTCCCACATGCTGACACACTGATTGAGAGGTGGCGGTTGACCAGATAGTTCTGAAAAACGTTTTTCAAAATGTAATTCCTTGATGCCGTTTCCTTTCCTCGCCATCGAATAACAGTAGAAATAAGCATGTGACATTCAAAAACCACGAAGAAAGTGATAAATATCTATGAACTTATTTATTGTATATCATTTATTTTAAAACTGCACTGGTGAATCTGCACTTCCCAAAGGTTGTCTGGTAGGTAATGCTTTTAGCGTTAAGTCCGCCTTTTCTACCCAAATATTGTGGTCAATAAAGTTTTAAATAACTACTACAGTTATTATAAACCGGAAAAACTCTGTCATACTTTGATCAATATATGGCTTCCGTTTCATGATTAGTTGGGTTGTAGTACAACGTTGCGGAAGTATCACCAGTGCCCGCGACCCCGCCACGTGAAGGCGGAGAAGGTGGCAGACAGTCAGGTTTTTAGTCGGTATCCCTCATTGGTAGAGAGGCGAGCCCGACAGACCCCCGTCGCTTCCCCCAAGTGGCGGGACATGCAGTAATGCATTTTCCTGACTTTAAACAAAAAAAAAAAAAAAAAAAAAAAGGGTTGTAGTACAACGCAAAGTAATAAAAAATATTACCTAGTTTCTGTATAGCATCACCCATAATACTGGTGGTTCTTGTAGCTTGCAAGACCACATCCTGATGTTCGTGTTGCATCATCTCGCATAAAACATCCGCCAAGATTGGCAGTTGAGGCTGTAGGAGCTCAGAGTGATGGTGGAACGCGATAGCTGAGAGAACTTGCAATGATTCTAATATAACTGGAATGGCCGACGGTTTACATCTCTGAAAATCAGGAAATGTATGTAAAATTATAACAGATCTTGAAAAATCCGGCAGCGGCTCAGACTCCCCCGATGTCTCTGCTCCTTGTGTGGCAGTGATTACTTAACATCAGATGACCTGATCGTTTGCCAATACATAAAAATAATGGCTGGCAATTTTGACTGTTGCAGGCGACTTTCAATTAGTCAAGTCAAGTCAAGGTGTAGTCTTTATCTTTCTTATAGGAACAGGAACAATAGAAATGCACGGGTACAAATACCGTGAGTGTATTGGGCTCAATTAAATAATCTACCAAATCCGAGTGTATCTTCATTTCACATACTGAATATTTTTATTCAACACACACGCAAGCGTGCGTGCTCTGTGCGTGTTTTATCGCATGCTTTAAGTTTTCTTAACTTTATGAATCCCGAATAACGCTCGTTTATGCTCCTCTGACATAATGCTAATATAGGCTGTTCTGTTTTAGTTTTTTAGAACTGGAATATACTACTGTAAAGGACTGATAATCTTGATAATAAAATAACATACCTCGGCTTCACTTCCACGAAACATCCACCCCATGTTTTTAAAGCAAATATCTAATATCCAACTATTAAAATAATGGAGATTCTCGACGATTTCATCCTTTGAACTTTGCTCATCTATTGCGAACATTTCATCATCTGAATAGCCTTCTTCAAAATCATCACATTCTATGTTTTCTTTATTTACAATTGATTTATTTAAAGGCACCATATCTTTTTCTATTGCTTTGAGTATCTCGTCCACTTTTGGATCAACTGAGAGGACACAGCCCAATGTTATTAAAGCCCCCACTTGTAATGTCACATCTGAAAATAATAAGTAAAACTTCGTCAGATTTTTAAGTTATTTAAGACTACTCTAGGAATTATCTGATAGACATAAGATGATGTTCAAAATAAATTATGTAATGTGTAAAAGAACTCTATTTATGACATCATAAACATAAAATGTTAAAACTAGCACAATAAGTAAAAAAACAAAAAAATATATGTAGAAGGCTTGCGATTACACAACAGTTAATAAATATCAAATTATAAGTTAGTACATATTTCTTAATTATAGACCTTACTACATCACTACATACTATGATATAAGAGTGAAACTATAGAAATTTTATTGCAGTTAACCATACGTATCAGAAGTAAATTCTCACCTCTATGAACCAAAAACTTCCTTGTAGATCGCACCAATTCAGTAATAAGTCCCTCCTTCATTTTATGATATGGCGTGGCCTGAACAAGTGCAGCACAGCATTTCAGAGCTACTATGATAACTGCATGGCTTCGCTCACTCTCTAATACACTTACAAGTACTTTGTGCATACATGTTATTACATAACCGAGAGAGACAGAGAAAGGTATAAATGATGCGTTATCTCTTTTACTGAAAAAAATAAGATATTTTAGTGACTTAAATCTTACTATAGTGGAGAATTAGGCATAAGAGCAACTGATAATAAGAGGGGATAGTCTCGGTTAGTTTCATCTCTTTCACTTAAAATGTTTGAAAGAGACAAAAATGTGTGAATAAGAATTAAAAAAATTCTTTTAATTCGTATTCACGCATTTTTGTCTGTTGTAATCCTCTGTCACTGTGCCATCATGTGTGGTAAAGAAAAACGGTGAGTATATATATATACATAGCAGTGGCGAAGGGTGAAATTTTACTCAGGGGAAGCCGGAGCAAAAAAAAAAACAGTGTTATCTTACCACAGGGATGGAGAATTCCCAATACCATATCAAGTCTTGAATCTAAGTTGCAAATTATCCATTACCATACATAAAAGCACTGATATAATATGGAAAACCAAAACAGCGTTTTAAGTTTACAACTACCTGTGAGCCACGAATACTTTTCGTACAAATTACAATGAAAATGTTTTGTAAAGCCATCTTTCCGTCTATAATCTATTTTCATAGAAGGGCAAGCACGGCCGCGCTGTATGATATCTTTTTAAAAGCTTTTATTTAACTTGACCTGTATGTATGTATGTAAGGGTGGAATCTTGGAACGAAAATTTGAACCACTTCCCGAAGACCGATTGAGCTGAAATTTTGCCTAAAACTGTAGATCAGATGACAATACAATATTATGATAACAAAATTACGATACAGCCGTTTGTGTTCCATTTTTCGTACAAAACCGTTCCGACCAAAAACCTATAGGGTACTTCCGGTTGTCCTAGAATCATGAAATTTGGCAAGAAGCAAGATGATGTAGCACAAGTACAGGAATAAATCTGAAAATTGTAAATTTGTAGGTACTTCTTCTTCTTTAAACAAACAATATAATGTGACCCTACCCTTGGTACATTTTACATTGCACATTTAACGAGTGCGCCGTCTATTTTTCAACGAGCCATTGAACAAGTATTATATGGTATAGAGGGGGTAATTTGTCTCCTCGATGATATTTTAATATTTAATGACGGGAGCCAATCTGAGCACCTGGAGAAAATTAATGTTGTGCTACAACGGTTGCAAGAAGCAGGGTTAACATTACAAAAAGATAAATGTGATTTTTTTAAAGAAGAAATTAGTTATCTAGGGCACATAGTTACTAAAGACGGGATAAAAAAATCACCAGAAAAAGTGAAAGCTATGTTGGAAGCCCCGGTACCTACCAATGTTAATCAGCTGAAATCATTTCTAGGGCTCATTAATTATTATAGATGTTTTGTGCCCAACGCATCATCCATATTAAATCCGTTGTACGACCTCCTAAAAAAGGATTGTAAGTGGGATTGGTCAGTCGCGCATCAATCGGCTTTCGAGACGATCAAAAAGATCATGTCATCGGAACAAGTTCTCGCTCATTTTAACCCGAACGCTAAATTAGTTTTAACGGTAGACGCATCCCCAAGCGGCCTCGGGGCTATTCTGTCGCAAGTCGATGTAGATGGTACAGAAAAGCCTATCTCGTTTGCGTCGCGCACCCTGCAAGAAGCTGAGAAACGATATTCTCAGATCCAAAAAGAGGCTACAGCGATTATTTATGGAGTCCGTAGATTCCACCAATTTTTATATGGAAGGGCTGTACCGTTCATACTGCGCACGGATCATAAACCTTTACTATCTATTTTCGGTGCGCACAAAGGAATACCTGAGATGTCTGCGAACAGGTTACAGAGATACGCTCTGTTTCTTAGTAGTTATAACTATACAATAGAATTCATTCGTAGCGGCGACAACACGGCTGATTATTTGTCTCGCGCGTGCCTGCCGCCGCTGCAGGTAGGCGCAAGCCATGGCGGGGGTACTCAGTGCGCGCGCACCGAACAACACCGCGAGACTGAGATAGCAGATGACCGGGCGACATACATTTGCTTTGTTTTAGACGGGGACGCGCCAATAACTATTTCCAAGTTACGTGAGGAAACAAACAGCGATGTAACATTAAGTCAAGTGATTAAATACATCAATAATGGTTGGCCACCGAAATGTACACAGATGAATTTAAATTCTTTTTTTTAATGTAGATCAGAGTTATCGGTTGAAAACGGGTGTGTCATGCGAGGTCACAAGGTTGTTATACCTGAAAGTTTGTACCAGACAATTTTAAAAGAATTGCATTCGTCTCACCTTGGTATAGTAAAAACGAAAGCGGAAGCGCGTTCTAGATTTTGGTTCCCGGGTATTGATAAGGCGCTAGAAACTATGATAGCTTCGTGCGATGTCTGTATACAGCTGCGCGCCGCGCCACCGCGCGCGCCGCCTGCGTCGTGGAATTATCCTGATCGAACCTTTGAAAGAATTCATATCGATTTCTTAGGTCCAATTAAAGGATGTAGTTATTTGGTAGTAGTAGATGCGCGATCGAAGTGGGTGGAAGTATATAACATGAATACTTCGACCACGTCGGCTTCGGTGATAAATAAACTTTGTGATTTTATGTCAAGATTTGGTATACCTAGTATTTTGGCTAGCGACAATGGCACAGCTTTCTGTTCACAGGAATTCGAATCTTTTTGCTCTGTCAACGGTATAACACACATTACGTCACCCGTGTATCATCCCCAGAGCAACGGCCAAGCCGAGAGTCTAGTTAGAGTTGTGAAAAAGGGTATCAAATCATCACTTATATCTAGTCACAATGCTAGAGAATCGTCGATAAAATTATTGAAATACCTTATGGATTATCGTAACTCTGTTCATTCTACCACTGGTGTCTCCCCCGCGGAAATGGTTTTTGGGCGAAAACTTAGAGTGCGATTGGACTTAGTTAGGCCCGTGTCGTTGTCACCGTCGTCACCCACTGACTCTAAGTGTTTAACCCAACAGTGTTCGTTTCGTTGTCTAAGTCAGTAGAAGGGAAAATTAAAATACAATGCTTTAAAACAAAGGATATAGTATTGTATAAAAAGTTTGTAAATAAATTAAAGTTTACGTGGTGTAAAGGCATCATTGTAAAACGTATAGGGAAAGTTTTATACTTAATCAGAGATCTGAACAGCTCGGAATGCCTAAAAAGGCATAAAAATCAGTTAATGCTGTATAGAGGCATTCGTAACGATCAACCCTACGAAGGACAGCATCAACGGGGTCTGCAAGTAGACGAGCACGTACGGAAGTCAGCCGAGTCCTTAACGCCCCCGTCACCGTCACCGCTGCCGCCAGTACAAGTCTCGCCGTCGTCGGTTCACTTGGAGGAACAGCCGCAAGTCGAACTTTCTGCGGCGGAGACGCCACAGAATACGCTACGGGGGGAAAGGAGGGCGGAGCTATATGAACCATTGACGACTCCAGAAGAAATTAACGAAAGGGAGTCAAACTCGAGTGACGAGTCCCGCGAATCTGACGTCGATCAGGAGCCAGCGAGTAGCCCAGATTATGTCACTCATAGATCGTTACGCAATCGCCGCCTATCATTTGATTAGTTATAGTTATTAATTGTAGACTAGGAACTACGGGGAGGGATGATATGTACGCGTCTATTAAAGCAGGTAGGGGCCACGCCCACCTGACGTCACGAGTGTAAAGTTCGTTGCAATAAACACAGTGCGCTGTTAGCTACGGTCTGTTTTACTTGTCTCCCACGCACCTTGATATCTAACAGTACACGACTCTTTTTATACCGGTTTAGAATTAAAATGTATTTTATCAATTACTAGCTTTTCCTCGCGGCTTCGCTCGCGTTAATTTTATGACATAGATTTCGTTTGACAACAAAACAACCCATAGCGCGACTTGTGGCGCCATCTGTTGGCCGATAGCATCCCATACAGCGCCCTCAATAGTAGAAAAAATCTTTTCCCTTTGGATTGACATACTTTTACGGGTAAAAAGGTAGCCTATGTTGGGCTCTGTACCCCTGACAATATATATACAAATTTTCATAACGATCAACTGATTAGTCAAGCCGTGAAGAAATAACAAACAAACACACTCACTTTCTCATTTATAATATTAGTATGATAGTATGACTAGTATCATTATGGGAAGGAACCCTCATGCGCGAGTTCTACTTGCCCTTGGTCGGTATTTTATTTTTGATGGGTACATAAACCCGTTTAGTTTGTCGCAGGGCGACTGTAGTAAAATCAGGAAATTATATAGGTATTCAAATTGCTGGTGCTAGTTATAACAAATAAATTCATTAGACTAGTACCGCCTCTCGACAATAGATGGCACAGCGAAACCTGTCCAGTGATAACTAAAAAGTAAAAAATAAATTAAAAGTAAAAAAAATATATTTAAAAACAAGCTTTTATTTAATTACGCTAAAAAGAATAAAATAAACTTTTCTTTTAAAACTTTAACTATCAACTTATAACGTCATTACACAATTTATATGACATAAAAGCTTGTCGCGAGATTTAATTACTAATAGTTCGATAATTATGTTTTCTTATACAGGTAAATCTCGCGACAAGCTTTTATGTCATATAAATTGTGTAATGACGTTATAAGTTGATAGTTAAAGTTTTAAAAGAAAAGTTTATTTTATTCTTTTTAGCGTAATTAAATAAAAGCTTGTTTTTAAATATATTTTTTTTACTTTTAATTTATTTATTTTCAAAACTGTGTGTTTGAAAGTTATTATCTAATAAAAAGTCTGTGAGACAACAACCCACGTCTAAAATTGCAGCCATTACAAATGTAAACAAAACAGACTAAACCAAAATAAATAATTAACTACTTACACCTTTTTATATATTATCGTCAGAAAAATGCTTTGCAGCAGCCCCACCGCCCGGGGAATATGCGGTGGGGACTGTGGGACTTACCACTAAAAAACTGACGGGATGCCACTCGCCCCCTAAGTGACGGGGCCACGGGTACTGTGATACATCCGCGACCCCGCCAGGGCCGTCCGGCCAAAGTTAAACTGGCCGGACCCGCTCTCCCCGGAACGCCCCGTCAGCAGCACACCGCATCCAGGTGCACTGCCGACACCGAGGACCATTGCCCCCTCAAGACGACGGGCCTTCCCCGGCTCGCCGTCTCGGCTGGGCAAGGGTCCCCTCCATCTCTGCGGTCGCAACAACGTGCGACCGCTGGCCGGGCTCTGCGAGCCGCCGGCCCCTCTTCTTCAATTTTTTAACGAGGTTTTCTTCCTCCACCGCGCCTCCTGCGCCACTCCAAGTGCCACAGCGTCCACTACGTACTTAGTGGACTCTGTGACACTTTGCGCCACCGCGCACTCCCTCTTCCAGGGTGGTCTCATTCGCCCATGTGACCCAACCCTTAACGCCCCCCGCAGTGTCTGGGTTGGCGAGACCCAGTGTCTACAGGGCCTCCGCGTTCCACCATACGGAGGTCGCCCCCGGTATCAACGGGTGGAGTACGCCCGGACACCAGTCGGGGCGAAGACGCTTTTGGGGAGGATCAGCGAGCGAACGAGTCCACCACCGCTCATCATACAGCCGGCCGAGCCAAGCGCGGCCGGCTCCACCTCTTGTTTTTTAACGAGGTTGTCTCCTCAATCGCTCCACCCCCAGCACCAGTACGGATGCAAGGGGGAGCGGATTTGTCCGCATCCCACGTACTCCATCCAAGGTAGGAGCACGGGGAGCAGACCCACCGCGTCGGGAATTTGGCCGTCGGCAAGTAATTCCAGAGTTGGGTCCAGAAACTAAGGAATTACTCGCCGACGTTACCAGGGTGGACCGCGTGGAGGTATCCCAACTCCCCACCCCAACTACTTACACCTGAATCCGATAAATTCTATAACTATAACACAATTCACACCGACCCCTGTCCAATTCACTCTAATCTATTCAAATTTACTAAATTAACAACAAACAAATTAAAAAAACCAACAACAATACAAGCGAAAGCACCGGCGAAAGTGAATTGAAAAAAAAATGTCATATGTTTGACAATTACAACGCGACAAAATTATAGTTGTTTTATTATTCAAGCACTAAACACATCATTAACTATATTTTTTACTTCTCAGGTTAATACCTCTGTTATCTTTGTCGCACTAACGTAATCTGATATATGCCATCCTTGTCGTAACTCGGCGACTACCGGCTTTAATATGTTCATATGATCGGCGTGAGAAAGAGACCGCGCTAGGAACAAAATATACGCGTAAGAAAGAGACAGCCGCTCCTAAAACTGTTTGCGGCTACAACTCGAGAATTACCGGCTTTCGACGAACGCCTGTTCGTCGAAAGCCGGTAATTACAGGTAAGCGTGGTGTGATATTTCTATTTATTATTGTATAGGCGTTTGGATATCATTATTATGTATGAATCGAAATCATGTTATTAGCAGAGTCGATGCTGTTAGATAATTCACTATTTTTAAAAGGGAAGCCGACAGGAATCGTGTTATTAGGACCCCTCGCCACTGATACATAGACATAAAACAGAGTGACGGGTACACGCCTATATCATAAGTTCCGCAGCCGTAATATAATAAAGCAAATTGTCAACAATTTATCTATCAAATCAGCTAACTGGTACTTATGAGAAACCTGTCAAATTCACTCTAAATATACACATCTTACCTGGTTTCCGCTTGTGATAAATACATCCTAGATCCTGACAACAGTCCCAAGATAACACTAAGAACACTGGCTCTGCTACTCGCAATAGGATCTGTTGCTGCACAATATGCAAGTGTCCTCTTAGAAGAATCCTGAGCAGACCAGTTGTCTGGGTCAGGGGAATCCGGGAGCAAGGCCCACCAATATCCAAATATATCTTTTCTTTCTGATATCTGAAAAGTTTATGTATATTATTTTATTCAATTATTTATATTTATTTGTACATGATACACCATAAATTTACAGACATAATATACTATCTATACATTTTTTGAAACATGGACCCTGGTAGAGTTGTACATAATTATAAGTTAACGGTAAGTTATATTATAAACACAAGTTCTCTATGTAGTTGCTAAGCAGGCTCATTTTAATTGTTCCTCTAATATTGTTCTGATTAACCCAACAATCCCTTGTTCAAGTAAATAATATTGATGGATTTATTATAGTAATATCTTTATTCAGTATCTTTAAAAATACATTACATCAATATCAAATACTCATAATAAGCATGTAAACTATACTTGTGTTTGGAGTTTATATTGTGTAAAATTTTCATAAGACCAGTTTTGGTATAGAAAAACCATCCCCAAGTACCATATAAAAGCTTACCTAAATCTTACCTTTATTAAGACAAGTAATAAGTTAGAAGCACTCTGTCTAACTCTAGATTTCAAGGCAATAAGTTTAGCTTCCCTACTATTCTCTACATCAGACATATCAGAATCACTTGTTAACACCCAACCGTTCTTAGCCTTTTGCGGTTCTAAATAATTCTTACTGATGGGCATATAAGCTGAATTGTTCTCAAAATTGTCAACATCTTTCATTAAACTTCTGTCTGATACTGGTATTTCCTTCTTTAGGCTTTCAATTGCATTATTCCTTTGCTTTCGTATTTTTTGCTTCTGTAATTTGTGAAGAAGTTTTTAATAACATTGTTTGGCCATGCCATGCAAAAGTAGATTCAAAACCATGACAATCATCATCAATTACTATAAAACCACTATTGAGATAAAGATTCCCTTTAAACCTTAATCAAAATTTTTTTTTTTATAAAAATGAAAATCATTCATCAACATCACAATCAAAAATGAATAAATTATTCAGAGTATGCCTTCACAGGCACATTCTCTAGTCATTTACATTATGTATTAAATAAATAAGCTACTTTATATAGTATAATATACAAAATGAATAATAATAAAAATTTGTCTGTGTATATTGTTTTATGAATATATTTTTAATATTATACATAATATACACAAACTGTCATTGATAAAAGAGTTTTTGTACATTTAAGCAATAAGGCCCTTTACACACTGCGCCTTTTAGCATCGATTCAGTCGCGCGTTTTTGAATCGCGCGACAGCATCGCGACACCAGCATTGAACCGTTAGTAGCACAAGTGTGTAAAGGTGGACCATTTGCGACTGCATCGATGCTAAAAGTCGCAGTGTTTAAAGGGCCTAAGGAACATGATTATGGCTTTTAAAGGCAGTGTTAAAAAATGACAGTATTTACCTTTCCACCTTTAGGAGCTATTTTAATTGGAGCCGCAGCAATACTCTGTTGTGCTGGCATGATCTTCTCAGGTCTGGGTCCTTGGTTTACAAGACCATATAATATGAAATGTCGGCAAATGCCCATCACTTCTGGCAAATTAATTGTAGCCTTTTGTTCATTGAAATATAGTTGAGATAATATTCTCAGTGCTGTTATTATTACCTGTAATAACATATTTAAATTATAGTAATCTTAAAAACATCCAAAGACTTAGACAATTTATAATGATAAAGAGATTTTTTACACAAAAATCTAACATTATAAAACTTAACTGTCTTTTTGAAATTGATTTTTTGAAAGAAAAATTTCACCCCCTCAGAAGCTCAGTGGTTAGAGCACTCGGCCGGATATCGAGGGGTCGTGGGTTCGAATCCCACCTGGGGGGAGGGGGTGAAATTTTTCTTTCAAAAAATCAATTTCAAAATATGAATGGCTAGTTGACCTAACAACTATAAATAAAAATTAGAAATTAATTCTGTCATAGCACGGTCAAAACTGAACCAATTAATGAAATTTGTAATGGCAACAGAGGAATACTACAGGATGGCTTTTAGCTGAAATCACGATAGAAACTATTAAAAAAAATTGATGTGTAAAAATAATCTTCTAGATTTTTATATATCAGCAAAGGAAAATAGATTTGGGCATCTGGTTGTATCTGCTTAATTTCCAAAATAGTAATGTTAAAAATATATAAAAATAATACTTGCTTTACAATATAAAAAGTCATCTTGTGTCTTTGCAGAACCTTTCATAAGAAAACTGATAACAAGTTGTGACAACCGATCCTTCACATCCGTTGAAATCTCACATTCTCCTTTACAATCTTCTGTAGTAATACACCGTGATATACATTTAAAGATAATTAAGCCGATTTGCAGAGGACTTTGTGTTGACAGTACATCACTTTTGCTTCCGTCTATCAAATTGGTTAGAACTCCATTTGGTCCTAGCAATTCATCTGTGAACTGCAACAAATGACAAAAGTTTTGTTATGGATAGTGAATGCCCTCCTCTGCACCTTTAGAGCTCTAAATTTTTTATATTTTCTCATATACACTACACATAATAGTTGTCCCCTAGTGTACTGTCTAAAAGAAAATATGAGACACTAGCCAAACCCGCGCAACTTCGTTTGCGTGTATCCCGCTTTCCCGTGGGAATTTCGGAAAATCCTTTCTTATCGGATGCCCACAGCATACCAAGAACCCACCCTCCAAGTTTCAGGTCTCTACGTTCACGGTTTGGGCTATGCGTTGATTCTCAGTCAGTCAGTCAGTACAAACTTTTTTATATAAATTTGACCAGACTGAGTATGACATATCGTCGGGGATAGTGCAAAGCCGCGTAACTAGCACTGGATAACACCGCGTATCTGACAAATGTAGCTATATTATAGCAATTAGTACTAAATAATAAAATGAACTTAGATGGGTTTAGTTTAAATTAGTCTTGATTCTCTATGTTAAGTTGTAAACTACTGTCTATAGTTAACAGTAATTTAGTTTAAGGGACTTGAAAAACACTGACCTCAATCGAAAGCAGCATATTGTAGTATGTCTATTACCAAAATGGTTAAAGGAAGATCAATGTTTCAACAGTTTGATAAAAAGAAATTATGGATAAAGGAATAAATATATAAAATACCAACCTTATAACCTACTTGTGGATTTGATTGTAATATACATTGCATATTATGTAATATATCAGGTAGTATTATATCTGAACATTGTTTCAAACAGTGGATATGCCATGACAATACTTTACCCAAATACTCAGAGTCAAACTGTAAGTTTTGTTTTGTTAAAACACTGTTCATTAAATGTGATGTTTTTGCTGCTAAAAATTCATCCGCTGGTCTGATGTTAAGGCATAATGTTGTTACTAATGTTGATGCATCCTGAAAAAAGAAAAAATACTAAAATGTTATAGTACAACCAATTTTTTTCCAATGGGAAGAGTCCCACATTACGTTGAACAAAAAAGTAAGATTGCTACTCGATATTGGAAAAAAATGTAACATAAGTGTCTTTTTTTTACAAAAATTTTACGTTGGAAACATTCTGAAGACATTTATTTACAGAGTTTCTGTAGAAATTTACAAAAAATGGAGTCATAAAAAGTTTCGTTCCTTTTCAATACTTACATGTTTTCGTACAAAAAACTGTCCCTTGTAGGGCTTAGCATTAAGTTCATCAATAATCGAGTTCGCCTTTCCCTTATTGTAGTCTTTTACGTATAAAAGATTGCACAATTCCCCGCAAATTGATGAAAAATTCTGAGACAAGTTTGTGTCCATTTTATTTGGTAATTTACTAATATTTGGATATTAGAGACTTTTATGTATGTACTCATAGATAATATATTTTCAACCCAGGAAACTTATTTTGCAAAAAAATTTAACTTTTGATTCAGTTTATAATAAAAATTAAAGTTTTCACCATGATTTCTTTCACACATATTTGTATGACACTCTATGACATACAATGAAATGAATGACATTGACGTTTTTGATTCGACTTCTTTTAATTATTGGCAACAAAGTATATTAAGAAGTTTACTTTTTATTTTTTCTCATTTACTTTGACAAACGAAACTATACATAAAATTAAAATTTTCCATATTTTCCCACCCCTGCCGACCTAGCTTTAATAACATCACATAGATTATTACCACAGAGACTATCATAGCTACTAATATTATAAATGAGAAGGTGAGTTTGTTTGTTGGTTCCTTCACGGCTTAACTAAGCAGCCGATGAAAATTTGTATAGGTACATATTTTCAGGGGTACAGAGCCCAATATAGGCAACTTTTTATCCCGTGAAAGTATGTCATTCCAATGGGAAAATAATTTTTTACTATAGATGGCGCAGCAATTCGCAATTGCCGGCCAAGAGATGGAGCCACAAGTCGCGCTATACGAGATCTATAACATAAAATTAACCGCGAGCGAAGCCGCGTGGAAAAGCTAGTAATTATTAAAATGAAATTGAACCTTTGTGAAATTGTAATGAAAACTTCACCATGATCAAAATTTGTTGTCAAAGTATAAATATCTTTTAGCACCTTTTATTACGAACTCTACACCATAACAATGTCTTTATTTAATTTAGATATTCCATTGCCGGAAAAAGTAATTACGAAACATCCCTGGGAAAAGACGTTAAAAGATGAGCATGTTAGCAAAGGGAAATATGCCCATAATTCAATCACTAACCCTCAAATTCCTAAGAAAGAAGAGAAAAAGCCAGAGAAAGATCGTGTTCGTTTTACAATTATCGGTAACATAATTACAAAAGAATTCAACTACTGTGTAAAATTAATAAAAGGGATACATAAATACAAGTGGAGAAAGTTTGATAATCCAGTAATCAGAGGTAATTGTAGCTATAGATCGTTCACAATTATTTTACCTCGACAGATGTAAAAAACCTAAAATAGGGTTTGGTTTAAAACACAAAATAAGAGCAGTCCGTGTTTATTGATCAATAGCTAACTGCTCGAGGTCCGTCTATGTCGGCTCACACATTATTTTCTGTTACAGAATTTATTATTCCTGTGTCACTTACCTATTTTGAGTAGGTATTTTTAATTTTAAATCTGTCCGAGTTAAAATAACTGTGAACAGTGTTTAGAGTTATTCCCAAGGAACATAGACCCTTTAGAAGTTCCTTGCTTATTCCACGGGTAACCGTACATAATGGTTGCCTGTTTAATTTCCTTTCAATAGGCTAGGTATTTATTCTATTCTGCTCTACTAAATACAATATGTAAGTACCTAGTTCTAATTCATGCCCATTATTCGGTACAAACGCTTGCAATGAAAGGTATCAAAATATTATCCAGGTTTTATTCTCTCGCGTAGTTGAGTGAATAATCGTTCTACTTCGTCCAGCTTCACGAGATTGTATGCGGTCCCTAGACGATCAAAAATGCTTGAAAAGCACATGAATTTTACGTGCTTGTCAAGCAATTTTGACCGTTTAGAAACGATGCTTGGTGCGCTTGACAAGCATTTACGTGCTTCACAATGCTTGATGAGAAAAGTTAGGGTCCGTTCAAACAGACCGGCTTGGAGAGCATCGGCGCGCATTTTTCTTTTCACACAGACCGGATCGTATACGCTTGGAGTTGGTCGGAGCAGAGCCGCCAACTGTTTCACATAGACCGGCTGGAAGCGATCTGCATGCATGCGAGCATGCAATCGTAGCCGAACGGCTGCGCGAGGACGCGATCGGAGCCGGTCAGCTCCTCTTATTGTTTCACACCAATTGCGTTCAAGCATTCTTAATGACAAAAGCAGTGCACATGCAAAAATAAACTTTACTACAAATACAAAAAACTCTGTGTGTAACAAAAACTTCAACGTGATAAGAATCTGCTCTCCTCTCCGAGCCGGTCTGTGTGAACGGACCCTAAATCCGCATACATTTTTGCAATGCTTGACAAGCATGCTTGCTCGTCTAGGGACCGCAGTAGAGCCGGCATTTAGTGGTACAATTCGCGCCACGAGAGATGAGACCCAATTGATTGCTGATTTGACTTAGTAGACGATTTCGAGTAAAATGGTAGGTAAGGTCAGTTGGGGTAAGGCTACCAAGGCAAGACTCCCAGTGCCTGATAACTCGAGAAGTACACCTTCCTATTCTATTTTGATATACTAGTTATAAAGCGGACACGGTTAATATCTCCATTTAAAACACAGAAGTCGCTACTGCCACAAATATGACCACAATATATGATTGATTGGCAGGGCAAGACTACCAGTTTACAGGTTTTACATTTTCCTTAATATTACTGTTTTTAATGAATTTTGTGACAAAAACTTCATAGTATTTTAAAGCTTAATTTATATTTTAGATCCCTGTATATTTAATAAATAAAAAACTCTAGGTCAAACAATATCTACATAAAACGCGATTTAGTAAATTCACAATAAAGTCTATCTTACCCCACCTGACCTTATAGAAATCGTGTACTTCGCAGTTCGCAGGTCGAATCAAGTGATGTGTCAGGTCTCATCTCTCGTGGCGCGGTACCTACTTATTACAATTTTTAGGAGTAACCAGTGTGGAATGGCCTTCAATATGGGAAGATCTAAAGATCCGATATGGTGGTCTAGCATACTGCATTCAATCTCAAGTGGCAGTTATAATAAACAATAACTTGCTTGGCGGCGAAAAGGAACTGAAACAAATGATTGAATCGAAATATACTTATCATTTAACTCTGGATTATTACAAGGAAAGCGTCAAACAATTTTCCAGTTTTGTAAAATCTACAGGCGTAAGTTAATAGGTCTGCGCAGATGAGGGACTTATTGTCCTTCACAATAGATCGGTTCCAAGTAATTCCAAGCGAATTTAAAATTTAAAAAAAATGTAATAAGTACTTAGGTAGGTATTACCTACATAACATTTTTGAAACTATTCTTCCTCTCATTTCTATTCCTATTTGGAACTAATATTACGCAATAAGTACTTTATGGCCGTTTGTAGACGCGGCAATTCTATGCGACTCGCTTTGATGTATAGGTATGATACGTGTCAGTTTTCAAATAACCAAAGTAGAGTCCCAGTCGAGTTGCAGTCGAGTCGACGCATGGCGGAAAACCCTTACGTCCTTCAAGGAATTTCTAAACGAAAAATCTGCTGGCAAGTCCCTCTTTTGCGCAGACTTTATCTCTCACTGTAGTGTGTAGGAGAGTGGAAGTTGTTATATTCCTTTTACTGAAACATATTTTGAATAATTTTCAGAGACCTTTTACATATATGCATTTTTCAATAGATGAGAAACATATTGGAACGATGATATTTATGGTAAGGATCCTACCTAATCCGTCCCATACTCACTAGGTACTTATCCCACTGCTAGAAGACTGCAAACTTATAGCCATTCCAATTCCAACTTACTATAAACGTATCTAATTAGGTTTTACTTACAAATAAATTAGAATTGATTATGTATCTACCTACCATCTTTTCAGTTATATGATGACATAGTACCTTATACATGTGAGAATTTTTTACGACTATGCAAAAATACTAAAGGTGGCTACAGTGGCACTCCGGTACATCGTATTGTCAAGGATGGCTGGATACAATGCGGAGGGTATGGCCTTAGAAGCACTGATTTGGGCTGCGAGAACTTTATGGTGCCTCATGATAGACGTGGAGTTCTTTGTATGGCCAATGATGGCAGGTAATTTTTGTAAATGAATAAATAGGCATAGTGTATCAGCCCAGCGATGTGACTTATTTATTACGTATGTAGTGATCGTTTGAATAATCAATTCACCTCACCAAATCAAATCCAATGCCCGTCGCCGCTTCATCTCGATTGAGACTTGACTTTAATACGCATTGATAAGTAAGCATTAGGATACCTGTCGCCATCACTCAGAAACTAAGAACTCGGAAGTTTCTTCCATGTGCCGCCATACAGTTTCGGGTTTTATCCAAAGTCGAGTTGCAGTAGAGTTGACGCGTGGAGGAATGGCCGCACTATTTTGCAATGTAAAACTGTCGGCTAGACAGCTCATTAAGCCAAGACAATACCAACCAACAGGTAGCCTGAAAATTCTGACCTGACACCAGTACCTAAGTACATTGAAACCAATAATTTCTGATAAGTGATGAAGAGACTTTGCATCTTTTCCAGACACGTAGACTGCTCAACGCAGTTTTTTATTTTATTGCAACCTGCACAATGGATGGCACAAAAATACGTTGCGTTTGGCCAACTTGTTGATGGTGTAAAAGTTCTAGAAAAAATCGAACACGTTCCATGTTGGTATGAATCACCGGAGCAAGAAATCATGATTTACCGATCTGGTATTTTAAACATGGATTGCCAAGAAATTAAAATTAGTAAAATAACAAGGGAATATATAAATGGTCATGTCGATGACCTTATTGCTATAGGAGAAATATTTCTTGAGGTAACTAATGAATCTATTGAACCAGTACGACTTTGATTTATTTTTATTTTATCCATATGACTTTCGAGAGATACAATTTCAGTAATATAGACATACAGACCAGTTTTCGTCTTAAATTTCAATGAAAGCTCCCAAGACACAAGGTTTTTGCGCTTTGACGAATATCGTCATAACTTTGGTCAATTTTCACATAGTTCCCCACTACAGTCTATTTCCATTTATTTAAATACCGTTAGTATATTAGTTCAGAAGATTACCCTCCACATGGATAGATACAAACTCATAAAATCTTGTCTCCCTGTTTATACTTACCTAGTATCTAAGTATATACAATACTAGCTTTTTTGACCCGCGACTTCGTCCGCGTGAAGTTCCGGACCCCGTTTCCGTGTGAACCACATTAAATTTCGGGAAAAGCTATAGCCTATGTCACTCCCTGATAATATAGCTTTCTACTGGTGAAATAATTTTTGAAATCGGTCCAGTAGTTTCAAAGCCTATTCTATTCAAACAAACAAACAAACAAGTCTTTCCTCTTTATAATATTAGTACAGATAGATAAGCATAGAAGAACTTTTGCTAATAAAGAAAGGAGCACTAAACCGTAAAGATTGTTAAGCAACAGTTTTCATACTTTGTACATTAAAGGAACTTATGCAAAGAGTTTTCGCTGAAATAGAAGAACGGAGACGCAAACGAGATATGGCTAAAGAAGAAGTTGGTGAAGAAGATGCAGGTGAAGAAGGTGGGGTAGCGAATATTCGAGAGACTGAAAGGTAATATTTATAATTGAACAATGTTTATTTTTAAATTCGTACTTCTGACACAGATTAGGTACTAAGTAGGTAGTTATTAATTAAGGCACGGCTACAATAATTGAAAGACGACAGTTCTTAAGCGAGCCCGTATTAAACCAGCAGCGTGGTGAAGTGATGGGGGATGGGTTGATCTTTATGATGACGCAATTATTAAGATGACGCCGTAATTATCAAAAACATAATTGAGATGGTTCATTAATCTCTAATAATATGAGATGCTGTTGATCCTTTAGGAATTTCAAAAAGAATAATTAATATTTATGTACTTAGGTAGGTTCTTATTAAGAGAAAAGATGTCCAAAAGTCCAGTCACTACCGGTCTGTTTGTAGTGATAGATGACATGGTGCGGATGAGGCTGGCACAGGACTAAGTAAAGTGAGAAAACGGAGACCCAGCAATAGGTGCAAGTGGAATGAAAATAAAAATATCACTCTTTTTTAGATTTGTTCGCAATAAAGAGGATATTGATAAGCATTTGCAGAGCAGTCAGATTGCCAATCGTCGAGGTACGTCTGTAATAAGTGAACCTCAAGTGCAAGAAGATGATGTGAATGCCGAAGATTTCGACTATGAGCCTGAAGAGAGAGAGGCATACCAACACGTATCTCTAGCTCACTCTGGGAGCACTATAATAAAACCTGTGAAACCATATTATTTCCCGCTTGAAGACGTGCCTTATCCAGGAGAGACAGATTCTACGTATGACTTAAAAAAGTTAGTTTTCTAAGAATCTTATAATTCCAAATATTTAAAAAATATGCGATCATTTACAACTACGTTCAAAGAGCGCTGATAGATCAGTGGATATGGAACCAGCTTCTTGCCGACATGGTCTTTGGCACTGTAATATTATGCACTAAATTCATGTTTACGGAGTTCTGAACAGGTACCTACACTATATCATTTAGTTACAACTTGCTACACGACAAAGGAAAGGTCTGATTTCGACTCGGTATTGGTGGCTGCCAGACTAAGAAACCTCCAAATCTTTATGCCTAGGTACATTAGACAATATTGTGGTTCATTACTAAAAACTGCTTTGGTTGACAAACAATCATGATGACTGATGACAAACGAAACGGAACCAGCGGAGTACAAATGGGAAGCATGGCATGGGTGCTTTTAACCTGTCATTACTTATCGAGGTTTCCTTAATTTTTCTTCTAGATTACTCCGCGGAGATTACTGTTTAGAAGTTGATTTAGAGAGCAAGGCTCCGAAGAAAAGTGCGGATCAAAAAAGAGTATCATATGCATTTACATCCGATCTGTTAAACGTGGATACGGACGAAACTAGCGACACTGAATCGGACGGTATAATATGAATTATGAATACACCTTTATTGCCAAATTCATATAAGTACTTGACGTTTACTTCTGAAATTTCTGGCGGAAGAGTTCGCGAAAATGTCATGAATGATTATAATAAAGTCAAATATTTTCATTCAAATAGGTCTATTTTTTCATTTTTTCAAATTCTTTCTTTTCTTTGCAATTTATTTATTTATACTTTTTTTTTCATAGTTTAGGATACAAACTATAATAACTTTTTTCATGTAAAACAGATTCACTGGATTCAGACGATGAGAGAGAAATCAAGAATTACCTAAAGTTTGTAAAATACTATGTAGTACCTACTTACTTACTATTCAGCTTTATTATATTTTTATACTCAATTTTATTGCACTATAGTATGTTCTTTTACAGTAATATATCATGTTATTGTATGTAGATTAGCTTGTAAACATAAATATTTTATAGATACGTAATGGGATAATATGCAGGTATATTTATTAATTTTTCAGGGAACATGTGGATCGAGTGAGTTTCGCCGGTGGCATAATAAAAGGCATTGCCAAGGGAAAAGCGAAATTCAATTTATTCGAAGGCTACAAAACGTTAGTTCACAATTTACGAACATTATTATTTTGAAGTGGTAGAGATTTTTTGGTATACTTTTAAGAAATGGTCTAGCCCTACCGGGGAATTACCACACCCTCACAGAATATAGGCGTGTAAAAATGTGTTTCGTACGGTGAGTGAGAGATCCAGAAGTCTCTTTTCCTATTCCTTTTCTTTCTAGTCCCTTACTTTGTAGCAGGAAACGTTATTTTATCATCCTGCGATGGAGCAAGGCAATGTACAGCGAAACTCAAGCCGTTGGCAACTGGGAATTTATATTCCCATTTGCCACCGGTGGCAGATCTCGCGGGGGCAACTAAAGGTCGTATTGATGTTACTGATGATCATAAGCAGCGGTAACCGCTTGCTTGTTTCATTTCGTATGTCAATTTCTCAACCAAACCTTGTTGATTAATTGTTTACCAAAATAAAGGGCCTACCAATAGTTACGTAACTTTTATGTGTCTCTTTTGTTTTATAGTTCCGATTTAGTAACAGAGTTGACAGATGATGAGCTTAGAAGATACAGGCGAGTATCAATGTTACTTTTATCAATAAATTTCGCAAAACGTATATACCAATGCACCGTGGTGCTGTCAAATGCATCACTCGCAGTTACGAAAGAATTTATGCAGCTACATTAAGTATTTTCATTATAAATAAACATGGGAGTAACTCAATGAGTAACTACTTTACAATTAAATTCAATTGCAGATTAGCTTCCGTGGATTTTAGAAGCAGGGATAATAAGTAAGTAATTTTCTTTTTAAGATTCCCCCTCACTAAATTTTGATTATTTTGAAAATTTGATTATTTTTTTTTTGCATTTTTTTCATATATTTTTTTAGAAAAGTTTCGATAAGTGTGCCTAACGAACAAAAAGAAGAGAGAACGAAAATCAAAAGACGTCAAACAGGCTTTGTAAGGCCAGTAGACTTAGAGAAATTACAAAGGTTGGACTCAGTCTCGTACCCCATACACGAGGATGACTCCAACACCAGTGCCGCTAGGTGATTATTTTTTTATATTATTTTGCTTATTCAGCTGTTGTCCGCAACTTCATACGGGATAGTTAAATAACGATAACTTTTTAACAATTACATCCAAATGCAAAAACGCATTTAATCTAAATTCCACATTAACTCTCAAGCTTTTTTTCTTCTATAGCTAAACAGCGTTCGCAGCTCATTGTGAGCCGAGGCATGAACGCAGGCTTAAAGTCCGCTGCTTTTGTAGCCAATCCCATATAAATCATAAATTCTATTGGAACGGCACATTCCCCGCACCACCCGCCACGCCGCGCCGCCCCGCCACGCGCCGCCCGTCTCTACTGCCTGGGGCCACTTACAATCCGCGCCACGAGAGATGAGACCTGGCGTTTCACGTAATTGACTTGTGCAGTAGACGATTTCTATACCATTTTACTAGAAATCGTCTACTGCGCAAATCAAATCAGCAATCAATCAGGTTGCATCTCTCGTGGCACGGATTGTACGCTATTTGTCGTCGTGTGACATGAGGTCCACTATGCGATTTTTATACTAAATATAATTATAGGAAAGTTCGTATAGCTGATACAACGGTAAAATCGAAGGCTGCGATCCGCTCAGGGAGACGGCCCACCGGGTTCCCCAAGCCCGCGGAAAGATTTTCAGAACGAATGTCAATGGAAATCGATTCAAATCGGCCATCGGTGCTCCAACGACTTTACGACGATGTCACAACCATTGAAGACGATCACGGACCGACTCTGAAGGATTTCAAGTAGTTAATTTAAAATTAAAATATTACTGCTTAATAAATAAAATAATGAGCGACCAGCCGGCACTCGGATAAGCCCTGCGCGGCTTTTGTGGTGCGGCATATTTGTTATTATATTTTCTGTTTTTACCTTGAATAAATAATAATAAAAAAAAATAAAAAAAATAAAAAAAAAAAATTGTATGATCAGAAGTTGAAATTGATAAAAGCGAGTGCTTACTCAACAGTATTTAAAAAAATAACTTTATTACAGTGCCACAAACTTATCAACAGGCCATTCACGTCGAAGTGGTGGTAGGATAAAAAAAAATACGTGTGAAAGTATTTGCTGTAAATCTCCTTGCAAAATAAATGATTTTATTTATTTATTCATCTGTGCTGTCCCCCGCCATCTGGGATCTAAGCTAAGAGTAAATTGTCAAGGTATTCATTAGTTATAAGTAGTTTTGACCACTGGCACAGAACAGATAAGTTTGTGGCACTGTAAATAGTTTTTGATATTATTGACAGATACATACAGCCAGCGGCATTAATATATTACATAGTACCTTATATGTTGTCATGTTCACTTGAAAGAGTTGTAGTAACCGTACTTTTTTTTTGCGCAGGACGAAAACAGAAACGCACATGGAAAGTATGCTTTTGACTTACTCGCCAAATTCTCGAATAAAAAGCGACGACGATAGCCGAGACAGGCTAATTATGCGCCATTCTCTCACCGTAGAGGATTCACATGAACAAGTGCTCAATCTGCAGCATGGAAAGAAAGTAGCCAGAAAAATCTCGTCAGATTACGTAAAAACTATAGACCAAATAGAACAAAAACCACAAGAGGTTTCCATAAGGACCCTTGAATACGCAAAAACGCGTCCAGCGATGTCAGTTTCTGAATATCAAATGAAAAATCAGAGATACAAAGACTCGCAGGGCTCAGAGCTGAATCCTTCGTCTGATAAAATGCAATATTCGTCAGCAAAGAGCGGTGTACGACTACCAGGAGATACGCCACTGTATTCTTTAACAGATGTAAGTAGACATTTTTTTATAGCACGTTGACCGTAGAAAGTACGCTTGGCGTAGTAAAGTCAAGGATATACTAGGAGACAATTGTCCCGCGACACGTATTGTCAGAAATATCGGGTGAAGTGGCGTGACTTTGACAGACGTCTGAAAACATCGCGCGATTCAAGTCCGACACCGACTGTCTTGTGAAACAGAATTACACCGCCTTTTGTTCTGTGTAGCGGCGGCGATCAAACTCGCGTCCCCTGGCGCCGGAAGTAAGATCACTACCCACTGCACCGCAAGGGCTTTCAAACAATGTTTCTTAGATTTAAAAGTGTTATTGTTACCCCATCTCTTTTTGGCACTGGATAAATTATTAATTTCGTCCCATTCCCACGATATATTACATCACTGATCACACGCTATAAAATTGTGTATTTTTTTTTAAATGCAGTGAAGCAGTGCACCGTGGAGAAAGAAACTCCGAATAAACTTTCGTAGTTTGGCCTTGATTTTATTTATTTTTATTATATAAGTTTATAATAGATAATATACTTATAAAATGTATTTTTTAGTATTATTTAAAATAAATATTTAATAATAAAGTTATGTCTCTCATTACTTGGAAATTGCATAAATAATTGATTTATTTGCAGGCACATCAAGATTTGTCGCAACAAAAGCATGTACGTATGTCAAAAGTTAACACTATTTTGAGAAAGACTTTGTAGTTTTTCTAGTCTAAATCTTGTCACGTTTTTTAGTTTAAATTTTGTCACGTTTTTCTAGTCTAAATTTTGTCACTTTTTGTAGTATTTTACTTAATTTTAATATAAGTTTTTTTTCTACATTCGCAATTTGTACCATCTTATACGTGAAATACATTTTTAAATATACTTAGTGGTTTTTTTATATTTCTTTCTATGTTAAGCGCTTATTACGCACTGTCGACTGGTCGCCGGCGACTCAGTCTCTCAGCGACCAAAACATAGGCAACTCTCGGGCCGGGAGACTTGCCGAGCGACAGTATTCAAAGTACATTCGTGTAGAATGGACGTCGAAGAAGTTGCAATAGTAGCGCTACTAATTTTAAAGCGAAAGAAAACCAAAAGAGTATTGGGTACATCCTATGTTATAAGAACGGAGATTAAAAAGAATGTTTAAAATATTTTATGAAGACGTTAGAAAATACCCCCGTAATTTTTTTAATTACGCAAGAATGTCTGTGCTTTCATTTGAAAGTCACAGACGCTGTCGATCGAGTCGCCGGCGACCAGTCGACAGTGCGTAATAGCGCTAATAGGTACAATACAAACTCATAAAATTCTCACTCTGTTTAGGCGGACTTCATTGAGGATATCAATTGGTGAAACAAGACGAACAACCTATTTGTCAGATAAAATAAAAAAAAACGAAGCAGCTGATAATCTACGATTCCGTGTAGTTTTATATGTTAACCATGAACTAATTAATGTTTAATTACTCCATGTCAGAACTTATTAGAATTCCTTGATGCCTATACGGTTGACGGGTAGATAATGCAACTAAATCAAAAATTAAAATTCTATAATAAATAAAAACATATTTAATAACACTGAAATAGTACGTACAATTTTCCCCCAATCACAAAAATAATTAATACTACTAGGTACAGTATAGTTACATTATCACAATGTCAACTTATGTACAACTCGTTCCATGTACTGAAACGTGTAGACGTCAAATTAACACATTCTACTTATCTAATATCAAAGGCCGAACCGGTACAGAAAATTCGGGTATGCTGAGCAGTCGTACCTCGAATATAAAAGGCCGCATTCGTCGGTTTAGCGCTGGGACGAACCCTGCTTAATGTAATGGTGGGTACAGACTGCTGTTATAACATGCAATGTAAGAAAATTCCCATAGTGTGGACGCCTTGTGAGCAAACCGTGCACACTACGCGCACGAACAGAGCACTATACAGGATAATTTTCTAGTCATCATCTAAATTTATTTTACGTACAAGGTATCATTAAAAGTATGAAGAAAGTATTTATGAATAAGAAAAGTAGATAAATTTTTCAAAATAATATTTTACCGGGTTGCGCGGGCGGTTTCTATGAATTTAGAAAACTTTGTGATGCTGTAATTTCATATTTTAGTACTAAGTGATACTATGAAAAAACACGTATATCATGATTTTCACAACAGAAAAATACATTAAAATTTTGATGGTGATAAAAATTTAACCTGTATGTACAGGAAATTCTTTAATTGCGTGTTACATTGCATGTTAAGTTCCAGCAGTCTGTACCCATCATTACGCTCCGTGTATTCGAACGAAAGCCAGTCGTGCCCGTTGACGCTATCCCCCCTAAAACTTGGTTTGTCTTTGTCATTTTTGAGGACAAATAAATATATAGGGACAAATCACACAGATTGAGCTAGCCCCAAAGTAAGTTCGAAACTTGTGTTATGGGATACTAACTCAACGATACTATATTTTATAACAAATACATAATAAACATCCAAGACCCCGAGGCCAATCAGAAAAAGTTCGTTTTTCATCATGACCCGACCGGGATTCGAACCCGGGACCTCCTCGGCGTGGTAACCATTACGCCACGCACAGAGGTCGTAGATATACAAATGAAGTGAAAAACCTAGGTTGATCTGAGGTCTTGATTACACATTGCGCAGGCTTAATCAAGCGCTTGAGCGAAGAAAGCGGTGAGAGTAGCTCGAGCTCCGTTCTACCTACTAGGCCAAGTTTTTGCCCGTTTAGGGCTCGGGCAGACACGCTACTTTTGCGGCGATTGGCTTTATAGCGATTCTCTTTGGTTTTCTGGTGCATTTAGTTTGAAAGCGGTTTAATCGCCGATCATCGCAACAAGCGAGTCGCCCCGGGCCCTTACTCGGCACGTGAGGCGAAATTTCGGTTTTAATCGTACACACGTTGACTGCGAAAAACACGCGAGAAATTGTATAAAATGGAATCGAATTGATACGGCTACTTGCTACAGAATCGCGGCAACCCGCATATAGCAAATTTTCATTCACTCGTGATGGACCGAACGAAATATAAATGACACTTTTCTTTTTGAAAAACCTATCAATCACACCGTTTTAATTGACATTTAATACAACTCGACACAATACATTGTTACGTCAAATTAATCACGCGTGTGTTTCGCCTAAAACCAACAGCTATAATTCAGCACGATTTACTAAAGAATTTCATTTTTGCCAGAATAGTAGCTTCGCCTTGTCAACTTACACGATTTTATCACATCTAGAAATGTTACCACACCATAAAACACTTTACCATTAGGTGGGCTGTTTACTGTTTGCTACATTCATAAAAAAACTGTATAGAACAGTCTCTGTCATTCATTCACTGAGAGGTATTCCCACGGGATTACCATAGTTTTGGACCTACATTTACTACTAAAGGTAACATTCCGATCCTAGCGACCGCGTCGCGCGACCTTGACGTGGGATATCAAACTGGGACGCGTGACAGCAAACTGGGACGCGCGACAGAAAATTGAGTCTCGTGACTCACAGCATAAGATAGCATTCCGATTCTAACGACCAAATTGCGCGACAGCGTCGTGCGACCGACGGACACAGCCAGTCATACTACAGTGACTCACGCGACTCATTTTGCATCGCTAGGATTGGAATACTACTTTAATACAACGCGAGTTTAGCGCCAATTTCGAGCGCCTACTGTCGATTTGACATTCGTAAAAACAAATACGACATTTCGTATCTAATATGTTGAAGCTGAATTGGGTTCCAGCTATCACTTGAGAATTTGTGTCGGGATGTTACCAAACCAAACGACCGTCGATCGATCGTAAAATCAATCCGTCGATCAACAATTCTTATACCCTAAACCGACCGACATGGACGATGTTGATCGACGATTGAACGATTACAGTGACACCCTAGTGACAGTTTCTAACCGCCGACTAGCACTTTCCACTTATTCTATGATTCGTCTAGAAATTGCCGGGTCCATGGGTTAACATGTTACCACCATTAGGTTGGCTCGGCGCATTATGATCGTCATTTCCTTCACCGTTGTTGTTCCCGTTATTCCTCCTTTCAAGTTGTTGCTGCCACATGGACGCGTAGAGGCCTCCTTGCCCAAGTAGAGTATCGTGACTGGAATAAAAAATAATTTATTTTATTGGAATTTTCAACACAACGCATATTATTTATTGTAATAAATGTTAAACACAGTTGATTTCTTGAGTAACAAAGCCATTCGAAACTTAAAATTAAGTAAATTGTTTAATACAAACTTAAAATACCATAAGAAATTAAAACAAAATAATACGCAACACTAAAAATTTAAATAAATTGAATTGAATTTATGAGCAACGGATGGTCCTTCGAAAAAAGTGTACCGGATTCAAAAAGTTATAATGATTAAGGACATCACTACGATAAAATGTTGAGCGCTTAATAGATGGCCTACGTACTTTATTCTATGACATAGTAATAAATTTGTAATACTCACTTTCCCCTCTCAACAATTTCTCCTTCTTTGAGTACTAATATCTCATCCGCGTGGATGATCGTGGATAATCTATGTGCAATTGTTATAGTGGTCCTGTTCGCACATACCCGCTCTAGCGCCGCCTGAAAGAGATAGCAATAGTTTTACGTCAATCTAGGTCAATATCACAGATTATCGCTTGATTTTGCTTGTGACTACGGCTGGTGCACTTTCACCAGTTGAAAGCTACATTATCAGGGAGTGACATAGGCTATAGTGATATAAGGCCTTTCCCGAAATTCAATTTAGTTTCCACGGGAACGGGTGCGGAACTTCACGCGGACGAAGTCGCGGGCAAAAAAGCTAATATTTAATCATTGTTTAATAATGTCTATAATGCGTTTGTTTACTTTTGTCTCGGGCTGCTTTGAATGGACTATAGACTATAATAGGCAATATTTGAACGGAAAATAGAGTATTATAGTGTTTATGTTAAGATTTATTTGTATAAATAAATCTTTAGAGAAATAAAGCATTTGAACCTAAACCTAATATAATTTGGTCTCACCTGTATATTTCTCTCTGTGTTGGTATCTAACGCTGACGTCGCCTCATCCAGTAAAACAATCGCTGGGTCTTTGAGAATGGTCCGTGCAATGGCTATCCTTTGTTTCTCACCACCACTGAGGCGGAGACCGCGTTCGCCTACCTGCCAACGAAAATAGTATACAGTCTACTGTAATCATAGACAAAAGAAACTAATAGAGCAAATGTCGGCATGATCTCTCTGGTCATAACATTGACGAATCTGTACGTGTCGTTTGAAAACTGTCACTTTGATTCCGCGAATCCGTGCTTATTTATTAAAATACACTTAAGAGAGGTAGGGCACAGCGGATAATCCGCTCAAATCGGAGCAGCCCGTCTGGGGTAGGACCTCCACCTTACAGAAGATCGTAACCAAATAAGCATTGGTCTCGGCCATGCTGTGTTCCTACGGCGAGTAAGGTCTCCAGAGCTCCACTTGGAGGGGTTGGAAGGGTTGGCAACGCGTGAGTGATAACCCCGGTATTACTTACGTCTATAGGCTACGGTGACGGCTTACCATCAGGCCGACCGTATGCTTGTTTGCCACCTATGTAGTATATAAAAAAATAAGAAACACTACCAATCAAAGGATTCGGTTCTTTTAAGGGCGTGGTTTGACGTTTAACTTACAGACATGGTTCGCATACAATTTGTATCGAACGGCATTTCTGCTGGGAAGTAAGACTCCCAGTTCCCAGTTATGTGACTATCGTTAATAAACACGCCAATACTTAGGGCGCAGTCACAAATCTATTAGTTTCATACTTGATAAACTGAAAATTGATCTGCTAATTTTAAACGTTTATTAGTTTCACATAGGGTCAATTTGTCTCATACAGGATTTAGACAAGTGTTAGACAGTCTCTGATGACAGTTGTATAGTGCACTAAGTCCAAGTCGCATTGGCCTTACTGTAATAATCACTACATAGTATAAAACAAAGTCGCTTTCTCTGTCCCTATGTCCCTTTGTATGCTTAAATCTTTTAAACTACGCAACGGATTTTGATGCCGTTTAATTTAATAGATATAGTGATGCAAGAGGAAGGTTTTTAAGTATAATACATTCCAAAATTCCCACGGGAAAGCGGGATACACGCAAACGAAGTTGCGCGTATTAGGTAATCTTTCAAATGGTACTGACTGATTGACTAGATGTCACTTGACACTTTCGATTTACAGATAAATTAGAACAAATGATAATTTTATAGTTATTAAGTAATTAATTTTATTACATCTTGAATCATATTGTTATTGCTAAAGATGTAATAAAATTATTAAATGATACTCGGCACTTCCGGTTCGACTTGTTAAATATTGTCGTACTTCCGTTCTGAAAATAACTTGGTTTACGATTTATTTATTTCTTTTAAATCCTTGTTAAATTTATGTTAAAATTGTTTTACGTTTATTATAAATTTATTTAATTTATAATGTTAAAAATTAGAAGTAAACTGAATTGCTATTTTGACTTGTAACGATTGGCGGGGAGGTAGCGATTGGCGGGGAGCGAGGTTATTTAAGGACATGGTAGAACGTTAGGCGGCATTCATTTGTGAGGCCGCCGGACATTAAAGATAAGTTCAAATTGTTTTTATTATTGTAATTTTGTATTTGTATGAAAAAGATGTGTTAAAATACCTGATCGATAAAAAAGGCCATAACCGGTTTTCTTTCGCCATTTCTTTTACCGGTGGTCATTTTGGTTTGTTTCCGAAATGGTGGTAGTTTATAAAGTAGTTAATTGATTTAATAAACATTTTGATTATCTGCCCAAGTATTGGTTTTAATTGAAAATATATAATTTACTAATTACCTACTTTGTTTAATTTACTTTCTTGATACTTATTTCCTTTTAATGATCTTAATAACCTGACATACTTTAGGGAATTATCTAACATCAGAAGTGGGATGGATCCTCGTGTTAACGTAGAATTAATATTATTATTTTTTGAAAATTTCAGTCAGACATAGAACTATAAGGATCCGGCTGTGCTTGGGAGTCTGTTCGCCGCGATTCAAAATGCAGCGACAGGAAACCACAACGAAATAGCGGCAGCGCGACGTCTGCCAGTTTTCGACCATGCTTCCAGGGAAAACGGAGCTGCGGTCTGGTGCGACGGCATCGAGAAACTTGCTGGTGCAGCTTATCCCAGCTTGCAAAAGCAGGTAAACCCTCAAAGGGTTCTGCATTACCGTCTAGTTAAGTTACTATGACAATATGGTAGTATTCGTGATCAAATGTAAGAATGAAAAATGGCATCTTTTAACATAGCAGTGTTAGTACCACTTCCGAGCAAATTATTATTTTTCCTACATGTTCGCTGGTAGCGATAATAAATAAATTGCGATAATAACCAAATTGCAAGTACTGGTAACTAAATATTGTTTTATAAAAAAGTAATTTTCATGACGTAATAATTAATGGCAAAGCAACTAACATTTTAACGTAGGTATCTCGTATAAGCAAACTACAGTTAAACATATGTTTTTTTTTTTACAATAATATATTTAAATAATAAAAGGCGTAAATAAATTTAATCCCAATAATGATAACTTGATAAAAAAAAAAAAGACAATAAATGAATAGGTGATAATATTTGAATTAAAAATTGTATAATAAATTAAGAACAAATGATAAACCTTAAAAAATAAAAAGATAATAAAATAAAATAGAATTAGTTAGTATAATGAATTTACGATGTTTTTATGTAAAATAATGTCTTATACCCATATCCATCTATTAGTTAGAATCACAGTAATTCCTCGCGGTACTGAACAGGTACCATAATTTGTCATCATAATGGATTTACTACCTATCAGGTTGACCGAACGGCAGGATATTTCGATTTAATTTACAACTCTTTTGATAAACCTTATATTTATAGAATTCATAGGTTTGTCTGTTTTTCAACTTCACCTTCACATATTTTGCTCACGTCTTCTGTACGTTTTCTCATTTTAAAAAGTTTTCTTCATCGCTTCCTCTTTTCGTTGTCTCTCCATCCTTCATAATTACAATTATAAACCATTAGTTAATTACTTGTAGTAATTTACAATATATTAAAATATTTAATAATGAAAAATAAAAAATACATCCAAGCGTCATCACGTCGCGATCCAAAATCCATAAATATTCATTCAAATTCAATAACATAATGGGATAACCTGTAGTAACGCAGATATTAGGAAAAATCATACTTTATCCCTCTAAATCCGTCTTTACAACTCTTTCAGCTTCATATCACATTTGGTGATTCAAAGGCGATACTTACTTCTTTTTCCTAAGTTTCTATTAAAACTAAAATTATTATTTGTATTTAATAATAAACTTTCTTAATATATAAATCACGGCTAGTTACATCAACCTAATATCTTGTTAATATGTAAATTTAAAATCTTATACTCGGTTACTACAAAATAGCCTAATTTGCTAGCGTGATCGTTACTGATTACACCACAAAAAAATATATATCGGCTTGGGAGAGGGGATTGAGCGGACTGGTGTAAAAGATGTCATTTAATGAAAAACATTGTTAAAATATTGTTTATTAAAAACTAGTAATATATATTGTCTTAAGTATTTTATAGCTAATCACATTATTATAAACTTGCCGTTATTAATTTATATACATACCTTGAAGGAATTTCTGTTAAGCGGTGCTACTACAGCTTAGACGATTTTTTTTTTTTTTTTCCCCTTAATCTATAATGTTTTATTTTCATTTTTTATTTGTAGTTTATAGAATTTATAGATGTTTAATTTTAAAATTCATTGATTGTATGTACCAAAATATCTCTATTTAATATTGTTTACTGAGGTAAATAATTGAATTGACCCGACAACGCACAGTTTTTGTATAAGAGAGAAGTAAAAGGCGTTATTTTGTGTTATTTTAAGATGTAATAATTATGAATGATTGTAAACCTGTTAAAGACTATGAATGATTTGACTTGACTGATGAACTGCTGAAGTTATTTGCTTTTCTAGCCTATCTCATGCGCAGCAGGTGTGGGGCTAGAGTTTATAAAGTAAATAACCGTTGTTACTGGTTAGCTTAAACTGTGACAAGCGGAGCCTGTAACAATGGCATGCCAAAACTGTAAATTATGAACTGCTGAAGTTATTTGCTTTTCTAGCCTATCTCATGCGCAGCAGGTGTGGGGCTAGAGTTTATAAAGTAAATAACCGTTGTTACTGGTTAGCTTAAACTGTGACAAGCGGAGCCTGTAACAATGGCATGCCAAAACTGTAAATATGAATTATGAACTGCTGAAGTTATTTGCTTTTCTAGCCTATCTCATGCGCAGCAGGTGTGGGGCTAGAGTTTATAAAGTAAATAACCGTTGTTACTTGTTAGCTTAAACTGTGACAAGCGGAGCCTGTAACAATGGCATGCCAAAACTGTAAATATGAATTATGAACTGCTGAAGTTATTTGCTTTTCTGGCCTATCTCATGCGCAGCAGGTGTGGGGCTAGAGTTTATGTAAAGCAAATGACCGTTGTTACTTGTTAGCTTAAACTGTGACAAGCGGAGCCTGTAACAATGCCAAACTGTAAATAAATATGATTGTAATTACTTGTAAGTTTTAACTTAATGTGAAAAGCGAAACTGTAACAATGCCGAAATATAAATGTGTATTAATGTAGATAATTGCACATAGTTTTTCACTTTTTTTTTAATTTCATTTGTTTTTTTTTTATGTACATCGAGAACGCTGTACTGTCAGTATGGCCGTATTAGGTAATCTTTCAAATGGTACTGACTGATTGACTAGATGTCACTTGACACTTTCGATTTACAGATAAATTAGAACAAATGATAATTTTATAGTTATTAAGTAATTAATTTTATTACATCTTGAATCATATTGTTATTGCTAAAGATGTAATAAAATTATTAAATGATACTCGGCACTTCCGGTTCGACTTGTTAAATATTGTCGTACTTCCGTTCTGAAAATAACTTGGTTTACGATTTATTTATTTCTTTTAAATCCTTGTTAAATTTATGTTAAAATTGTTTTACGTTTATTATAAATTTATTTAATTTATAATGTTAAAAATTAGAAGTAAACTGAATTGCTATTTTGACTTGTAACGATTGGCGGGGAGGTAGCGATTGGCGGGGAGCGAGGTTATTTAAGGACATGGTAGAACGTTAGGCGGCATTCATTTGTGAGGCCGCCGGACATTAAAGATAAGTTCAAATTGTTTTTATTATTGTAATTTTGTATTTGTATGAAAAAGATGTGTTAAAATACCTGATCGATAAAAAAGGCCATAACCGGTTTTCTTTCGCCATTTCTTTTACCGGTGGTCATTTTGGTTTGTTTCCGAAATGGTGGTAGTTTATAAAGTAGTTAATTGATTTAATAAACATTTTGATTATCTGCCCAAGTTTTGGTTTTAATTGAAAATATATAATTTACTAATTACCTACTTTGTTTAATTTACTTTCCTGATACTTATTTCCTTTTAATGATCTTAATAACCTGACATACTTTAGGGAATTATCTAACACGCGGGTTTCGCTAGTGTCTTATAAGTTGTTAAATCTAAACTCCATTCCAATATACGTGGTACAAGGTAACCAGTGAAATTCAATGATGGTGGTAACTGGTAACATAATGTCTGCCCTATCGCAATAAAGTGATTTGTGACCTATTAATGTTTATTTCATATTGTTTTATGTTTTAAATCACGACGATTGTTAAGAGCTTTTATGCCAAGTATAGCGGAACGGAAAACGGAATATAATAACAATAGGCTTGTTGCCGTGAAAAATGTAATTAGTCCGTCTTTTAGATTATTCAAAAATAAGAGACACAATTTTTTTTATTTGTAAATTAGACCAAAAATGACAAAGATATAGCCCATTAAAGTTATATGTGACGTCACGCCGTATGGCATTTTTTCGCACGGGGTGACGACAAAGGCCCTACTAAATTTTTATGCGTTGAATCTTTGTTATTTTTTGTTTAATCGAAAAAAGAAAAAATACTTGTCCAATATTTTTTTATAATCTAAAATACGGACTAAATATAATGTAATTATTTTGACCCTGGAAATAACCCTATTACCTGTGTATCGTATGCATCAGGGAATGTTAGTATTCTATCGTGAATGTCTGCACTCTTGGCCGCTGAGATGATGTCAGCTGCGGTCGCCGTCAATTTTCCATATTGTAAATTATATCTGCGTAGGAAAAAAAATCATTAACATTTTTTATCTAATATTTTTTTAATGTAAGGAAATCGTAAAAAAATGTTTTAATTTCTTTCTAATGTATTTATTATGATAGTAAAACTGTTTCATATAAAAGTAATAGATTCGAAACAAGACAAAAATAAAGTATTTGTACAATCAAGAGCACGTCAACCTTTACACATCGGACTTTGTACCATTCTTAAGTTCAATGTCATAAGAGCCAAAATTGTACTGCAAGTGTAAAGCTCAATGTGCACCCGACTGTACAAATAAACGAAGAAACTAAAATAGAGGATTAAGAACAAAAGTATCCTTATGAAACAATGTTAGTTACCTTGAAACAATGTTAACCTACATAAACCTAACTAAACCTACATAATAAAATATGAATACTATTGATAAATAAAAATTCGTGTAAATCCTTTCATACAGTACCGATTTAGGAAACTTGAATTATATTTTTCGGCCAAGGTTACCTCTTTCATTGATTGACTGTACCACAGACGCCACAAAAAAATTGGTTATACTGAACGCCAATTCTCCTGGCGTGTGCAGTCATAAAACGAAGTTCGAAACTCATACTTATTATTTTATAAACTGTGAGTCTGCTTTGGCATTGAGTATAGATTCAAATATCTACCTGACAGTATTATTGAAGAGTACAGTATCCTGAGGCACGACGCCTATATTGGCCCGTAGCGACGCCTGCGTGACCGTACGCACGTCCTGCCCGTCCACTAATATTGCACCTTCGTTCACATCATAGAAACGGAATAGGAGACGCATTAGTGTTGACTTTCCGGCACCACTCGGACCCACCTGAAATACATGGATATTTTAGTTTCACTTGACTATATATGTATAACGGTGCTATTGTGTGAATAAATAAATATATAGGGACAATTCACACAGATTGAGCTAGCCCCAAAGTAAGTTCGAAACTTGTGTCATGGGATACTAACTCAACGATACTACATTTTATAACATACTTAATTATATTTATAGATAAACATCCTTCATCCATCCAGGCCTCGGGCCAATCAGAAAAAGTTCGTTTTTCATCATGACCCGACCGGGAATCGAACTCGGGACCTCCTGGGTGGCGGTCCGGCGTGGTAACCATTACGCCACGGAAGTCGTCAATAATGATACCAATAGTTCAATCTTCCATAATATTAATAATTTTCCTCATCTTTAATTTTATAACACGACGGTGGCAAACAAGCTTACAGTCCGCTTAATGGTAAGTCGTCACCGTAGCTTATGGACGCTTGCTTCACCAGGGGTAAAGTTAATTTATTCTATCCAGAGTCCAAACAAAAATATAAAACTTTGTATCACTCTGGAATAATTCGGAGCCGGTTTCATTTCATGGCACATACTAATTTCAAATCTATTCAGGACGCAAAGTATTTTTTGTTAATTGAGCACCCTGAATAGAAATTAGAATTAACAATATACACTCACCAACGCCACATTACTTCCTGGTGACACTTTGAAAGTGATATTAGTCAAGATCAGTTTCTCAGGTCCATATCCGAAAGAAACGTGTTTAAATTCTATGGCGCCGCGTCTAACCAGCAATTCGGGTGCTCCAAGGGCGTCTTTCACGTCGTTCTCCACTCGCATCAAATCAAACATGTTCTCCATATCGACAAAGTTCTTTTGGATAGCCCTTAAATTTTACAATAATTAATAAATAAATTGCATACAAGTTACACAAGCGCATCCTGCTCCCAAAGTAAGGTAGACTTAAACCTGTGTTATACCAGTAAATGGTATAACTCAAGATAGATAGAATATGCTTTGTTTGCAAATCACAAAAACAGGACACAATATACATAGATAACTTACAGACTAGTGAAATTGCAACAAGGCGGCCTTATTGTGACTCAACTGGCAAAAACGCAAATTTCCGACAAACACACATGCCATCACATGTTTGTCCCGCACGGGGATTGAACCTTCGTCTTCTGGTATCGAAGGCAGGGTAACTACCCACTGTGCTGTCGGTTTGTCGAAAATTAAAATGGGAAAATAATGTTCGATTATCCGGGTAGATATTTGTTGGGGGCAGGTCTCAAATAAAGCAACGTTGAACACTTTATTGTTTTATTTCTCACTTTTACTCACTAAATCACTAAACTATTACTTTACGTTCCACACATTCATTACACCGTCGTAGTCCATTTTTGATTAGCCTTAACTTGACGTTCCTCCCACTCTCATGCTCTCTCATTCACACATTCCTTCATACTCTTCGCACACTCACCGTTCCCATTCATGCATCGTTCGCTCCACATATATTTCTGTTTATCGAACTTACTGGCTAATCCACTGGGTTTATTTTCACATAGTTCATTATAATATTTTTTAAATTCGTATTTGCATATCAATTTTTTTTTTTATTTATAAACTAAATTACGTATGCTCCATTTGTAAAATATATTTTTTAATTTTAAGTGTGTTGTGATAAATCTTCGTCAAAGACAATTTAATTCTTTATTGATAAGCTGCTTAAAAGGAACTTTTTTCACTCACCTATAATAAGTACCGAACCAATTCAAAGGTACGTAAAGCTGTACAATGTAGGAAGCAAATAGCACGTAGTCACCGACAGTAAGTTTGTTTGTCTTTACCACCATCCAGACACAAAGCAGTGAGCCGCCAAGGAGACCTGTGGAGTATAGAATATATTAATTTAAATTCAAACTCATAAAATTCTTTCAATTTGTTATTCATATCTTATTTATTTATACTTCATTGCACGAATACACAATTGGCGGACTTAATGCCTAAAGCATTCTCTACCAGTCAACCATCGGGTAATGCAGAAATATTGTTGGCGGGACAAAGTTGAAAGCAATCTATTTATTTCTCTCCAAACTTTTGTACATTTATATTTCCTTGGTGCCTCTAGTGAATGAAATATGTAAGTACTCACCGCTACAAATCACTATATTCTGTAGTGTGTTCAGCATATTAAGTGTAATTAAGTTTTTGAATTCCTCTTTCTGCAAACAAAACATAAATTTGATTTAAACTTAGGACCACATCTAAATTCGAAAGTAATGTAGATAAATACTTCATATCGCCAAGCCAAGTCGGTTACCGTTAGGTGACTTCAAAACACTGACACCAGTCACCCGCAGTTAACACTAATTGCGGGAAGCACACGAATAGAAGAAGTCCTAATATCGTTGGTGGACGCCGCAATATGTTCGAAACAGAAACCTTAAAATTGATTAAGTGTCATCATACTACTATCCATATCAAATTTTGCCTTTTACTACAAAAATACTGTTTTAAAAATAAATAAATATTCTTGGACGAATCACACAACGCCATCTAGTCCGAAACTAAGCAACTAAGCTTGTACTATGGGTACTAGATTGCTGATAAATATACTTAAATACTTTTTTTGTAAATAAATACTTATTATACATTAATATACATAGAAAACACCCAGACCAAGGCAAACAGACATGTTCAAGCACACAAATGTTTGCCTTGCGCAGGATTCGCACCCGCGGCCCTTGGGATAAAGTGACCATTGCTAGCCACTCGACCACCAGGCCTGTCTATAATGTCTGTAATAGTAAAATATATTTCTTCTTGGCCGTAACGCTTTTAACAGAACGGTCGTGATCATGTAGATACCTGGACTGCGGCAGATGTAATACACCTCACGACATCTCGCCATTTCTCTCTGTTAGAGGTCATGCGGGTACCATGCCAGACCCAGGAGGTCTCGGGTTCGAATCCCGGTCGGGTCATAATGAAAAACGAACTTTTTTTGATTGGCCTGGATCTTGGATGTTTATTTATATATGTATTTGTTATAAAATATAGTATCGTTGAGTTAGTATCCCATAACACAAGATAACTTACTTTGGGGCCAGCTCAATCTGTGCGATTTGTCAAAAAAATATTGTAATAACACACGCGTGCTTTTTCTTTACCTTTTCCGCACTCGTGCGTTCTCTTTCCCAACTGTCAAAATTATGGCGGAAACACACTACCGTGTCGGGGCCTGTCGTGTCGCGCCAGAAGCATATCGCCTTCATACATTTTATATGGTTAGGAGCACATTTGTAGGGCGTGTCGTGTCGTGACTCGCTCTGTCGTGGCGCGGACTGCTGGCCGCCGATTGCGCCACGGCGGTGGTGGGGGTTATGACGCGACACGACACGCCCTGCAAATGTGTTTCTATACCCGCGCGCGGCTCGTGGCGCGAACAAGTGGACGCTTTTTTTTTAAATTTATTTTTGCAGCGTGATAATGAGTTACTAGGTACTAGATTCCTGATAAATATACTTAAATACTTTTTTTTTGTAAATAAATACCATTATACATTATAGAAAACACCCAGACAAAGGCAAACACTGCGAGCTTCTGTTCAGAAATGAAAGAAATAAACGTCTGGCGTTTATTTCGTTCATTTCTGAACAGAAGCGCGCCCCGACACGACACGTAAGTGTGCACACCCACCGTCACGACAGAGCGCGACACGACAGGCCCCGACACGGTAGTGTGTTTCCGCCATTAATGTCTATTAAAAAGAAAAACTCAACCACGAAGTTTTTATTAAAAAAAAAATCATAGAAGATTTTATGACTCATGCAAATATTTATAAAAAGAAGCTACTAATTTGTTTCAATATCAGATTTAATGATTTGATTCAATGAGTTAGGTTAGGTTTCATTTCATTTCATCTCATTAAATTTCATTTTCATTTCATATCAATAAAAATATTCTACTGAAGACTTGGCTGTATGGGCATAGTTCCCTTTGCCTACCCAGAATGGGTGAAGAAAACAAAAAAAATCTCTGCTTGTATTCTTTTACGGTTGGCGCCATTTTCCAAAAATTTTCTTTGCGAGTTTAGTTTGTTGCGCAAAATGAGTAATTTCGACGATATTTTATTTGAATTAACACCACCGGAACTCAGTATAATTGCACAAAATGCTTCGGAGAACACTTTACCGGAAAAATCAAAAAGTCGCTACATATCTACATACGACGAATTCATTGTGTGGAGAGAAGAGAAAAAAGCAAATAGTTTTTCAGAAAATGTTATGTTGGCATACTTTTCCGAACTCTCAGCAAAATTAAAACCTTCTACGTTATGGTCGAGGTTTTCGATGATAAAAAGTATACTGAAAATAAGGAACAACGTGGATATAAGTGAATACCGAAAACTAAAAGCTTTCTTAAAACGACAATCAGACGGTTTTACAACTAAAAAGTCGAAAATATTAACATCGAATGAAGTGGAAAGGTTTTTGAACGAAGCTCCCGATGATCGTTATTTAGTCACAAAGGTAATTTATTAATAAATACTTATATTTTTCTTTAGTATTTCAGTTTACGAAATCGCAAAATACAGTCAATATATTATTTTAAAAAATATTTATCAAATCCCTTTTTTTTTGTAGGTTGCGCTGATTTTTGGCGTTATTGGAGCTTGCTGCAGAGAGGAGTTAGCCAATATTACTTTAAAAGATATTGAAACCCATGGTAAAATGCTACTAATCAAGATTCCGAATACAAAAAATAAGCTTTGTTGTTGAAGGAGATTTTCTTAGAATAGTGCAAAAATATATGAATCAGCGGGCCCAAAAAGCAAAAACCGACCGTTTTTTCCAAAATTATCAAAAAGGGAAGTGTACAGCTCAAGCAATCGGGATAAACAAATTTGATAATATGCCAAAAGAAATAGCTACGTTTCTTGGTCTGCCGGATGCTGAGTATTATACTGGGCACAGCTTCAGGAGGACCTCTGCTTCATTATTGGCAGATTCTGGAGCCAATTTGACGTCCTTAAAGCGACTAGGAGGTTTGAAGTCAGACAAAGTTGCGGAAGGCTTTATTGGTGATTCATTAAACAACAAACTAGAAACTGGGAAAAAAATCACACAATCCATTAATTTAAAGTCCAGTCCGTCTCCTTCACATGACAATACTGAAGAGAACGTTCGTCCATCTACCTTCGTTGATAATGATAATTCATCAGATCCAATTCCATCAACTAGCAAACGCCATTGTTTAACACCTTTGACAAATATACATGAACAATCATACGAAATTAATAATAGTTTGTCTCAAACAGTAAATACGCAACCTAAAACTTCCTCAGTTAATTTAAAAAACTGTACCAATTTCAATGTATATGTGAATTATAACTATTATAAGAAATAAATGATTAGTTAGTTGAGTTTATTGTGTTTTTATTATTTTATTAAATTGCTTAATTTTTTCGCAACTGTATTAAAAATAGTCGTTCAGTACACGTGCGGAACCGTCATTGCAACTTGTTCCGACTGTCAACCCTCACCTTCGGCTGCGCCTCGGCTCGGGTCGACATTTGTCGGAACTCTTTGCAATGACAGACTTTCCGCACTTGTAATGAAATGTACTATACTAACCTGATAATTAAGTATAGCTTCTTTATATGACGAGACTTCATACGATTCCGCTCCGTAATATTTGACAGTCTCATAGTTTAGTAGGGAGTCGACTGAACGAGCTTTTTGTTCGTTGTCCGCTAGGTTCATACGACGTTGGTACTTTGTACGCCATTCGGTCACGACGATTGTTACGACTAAAATAAAGGTTTTATGCAAAAATTTATAATAATATATTACAAATAAATAAAAATGTATTAAACAGAACTAATTAAAACATATTGTATTAACAATACGTTTAAAATATTGTACTGCCAGACTAGTCTATTTTTTTTAACACTGAGTACCGAGTATATCCTTCGCACATTTCCGATATTGTGAGAGAGATGGGTGAGATGGGTCATTGTATCTAACTAATAGCAACGCTCGCAATCACTACGCAACCAATGGCAATGATTACGTGGACCAATAGCGACGCAGTAAATTTTTTGTAGATTTAAAAAAAGTATAAACTTTAAAAAATATATATACTAAGTTGGAATCTGCAAAGAGACTGTAAGACGGGTGCGGTCTGAGCGTGGCTCTATTTCTTTTGGTTTATATGAATGTTAACACAGGTACCGCATGCGCGGATCGAGTATGATTTTATCGGCGCGCGCGTTACAAACCAGTGTTAATTAACAGTAAAAAAATATTTTAGTCTATGGTCACATAGATAAAATTTCTAAAAGTTGTCACGCAATGATATAGCTGGCTAAAAACTACATATAAAAAAAAACTTACTGATATAAAGCACCATAGTAGAGAACACAATAAGTCCAAACCACATGTTGAACTGTATTACGAAGTATGCGACAGCCACGATTATATCCACTATCGTAGGAGTAATTGAAAATAGTATGTATGATAGTAAATTGTCTATGGAATCTGTTCCTCTGTCCATAACCCTCAAAACTTCTCCAGTTTTTCTTTGTAAGTGCCAACGAAGAGGTAAACAGTGAAGATGCTTGAATAATTCTAACTGAAAAACAATAAGAAAATAATTAGTTCATATTGCAGGAAATCACCTACTTTGTATCACAAAATTTGACAAGAAATTCCATGTAGCACATGTAAAAATATGGGAAAAACGTAAATCATAAGAAATATTAGTGTAATTTACTATTTTTATACATAAAAGATACGAGTACGACTCGGACTTGTCCGATGTTTTAATTATTGAATAAAAAAAATACATTAAATTTAATACAGCTCTTTGGAAACACGGACAATCGCGACGTGCGTCTGAGTATAGCTCTCCTTTCGTCTTATATTATAAAATTAATTCGTCACGAAAATTATGTTAGAACTTTTTAAATACATCTATCAAATTCCTCTTGTAAATAAATTACCGTAATAAAATAAAAATATAAGTATACTAATACATACCTCTAACTCCCTAGTCGTGTATTGTTGTACTCGGATCCATAAGAATGAGCGTAAATTATTAAGAAGGCCCATACCCCCTGTGCCACCGCCTTGTAGAAACTTCAATAATACGTATACAACTATTAGATCCCATCTGAAGTATAGCGGCGGTTTTGATAAACTGTCCACTGTAACCAAAATATGTTTACAATTAGCAGATTTAGAAGACCTTCTCATGGCAACCAATAAAGATGTTGCCGTTGCCACACCGTTGTTATGTAAGTAGGTATATTACTTAGGTACTTATACATTGTAACTAACGAGTGGAAGAAAAAATTGCTAAATGACAAAAAAGGCCGTAACCGGTTTTCTTTCGCCATTTTTTTTATCGGTGGCCATTATGCTTGTGTCCGAAATGGTGGTAGTTTATAACGAAGTTTATTTTCTTTTTATGTGTATACAAGTTGTAAATGACAAGAAAAGTGCCCGTGAAGGTCTAATTTCTGAAATAAACTATTTCATTTCAGGTACTGGTCAAATCTAATTTAATCTGTGAGTAGTCATTGACTCGAAAAGAAGAAGCAGAATTAGTAAAAGAATACGGGCAGACAAGCAAACGGGCTACCTGATATAAAGTGGTCACCGCCATCTATGAACATCAGCAACATTACTGCCAATGTTTCGTGCAAATTGTAAAAGAGCCGAAAGCCCAATTTTCGTCCTGCATATAAAGTGGTCACCGCCATATATGAACATCAGCAACATTACTGCCAATGTTTCGTACAAATTGTAAAAGAGCCGAAAGCCCAATTTTCGTCCTGCATATAAAGTGGTCACCGCCATATATAAACATCAGCAACATTACTGCCAATGTTTCGTACAAATTGTAAAAGAGCCGAAAGCCTAATTTTCGTTCTGCATATAGGTAAAGTGGTCACCGCCATATATGAACATCAGCAAAATTACTGCCAATGTTTCGTACAAATTGTAAAAGAGCCGAAAGCCTAATTTTAGTCCTGCATATTAAGTGGTCACCGCCATATATGAACATCAGCAAAATTACTGCTAATGTTTCGTACCAATTGTAAAACAGCCGAAAGCCTAATTTTCGTCCTGCATATTAAGTGGTCACCGCCATATATGAACATCAGCAACATTACTGCCAATGTTTCGTACGAATTGTAAAAGAGGCGAAAGCCTAATTTTAGTCCTGCGTCCTATATTCTTTCCCTCTTTCATTCCTTCATTAGTGAGCAACGCAATCAAGATTATTTTAGCCGTAGATGTCTGGGCAACAATGATTGTTTACCATCAATTGACCCGCTAGATGGTTAGTACTACTCTCTCATAAAAAATACGGAATTATCAGCAACGTATAAAGAAGTATACGATTCTGTTGTAGTATATAAATCTAAAAACACTGCTGTAATAATAATATGGAAATAAATAATATTTAATGTTGTGCCCTCTGCGCGAGTTGCAATGCCCAGCCCAACAGTTTTTATAGTACACTTAGTTTTAAGTCAATTACTGTAAAAAACATATAGTGCAATAAAAATATTGAGTGTTGAAACCTATGTATACGTTGACTTACCTATTAATTTGTTATAAATAGGCACAAACAGGTTGACTACTCTTCCTCCTATTAAGAGCACTACGCATATGAGCACGTAGAACTGTAGTAACACGTTCTTGCGTGGCCATATGAAAGGCAGAAGCGTACGCAGTTTGCTTAATACATTCCTGAATGTCGATCTATTGTCATCCTGCTGATGAAATAAAAATAATATTAGAGTAAGGCATTTATGAGCAAATCTGACAGGTCCAATGGTCGAGTGGCTAGCAATGGTCACTTTATCCCAAGTGCCGCGGGTGAATACTGCACAAGGCAAACATTTGTGTGCATGAACATGTCTGTTTGCATTGGGCTGTTTTCTATGTATAACAAGTATTTATTTACAAAAAAAAAGTATATAAGTATATTTATCAGCAATCTAGTACTTATATTACAAGCTTAGTTGCTTAGTTTGGGACTAGATGGCGTTGTGTGATTCGTCCAATAATATTTTTATAATTCGCATTAGAGCAGCGTGGCAGTGTACGCTGTAATCCCTTTCTATTGAAGGCAGACCCGTATCCCTGCAGTGGGTTGATTTTGGATTGATTGATAGAGCATTTTGTGAAATGGGCTGGTTAGACCGGGAAGTACCACCCTCTTACAGAAGTAAAGCAGCAATGCGTTTCGTTCGATAAGTGAGAAATCCTTTTCCTTATCACTTCCCTTCCCTACCTTGTAGCAGGTAACGCATTGATAGCGTCATTGCTTGAAATTTGATACACATGTAGTATAAACAATGGGACTTTGCGGTCAAAACCGCGGGCAATAGCCAGTAATTTAATAATGTAATTAATATAATACAAGTCAATATTCATTTATAATGTAAAAGATCTCACACGAGGTTCGTAAAAGTACAAATACTCCATAGTAAAAATATCAACAAAGCTTCTATATCAAATGTTATATATTTAAATCACCTTTTTCTTTTTAATATCTTCGTCTACTGTAACACTATGATTTTGAAATGGACAAGGCATTTTAACCTAATTTATTAAATAATAACAAAAATAAAAAATTAATTATTATTGACACATGATTATTTTGACAATGTAAAAAATCAAAGAGTATACAGTGTTGTATTTTTAAATTAGGGCAAATCAAAAAATTTGTGGATTTAAAAAAAAAATGAGAAAAAAATATGACCATAGAACTGGTTCATAAAAAAAAGTAAAGAAGAATTTTAAAGTTTCAGAGATTTTAGATTTCTATAATTACGTAAATATGTTACAACAAATTTTAAGAAAGAAAATTTTTGTAGTTTTATGTAAAGTATTAGTTAGCAGTTATTGCGTGATTATATACCAAACATACATAGAAGTTTTTTCATTTATAACCGTGCATCCACACCGCAGTCACCTACTTTTTGTAGAGCAAAGTTGCCAACATTGAAAAAGTTATTTGAAAACTCGCATAAGTAAAAGAATGTTACTCTATGTTATCGTGTTTCATTATGTTGCCTCACAAAAAGTAACTGCGGTGTGGATGCACGGATTATTATTAATTTGGCAATAATTTTTGGCAAATAAATTTATCAAATGAATGAACTAACCCTTGGCGGAATACGTCTGGCTTCGTCGTCTTCCAAGTACTCAAACTGATGAACTATGCCCGGCGCCTTCAAGCCCAGGATGAACATTATCATACAGGATACATAGCGTCCAACAAACAACGTCATCTCCAGCCTATCTTGAAGACTATAAAAAATAAAACGGCACATTAACCAAAGAATGACACGTGGAGTTATAGTGACAGTTTTCAAATGCGATGTTTTATTTAAGCGCTTATTACACTACACGATTTCTCGGGCCCTGTCTCTCGGGTGTCCTGCCTACCAGTTAGGGTGCCGCTTATTACACTACGCTGGAAACTGCGCCCTGTGTGATTTTCTCTCAGTTTGAACGTGAACGTGAGTAACTGTGCACGTCTGTCGCTATGGCGCCGACTTTATCGAAACATCAAAAAGTTGCTTTAGCGGTGACTTTGGCACTTACTACATCCATGAAAACACTTAAATATGCGGATACTCAATGTTCTGGAACCAGCGGATTTTAAAAACTATTTAAGAAGTAGCTTTTGCCCGCGGCTTCGCTTACGTTAATTTTATGACAAAGGTCTCGTTTGACAACAAAACAACCCATAGCGCGACTTGTGGCGCCATCTGTTGGCCGATACAGCGCCCTCTATAGTAGAAAAAATATTTTTCCATTGGAACGACATACTTTCACGGGATAAGAATGTTGGGCTCTGTACCCCTAACATGTATGCAAATTTTCATAATGATCAGCTGCTTAGTCAAGCCGTGAAGGAATAACAAACAAACAAACTCACTTTCTCATTTATAATATTAGTAAGGATGGGAGAGGAGTAGTGGCTTCGTTTATAACGCACAAAAAACAACAGAACGTGTGAACTCTGCGCTCGCGCCGCAGCGACTGAGCTCCCTGCCTCCCTGTTTCTTATTACACTACCCAATCGGCAGGGCGGCAGGGAGCTAGGAAGATCGGAACCACTCGATCGCCCTGTTTAGGGACCCTGACTCCCTGTTTCTTATTACATTGCCCTGTCTCTGCGGACAGGGCCCGAGAAATCGTGTAGTGTAATAAGCGCTTTAGCACATAATTATGTACAGACTCGTCAAGAGCGATACAGATTGAGCTAGCCCCAAAGTAAGATCGAAACTTGTGTTATGGGATACTAATTCAACGATACCATATTTTATAATAAATACATATATAGATAAACATTATTAAACTTCCAAGACCCGAGCAATCAGAAAAAGTTCGTTTTTCACATGACCCGACCGGATTCGGACCCGGGACCTCCTGGGTGGCGGGCAGGCACGGTAACCATTGCGCCACGGAGGTCACACGCGACATTCCGATAGCACACGGCGTATTTTAAACGCGTAGAGTTTATATGTGTTGATTTGAAAATAATTAACTTCCGCTTTTCCATTGTAATGTGTGTCAAAATGTATGAGGTAATAGTCGGGTTATTCATTTATTTAAATTATACCTACGTAAAATGTATTTTGTGAACAAGCAAAAAAAAACTGTCCAATTCACGGCTTTTAACGTGGTTTAAAAGGGTATAAGTAACAAGTAATTTCTTTAAGGTTACTTTTATAACAAAAAAATATCTATAAAAAAACTTACTCTTTCAAGCCCCACCACCATCCATCTTTATTGAGATTCAAGAATGACAAGTTTTCAGTCACAAATATCAATGCCCAGAAGACGAGCAACACGAAACCATGGCCTCTCGGTGGCACAGAAGGTAGTAGGAACCGCCTCTCCAGCACCGCTAAGTAGGCCGACAGTGGAAAGGCTACCAAATTTATTACTAAAGCCACAATCTGCAAAAAAAAATGCGTACAACCAGGGGGGTCCCACTCCACCCGCCCGGCGGGTATCTTCGTCTCAAGCAACCGGCACGAGCGCCGCTTGCGATAGAAAGAGAGGCAAATATAACTGTATCTGTATCGTAGCGAGAGTCCCTATTTCTTTAATTGATTTTGCGGAGTGGATCTTCTGTACGTAGTACTATATTATCTATTCTGTGGTACAACGTGAAAGCGAGTCTTCATTATGTATGATATAGAAATTTAAAAAATTTACAGCAGTACACTGCGGGGGAAATTAAATGTCGTGTCTCATTAATGGTTGCCAAAGTGCTGATGTTTGTTTGAAGAGGAGCTCGATGGCGTCGCTGTGTGTCGCACTCTAATATGAACACGCAAGTTAAGCGACGTCAACCCTAACCAGCGTTTGGATGGGTTTCGTTATCTCGAGCTTCTCCGTGCTTCGGAGGGCAAGCCGTCGGTCCCGGCTGTTGACGATTGATGACAGTCGTTAAGCCAAGTCGGTGGCCTTGGGGCGGTTTGAAAACACCGGCGTCTGCCAATCCGCATTGGAGCAGCGTGGCAGATCGCCTGATACGCTCTTATCACCTTCTATTGAAGGAAGACCCGTATCCCAGCAGTGGGATGATTATGGGTTGATATATGAAAGTGTTGATTGTCATTTCTTAGTTATTCATCGTCCCAGCTTTGTATACATTGAGGTGCGACCATTTCGTTGCTGCGGATGTGCCAGGATTGTTTGTATTTAAGTTGTTTTATTGTAAGTTAGTAATAAGTGTTAATTGTGTTATGTAAATTGTATTGTCCGTGGCAAACGAATAAATGTTTTATCTATCTATCTATCTATCTTTGCACAGGCTTATGTAAGGATCACTATTTTTTTTAACTATAATAAGTATAGCCTAAGTCACCCGCGGATAGAATAGCTTCAAAACGGTAAACGATTTTTTCTAATCGGTCAAGTAGTTTTTTTAGTTTATTCGTTTTTTTTTTTTATTATTATATTAATTACGGTACCTACCTTTGCCAGTGTCTAAAAGGCATTTTAATTCCACGTTGTCTCAAGTATCTCTTTTTTCTTCTTTGGTTTAACAAAAATGCGTTTCAGAACCAGGTGACCTGTACACAGGCTTTTCAAGCCTTTCAGGCACCAGCATCTCACACAACGATAACAATTTGTAAATTGCGTCTTTATCGTGTAAATTTGTGAGATGAAATTAATATTATTAATTTTAAAATTAATAAACCTATTATTAAAAAAAATATAGAAACTACTACAAAAAATTATATCTCACCATGTAACCATAGACATGTCCAGCTTTAAATACGAATGACTGCAACATAAAACGTATCACAGCCAACACTGGTACGAACAATGTGAAGGCCAGCTGAACGGCAAATAGGCGGGAGGGTCTGACGTCAGTGACTTCTGTACCGTACCTGCAAGTTACATTTTGTTAATTACTTACAAATTATGGACAAAACAGAACACCATGTATTGATCGGGAAGCCCTTTCAATACTTCCTACTCCGAATACTTCTCTCTGACAAAAATTTATTCTGAGTTTCAAACGTGTTTTAAGACACTGTTATTCCCCCGGGACGTCAATAAGCTTCACTGCTTAATGTCAATCTAAATAAATAATATTAATAATCTAAATAAAACAAATAGTGAAGTTGTTAATTTTTGCTTTATGTTGTACTTGTTATACGACTCCACGCACGACTAATAAATACATTATCTTTCGCTCTACAAATATTGTGGAGTTCTCTGAAAAGATTTTTTTGTAAATAAATATACACACGTAATAGGAAATATTAGGACTCATACAATCATATTCGAACAAATTGCTTGTCATGTACAGGAGTATCTGTTCGGCCATATCACTAATGGTACGGGATATAATTTCAAGGCGATTGAGATCAAACAATTTTGTTTTCACTTTTAGTTCCGGCGTTCATAGCACGCGCGATTTTCACTTAATAAAGTGAATTATGCACTTCGCTATCTTTAAAAGTCAGTTACAGGTCCGAAGGGCCCAAATTCACTGGAATTCCAATCGACAGTCCACCACATCGGTGGATTACGTCCAAATTCTTATATCAATCAGAAATCAAACGCTCCGAGCGGAGCGATACGAACTAACTATGCTTGCGTTGCGACTACATTCGCGTGGATTTTCGGTATGGGCAAAATAAGCCCGTCTCCCTTATTCAGAACGTTAACAACCAATTTTTAAGTAAATCCGATCTAATTTAATAGTAATACTTCCCTACTAGCTAGCATGCTTATTCATCATTATAAGACAAATCGATAACTCATAATAATCATATTCATTTAATATAGATAACAGAGTGGGTGTTATGTAATTACTGATATTTAGGTTAAAAGCGACATTCACTATCAACTATCTTTAGCATATTGTTTGTATAGGCATGGGCACGTATGAGCACGAACACGAACGACACATTTTTTGTTCTCTCTCATTTCATATTAACAAATATATACAAACAATATAATAACACTGGTCTTTGTGTGTCTGTATGTTTGTTTGTAATGTTAAATCTTCTTCCTCCTAGTATTATCCCGTGTCTTAATCATTAGGATTGGCAGTGTCTACTACCTAAACCTTTTGCCAAAGATATTTTACGTGAAGCGACTGCCATCAGGTCTCTTCAAACCAGAGGGAACACCAGAACTATCTTGCGTTAGGTCACACGAAACACAACGTCTTTCAATTCGAAATATCTCTATCGTATCGTCACGGGGCCCGATTCTACTAACACAAATGCACCAATGTACTCTCAATCGTGTCTCAAAAGAATACCGATAGTGTATCAGCGGAATAGTTTTTGACATTTGTCATGGACTTAAACAATAACATAATGTTTAACTTATTGTTTAAGTCCATAACAAATGTCAAAAACTATTCCGCTGATACACTATCGGTATTCTTTTGAGACACGATTGAGAGTACATTGGTGCATTTGTGTTAGTAGAATCGGGCCCCGTGACGATACGATAGAGATATTTCGAATTGAAAGACGTTGTGTTTGCAGGTCGTTAGCTTTGCCCACAACAAAGTTACAAGGGGTCCAAAATGGCAAAATCAAATCCAAGGGGTCAAAAATGGCCTGAAAAGTGTCGAGAAAAAGGTGGTACGGATGGTGTTTGACTGTGGCGCGTGCATTAAGATAACATCTAACACGAGACTGTGTCACGTATCTTATAATAAACGCGATATTGTTATTTTTCAGTCAGTCTCAGTAGTAATCGTTGAGACTGGTTGAGAGTTGTTCATTTCATTTGTACCGATATACCGGAAAAACAATCGTTTTGGAAGTGGAACCTTCATTATGACTGTCTTTTTCTAACAATGACAACATCCGAGTTACTCTTTCATGAACTTCAAAATGTATTTCTGCAACTAACTGAAAGACAACTCGATTTAACGCATCATTAATTTTTAAATCGATTTGTGCAACTGTGTATATAACCCACCAGAAATTCAAACCGCTGAGTTGCGAGGATTGTAAAATTTTGGAATCTATTCTAGGTCCTTGTTGATAGGAGTCCACAATGTATTTGCCAAGGGCGGTTTCAAGATAAGTTGTATATTTTTTCTCGGAAATTCCAATCAATATTTCTTTATCTTAACTAACTGTTATTAGATTGAATATTGATTGAAAGAATGTAATCTGTACATAGATAATTTTTTAAACTGTTGCGATAATTTGTCGCCGGCGTAAGGTCGTGCCTATTTACGATCAGCTACGTACAAGAAACACAAAACGAGCTACTAAGATAGCCCAAGTTGTGATTATATCTTAAAAATCCGTAATTTTTCCAGATCTTGAGCTTGTATTCATATGAATTATCGATTGTGTAAGGTTTGATTACCAAACTGGCAATTAATAAGAAAATAAGAAAAAGAAGAAATAGGAATATCAGGCACAAATATCTTGAATACCGTTCGATACATGAACTAAGATACAAAACTGCCAATTTGACTTCCTCTGGAAAATAGTCGAAGGCTGATCCTACAATTTCTGCTCCGTGTTTTAAAGCTGTAGATTTCTCCGTACGACGCGGCGATCACGCGTAAATGTTGTTACCTCAGACTTACTTCGGAACAAGTTACTCCTACTTTATTATTTAATAATATACAGTTATTTATCACTTACCTTTTATACATAATGATCTGTATAAGGCCAAAGGTCATGAGGAACCCACCAATGACAATAGCGGAGATAGTCTCCATAAAACACTGTGATATCCCATGGTCCACCCATACCTCCCAGAGGGTCACGTTCGGAGGACAATAACCCATGATCCTGGAAAAAGTATCACATAATCACATTAGTATATAACAATTAAATGTATGAAAGGAACAAGCGATGTAAATTATACTGAAGCGAAGCCGCGGCGGCGCAGGCACGATAAGTAAGATGGAGTAAGGTCTCCAGAGCCCGACTTGGGGGGGTGGGGTTTGGGAGGGTTAGCAACGCGTGAGTGATACTCCTGGTATTGCAAGCGTCTATAGGCTACGGTGATGCTTACCAACAAGCGGGCCGTATGATTGTTTGACACCTTTGTGGCATAAGAAAAAAAAAAGGCAGGCATGCCGTATGCCGGTTGGTCGCCTGTCCCGCGCCTTCACCCTTTTCTGTATGTTAAGCCTAAGGTGCACGCACCTCCGATGGCTGAATAGCAGAAGTCATGAATTAGTTTCTGCAATACAGCCGCAGTTAATGCTAAGAAGGTAGGCAGGCAGTCAGGTTTTTAGATGTTTTGCTCCTAATAGGCTACGGCTTTTAAGGCTAAAAGGGGAGAACCATACCGACCCGAGTGCGCGGGATATATAGTAATAAGTCCTATTGACTATATTTAAAAGAGGACCGCAAATGTCCACCATAATATTTACAACATAAAGTTTATATTCCAATACTAGAGATGAAAGTATGGAATATTGTGAATCATCTGTAGTCAATATGAAACCAGAATAATGTGCCGAGTTACTTTAATTTATATTCAAAAGGATAGTTTTATTAACTGTAATATCGGCTTTGACCTTCTAGTGTTGTTAGAAGGATAAATAAAATAATATTATTTGTTTAGCAAAACATACTAATAAAATACAATGTGTATTTCTTTATAATTTTATAAAATAAATAGCGAATTTTCATGATCTAAATAAAAATAATTTAAAAGCATACTTAGATAAACAACATTATGATTGCACAATATTTAACAATCAGCTTGTTGGTGACTCACTAATAGCTTGATGTAAGCTATATGAAATACAGAGGAAAAATAGATATTAATGTTCAAACTTTATCTAATTGTTTATCTTACTCAAGCTATAATCTTGATTCAAGCTAGACTACTCAAAAACAAGCTATTTACGTAAAATGACATCATGATTGTATTGACAAAAAGAATGTTCTAGAATCATAGTGAAATGATGTTGAATGAGGATGACTTTTACATAACTCACAAATTAAATAAATATATTTGGATGAATCACTCTAGTCTAAACTAAGCAAAGCTTAACTTGACTGTACTAAATATTATATACTTTGCTAATTTGACAATACTTATAGATAGAAAATATTCAGATCAAGACAAACAGACATTTTCATCCACACAAAATGTTGCTTTCCGCCCATGGGTTTCGAACCTGCACCTTTTGGGATAAAGAAGCCACTCCAACGGATCAGACAGAAACTAAAGATTAAATGATATCTCATACAGTAATAGTTTAACTAGATAATAGTTTGTTGTTGTTTTGAAACTGTTATTCTGAACGGGGAATAGCGACTGCTTTATTAATATTAACTGTAAAAGTTACATTTTTATTCCAACTGTGAGTTGAAACTATGACCAATTTCATTATTATAAATTATTTAATACTATGTTGGGGTCTGTACCACTGACTGATATGTATAGAAATTTTCAGATGCTTAGTCAAGCTGTGAAGGAATAACAAATAAACAAAAAAACTCACTTTCTCATTTATAATGATGGATAAATAAGTATATTTACATAGTATAAAATGAAGTTGCTTATACTGACTGTTCACTTAGATCTTTGCAACTACTCAACAGATTTTAATACAGTTTGAAAAAATAGATCTGAAAATATTTTATTTTTTACATAGCAGAGGAGAATTATAAAAACAAAACAGGTTTTTCAAAGTTTCTTTTTTTCAATATCTTTTTATGAGTCATTTAAAAAAAAAAACATATTATTATTTGCTTTTTAAAGTGAAAAAAAATACATACATTGTTTTTTTTTTTTCAAACTAGCCACTGCCAACAGCTGTCTGTTGTTGATGACAACAAAATATTGACTTTCACAGAGAAAGTAGTGTATGTTTTGTTTTTTATCATTCTCATTAATTATTATGAATACCCATTGTCATATAAAAGAAAGTTAGTGCAATCAATTTGTTGTTATGCTAGTTGACTATACTATAATGGCTTCATTATGGTTAATTCAGGCAACTGAATGTTATTAAATAATTCCAGATTTGTCGATGACAAGTAACTTAATTACAATTTATTACAACAGTAATCTATCAGTATCACTGTTTCATTTTGACTAGCAAACAAATACTTTTCTCTCTCATCACTTAAATAATATATTTTAGATTACAACTTTATAATGCGAGAACATAAGCTATAAAGATTCGTCATTTAACCCCTGCCCCTAACGCGACTCTTTGTGAAGTATATGTTAAATCTACTTCTAATGAACTATTCATACCTAGGTATAAAAAAAAGTGTAATGTAAAATATTGAGTATTTTGGATCAGAGACAAAAGTGACTATCTATTCAAAGTGGATCCAGAGCAGTGAACCAAAGTTTAATTTCTATAAAATTTCAGAATATAATCTGTAGAAGTGTCGAGTCGAGTAACGAGTAAGCCCGGTGGCACTAGGTAAGGTATTATACGAGGTTAGCTAAAAAATAAACATTAGTCTATAATTTTATAAAAATGAACAGATGATTAAAATTAGTAGCAACAAGAAAAACAACGCATTTAACTAAAATTAGACAAACAAACAAAGTACATAAAAATTCGGCATAATTCAATAGAGTGATGATTTTAATTTATTTTCAACATTACCTTATAAACACTAACGCCCGCACAATAAACCGCAACCTACAGACCCGTATATCACCGGTCTTTTCACTTCAAAGTACGCTATCAAAGTGATCAAAATTCGATAATCATTATTACCTACATGTAATCGGAAAATATGAAGAGAAAAACTGATTCTGATTATTTCTTTTTGACATTACCTATTTGACATTGACAGTTTTCCAGACGTTGGCATAATTTTTTTATTTTTGTGTCTTGGATCTGGATACACGGATACACAATACATAATTTTTTGTCTTATTGTTTTTTCATGTGGTAATGAGTTCTCAAGCGAAGCGTAATACATGCGATGCGAACATCAAGCGAATGAGAAATAAGAAATTATTTCTACCTATTTAAAGTAATTACCATATTCTCAAGAAAAACTTCGACAGTCGCCAACTTTTTCTCGTTCCCATCCTTCACCAACATTGCATCTTACGTGGAGTCTCGGTATAGTTCAGTGGGTACAGTACAACTGTTTCCACTGCACCCTAAAAAATCGTAATCTTGAGCATCGTCATCCTCCGACCTTCACTTATTTAATCCATCTTTTCTGTAGTCTTTTCCTATTTTCTAGGTTCAACGTTGGAGTGAAGATATGGCGGAAACACACTACCGTGTCGTGGCGTGGCGTGGCGTGGCGCTTACTGTCGTGACGGTGAGCCCTTTCGTTCACGCGTTGACTCGTCTTGGACTCGTTTGATACGCGACTGAGACTCTGCTTTGCGTATGCTACTTGTTCTCGACCATCACTCGTACGTACACGCGTCGACCTAAATATTCGCGACTTTGCCACAAGATGTCTGATTCAGAAGAGGAAGTTTTATTACTTTATATTGCCTATAAAAAGGCAATGATACAAATGAAAAAAAGAAAATTTTGGATACATCCATATATTGAAAGAAATATAAATTGTCGAGCAAATTGGATTTTTCTCCTACTTTGCACCATGCTTTTTCTATTATGTCCTTCAGGGAATATTCTGGCAAGTTATGACTTGCCATTTATTAATTGTATAAACATGCATGTTTTTCCACTTTTTGCACAAATAATATATTATTTTGTTCGTTCGCCATATTGCTTACGTTATTCATAATAATATGATACTATTAGTCGCATACGACTAGCACAACCAGTCGCGCAGAACTGATATCCGACGCGTCGCCGCGTCGAGAGCGCGTGGCGTCGACGCATGTACGAACGTTACCGAAAATAATGGCGGAAACTGCCGAGCGACACGCTCGATACGATATCCGTACCGTACTCGAATCGCGAGCAAGTCGACGCGTGAACGAAGGGGCTGCGTGTGCACACACGTGTCGTGTCGTGGCGCGCTTCTGTTCAGAAATGAAAGAAATGGACGCCAGGAGTTTATTTCTTTAATTTCTGAACAGAAGCTCGGAGTGTATAAACAAACATGATGTTTTCCTCTGATTGATTCAGATAGTGATTTTGATGAAGACCTTCAATTCCTCTTAGTGGGTGTATGTTGGAGACTGATGCTCTATAGTTGACTGGATGTTCTTTTAATACGTCAGCAATTTCTTCCCAAGCAGCATTTCAGATTGATTGATTTTACTCTTTGTGTCCTAAGATTGATTGTGTCATATGATTTGACAGGCCCGGTGGTCGAGTGGCTAGTAATGGTCACTTTATACTAAGGGCCGCGCGCGGGTTCGAATCCTGCGCAAGGCAAACATTTGTGTGCATGAACATGTTTTGTTCTGTTTGCCTTTATCTGGGTGTTCTCTATGATTTATTTACAAAAAAAAGTATTTAAGTTATTAAATTAGGAATCTAGTACCCATAGTACAAGCTTGCATAGTTTGGAACTAGAGGCCTTGTGAGATTTGTCAAAAAAAACGCGCCATGAGCCGCGCGCCGGTATAGAAACACATTTGCCGGGCGTGCGTGCGTGTCGAGTCGAGGCATAACCCCCACCATCGCTCTGGCGCAATCGGCGTTCGGCGGCCAGCAGTCCGCGCCATGACAGAGACAGAGCGCGTCACGACACGCCACGACATACAAATGTGCTCCTAACCATTTATAATGTATGAACGCGATATGCTACTGGCGTGCCACGACACGGTAGTGTGTTTCTGCCTATAGTGGCTGATTTTTGAGGCAACCCAGTCCGAATTCTTGTATATATAATCTGTGTCAATATTTTAATCTGTGGTTTCTATGGATGTGTTGAAAATGTGTGAAAGCGCCAGCCGTGTTTGTGTGCGTGCATGTAGTCGTGAAGTGACGGGTGGAGGAGTACGTTTGTCGTTTCCTACTGAAAATTGCACTTTTCTCTAATTTACACTACAAACCAATAAAATAATTACTGCGAATAAATAATATAAATAATTATTAAGTAAATTAATAAATAGAAATGTAATCACGCGTTCCTATTGTGTATAAAATCCCTGTAGAATGTAAATGATCAGCATGTGTCACCATTCATCAACAAATTTATAGTGAAACAGTGAACGGACGTCATGTGATGAAGGATTATGACTATTGTTTGAAAATTAACTCAATTTATTTGGTGTTTGTGTTGTGGACAAGTGTTATTTGTTATTTGTCTGGTGGAAAGTGATAAATTCAGACTCAAAATGGCGGATCTTGAGGCTGTGCTGGCAGATGTCAGCTACTTGATGGCGATGGAAAAGTCGAAATGCACTCCTGCTGCGAGAGCTAGTAAAAAAATAATCTTACCAGATCCCAGGTAAACAACGATACCAAAAAATCTAGTTCTAGAACTTCGTAAAGGGTGTATCAGTCGTAATTTCTGTACATGTTCACTTTGTTTACAACATTGATTTTGTACAGAATTCGTGTTGGTAGTAAATAATAAATTTAATTGAATAAAATGTAGATAATTATTATAAAATAAATTATTATTCTAATGTATTTAGGTCAGAATTAGATTTAAATTTTTGACTAGTAGGTAGGTGCCTTCACTAAACCAGCTGTTAATTATGTTGGTAACATTAATGAAATAACTTAAATTTTGATGGTCATTTTAAAAGCATTAAAATAATTTTTGATTAGGAATATTTTGTAATTATTTATAGGTCATTAACACCTGTTGAGGTCATTGTCCTCTTGTGCTGATTTTTGATCTAGATATTCTAACATTTTGTAAACACTATCAAATGTGGAACATTTAAGTGTTTTAAATGTATATAAAGCCTATGCCTGTGCTTTCTCTTGCAGAAATGTACTTAGTTAATATTTTTAAAAAAATACTTCAAACACTAAACATAGAACCTACAGTAATGTATTTTACTGACTATAAAAAAAACATGGTTGGTTGGTATCTAATCATAATAAATAAAATTGCTTTCTACTAATATTTTATTTAATTATTACATAATATAATCTTTCTTGTTGCTTTCTCTTTAAAAACATCCATTTTAATGCAAGTACATAACTCAACCACCAGGCCTGTCAATCAATTCAAAATGTGTGATATGTATTTTTGACTACTTTGTAAAATAAGAGTGACAATGGCTTACTTTGATGTGAGTTCAAATTCTGCACAAAATAAATATTTGTGATCTGGATGTTGTCTATAGATTATTAAAAAAACATTTCGTATTATTTTTCAAATAAAATATTTATATATTTGCATATTAGCTAGTACCCATAGTGTAATTAGTCCACGAATATTCATTATTTATATTTTTCAATTATAAAACTAAAATTATAGTGAGTATCTAAGTAGTATAAAAACAAAATAAACCTACACAAAAGTTTGTTGGGTTAAAATAATAAGTTTGATTATACTGGTTTTCCTTGAAAAGGGCTGAACCGATAGTAACAAGATTCTCACTGGCCATTGCTCATAATCCTAAGAAGTACCCATAATTAAAATATGTATTGACATTAAAAACCAGGGTTCAAAAATATCCGATATTTATTATAAATATCAAAATATCCAATATTTATGAAAGATATCCGATATACATAAAAAATTGGATATTATCCATTTTACATGACAGCCATATTATTATTTTTATTGCATTATTTATGTATACCTACTGTTTGCATAATTATGTGTTTTATATTTATTTGGGTATATAAAATCGGAAAAATCAACTAAAAAACAAAAACCGCTCGTCGCCTGCGCTGTGCGTGACCGTTACTATGCAACACTATATCATCCTCCACACTTTACCCCGTCTAGTCATGAGTCAAATACGCACGTACCATGTAAAATTACACCAAAAAAACATTTTTTTTAAAACCCGAAAAAATGGTTTTAAATTTTTTTTTAACTCAGATTTTTTTTACAATCCGAAAACCCGAGTTCTCGGCTTCGGGTAAATCCGGGTTCAAACCCCTAACCTGCAAAAAATTTATTAATAATATCAAATTTTCAAACCATTTTTGTATTGATAATATATCACATAAAAGCATTATATATATCATTTAAATCGGATATATATCATGATATATCCATTGATATAATAATAATAATATATCTTTATTTCAAGCAACAGGTAAAAGATTACACGGGCTCATATTATAAATACCTTACAGACTAACATACATATTATATTACTTATAATTTTAATAAAATTAACTATTAACTACATATATATTAAAGATATATATCCTCGAACCCTGTTAAAAACCATAAATTGGAACAGATAGTAAGGGATTTTATGGGTCATAACTTTGTAACACAAATGGTCTGAAATATCTATTCTACTTAATTACAAGTAGATAAATTCTATTCATACCACTGATGTCCTTCTAAATTCCTGTGTACCTTTTCAATCTGCATCTAGCAAAGAGTATCAAAGTTTGACACATCCATCCATTTATACTTTAGTGTTTATACGACTTGTGGCGCCATCTGTTGGCCGATACAGCGCCCTCTAATGCATGATAAAAAGTAGCCTCTGTACCCCTAACAATATGTATGCAAATTTTTATAATGATCGGCTGCTAAATAAAGCTGTAAAGGAATAACAAACAAACAAACTCACTTTCTCATTTATAATATTATATGTCACTTCTTGATAATGTAGCTTTAGCTTTCTACTGGTGAAAGAATTTTTGAAATTGGTCCAGTAGTTTCAGATCCTATTCAATGCAAACAAACAATCAAATCTTTCGTCTTTATAATATGAGTATAGATACTGTACTGTGTTCGTCCTTATAATATACTAGCGAAACCCGCGCAACTTCGTTTGCGTGTATCCCGCTTTCCCGTGGGAATTTTGGAATGTATGATACTTTAAAACCTTCCCCTTGAATCCCTCTATCAATTAAAAAAAACCGCATCAAAATCCGTTGCGTAGTTTTAAAGATTTAAGCATACAAAGGGACAAAGGGACATAGGGACAGAAAAAGCGACTTTGTTTTATACTATGTAGTGAAGTATTATAATATCTGTGGTATACATCGACCACACAGTAGGGCTGTGGTATAGATATAGTTACATCAATAGTTTTAATAATTATTTATTGCCATATATGAAATTCTACCAGTATCGTTAATAAATTGAATTTTATTTCAGATTGAAACATGACTTTATATATCTTTTAAGTAGGTAGTTATTTAGATCGACAACATTTGTATTTGCTATTTTTTCCAGTAATTATGCAATTTACAGCTATTTGTACTAATTTTTGTTACCCATTTTATTGAGAAAATAATACTAAAATAATTCAACAAAAGTATTGAAATTTTATTCATTCATAAAATCTCCATACTTTTGTTTGACTGCACTAGGTACAGATTCGACACACGACTATTTCTGGCACTTACCTAGTACCCCGCAAATAAGATTCCTATCACGAAATCAATATCGATCCACCTGGAGAAACCATCTACGAGCCGTATGTCCTTGATGAGGGATTAAAGGATCACATCATCATCACTAAATCAGTACGGGAACAGGAACAACCTAACAAAAATATCGCCGGCATCTGCTAATGAAATTTTTAAAATCGCAAAATTACAAGTCCTACTTCACTACCATTACACAGTAGAAATTCATACTAAATTATAAATGCGAAAGTGAGTTTGGTTTGTATGTCCTTCTTTCACGTCGAGAGTAACAAACAGATTGAGATGATTTTTTTGCGTAAAGTTAGTGAACTTTTTATCCCAAAAAACGTCTTATTACCACGAAAAAATTTTTGTCACATCCTCTGGACCAGGCGAAGCCGCAGATAACAATTAGTTATTTAATAAGTGCAAGAGACATCGGCATATCGAAATAACGATTTTTATATCCTATATTTCACACTAAGGTTGATAATCGCGTGCACTTAGCATCCATTTAAAATCACGCGAACTTAACGACAGTTATGACCACAGCGATTCATGAGTCATGACTTCAGTACATGCATGGGAGTCAAGCATGCCATGGCATGAAGTCGCGCTAAAAATACACCGTTCCAGCATTGTTGTTTATGTTCACTAGCTGCGTGTTTCCCTTGCCTTACTTAAATAATGGGTTAAAGATTTCAGCTACATGTCTATCATGAACAGTTTAATAATGTTCTAACATGACTGAAATATCAGAAAAGAAAAGCATAAGTTTTATTTCAATACACCAAACAAATAAGTGTTCATATCAACGAAGCAGCGTCTGCTGCAGACTTTACATTAAATAAGCTTTTTGAAGGTAACGATATTCCAGAAGTGAGCTGTCGTACTAAACGTAAAAAAATATTCTTAGAGATAACTTTAATTTTTATTCTATCACGGAAACTAAAAGTAGCTTATCGTGTTTTCGAATCCTATACCGTTTAGTATATATCCTTAATTATAATTAAAATTTCATAAATAAAGCTTTACTAAAAACAGCATAGAAAGCTGTTAAAAAACTCGAACTTTTTTGCTATTCACAAACTCCAATAGATGCGTTTCAACGCTCGACCCATCTTCCGTTTAATTTTATGGAAACATAGATACGACAACTAGGATGTAGCCTGTGTCCTTGTCCTTGCAACCTACCCAATTTTTAGGAAATGTTACGAACCATTCCTTGCTTTTCAACCATTTGCCAGTCGTAGTCGTTACCGATGACTTTTCAACTCGCAGTGTAAAACGAGTAAAATTGTTTGATAGTTTGTTAATTCTGTGCGCAGTATCGAGATATGGGAATGCATAATAAAATAGACGACATTCTGCAAGAAATACTACCACAGTACTACTCCGGGGGTATTTAAACTCGCGTCGCGTACCTACTTACTATGTCATTTAGTCGGCTACTTATCTTTTCTGTGGGTGTGGGTAGAACATTGGAGCCTCCTTTTTGCATCCAAATCCTTCCTTAAATCCATCCTTCATAAAAATCGAATTGTTATTTCTTATTAATTATGTAAAATATTTTCCATTCATTTACCGACTACCTATAGGTACCTATTACTTTTATTCTCATGTATAAATTAATAGTCATCAATAAGTTGTATTAAAAGTTCATTAGATATTTATCAACACACTGTGCCGAGCGGAATCTAATGTCCATTGTTTTTATATTAGCTCCAGCTGTTTGTCCTATTTAGTGTTTGTTTAGTTGGTTAGTACAGAATAAGGATACCTAGACTGGTGTTTGGTACACGGATGAGAAAATAAAAGGACCACTCTTTAGGGTTCCCTAGGAAACTTACAAGGAACCTTTATAGTTTCGTCATATCCGACTGTTCACGGCCTAGCGCAGAGACGCATAATACTAGAAAGATGAAATTGTGCATGTAGAAACATCACACTTACCACGCTTATTAGGCTATGCACACTATGTTTCAAATTTTCTTGTGGCTCTTTTTTCTACACCTAAAGTGGAAGTGTTACCCTACATGTGGGTTGTCTTTAGATACGTCTTTAAAAAACAACAAGTACCAAAGTATATTCTAGTTGAAAAATTTATCCGAAGTAAAGGTTTTATCGTCTGAAAGTAAATAAATAAAATTATTATCTAAATTGTGTCCTGCCCCGCGTTATACAACACAAAGCCCTTTCAGGCAAAGTTTCGCGAAATATGATTGCCGTCAAATAAGGAATATCTGGAAAAACAACCCATAGCTTGGAGGTTACAGACGTAATAAAAAGTCCAAAGCTGTGATGTCGTCCACATAAAAAAAAAACTCCATGCGACCGTCACAGAGTAAACAAAACGATAAAATAACATTTTAACTTGTGATTCAGTACAATAACTTTGTTATATGTTATTGATGAACTGTAAATTGCTTATATAATTTTTATGTTTCTCGTTGTTCCAGTGTAAGGAGTGTTATGCACAAATATATGGAAAAGAAGAATGAAGTTAATTTCGACAAAATATTCAATCAAGTCTTAGGTGAGTAAAGTATTCTTTCTTTTTGTGACTGCGCCGATAGAATGATTAAACGCCGGCACATCCCGGACACTCCATACAACGCGCGTGAAATAATAACTTATTTCTACTACATAGGCCAATGTCTCTACACGCGCACACGTATGCGCACACGTATACACATTCGTTCACTAAACGCACACCTTTGCGACTGAGGGCTCCCGGGTGCGGTAACTTGGTCCGGTGCGGGGCGGAGAGTGTCCATTCTACTTATTCTATGACGCCGGGTGACTTTTGCATCAAGACATATCTGCAGGAGTTATAAACTGTGGTACAGATATGTTCATGACGTGCATTATTGTTATGTTACGATACAAAAAATATATTTAATAAAATTAAAAGTAAAAAAATATATTTAAAAACAAGCTTTTATTTCATTGCGCTAAAAAGAATAAAATAAACATTTTTATTTTAAAATTTTAACTATCAACTTATAACGTCAATAAACAATTTATATGACATAAAAGCTTGTCGCGAGATTTAATTACTAACATTTACTCGTAGTACGAATAAATGTTAGTTCGATAATTATGTTTTCCTAAACAGGTAAATCTCGCGACAAGCTTTTATGTCATATAAATTGTGTATTGACGTTATAAGTTGATAGTTAAAATTTTAAAATAAAAATGTTTATTTTATTCTTTTTAGCGCAATGAAATAAAAGCTTGTTTTTAAAAGCTTTTATTTAACTTGACCTGTATGTATGTATGTAAGGGTGGAATCTTGGAACGACAATTTGAACCACTTCCCGAAAACCGATTGAGCTGAAATTTTACTTAAAACTGTAGATCAGATGACAATACAATATTATGATAACAAAATTACGATACAGCCGTTTGTGTTCCGTTTTTCGTACAAAACAGTTCCGACCAAAAACCTATAGGGTACTTCCGGTTGTCCTAGAATCATGAAATTTGGCAAGAAGCAAGATGATGTAGTACAAGTACAGGAATAAATCAGAAAATCGGAAATTTGTAGTTACTTCTTCTTCTTTAAACAACCAATATAATGTGACCCTACCCTTGGTACATTTTACATTGGTACATGGCTCTTTTTATACCGGTTATGAAGTAAAATGTATTTTATCTATTACTAGCTTTTCCTCGTGGCTTCGCTCGCGTTAATTTTATGACATAGATCTCGTTTGACAACAAAACAACCCATAGCGCGACTTGTGGCGCCATCTGTTGGCCGATAGCATCCCATACAGCGCCCTTTATAGTAGAAAAAATATTTTCCCTTTGGACTGACATACTTTCACGGTTAAAAAGGTAGCCTATGTTGGGCTCTGTACCCCTGACATATACAAATTTTCATAATGATCAACTGATTAGTCAAGCCGTGAAGGAATAACAAACAAACAAACTCCCTTTCTCATTTATAATATTAGTATGATAGTATGACTAGTATGAGGAGCTCGATGGCGTCGATGTGTGTCATACTCTAATATGAACACACAAGTTAAGCGACGGCGACCCTAGCCAGCGTTTGGATGGGTTTCGTGATCTCGAGCTTCTTCGTGCTTCGGAGGGCACGTTAAGCCGTCGGTCCCGGCTGTTGTCGATAGATGACAGTCGTTAAGCCAAGTCGATGGCCTTAGGGCGGTTTGAAAACACCGACCTCTGCCAATCCGCATTGGAGCAGCGTGGCAGAGTACGCTCTAATCACCTTCGATTGAAGGGAGACCTGAGACCAGCAGTGGGATGATTATGGGTTGATATGATGATGATGATGATGATGACTAGTATGATTATGGGAAGGAACCCTCACGCGCGAGTTCTTGCCCTTGGTCGGTATTTTATTTTTGATAGGTACATAAACCCGTTTAGTTTGTCGCAGGGTGACTGTAGTAAAATCAGGAAATTATATAGGTATTCAAATTGCTGGTGCTAGTTATAACAAATAAATTCATTAGACAAGTACCGCCTCTCGACAATAGATGGCACTGCGAAACCTGTCCAGTGATAACTAAAAAGTAAAAAATAAATTAAAAGTAAAAAAATATATTTAAAAACAAGCTTTTATTTAATTGCGCTAAAAAGAATAAAATAAACTTTTCTTTTAAAATTTTAACTATCAACTTATAACGTCATTACACAATTTATATGACATAAAAGCTTGTCGCGAGATTTACCTGTTTAGGAAAACATAATTATCGAACTAACATACTACACGTACTACGAGTAAATGTTAGTAATTAAATCTCGCGACAAGCTTTTATGTCATATAAATTGTGTAATGACGTTATAAGTTGATAGTTAAAATTTTAAAAGAAAAGTTTATTTTATTCTTTTTAGCGCAATTAAATAAAAGCTTGTTTTTAAATATATTTTTTTACTTTTAATTTTTAAATATATTTTTTTACTTTTAATTTATTTTTTACTTTTTAGTTATCACTGGACAGGTTTCGCAGTGCCATCTATTGCTGTGCATCATATCCCACTGCTGGTCTCAGGTCTCCCTTCAATCGAAGGTGATTAGAGCGTACCTACTCTGCCACGCTGCTCTAATGCTGATTGGCAGAGGTCGGTGTTTTCAAACCGCCCTAAGGCCACCGACTTGGCTTAACGACTGTCATCTATCGACAACAGCCGGGACCGACGACTTAACGTGCCCTCCGAAGCACGAAGAAGCTCGAGATAACGAAACCTATCCAAACGCTGGCTAGGGTCGCCGTCGCTTAACTTGTGTTTTCATATTAGAGTGTGACACACAGCGACGCCATCGAGCTCCTCATACTAGTCATACTATCATACTAATATTATAAATGAGAAAGTGAGTTTGTTTGTTTTTTATTCCTTCACGGCTTGACTAATCAGTTGATCATTATGAAAATTTGTATATGTCAGGGGTACAGAGCCCAACATAGGCTACCTTTTTACCCGTGAATCCGTATGTCAATCCAAAGGGAAAATATTTTTTCTACTATAAAGGGCGCTGTATGGGATGCTATCGGCCAACAGATGGCGCCACAAGTCGCGCTATGGGTTGTTTTGTTGTCAAACGAGATCTATGTCATATAATTAACGCAAACGAAGCCGCGAGGAAAAGCTAGTAATACATAAAATACATTTTAATTCATAACCGGTATAAAAAGAGCCATGTACCAATGTAAAATGTACCAATGATAGGGTCACATTATATTGGTTGTTTAAAGAAGAAGAAGTAACTACAAATTTACGATTTTCAGATTTATTCCTGTACTTGTACTACATCATCTTGCTTCTTGCCAAATTTCATGATTCTAGAACAACCGGAAGTACCCTATAGGTTTTTGGTAGGAACTGTTTTGTACGAAAAACGGAACACAAACGGCTGTATCGTAATTTTGTTATCATAATATTGTATTGTCATCTGATCTACAGTTTTAAGCAAAATTTCAGCTCAATCGGTCTTCAGGAAGTGGTTCAAATTATCGTTCCAAGATTCCACCCTTACATACATTCATACATACATACATACATACAGGTCAAGTTAAATAAAAGCTTTTAAAAATAGTCCTGACTGGTACTTTTGCGGCCTCTAATCTCAAATATTGCGTAAATTATGGTCAATACAACATCTTCGTTTAACAACATACCTCCAAAAATTACTAAGAATCAGTGTGGGGTTGTTGACTTGACATGTCATAAAATATCAATATGTATGAATGGCAGTAGTTTTGATCTACACGATTGGTTAGGTTAGGGTTCTTGCTTGAACTGAAATCATAGTAATAAAAAGGTGGACCTAAAATACATCCTATAAAATATTACATCTACATATGAAATGGATTATTTTTCCAACTCGTTGATTTCAAACGTTTATCCACACAAAACATCTAGTTTATTGTTTTTAATCCATAGGTAAGGGTTAAAAATTGATTTTAATTCATAAGGGTTAAAATAAAAACAATAAACTAAGGTGTTTCTTCTGCACCATAAGAATTCAATTAATATGATCCTATACAGTACACAGTGATTAAGGGTTAACCAATGGAATTTTGAAACATTTTAAGTATCTAACATTCTCAGAACAGAAGTAGACGGGTCGATTTCAAAATGTAACAATAAATAATAAGTATACAAATAATCTTAAGGAACGCTTTAATTCTAAGTCTTTGTCTGTAATTCACAGTCCTTGTCCACAAAGCAAAGTGTGAATCCGACGCGTATCTTTATACACGAAGTCATACGCGCGTTGTAAATATATTGCGTTTGCAAGCACCATACGAATTCGCAGCATATTCGGTGAATTTGTGCTTTGGACAAGGTTTCAATCTTCATGCTGAATCCGCCCATGGGCGCATAAAGATATCTTTTCATGTTGCCGATGACGCCGATGGGCGGGCCAATAAAAATGAGAGTTGTTGCTTATTGAGTTAATGGGTTAAACTGGTGTATTTTGAGTGGTGTAGGTACCTTAAATGACATCCTACTGAAGTGAACCCATAAGGTAACACACGTACCGTCAAGAGCAGGTCAACCTTTACATATTGGACTTTGTACCATTCTTAAGTTCTATGTCATAAGAGCCAAAATTGTTCTGCAAGTGTAAAGCTCAACGTGCACCTGACTGTACAGTCAACAAAGGAATTGACTGACCCCCCTCTGTATATATGATTAAAGATTTCTAAATATTGCGTGAAGGGATTTACTTGAAAATTTATTTATCAATAGTATTCATATTGTACAATGTAATTACAAATTTTCACGTAAATCCCTTCACGCAATATTTAGAATCTTTAATCATATATACAGAGGGGGGTCAGTCAACTCCTTTGTTGACTGTACACAAATAAAATATTCACTTTATGATAATAGTACAAAGAAGTAGGAATTCAATAAAATCATTTAAAAAAGGTTAAATAGTTGTGATTTTACTACCTATGAGGTTATAGAAAAAATAAACTTGTTTGCTGTTTTTGTTTTTTTATCAACACATAGTTACTCGTATATACGCGTTTTAAATGCGTTTTATACAACTACTTAAACATGTTATTAAGTAGCTTGACGTAAGTCGTACGTATTGTATAATTTTTATACGTAATTGTCAGTAATTGATATTCGTTATCCGTAGGTACTTAATTAATTGGAATATTGTTATTTTTACTAAAAACAATACCTATTATGCAGTTAATAAATTAAATTACTATCAAATTGATCTCTCAATATTGATTATGGCTAGCTATGTGATACACTTATTTGGGTTAGCATTAATTGGCGCGTAAAATAATGTAAATGATTGTTCAGGGAAAAAGCCCTACTTTGCCGTACATAATACAATAATAAACTTGACCCGAATGAACTACCATATCGGTATATAAAAAAAAACTGGGCACTTTGCAAATGAAATTAGATTTTTTTCCAAATAACAGTATCAAAATACGGTCTTTGTCCTGCGTTGAGTCAACGAACTGACAAAAAATATGTATTAATGGAAACACTTGTTTTGACTACCTTGGACCTCGTTATTAACATCTTTATTTCATAACAAAGACAATACAAAGGTAATAAATCTATTATAAAAAGTCCTGTGCTCGGTGTGACTGAATAACCGACTGACTAACGACCAGCCCCCCTATTCTCGTAACAAAAACCGATTTTTTCGATTCAAATTCAATCATTGTCTCACACATACGGCGGAGAATATGGCAGCTCAAACACAAGACTCTTGAATGAGTCTACTCTAGTCTATGGACTAAAACGGCTTTTACACTTGGCTAAATTCAGAGTCCAACAAAAGAGATGGTGCAATACTAGAAGTAAGAAGTTGTAAGTGCTTCTCGCTTATTCGTATACTTAATTTTTTTTTATTTGTTTTACCTAATTATTATTTAGAGAGAGATGAAACATACAAAGATGTGCTGAGCTCCACTTGGGGGTTGGGATGGTTGGCAACACGTGAGTGATACCCCCGGTATTGCAAGCGTCTATAGGCTACGGTGATGATTACCATCAGGCGGGCCGTATGCTTGTTTGCCAACATTGTGATATTAAAATAAAAACCGGGCAAGTACGTCTCGGGCCACACACAATGCAGGGTTCCGTATTTTTTCTACGCATTTCTTGCTTGCAGATGAGTACAATGCCATATTCTACGACATTTTTACGTTTTTGTCAAAGAAATTGTACTTCATAAGTTTGTCGGCTATTACTCGGTAACTAGTAGAGCCTATATAATCGTTATAGTTTTCCTTGTAGGTTCACTATATGGACTACTACCATAATTTTTATCAAATTTCTTAACACAAGACTTTCGGATCATTGTATCGGAAAATGATCTTCCCATACCCCCGATGTTTTTAAGAGACCTATCTAACGATACCTCGCAACATGGGGTCGGCGCGAAAAAAAATTTTCATTCCCATTTTAGATGTAGGGAAGGCACCCCAAAAAAAATGTTATCAAAATTATATTCTACCACTTTGTTAGCATTGTTAATATGCGTATACATACCAAATTACAGCTTTCTAGCATGAGGCGTCTAGGCGCTAGACCGAGGACGGACAGACGGACATGGCGAAACTATAAGGATTTCTTGTAGTTTACTACGGAACCCTAAAAAATGTACAGATGGTCCATTTATTATATGCACAAAGAGTAAGATGGGATCATTCGAAATTCCCACATCGAAATACAAGCAAAAGAATTTACGCTGGTTTTGTTAAAAAAATATTATTAAGAAGAAATTTTGTTTCGTAGGTACTCTTTGTTTCTTACTGCAGTCAGGAACATAATGGACGACGTTTAGTCGTTAGGAAGCTCCATTGAATAGTGCCCTAGATGGCGGTACTTTGCGCAAAGAGCAACCACTTTGGACTAATAGTTTTGTAGAAAATTTTAAAAATATAGAAAATTGGTAAATTTTTCTTCCCGTCTGTATGGTAGGCAGATCGATAGCGCGTGTATTAAGTAAGAAAAATTTAACGTTTTTTAAAAGTTTTATAGCTTGTCAGATAAGTTGTCATAATTATACAAATATTTTTTTTATACCACAAAGTTGGCAAACAAGTTTACGGCTCGCCTGATGGTAAGCATCACCGTAGCCTATAGACGCTTGAAATACTGGGGGTATCACTCACGCCACGCATTGCCAACCCTCCAAACCCCCCCAAGTGGAGCTCTGGCGACCTTACTCACCGTAGGAACACAACATGGCATGGCCGAGACCAATGCTATTTGGCTACGATCTTCTGTAAGGTGGAGGTCCTTCCCCAGACGGGCTGCTCCGATTTGAGCGGATTATCCGCTGTGCCCTACCTCTCTTCAAATAATAAAATAATCTTACAATTTATCTAACGGGGGGATCTGTGAAATTGCTCCTTAAAAAATCCCTCCAAGTACACCCTTAACACTAATAAAGCGTGACATACACGCAGGGATTACACGCACAAAACAATTCCATTGAACTCGGAAAGTATAGTCTAGTGTAAACATTGCGCCCTTTGAGACGCTTTCATCTCGAACGATTGCGTCTCGGCTTTACAACTCGCACGCTGATTGAAGTAGCGCCGTCGCTTACGCCTGTGATGGCAATTAGGTTTTTATTAGCCTGCACACTTTCCGTTTGAAGTGTGTGTCTTGTTCTCTTGAGCCTTTTCACCTGCGACTTATTGCGAAAGTGCAAGCAAAGTATACTTCATCTCCTTTTCTCGGCTTTCAAAACGCTGCTCTTTTATGCTGTTTTACAAAGATTCTTCACGTTCGTTTATGCCAGGTTTTATCGGATGTTTGATATTGTATATTTCTTTCAATGAAATGTCCTTATTTATGTAACGCCTACTGCTTTCCCATTTGGTTTTAGGGTGGGCACTAGTGGGCAGCGCGTTAGCAGTAATCCTAGCTCCTACTATTGCAAACATCCATAGAAAGCGGTGACCGCTTACTCGCTTACCATCAGGCGGCACCGAACAACGGTTCGAGAAATTTTTTTGATACCACGGATCTGTCATTCTACAAATGTCTTTTTGTTTTGGCTAGACGACTGTATAGTAAATTGCATAAAATTTCGTGAAACAGTTTTCACGTTCACGAATATCAGTATATTCATGAGCTTTTTATAATCCGTACTTATAGGTAGTAAATTAACGCATCAAACATAATATTCTTTGGAAATATAGATAACAAAAACATAAAAAGAGTTCCTCTTGAAAACATCCCACAATAACAAGAAATCAACAGTTATTGTATTTCCACTGTCCCTAGATATAATCTGAGAAGTGAAATCTCTGTAAACGTGTGTTTAACGGTGTGTTTCATAGAAATGGAGGGGTCATTATTTTTTATTTTCCAAGTTGTTATAACCAATTGGTTTTTTGTGAGCTGTGTAAGCCAAGAAAATACTATTGTTGTTATTTCTTCGGCACAGTGGTTGACGTAGAAAGTATTGTTTAAAATATTCTAAAAAGTTATAATTCTTGAAAAAGGATGTGTGAAGAGATTTTTGATAGTCGACGCGTTGATCTCCAGTAGCAGACAGAGACGCTACTTTTGGTGTTCGGCGGCGATTGGCGTTTAAATCTTTCTGCATTTAGCTTTCAAAAGCGGATAAATCGCCAATGGTCGCGGCTAAACTAGAGTGTCTGTTTAGACCCTTGACTTTGCAAGCATTAAGGCTAGTAGTGTCTGTTTAGACCCTAAACATTGCAAGCATTTGCTATATAAGCGGGTCGGAAATAATCGTCGCAAACCTAGTCGGGCTGTAAAATAGAATATTACGTAGGAGATGCATGTTCGAAAGAAAGCCGCTTCGATATGCACTAGTTAAATGAAGCCGAATATGTATCGGTTTTGTGAGCAACACAGACAAATAATGTCGAACCGAAAACTATTGAGCCGACTCGCTTGTGTGTAACCCTAACCCTATCCGAGACGATACGACATTTCGATTCGAAGAAAATCGTAACAATTGATCGTTTTAAAAATACTGATCATAAAATTTATAATAATAATATGGACTTACGCTATTGATTCTTGGCTCGATCGTCTAACTAAAACAACATATCGTAAAGATAATTCGTAAAGTCATAACGTACCTATACGAAGTCAACAACGGTAGACGAGTCATGAACCTACTTGTTTTCTACCTTCGCATAATAATTTAAAAAACAAGATTTTTATGGTTGTTTTTTTTATAGTTGTTAGACAACTAGCCATTTTTTGAAAATATAAAAAAAAAAGATAAAAATTTTCTTTTCAAAAGCCAGACTTACTGCATACTCACTGAATCTTTTTGAATTGAGCACCTAAAGGAGTTATTGTCAAATTAATGACATATTCGTTACGACAATACACAGATATATAGATAGACAGATAGACAGATAAGTTGCAGAATATACATAAAGCCTGCTTCTAGTAAGTGATCTAGATAAGATTAATTCAGGATCACTTTCGCTACAACTTTCGTGTTGGGATTTGTAACGTAAACAAGATTAAATGTAAGCAGGGCCTTACCCGCCGAGTCTTGCGCACGCACGACATGGATTATTGTCGTCCTGCTTACAATTGCTCACGCAGATCCACATAGGGTTGTCGACATTAAAAAAAATATTCAATATAATCATCGGGCTAGTTCGGACTCGGTCGTGAGTTCACACATTACGCCGACTTGATGCCGACACGGACTCGGCCGTGTAAAAGGAGTTTACGCCGACTCAACTCCAACTCAACTCATTGAATTACATTATAATTTTAGTTCACTGATATTAGAAACCATTCCATTTCAAATCTATTACTGTTTATTCAACCAAAACCTGTCGATTTGCTGTCTAAAATATCATTGGAAAAATGAAAAAAAAAAAAATAGAACGCACGCATTACGGCTCTATTTTTATAAGAACTGGTATGTTTACACGAGGTAAATGAACGAAGTTGTTTAAGAATTGTATACGTATATAGCCCTAGTGCAATCAGTACCTAATGATGTTACCTAGTGCTCATTACGCATCACATTAAATAGCTTTGCTAAATGTAGTTAGGAATGTAGGGCAGGTATTGAGATATACTCCAATGGAGTAACATATTTTAAAATGTTTACCATGGCCATCCCAAATAGCGATGGTTTATACCAACAGTAATAAAAATAGTAATTCTAGTATCATTTTTAAGCGCTATCTTGCTCATACAAAACTAGCGAGGTTGCCCTTGTGATTGATACTAGATGTTGATTGTTTTTGTCACAAAATTAGACCCGCTGTTTTCTGTAGTCCGTCTCACTCAACCTTGTTTTTGGTACCAAATAGTACCAATCATACTTACTTGGACACTATAATATTAGTAAATACGTACATTTGATCGATGTATCAAAATATCAGCCAAGCCAAGCCAAACGGGTAGCTAAATCCCACCTACAAAATCCATCTTTGTGCAAATGTCTGGAATTTAGTCTAAGGGAATATTTTTAATCAAAGAAAGTTTTTTTAAAAAGTATCATTATTCATTTGAACTGCTAAAACATTGTTGGCTCCAAGTAAAAAATCCTCAATCCATTTGGATCGTTCTTAATCATTCGGCATACGCTGATATTTAGATGCTTCAAATTAAGTGCATAATTAAACTAGACTCTGACAACGGTTTAATGCTGCATTTTTATTTCAAAACTTTCGTCAAAATTACCAACGAAGTGTGTTATTGACAGCCGTAATGCATGATCGATGGCAGGAGACATGTACATGTAGTATATAAATCCGCCAATACTCTAGGGTTTGCATCGGGAGAATGCGGTCTCTGCTGCGGATTTCTCACGAGAGAACCTCCATTACTTTACTTACCTTTAATCACAACGCAACTTGCGACGAATACGAAGCGGATAACTTTGAAACTTAGTTTATCCGACTTGTTAGGAACAAAAACTTGCAACTACTAAATGCCCTCTGGTGGGTATTGCGGTTTTTGTTTAATGTTTTATACAGAATCATATAAACCGCGAGTATCTTTAGCTTGTGTCGCTATGTGTTAAACTATAGTTTATTGAATAAACGAGGAAATTGTCTCGCAACCTTGTTAATAGCCTTACTACTTACTAGGTCAGGCGGTTCCATACAAATACTAAGTAAATCTGATCCGCATGTAGGTTTTATCGCGCTCCGAAGTGTCTACAAACTATGCAGTTTCAAGGATTTTATTGCGAGATGTGTTCGACGAACGTTTTATTTTTTATTCCCTTTCAACTTTTCTGTTTGTAAGATTGTTCCAACTAGTGAGAGACAAAGACAATTATTACTACTGTTTTATGTAATAGTGAATAGCTTCAGAAAACCAAAATTTATTCAAGGTGTTCTATGTTTGCTTTGATTTAAAGATTTTAAAGGCGCGATATAAATGTAAAGATGTTTTTGATGCCTATTCATTTTATTTTGTCATTAATTAATGAGCATGTAAATACAGGGGTCTAGGCTCCGAATATGATTTTGTCCCATTCGGTGTCGAGACCCTTGGTCCGTGGGGTTCTTGTGCTATAAGACTTTTTAAGGAAATTGCAAAAAGGTTAGTCGACATCACAGGAGACCGAAGAGCTGGCAGCTACCTCGGACAAAGAATTAGTCTAGCTATTCAAAGGGGGAACGCTGCCAGTATCTTCAGAACCTTGCCTAAAGGGACTCCTTTTAATAATATATTTTAGTTATTTTATTATATTATATATTTTTATTTATAATAATATGTTTAGTTTAGTATTAATGAGCTAATCTCACAATAAATATGAAAATGATAACGGTAAATTGCTAACTTATGAGTAGATCCTTCTCATAAGTTCCAGATAACCTATCTATCAGACACAAAAAAACAAAACTGTCAATTTATTTATTTTCCACTAGATTATTAAACTACTTTCATCATTACTGTATGTTTATCTAAATAATTTCATAAACATCACAAAAGTAAAGAAAACCAAAACATTGTTTTTATTACGAAATAAGATTCTTCCAAAAGATTCTCCTAGAAACCGGTAATTTAATAGCCTTCATTCTCTATTCGCGTTTAGCTCAGCAATAGTAAATGCACCCTGGAAACTCGGGTCGGGTCCTTATTATCCGAGGAAATATTTTCATTTGTAATTTCTCAATAATGAGAATTGCAGAACTTATTTCCTAGATGTCAATTCTTACATTTCTCAAGCAATAAACTTTTTATAAGCTTTTAATATCGTGCAATTTTCATAAGGCTATCGTGCAATAAAAGTCTTCATAATGTTTCTGCTTTGCTAATTGTTATAATAATTTCTTGCTCGCTTCATTTTCCGCTGTTGATTTGGATTTGATACTCGGACTAAGTTTACAAACGCGTCTTATTTTGAAGTCTAGAGGTGTTGTGTCCCACTGCTGGCTAGCCAAAGGACTCCGACCCCTTTCAACACACGTCTCGTATTTTATAATTTTAATTTAAGATCTTTAAACATATTTACACAATTTCAATAAAATATATGTAGAAGTAGGTATGTTCAGAGATTATTATAATCTCTGAAAGTGTCCCCTTCGCATTGCTCCCTCGCGTAATCCATAAAATATATGCTTAAATTTGCTTCCCAATAATTGCGTGCGTGTTTCGTTCCGAATTACATCGTCGCTTTTTATTCAGTATAGGGGATTGAAAGTGCATCCGAGCGTCATCACAGCAGCAGTATTGCATTTGCGAAACCTCCTAAATCCATTTTCGATATTGCCAACGAACTGTTATTAAATTACGACGCGTTTTCGATTTTAACAATAAATAAAAAAATATTAAAAGATTAAAATGCGAATATTTGTTTTTGCGCTACGTTTTCTTATCATAATATTATCTTACTAATCTTTTAAAAATATCGCGTGATAAATGATGTTTTGGTATTGAGACTAGTGTCACTTGGATCCAATTAGTAGTGGTTTTCCATTTTTAAAATATATCTTAATAACCATAGATTTAGTATATACTTACTAGCTTAGAGATCGGCAATGCAAATTGAGGCGAGACCAAAAACAAAATACACTAGTGTGCGTGTAATGTACATGTGTGCAAGCAAGATAATTATATAATTTTGTGGATTTTCCTTTTTGATTGAGTTACATCCAGGCACTGCACAGGTAAAATATATAATCACGACGAATTAACACCAAAACTACACTTAAAAACCATAAATTTTGTAAAAATAAGTGGGATTTGTTTTTAACACGACTGACGTCAGGCCGACACAGGCCGATAGCTTGTATAGGAAGAATGGTCTCGCCTATTTATCTCGCTCTAACAAACGCGTATGCTATGATCCATCTCTTTTGCATTGCCGATCTATACGCTAGTAAGTATATACTAAATCTATGTTAATAACTGATAAATTCTGGTTGACAGCAGAAGTATTTACGTATGTTTAATTGAAATTGATACGTTGTTTTAAATTATTTTAAATACGATTAATGCATTATGCACACTTTCCACCTTATTTCCACCTTTTTTCTTGTTAAAAGTCCGCAACGGCCAACGGCTACACACATGCTATACAATACCCTGGTGTCTCTGCTTCATGTATCAGGTGACCGGCATGCGTATTTGCCAAGCTATTTCATGTAAAAACTACAATTGATGACGATGAATAAAATAAATACATTATTCTGTAATGTTTTATCTACGTGACAAGAATATAAAAGCGGAACATTCATATCTGTCGTGTACAACTATTGTATAGATCTCGGCAAGTGGTAAAATTGTCCATTAAACACTTTATGTCTCAATAATAACTTATAAAAATAAAGCATTTATCTACAAATAGTGGGTACTTGTAGCCGCTAGATATTGCAGCAAAATACTCTTGGGAGAGTTACAAATGCAATTTACTGCGACCCCACTTCTACTTGCAGTAAATAACTTTATCGAGTGCAGTGGACATTGCTCGGACACTATGTAGGGCAGGGGTTTTATTTAGGTTACGTTGTTGTCACATATCTCCTTTGAGGGCTTCCAATACCTTGGTGTAACGCTACATATAATTAATTTATATAAAATTCCCCCCTTCTTTCATTAAAATTACTATATTCATTTTAAATACTTTAAACTTAAGTAATTCTGTCTGTGAATAATACGCTTATATCGCTGACCATTATTGAAATAAATTTTGGCGTAGAAGTAGTCTGAAAATCCAATGACATAGCATAATTTTTATTCCGGAAAACACCCATAGAATTGTGAACACGGAAATTCACTGCATATCACAGTAAAATTGCGGTTGTCTGCCAGTATGGACATAAAATTGTTATTGAAATAAATTCGAGGACACAAGTCTGAGAAATTTCGAAGGTCCTTTGACTTGTGGAGGTCTTTACACTTAAGCATTTGCTCTATGTTTAGTATCTTCTTCAAATCATTGGGCCTGGCGTTGTTGATGATTTCTTAGTTTTCTAATTCATGATTGTCGGGGCATTCTTATAAAACGAATGATGCTTGCAAAGAAGTTCGCGTGCAATGTGTTTAATTGAATTGCGAGATTTATAAACATTACATTCCGTGAGTTTTCTTAACACCAATCTGTGAATTTTGCAATGGACACTATTTTTATTTTACACAAATCTAGCCAAAGCTAACAAATCGATATTTTAATATTGTATCAATAAACATTGACTATTACGATGCTAATAGGCCGTCGTCTATAGCCGTTTTTTCGTACTAATCCTGTCTTCTTGGCAGACTATGGTATTCGTATTCCAAACCCCATCAAAATTCTGCAGATGATGTTCTGGAATTTAATCTAAGCTGTTTGTAACGGTAGAATTTTCAATATCTTATAATAAATTCCTTATTTACATAATCAGTTAAGTATTTTCGAAGTAAGTCATAGATATCTTAAAAAATCTAGATAATGATAAATCATGAGTAAGACGATTGTAATTACTTATAATCTTCAAAAATAAATGAAGTCCTTATAAATTGTTTCTAAATTAATGTGGTGAACAATCATGTTCATACAACAACAGATGTTGACCGAATCGCTGGCGACAAGTTGACTGTGCGTAAAGACTACCCCGGAACGTCAATGGACTACATTGCTTATTGTCAACAGTCACTGTTATTAATTCATGCTGTTGCAAACAATCGTTGGAAATTGTGGTGGGCTGGTCCCGAATCACTGCTCTTTGTTCAACTACTGTTGGTAGTGCTGACGTCTGGTTTTAGTACCTTGTCTGGTTTGCCTGACTCAGAAATTGCATTCTGTCCGCAATGACGGAAAGTTTACGATTTTTATGAATAGGTAGGTAAGGTACCTTGTATCAAATACTATAGACGAGTAATACGCACAGCTCTTGACGTTTCTCATACAATGACTTGGCAACCTCCGTTCACCTCATGCCGCTAGGGGCGCTATAACATTTTGCATACAAAACGCACAGTTCACCTCATGCCGCTAGGGCCGCTATAACATTTTGCATACAAAAGTTTTGAAATCGTTCACCTCATGCCGCCCTCATGCCGTAGGGGCGCTAGTGTCGCGTCTTGCCAGAAATCTTCCGAAGCTGTGCGTATTAGTCTTCTATAGTATTTGCTTGTATGAAGCAAGGAAATTCTCAGCATGCAAATATTCAAGTTCTTATCTTTATTGGTGTTTATTTGCATCTACGTAGAACGGTAAAATTGTACCAGAACTATTAGCTACCTATTTATTTAAATTGCCTATTTATCTATTAGTATTTTGTCGGAACTTTCAAATGCTCACGTGAATAGTATCGAGTAGGCCATCCTTAATCCAAGCTTATCTAAATCTATTCCGATAAGTATATAAGCTATCTTCTAAGCGGTAACGGCAAACGATGACTAGCTGCTGATTCTTACACTGTCCTTATTACGTATTCTGTGACGATCTCACTTATTTACGCCACAGCCGTTTTATGAATCATTGCTTGATGTGATGCGTAACTTAGGACCTCTTTGAAAACCCGCAGTTCTTTGAATATTTTTTATCTATGCAAACATTTCATGTTTTTTTCGATAGATGTTATTTGTAGACAATATTTAAACATATTTTTTTCAAATAAAAAATGACACGGATCAAAAGTCGGTGGTAAAAAAAATGTATAATCGGATGTGAACAAATCTTTTTTTATAATAAACAGCTACCGAGTCACCTGATGGTCGATATTCTGTAAGAGGGTGAAACTGCTCCGGTCGAGCCAGCAATGCGCGAAAAAAGTTAAAATAATATGCCGTGTGCTGTATCAAGGCTCTGAATATGATATACGATAATTATTCAATGACGTACTTACAATTTTAATTTATAGGTATGCAAATAATCGAAAATTGATACTCATGACTTGGGTACTTTACGTCATTGTTAAAACGTGATATTTGTGTTTACTTATACATGTTCATCGTTATTATGAAGAACGGCATTGGCACTTAGTAACGAAGATTGACGTAAAACCAGTTACTGATTGTATGTAATTTTACAAGTACGTATAAATGAGTATAACATACGTTGATATTGAGTCTATGTGCGATATATCTGTATGATTTACATTTAAACTTTAATAGTATTTCTTTGCAAAATTCATCTATTCTTAGATATTATTCTTCAAAACCAACAGCCACGATGTCTCTCCAGTAGGAAGTAGAGATTTCACGAGAATCGTCTTAAGTATTTTTTTTTTAAGTTGACCGAATCCAAACACCCAAAAACTAGATTATCTGAGCAGTTGTTACGAAGATTGTATAGGCCAACAAAAATTACCGAACGCCACTTGTATTTAGGAAATGGATGATAATGTGTGGTTAAGGCTAAAAAGACATACAATTTTGATTTAAAAATCGTGCTCGAGTCGAGGTTTTCATACCAAGGTCCAACTGCCTGAAAATCGCGTACTTAGTATATATTTTTTTAATATGATTATTATGTATTAAATAATGATTTGTTTGTTTCAGGTTATTTATTATTTAAGGAATTCTGTGAACAAACATCAGAAGAACCAGTGCCACAATTAAAATTTTATGAAGAGGTATAAAAATCTTTACATAGTTATAAAATGAAGTGGTCTGTCTGTCTGTCCCTAAAGTCTCTATACTATTATATGCTTTGATCTTTAAAACTACGCAACGAATTTGGATGCACAGATAGAGTGATTCAAGAGGAAGGTTTATTATCTATAATCATTCCGAAATTCCCATGGGAAAGCGGGATACAAGCAAACGAAGTTGCACGTGTTTCGCTAGTTAAGTTATACATTACATCCTAAAAGTAATAACATAATATTCAATTTCGAAGTGAACAGTCAGTGGAACTACTTACTCGTATATTTCCGTCGAACTACATATTATAATTGTTTTATTTTTCTCAACAGATAAAATTATATGAAAAACAAGAATGCCTAGAAGAGAGACGAAGGATTGCGAGAGACATATATGACAATTTTATTATGAAGGAACTTTTAGCACATTCACACGTGAGTTAAAAATATAATCACATGCATTAGTATCTATTTTATAATAATTTAATCAATCGTTAGGGTCATTTGTGCGTCTGTGCCATCGTAGCACCCAAATGGATGGTCAGTTTTCGATTCAATTTTAGTTTGTTGTAAAAATGATTTTTTTCGAGACTGATCTTTAACTATGATTCAAGTTCTCTAGATTTTATCGTATCGGAAGATTTTAAATTTTGTTTAAAAAAATTGTTGTTTCTAAATAAAATATTTTTTAATTTAATTTCTTTTTGAGTTAGTAAATAATTATTTAGGAATGTTATAATTAACAATAGCTATCGCATATGAACAGTAGGTAATGCACACATAGTCTATTTAAGATTTAAAATGGTTTTATTGAGAGGGATGATATAATAGCTTTGATTAATATAAAGATTATTATGATATTACTTTTACGTACTGGCCGTTTCACTATCACCCTTTTATCTAATTTAACAATCAGATTACCACTTGACTTGGCAATAATTATATCGTTGACTTCTAAAGTTATTGAATTTTCCATTTCAACGCATTTTAATAATTTACTTTCGATATTATTATAAAAAGTTTATGGCGAAATTATAATGTTAATTAAGAATTTTATGCATACCACCTTTTACATCGAAGTCGATCAAGCAGAAAAGATACCTTGTGGCGTATTCGGGTTTAATAATGTATTTTAGGACCAATTCTATTTCGATTCAAGTTCTATCGCTGTCTCACTCATACTAAATAGGAATTGAACGGGACAGCGAGGGTGTCGAATCGGAATAGAATCGGTTTTTGTTACGAGAATCAGCCCACTGATAGTTTCCAAGTAAAATTAAAATATGATTTAGACTACTCAAAATTTTCGTTTAAATACATTAACAATTACATGAGAAACCTTAATTCTTACTTCGTACCTTAATTCTTAATCAGGTTTTTATGCAGCTGACTCTCCTATCAGTTCCAAATAAGAATATCAATGAGAGCAAAATAAGTGTCTAATAACGTAGTAAAAATATGTAACTACTATTTTTTTACGACTAATTATTATTGACTTAAACAATTCTTAACAAATGTCAAAAACTATTCCACTGATACACTATCGGCATTCTTTTGAGACACGATTGAGACACCATTGAGAGTCCATTGGTTCATTTGTGTTAGTAGAATCGGGCCCCTGTTCATTCCTATTCTCATTTGGAATGGATAATGATTGGAGTTATTGTTGTGTCATGTGAACATTATTTAAGTGCGCTGCGCCCTAAAGTTTTCATTATGTGTAAAACTGTAAAGCATACCTAATGTGATTGCATGCATGTTTCTCAGTAAGTGAATTTGTAATACTTTTGAGAAATAAATATTCTTTAACCCTAATTAATAAAGTATCAATGACACTCGCCCTCAATATTGAGATTGTAAAGTTCGGTTTATTGGTAGTTTAAATATCAATAAATTTGTTTCAATTGACGCAACGCTATAGAGTTAAATGTATATTAATAACTTATAAATATAATAATTCTATAAATATATGTGCCTTGTTTATAGAATATAGCTTTTATATCAACTTCCTGCTTACATAAGGTAAAAATCTAGAAAATACAAAACACCCGGCCTACATTTATTATCTATATAACATTATGATTAACTCAGTAATCTTATCTCTTTGATCAACTTAAATACAACAATATCACATTAAATAATGTCCATGGACAAAAATAAAATGGGCGTGAATCGAAACTCATTTTGCGAATGGCGTGTTGTTAAACACCAGTTGGTAGTAAATGAATCGAGGAGCCTTGTATCCGGTGCAGGCGATGGCATCTTGTAATGAGGCTCGTTAGTGTCCACTCTTGGCTTGCTGCCCAAAAACTTCGATAACCATCGTGGCCAGAGACCAGATATCTAACTAGACACCAAGCCCTCGAGTGTTCAATGTTGTGAACTGCATGAACTACGCCCAATGCTGTAAAGGTTTATGTTACAGTCAGCCAAAGAAAGAGGTGAGCAGGTCCTTAAATATGATTAATTTTAAATATTGTGTGATGGGATTTACTCGAATTTTTAATTATCAATAGTATCCATATTGTACTAAGTACAATAAAGATGCTTACTTGAAATTTTTTATTCTTAGTTCTCTACCCTGCTCACTTCTTACATTGGTTGACGTATACTGGTCTTGATTATAAGTTGCGCACGAGTCGTTTTTCTATTCGCTGACACGATCGACGACAGCGTCATCGGGCACGACAACGTCAATGGCCGATCGTTGTCGTCACAGTAGAAAAATATTCCATAGATTTTCAAACATTTTTGGCTAGTCATGTCGGCGAATGGAAAACGGCTATTGCAAAAGTACCTACTCTACAAGTGTGGATAATGTATTTCGTATGTTATTTAATTTACGTTTGTAGTAATACGTCAAATCACGCTTTTGTGTGTCGTATTTTTAGGTTTTTGTAAACAAAGCTAATTGCACAACACAAACTCATTCTTCCTACTTGATTTTTCAATGTGCTTGTGAGGGCCTACTCTCTAAAATAAACTATTTCAACAAAATAAACTATTTTACAACGACATTTTTATTTATTTTATTATTAGGTATATATGTATTGTATAATATAGTATAATTATGTATTTATGGTAGGATGATATGAATATTTACATAATATATTATTGTAAGTATAGTGATATGGTATAATATTTGAAGCTATTTATTCATTTTGTTTAAATATTTAGATGATGTCCTAAGTTTCTATCATTTTCTTGTTTAGTATTTATTTTCTTGTCATGCTAGCCCTGCCCACTCCATACAGAAATTCGTTACCTTAAGGTTGCCTTGAAAAGATTGCTTTTTAGCAATAAGGCCGCCTTGTTGCATTTACACTAGTTTTTAAGATTGTTTTTTTTTGTACTTTTTCCTGTGTGTAATGCAAATAAAGAGTATTCTATCTATCTATCTTCTATTTCATTTCATTTCTATGGAGAGAGTTCTTAAATGTAGTTAGTCTATGATCGTAGTTGAATCGAGCCAGCTGCATGCAGAGTACGACGATAATACTTCAATTGTTTATAAACATGTTGACTTATAATGCAGTCTATTTTTAGTCGATTGGCTAGTTGCTGCTGTTAGATCCTTTTCATTCATTGAATTTGATTGAAACTCGGACAACTTTACTGTATAGATGTTGAGTATAGCAGATTTATCTATAAATATAAAGTAATCACATTTTCACTTTCGCGGAAGAACTCTCGGAAGAACAACAGATATTGCAATTTCGTTTACACGTCCTATAAATTCCTCTTATTTACTCTTACAATTATCGCAGAGGTATTTAGGTAGACATGAGAACTAGAGATGTACCGACTAGTCGGGGACGCCGACTATCCGGCCACATTTGTAGTCGGTGACTAGTCGCCGTATAGTCGGCAAAAAGTGCCGACTAGTCGGTAGATTTAAAAATTCAGGTTATAGAAAAGAAAACATGTAGGTAATCTTTAATATTAAGAATATTTATTTAACTAGAATCAGTCTTAAATTAGCACAGGCTAAGAATAGGAACTATCTTCCTGTGATAATTAAACGATTAGGGTAGTAAATGTTGGAGGTAGATTTTCGGCCTCTGACTGTGACGTACTTGGGAATGGATTGCTAACACTCGACGAATTGCATTTAATGACGGAACCTAATTCAGGCATCAGCTGTACATGTTTAAATTTAATATGATTGGTCATACTCGTAGTCGTAGTATTAGCTGTTTTCCCCTGACCACAGCGAGAAATAACCTTTTCACATTGGTTGCACTTCACTTGTAATTTTCCAATTCATCAAAAAATGCCCAAAATCGTGATTTTTCTTATTTGACATAATGAAATGTTTCTTTAATCACAATAATAAATACCACTACGTATAATACAAATTAAAACTGTTTTTGAATTATTTTCTGTCGAACGATTCACTGAATGCAATGAAATGCTAGCAAAAATCATCCTGACATGACCCGCGGTAAACGAAGTGCCATCACGAGCATTGCGGACGTCGCCCGAACTCCACCGAAAGCTACGATCGCCTTGGCCGACTAAGTCGACCAAAGTCATAGTCGGCCCATCTCTAATGAGAACTAATTGATGTCACTGATGAATATTCGCATATCAGCAGGCTTACTCTTGAAATATAATCCAATTATAATATCAACAATTAATGTCAAATTCCTAATCTTTGTATCTTCTTTTAAACATTGAATGTTGTAATGGCTATCCCATGTAATTTTGATCATAAAACGCCAGCGTACGGAAAGCGCACGAAACGCCAACATTACAATACCGATTGGGCTTTCAAGAGTAGGGAGGTAATCTATTCTTTCCTATGTTGATAACATTTTAGTTAATTGAGAATTATCTATTTACAGGATTATTCTAAGGACTGTGTAGCGCATGTACAAAAGTATTTAATGAAGCATGAAGTGCCACCAAATCTTTTTGAGGTTTGTATATTTTACTACGATTTTACAAGAGTAAACGGGTACACAGAATGTTGAACCACATGATAGCGTTCTTATGTATTTTATGCTAATATTAAAAATGCAAGAAATATAAATGTAATTTGTTACGTTCTCCAAAGAAATTAATAGCTCTATCACATATTACAATTTTTCACACAAAAACCGCAGTACCGCATTAGGTTATTGGTATGAAGATGGAGACCCAGTGAAGTGGTATACTGGTATACATAATATAGTTTTAACACGGAAATCACTCTGGGTTAAAAGTCTTATCCTCCTATTATATATATTTACTCCGAATATTTATAATGCGCGGGTAAAACCGCGGTTGTCTGTCTGTCTGCTCGAATACAATCTAAATCGCGCAGTGGCGTTACTGCTTACAGCTAATCTAAATCCGCACCAATGTTGCCATATTCCGGATTGCCAGCTGGAATTGATATTGCCTCTAGTAGTTGAACACATAATACAGTATACCTACTTTGATTTTAACTTTGTTTTTAACATATACCATGTTATTTTTAGCCATACATTGAAGAAATATTCCAACATCTACGCGGGGAGCCCTTTAAAAATTTCTTAGAAAGGTAAATAGTTTGTCATATTGTAATAATAAATGTTAATAGTTGTACACATGAAATTAATTAGAGAAATTTGTTTCAGTGATAAATATACAAGGTTTTGCCAATGGAAAAACTTAGAATTAAACATTCAACTTACAATGAACGACTTTAGCGTTCATCGTATTATTGGACGGGGTGGCTTTGGAGAGGTAAGTGCATACGTTCTCGTTCACCTATAAACACCCTTTCCTTTGTTATACTGAAGAGTTAGTTCCTGCGTGTTCTCTAAACAATTGCATGTGGTTTATTAGAAAGGGTAACCCAGACCATCAATTCAGAATGCGCGTTTGTTTAATTTAGAGCTTTACAATAGCGTTACTTCAAAGAGTTCATTTCATATAAAATCGTCTCCTCGTATACCTGAATAGGATAAACGCAAGAGTCGAATGGATTTTCATGTAGTTTTTTTCAAATAGACAACTTGATTTATGGTGAATTATGCATAATAAAGTTTTTCGATACTTTTGTAGCAAAATTTAGTTTTCCGAAATTTTCATAGCTATGGGCATGTTTACGCGCGTGCAATACCGTGTCCGATTTTGAAGCCAATTAATTATTTATTATTATAACTAAGGAGAGTTTTAATGTTGAATGTTACAAGTGCATGACATATGCGTCTGCGCAATTCAATTTTATCCTTTTATATACATAAGTACAAACACCTCGACTAGATAAGTGTAAGGCGGTTCCTAAAATCTAATTCCCGTCTACTCTACGTGCATTGGATATGACCACTACCTTCATTACTTCGTTTCTCAAGTCAAAAGTTTATCTATTTAACACTAAATGTAATACTGACCTATTAATGTTTGTGCCCTATTGACACAATTATGATGATCATGTATGACGTCACAAGACATGTTTTGAGTAAATTATGATTTACTCAAATCTATCAGCTGACGTCATCTGTATACAGTATAGTTTATCAATCTATAATCTGCGAATCTTCTGGGTCCTGGATCGCATTGAACAGTTGTCCTTTTACGAATCATTTTTAATCCTATTTTAATGGAATAACGAAATAAAACATATTGCTATCTTTATTTACGGGGTCTCCAGATGGAGTGCACAAGTTTTCACTTGAAAAAAGGTTGTGAAAGCCTGAGATGTGTGCGACATTATGGTCGTGCGTTGGTCTCAATTTCACACGCTATCGTACTACGAAATTGACGCCTACATTCACAGCAATGTGAACTGATCCATATTATTTGCACTAGCGACCTCCTTATCGATCCCCTGGTTGTGGTCGCGGGAAAAACACCACGATAGTTCCCCGAGGTAACGAGGTCTTGCTTTAATATATCAACTCTGTTGACTTAAATTAAACATTCGACTAACAATGAACTACTTTCGTTCGTATTTTCGGTCGGGTGAACTCTGGAGGTGGCAAGTGCATACAATTTTTAACTCGTTTCCTACTTTTCCTTTGTTCCCCAAACTATGTTACCCTATTTCGTATTCTAGTGTGGTCGGAGTTCGCTTTCTGAATAATGTTTTTTAACTCGACAATTGAATTGTAAATTGAATTATTGAGTTTTTTTTATATAATAATTTTAACTACCTTCTGTGCCTCTCGCTCGACCGTGTGACCGATCAATTCTCTTCGGCCAATTTTACATACATTTGTTTATAAATAAATAAATAAATTCTATATTTTTAGCCAGTTTTATATGCTTGTATGTGGCATTCCTGTGTTGTTATAGTATTTTCGTAAATTACCACATATATTGAAATAACATAAAAGTAATATAAATACCTCTTTTTTGGAAAGACCGATATCTGTCTGTCAGATATCTAAACTATCGAAAAAATACACCTACAAGAACAGTAAATTTATCTGATACTGTTGGGGTCAATCATCATTATTTACTATCCCCTGTTTCTGATTGTGTCGGTGCAAAATGTCTTCCTTTTTGTTCACCCTAACCGTGAGTTTCACATAAAATTTTTCCCAACACATATCATAATGTTAGAAAATGTAATATTGTCTTTATTTTAGGTGTACGGCTGTCGGAAGGCAGACACGGGGAAAATGTACGCGATGAAGTGCCTCGACAAGAAACGCATCAAGATGAAACAGGGCGAAACGCTCGCTCTCAACGAGAGGATTATGCTCTCTTTAGTCAGTACTGGGGTAAGTGTTAGGCATAAGTAAGCACTTTTTGGAATACATTAAAAATGTTATAAACATATGAATGCAAAGTGCAGTGTGCAAAGATTCCGATCCTAGCGACCAGGTCGCGTGACTCACCGAGTAGTGAGTCGCGCTGACCAAATCTCACGATTTGGAGACAGCGTCGCGCGTTTGATGGGATGTGTGAATCAATTTGCGTCGCCGTTCACCGTCGCGCGACACAGTCGCTAAGATTGAAATGCTACCTCAATGTTTGGCGTGATTTTGGCGGTACAATGAAATAAACAGAAGATGTACATGTACAAATTATCAAATCAACAAAGATGAGTTAGGTATAAAATAATTTTCAAGTTCATGATATGTACTCGTGTAACTATTATCTCGTGGAATAAAATGACAGCACTTGTTTGACGTCGCATACAGTGCCTTACTTTGTGTAATTTCTTATCTTTTATCCATTTGCGTAGTAAAGTTATAATCTGCATCATATACAGGCCCGGAGTGGTCTAGAGCCTAGCATTTGGTAGGTATTTTATCCCCCGGACCGCGGGTTGAATCCCGCACAAGACAAGCATGACTCTGTGTTAATAGACGAGGTGATAGTTGGAGACCCGAGAAATCAATTGCAGAAATACATTTTAAAGTTTTACAACACATTAAATCATCGCTTACTATCAAATTCATGAAGAAAAATAACAGCATGATACCTACTTAATTTATCGTTAACTTATGGCCAACTTGCTTATTTAACCAGTATCGTGCATTCGAAAACGAATAACGTTAGTATGATGCTAAATTAATTGAAACATATCTACAGAGTGAGCTGACGTTCATTTCACTAACTAAATTCTTGCAATCTGCGCAAATTGAGTCGATCTCCGGTGGAATGGGTTTAAACCGAAACGAACCGCATACTAACTCTTAACTAGCCAAGCTATGATAGCTAGATGTATGTATAAGTATGATAGTTAGGTAACCTAAGCGTTTGTGTTTGTTGTTAGTGATTATTTTGATACTTAAGTCCAGTAACGATGTTGTGGGTTAATTAGTTTGTGAGTGGTTAGAATAATCGCTACTACCACACTGTAAAGAGCATTCTTAATTCTTATATCATTGTGTATCGAGAATGGCCATCAGCACATTCCCATCGTTTGTAGACCCAGAATCAAGGTGACCTCAGATTAAGAGTAAGCAATGAAACGTACTGAGGGAGAAACTACAGTCTTGGAACTTACAATGAATTTAATCAGAAAGAAATTAGTTCCAGTAGGAAGTGAAGGATATCATGTCATGTGTATCATAATAAAATTGTAAAAGCCCTTATTTGTATAGACATACAATTACTTACATTTTGTCTACGCAATATCCAATCTAGAAATATAGATCCATACAAACAAGACTCGAAGGTTTTGGAACTGAAGTCGATAGCACTCAAGGGTGACGTTAGTGTCTCGTTCACCGCTCGTTTACTACAAAGAATATGCGATTTAACTGCATGGGCACTGCGTAAAATAAACCTATTTCCCTTATTCCTTCGATACAAGGTATAAGTACCACGGTCTCGAAATGTTTATTGGTTTCCAAATTGGATTTTTCTATCACCCTGACAGCCAAGCACAAGCTTACTTTAAGCTTATTCTTAGCTTTTTTTATTTAGTTTAACAATTACAGTCATAATTTACGTGTCAACTTTAAAAGTGTTTTGCAACTCACCCTGTGTGTTAATAATTTTATTATATTATACTAGTCGCCAACAAGGCCGGCTCGCGCTTACGTTTAAAGAAGTTCGAAACTGACACTTATTACTTGTGCATAACGAAATCGATTTTCAAAGCTGCAAGTCGCGTTGTTGGCGCGTAGGTACAAAAAACCCGTTTTTTTAGAGTCATATTTATTTCGGAAACATATAAACCTTATTATCATATAACCTTTTTACAATAAATTAACATGCTTTTCGTACTAGCTAATATAAAAAAAATGTATTTTGAGATTTAAAGTACAATTTTAGTATAACTAAAGTAACTGACAAATTAAATTTAATAAAACCGACAGGAAATCAACGCGAATTATTAAGTATTTTGCTTAACTTCGGTGTTCTATTTGATACACAAATATCATTTCGATAATTTTCCTTTGAACGCTGTATGGAATCAGTTTTCAGACCATTGCGTAATCTTTGAAGGTGCCCCGTGCTTCCCTATTTACATATTGTTGCCATAATACGAATCCGATTAAGCTGTATATAATTTTATAAACGATTTATTATTCTTTCAACTAGAATATTACTTGAAATACTTACTCATAAATTAAAAAAAATTATATATACAAAATAATCATTAATGTCAAGTTATAATATTATATAGTATTTTCTAATTACTATAATTTAATTATAATTAAAAACTGGCAACACCAGCCTAGTATACAGAGTTTAAAACGTGCGCTAATATCTTTTAGACATAAAAGAGTAAAAAGTATAAAATTGTTAATACAACAATCATGCGTTTTCTATCACAATTAAAACAAAATACACAAAATTTTATAAATTCTGAGTGAAAATTTAAAATTCACAAATAATTATAATTTAATTTGACGAGGAAAAAAATGTGGACGGAAGGTAGTAAGTGTAGTAACACGTAGTAAACAGACACGTACAAAATACCTTTACGTTCAAAATGCAAATTCTTCAATAAACATAATTTTTTCACTTCTCATGCTCAGAAAGTGCTTATTTGCGCAGGATATAGGCTGCACAAAATCGAATTTTGTGCACAAGGGCAGAAAAGTAAACTCATAAATGTATCTATATTATGACAAAGGAAAAATAAGCCATACAGCCAAACACAACAAAAAGTTCAGAGATAGAATTTGTTATTTTATAATATTTACTTTAATTTATTTGCCTAATGTGTTTTTTAAGTCATAAAAGATATTAAAATTTAAATTAAAGTACGGTAGGTTATTTAATTAATTTAAGAAAATTATTTTATTACAAAATTAATTTAATAGTAGGCTGTAGGTCTGCAGCCCAAGCCTAATTTCAAAGTCGTAAGATTTAAAAAAAGAAAGCGGCGGGAAATGGGAAACAGGGTCTTGTTTTTCTTGCGTTTATTTATTTATTTCCTCGCAATCGAAGTGAAAAGCAGAGTTTATAACTCGTCCACAAAACCATTTCTATCCTCGACATTACCTCGGATAGAAATGATTCGTTTTGTGCACTTGTTTTAAATCTACTATTGTCTTTGAACTTTTTGGAAAGTTATATTTTTACAAGAGCCGGCACTGGACAATCCCCTTGACTCTTTCAAATCGAAAATAAAACAAAATCCACACCGTCCGCTCCGTTGAGATCTCTAAGCAGGAAAGTGGGTTATCTTGGCGATCCGAAATGTTGGAAAATTGTTTGCCTATTTTTATAAGGTCGTAACTCAGATATTGCAAATCATGGATTCATGATCCATGCCAAATAATGGATAATATAATCATTTGTATGTAATGAGTCGGATACTGATCATTTAATCGTAGTATAATGACAATCTGCACTCATATAATACATGCTAATCCCAAGAATAAAATCCCTTGTATTTGATAATCGCATCATTAAGGAAGCATAGTAAATTTAAATTCACGCTGCTACCGTCCCTTAAAAATCGAGGCTGACCAAGCGAAATCGCAACCTATTATATATTTATTACGAACTAGTTTTTTGGCCCGCGATATCGTCCGCGCGAAGTTCCGCACCCGTTCCCGTGGGAACCATGTTGAATTTCGAGAAAAGCTATAGCCTATGTCACTCCCTGATAATGTAGCTTTCTACTGGTGAAAGAATTTTTGAAATCGGAAGTTTCGGAGCCTATTCAATGCAATCAAACAATCAAATCTTTCCTCTTTATAATATTAGTATAGATAAAAAACAATATCGAAGTGTCAAATAATTTAATCTGTATGCCGAATACTATACATATATTTCTTTGTTTAGATATTTCCGTATTATCTAAAATATTAAAATTAATTAAGTACCTAAAGAATATCGAATTTCCTGTAAATAACTCCGGATTTAGTAAACGTAAAGTTGAACGTGTGAAGCGAAAGCTACCTATTTATAATTTAATGATTAATACAATATGATAGATAAAAGTTTAGGACAGTATTATAACAGAACGTTTAAAATAAAAATATATCACACGTTACCACGAATTTTATGAGGATTACTAATACAATCCATTGACGATTATGATATCATCAGCCGCGTTAACTGGATACGTGGTTAAAAATACTTAACTCAGGTGAAATCGGCCACCTTGTTTACCTTAGCTCAATAAGAAACATCTGCTGTTTCATTTTTAGGTCGTTTTCGTGGAGTATTCGATGATCATAGGATTTTTTATTTGTCTTTTTTGTGTAAACTAATGTTGCATAAAAAGTGCGTGTACACAAAACTGCGACGCGAATTCGCGACGCAGAAAACTGCGAATCTCTGCGACGCGAATTCGTTCATCGGCGCGCGAGGCGTCTCCATTCGGTTCGGATTACAAAACAAAGCACTTGCAAAAATACCGTACCGTAGCTACAGACGCTTGCAATACCGGGGGTATCATTCACGCGTTGCCAACCCTCCCAACCCTCCCAAGTGGAGCTTTGGAGACGTAGGAATACAACATGGCCTAGACCAATGCTATTTGGCTACGATCGTCTGTAAGGTGGACATCCTTCCACAGACGAGCTCCTCCGATTTGAGCTGATTATCAGCTATGCCCTACCTTTCTTAATTTTTTAGTTTTAAATAGTAGTGCCGATTTCACTTTGTGTGTGATAGGATTCCGTTAGCTTATCTGTCACAGATAAAGTGCCAGGAACATGTCGTGATAAGTATATCGTAATAATATCGGTCATTATTAACAACCGAGTTGATAGAAAACGATGCGACAAGTAAATTGCTTTTGCCTGATTTTTTTATATAACACGTCATTGTAATTTCATGTCCTACGTCATCGTCGTGATGATGGGAAATGAACTTCTAGTCCACAATTAAAAATACCCTTTTTGCGTCTCCTCGCCTATTCTCGACGGAATCCAAGGACAATGGCTCAATTAAACCTCTACGACAACGCTATCTCATGTCAGTAATTACAACAAAATCCAATTACATTGTTTGAAAAATACTAACAAAAAGATTTTATTTAACCGTCAAATCATTTTGGTCATTCTCAATTACCAAGCTGACGAGCCGCGTCGAGTCACGGATATACAATTTTGATTTAATTTTTTGTTAAGCTAACGACACTTTTTATTGAATCTACCTTGTTTTAATAGAAACAGTCAATGTTATTAATAGAATAACCGATAATTTAATGTGTGCCTAGGGTAATGTTTTTCCCGGTAGTCGTAAAGTAGCGAGCCCACAGCCTGCACTAGAGTTATCACTCATCTCTGGACTCAATACGGGGACTTCACTAAACACTGGAGTTACGAATTGTGTCTCACAAACGCGACAGTGCGCAAGCTCGAAGGATAAAGGGGTGCGTGCCTCCTATATGGATGCTTATGATGAGTTACTCCTCCAACCTCGATACTTTGTGAATTGTGAGGTTAGACTTTATCCATTCGCCTCGTATTATGAAGGATTTGTTTAAAAATGCAACACAATCTGTTCGTTACTTTAAATTACATCGCTTGTATCGTAAACACTTCATCGAATGCTTCACAAATAAAATACTCGAGTGATTATATCATTTACTAATACACTAATGCTGTATCTGTTTACGAATTATTTAGTTGTACGTCACGTTATGAAAAACTAACCGGGAGCCAACTTTTATGGCTTATCAAATAGCTTTAGTGCTTTTTGAGTTGGATAGGCTGGCACATCTCTGTAATCTCGTTGTACAAACGAAATTGAAATTTTGTCTGTCTGGTATTTTTGGTTGACCGCGCATCGAGTACAAACCACAGAATTGAATGTTGTTTGAAACAATAGTTAGATATTCATATAAATTTACATGCAAACAAGTTTTTGACAATGAACTAGTATTTTACAGGTTTGTTTATCGACTGGTTTGCAATGGTTGGGTACTTTCCAAGGATCAGGAGTGCGAATTTTTATGTATTTATTTTAAAAAGTAGGCTGTAGTAGGTACACATTTTTTCTTAAGGGTTTGGACTAGCTGACATTGTGTAATTCGCCCAAGAACACTTATTCATTTGAATAGGTCGCTAGACTATACTTAATGAAAAGAAATGGCAATTTAACAGTTCGATCATTGTTTCTTGAAGAAATATTGTGAGTTGACAGAAGATTTGCACAATTCTAAAGTAATGCATAACATAGAACATCGTAAATTACATATCATATCTAGTTTCTGATGGCCACAATGCAGTCCGCTAATGATAACTACATTAAATAAAAGCGACTATCAAAAGAGATTGGTTATCGATTGCAATCTGCTTTGATTCAGTACAATGGATGATATATGTATAAGTAATAGTCGATATGGTATCGCAGACACAAACGATATCCAGCCAATTGGACTGAAACGAATTGGATCGCCATCGCATCGCCCTCAATTTGTCGTACCTCGTAGACTCGAACCACAATAGCTTCCGCTGCATTTTGTTTTACAATACGAACTTGTTATAGATATTTTGTTTTCTCTATTTTGTGCGGTTATATTCCCATTCAGCTCGACTTATTTGTTTGTTTATGTTACAATAGCGGACCGTGATAGTGTGCAATCCGGTTGCTTACTTTGCCTTAGGAATTTCGACAGTCTCTTTATGCGAAATGCGTCTCTTTATTATATCTTTCGCGAAAACTACATCAAAATCCGTGGCGTGTTTTAGAAAGAAAGAGTGCAGACATAATAAAACAGCGACTATACTTTGGATACTATTACATTTAAAGATAGACACCATATATCTTAAGCTATGTCATAAAATTTGAAGGTGAAAGTTGCGCTAGATAGAGACAACAATACTTTTACCCAATACTTATTGGGATAACAGTAAAAGTAACTTACATTACATAAACTATGTGGTAATATTGTGTCTTATCGAAACTTGAAGAAGTTTGTGGAAGTTAGAAGCGAGGTCTCGTGACTATGGAAATTATACTCTACGCTAAGGCTCTAGAATCGAAACAAATTCCAAGGACATCTCGATTGTTGGTGTACAGTCAAGTGCAAGTTGAGCTTTACACTTGCAGTACAATTTTAGCTCTTATGACATAGAATTTAAGAGTAATACAAAGTCCAATATGCAAAGGTTGACATGCTCTTGACTGTACTTGGTGTTTCAAGGGATGGTTCCGTAGTTTTGTTTTCAAGAATAAACTTGAGCAACAATTTAAGTTTTTTTTAATTAGTTTTGTAAACTGATCATTGTCAGATTTCTGGGAGATTGGTCACTATCCATATATATATAATTGTCTTAACTGAAACTGCAATGGTTGGTCTTAACCACATTAAAAATTCCCAAACTCCTCGAAGCCTGCCTTGCATTTTCGAAAAAGATGGGCGTAACTGAAGTGATCCATGTACAACAAAGTAGCGAAACCCCTAATAACATATTCGCATATTCAAGTAAATACTATTTTATTATTCGTGACCTAAAAGGCTTCCTGTAAACTTTAACAAGGCCGCCAGTATCCGAAACAAAGTTTGTATAAAGCGAAAAACTGTCTGATGTTATGTTACATACATATGTAGTCAAGTTTTGGCATGAATTTCTTTCAATGTGGCCTTGTTTTGAAACTTTATGCTGTGTGGCAGCTAATAAATGTTTTTATTTTATGATTACGAGTAAGCAAACTCGAATTTATGGCCGCGCCGCGCCAGCCGCCAAGCGCGCTGATGTGAGTGACAATTTTTATCGATATTGGATTATGGGTGTCCGGCGCAAGCCTATCAGATTTTATTGATGCACACAGCATCTGTTCACCCTATTTTTTTTTAATTCGTGTTTGTAAAGTTTCAATCGATTTCATTAGAAGAATCGATGATGTCATCACATCCCAGTATCTCGCTCTGATCTTTCAATTCGGAGGATCGTTTAAATTTAATTCCACCCAAACGTCTGCTGTTTGACGATTAAATCTCTGATGTTTATCATCGAGATGAAAAGTCGTAGAATTCTTTTTATTTGTGCACGTCAGTTAACAATTTTAATGTCGCTGATTTGGACCTACCTTTGAATTAGTCAGTCTGCCGATTTAGTTGATTATTCTTAGCGACAGGGCCGCATAAATAGCACTTTTCACAATCTGCCATAAACAACAACGAAATAAATTGAACTCACTTTTGCCCTGCTCTTTGTAGTCATATGCATCAATGTATTATAATTATTTATCCAATAAATGTTATCGGCATTTAGCATCCAACCAAACTTACTTGTCTGTTCGTTTTCTTAAGAAAATATCTTGTGGCCCTTTTGAGTGATGTTTTTCCCGTCCTCGCTTGTGATATCATCATCAAAGTTTCGTCGGAATTGAATGGGCGGAGACCACTGGACTGGTAGATTTTAGGTGTTCTGCAAAACATCTTTTTAGGTATTTAAGCTTTATTGCACTTTACTTCATTCCGTCCAAAGACACAGCTTATCTTTTATGTTCGTCTGGTCGGGCGCCGCGTCGTCTGTGTCGTACGTACGAATAACACCATCGGGACCGCGGTTATCTTAGCTTCGACACGCCTCTTGTGGGCGGACAGACAAAATTGTATTTATTGTGTGTACGAGGTTAGGTACTTGGTCCCGTATACCCGCGACCCTTCACCCGGACGTGTATTGATAAAAAAAATATACCATTTTTTTATAACCAACTAAACAATATACTTATTTAATAATGGTTATTATTAACTACATTTTAGCGAATTACTCATTGTATTAAATTTAAGTACAGATAACATTTTATAATAATTTTAAATAAATACACAAGGAAAACGGATATTAATAAACATGAAAAAAAAATCGTAACATATGTATTTCTTCCTTTCTGTGACATGACGTCCGTCCAGCAAAGCGTGAAGAAGTCAGTGAGCCAGTATGATTTAAATTTGGAATTTCCTCCTTTCTAATAGTGATAAGTAGGTAACATCATGACGATCGGTTAAAAAAAACATATCAATTGATTAATTGTTAATTGCGATACAGTCTGACCATATGCCAGTATGAAATTACAGACTCAATGATCTGTTATGTCTGTTTAATAAAAAATATCGATGAAACAGATGAAAGAATCACCAGCCCCACGGTAATCAATATAATATCCGTCATATATTTCTCTACCACATGACAAAGAGAGTGCAAGTTCCGAATATTGAAATATTTCCGCTTGCCAATACGTTTTCTGTTTTATTGCTAATAACGATGTTTGTGAACCGTTATTAAGCTATATTTGCGTCCATGAGTTGCGCATAGGTTTTGTTTAAGAATCCTAAGTTTACGTCGCTGTTGACGCGAGTATTTTGATTCTATAGTCTCGGAATTCAATTTGAATTTAAACGAAATATGTTGGCATGCATTTCCTGTTAGGTAGTAAATTTGATAATTGGTCAATGTTGTAACTTGTCCTGTCCGTATTACAATCGTTTCCGTTTAGCGCTTCCTAATCTGATTACAGTTTTGTCAATAAACCTACTGTACAGGTCGTGAACACATAGAGTAGGATTTAACCCCAATATAACTGTTGTCAAATGTTAAAATTTTCCATAACGGGTAGGATTTGTTTAGAAGCAACGTTACTGAATATTTTTTTGTTTTAATCTAATAAGGAACGTCAAAGTCATACAAATACTGTCAAAAAATTTAATTGAATGTGTAAGATAGTCGAAACGGGTGAAACTGTGCCTTTAGCATCGTTTATTTAATAAACAATATGACAAATCCAGACACAATAAAATCATGACAAAAACAAACTTGTCTTATAACCGCATTTCTGTGCGAGAAAGCAAATGCGAATAACAATATGTAACAAAGATCAAATTTCGTTTGCGCTAAAGAGGTTAAACGTGTTTTGTGATAACGTGAATGTTGTTCCAGACAGTACGACAGTATAGCTAGCAATATTCCTATATTGCAATCTCATTGTCAATTCTAAAGTTTTATGATTCTACCAATGTTTATGAACGAAGCCAGATGCACTTATCTTTTAATCTATATTATAAAAGAAAGTGATGTTAGTTACACCATTTATAACTCAAGAACTGCTGAAGCGATTTGGCTGAAAATTGGTGGAGAAGTAGCTTAGAACCAGGAGCACGACATAGGATTTTTTTTATCCCGTTAGGGTAGGGTAAGGGAAGGGTAGGATAGGGTAGTGCCTCTAAGGCAAAACAAAAACTTGCCTGGTCAGCTAGTAATTAAATAATTTAAAAAAATACCTGCAGCACTATTCTCTTTAAAAAAAATGTTTTATCTCAATCGATGTGTCACTCATACAAAATAGGAATTGAGTGGTATAGCTATTGAGATTGACATAAGATTTGAACCATCTTTGTTACGAGAATAGAGCCGTGAGCCTGTTTTATTTGACTTTTGAATAGCTCGCATTCATCAAACTGTCAGTTTTTTGACACTTCTTGTACGGTTTTGACAGTTCATATTTTGACTTATTGAAAGTTTATTCGCAAGTGGTGAAATAAGTCCTTGGTGTATTTAATTCTATTTTAAAAGCTACGCTGTTTCCCTATAACGCGTTTCTAATTTGAAACCATTGAGAAATCCATAGAGCAAAATTTGCAACCAATTTTCTAATAGTTCTTTTTTTGTCAACAGGTGGACTGCCCGTTCATCGTATGCATGACGTACGCGTTCCATACACCCGACAAACTATGCTTCATCTTAGATCTGATGAATGGTGGCGATCTGCACTATCATCTTTCCCAACATGGAGTCTTCAATGAGGCTGAAATGAAGTTTTATGCTGCCGAAGTTATATTAGGTTTGTATTTACTGGCATTATTGTGAGTACCTACACAAACCTAATAAGGTATAAAGGTACAATATAACAATTGTAATGTGTTAAAAATAAAAAAAAAAATAATAGCTTTTTATACCACTAAAGCAAACAAGCATACGGGCCGCCTGATGTTAAGTGGTCACCGTAGCCTATGGACGTGTTCAATACCAGGGGTAACACTCGTACGTCTAAGTCTTCTAAAGATGGCTTGTATATTTCACATAAGTGTATTAGGGTTTAAAACATAAATTTACAAAACACTGGAACAAAGTTCAAAGGGACATAAAAGACTCATGGCTGCTGTGGCTCTCAGTCACAATAATAGAAAAATTTGAGCATTATAGTTTCAGCCGATGCGTCTTATTTCATCGTTTGCCTTGTAGTGATCAAATATTTCTATGACTATTTATCATTAATGTACAATCTCTTATCTGACCGACGAAATAGTCTACCTATAAAATGATATTTTAAAATCTTCCAGGTCTGGAGCACATGCACAAGCGACACATAGTGTATAGAGATTTGAAGCCAGCGAATATACTACTGGACGAGCACGGACACGTACGAATATCGGATCTCGGTCTCGCCTGTGATTTCTCCAAGAAGAAACCACATGCTAGTGTGTAAGTACATATACGTTTTTAATTAATTACAAATGCAAAATTAAGTTTGCAAGCTTTTATACAAATATGTAAATGACGATAATAATATGTATATGATTTTTATTTATAGTTGCTAGGCAACTAGCCATTCATATTTTTGAAATTGATTGTAAAACTGCTGCCTGCTTGGTTTTAAAACTATCAGGTAGATGGCGTGCTCTGCGACTTACGCAGTTTAAAAGGAATGAGAAATTTCACCACCACTAACATTCCCGGTAGCTCAATGGTTTGAGCACTCGGCCGGAGGAGGTGAAATTTTTCTTTCAAAAAATCAATTTCAAAAGATAATAATATAGTCTACACAATTCACACCAACCCTGTCGCAAAGTATCTAGGATTAACTTACTTATGTATTACTTAAAATACATAGAAAACTACCAGAGTGCTTAGTACGAGTTTATTTGTTCACGTTAGTTCATGTGGACGTAAACAAACCGACCAAATAGAGAAGAACTCTCATGTTGCGAATTTATAAGACGCGTGTTACATATCAAAATTATGCGGCTTCCTTGCTCACGTTTCGAAGTGAGTAACCCGGCTAATTTGAATATGTAATACGCGTCTGGTAAATTCACTATATGAAACTGTTTTACAATTTGGTCGGCTTGTAAACGTTAACACGTTCGAATATGACCAAAAAACTCGTTCTAAGCACTCAGATTCGAAACAAACCCAAATGCCACAAAATGATGATCGAACCTGCGCCTTCAGATCAACGTGTCACCGGGCTGTCAATGTAAATAATATTTATGTAGTATCACACCAAGTAGCAGATTTTTTTTAATACCACAAACTTAGCAAACAAGCTACGCCTGATGGCCGCAAACAAGATACGCCATCACCGTAGCCTATAGACGCTTGCAATACCGGGGGTATCACTCACGCGTTGCCAACCCTCCCAACCCCCCCAAGTGGAGCTCTGGAGACCTTACTCACCGTAGGAACACAACATGGCCGAGACCAATGTTATTTGGCTACGATCTTCTGTAAGATGGAGGTCCTTCCCCAGACAGACTGCACCGATTTGAGCGGATTATCCGCTGTGCACTACCTCTCTTATACTGATAATCCAATTCTCCTGGCGTGTGCAGTTATAAAACGAAATCATATTTATTACTCAGTGCATAGCGACAATCGATTTTCAATTGTTTTATAAACTGTGAGCCAGTAGCTTTGGCGTGGAGTATAGTACTCTTAACAGTAGTAATTATATTCATGTAATCTTAAATGATTAATTCTGAATTCTTTCCACAGTGGTACACATGGCTACATGGCACCAGAAGTCCTCTCTAAAGGCACCGGCTACGATTCATCAGCTGATTGGTTCAGCTTTGGATGCATGCTCTACAAATTGTTGAAAGGACACTCGCCCTTCCGTCAACACAAGACTAAGGATAAACATGAGATCGACAGGATGACGTTGACAATGGTAAATATACTTTATTGTTATTATTTATAGAATATAAACGAGAATCACTGTTGTTACTTGAATAAATTTTATTTGTGCTATTAAATTGTGATCACTGCACAACTGTAAAAAAATATTTGTCTCATTAATATTTGAGAAATCGGATTAACAATATGAAGTGGCAATTTTTTTTTATATACCACAAAGGTGGCAAACAAGCATACGGCCCGCCTGATGGTAAGCATCACCGTAGCCTATAGACGCTTGCAATACCTGGGGAATCACTCGCGCGTTGCCAACCCTCCCAACCCCCCAAGTGGAGCTCTGGAGACCTTACTCACCGTAGGAACACAACATTGCCGAGACCAATGCTTATTTGGCTACGATCTTCTGTAAGGTGGAGGTCCTTCCCCAGAGGGGCTGCTCCGATTTGAGCGGATTATCCGCTGTGCCCTACCTCTCTTAAAAAAAAATATTGAGGTCGTAGGAGGAAAAACTTTCTATCTCAGATACCTAGGAGGATCTAATGATCTGATTTAAAGAACATTTTTGAAATTGGCATTTGATTTTATATCTGCACGATAAGGTTCCATTTTTATTGTGGCAATATAATATAGTTCCTATTACTTTGAAATTGAAATAACCTACTTTACCTAATTTGTTTTATTCTTTTCATAAATAAATAAAATGAACCCAATGAAATTCTTAACCAATTAATTATACCTTAGTTTATTAAAAACATTTTGGTTGATCGAATTTCATAAATTCCGGACGTTATTTCGCATCAGTACGGAGCAGTGTTTATCAATAACAGTTGTATTATTAGCTTTGCATATTCGTTCACATATTGTATTGTGTTGGCACCATTTTAAATAGAATTTTAATAATGCATGCTATATTTATATCATACGGCCAACAAGCAAGCGAATCACGTTATGGAAATGGGTTACCGCCGCCCATGAGGATCAGTAACACTAGAGGTGCTATCATACGACAAGGAAGGTGGGGAGAGAGAGAGAGAGAGAGAGAGAGAGAATATACTTTATTTGCAATATACAATACATCTTTAAATAATACAACATACGGAAAGCTTATAGACTAGTATATGTGCAACAAGGCGGCCTTATTGCTAAAAGCAATCTTTTCAAGGCAACCTTAGGGTACAGAATTTCTCAATGGAGTGGGCAGGGTCAACAAGATGCAATAACACAATAAAGGTACTAAAGCTAAATTATTGCTAAATAAAAAAAATAATAAAATAAAAAATTAATAAAATATATAAGTCAGTAGGTATTCATATGAGAGAAATATGGAGAAAAGTGGGAGAAAAGTGATAGGACGCGAGTTGGAATTCCAGATCCCTCTTTCACGGAACGAAACGCATTGCTTCACGCTGTTAATCTATAAGAGGGTGGTACTTCCGTGCAGCTAGCCAATTTCATAAATGCTTTATCACTTCCTAATGTGTTTTAAACGTAATGTGAAAATCCATGATACATTTCCGATATTCTTATTTAATCTACATTATTGTATTGGGTCACTTGTAACAATAATGTATTGATTCAAATAAATAAATAAAAAACGTAAATTTTTTCTTTTGTACTGAAAATATAATTTTCTAATAGTTCTTTTTTTGCCTTGTTGTTTGTGGCAAACAAGCATACGGCCGGCCTGATGGTAAGCCGTCACCGTAGCCTATAGCCACTTGCAATACCGGGGTTATCGCCCACGCGTTGCCAATCCTCCCAACCCCAAGTGGAGCTCTGGAGACCTTACTCACCGTAGGAACACAACATAGCCGAGATCAATGCTATTTGGCTACGATCTTCTGTTTGGTGGAGGTCTCTTCTTCCCCAGACGGGCTGCTCCGATTTAACCGGATTATCCGCTGTGTCCTACCTCCCTTTTAACCTTGAACGCTAGTGGGATTAGGTGGCCAATCAATGTTGTTAGTTACTTGTTTCTCTATTTATTGCAGTGTTTTTATGGCACGAAACAATGCGAGTTATATTTATGGCAAGCAAGTTTACAAACATACTACGAATGTGTATTTGTCTCGCACGTCACTATACGTTTCGTTTACGTTCCAAATCACGCTTTGAGGCCGGTCTACCACTGAAACGGTTACACACCCCGGACACTCCATACAAACGTCTCGTTATAATCACCTACTACTATTACATGAACAGAAGGACGTCTCGCACTGCGCGCATGTGTGTGCGTGCAACGCGTGACCACCGCGCCTTTCAAGTACCCCACTCGTTGTGGGCGAATGCTGCGGGAGGGGAGGGGTCGCCCGTTTTGGTGCGGGGCGGGGTGTGGCCATTCTGTACGTTAGTACTATTATGAATTCTGTGACGGAGATGAGATCGTAACATTTGCGTACCGTACACATTGTGTGCATTACATAATTCACTTATAACGCTGATGTTCAAATCTCTACTCTATACTAATATAATAAAGAGAAAAGATTTGTATATTTGTTTGTAAGGAATAAACACAAAAAAACTACTGGACCGATTTGAAAAATTCTTACACCGTTTGGAAGTTATACTATTCACGGGTGATATAGGCTATAATATATATATATATATTTTTTTAAATAGAGATCTCAACAAAAACCCGTGCGAAGCTGGGACGGAGCGCTAGTAGTTAATATAAAAATATTAACTACTACTACTAGTAAAAATATTTTATAAAATGTTTTTTTTTTTTTAATCGTTTTTACAAATTTATCTTTCAATAGTTTAATTTGTCACTAAGCTAACTAAACCGCTGAGATTTGATGTTGTGAGTTGTACTAAGGGTTCTTTCAAAAACGGAAAAGTTCTTTTTATATATTTTTATATTTAAAACCATACGAAGCAATAGTAGCTATATGCACCAACCAAAGATGGAATAATTTCTGCAATAGAATTACAATGTGTTTCAGAATGTGGAACTGCCAGAGACGTTCAGTCCCAGTTTGAAGAGCTTGCTCGAAGGGCTTCTTCAGCGGGACATCAACAAGAGATTGGGATGCAAGGGACGGGGGTGAGTCGAGGGTTGATGGTCAATATATTAAAAAAGGTTTTTAAATACTAACTATACCTAAGCTTTACTACCCATCCCCTCAAAGGTTAACAATGTAATATAATAATCGAGGATATATACAATAAGAGTACAGTCCCATTCAGTTTTAGACCTTACTGATGAATCGGCTTAAATACGTATACATTTCATTTCGACTGTACAGCTATGTAGGTTAAGACTTATCATCTTGTGACTCAAATAAACGTTTGTCCTTTTTAAATTTAAAACAGTGTGAGAACAGCTACTAATTTTTAAATGCTAACAAATATTAATTGCGAATGGTGTCGTGTTTTTATTAATCAAAAATTAATTATAAAACAGACACGTGAAAACTAATACAATAACTGTGCTGAATGACGAAGAGCTTGCACTTGAGATATATTCAAGAAAACATTCAAAATACCATATTGGATCTGCTTAAGAGCGAATTTACGTAGAAATTAAATTGTTTGTTTTAGAGAGTCTGCCCTCACAGGCACTTTTTCTCGTCATGTAGTAAATATCATTAAATCACTGTATTAAATAAATAAGCTGCTCTATAAGCTGCAACTATTTTGGAAACAAAGCAAAATGACCAATGACCACAATCAATAAATAAAGTTTTTTGGAGCGTTATTTTTTAACTATCTACATCCAGTACGTATTAAGAGCGTACGCAGTTACATAATAATGTTATTACTGTTTTGAACTGAAAGAAAATATTATTATTATTATTTCAGAGCGGACGAAGTGAAGGAGCACGTGTTCTTCGCTGGAATTGATTGGCAGCAGGTCTACCATCAGAAATACACCCCGCCCCTCATTCCACCACGTGGTGAGGTCAACGCCGCAGATGCCTTCGACATTGGCAGCTTCGACGAAGAAGATACTAAAGGAATCAAGGTGATTTATCCGATTTTCATATTAATTTTAATAACCAATCAATCGCTTTTGAACAGATTAAAAAAAAAACTCAAACTCAGGGCTCTCACACAAAACCGCGATGCGATGCGATGCGACGCCGATGAGTTATGATATTGTCAAGCACAGCTCGCAGATATTTGCGATGCGATGCGAATTCGCAGTTAAATAAATAAATAAATAAATATATCGAAATATATAAATCGATGCATCGGTCTTGAAGTAACGTTCCTACCGAACAAATACCTAAAATTACAAGAAATGCATTTATAGATCCTTGAGTATTTATGTACAGTATTGATGAAATATTATAGTACAAATTAAATATGCCTTTTAGATTGTAAAACCTCTAATATATTGATATTATTGTTAGCTATTTTTATCGAGGGCTATCTATTAAATTGCTATGCCTTAAAACGGTGACTATGTATGTAAGCACTAACATATATTTATAACTAACACCTTTTGTACCTATTGCAAACCTGCAATAAGGGCGGCCAATGTGAAAACTCGCGTGGGCGCCAGCCAGTTTGTTTCGTAAAAATGTATGAGCAGCGTCATTTAGTACGGGCGCGTGCGGTGAGTTCTGACAAATAAACGAACGGTTCGGACACCCGTTCCGTGTCCGAGTATAAGCATTGGCCCTATAAAATTTGATTTGATTTAGATTATTGTCTTAACAAATATTCCTTGTTTATAGTTGACAGAGGCCGATCAGATGCAATACAAAGATTTCCCGCTAGTGATATCGGAGCGCTGGCAATCCGAAGTGGCGGAGACGGTGTTTGAAACTATCAACCAGGAGGCGGACAAAGTTGAGCTCAAGAGGAAGTCCAAACAGAAACAGAAATTCGATGCCGATGAGAAAGGTATGGAGTACTAAAGTAAACAATATGACGTGTGAAATTGTAAAAAAAAAACACAAAATATGTTTCTTATATCAGAGGAGAAAAATATATATGATTAAAAGAAATAATGTTGATCGTGAAACAGTAATTTTTAAGTAGTACTTAGTATTTCTACTGTTGGTCTGTATGGGTAGTGTGGTCAAAATATTTTCAACAGAAATTACCTCTTAACTTTGGGAATCAAACCAGTTATAAAACTATTTCTTACCTTGCATGTAAACTCGCTGCACCTTGATTTTTAAATTAAATTTATTTTGCTTGAAATAATTTTATTACTAATCTGCTTCAGAATCGGATTGCATACTCCACGGATACATCAAGAAACTGGGAGGACCATTCGCGAGCGCATGGCAGACACGCTACGCCAAGCTCTACCCGAATAGATTGGAACTCCACCTGGAGAACAGCGCTAAACCAGAGATGATCCTTCTGGATACCGTCGAGGAAGTGTCATCTGATTTTGTCTCTGTAAAGGGCGAACAGTGCATCGTGCTGCGGACAAGGAATGACACCAAGATCGTGCTAACGAATACGGTAATTTTGCAACATTATAAGTAACTAGCGAAACCCGCGCATTCTCGTTTGCGTATATTTGTACTAGTACTCAACTTGTTAATTTGTCCCAGGACGAGATCGGGCTGAAGGAGTGGGCGCTCTCCCTGCGCTCAGCGCACAAGTCGTCGCAGGACCTGCTGGCGTCGATGGCGCGCAAGGCGGGCAAGATCTACGGCACGGACGGCGCCGGCGCCAAGGAGGCGCTGGCGCTGGCGCGCGTGCCGCCGCCGTCGGCCGCGTCGCCGGCCTTGGCGCGCGCGCCCAACGGCAGCAACTAGCACGAGCTCTCCGCGCCCAACAAGGGCGCGAAGATGTTCCGCCGCTCCAAGAGCGCGGCGCAGCTCATCAAGTGAGCAGCCCGTGAGCGCGCAACGGAACATGCCACGAGTGTCTACATACAGTGCACTGACTCTTAGGACAGCCGTACGTTCGCATTTTGTTGTTGTACGAATTAATGTGATAGGACCGAGGAGATTTCATAAAATGTATAAATATATATTTCGTTTACCTACAGTGATTTTCGATTGTGGATAATGACTTTTGTAATCGTTTGCACCGATTGAATTTTGTAATTATTAATGTAACGTTCTGGATGTCGTATTTAACTTCGTAGTAGGTATTGTAAAAATTTAATAACTTATAAATCGAGTAGATAAGCATAGCGACTACCTATATGTGTTTGTGCAATAGATCAAAATATAAAAATCAAAAAATGTAATTATTAGTCGAAAATCGATTAAAGAAAATTAGGTAATTTCGGCGACTTGAATCGTTCGTTGTGCGTAAATTATAGAGCTTCGACTTAATCGATTAATTAGAGATTCTAGCACCTTGGTTACACCTCCGACTATTGCGCACTGTGACGGCGTCGCGCCGATGTGTCCTTTCTGGTGGCTCTCTTGTGCAATTACCTTAAGTTAACTAGTTAGTTCCTGCCGATATTTATGGAACGTTAATTATTTATTGAACGGTACTTAAACAAAAGTTTCTCTTATTATGTTCCGACCAACTGTTCACAATATGTTATTTAAGTAATAATGAAAAAATAGAAACCAATATAAGTAGATCTAATAAAAAATCTCTTTCATATAATATTTAGAGGCAATACTTTTCTAACAACATTTAGGTGTGGTGATTAATATTACAATAGATGTAAAGGCAATATTTAGAGAAATTTTGAAGCATGTTCAATGTCCAGGAATTAATGTGGGATTATGTTTTTGTATTTATGCCATATAGGATCTTATCGTGGCCTGGCCAGAATGACAATTTGTATGTTGTGTATGTTTTATATGTAAAGCAATGCATCTTTATTTGAAGGTAAACATAGTTTTTTGTCTGATGCAGATTTAGTTACTTTTGTGTATAAAATGTTCCATTTGTTGCCATATCATTTTACAGTTTTTTATATATAACTATGTAATAATATTGTCTCGATATTTACTCTGGCGGGCGAGTGCGTCCGCGCGAATGACTAGTGAATATTCTAAGCAATAATTAACTGGAGTGGTGACAGGGTGGGTCTGGCGTCGCGTCGGGGGCACGGAGATATTGTTTCTGTAATATACTTTTAATATTTAGATTACTTTGGAGTGTAGTATAGACGCTGTAGATCTTAGATAATGTACATATTTGGGATGTCACCCTTAGTTACGATATGTAATGATGCCTAGATTAGCGATAAAGTGCGATGATTTGCTTCTCCTTTGTAGGGGAGTTACGAATTTAATTTATATGAGTTTTGTTGTAATATGATAAATATTTATTTACACAAGCATGGGCTATCAAAATGCCCGTATTTATTGGTATACTATCACTATTCTACTATTAGATGCTAGTCAATTGAATTATACTGCACTGAAGTCATTGTTTTAATGAAATTTTTAATGTAATAGTTTGAGCAGTATTATAGGTTAGATGATTATTTCTTGATGAAATCATTCTGTCTATTGTGATATATCTTATAAAGATTTCGTAGACGCATCAAGTAGTGCGTAACTCTGATAAGAGAGCAGAATTCGCTTGTGTACTTAGACTTGATTTGCTTTTATGATCTTTTTAATTTCTTTATTATTTATCAGATCAACGTAATGTAAGCAGTAATGGATTTAAATGAGCCTAGGTAATATTGATAATAAAATTGCACTTAGGCCAGATTTAAGTAGCATTTTCAAATCTTTTTGTACACAAATTGAAGGCCAAAGTAGTAAAAATATCAACATTCCGGTATGCCAAATTAGCTTACGATAGAACATAATGTAATGCATTTAAGAGGTTTTTATTTATTTACGTTTATCAAATTGACACACAGATATATGAGGGATTGTTTAAACTAAGATGGCTTAAAATAGGCTAAATTATAGGCAGTACTCACGGCTGGATCTGCATCAGACAGTTACAACCTCTGTTAGTGAATATTTTTATTGTGGACCTACATTATGTGTAGTAAATTGTTTATTTAATCATTTTGTGTTTTAATTGCATTTAGTTATAAGCGTAAGATACGATGTCAGGCCAGGAGCAGTTGTACGCGTCGACGGATTATGAAACCGCCACCGACCCACGCCGCTTTACATGTGAAGTCGTTCATATAATACGGGTTATAAACGCGTTCGTATCGCGCCCGACCCACTGCTGTCTTTGTCGCAATTTTTCATGCATTATCAATAAAAATTCTAAGCCCTTGTTTTCTTCAGTTCTCGAGAAAACTGTTAAAATCGTTCTAAAACTGTTAATTTATCTGACAAATACCGTACAAAACGAGTCAAATAGTTCACCAAACGAAGGAATCTCGGGAGAATAAATTCGTGTAGTAGCGAATTTTTGGAAAAGTTGTAGGAAATGACGTTTTAAACAATATACTATTTTAGCCAAAATTAGCTGCTACTCGAATTTCTCCTGAGAGCTATTTTTATGTCTTCGTTGGATGAACTAAGATGTCTACTCAACGTCTGTCGTCTCGCTGTTTTCATTTTTATATGAGCGAGAGCTGGAGATCGGACCCGCAGACTTTAGTTTTGTACTGTTTTGTAATACATGTGGTCATAGATTAGAGAACTCTACACTTGTGGTATGGTTGGTGGGTGGTGAGTATACACTTTGATTAGTGTTTGCCTCAGAGAGAAAAATAAGAAGTTTGCCTGTTTACGAACTCTTGTCTTCTCGTCAGAGAGTTTTAAATTCCTCGACTTTGACGCAATTATGACAGAATCTTGTCAGATTGTTAACCTCAAAATTAAAAATTATAATAAATAAGCTAAAAATGAAACGATGAAATTATTAGCTGTACATAGCAAAATTTATAATGTTAGCAGACTGGGCTTACTTCTCGTCGTTGCTTTTGAGCATATCACTCGCGAGCCATTACAAGAAAATTGAAGACTTGGAAATCAAAAGAAATTATGGAGCGGGTTTTGGTCTACTGATAGCATGTTTGATTTGCGGCGTAAAAATTTACCACTCCGTATTTATGGTGTGGGGTAATATTATTTTAATCCAGTGCTTCAAGAGACGGTACTAATTTATTTATCTTGACTTCAAACATTAAACATAATCTACTTTTCTAATATGGCATTGGTCATAAAAATGTAAACTTTTATCAAAGGACATTGGGGAATGATGAATAAGCTTACTCCTCAATAAGTAATTGCATACAATTTCACACTGCGTCACCTGGTTGTACCCAATGAATATATTTTATTGTAACTTATAATTAACAGATAAGTAATTATATGGAAAACACACAAAATCGCGCCTTCTGGTGCCGAAAGTATGGTACTACCAACGCGCCACCACCGGGCTGTAGGTACCTATATTTGTGAATTTCTTAAAGTTTCCATTCAATAAACTGTTTCAGCTTCGTACACAAACTGTGTATGGGATTTACTTGGACATATCTCTTATATCTACATCTCACTATATCTTCACATTACGCGATGTGGTTACACCAAGTACTAGCGCTGAGGCTTGTGGGACTGTCATTTGAATTGACGAATGGTGAGAAATATTTCAAAAAGAAAAACACCTTGAAACTGGAATTTGAAGAGGCTATCCCGATGACACCGCCGTCTTCTGTTGAAATCATTGCATATGCTTATTTCTTTATTGGATTACATAGAGGTAGATTATTTTATATAATAACTTTGATACTAGATGGCGCTGTGTAATGCGCTATTATTTTTATTCATCACTAACTTGTGTGATATGGGTGTAAGTACGTTCAATGATGTTTTAGATCAAACTCTGTTACTGAACTTTTCAAGCATAAGTTTATCTATGTTCAACCGACGGATGGAGGCTTAACGTGAACTCCGATGAGCCTAGGGTCCTAAGAGATCGAAGTTAAGTCCATTTAAATACTGTCCTATGTCGTCGTTGCCTTTCGTGTTATTTTAAATATTATTTATTCTTAAATATAATTTTTTTTCAGGCCCGTACTACAAATGGAAAGCATTCAACGATCACTTCACTTCACCGTTTGGAACCTTAGGCGATTACAGAATAATAACTTTACAGAAGCTCAAAAAGGCTGTTATATGCGCAGTGGCATATATACTTTTAAGAATGAAATATTCATCAAATGTAAGTAGCTACCTTAATAATTAAAAACCGGAAAAGTGCTAGTAGGACTCGCGCACCGAGGGTTCCGTAGAAATAGATCTAACTTACGCTTCGTTAAATTTGCAGTTGGCAAATTAGTATGGAATCCTAAAACTTATATTTTTATAAGTAAGTATAAGTAATGTAACAATTTACTGTTTTCGGACTAATTTCTGTACTTGTGTTACATGACCTTGCTTTGTGCCAAATTTCACGATTCTATGTCAACGAAAAGTATCCTAAGTTTTTGGTACGACTGTACAGTCACCTCCATAAATATGTAATCACTTAAGTACCTTGTCACTATAACATTGTTGACATGTTCACTCAAATGTCATAAGTAATTGAAATGATATACGAAAGTGACAAGGTGCTAAAGTGACTACATATTTATTAAAAATATCACGCATTTATTTATCAATAAAATAATAATTTTCTCCGTTTATATGTTTTTTTTATCATCCATCTTTTATGGAAGTGACTGTACAGTACAGTAATAATAATAATAATACTTTATCCAAAAATACACTAGTTACAATTTAGTTATCAGCTCTGAAGCTCTGTGTCAGTTAAAACTGTGCTACAGGCTTCAGGCTTCCCACACTATTGTTCAACTACAGTTAGATTATTACCTAGTTTGTATGTTATAGAAAAGTATGACAATACAAATATGTATATTATAATATGTAAATTACAATATAAATATAAATACAGTGCGCTATAATAAATTAACATTATTTCAGATTTACTACGAAGATTCCTTCTACGACCAATACGCAATGGATTTTCGATACATATACAATATATCACAGCTGCTCATGTATTATTTACACTGCCAGATTGTCATGTCTCTATGTACCTCAGTGTGTACAGAGGCTGGATTCGGTGTGTATCCAACTAAATGTTTGGCCGAACCTGGATGTGGACCAACCTCTCGAAGCAGTCTATTAAATTTGGCGTTAGTTTTTTAACCTTTTTTGTATAAATTAACGTAAATTAAAATAAAAAAGAGCAAATAAGTAGGTACTAGAGAGAAGAGACCTGACGGATACGTGATTTGACTTGCGCAGTAAGTGCGCAGTTGACGACTTCTAGGTATACCAAGTAAAAATCGTACTTCTCTCGTGGCGCGGATTGTACTTCGTGGCGCGGATTGTACTTTGTACTTTTTTAATAATTATTTTGTGGTTAAAAACTCTATAACTTTAAATATTATGTTATTCTGTGGTATTCATTAAAAATATTTTCTCGTAAAAATGTAGCACAGATACTCCTGATGTGGCAATACAACAAGAATATAATTTCTCTATGCTCAAGTGTTTTGAAAATGAGAGAGTTATCATTGGCCCCAAAATGAAGGACACAGTAAGAAGTTGGGACATGTCAACAGGATACTGGTTCTGGGCGTATGTCTACAAGAATTTAGCAAAACCAACAAACAACAAAGAGTTGAAGTTAGTGGGTACTGTATAATTTCTCAATACATAAGTATAGGGAGGTCAATATTATTTGGTTCGCGTTTGGTTACACACAACAATTACGGGCGTCCGACCATGGACAGATCGTGTAAGTATAAAAAAAAAATGCACTGGCCGGTACAAACAACAATGTGTTTTTTTTTAAATAGTTTGTCAAATTATATGTTGCTGGATAATTATGGCAGCATTGGCAGTTTTTCGTGATCTATCCATTTCCTGCCAAGTCATTTTCTGCCAAGAAAGTCTTGAGCAAGAATAGCGGCAACGCGATGTTGCAGTGTGCTAATCTACTTATCATCTATACTCTGTGAGAGGTGCCACTGTAGATCAAGCTGTGTGCATTGTGACGCCCATATGTCCTATTTTCTAACAGTGATTTGCACAATAACATTTCAAAGTTAATGACACAATGAGTCGCAAGCTATCATGTCAGATTTAATGTGTTCTTAATATTAAAACATATTTCTGCACTGCAACTGACCTACGGAATAGTTAATTAAATTATAAATATTAAACAATGTAATATTTAGTTCGTTAGCTAGTTGGTTTTCTTTTGACAGAAGCGCATTCTCGTTCCTTGCATGGACAGCATGGTGCGGCCCTTCGTTTCAACAGTTGATTTTGTCTGCCACGCTGTGGGTTTACCTACATTTGGAGGCAGAATTCAACGAACTGTACAATACATCGGATGCGGTAAACACTTTTCTTAGTTTACCTATATAGACTAGATTTTCCTTGCGGCTTCGCTCGCGGTTAATTTTATGACATAGATCTCGTTTGACAACAAAACTCATAGCACGACATGTGGCGTTGGCCGATAGCCATACAGCGCCCTCTATAGTAAAAAAATATTTTCCTATTGGAATGACATACTTTCATGGGATAAAAAGTAGCCTATGTTGGGCTCTGTACCCCTGACAATATTATATACAATATACCGAAACCTCTTGTCTACACTCTTTTAAACCTCTATGTCAAACCAAAACGTTAAATCGTGTAGAGCAGGCAAGGCAATTATCCCACGGAAAAAGAAACTTATCAGCACTCTCTCCTTGACCACGTGGGCGGAGCCGCGTGTAACAGCTAGTTGTCGATAAATTCGATTTTATATTTTACGGTAGGATAAAAAATATTAACGTGCAAAAGTATTTCTTGTAAATCTACTTGAAAAATAAATGATTTTATTTTAATTCTATTTCAGGTGCAACTGCCATGGGATATCGGATTCTCAATAATGCGCATGTTCTGCTTGATCTATTTGGCTCCTTGCCTGGTCATTGATGACATACGTGTTGTTCTCAGATATTATAACTCTATATGTTGGATGTTCCATTTGATCTTGTTAAGTCTGATACTAGGATCTATTGTGGTTCAAAAAACTAGGATTTTCAACTTATTAACTTAGGTAAATTTCAGTCATAAATTGTTTTATAACTACATTGATATGGTAACATGGAAATTTTATTTTGCAGTGTTGCCAGTTGTGATTGTATTTTTATGTTTTACGTCAGTCCAGTTGTTTACTACTTTTCATATATATTTTTATTTAATTCTTAGAATTACGTCCAAAAAGTTACCTATTGAAATAAAATACTCCTTTATGAATTTGCAGATTAATTGAACGGAAATAAAACATAGGAAAATACGAAATAAAACAGAGGTTTAATTTGTTTAATGAAGGATACTAACATTGATGAAATAGCTAGTTTTACTGTCGCTATCAACATCTTTTTAGGTATGTTATTTTTTAAAAACAAACTATCGATACTACTCATATTACGTTTGAATATAATAATATCGATAGTCTAATATCGTCCGACAGGCAACACTATAAAATACTAAGAGACAATGTATGATATCAATGTAACCTAATGATAAAGTAATCCTATTTATATAAATAAACCAAAGTCATACTGTGTTACGTCAAACGTAGTTTAACGAGATTTTATGTTATACAATGTTTTGTCACTTTCACACTTCATTTAATTCTCATAAGAAAAACAGTGACACAACAGTGAATAACTTATATACTCGTTATACTACGTTTATTAGTAACACAGATTGAGTTTTACTTATGTATGAGTTCATTTTCTGCGTCTTGATAAACGAGTCTAGCCATAATAGGGTCTTAAAAAGTAATTGTTTTGGTGAAAAATGTGCAATGTTTAGTCTACTTGAAAAGAAAAATGTCCGTTGTTTAAACTTACTTAATTTATTAACGTTAAATTTGTAAAAAAAATTGAAACAATTAACAATAAAACAATTATGTTTATGTAAAATTATCTTAAATTATGTTCATATCATATACGGATTGTAAACTTTATCACAGCTAAGATAAAATAAAAATTATGGAAGACAAAATCATTGGTCATTTGAGTAAATCCACAGTAATAACGCCCATCATAATTTGTTCTCAGTACGATTTTGTTCTAGTAAAATATTAACAAGAAATAATTGTAACAACATTCATATATCTATATATTTATATATCAACGCACAGCCCAAACCGCTGGGTCTAGAGATTCCAAATTTGGAATGTATTTGAATTCAATTCAAAATATTTTAAGCTCTTTCGAATCGTCAAAAATTTTTCCTACCACCACTTGTAGCTTCCTTATGACGCCCCTAGACGTGCACTAAAAAGGATTTTTCAAAATTCCTACGGGAGAGCGCAAGCGCATACGCAAACGAAGTTGCGAGTTATGTAATAATATGAATGTTGATACATTTTTTTTCTTGATTTCAATTCTATTCAATGAAAATAACTAATACGGGTTTTCACCCAGCAGCCTAAAGGCTCTTACTAAGGTATTCTTATCGTCAAGTAATCCTTAGAACGTTTCCGTTAAACATTAGAGAATGAAACCCAATTTTTTTCTAAGTTCCCTCAAAAAATGTTGAGCATTTCCTAATTTTAAGGATTGTTGGTATAAGTTTACCAGATCGACAATATTCGACGGAGAGTCAACCATGATCGCCATTACGTGTACTACTCTTACTCATTTTGGTTAACGGTATGATTTCTCATTACACAGACAACTTAACACCTCATGTTTTCTGCAACTATTTATATTGAAATAGGTAGATAGATACACCTATTTCACAGCACTACTAAGTAACTTCTAAGTAAATTAATAAGGGATGCTACAAGGGCGCGACGTGCGATATTAGTGAACTATTCCCTTCACACACAGTGAATAAATGGTACGTCGACGCATCGATGTTTCACACATAAGATTTCAGTTATAATATCAATCACAAAAAACTTAATCAAATATAAAAATATTGAACACAAAATAACAAGTTAATATGACTATTACATTAAGTAATAAGCATTACAACAATTCATATACATTTAACAACAACATAGCCAGGAATACAGACCTCGAAGAAAAATAAGTATTAGATTGTAATGGCGATTTGTGTTTACGCGACCAGTCGCGTATTTGAAAAAATATAAAACGTTTACTATGTTAAAAGCGCAAGTCACAACAGCCAAGAAGAGACTAATGGCCCTTTTCAACAACCATCCATAATTCTTACAAGTAGGCTTGGTAAGGAATTTCAAGATTATTCCTTCGAGATCTGTTTCTATCGCATTTTCAAAACATCTATTAAATTTATTGTCTTTATTGTCCTAGTCTTTTGCTGTATATGTACACTGCTGTAAATAGGCCTCACCTAGACTTTCATCTGTCACTCACACAATGTACATCGCTTTTATATTTTACTAGTCTTTGTTTTTTTGTTCGCTGTTAACGTCCAACTGCTGGGAAAAATCCTCTCGTGATCATCCGTAGACTATATTGTTCTAGTCTTTTGCTGTATATATACACTGCTGTAAATAGGCCTCACCTAGAGTTTCATCTGTCACTCACACAATCTACATTGCTTTCATATTTTAATCGTCTTTGTTTTTTTTGTTAGCTGTTAATGTCTCACTGCTGGCAAAAGGCATCTCGTGATCATCGTTACGGCGCTGTTGCCGCGTATATGGAAATGCTTTATATTTTTGACTAGGCGATAGTCATACTAAGCCACTAAACCACTGGGAAAAAGTATGTTATTTTCCAATCAACCCCTGCTGTCTTTTCAGTTACTGTCAAACGTCAGTTCGTCTGTAAATTTTTTTGGCCCTACTATATTTGGTTTAATACATCACGATTTTATATTACATTTTTCTAATATTTTTGTTCATTATCTCTATGGTCTACACAAGTACTTCATTCTATACTTAAAAATGATTCCATACATATAATAAGACGTCCTAATAGTGGGTACAGACTACTGTAACGTGATATGCAATGCGAGGGTTGGCAACGCGTGAGTGATACCCACGGTATTGCAAGCGTCTATAGGCTACGGTGATGCTTACCATTAGGCGGGCCGTATGCTTGTTTGCCATCTTAGTGGTATAAAAAACACTATGGGAATTTTGTTACATTGCATGTTTTGTTAAAGCAGTCTGTTGTACGCACCATAATAAGCTACTTATGATTAACTTGTTCTTTTTCACAACAATCGTATAGTTGATCTTAATACTAATAAATAAACTATTTGCACTGCTTTGATATTTGCCTCAGCGTAACTTCACTTCTACGGCACTGAGTTTAACAATAGGATTTTCGATAACAGCCTTATTTTGTATAAGCCTGAGTTCTCTATTTGCGGCTGATATTTTTCCAGACGGTACCAACTCTCTGGCCTTGTTGAATGTATCAGTAACAATAAATTGTAGTGTGGCGATGGTTTTCTCCAAAGTCATTTTGATATTGTTATTAGTTTTGTAGGACCATGCGAGGAATAACGCGGCGAACAAGTCTCCCGTGCCCGTAAAGGTTGCGTCTAATTTTGGTATTTCTATTTTGTACACGGCACCTGAAAAAACAAGTAAACATTTAAAAAAAAACTTTCGTTACGCTAATCTTACACGTCGTCGCCAACAGATGGCGTTGTTTATATTTAATTTTTGCCGTGGTCAAACTATAAAACCAGTAATTCACTATAGTTTGTTCCTCTCTCTACACTTTCACAATGCTTTTACTTAGCATATAAACAACAGTTACTAGGTATATCAGATCCTAGATTTTCCTTGTGATACGTCAATAGATAAAGAGAAAAAAGAAGAGCTACAAACTCAGACTCGATTCGCAAGTTTGCGCTTGTAGGTATTTATGCCACCTTTGCAAGGTGGCTGAACAAAAAAGGTTAAAATCAAATCATTACCTGGAGTGCTAGCAAGTGCAATCATATGTTTGTCATCGCCCAATTCTGTACTAGATAGCACGACAGTTTTAACGCCTTTCTGATGTAATGCCTGCGTCACTTTTAGCGCGTCTTCCAAATTAGACATCTTCATTCCAGTAATCAGCTCTGCTTCAAATTGATTTGGTGTGAGGATGTCAGCTAGAGGTACCAACACATCCCTGTAAGCCGGCAGTAACTCTTCTGGGACGTACATACGTCCATTATCACCCATTACAGGATCACATACTAAAATAAGAAAAGAAAAAAACAATTATTTTAACTAAGTTTTGATAGTAGTCTATATGATTAAAGATTTCTAAATATTGCGTGACGGGATTTACTTGAAAATTTGTAATTACATAATACAATATGAATACTATTGATGAATAAATTTTCAAGTAAATCCCTTCACGCAATATTTAGAAATCTTTAATCATATATACAGGGGGCGTCAGTCAATTCCTTTGTTGACTGTTCATACCTGTCGTCTTGAATGTGAAGGAAAAGTTACCTTACGGACAAAGGTAGTTCATCGAGTATATTAAGGATGGAGAGGTTAGAAAAAGAGGAAGAAGGGATAAAGAAAACTTATATTGAGAAAATATGGTTTGGTGGGCGAACGTGAAAAAGTGAAGAGAAGGTGACAGACAAAAAGAATATAAAAACACCATAAAGAAAATGGAAACAATAACTATTTACAAAAAGGTTTATAAAAAGAGTTCGGTTTGCCACAGAGTATGTATACCCTGTAGTACTTTCAAAATTTCGAAACAAGTAATATATTTATTGCTCTTTCGTTGAAAGAATGAGGGCTATCTGGCGGTCTCTGGATTTGATTGGTGAAGCTATAGTCAAGACAAATTAAGTCTTTTCGTTTTGTTAGTACAAGTACGTAGTACTATTTATTATTCTGCGGTACAAGTATTAAGGTGTGATAACATTCACAGTGGGTGAGGTTCTTATCAATTTATTGCTTTCATGACAATCATTTTGCGACGCTAATCGCAATAATAAATTACTATGACATACTAGGCTTATTGTGCAAGAGATATTTTTAGAGACAGATAAAAATTTATAAGGGCATTATCGTCTTATCCAGTTTTTAGAGAATTGGTATAGTTGTTTAATTGTCTTAGCGGCGAGCTAAGTGCATTTGTTCTGAAACCTCTTATAAAAATTTATACATGCATTTATACCTAAATTATTACTCTCGACGGATTGCAAGATAGTTTCTACGAGTTGTCTCGCAAGCGATTAATAACATGTCTAAACGTATCGCGATATATTTGTATGGTTAATTTGTGATTTATATATCGAGATAGTTCTCCCAGAACATCGGCTCAATATAATAATAATAAATAATATATAGGGAGGGACAATTCATACAGATTGAGCTAGCCCCAAAGTAAGTTCGAAACTTGTGTTATGGGATACTAACTCAACGATATTACGTTTTTCATCATGACCCGACCGGGGATCGAACCCGGGACCTCCTGGGTGGCGGTCTGGCGTGGTAACCATTACGCCACGGAGGTCGCCAAAAACTTACCATAAATTAAGTTTGGATTTTTTTCCCTCAACTTTATGATGACATCAGCAACCTGCTTTATAGAATCTGCGGATCTTGAGTATCCCGTCAAGAAGTGTGTATAAAAATGTACATCATTCACAATAAGACCCTCGACCAGCTCCTCCATATCTTCATTTTTAAGGACTTGACCTTTGATGTATTTGTAGCCGGTGTGAGTTGAGAACTGTACTGTATTTATTGAGTCCACCTCAAACCCTAACACCTGGAAAAAATATTGAAAGATTGCTATATTTTCAATCTCTAGACTTTGACTAGATATAGTGAGAAGCTAGACCTAGTTTGTAAATAAACGATTTCGTTTTAGAAAAGATTAAAGTTTTAGCTAACATTTGTTATGGTAGTGAAAGTGTCTGTACCAGTTAATTGGATTTCTTTTTTGGGTTCCATACATCAAAAGGAAAAAATAAATCCAATCTCTTGGTTAATATTACATTTTCAGTTTTATATTGTGCCTGACATTATATTGAGGATGAGATAATAAGAATTAAAAATAAATAAGGTCAATGAAACTAGAAAAAATATCTTTATGTAAACAAGAAGTTAATTTAATTATTGGTCAAGTTGAAAAATCTTGTTAGCAGTTATTATAAATACCAATTTAACTAAGATGAACAAAAGAAAAATAATAAAATTAAACATAATAAACATTTAACTGATAAAATTATCTACTGACATACAGTGTATTCAAGGTCATAAGTATTCTTCACATTTAGTTTATTGTAGGTACAAAATGTATAAATGCTATTTAACATTAAAAATGACCATGAAGGTGATAATGGTTACAGTCGAAGAAATAACATGGCATAGATTCCAATAACAAGTTTTATAAAGAATCAAATGATTATTTATCTACTATCAATTTCTGGAAGAGAGAGAAATGCAGACAGTTTCAGGGACAAGTGTCAAAGTCCATAGTAAATATGTAATATATTTTTACCACATTTTTTACTATCGAATTTAACATTTGTTTTGTCTCTGTTGTCCACTTTTCTCATTCTCTTATTTATTTATTTATTTATTTATTTATTTATTTATTTATTTATTTATTTATTTAGTTCATAAAACATGGGTTAGTAACATTATGATCTTATAAATTAGTGTTAGTAGGTACAGCCATGTTTCGCCTGTTGGCATATGAAATATAATTTATTTTAAAAAAAAAAAAAATAATAATAATAATTTAATTGACAAAAATATAATATAATTGAATCGTATAGTAACTTTGAGAATAATTAGAATTTAAGATAAAATTTGATTTAAGAAATCCCTAATATCATAAAACGCCTTTTCAGTAAGATAACTATTGAGCCTACATTTGAATATATTGTTATTATTAATGGATCTAATGTGTGAAGGGATTTTATTATAAATAATTGGTGCCATATAGTCAACGCTCATCCTACTAAGCAGAGTTTTGCGTAAATGTACTGTTTTAAGAGTCCCTTCACGGCGGCTACCAACGGGGTTCAAATTAAAATATTGTGGATTTTTTCGAACATAATTTGCGATTTCGCTTATGTAGATGGACGGCAGCGTCAGAATTTTATATTTGCGGAAGTAGGGTATGCATGACTCGTCCTGTTTCAATCCAAATATTGACCTCAAACATCTTTTCTGGGCTATAAATACGCTCAGTTTCTCGGTAGTGTTGCCCCAAAACATTATGCCATATCGCAAATTGGCTGCCACATAACCATGGTAGGCCGTTAAGAGGCCGCTTATGTTGGTCACTTTTCTTAATTTACACAGAGCATAGGAGAATTGGTGTAGTCTTTTCACTAAATTCAGTATGTGGGGTTTCCAAGCCAGCTTGTGATCTATGGTTAAACCGAGAAATTTTGTTAAGTCTACTTCTTGTATTGGATTACCCAAATAATTAATATTAAGTTGTGAAGGGTAGTTACTTCTTTGTTTAAATTTCATAAAATACGTTTTTGTTAAATTAATTGTCAAGTCATTTAAATTCAGCCAATTGATTAGAGATATTAGAGTATCATTAATGTCATTTTCTATATTAGTAAAATCTTTATAATTAAATAAAATAGTGCTGTCATCAGCAAAAATAGTCATATAGTGTTGAGTGACGCTAGGAAGGTCATTTATATAGATTATAAATAGGAGTGGACCTAACACACTACCTTGAGGTACGCCACAGAGTACTGCCTTTTTTTTCGACGCGTACCTAGCATTAATTCCGGTTTTAGGGTCAGTCCTGTATATGTGCGTAATTTGCGTTCGATTACATAAGTATGATTGTATCAATCTGAGAACATTGCCTCTCACACCATATCTCTCTAGTTTTCCAAGAAGGGTTGTATGGTTGACATTGTCAAACGCCTTGGTCATATCCATAAACAAGGCAATTGTTGGTTTACGCATTTCTACATTCGTAATAACCTTTTCTAGGAAATTATATATTGCTGTATTTATGGACTTGTTCTTACGGAAACCATACTGATTTTCTGTAAATAATTTGTTAATTTCGAAGTACTTATTTAATTTTGTATAAATTACATTTTCAATAATTTTCGAAAATATAGAGATCAGTGCAATAGGGCGGTAATTTTTTAATAGTTTTTTGTCGTCTTTCTTATATATTGGCACTGTAATGGTTAATTTTAGTCTGTCAGGAAATTCGCCCTGTTCAATACAGTGGTTTATAATGTGGCATAAGATTGGTGCTATTTTGTTGGCCACAGCTTTTATAACCTTTGTGGAAATCTCATCAAATCCCACACTTTTAGAATTTTTTAGAGACTTTATTATATGTATTATCTCAAATGGCGTTGTTGGTGAGAGAAACATAGAGTTAGACTGACTATGACAAAAAAGGTGACTAGACCTGGCAGTGCGGTTATTTGCAATGGGATTTATAAAATAGTCATTAAAGGCATTTGCAATTTCTTCAGGAGTAGTAATTTCTCTGCCATTATTTACAATGCTGGTAATATTTTCTTTTGGTACATTGTTATTATATTTGTTGATTATTTTCCACATTGCCTGGGATTTATTACTTGATTGACTTATACAATAATCATTTTGTGCCTTTTGGGTCAGATTAATGATCTTTTTGTATCGCTTTGTGTAGTTTACAAATGCTGTTTTGTTTGTCATTGTTGGAGATTGCCGATATTTCCACAATAAGGAGCGTCTTTTTTTACTGCATAGTTTAATACCTTTTGAGATCCATTTAGGTTTATTCATACAGGATATTTTCACTCTTACTTTTGGAAAGCAGAGTTTGTAAAAGAGAGTAAAGTAGTCATGAAAAATGTTAAATGCAAGATTTGGTTCAGTAGATTCATATACTTCATTAAAACATATGCTAGTAATGCAATGACAAAATTTTTCCATATTTACAATGGATAGATCACGCCGATAGGTATACCAGTATTTTAATCTACACGTTCTTTTAACTGGCACCTTAATTATTTGAGCCGTGTGATCAGACATAGCCAAATCCAATATCTCTCCTTTTACTCCTCGCACGTTGTGTACAATATTATCTATACAAGTATTACTTATGATTCTAGTGGGTTTCTTGAATTGGCATTTTACATTATATTTTGATGTTATAGAGTAGAATTCTCTTGTATTTCTGGTATTCTTCAAAATATCAATATTGAAGTCGCCACAGATTATCAATTTATAGTTACCGGTTGACAGAGAACTTAGTATCTCGTCAAGTCTGCTAAAGAATAAGTTAACTAGTTCCATTTTTGAACGGGGAGGTCTATAAATACATATAATAATCATTTTATACGGTGCTAATTTTATGGCTGAGCATTCGATGACGTCATGGATCGATTTTTGACAACATCGATAACATTCACGACCTCATGGCATGACTGAGCAAGAATGCAAGATCCACCTCTACGTTGTTGTCGGCAATAATAGGATGCTAGTTTATAATTTTGTATTTGTAAAGAATTTAGGTCCTTTTCCATCATATTGTGTTCTGTAATACACATTATGTCAATTGGTTTTCCTGAGTCTTTTAAAGTTTCTAAATTTACCATGAATGAGTTAGATTTATTGATCAGTCCATCTATATTTTGGTGGAGTATGTTTAGAGAATTATACACGAAATAAATGATTCGTAGGACTACTGTTACAGGCATGGAGACTATTCTCGCTGGTTTCATCGCTCACAAAGTGTGACGAAATAATTGGGAATTTCTGTAAATCAACCTTTAAATTATCCATTACATTTTGATAAATATTTAATAGTCCTAATTGATTAATTCGACCTGTAGAAATGGAGAACATTTCATATGTCAGCTTTGCATTCGAGTCAAAGAAATATGCATTTTGATTATGTTGTAGCTCTACACATAATAAATTATTAAACATTTCAATTTTATAATTGTGAATCGGAGCTCCACTAATATATGTGGGTGTACATATTATTATATTTGTAAAATTTATTTCTATAATTGAATTTCTAATAGTAGTAATTAATTCCACAAAATTACAGTCTGCTTTAAAATCAGATTCACCTAAGGTAATAATACAATAATCTTAATTTCTCTTTCAGAATTAAAATGGATAGTATAATACCATTCATATGATGAGTTGCAAAAATATATTTTAAAGTTAATGACAGGTTAAAATCTGACCCTATTATAGTCAAATTAAATAAGAAAATTTTGTTAACTTGAGACTAATGCATCATTAACTATACACTGTTTTTGTAAGACTCACTGATATTTTACTATGACAAACTTTCATAACGAAGTTCACATTATTTTGTTGATTGTGCCACAGTGTACAAAATATTTGTCTCTTTAATTATGTGACATTGAGCACAGCCCAGTTTCCAATAAGAATGCCCTTGAATAGTTAAAATGTTCCATTAACTTTATTGACATTCTAATCAGTTAATGTAGGCAATCCTACTGCAAATAAATTAATCAAATAATTGTCTTTTGTTTCTAAGGAAGATTATTAAACATTATCTTCTAAGTACAGTTTCATCACAATGTATGATAAGATATTGTATGATATTTATTTATCATATTTTGATCATGTAAATAATATTTTAAAGGTATTTATGTATTATGGTAATTACAATATTTTAGGTAAATACCTAATTAAAATTGATTAAAGCAAGTAATAAAATAGCATTAAGGACACAAAGTCGGTCATTCAGGATAGTTAGTAAATTCTAAGGGGACAAAATTATGTTTGTTTGTTCTTTTTGAAGTGAAAACTTCTTTAATGGCGACTTTTTTTAGATGGGTGAAAATTTTAAACTCGCGTCAGATCCATAGCCTAATCGAAAAAGCGTAAGATCCCCCAACCATTCCAAAATATTAAAAAATGCACAATGTTGATTTTAAGTTTTCATTTCTCTGCCGGCACTGCCGGAGTGCAACCCGTTCTTTTTTTTTTTATATTGAAAAGAACTAATGGTTTTTTATGACTATGGTAAGAGTGTCTTAAATGCTGCTTTAAAAGACACAGGAGAAAAAGGTACACTAATCGTTGTATACCTTGTTTCTTTTGACTTGACCAATGTAGTAAATAATCTTAGCATGTCTTTTTAACGACAATAGGCAATAAAAATTATCATTTACATCCAAATAATTTTAATATAGTTAAAAATGGCATTTAACACAACACTCTTATTATTCTGGCGATTTATCGATTTTACACATGCATATTTGAATAAAAAGACACGCTAAGATTGTTTACTACATTGGTCAAGTCAAAAGAAACAGGCATTATATATTAAAATAAAGCAAGCAAGAATCTACTGCCAAATGACACAGTAATAAAGCATATTAATTAAATTATAATTAACTTACTTGCAGAGGAAATAAAGCGCTCTTATTTCCAACGTATCCATGCACGACATGGCTTTGAATTGATAAAACTCTTGGTGTGGAATCAGTCATGTTGTCTGTACACTTGCGCTAGTTTGATACACAAAGTCTCGAATACTAATCTGCGACTGCTCGCAGCCTCCACGGTACTGTGATAAGATGATAGATAAGGATTTTATTCTGTACTGTGATACAAATTATTCTCTACTTGTGGTGGGCCAACTGAAATGGCATTGGCAATAATTATTGGATATAAAGGCGCTAGGCATGGCATAGTGGATCAGCTGTCATACTGTCATTGTCATTATGTGTCAACTCGAGTTGTAAATTTAGTGACTCGAGTTATGAACGCAATACAATCGTATTGTGCATGTCTTTTTAAAAAACTGCCGCGTTATCTAGTGTATCATTAAAAACGGTTGACACTGTGGCGTCGACCGACTCGCCACTTGGACAGTACTCTTTGCTGGCTGAATTGTGGAGCTACAATTCGACGCGTAACGTGATTGTCGCTGTCCTACACGGCCGGATAGCGTGGTCTCGCTCTGTGCGTCGGAAGTCGAAATACAGCGATTGTTCGCGCACCACACGGCGCGCGCCGATTTACGAATTCTCTTCCTCGTCTGATTTCGCTAGGCGAGCTTACTGAATTTCTGAATAATGTTTTTATATTTGCTTAGCTGATTAATCTTTGTAACAATTCAAGTTGTAAATATATAATCATTCAGTGTCATCGTGTTGTGCTTTCATTCCCTTCTGAGTTACAAACATATTACATTCTACGGACAGGCTTTTCCATTAGGAGCTTACTTATAAACTACTAATTGGTAGGGTGTTAGCGCTACCGGCACCCTGCCACATTGGTGACCCCGAAGACCCACCAGGGCCTCAATTCTCTTATTTTACCACAAATTGCAATGTCGCAGACATGCCATTGATTTGCCAAGGCCATTGATTTAAAAACGGTATTCTACTAATTTTTAGAAGAACATCGTCAGCATCGCGCTGGCACGTCGTCATTATCGCATCAGATTGGCTTAAAACCACAGATTAAAAATTAATTCATTCATAAAAGCCATTTAAAAAACGTATTTTGTTTTGAATTTGTACAAAAGTTTTGTTTTGAGTTTTGGTCTAAAGTTTAATAAATAAATAAAGTACATAGATAAACATGTCAGCGGACACAGTAACGTTGGAGCAGCAAGAGGCTCTTATTGAGTTCGTGGAGCGTCATAAAGAACTGTCCCTGAGCAGATTCAGCCGGACCAAAGAAGGGCGCAGTTTGTCGAAACTGCTATGGGTGGAATGCGCTAATATATTAAACAGTGTTTCGGCAAACTGTCCCACAAAAGGGGCTGAAGCCTGGCGCAATGTAATTATTATCTATAATTTACATTGGTGAAAAAACAAAATATGCTTATTGTACATAGGTACTTATTTAAATTGATATATCCTTTTATCTTTATTTTAGTACTATGCTAATTATAAATCAAAATTGTTTTTAATAAAATCCGTGTCCGACATTACAACGATATTCCGCCTCAGTAATGGCGGAAACACACTACCGTGTCGGGGCCTGTCGTGTCGCGCCAGAAGCATATCGCGTTCATACATTTTATATGGTTAGGATCACATTTGTAGGGCGTGTCGTGTCGTGACTCGCTCTGTCGTGGCGCGGACTGCTGGCCGCCGATTGCGCCACGGCGGTGGTGGGGGTTATGACGCGACACGACACGCCCTGCAAATGTGTTTCTATACCCGCGCGCGGCTCCTGGCGCGAACAAGTGGACGCTTTTTTTTTAAATTTATTTTTGCACCGTGATAATGAGTTATTAGGTACTAGATTCCTGATAAATATACTTAAATACTTTTTTTTGTAAATAAATACCATTATACATTATAGAAAACACCCAGACAAAGGCAAACAATGCGAGCTTCTGTTCAGAAATGAAAGAAATAAATGTCTGGCGTTTATTTCGTTCATTTCTGAACAGAAGCGCGCCCCGACACGACACGTAAGTGTGCACACCCACCGTCACGACAGAGCGCGACACGACAGGCCCCGACACGGTAGTGTGTTTCTGCCATAAAGCTTGCGCTCGACGACGTCCGTGCTCGTCCGTGCCTCTCTTCCCGACGCCGTTCCTCCCTGCGTCAATTCCAAATATCTCCACCTTACAATGGAATGAGGCATTGTCGTTTTTGTCATTTTCGAGAATTGCTAATACGATCGATGAAGGAGAATGTGAGAGAAAACGTATGGCTGCACAATTGCTTCTCGATGGCCAATTTTGACAGATGTCGACGATGCCAACGCCATCGGCGCAAACGGGAAATAAGAGGAGAATACATATTTAAGTTGCCGTGCTGACGCTATTGTGACGCCATTGGTTAATAGAATTCCGAAATGTATCTATAGCGGCTGGGTAGCCGCTATTCAGCTTTCATAACAGGAGCAGAATACCAAAAGTGTCATTTTATGCTACTGCTATGCTGACGACGTGCAATTGAACTACATTACATTTAGCAGAATTGAGGCCCTGGGCCTCAATTCTCTTATTTTACCATAAATTGCTATGTCGCAGACATGCCATTGATTTGCCAAGGCCATTGATTTAAAAACGGTATTCTACTAATTTTTAGAAGAACATCGTCAGCATCGCGCTGGCACGTCGTCATTATCGCATCAGCTTGGCTTAAAACCACAGATTAAAAATTAATTCATTCATAAAAGCCATTTAAAAAAACAAATTTTGTTTTGAATTTGTACAAAAGTTTTGTTTTGAGTTTTGGTCTAAAGTTTAATAAATAAATAAAGTACATAGATAAACATGTCAGCGGACACAGTAACGGCAAACTGTCCCACAAAAGGGGCTGAAGCCTGGCGCAATGTAAGTTGTTATTATCTATAATTTACATTGGTGAAAAAACAAAATATGCTTATTGTCCTTTATTGCCCGTGGTCCCTGTAATAGTCCCTGGAAGTTTTTAATAAAATCCGTGTCTGACATTACAACGATATTCCGCCTCAGTAAAGCTTGCGCTCGACGACGTTGAAGCCTCTCTTCCCGACGCCGTTCCTTCCTGCGCCAATTGCAAATATCTCCACCTTAACATGGGATGCGGCATCGTCGTTTTTGTCATTTTCGAAAAATGAGCATACGATCGATGAAGAAGAATGTAAGAGAAAACGTATGGCTGCACAATTGCTTCTTGATGGCCATTTTTGACAGATGTCGACGATGCCAACGCCATCGGTGCAAACGGGAAATAAGAGGAGAATACATATTTTTGTTTCCTTGCTGACGCTATTGTGACGCTATTGGTTAATAGAATTCCAAAATGTGTCAATAGCGGCTGGGTAGCCGCTATTCAACTTTCATAACAGGAGCAGAATACCAAAAGTGTCATTTTATGCTATTGCTATGCTGACGACGTGCAATTGAACTACATTACATTTAGCAGAATTGAGGCCCTGGGCCTCAATTCTCTTATTTTACCACAAATTGCTATGTCACAGACATGCCATTGATTTGCCAAGGCCATTGATTTAAAAACGGTATTCTACTAATTTTTAGAAGAACATCGTCAGCATCGCGCTGGCACGTCGTCATTATCGCATCAGCTTGGCTTAAAACCACAGATTAAAAATTAATTAATTCATAAAAGCCATTTAAAAAAACGAATTTTGTTTTGAATTTGTACAAAAGTTTTGTTTTGAGTTTTGGTCTAAAGTTTAATAAATAAATAAAGTACATAGATAAACATGTCAGCGGACACAGTAACGGCAAACTGTCCCACAAAAAGGGCTGAAGCCTGGCGCAATGTAAGTTGTTATTATCTATAATTTACATTGGTGAAAAAACAAAATATGCTTATTGTCCTTTATTGCCCGTGGTCCCTGTAATAGTCCCTGGAAGGTACCACGGGAAATATTTTCCGTGGTCCCTGAATTTAGTATAAGCCAACTAATTTAAAGGAATGCTTAATTGATTATATACTATTATCTTTATTTTAGTACTATGCTGATTATAAATCAAAATTGTTTTTAATAAAATCCGTGTCTGACATTACAACGATATTCCGCCTCAGTAAAGTTTGCGCTCGACGACGTTGGAGCCTCTCTTCCCGACGCCGTTCCTTCCTGCGCCAATTCCAAATATCTCCACCTTAACATGGGATGCGGCATCGTCGTTTTTGTCATTTTCGAAAAATGAGCATACGATCGATGAAGAAGAATGTAAGAGAAAACGTATGGCTGCACAATTGCTTCTTGATGGCCATTTTTGACAGATGTCGACGATGCCCACGCCATCGGTGCAAACGGGAAATAAGAGGAGAATACATATTTATGTTGCCGTGCTGACGCTATTGTGACGCTATTGGTTAATAGAATTCCAAAATGTGTCAATAGCGGCTGGGTAGCCGCTATTCAACTTTCATAACAGGAGCAGAATACCAAAAGTGTCATTTTATGCTATTGCTATGCTGACGACGTGCAATTGAACTACATTACATTTAGAAGAATTGAGGCCCAGGGCCTCAATTCTCTTATTTTACCACAAATTGCTATGTCGCAGACATGCCATTGATTTGCCAAGGCCATTGATTTAAAAACGGTATTCTACTAATTTTTAGAAGAACATCGTCAGCATCGCGCTGGCACGTCGTCATTATCGCATCAGCTTGGCTTAAAACCACAGATTAAAAATTAATTCATTCATAAAAGCCATTTAAAAAAACGAATTTTGTTTTGAATTTGTACAAAAGTTTTGTTTTGAGTTTTGGTCTAAAGTTTAATAAATAAATAAAGTACATAGATAAACATGTCAGCGGACACAGTAACGGCAAACTGTCCCACAAAAGGGGCTGAAGCCTGGCGCAATGTAAGTTGTTATTATCTATAATTTACATTGGTGAAAAAACAAAATTTGCTTATTGTATGTACATAGGTACTTATCTTATATACTATTATCTTTATTTTAGTACTATGCTGATTATAAATCAAAATTGTTTTTAATAAAATCCGTGTCTGACATTACAACGATATTCCGCCTCAGTAAAGCTTGCGCTCGACGACGTTGGAGCCTCTCTTCCCGACGCCGTTCCTCCCTGCGTCAATTCCAAATATCTCCACCTTAACATGGGATGCGGCATCGTCGTTTTTGTCATTTTCGAAAAATGAGCATACGATCGATGAAGAAGAATGTAAGAGAAAACGTATGGCTGCACAATTGCTTCTTGATGGCCATTTTTGACAGATGTCGACGATGCCAACGCCATCGGTGCAAACGGGAAATAAGAGGAGAATACATATTTATGTTGCCGTGCTGACGCTATTGTGACGCTATTGGTTAATAGAATTCCAAAATGTGTCAATAGCGGCTGGGTAGCCGCTATTCAACTTTCATAACAGGAGCAGAATACCAAAAGTGTCATTTTATGCTATTGCTATGCTGACGACGTGCAATTGAACTACATTACATTTAGCAGAATTGAGGCCCACGGTGGAGGACACTTGGAAATTGTGAGTTGCAAGTAATATTTTTCAATATTGAGAAGCCATTTATGAAATTTTCCGATGACGCATTGTTTTTGTTTTAACGTTTGACGTTTGAAGCGATTTTTACTGTTGGACCAAGCGATTTTTTTTATTGAGTAGCAAACAATTTTGAGTTGGCCAGATGACAGACCGGGACAATTTTCGCGATGCTATGGCAGAAGATGGCAATCTCGCTCGGACAGAAGTGCAACGCGTTGGTGTACGCGTTATTCCATTTTGGCCTGATGAGCCAGCCTTATGGTTTGCACAATTAGAGAACCAATTTGTTTTATCCCGAATTACGACCGATGAGACAAAATTTTGTTATTTGGTTTCTAATTTGGACTTGGCACAGGCAAGAGAGGTTAAGGATATTATCACAAATCCGCCTGCCACAGACAAATACGGTAAACTGAAAACCGAGCTGATACGCCGTCTCTCAGCTTCTCAAGAAAAACGTGTAAAGCAGCTGATCATACACGAAGAGCTTGGCGATCGCAGACCGTCCCAGTTTCTACGCCACCTGGAAGGCCTAGCTGGACCTGCAGTGCCGAAGGATTTTTTGAAGACGTTGTGGTGTAGTAGACTTCCAGCGAATATACAGACGGTTATCGCATCTCAACATGATCTTTCCTTAGAGAAGTTGGCAGATCTGGCAGACAAGGTGTATGAAATAGCTCCGTGTACTCCTCAAGTCGCTTCAGCATCAGGGTCCTTATACTCCACTCCGCCTGATTCCGCGCCATCGTATGGAGACCTAGTGGCAGAGATTAATCAACTCAAAAATCAAGTAGCATCTCTAACCACTAAAGTGAACCAGGCTAGACGCTCACAGTCGCGTGGTCGGTATAACCGTTCTCGTAGCAACTCAAGGCCAAGACAACCACCAGCCAATCATCCACACTGCTTCTATCATTTTACGTATGGAAGCAAGGCGAGGAAGTGCAAGCAGCCATGCAGTTTCCATACGGAAAACACTCAGGGCGGTCGGAAGTAGCGGCCAACGACTGCCCCTCATCAACAGGCCGTCTCTTTGTCACTGACCGTGTCAGTAAAATGCAGTTCCTAGTGGATACTGGGTCAGATTTATGTGTTTTCCCGCGGTCAGCAGTTAGGACGCCCTGCACTAAGACTAGATTTGATCTCGTGGCAGCAAATGGGACCACTATTTCCACCTACGGACCGATACGGCTTCAGCTAGATTTAGGATTGAGACGTAGCTACCCATGGGCTTTCACTATAGCAGACGTTACCAGTCCTATTATCGGCGTGGACTTCCTCAGCTATCACAATCTGCTGGTTGACTGCAGAAGCCAACGGGTAATAGACAATACTACCACTTTGACTGTCTCTGCTATCGGGTATCAGGATTCAGAAGGTATCGATTCGGTGAAGGCTGTAGCTGGTGAAACAGAATTCCACGACATATTGCGCGAGTTTCCGGAAATAACGAGACCTGCAGGTATTCTGTCTCCTCCAAAACACAATACACTTCACCACATTCGGACAACGCCAGGCCCACCGGTTTCTTGCAAGCCTCGACGGCTTGATCCGACTCGTCTGAAAGTGGCCAAAAAGGAGTTTGAAGACCTGATTGCCAGTGATGTCGCAAGGCCCTCAGAAAGTCCGTGGTCGTCAGCCTTGCATCTAGTAAAGAAGACGGATAATGGATGGAGACCCTGTGGTGATTACAGGGCACTTAATTCACGAACAGTTCCTGACCGCTATCCTGTGCGCCACATACACGATTTCTCGCACCAGCTTTCAGGATGCACGATATTCTCCACCATTGATCTGGTTAAAGCCTACCACCAGATTGCTTTGAACCCAGATGACATTCCTAAGACCGCCATCACAACACCATTTGGACTTTTCGAGTTTCCGTATATGAGCTTCGGTCTCAGGAATGCAGCGCAGACCTTCCAGCTCTTTATTGACGAAGTCCTCCTGGGATTAGACTTTTGTTATGGATACATCGACGATATCCTTGTTTTCTCATCGTCTGTGGAAGAGCACAGGATACATCTACGGCACCTGTTTGAACGCCTGAAACAATATGAGATAGTCTTAAACACAAGTAAGTGTAAACTGGGAAGAGCAGAAGTAACATTTTTAGGTTACCAGGTTTCAGCAACTGGTACAAAACCTTTAGATACCAAGGTAAAGGCAATCCGGGAGTATGCTCAACCGAAGACCGTCAAAGAGTTAAGACGTTTTTTAGGAATGCTCAATTTTTACCGTCGCTTCATTCCTAATGCTGCCTCGCTTCAATCCCTTTTGCACGCTGCTTTATCTGGACCTAAGGTTAAAGGTGCTCATCCCGTAGACATGACCCCTGAGATGCTACAGGCTTTTACTGACTGCAAAACTGCCTTATCCCAAGCAACCCTTCTTGCACATCCTGATCCTTCCGTTGAACTAGCCATTGTGACTGATGCTTCCGATTGTGCAATTGGTGCTGTTTTACAGCAACGCAAAGACTCTGACTGGCAACCTTTAGCTTTTTATTCGCACAAATTGAATTCAGCTCAAGCCAAATACAGCCCATATGACCGCGAGCTACTAGCTGTTTATGAAGCAATCAGATACTTCCGTCACATGGTCGAAGCCAGACCTTTTGCAATTTTTACTGACCACAAACCGCTAACATTTGCTTTTGCGACAAATAGAGACAAATGTTCACCTAGACAGTTTCGCTACTTAGACTTCATTGCTCAATTTTCGACGGACTTGAGGTACATTCCAGGGAAGCAAAACGTTGTTGCTGATGCATTATCTCGCATCGAAGAGATCACTTCAGCCATCGACTACGCCATCCTCGCTAAATCACAAGAGCACGACGCAGAACTGAAAGACCTTCTCCTCCGTGGTTCCTCACTGCAACTCAAGAAGATGAGAATAGCGAACTACGACTTACCTGTATATTGCGACGTCTCAGTTCAACCACCTCGTCCATATGTCACTCCAGCTCTGCGAAGACAAGTCTATGATATGCTGCATAACTTGCATCATCCTGGAAGTTCCGCTACAGTGCGGCTGGTCACACAACGTTTTGTCTGGCCAGGGATTCGCAAGGATTGTAGAGAGTGGGCTAGGCAATGCTTAAATTGCCAGAAATCTAAAATTACCCGTCATACCGTTTCTCCCCTCTCCTCATTCCCATCCCCTTCCTCGAGATTCTCCCATATCCACCTCGATCTCGTAGGACCCCTTAATCCTTCTTCTGATTACAGGTATTGCCTTACGGTCATCGACCGTTTCACTCGGTGGCCTGAGGCTATTCCTCTCAAGGACATCACGGCGGAGGCCTGCGCTTCTGCCCTGGTTTCTGGCTGGATTGCCAGATTCGGCTGTCCTACCCAGGTGACTACAGACCGTGGTCGTCAGTTCGAGAGCCAGCTCTTCAAGGCCCTCACTGCGCTGATCGGTGCGCGCCACTTCCGCACCACCGCATATCATCCTGCTGCCAATGGACTCGTCGAGCGCATGCACCGCCAACTCAAGGCGGCTATCATGTGCCATGCTACACCTTCGTGGACCGAGGTACTTCCACTCGTGGTGCTAGGCATGCGCAGCGCCTGGAAGGACGATCTGCGTTCATCTGCTGCTGAACTCGTGTACGGTGAGCCTCTTCGGTTACCTGGACAATTCTTATGTCCCAACGACGACTTTTCTGCCGCCGACATCTCCGAGTACGCAACGCGCCTGCGAAGCTACATGTCCAAGCTGACGCCGAGACCAACTTCGTGGCACAGCAATTCACCATTCTACCTGCCGCGTGACTTGCATACTTCTTCTCACGTTTTTCTTCGTCAAGATCACGTGCGCCGTCCGCTTGAAGCACCTTATGCTGGCCCCTTCAAAGTACTGGAGAGAAAGCCTAAGTACTTCATACTAGATGTCAGAGGAAACAGAATCAGCGTGACGGTCGACAGACTGAAACCAGCTTACATCACGAAAATACCAGATGTACCTTCACGCGAAGATGTTCCAACTACCACTACCGCTCCTGCAGCTGTGAACGTTCCAGCAACCAATACCACTCCTGCAACCACGACCGTTCCTGCTTCTAGTGAACCAGAGAAGCGGACGCGAAGTGGTAGAAGGGTCAGAATACCATATCGACCGTAGTAACGGTCTGAGCGGGGGAGTACTGTGGCGTCGACCGACTCGCCACTTGGACAGTACTCTTTGCTGGCTGAATTGTGGAGCTACAATTCGACGCGTAACGTGATTGTCGCTGTCCTACACGGCCGGATAGCGTGGTCTCGCTCTGTGCGTCGGAAGTCGAAATACAGCGATTGTTCGCGCACCACACGGCGCGCGCCGATTTACGAATTCTCTTCCTCGTCTGATTTCGCTAGGCGAGCTTACTGAATTTCTGAATAATGTTTTTATATTTGCTTAGCTGATTAATCTTTGTAACAATTCAAGTTGTAAATATATAATCATTCAGTGTCATCGTGTTGTGCTTTCATTCCCTTCTGAGTTACAAACATATTACATTCTACGGACTACGGACAGGCTTTTCCATTAGGTAGCTTATTTAGCTTACTTATAAACTACTAATTGGTAGGGTGTTAGCGCTACCGGCACCCTGCCACAACACCAAATTGCTGTAAGCACATGAAAATCAAAGAAAAGCTTCAAGTAAAAATTAAAAGTGGGTCCCGGAGACGGTCAAGCCACTTGAGTCAAGTCAAGTATATGTAGAGATGGGATTATAAGTTAAAAAAAAAACATGTTATATAGTAAACGTTAAAAATATAAATAATATATAATAATCTTTTAACAATTTGATATTTTTATTGTGTTCATTGAATTAGTTATAAGTAAACGTACGAAAAAACGCTTACAAAAGTAAACACTCAATAAAAATAACAATATGTAATAAGATTATCAGTTTTATTTTGAACGTTTAATATAACATGTTATTTTTGACGTAAAGTTGATTCAAGTGGTTTGACCGTCTCCGGGTCCGGGGCCCATTACGTTGACTCCGATGTCCGATCATATCGAGTTGCGTTTTATCTGGAGCGAGCCTAGCAGCCATCTCTAGTCGTTATCATAATAACTGTCACCTGTCACTGTCAGTCGAAGACCGCAATCGCCAATCGGAAGACAGATTTGGATTCGCACGGCCCGCGAAATTCAAATTTTCTGACAAATTGCATTTCAAATGGAAGTTAGGAGAAAAAATTTACCTATTTGTTACAAATGCAAAAAGAAGCGCTATTTATCATTTACTAGCTGACCCGGCAAACTTTGTTCCGCCTTAGAGGCACTACCCTACCCCTACCCTACCCCTACCCCTACCCTACCCCACCCCTACCCTACCCTACCCAACCCTACCCTACCCCTACCCTACCCCTACCCTACCCCTAATCGAGTTTTCATTGTTTTTAAGATGTATTTTGCTATTCGGGACGGAAACAAATCCAACAAATCAAAAACCATGGCAATCGGTCCAGCCGATCTCGAGTTATAAGTGTTGTAACAAACACGACTTTCTTTTATATATATAGATATGATGACATGACACACCAATGTCCGCTCGTTTAGCATCGTGAACGACTGCGCGTACAATTTGAATTCAGTCCAAAGAGTAAAGCCTGCTGTACACGGGTAGAGTATACGATAGAGTAGCGCGGTAGAGTACTAACTATACTAATGTAGTCAGCATTGGTAGAGTACTAAAATTAGTAGTAGTGGTAGAGTAGCTACCACCAGGGGCAAGCTACTCTACCACTTTCCTTCCCCCACCCCGGTGTCTACTTTACTCTACCGTTCGCCGAGCCATGTAAACGGTTAATAGAGTAACAAGTTAAGTTAAGTTTATTAGTGCGTTCCTTACATTTCCTCGAGTGACGTTCATGGTGTCCTATTCAGGTGTTACTCTACTAACAAAATGTAAAACATGTAGACAGTTACTCTACTAAAACTGGTAGAGAACTTGGAACGGTAGAGTAGTATGCTAGTTGACTCTACCTGTGTACAGCAGGCTTTAGTAATATGATTGTTTTCTGTCAGTTATTAGCAAAGAGAAAAATAAGATCGAAAGATTAGTCACAGTAGACGGTACAGGGGCGGTACAGTACCACGACCTTTTATAATTATTCTTAAACGATTGTGTAAACGAGATGTCGCCTTAAATCATGTATTGAGCTGTCTCCCTTATTCAGCCGATCTTGTTTTGTTTTAAGCAGTCAGGGTCTGTACCCTGGGGCTGTCCCCAGGATGACAGAGCTTGAAAAATTGTAAAAATGTTGGGCTCTATAAATCTCTTGAATCAGCAGTAAAAGTATAAAAATTTTACTAGATAGATAATGTGAACATGAACCTGTACCTAAACTCCGTGAATGTGAAGAACTTCTCTTTCTTTTTCTTTATTAAAAGAAAAGTACATAATTATTAATCTACTCACTCACTTTCACTAACCTGATGATGGATTACTACTTCTCTAGGTAGGTAAAAAAAACAAAATTGTTTATTACATTTTACTTTTATTGACTACTACTAGGTTGTTGTTGTTCTTGTGTCATTTCATATGCCTTTTCCAATGTGTCCGTTACAACTTTCATATCGTTCTCAATGCTACGTGCCCAGTTTTCCACATCACCAATCTCTTTCAGTGCGCTACTAAAATTTTCCACTAGAGCAAGCCACTGTTGCGTTTGTTTAGCAAAGTTTATCGCACCCTGGTGTAATAACTTTGCTTCAGCATCTAATTTCTTTTGATTTAGATATGCTTGTGCTACACTGAAATCAAAAAGAAAATGTTTTTCAATTATTATGCCTGCATTTTATTTTTATTTTTTATTCTCAACAGTTCCAATTTGTTTATGAAATTCAATCACTAATAATAAAAGGTGTTAATTTGAATTTTTGCTAAAAGTTTGCATACAAATTGCATATTCATAGACAGAGCCAAGAGAGATAACAGAATAATATTTGGCACGGGTATTTTAGTTAGAGTGGCCTTAGTTAGGGCTGTATTACTTTTTTCTTTTAAACTTACCCCACATTTAGATGATCTACTAGTGCTTGAGTTAAATCATTAGCAGCAACAATACATTCCTTGCGTTTTTGCTCTGAAAGTATAAAATTTCGTAGGTATAATAAAACAATGTTCAGTTAGGAACTAACTATTCAGGATAGCCATCTAAGGGTATACAAACCTTGTACAACTCTCTTTGCAGCCTGCCTTGCTTGATGTTCTTTTAGAAGAGACGATAACATTATTTCTGTTCTTTAACTTGTAGTTAGAATCAGAATAATGAATGGTGAGAGAATTGATAAAATTGTTTCAACATTTATTTGCTAAGAGGCACCATGCAGATACTAGTATTTTTTTCAGTATTTGGATGTAATATTTCACGGAACAGATTTTAAAGCAGGTTTTCCTATTTTAGAACTAAATAAACAATTTGTGAAACTCAACTCAATCTAGAATAAATACAACACAACACACACATTCACAATTGTCACATTTGTCACTTTGACAAGTTTGACATTGACTTAAGCCGAGCACCTTAGTATTACCGTTTTCATAGGCAACAGCGACATATGGCGTCCGGCGGCGGGTGAACTAAATTTTAATAAAAGCGGCGGCTATTTCCATTCTAACTTAACATGATGTGATTTTGGCGCCAACTACGAAGTATCTACGTGTCTTGACCTTGTAGTCGAGATAGCATGAATACATTACTTTGAATTTTACATACACATGCATAACTTGAAGATAGCACAATGGAATCTTCGTCTTGTCCGATTGACAAAGGAAAAAAAAACTTCACATGACGTCTGACGGACCATTCCATAGCATTGACGTTATTTATTTAATTTAGTTATACTTTATTTACTTAAAATATAAATTGGATCTTTGGGGCGCTAACAAAGAAAAATATTCAGAAAATAAAGGGTAGGTGTATACACATAGGTACTACCCGTCCACCTAAAAGCGCTTATTACACTACACGATTTCTCGGGCCCTGCCGGCAAGGACAGGGCAATGTAATAAGAAACAGGGAGTCAGGGTCCCTAAACAGGGCGATCGGGTGGTTCCGATCTTCCTAGCTCCCTGCCGCCCTGCCGATTGGGTAAACGGAGCTACTACTCCTCTCCCATCCTTACTAATATTATAAATGAGAAAGTGAGTTTGTTTGTGTGTTTGTTATTCCTTCACGGCTCGACTAAGCAGCCGATCATTATGAAAATTTGCATACGTATTGTTAGGGACAGAGCCCAACATTCTTATCCCGTGAAAGTATGTCGTTCCAATGGGAAAATATTTTTTCTACTATAGAGGGCGCTGTATTGGCCAACAGATGGCGCCACAAGTCGCGCTATGGATTGTTTTGTTGTCAAACGCGACCTTTGTCATAAAATTAACGCGAGCGAAGCCGCGGGCAAAAGCTAGTTCTTAAATAGTTTTTGAAATCCGCTGGTTCCAGAACATTGAGTATCCGCATATTTAAGTGCTTTCATGGATGTAATAAGTGCCAAAGTCACCGCTAAAGCAACTTTTTGATGATTCGATAAAGTCGGCGCCATAGCGACAGACGTGCACAGTCATTCACGTTCACGTTCAAACTGAGAAAAAATCAAACAGGGCGCGATTTCCAGCGTAGTGTAATAAGCGGCACCCTAACTGGTAGGCAGGACACCTTGCCTGCAGGGCCCGAGAAATCGTGTAGTGTAATAAGCGCTCAAGTTTGCCGTTACCTCCCGCCGCGCACACCCCACCGCACCTTAAGGCAGATCCACAGTTGCTTATCGGATATCGCATATCGGATCTGCTTTGAGGTGCGGTGGGGTGTGCGCGGCGGGAGGTAACGGCAAACTTGAGGCGGACGGGACTATGTATTAGTAGTGGTTGTTTGTTATTACATTAACTGATAACAAAACGAATGATTTGTCCGTAACAAATCGCATCATTATTACTCGGATGAATTCGCGCGATCGTGCTGCGATTTAACGTACCGCGCGCTGTCCGTCTGCTGTTGTGCGAGTCAAGCGATCGCGCTGCGATTTTTAATAACGAACGAACCCGTCGCTGTCGCGCAAGTCGCAGGGGGTGCACGGGCGGCGGGTAGGGGCGAGCGAGGCGCGGCGGGGCGTTCCTTAGTGATGAATCGCAGAATCGCATAAACGCAGGATATAATAACGGCTGTTTATAATCGTGTTATCCAAGATTACAAAACAGCCAATCATCATTGCTATGTAGAGCTATAGTTGGAATTTAAATTCATCCGCCAGACACTGCAAGGCAGCACCGTCCACAGATATCGATTTCACCCCAGAGTTGCCACTTTGATAATAATATTATTAACGCTAACTCTCTTTTTTGTTGTGGCAACTACTCTTTTTTTACGTCACTCGATTTTTGTTTTTGTCATTATCAAGAATTATTTTCATTGTAAAAATACCTACATAAATGAAAAACGACCCTGAACTGATGATAATTAAAGCCGCCTCATTAGAGGCCCGAAAATCTTCAACGGATGTCGCTTTTTTTCGACTGCTCAAGGCAAAGGAGGGTAAATGTGTTTTTTTCCATTTTCTCATTGTACGGTTGTAGCCTTACTATGTAGATAAACATACATTTTAGGGTCAAGCATAATAATAATAATAATAATAATCCGTCCACATCGACATTTTTGTAGTTGCAGCTACAACGCAACGTTACTGTTAGATAAGTACTAGGGATAAGTATTATAATATCTGTGGCATGTTATTAGGTATTCCCACGTACGTAACCACTTTTTGACATTGCGAAGTGTCGTTGTAGTTAATGTGAGTGAACAGACGGAACTTAGAGCATAACATTAATTTGATTTGTAGGAGAGAACATACAAAATGTGAACAAGACCTTTGTTTGACTCTACTGTGCGTAATATGTTTTAAGGTCTATTCAGACATAAGCGATATTGCTGTCGCGATCGGTAGCGATACCGAATCGGTACGCGATATCGCTGTCGCCCTCGCCGCTGTCAGGCGATATCGCAATATCGCCTGACAGCGCGGGGGGTGGGACGGTGCGCGGCAAACGAATCGGTACGCGATATCGCCTACCGAGGGCGACAGCGATATTGCGTACCGTTCCGGTATCGCTACCGAGCGCGACAGCGATATCGCTTATGTCTGAATAGACCTTTATGCAGATGCACGCACCGCGGGAAACCAAATAATGTGTTTTGTTGGAACCACATACAAATTAGCTTTGCACAAGGTCCTCTATTGAGGTTATTCAGCCACATTGATTGCATTGCATTAATTATACCATACTAATGGAGGAGTACCTATTGATTTTCGCTTATCGCTTACAGCGTCAGCTGCTATTCCAACATCGGAAAAAGATTTTTACTACCTTGTTTCAATTTACTCATTTATTTTACAAAACAGAGTTTGTAGCAGCATCTGTGAATAATTTATTGCGGTTCCATTGTGTACCGATGAAAAAATATCAATGTATAATTTTAGCGTACCTACTTACACATTATTATGCGTTTTACCTACTACTTATTACATTACTAGGGAACAGGATAAAAGATTTCTTTAAATTAAAATAATATCATGGAGTCATACAATCTGGAATTTTTGTGTGGCCTCATAACACAGTGTTGTGTTGGATCATTCAAGTCCTGAAATTCTGGATGGGTTAGTTTATTTACAATTAGAATTATTATTTTGTTAGAATATTCCGGGGGTATCACTCACGCATTGCCAACCCTCCCAACTCCCCCAAGTGGAGCTCTGGAGACCTTACTTACCGTAGAAACAAAACATTTCCGAGACCTGAGGCCTACCTTTCTGTAAGGTGGAGGTCCTTCCCGAGACGGGCTGCTCCGATTTGAGCGGATTACCCGCTGTGCTCTACCTCTTTAAGTATAATAATGTAGAGTGGTAGGTATCTAGATAATGATTTTGTGCCTATTTAGGACTACTTACTAGTGTAGGAGCGATGATGGATTGGGCGAGGATTATGCGAGGATGCTGAGGATGGATTGGCGAGTATAAACTTATACCTACATAAAACAAACCGTTTTATTTTAATAATTTATTCAAAAAAACAAAAAAATATACAAATCATTTATGTACTTAAACTTACTTATTAACTATCTAATGAAAAGTTTTTCCCCTAGAAGCTCGGTAACATCTTCGTACCGATTATTATTATTTGTTTTTCCTTAAATTTTACGAAATTTCAATCATAAGGTTTTCTGTTCCTCAGGTCGTTCCACTGTACCATATTTTTCCTTGAGTTTCTCTGTGAATGCAGGGTCGTCCCATCCCCATAAATGGTGTGTACCGTCACCCGTTCGATGTGATCGCTGTCGTATGATATCAGGCGATACACTCTTCAAATCGTATGCTTGACCAATCTGTAAAAAAGGAAATTTAATTTACTGCCTCATTTCACGCCAAGAAATCTGTAATTTTGCATGTCTACAAAAGACATGCAAAATTACAGATTTCTTGGCGTTAAACCATGGACAGGCGGACATGGTTTAACTATGAATGTTTCTTGTGTACTACGGAACCCTAAAAATAGAGCATCAAAAGAGATATTGTAGAGTGGAAAGTAATAAATTTCACTGTTCCTTCAGAACATTGTTTCCATTTTACGCTTTACCTTTCATGGATTGAGCTGTCACGTAAATCGTTATAATAAAAAACAGTTTACGGCCGTAACACGCCTCTATTTTGATTCGAATGCTATAGAACTTACGCAGCTCACGTTCTAATAATATTACTGTGAAATATAAAGCTTTTAACATTATTTAAATTGTTTTAGTATGAGTTAATTGTTATCCAAAATAAATCATATTTATTCCAAAACAAAAATCAGTAACGGGTTACATAAATAAGGCTGTCGGGGTGAAATGGAATGGTTTGGATGTTTAGGCTGTCTGCAGCCTGTCAGATATTTAAGTATAGTATCTAGTTATTTATTATTGACACCACGGATATTATAACGTAAAGGAAGTAATAGCTTAACCCGGGCAGCATTATGATACTCAGTGTTGGCTTACTATCAACTTACAAACTCGATAATATTTTTCAGACATTCAAAGATATATTCCAAAGAATTAAGTTACATACCTTCGCCATTGCATCAATGAACACTATGGTAGGTGTAAGCATATTGTACAGAGGATACTCTGTCGCACGGTAGTCCCACGGGAATGTGTGGTGATAGTTGTGGAAACCTTCAACGCAGATTAACCATGTACCAATGTTGTCACGGGGGTTTAGGGACCTTTGGATAAAGAAAATATTCAATTATATTATACTCTCGTTAATTTCGCGTTTCCTCTTTGCCGTGACGAGTGACGACAGATGGTGATGCTGTTTCTAGTGACGTGCCTTGTTCTCTTACTACTTCTGCTTCTACGGAGATTTCCACACTCGTCTTAAATGAAATCTTTTTGTTACTTTTAGGTCAGGTGGTTTAAGCTGTGTTGATACGACAATCAGTTATTTCAAAATTAAGTAAGTTAATTATCTTGTTATGTAATTAAGTAGATAGATTTTTAATCATAGTCGTTCAAATATAAAAAATATTATGAAACAAAAATGGAAACACGCAAAGATTCCAATACAAATTATTTTAAAGTTACTCACTTGTCATATGGCCTATACCCAAACGTATGAGCAAAACTATTTATACTCCATACAACATTGATACCAATAGTGTAACGAAGGATAGTGGGTACGAAGAACGCATTAGTCCAGGTCTCTCCCCAACAGTACACCGGGATTATTGTTGGCAACACGAAGCATAGGATCGGCATAATTTTCATGTAGTGTCTATAAAGAAAAGGTGATTAATAGTTGCGGACAAAGACAAAATAGTTTTGTAGAATCTTAGAATTCAAGTGTCGTAGTAGGTAAGTATCTATATTGTACACATTATGTATAAACTGTACTAGTTGCGAACACGAGTGGCTTGCGCAGACGTTAAAAAACGAAGTTTGAAAGTCATTATTACTCAGTGCATATTGTGCACGACAATCCATTTTCAATTGTTTTAACTGTGAGTACATATTTTTGCGCGTACTGATTGTTTGTTATTTATTATCAGTCTGATTGAATTTAATAACCCAATTCTTGAGAAAAGCTATTCAATATCTCGGTATCTACCTTAGAAGTGGAGTACAAACGGGCAAATCCGCGAAGAGATTAATGTAAAAATAAAATGTTATTATAAAAAATTTAATTGTGGTGCCAGAATAGAGAGCACATTATTCGTTGATCACTTCGAGCTATTTAAAAATACGTAAACAATGTTTTGTGACCATGGACCTAAAAAAAAAGGCGGACGGAATCTTGCTAAGAAAGAATTGAAGCACCTTAATGGCGGCGGCGTAACTATGTGTGAATATGAAATGGCTGACCGGCACGCACACATTCACACCATAGTAAGCCGGCCGGTTCGTACGTATACGCGGTGGCTTACTATGGGTGCTTCACTTTTTAGTTTCAGTGATGGTGTCCGCCTTTTTTTAGGTCCATGTTTGTGACATTAAATCTTACTTTCTCTGAAACATGACCACTGGATCTTCATACAGATCCGTGAGATCTATCCGACGACCTCCTTCTAACACTTCAGGTGTCTTCTTACAGCATAGCCACCCCATATGTGAGTAGAAGAGCCCCCTCTCGGCATTGTGAGGGTCAGCGTCTGTATCTGCATATTTATGGTGTGTGCGATGATCTCTTGCCCATTCGAAAATACAATCCTGTATTAAAAATGCGATAAATACAAAGATCGAGAAGCTCGATGGCGTCGCTGTGTGTCGCACACTAATATGAACACGCAAGTCAAGCGACGTCGACCCTAGCCATCGTCTGGATGGGTTTCGTTACCTCGAGCTTCTCCGTGCTTCGGAGGGCCCGTTATGCCGTGTCGCTCCCGGCTGTTGTCAATAGATGACAGTCGTGAAGTCAAGTTGGTGCGGCCTTCGGGGATTATGGGTTGATATGATGATATACAAAGATTATGTTTAAAGCTAGTTAAACACAATTTCAAAATTTTCTTTTGTGTAAAGAAAATGCTCGTCCCGGTCCTTGGAGGAAGCGATGCGGTTCATAGATTATAGACATACCGACTAAAACATCTCTATTTGCTAAAATTCTTGTAAAATATATGTCTAAAACAACCGGGTGAAGAATGATATACAAACTTCAGTCAACAGTTCCTCACAATCTTAAATTTAAAAAAAAATTGCATTTTATAAAAAAAACTTGAAGATAAAAATTCAAGCAGTTTAACCATAAACCTACTTTATTAATGCCTAATTAAAAACACCAACCTGAAATCCCATAGTCTGCCAAATCATGAGCAATGTCCTAAGAGGGGTTCTCGCCTTGTAACTCCTGTGTGTCCACAAACGATGAGATCCAGCGCCAATTCCAATAGCACACATTAAGTGGACGACGAAAGCTGATAAAATTATTATAAAATATTAAATACTAGCTGTTATCCACGGCTTCGCCCGCGTAAAAATTAACCTATGTTGGGCTCTGTACCCCTGACAATATGTATACAAATTTTCGTAATGATCGGCTGCTTAGTTAAGCGTGGAGGAATGACAATCTCACTTTCTCATTTATAATATTAGTATGAAGGATCGTCAGACAACAAGAGGATTGCATAAAATCGTTGGATTCGTCCTTATTGGTTTATGTGAAGATTGTCATGTCACTGAAATTTAGCTTTAGTTAAAAATGCAGACTTTTTGTCAAGATGTAATAGATCAGATATTTTTCACCTCACAAGCTCGGAAAGAATGTGTTTGTCATTCGAAATCTGAGCGCAGAAGTGCATTTTGTGCCCTACCGTGGAAAGAATTTTTAAAATTCGAACCTTTCTATTCTATATGTTTTTATACCGCCAGTCCTCTGAATATGCATTAATACTTATTTCATGCCAGTTTGCCAACCTTATTTTTAGAATAATCGAACTGGCCAGCACGAAACCGCATGAAAAAAAAAAACACTTATTTAATATATTATTTGCTTTTTTCTTGCACCTAGCATTTTCCTCGCTGTAGTGAGGTGAAAAGTTGTGTGTTTCGCTCGGCAGCAAAGTTATTCTGCGTCTCGTACCTTTAAAACCCTCGCTACGCTCAGGATTCAATCCGAGAATCCTTCGCTAGCTCAGGTTTCAATATAAGTACTCGCGCCAAAAAACAACTTTGCAGCCTTGCATAACTAATAATTATTTCTCTTTTTAATGCCTTTTTGATTGCGAGTATCAGACTGCGAGCAGACAGGATAATTTTGTCGCGAAGAAAACCTAATACAAAATGTTGTCATAATGGATAGGTACGTTGTGTGCTGCTATACTTAATTTATTTTTATAACTAATTTAGGTTTAGCAAACCATATCAGAGCTAACAAAAAAATATTAATTAATTAGCTACGTCTCCGTCATCGGAATCGATATGAATAAATTAATTTTTAACATGAAAATCAAATTAACTTACCAAATACATTAGTCTGCCATTTCGCTGATGTGAACACTAAGTAGACTCCATACAAAGAAGCAGCGTGTAAGTACAAGAACCAGATTATGTTAAACCATACATATTCGTATTTTCTTGGCCTTGCTTTCTTTAGAACAGACACATCTTTATCTAGTCCGAGATCAGGAGTTTGGGTTTCGCTCTCAAATAAAACCCCACTAACGATTGGGTCCACTGCTAATGGTGGCATTATCTGAAAATAATATTAGGTAGGTAATGTAAAATAAGATTATATTATCGGGAGAGTAGCGTTAAGAATAGGAACTATTTTGCAGCAGCATGAATTTCTCAGTGCTTTTTATCCTTGAGCCTTCTTAATAACAAAAAATTGCAGTAAATTTCGGATCATTAAAATTTATTTTATCACCTATCAGAAATATCCTATCAAAAATAAAATAATTTTTATTCTTATGCTGCTTTTTATTAAAAAAAGATGGCTATTTTTTCATGAAAAATCCAGAGTCGACACAAACTTCTTCAGTGCTGTTTGAACCGGCTTTTTATGGGCATAATTTTTTTTTACTATAAGGCTCTCAAAATCATTGTGGTATCGAGAAAATAATATTTCAATTTCAATAGATAACTTCTTATACAAACTAGTATGATATCCCAGTAGCTAAAGAGAAAATAAAAGGATTTTTTTATGTAGATACATATGAAGCCTATTCAAAACGAACATAAGAAGTTTTATAGATATTAGGGTTTATTAAATTAGTTGTAAAATGTTATAGAGTTCTGATGAATACTAAACATTATACTTACGGACTTCTAGGAGTCCGTAGACCACAGGTTACGGAATAAAGCACAAATAAAAAAATAATAGAAATATAGGTCCTATTTATAGCGTGTCTTCGGTATCCACTTCTCTCTAGTGGACTAGACATTAAAACCGAAAAATCCTTTATTTTATACCTGAATTAAAACAATGTCAAATTACGTGAACCAAACTATAGGCCATCAGGTCAATCAATTTGGTTTATGTGAGCGTTGTTGTGTAATTTCATTGTAGTCAAATAGTTACTTGTTACAATTACAAAGTTAAATTAATCTTTAATTAATGAGAGGCCTTAAATGTATACGAATAGATGACCAACAGATTTGATATCCATAAACAAATGAAATTAAAATATTATTTTTATATGAACAAATGAAGGAAATGTTTAACAACGTACATACGTAATCCGAAGGGAAAATCAGATTTTTGTTAAGGTAGGTCACACACATCGTCACACGTCTTTCGAAATAGAATAGTATAGTTTACACCTCTATTTATAGAGTTCATGATATGATTTTATGAGTTCTTTTTCATCATTTCATTATTTTTTACTATTAACAGGAAGCGACTAGGTACTTCTTACCACTATGGGTCCTATTTTTGGCATCAGATACGCGGTTACTATTAATGAATTGGTCGCTGCAGCGAAGTATTCTATCAAACGTGTCGTTTACCAAAAACTGTCGACGCACCAACAGCGACCAATTCCTATTAAGAATTAAACGAGCAAGCATATTGTAGAGTTTACTGTATATATCTGACGTAAAAACTTAACCTACATTGCATATTGTACAAAATCTGGTACATTATATACCTACATATTATTACATACATGTTGTAATTGTTATGTCTAGACACTATATAGAACCATGGCTATTTATAAATTCAAAATGTCGAACTGTTGGACGTTTGAATACGTTGCTGCAATTTCCAGACAGCTTTAAACATATGCTATGTCGGTTGTCGGTTCAAACGTCGGCCACAGATTGAGTAGGGCAGGATGAATTCTGTCGCTTAATTTCCGATTCGAAACCCAATCACCTGAATATAATTAGACTTTACGGCACGGTATATTGTGAAATAGCGGACGCTTGTGGCATTACCCGCGCCATTCTGTAGTTTCCTATATCATGGGGACTCTAACTAAGTTTGTAAGCCTCGTGAAAAATTTGCTTTATTTAGGAGGACAAACAGACAGGTGTGGATAATTTAGGTGATGACCACAGACATTCTTTTTCTCATTTTTACTGGCCTGTGTAGAAATCCTTTAAGCCAAGGCGTATTCTTGTCTTCTGTCTTAATATTATGTAGTCTCAACTTAATACACAGTCTCTGACTCTGAATCAAGACATCCCAAAGAAGGCGTAATGACCACATACAATAATTTATTAAGTCAAGGAAATCATTGAGTCTGGTGCAAGGTTACCTTCAATTGTTAATTCGACTTTCAAAGGGACAACGGTTGCGTTTGTGCAATTACAAATGTCAAAGGTAACCGATATGAATTTGACGTTTGACAATTATTTGTTGACGTATTTTCTGGGAATACTCATAGTATTCACAATTGTATGTTACTTTAGTGAGTACACACTAAACCACGATGTGCGCCGAGACGTCTCCCTTCCACGGTCTGTACCATGAAACGAAATTCAGAAAATTCGTTGAATTCTAACAAGTTTTGAACCTTATTCTGACTAGTGTTATCTTTTTTGACAGGACTGTTTCACAGTCAGGACAGGACTGAAGGATGGACACTTTCATAGTTGCCCCCCCCCCCCCCCCCCTGGTTTACCCCAAGGGCGCATTTAGAAAATTAAAACTTTCCATGGGATGACTTTTTGCGATGCGTTGTGCGATGACGTAGATTCTAGCAGCAGCGGTGCGGCGCCGTCGCATTGTAGTTCTGTGTACAAGTCCTAAATATCCTCATCTGCTTAGCATTGTACCTACGTACGACAAAAGACAAGTAGTAATGTGAATGTAGGCTTATGTAAAGAAGGGCATAAACTGCGTGTTGTCGAGTTCGTGTCGTAAACATGTTTGAATGGAGAGTGTTCCGGCAACTGGAGCGTTAAAAGGAGATTTTATTTTGAAGAGCTTTTAGGGACCATCGAGTTTTCACTTGAACGGGGATCCTTGTATGCATATCGGTCGGATAGTAATGGGTTTTCTTGGACTCCATTAGGTTATAAATTGTTTTGATTCAAATTAATACAGAAAATGGCAAACAAAAAACTGACAGGATTACTAGCGGTCTGATGCGATCGGATGTTGTTCCATAATTGTCTAATTACTACTGAAGAACGTTTAATACCTATATAATATCTCTGTAGATACCTATACAAATAAAAGATGAGATTTGATTGTCAGAAAGGCAAGAAAGGAGTTTCATTCATACAATTAAATATTTTACTCAAAAAAATATTTTTAACGTTTTTAGTCAAATGATTTACAATTTTCAATAACATTATAAATTAAAACGCAAATTTTTTGATGAACAAAAGATTATGTTCGCAATTTGGTCGCCAAGTAGAAATTTCGTCGGGCGCATTTAAATAAAATTGAATGAATACTATTGATTTACATATTAAATTATAATTGTTTTGCAAATAAGGACAGGGATACATTACCTACTTTGACAATCCATGTTAATTATATTCCGTTCCTATATACGATTTCCAGAGGAGCCCGATGACGTCGCTGTATGTCGCACTCTAATATGAACACGCAAGTTAAGCGACGTCGACCCTAGCCAGCTTTTTGATGGACAAAATAAAATTTCTCTTATTAATACCTATGTAAGTCTTATTAATAAGAAATTACAAATAGACAGTTTAAATAAATGAATATATAGGGACAAATTACACAGATTGAGCTAGCCCCAAAGTACGTTCGAGATGTGTGTTATGGGATAGTAACTCAACGATACTATATTATATAACAAATACATATATAGATGAACGTCCAAGACCCGAGGCCAATCAGAATAGTTCGTTTTTCATTATAACCCGACCGAGATTCGAACCCGGGACTTGCTGGGTGGCGGGTCGGCGGCGGCGCGGCGCTGGTAACCACGCCACGGAGATCGTCAAATCATTTATAATATTAATTATTATTTGGTTATATGGACCCCCCTAATTTTAATGTATTAGAAAATGGAATAACCCTAGAAAGAAGCAGAACCGGAGAAAAAATATTAAAATCGAGGATTTTTGCTACCGTCTTTCTTCGGGATGTCTACCCTTAACAATATGTTTACAATATTTCATAATGATCGGCTGCTTAGTCAAGCTTTGAAGGAATAACAAACAAACAAACATATAAACAAACTCACTTTCTCATATTTTTAAATATTAGTATGATAAGACTACAGAAGACAAGAATACGCCTTGGCTTAAAGGATTTATATCCAAACTAATAAATAAAATAAAAAAAGTTAAAATCGGAAAGCGAAGCCTCGTTTAACGTGCACTGTGCACAATTTGAGCAGAATCGCTACCGATTACCAGTATTGTGGTTGTAAATGGTTTCCGATCTTTAAAAACGATTTGATTGTGCGGTCGCCAATTGAAATACGGATATGTACGGTCAGTTCACGGGAAATTTAGATTGAATTCTGCCATTCAGCCTCGCTCTAGTTTTGTATCTGAAGTCCACAAAGATCGCTTTATTAAATTTCTTTTGTTTTCTGTTTTTAATCTATTTCTTGAGTTGAATTTTCCAAGTCGGAAAAGAAACGTACTAAAGCTTGCTTGTTTGCCTGTGGTAAGTCATAAAATGAAGAAAATAATATTTAAACTGTGTATCTGATCTGAGATGTGATCAACCTACCTACCCCTAAAGGTAAGACCGCACTAGGCGTCACGACACAGCAGCGGCGCGGCGCATTAAAATATTCTTAGAAATTGTATGAGCTAAACCGCACTACAGCGCGACGCGCCGGTTTAGCTCATACAATTTTCTATTTCGCTATGTCGCGTCGCGTAGATACGCCTAGTGCGTTTCGACCTTAACTGACAATTTTCATCAATCCTGATTTGAATTTTGTTATTATGAATAAGACGGTAGACGGTCATTATAGAAACACTGTAAGAACCCTGAATCAATCACCTTCTTTAGTTATCCCACAGTGGTATCGTAACAGCAGAGTTTCAGAGTAACACTCTTTCTGTACAATAAACTATCAAACTAAAAAAGCCTTAAATAGGATGTTGGAGTTTTTCTAGTTAAAAACTTCCTTCGATTGAAGAAAGACCTCCTTGTCAATTTTGGAGGAGAATTAAATGAAGTGTGAAAGAGAAAACAAGTTTTGGTTAAACCTTGGCTGATCCTTGCTTATTAGTAAGGGTACATGTCCATTTTTCTTAATAGCCTGTACTTCACCATCACCTCAATTCTAAAACTCATTATGCAAGTTGTGCAGCGGTCAATTACAAAGTCTGACAACAATGGAATCCAGTACGGAATCAATTTAGAGCTATATTGCTTGCTTGTACATAGTTTCTGAACTATTTATGCCTGAGCACTTCAGACAAAATAATAATTTGAATGCAATGGTAAATTAATGTTGTATCGGATCATTTACTACTGCGTCATTAATTATATTTATCAAAGGTTTGTTAAGATGCTTATTTATAACTAGCTTTTGCCCGTGGCTTCGGTTGGGCAAATTGTGAGTGACATAGAATCTTGCTTGATCGACTTAATTTGAGAAAAACAGCGCTCAAAAAAGTCTATGCATTGTTAGGATTTGGCAATTGGACCGTCATGCAACGCCATCTACAGTAGAATATAATAGTAATATGTTTTTTTTGATATCCCATTGGAATGATCATAAAAATATTTTTTTCTTTGTGACATTCAATTCAATTCAATTCATTTATTCGCTTAATGTAGGTTACAGTAGTTGTTACATAATTCCAAATAGTTCCAATACATTTGCCTTACAAGTCAGGCATGCAAATATATTTAAATAAGTAATAATAATATATTTAACTATACAATTAATTATTCAATAAAAAAAGTATATCAATTACAAAATAAATAAAAAAATACATTATTATGTCAGCAAAAACCAATTGATGAGTTATTGTAAGCAAGAAATTCAGCGACAGAATAAAATTTTTTTTTCAAGCAGCCACTTTTTTAATCTATAAGAGAACTATCTTAGCGGTAACGATTGAATATCCGTCGGAATACCATTGTAAACTTTACCACACATTGCATAACTATTTTTCTTAAAAAGTGTAGTCTTTGGGGCCGTGGATAAGACTATTCTGTCTGGATTTCTCGTGCATCTGGGATAAATGTCACGTGCTCGTTTAAAGAGTATCGGATTACTTTTTACAAAATATGCTAATTCGAAGATGTATAGACCTGGCAAAGTGAGTAATCCCAATTTCCTGAACAGTGGCTTACAGGACTCCCATGGTTTGACTCCACATATCGCTCGGATACATTTTTTTGTGCGATAAATGCCCGCTGGATGTTTGTTGAATTACCCCAAAGCAGCAATCCATATCTTAAAGTAGAAGTGATATAACCACCACCTTAATTTATATAAGACATATACATAACGGTTTAATTTATTGCAAACTTTCTCAACATGTGCTTTCCAATTACAATGCTCATCAAGAATCAGTCCTAAAAATTCAGTTTGTTGAGAGATTGTAATCAATCTTCTATGTAATCCTGACAATAGGTATGTAAATGTAATACAAATTTCTACAATGATCGACTGTATAGTCAAAGCTCAAGTCATTTTCATTTTCTCACTATTCCTTCCTTCCTTGTAAACGGGATAGGCAATCACAGGCCCCTATTGCTGATGTTCATAGGCACCGCTAACCATATTTGCCTGCTTGTTTGTCTATCGTACCTAAATTAAAAAAAAACTAAAAGTAATTTCAATTATTTTTCTGTGGTAAGTCATCACAATAACATAGTATCTTCCTGATAAATGTTCACACCACAATGACGAAAAACAACGCTGTTGTTGAAGATATTACATGTTACATGACATTTCAGCAATCCATCTATACTAATATTACAAAGAGGAAAGATTTGATTGTTTGTTTGTTTGAATTGAATATGCTTCGAAACTACTGAACCGATTTCAAAAATTCTTCCACCAGTAGAAAGCTACATTATCAGGGAGTGACATAGGCTATAGCTTTTCCCGAAATTCCATGTGGTTCCCACGGGAATGGGTCCGGAACTTCATGCGGACGAAGTCGCGGGCAAAAAAGCTAGTGTAGAATATAGATAACAAGAATATTTACACGACTGAAGCAGACTTCCAATGTAGTATCTAGAAAGCGCTTCCTACGTTGTTGCAGGCGCTTAAAGTTTTAACAATCAGATTATCCTCGGCTTTGGACTTGCTAATGATTTTGGTTCTGCCGCTGAATATAAGCGAAAGCGCTGATTTAGCTGAGAATAATTGCTTTTGTAATTACGTTTAGTCAATAAAAAATAACAAAGCCAAACAAAAGACTATTCGACCAAGCCACAGTACTGTATTTTAATATATGTATATGTCGAAATAGTACAGTACAGTAGGCTATTTTCGAACGAACGCTTCATTTTGGACTTCGGTAAACCATACGCTGTCTGCATATCAATCAAGACATCTAAATAGTCTCACAGGATTACCGTATTATTAATACATATTATTGATGAGCAGCATGGTTTCCTTAGGAAGAGGTCTACAGTATCGAATCTTTTAATATCCAACGAATTCATATCGGACAATATGGAAAATAATTACCAGGTAGACATAATTTATACTGACTACCAGAAATGTTTTGATCGCATAGATCACAATGTTCTACTGGAGAAACTCTGGTCTGCAGGCGTTCATGGTGATTTACTTAGGTGGTTTGCCTCTTATATAGATAACCGTAGTCAAGCAGTAGTTCTACGGGGCTATCTGTCTGCTTGGTTACCTGTGCCATCTGGTGTACCTCAGGGTTCGATTTTAGGGCCGCTTCTGTTCACAATTTTCGTAATGGACATTAAAACCTGTTTTCTGAATAGTAAAATTCTGCTATTTGCAGATGACATGAAAATTCTTAAGGTCATAAAAGACACTAATGATTCAAAGTTACTTCAAGACGACTTAATTAGATTTGAAAATTACTGCCACCAAAATAAGCTAGATTTGAATGTGTCAAAATGTTACTGTATGACTTATACTCGGAAATTTAATATTGTAAGGACTAGCTATGATTTATTTGGAAGCAACCTCAGTAGGGTGCATCAAATAAAAGACTTAGGTGTTATACATGATAGCAAACTTTTATTCGATGAGCATATTGACCATATAATTAATAAGGCGTCTAAATCATTAGGATTCATTATGAGAATGGCAGGTGACTTCAGGAATATGAGTTCTATTAAAATACTTTATTGCTCTTATGTGCGTAGCCATCTGGAATACGCATCGCAAGTGTGGAACCCATATTCGTATTGAAAGGGTTCAGCGAAGATTTCTGCGATTTTTGGACTTTAAATTCAAACTCCACCTGGAAAATTACGATCAACGTTGTAAGCGACTGCATTTTCTACCATTATATATTCGACGCGAAATTTCGGACGCATGCTATGTGAGTGGCATTGCTAATGGTAACATCGATTGTCCGGAATTGCTGGGTAAACTCTCATTGCGCACTGGTACGCTCGGCCTGCGGACTCGCCCTTTGCTATACATTCCAGTTGTTTCTACCAATTATAGACAAAACTCGTTCTTGATTAGGGGTTGTAACACTTATAACAAATATATGATGTCTTTTGGCTTTGATGTTTTTGCAACTAGCGCCTCGACCGTCAGGCGTATGGTTGCTAATTCATTTTTTAAACCGCATTAATGTTTACTTTTTGTTTTCTTTTTTGATTTTCACTGTTTAACTCTTTAATTCTATTCAAACTACCTTCGCTATTTGAGCAAGGAATAACTATTTTCTCTTTTATATAACTACGAAGATTTGTTATTAGCACTTAGTCATAATTAAGTTGTATCCTTATGTTAATACGCTGTAAATCTTCTGAAAAAAATAATAATAATAATAATAATAACCCCCCCAGGGAATGAACCTTGTCGCGGTGGGGGGGCTTAAGAGGAGCAGGCACATTCTTAGGTCAGCACAACTCGACCAAACACCCCTTATGGGAGGTACTAACATGAAAATTTCATAACACCCGAAATACCCTCCTCGAACCAATCATTCCCAAACAACAACCCCCAACATGGAGCCAAGTAAGAGAAAATATGATTTGCGGTCGCTGCCCGGGGGTCGCCGGGGCACACCTGGAGCCGGTGCTGGGTGTCTCAGTATACGAATCACCGGTGACGAGGCGTTGAGCAGGCGGACGCCCGTCACACAAGATGCTACAGCCGATCGTCGGGAGTTGAGCAGGCGGACTCACGGCGACGAAGCTACAGCCGAATCAATATCGGGCGATGATACAATTTCTTTGTTTTCCTCCATCCCATCGACTCGCCCATCTTATATGACAAGAAGCAGAACCTTGTCCACTGTTAGCTCACTCGACGCTGTTGTGCAAGATGTCAACCTTGACTGTGAACCTGCACCCACGTCGAGTCAACCTGGTAAGCGCAAGCGATGGACAACAGAAATGAATAAATTCATCTTGCGCACTTACTTGCAACTAACTGCTGTAGATACAGACACCCGGACATATCTCGAACCTCTACACGTAAAATTTATGGAAAAATATCCCGATATGGATGTTGGCCGGCAGAGAATAGGCGACCAACGTAGAGCCATTGTTCGCAATAGACTACTCCCAAAAGATGTAATAGACCAAATTCATAAAGAAGTACAAGAAGAATTTAATTTACTAAAAGCCCAAACCCAAAATAACGGTTCACTTACACAATCACACTCAAATAACACTATTGAAACACAGAACATAGGATCACAACCTATTAATAAAAATACAGGAGCTCGAATGAAATGGACTAATGAACATAACGAAGCCATAATGCGATCATATTACAGAATAACTCATTTAGAGACAAACAGAACTGCATACCGAAAACCACTACGCGAAGATTTCATCAAAACATTCCCCGCTTTGTCACATTTAAGTGAACAAAGAATAGCTGATCAAAGACGAGCAATAGTAAATAACAAATATATTAGTGAACATAGATTAGATGCCTTAAAAACAGAAATAACTAAACTACTTGAACTAAATAGCAACAACCAGACACTTACAACAACGAATATTGAGAATGACAATGAGACTTACACACATAATGACGTCTCACTTGAGTTGAACAATATACTACTAGAGCAGACAGAAGATACATTAAACACACACATACATACTGAATACACGGACCAAGAAAGACAACCACAAATAGATGAGACATTTGAACAAGCATTGCGACATTTCCAAGGCACTAATCCCACCAGTAGGACACACATTCCTAAACAAAAACAATCTAAAAAGTTTGCCAGAATTGTAAATTACCTTAACGAAACGACAATTCCTGAAATAGTTAACAATAGCACCGACTTTGAAACACTCCAAACTGTTATATATTGTGCAGCATGGACCGCTGCTAAAATAAATGGTTCAAAAATTACACTGGAACCGATTGAAAGATCTCGCTTAAACCAAAGGGAATATAAACCTAATTGGCAGAGACGATTAGAACGCAAAATCGAAGATTTAAGAACTAAAATAGGCCGAATCACACAATTTATTAATGGCCGAACAAATATTAATATGACTAGACGCATTCATAAAATAATTGAACAATATAAAATACATACAATTCACGAGGAACCCAACACACAACTCGCACACACTTTAGACACACTCAAACAGAAACTAGCAGTACTGTCTGGTCGATTAAACCGATATAAAACATGTACTCAAAGGAAACGACAGAACAACAAATTCAGCAGTAATGAAAAACAGTTTTATCGCAGTATCAGAGAAGCAGCCACGAATACACAGGATAGTAACCCTAATGATAACATAAATAATAGACCTGACGTAAACGACCTACAAGACTTTTGGAGTGGAATATGGCAACAACCAATTCTACATAACAACCAAGCAGACTGGATCACTGAAGAAACAAACCACAATCAAAGAACACAACCTATGAATTATGACCAAATTTCAACAGATACGTTTAATAAAGTAATAAACAAATTGCATAATTGGAAAGCTCCAGGGTCAGATTTCATCCATAGTTATTGGTATAAAAAATTAACTAACACTCACTCTTATCTACTTAATTTCATTAATAAATTCATGGAAAACCCTACAACTTTGCCTACTTATTTAACATCAGGAACCACCTACATGATACCGAAAGATCGTAACGACCTCACTAATCCTGCAAAATACAGACCGATTACATGTTTGCAAACACTCTATAAAATTATAACATCATGTGTAGCTGAAATAATGTACAAACATATTAATGACAATGACATCTTAGCTGAACAACAAAAAGGGTGTAGGAAATTCTCCCAGGGGTGTAAAGAGCAGTTAATAATAGATTCTGTGATATTACGGAAAGTACAAAAAACTAGATCCAATTTATTTTCAATGTATATTGATTATAAGAAAGCTTATGATTCAGTCCCTCACTCTTGGTTAATTAAAATATTAGAAATATACAAGATCCACCCGAAAATTATAGAATTCTTAGAAATCACCATGACGAACTGGACAACTAGACTTAGGCTTCTCACTCCCACTGACACCATAGAAACTAATATAATCAAAATACAACGAGGTATCTTTCAAGGCGACGCGTTGAGCCCACTCTGGTTCTGCCTGGCTTTAAACCCCCTTTCTCATCAACTTAACTCTACTTTATCGGGATATAGTTTGCAATATACTGAGACTGACGAACGGACTGACATTGAAGAAAACATTGTAAGCCATCTACTTTATATGGACGATATCAAAATATATGCTGATAGCGAAGAGAAACTAAACCAGTTAGCACATCTGACGGAACAATTTAGTGAAGACATTCGAATGGAATTCGGCATCGACAAATGTAAGATCAATTCAATTAAAGCTGGACGTAACTACCAACATAATTATACATTAGAGACAGGAGATCAAATAGAAGCATTAGAAGAAAAACAGACTTACAAATACTTAGGATACAATCAATCACGATTAATACAATATAAAGATACGAAACAAAAACTTAAACAACAATTTAAACACAGACTAAACACTATTCTAAAAACACAATTAAATTCAAGAAATATTGTAAAAGCTATAAATACTTTTGCAATTCCTATATTAACATATTCATTTGGCATAATTAGCTGGAGTAAATCTGACCTTAAATCATTACAAAGACTGATAAATACAACAATGACAAAACACCGCAAACACCACCCAAGATCTTGCCTACAGAGGTTGACCCTACCGAGAAAGGAAGGAGGCCGAGGAATCATCGATATCACAAATCTACACAATAAACAAATCACAACGCTACGCCAATACTTCTTAAACAGAACAGAATCATCCATATTACACAAAGCAATAACCCGGAATGACAATAAATTAACTCCTCTTAACCTACAAGATGCAACAGTACAAAATAACGAAAAACTGACTGACAATAAAACTAAAATCAAGGAATGGACTGATAAGCAATTACATGGACGACACCGTCATGATTTATGCCAACCTAACGTCGACAAAGATGCGTCGAACGCATGGCTAAATCGTGGAGAGCTGTTTCCAGAGACGGAAGGATTCATGATCGCTATACAGGACCAAGTAATAGAGACCAGAAATTATCAAAAATATATTATTAAAAATATAGCCTCAGACCGTTGTAGAAAGTGTAATAGTGCTCCTGAAACAATTCAACATATAACAGGCGCATGCAAAACAATAGTTCAGACAGATTACAAACACAGGCATGATCAGGTTGCCAATATAATTCATCAAAAGCTAGCATTTAAAAACAAACTGATTGAATCAATACAGCCTTATTATAAATATAACCCTGACTCCGTGTTAGAAAATACTACAACCAAACTGTATTTTGATAGAGCTATCCTTACAGACCGAACCGTACATTATAATAGACCAGATATCACTTTAGTCGACAAAATCAATAGAACCGGATTCCTGATCGATATTGCCGTCCCAAATACACACAATTTACAATCAACTATAGCCGAAAAACTGACAAAATACATTGATCTAAAAGAAGAAATAACTCGTCTCTGGCGCCTGCAAAAAGTAACAATAGTGCCCGTCGTCGTTTCCACAACAGCAGTAATACCAAAACAATTACACGAATCATTACGGACACTGGACCTACCACCTAACACCTACAATCTCATACAAAAAGCAATAGTACTGAACACATGCCGTATAGTTAGAAAATTTCTACAAACAGACAGACAAACAGACGACCATAATCAACCACTCACACAAACAACCTCAAGTCCAATCTGAACAAAACCAATAAATCCTTTGGTGCACACTTGGCTTTGGCCCGTGTGCATTAATTTACCGGCAATAAGCCGAGAAACACAAAAGTGTATTTAAAAATAATAATAATAATAATATTATACCTAAGCCTAAACTGTCCCACTGCTGGACAAAGGTCGCCTCTTTTCATGAGTTCCTATGGGTATGAAATGGTTTGGACTACTTTGGACGTGAAAAGCCACCACGCTTGTCCAATTTGGGTTGGTTCATGAGGTACAGTATGTAGGTGGGGGTTTTATATTTAGTCGTATAAAAAATATAAGTAATTCGTAAGATGCTTAAAGAAAATCTATCTAAAGAAAATCTATCTATCCGTTTAAAGAAAATAATATCGATATCAGGCGCAGGCATACACGTTGCACCGGTGCCTTCGAAATCGGTCTCATATTAATCTATACAAATGTATAGATTAATATGAGACCGATGTGTGTGAGTGGTGCTGCCCAAATGGGCAGCACCACTCGCGACCTGCTGATCTTGTCTGATGATGTCAGTTCACATTGTCGATCACCATTTGATTTTTGTCGATGTGATTATCTGTCCATCTTGTAGGCTGGCGTCCTACGCTGCGCTTTCCGGTACGCGGTCGCCACCCTCTTGCCCCACCGGCCATCGGTTCTGCGCGTTATGTGCCCTGCCCACTGCCACGTCAGCTTGCTGATCTGTCGGATGGCCTAAGGAAAGTAGCATGAAGCCGCTGGATGCAGGCCGCTGCCAGCAGGTCGTATTGGAGGCGTTCGGGGGAGGCATATGTCCGGCAGTGGACTTCTTGTGGCCGAGATGATGATGATGATTTTCTCTCGATTTTAATTGGATAAAGTTGCCCTACTGTATTGATATTGTGACAAGGATTTCGGGTAAACAATTGTGTTTTAAGAAATAATATTACGCTCTATTTGACCAGATGAAGACAAATGAGCGGAACAGCGTTTGTGAAGCCCGCGATCCAACGGTTTTGCAACAAAAGCCCTTTTTAAAATCCTCTCCTCCGCCCCATCCCTAATCCGAAGTCGGCGGATCGCGTAGATTGGCTCCATAACTTTTTCAAAACAAATTTGCATGTTTCTGGGGTGTTCTGATCTATTACGTAAACAACAAGTGTGCAGATATTATTACCAAAGTGTATAAAGACTCGTGTTTCTTATAAACTTTTTTTAAAGAATGGAAGATCATAATTGAGCCATTTGTGTATACAATTTAATGATTGAAATAATTTTAATCCAGTTGAAATAATTTCAGTTATAATATATTTATTGTAAAAAGGTTTATTTTAAAAGTGGATATATGAATTAATGTGACATTAATAGTCACATTAATTCATATTATCTACGTATATACATATTTGTCTGAGGTATGCTCGTGTTATGGTACCTACCTACTTATTTTTATAGTTCTTACACTGATAAATGTCAATTTTATTAACATCTGTCATTATTACAATAATTTATAAGATACTTGCTACCAAATCTAATAAAAATCCATGAAAGTTTGTTTCTTTAAAGACAAACTGGTTTCTAGAAGTGTACTTTGTCGTTTAACGGACAATTTCCTAGATATATGGTAGCACAATTGGACTCTAACTATTGAAAGGGCTGTCTCACAAAAAGTTTTCGAAGAAGTCCAATCCATTTCAGAATTACATCTCGCCGTCCCATAAGGATTGAATGGGCCGAGTGTCGGGGTGACGGAATCGGGGGGTTACAATCCAACAAATTTGAAATTTCGACAACGTTCGATTCTCAAAATATTAGATTTTGAAGGAAATAAAAATTGTTTATTTGGTTACATTTTAAAAGTACACAATACAAGTTACATAATTAAATAACCAAAAGGGCCTCTGCTCAGCATGTGTCAGACCATACGATGATCCACGACGCTGGTCTTCCGCGGTATTGAAGATCCAAAAACATGGTTGCAGAGTAATTATGATAGATAGTGATAATGTTCATATTACATTTAAGTAAACAAAATAATGTATTGGACCATTCGATTATAAGTGACACAACTTATAATTTCTGACACCTACTTTACGGTAAAGTCACAATACACAGAAATTTTGGTTTAGCACACCTCCTCCAAAGATGCGATAACATAAAATATGCACACGAGTAATAGTCCGCAATATTCAGAAATTCCTATTTGATTTAATTAAATAGAAATAAAATAACATATTCATTGTTACTAGGAATAGGCCGTATAGGTATACTTTGGTTTTTGTAAAAAATATCACTATGAAGAGGGGACACTCCTACTAAAGGCTTACGATAAACTTAACAGAAGAGCTCCCAACCCTTGTAAACAAACCTTCAGAAATAATAATGATTTTTTTAAAATTATTTTCGTTGAATAAACGTATGAAGGAAATATTACGGATTTTATTCATTATTACATTCAGAGGTAGTGTAGGTAGAGCTGATATGTTGAGCACTTGAGCGCTCTCAAAATGAAATTTCTCCCTTCTCTTGTAATAGACGTAAATAACCAGTAAGGATTAAGAACATATTACGTATTTATGTCAGTTATTAAGATTTCCCATTAACCTGCGACATAATACAAAATTAAATTTAAGAGCGCGCATTCCGTCCACTAATGCCGCCATTTGGACGAGAGTGATAGCTGGTAAACGTAGATGAAAAAGTAAAATAATGTTCTATTACGCATTAAAATAGACGATGAAGTGTATTTATATCGCTTTGTTAACATTTTAAATGTTGCTGTTTCGATAAATAACGAGTTGAGAAAAAAACGGCCGTTTTTGTTTGGAATGCACGCTCATAATACAGGTTATATTAATAGAAAAATAGAGTCCTATAGTAGGCAAACTGTAGTACAAACTGTCACTCAGGGTCCATCTCCACGAGCGAGAAAATGGCGACCTGTCCGAATGATAATCACCGCCATGAAATCGCCGTGTGGAGAGACGTTCTAAGACAATGTATAGAATTAGGCGGCACGACGAAATTATAGTCACTTAGCTCTACACACAGATGGTCCTTTAGAGACGATTTCACCAGTCCCTATCCTCAATATCTAATAATAATTCGAAGCACTACATATTACGTCTTATCATTAGGTCTTATGAATAATTGTTATTATAAAATACGCTGTTAACAAATACTTCTAAAACCAGTATCCACCGTAACAATGATTACATATATTACAAATTCCACATTTACTGTCTTTAGGCGTTTAATAAAATATCTTATGTTTTACTTAGACATCATTTTATTAATCGTTCAACCCTATATTTCACTTGCTTAATGTCCCTGTATCAGTTTAGTAACACTCTGTATTATAGTCATAAATCACAGCAAAGCAAATTGTTATCGAATGAGACAAGCCGGCAGGGTTCAGCGGGTCAGCTGGGGCTACGGACTGCTGACAAATAGAAATCTAACGGGGCGATACGGGAACTAAATAATTTTGTACCTGCTACTTTTGTTTTAAGAAATGTTGCTGCAACATTTTTTTAATGACAAACAGCAGACAATCAAGCAAGTGGGCCACTTGGTGGAGTGGTCACAGCCGCCTGTGAACATCAGCAATACCAGGGGTGTTGCCAATGCGTTGTCCGCTTAAAGAAGGGTAGAAAAGGATAGAAAAGTAGTTGGAAGTTCGAGACGCATTGCTGGTTCACGCCGATATTCTGTGAGAGGGGGCGGTACTTCTCGGTCAAGCTAGAAAGCTACTTCAAAATCTATCATGTCGGGTGAGGCGTCGCGTTTGGTTACCTCTAAAGAATGTTAATTGAAAGTTTATCAAGATAATACATATATGGATACAATATATAATATATTGCATACATATATACAATATATTATATATAAATTATATATTGTTTGTACGGAATCACTTTAGATTTATTTTGGATATATACATATGATAGCTTGTTTCTACTAGTATTTTGTTGGACTATAAAAGCTGTATCTACCTATAATTAATTTATACATTTTAATTGTGTTATCGATACCTCTGTAATCTTTCAATGTATTAATTGTTGGTAGATTAATAAAAAAAAAAATTCGTAAATTTTAAATAAAATCGAATGATTAAAAACATCAGGCTGTTGATATTATCTCAGTAGTGCTGCAACATGTAGAGCAAAATCTAACGACGTTCCTCTCTTTAAACCACAATCAATCTTGTACAAGACACATAGATTTTCACAAATGTATATGCTGTGCTATCGAAATGGATAATTCGCGGTCGCTGTGAAGAGCCAATAAATCTTCATTACATGATGTGAACTGCGCTGTCATGGCCGCAGCTATTGTAGCTCCGTTGTCGAACAAAATGTTTCATTGTTACCATTTATCATTCAATAGGATGACACTTTTAAATATTAGATTCAATGAGCATTAAATTGCCTACACCCTGATTTGGTCTATTACGTTGCAACTATATTTTATAGCGTAGAATCAGGTTTGATGTTTTGTAGATTTTTTTTATTACTTGTTACTTACTGCATTTCATTGCCATTTCCTTCAATTTTCTTTCTTTTGGGTCTGGTCAGTCTGTTAAGAATTGAGTTCGTTATATATATAATCCTACTAATAATTTATAGGCGAAAGTTATGTGTATGTTTGTTAATTCTTCACGCTCAAATGGCTGGGACATTATTTATGATATTTGGTATGCAGGTAGCTGATACCTGTGATTAACACATAGGGTACTTTTTATCCCGAAAAATACGGGATTCCCGTAGGAGTTCATCAAAAGTCTAATATAGATGGCGCTACTGTGCATAAATAAATACACGCAAACGAAGTTGAGCGGGTTCATTAGTGTATAATATGATTGATATTGAATATTCATTTTCAATGCTATCTAGTCTCGAACTAAGAAAATCTTATACTATGGGTACTATGTTAAATATCTGCGGACACGCTTTTGTCCACCGTTCCTGTCATTAATTTAATGTTATAATAATACTTACTGCCTACAACTTACTAAATTATTTACGTATAGTTAGTTGTAAAGTATCAAGATGTTTCACATTACTTTATAAAACTTATAATTTAATCATAAGAAAAATCAAGTTAAAAATTTATATGTTAAATTCTTTTTTTGCGAGTAATTATAATATTTATCACAATTGGTGTGAACATCTGTTTCGCATTATGTCGAGGATTACATTTGTGATTGTAAACTCTGAATCCTTTTAATATTTAATGTGATAAAGGGTTCCGAGTGACGACAAAAAGGGCCGATTAACAGTCACAATCGTACGTTTTAATGAGTTTTGACGAATGGTTTTAGGTGTAAATGAAAGGAATGACATGAGTCGATACAAATACAATGCGTCCGTGTTGCTCGGTGACGAGGCTGTTCCGCTGGGCCCCGAGCAGAGGGGCGCTATCGGACGATCACTGGCGCATTTTTGTTAATAGCGCCCAATTGCAATTTGGCCCAAGCTATGAGGGATGCATTTTAATATTGCTACTGCTCTTGGTATTAAATTCGTTGTGAGTTCTTTCTGGGACAGCTATCTCCCCCGGGACGTCAATAAGCTTTATTACTTATTGTCAATCTGAGGTCGTCGTTATTGATCCTGTTTACAGAAGACACAAAAAGGTGGGAATGTGTGGTGGGGTTTTTTCCGATAATATTTTGGTATAAGTTACATGTACTTTTTGTGTAAAAAAGTGTTATTTTGACATTACACTTTGAATAACAATGTGCGTCTACTCTGTGATTATAACAGTTTATAACTATTGTACGATCAGAAAGTTTTTTTTCTGCCGAATTAATATGAAAAATTTCTGACAATATATTCCTGATTTTATATACCTAATAGATTAATGATTTTATACTATTGTTTATTTCCTATTAGGAGGTGTGAAAGTAGTAGTAAAATAGTGTAGCAACCATTTCTCTGTTGGTAAATAAGGTTTACATGCATTAAACAATTTAAACAATAAACAAAAGAGCAATAGGTTACAAAAACTTTTGATCTCTTGCACCTTATGCATTGGGCCACATCGCTATCCCCTCGCAGAGGGTCAGTGTAACAGTAGGGGTCTGATGACAACCCCAAATAGAAGGGCTCTCTGAGAAAACTTTGCCCCTTCCTAGCTCTATAGAATTCCGCTTAGTCAACCCGCGATATATTGCGATTTAGCAACATGTGTTGTTTGTTTCCGACTATATCCTGCTTTGACAGAAATATGTTTTCGTCGAACATAAATAATTTGATTTGTTTGTTATAACTGTATATTATAACTTGCTATTTGCAATATTTTTTTATTTTTGCGAAAGTCATTTTTTACGAAAACAATAGTATATAACTTTTATCGGCCGATGTAATAAACTTTTTGGATTTGTACATTTTTATCAAAATATTTTTTTTGTTCAAATTAACGAATTGTAAAAAATAAGCTATCTCTTATGACAGATATGTCAAAAAACTTTGCGTAGTACAAAAATTTTCATTTTTAACATAAAATTATACTTATGACAAAGAGTATCTTAAAAAACGTCCCATAATATGAGTATGGAAAACTCGACCCATATATTATGTCAGACTCTATCGTCGCGACGGCGATGATATTCTCACAGACATAAATGTAAATACATGCCGCTTATCTCAATATACTTCGCGTCAAGAATCAAGATCACGGATGAGTATATTAATAAAAATGTCTTCATTTTATTTTTATGGCAAAGGAGGACAATCGAGCTGAGAGTTACCCGATCTTAAATAGTCACTGCATCCGATATATCCAGGGGACCGCAACTCCTAAAGTCTTGGATGCGTGGTCCACTTTTGGTAGATTTGGGAAGCGGTGGTAAACAGCTCAGGAAGTACATAGAATTACCAATCTCCATCAATAGTGGAGTTTTAGAGCATAGCAGATAGCAGTAGTCGGTGTAGTATTTTCAATCTAACTATCGTCGCTACTTGGTTGGTGATTGAGATACGTTTTAGATCTTATATCATTGAAAACATTTGGGACCGATAGCTTGCCCTCTGAAGCACGGAAACGCTCCATTGATTTTAAATAATCCAAATACCGTTTTGTATCGATGCTGCTTCAATTTGCGCGATCGAGGTGCACTTGCTTGAGTTGAAATTGTATGTCACTAAGGTGGCAAACAAGCATACGGCCCGCCTGATGGTAAGCAGTCACAGTAGTCTATAGACGCTTGCAATACCGGGGATATCAAAAGCGCGTTGCCGACCGAGTAGAAAGTGGAGCTCTGGAGACCTTACTCAACATTGACCAACCGAAACTAATGCTACTATCTTCAGTAAGGTGGAGGTCCTTCTACAGACGGGCTGCTTTGATTTGAATGGTTATCTATTAAGATTTATATCCGTGTTTTTCCCGTCCACTTAATTTTTTATTCTATGTCTAAACGACGGGCAATGGGCCTTAGTTGCGGATTATGTCGAGTGTCAACACTTGACACGCTTTCAGAACGCAGTATTAAATTGTTACTGGTATCATTTCTATATTTTTGTGACATACTATGATTTCAAAATAAGGAACCAGCATTTTAACCCACTGCACTGGTCCCTGGTGACACTATGATGATTTTTAAATAAGCTTATTGTCAGCCCTCTGTAATGTTTTTGCCTATAACATTGTTTTTAAACATAATGTAGAAATTTAAGTTAAAATTTAATCATAAAACTATGTAATCATATCGCTTAAATTATATCTAATTTCAGAATACGATTAAAATGAAAGCTTACTTTGAAAAGCACATTACCCTTACTTATGTGTAGAGTTACCTCAATTAGCATGTAATTAAATGATAATCGGCTCAATAATTCCGGCTGGGATGATTTGTGGGAGTTAGCGGATGGCGTGCGAAGTGGCGGATATGGACGGAGCGTGGCGTTTGGAGCGTGGCGTGGCGTGTGGGCGGCGTGAGCGGCGCGGGGTGAGACGCGCTGACGTCATGCGCGCATGCGTCCTGAGAGACTCCTTGCCGTACAGTATATCCCTGGTATTCAGATGCTGCTTGTTTTTTTAATTTAATTATTATTAAAACTTATTTGTCACTATTATTGTATTTGTAATTAATACCAGAAAGATATGATATTAAGTATAATTTTTATTAGGGTTCATAAAAAATATAAAGAGTTGAAAGTTTGTATTTCTTTTTCTATTGGCTATATTCATGTAATACAAATATCTTTTACTGTTTTGTATTCTACTCACTTTAACTTTTCCTTAACGTTTTATGCAAATGGTATTCGTGGTGAGTCAAACTCTTAGCTGAAATAATAAATAAAGTCATTGGTATTAGATCCGACAGCAAAGCTAGTAAAAATGTAGTCTTAGTTGACTAGTTGTCTTAGTTTGGCTGTAGAAGTATCTGACAATTTTCTTTTTAACTTTTTATTGGTTATAACGAAACACGTAAATAATTTCCACAGAACTGTTTATTAATGGTCAAATTGAATTGTAAGTATTTTTAGGAGTAGTGTGTAAGCAATCTATCAAAACATTGTCTTTAAATCTTTGTCATTTTTACAATATATTTTGCATCTGTAGATTTACAATATACTGTGTTCAGAAATCCGTATCCGCGTCGGCAGCGGGGCGACCAGTCGCCTCGACCGCGCGTACTGCTACGACCGCGCGCTACGCTGCTACGCTACGACGCGTAGTAACTACACCGCTACGAACGCGAACCGAATGCAGTGAAAATAGTACTGTGCGATACCACGGAATTGTTCAGTGCGTAACCGGGTGTGATCTGTGCTTTAACTTTCTTATGAAAGTGAGTTGAAATGCGGCTTCCAGTTGAAGGTGGGTTAATTATTAAATAACTAAATATGAATAGTGCATGATAGTGACACACACTAATGTCAAGGACACGATTATTGATCAAGCAGATGTCTACATCCTACGGTGTTTACTCTTACGTTGTTCCCGCTTCTAGTTTGCCTTTTACTTCTAAAGTGTTGTTTCTAAGAATATATTGTGTTAGAAATTTTCTAACAGCGGAATTGAAAAGAGAATAATTCTTACTAACAAAAGTAATATGTGACAAAGGATGGTGTTCGAAGTGGGACATAGAATAATTTATAGGATGAGGTGCCACCTTGCGTTACAAGCTTCATGAATTGAAAATGTTCGCGGAGCAAATTTCACTAAAAACCTGTGGGGTTCCGCCATTAAAAATGTAAAAGATGAGAGAAATACGACGTAAGAAATGATATACGAAATATTAAATGTATGTAAATGTAAGGTGACGTTTTAATGTCAATTCATAATGTTAGCTCGTCATAAAATTACTTTACGATATACCGAATCTGTTGTAAAATGTATAACTAGTAGGCATAAGGAAATTATGAATACTGTTAAGTATACGAGTGAAGTTGGGATACTTTGGTATCTTTGTAAGGGAATAAATACACATATACAATAATTGTAACTGTATTTACTGCCTGTATTACGGCAGTATATACAGTTACAATGCATTGCATATAGAATAGATATATTTTAAAATGTTATATAGGAAATTGATATGTATTTTAGATAATCAAGGTTTCGGAATAGTTCGTATGATGAATATAAGTAATTATACAAAATGAATTTTATTATCAGTCAAAAAAATGTTCTTATAAATATAAAGCATATTTATGCAATATAATAGTTACGAGCATAGATAAAAAGATCGAATCAATATTTTTAATATCTACAAAAGTTTGCCAAATGAGCTATATAAAGTCGCATAAAAAAATACTTTATAGTCTTCATCAGATACCTAAGTCTTCGTCCAGATACTAGGAAGTTTTAAACAAAGTTCTTTGTTTTAGTACTAATTTATATGGAATGATTTTTTTATGAAATTAAAAAATATCAAACATATTCATTGTTTTTATGACTATTGATTTTTCTTTTTAGATTAACAATATGCGTTACCTTGATTCCAATATCAGTAAATCGCGGTATTTGCGCAGTCTTGTTATTCCCGATCCCATGGGAATTTCTACGAATATACTTACGTCACAAAGGAAACTTTGCCGAAATTACGTAGCGTTTATAGCGTACAATCGAACTTCGGTGGGATTTAAACAACATTGCGCAATCTCTTATATAATTACTATCGGAACCCGCGCAACTTCGTTTGCGTGTATCCCGCTTTCCCGTGGGAATTTCGGAATGTATTATACATAAAATCTTTCCTCTTGAATCACTCTATCTGCATCAAAATCAAAATTTTTAAAGATCTAAACATACATACATACAGACAGACATGGGACATACACACAGCGAAAGCGACTTCATTTTATACGATGTAAAGATTAAATATTCCATCATATAATTTCCGTTAATATGGAGACTTTAAATTAGGAGACTTTTAAATTAAATATAAATATATATAGGGACAATTCATACAGATTGAGCTAGCCCCAAAGTAAGTTCGAAACTTGTGTTATGGGATACTAACTGAACGATATTATATTTTTATAACAAATACATATATAGATAAACATCCAAGACCCGAGGCCAATCAGAAAAAGTTCGTTTTTCATCATGACCCGTCCGGGGATCAAACCCGGGACCTCCTGCCTGGGTGGCGGTCTGGCGTGGTAACCGTTACGCTTCGGAGGTCGTCAAATATGAGATTTTATAAATGCTTAATTTTGTATGTCATATCAGCTCAATACGGCACACCGACCGTAAAATCGGCCGCGTACTTTCGGCGTAGTATGCTTGTTGCTTTCGAGTTCGAACTGGTTCTCTCATATATACTGGCAGTTGTTACATGATTTTGACAGATCTCTGATAAATATTAACTGACAGATAGAAATAAGTGAAACAGGCTCCAAGATCTGTGGTTACGGATGTGACGTAAATTATTCACTCAACCTCTCTTTTTATACAATCAAGAGGCCGGCGCTACATGCAATTTCACTTACGTGAACACATTTGAACACTGTCTGTGTGTGGTATGGGACTTTGTTCAAAGATTGACCATTTTTCAAACTAGTGTTCAACTTAAATGTATGTGTATGGTGTATGTAAAGTTTTGGATTTAGAACAGTGATATGTAATATTTCGTTTCTCTTCGTCTTCGTTGTATCGTCTTTATACAGTTCCACTGGTATATTTGATGTAACCTTTATGAAGAATTATATGAAAGTCACGCAAATTAATTTAAAAGGTTACCTGCTCCGTTCTCGAGTCTAAAATGAGGTTGGATGTGGGTGGGAAGATGAAGTGGTAATTTATATGTCTTTGTGAAACAAGCTTATGTTGTATACAATTTTATATGTAAATGTACAAATTGAGTTAATGAAAACAACGAAATAATTATATAAGGACACAAAGAGATACTTTTTTAGAAAATGGGATATGTGAATACTAACTCCATTGTGTCGTACACGTGGCAAAATAAATGATTACGTGGGTTGCAAGAAGACTTGTATCAGTATTTGGATATGAAATGTTGTCTGTATCAATTGTTATTGTTAGAATATTGTTAAATGACAGACAAAATGTCTGTTATTTAACAACTTCTTACAGCTGCCCAGCGTGGCGGAGAAAGCTTTCACCTCTTTAGCTGCAAGAGGATAAATAAACCCGAACCCGGGACCTCCTGGGTGGCGGTCCGGCATGGTAACCATTACACCACTGAGGTCGCCAAATATGAGTTGATGATGATAGCGAGTAATACATATCTGAGTACCAGCGTGGCTAGACATGAAAAATGTTCGTGTCGAAAACTTTGGTGTTCTTTTTAAAATAATAGCAGCTATTTAATGCATTTTTGATTATGTGAAATAGTTCTAGTATTACGGAGTCGAGATTCAGATCGCTGCAAACAATTGACTATTCCTGCATTGAAATGGGCTTAAACGCTCGTTTGTTTTACATTTATTCCATTCATCCTTACTAATATTATAAATGAGAAAGTGAGTTTGTTTGTTTGTTACTCCTTCACGGCTTCATTAAGCAGCCGATCATTATGAAAATTTGCATACATATTGTTAGGGGTACAGAGCCCAACATAGGCTACTTTATCCCGTGAAAGTATTTCGTTCCAATTGGAAAATATGTTTTCTACTATAGAGGGCGCTGTATCGGCTAACAGATGGCGCCACAAGTCGCGCTAAGGGTTGTTTTGTTGTCAAACGAGATCTATACAGCCAAAAAATTAACGCGAGCGAAGCCGCGGGGGAAAAGCTAGTAACATATACAGTAAAGAATACGACTAATATCTTTGCTAATTTCTTTTATTATTTAGGTTTTCATCATTAATCGGCATAAAGAAATAAAATCTTTCTTTTCATTAATCAGTTTCTGAAACACATTTTAATTCCACATTAAGTCTCAAGCTATCTCTATTTTCATGTATAGTTTTACAGTGACAGCTATAATTTAATGTGACATTAAATTTAAAAATGCGTATCAGAAACTGATAATGTGAAATTTAAGGTATGATAGGCGTGAGGCTGACTTCTGTGCTAGGAATACCTGCCAACACTGCCAACCTGCCTGCACTGGTAGAAAACAAATTAAGATTTAAAAAAAAACTAGTTATTGTAATACCAAATGTTGATGCTTCCACAGTAATCCACAGATCATGAACAAAATAGATCATTCAACCATACACTGAACATAAAAATATTCTACATTTTATACCGAGTTTAGCTCGGCTCGTATATTTGATGGGTACATCAACGATCCTTGCCAGTTGCGAGTGCTTCACTTATCGGAGTATCTTGACATATAGTCTCAGGTTCTTTTGCTGTTCAGCGCCATTTTGGGACTGATTGTAGATACGGAGATTGTCTTGTAATAAAGAGTAACTTTTTTATAAATGTATTTCGCAAGCTGATGTCAATGTTTAAAAATAGTAAACTGTTAATTAACCCTGGTACTAACATCTTTACGTATCCTCGAGATTCTTTTAAACCCATCCAAATACTAGCTAGGCATGTCCATATAGTTATGCCATGCAACGGTGATTACGCTCTTTATTTATTCATTAAATTATTGTTGATTATCATTAATTTGCTTTCATTTCCCATCAGATTTTCCTTACAAAGCATAACATCATTAACATTATCTCCCAATAGCACTGCGATAGCAGGCGAGCCGTCAGTGACCTCTTTGTGGCTCCATCTTTATGCTAAAATACATTTGCATCCCCCTCTATCTCATATTTGATAGCCGGCGTACACTATTTTTCGAAGCAAAGCAACTTTATAGGCTGAAAGGTTATTTGTAATAGTGCTCGTTTATATTGGGTTACCAATTTTGTCTGTGATTATCCTGTTATATTATCTTCTTCAATCTTTTGGTTATATCGGGTTAAAATATGAATAATATCTCTATAGTTAGACAAGTGGTGCGTTGGTGGCCCTATCTTCCTAGAATAGAATTTCAGGTCTATTCATTGAAATTCTACCAATCGTAGAATGATGTAACCTTAGATTAAACTAGATGGAGTGGGGTCATACAAGCGCTCTGTCAAAAGTGAATCGCTAAACGCTCGATGACATGTCGGTAACATGCACTTGACACTTGCGGAATGTTGCCAATGGAGGTGTAGTTTCCAAAAAGCGGGGAAATAACTAGAGTTTGTTTAAATTTCTCAACTTTCAAGTAACAAAATTTTAGGTATATGATAAATATATCGTAAATTCACAAGGACTTCCATTAGAGAACGTGTCACATATCTACGTAAATATTAGTAGCAGCAGCAGGTTTAAAATTAAATAGTCGAAGCAATAAAAATAGTTAAAATGGGAAACAATTTTCACAATCGGGCAACACCGAGCATTAAAATAATACGCTAAAATCGTATTATTTCTTTTTCATAATTAACTACAAATTACTATGAAATATTTAAAACTTTCCAGTGAAAAGTGATTATCATTACATTTCTTTTGTTTTTCAGACGTGTTGTGACACGATGTAAATAGCACAAACCGCCATATATATTTTTTTAAAGCACGTTTGGTGCGCTTTGACATCGACAACTACGAAGCGGTTCGGCAAAGTTCGGCGTTTGGTGCCAGAGACTGGCACCAGTTGAGGTGTATCAAAACGGGTGCAGGGACACTCCCTCTTTATATTGTTATTACTCTAATACCTCATTTACACTCTCGCGCGAGACGAGCCGCGAGACGCGAATGTAAACGCGCACTCGCGGCTCGCCTCGCGTCTCGCCTCGCGCCTCGCAGCGCTCGCGTCCGGAGCGGTTTTTTGGGCACGAGTCAAAGGGGTTCGCGTGGGATGCGAGTGCGGTGTTCACACTCGCGCTCTCGCTTCATTCGAGTTAAACCTTGTGCCGCGTTAAAAAAGACTATGTTGCCGCTAACACTTCGACGTCCTCCATTCTGGCTAGCTCGAACACAACACGAGAGTGTGAACAGACAACTCAAAAACCATCGATCACGCGAGGCGCGAGACGAAGCACGAGACGAGGTACGAGGCGAGAGTGTAAATGTAGTATAAGGATGTAACCTTTTAAGCTTCAAAAATTCTCCAATGTTTCATTTAGTTAAATAAATAATACGAATTTTCATTATTGTTTTACAACTTTGCGTAAATACATGAAAGGCAACATTTTGTAAATAAACATAAAACAGACGAAATGCTTCCTACCATAAAAAAATAAGAGCATAATAGTAAAAATTCTAATAAAATATTCGATTGTTTTCCAATACTACAGCAATAAACGAGTATTGGTTAGGTTATAATTTTTTTATGAATATTTTTATTTTCAAATAAAAATACAGTATAAAAAGATACTACACGATGAGAATTTCATGTTAAATTCAAAAAGTACTCTAAAAATCATGTTCAATTTAATTTTGTAATTTATGCTTGAAAATATAATATATATTTTTTAAATGAACAGATATTTTCATTTAAAAAATATTCCAGTAATTTTTTTTTGGTTTCCATAAAATACACACGATTAATCACTTGTTTCAACAGAAAATGTAAATATATTTATTTGTTTTTACATAGAGATATTCAACTTTGTTTGAATTGAAAAATATTTTATACTAGCTTTTGCGCGCGGCTTCGCTCGCGGTTAATTTTATGACATAGATCTCGTTTGACAACAAAACAACCCATGGCGCGACTTGTGGCGCCATCTGTTGGCCGATACAGCGCCCTCTATAGTAGAAAAAACATTTTCCCATTGGAATGACATACTTTTACGGGATAAAAACCCACTGTACCCCTGACAATATATGTACAAATTTTCATAATGATCGGCTGATTAGTCAAGTCGTGAAGGAATAACAAACAAACTCACTTTCTCATTTATAATATTAGTTAGGATTTTTGTTATTTTCTATCAATACGCACAAAATAAGCAATTTCAATATGCATTTGCACGGTTCGTTGAGTATAAATAACTCGGTGTAATTTATACTGAGCTTTTGAGAGTGGTTGTCCTCGAACAACTTATGTTTTATGCCAGTGGTAGTTTTCGTTGGCTTGAATTTGAAGTGCATTCTAAATAGTTTTTAAATAATTAAATCTCTTTTGAACTGGCTGTGCATAAAAAAGGAACACAAGAAAGGAATTTTAAACATTTTTGGGAGAAGTCAAATGTTTTAGTTATTGTTTTGTTTTTTTAGGTTATAAAATTTTGTTTGTATGCAGCCAGTATATTTTGATTGATATAAACAAAATCGACATGACCACAGATGATCGATTTCAAAACTAATTTTAGGAAAACCTCTGTTATTAAACTCACCACTAATCTCGGAGAAAGTAAAAAGGATTATAAACCGGTTGAAAACTTTTTTATATCAATAGTAATTTTCGTAGTAATTATAAATGAGAAAGTTTGGTTATTTTCAAACACGCAAAAAAATCTTAAACACGCTTAGATTCAGTAGTTTTTTTTTTGTCATGAATGTATGTAATGCTCACTTCTGAGGACAAAAACGTGGGTCCCACTACTTGTATGTTATAAACCCTATAATTCATATGAGCTAACGTCCCAGACCAATGTGATTTAAGTTTCAAACGAGTTCCCATTTAGTATCCTCAGGCCATTATTACATACTTAAACTAAGCTTCGGGAAGGCCTATTACATGAGAACTAGTCGTTTGGACACGCCACATTGGAAACGTAATTACTGAACATTAAGTGGCCATCAAGGACACCATTCGAAGATCTATATGGAGCTTGAAGAGTCTTCAATTGATCTCAACAGTTCTGGGATGAGGGTCATTCAAAAATAAATCAAGCTGACATTCGCGGGACGACGAGCACGTTTCACTGTCGATGTTAGATTATAATAAAATTAATCATTTGCATAATATTGAGCTTAATATATAGTGAATTATTTGTAAACTTTTATAATTCATTATAAGTCATTGGAGTCCCAACATCCTTACCGGAGAGTGAAGTTTTTTCCTGCATTTATACTCAAAACTTAGCCGATAACTTTGAAGGTACGCTAGATAGTTTTATGGCATCTGTAAAACTTAGCCATAAATCGGGAAAAAAGAACGTTGAGACCTGCAATTACATAATAGAAGTACCTGCACACATCCGTAAGGCCTTAATCACCAAAGATAGAGTGTTTGTGAACTGGTCTTCATGTCCTGTGAGAGACTTCACTCTTGTGACAAGGTGCTTCAAGTGCCAGCAATACGGGCATGCAGCCAAAACCTGCCGTGAGCTCGTCACTACGTGCAGTCATTGCGGCTTAGTAGGCCACGGCTCAGACGTTTGCACAAAGAAGGCTGAACCCCCAAAGTGCGCGACGTGCCTATACTTCAAGAAGTCTTGTGACCACAAAACTGGCGACCCTGACTGTCCGGCGAAATTGATGGCTGAAAAACGATACCTTAACTCTATAGATTACGAAGGCGCATAATAGGGTTTTTTTAGTAATTAATTTTTGTTGAATATTATTTTAAAGTATAATAGTCGTGTAATTTATTATAGCTTGTTTGGTATTTTTATTAAGTAATTATAGTATTCCGCATCAGCCGCATCAGCTAAATTTATAAACTGGGTCAAATTCAATATTTACCTATGTACATATATTTCTAGTTTATTGTTTTTATTTTTAGGCTTAGTCAGCGTTTTAAAGGACATTTACGATTTTAATTTAATTATAATTATTATTTTTAATTTATATTTTTTCTGATTAGTTATTTTATTTTCATAAATAGTGGTTGATTAGACTTCTTTCGCCCGAAACACAGGAATCTCCTAGTTCGGGCATATGTTTTAATTTTATCTTAGTATATTTTATCAAATGTTTATTTTAGATCTAAGTTTTATCAATAAATTTATTATTATTATTATTATTATTAATAACTACTTAATTATATCTGTCAATTGCACTCATTGTATTTATGTATCTCAATGTCTGTAATTCAGATATATTTAGGGTTCACTTATGTGGGTGTCCTTGTCTAAACTTTAGCTATTCTAAAGGGAACTGCTGGATTTTGCGAGATAAAAAATATTGTAGTTAATCTAATAAAATATCTTTGTGCTGTTAATACATTTCTGTTTTTTCTTTAGTTGCAAACAAAAATACAATCGTCTTTTTAATCGCTCAGTGGGGCTCCGTTGGTCTTTGTGTTTCATGGTCAGATCACTTAGCATGTGGTGCCCCATATGCTCGTTTGTCAATTTTTTTAATAAAAAAAAATAATAATAATTGAGAACGTAGGAAAACTTTTTTGTAATAAATTATATTTTTTTTTATTAAAGATTTAAATACAAATTTTTGGTAAGTCAAAAATATTAAATTTTCACAAGAAAAATGTACAAAACACATGTAAGATTGAACAGTAAAACAAGCTAAATAAATACCTTCAAACTGATTATTCAGGATGGAAGTAAAATGTGACAGATTTGACGCGTAAATCCCCCCGTCGTAAGACAAAGGAGCGTGGTGTCCATTTACGTAATGGATCGTCAATTCTAATTTATTGATGATCTAGGATGCTCTGAAACAATCTCCTCTGAATATTAATAACTATAATAAATTAATCTTCTAACAATTAACTTGATTGAAATTTTGGTACTTAAGTAATGATTTTATAATGTTGTAAAACAATTTACAACTATTACTATATTATCCTTACTAATATTATAAATGTGAAAGTGAGTTTGTTTGTTTGTTATTCCTTCACGATTTGACTAATCAACCGATCATTATGAAAATTTGTATAAATATTGTCAGGGATAGGTACAGAGCCCACTACTTTTTATCCCGTGAAAGTATGTCATTCCGATGGGAAAATATTTTTTCCACACAGAGGGCGCTGGCTCGGCCAACAGATGGCGCCACAAATCGCGCGGAACTATGTCATAAAATTAACGCGAGCGAAGCCGCGGGCAAAAGCTAGTACGTTATAAATAACAATACCTTGATACATCATGTTCCAATTACGTGAAAAGTTTACAAAAAATTATCAAATTATAGAACAATTGAAAAATGAAAAGTAAATTTTTAAGTATGTGTTTCGTGCATTTATTTTAAAATACATATCTAAATAAACAGAAGCTAGAAAATTCAGTAATATATCTCTTTACAAAACGCAGCTACCGTATATTTGAGTATTTCAGTGATTTGGTGCAGTGCAGTTAGAAATTTTGAAATCTAAATCATGAGTTTGTATTTCAAACTAGGATTTTCGTGTAGCCTCGGAAAACCACAAGTTACACAGTTATACACGACCTACATCAAAGTGTTCGAAGTTTAATGCTTTGTGAGGATTTGTGTGTAAAATATATCTGTCGTAAATCCATAGTATTTAATGTAGACTCGAGTTTTCATAATATGTATGAGTTCAGCTCGGTGCATGGTGTTGGTCTAGTGAATAGCTATTTTATCTCAAAGGTTCTGGGTTCTAATCGCGCACAAGAAAAACACTAGTGCGTGAACATGACTGCCTTACCGCCAGTTCCTGAAACGCAATTTTAAAGTTAATGACGCATTAAAATATAGCTAGTCACTGACAAACTAAAGAAGAAAAAAAAGTAATAGCTTGAGACTAAAGATCTCTGTATACGCAACGGGATAATACCTCGGACGGGACGGGGACGTGACTTTTTGTTCGACACAGCCACGTTCCCGTCCCGTCCGTGTATCCGCGATAAATGCATATTCACATACATTTTGTATGGAACTATATTTAACTTCCCGTCCCGTCCGGGAAAAAACACGTTGCGTATACAGCGACCTTTAATGTGGGATTAAAATTAAGATACGTTTCAGAAACGGGCTGTTGTTATTCTGTATATTTAAAACAAATATTTATCAGTCATCTAGTATCTATAGTTTAAAGCTTTGCTTATTTTGAGAATTTAAGGCGTAATGTATATCGTCCAAAAATATTTATTAAAAAAAAGTACAAGTAAAATATCTTGTCATCTTCAGTAGTTAAAGCAGTGTGCAGCGTGTGAATGGAAGTCGTTAAATAGAGTACACTACAGCTTGGAGACAGCCTAGTGCCCCCGTGTTGCGTATTACGAGTTTCCTATTGTTTCACGACGCTTTCTGGGTATTTTGTGAATGAGCGAGTTGAGATTTTAGTGAGAAATTCTACACTATATTATAGAGTATAATTACGATATTTATGTGGTGGCAGGGTACAGCTATTCCATTTTGCAGATATAATTCTGCTGAAATAAGTAGATTTAAATGATAAATTCTGCAATACCATTCATTTGTGATATGTGATATACTTAGAAAGTTAACACAGTTAAAATGAAATATGTTATATTTTAATCCGGATAAAGAATTTCCTTCGCCATTTAATTTTGTTCTCGTCAATGACCATTTCGAAATTATCGTAGATAATATATATAATTGTAAGACGTGTTTAAGTGCGTTCGAGAAACAGAATACCTAAATAAATTTTGATTTTGATAGATAACCTTTAGACACATAATATTTATGTCCAAAGACAGGTACAAAAAAAAGTTTGCGAAGCACTTGGATTAACACATAGGGTTTTATCCCGAAAAGTACGCGATTCCCATAGGATTTCATCAAAAGTGTGATATAGATGGCGCTGCCGTGCATAAATAAATTCACGCGAATGAATTTCACTAGTTGTAGAATAAAATTCTTCATCTACTAAGTGTTGCTTAGTAATACGCAAAGTATTTTTTAAGTTGTAAATAAATTGTGATATTTTTTTGTCCGATAGCGGATATATCGTTTCTCGTGAAATGTTTACAAAGAAAATTGATAAGGAAAATTCTGATTGATGTGAAACCTTTTTAGATTCGTTAAGCCTAAAGATTTTCGAGGCGAGATTGAATATGACGTATGCTCACTTTTGTGAGATAGAAGTTACATTTAATAAAAGTTTGTCACACATCCAACCATTTTTAAGAGACATGCAACGCCGTAAAGTATGACTTGAATAGTCTTAAGTTGAGCACAATTTATAGTGGAATTAGATCAAATTCAATATGTCTTATACCGAGTGATAAATTTTATTTAACTTTAATGTGTTTTTGAAAGTTACATAAATATTCCCTTAAATTCAGACTTAAACGTTAATAAATCTCAATTTTGTATTTTATTAAATCGAATGTTGCACTGAAATTGTATGTTACTGTAATTTTTTCAAGTTGAATGAAGCTTAAATCATCCATTCAATGAAGATTTCCGTCAAGAAAAAGTCTAAGATAATAGGGCATTCAAAAGTCTAGAAATAATGTATAGAGCAATGAAAAATGTCGTGTTAGTTCATATTTATCGTGACGCCTCTATCATATATTATGGGAAATTTACTTAACTGAATATTACCAACATTATGTGTAGTAGGAAAATTGAATTCATGACATTTATAGCGTTGAAATTTATGGAAATAGCTGTGAGGAAAACAAAAAGTAACTAAGTTCACTGTAGTGGAGAGGGTGCCAAATGATACCATCTTATGAGATAGGACTGACAAGTCTACGAATTCAATTTGTGTCGTGAGATAGACTAAAGGATTTGGAAGGAGTTTATCACTTTTTAACGTCAGTAGAATGAGCCAGTTTTGGGTGAATTTGTGAAAACCTTGTTTGTTTGCATACTGGCAATAGATTGGCAATAGAAGAAATGAAATCATAGTATGGTTTCAGTAATTATTTTCTATTTCTTTTAGTGCCTACTTTACTTCTCTTCTTCTTCTTGGTCGTAATGCTCTTGACAGAACGGTCGTGATCGTCATGTAGAGACTTGGCCTGGGGCAGATGTAATGCGCCTCACGACATCTCGCTATTTCTCCCTGTTAGAGGTCATGCGGGTGCAATCACGCACGGGACTACCCACGGCAGATTTTACTTGGTCGGTCCATCGCATGGGTGACCTTCCGCGCGGTCTGGTGCCTTCCACCTTGCCCTGGACGACGAGGCGTTCTTAGACGTGCTATTCCTCCTTGACACGTGTCCGAAGAAAGTGAGGATGTGAGACGTCCTACTACTTGAAAAGTCTCCCTTTTTTTTCAATTTCTTGTTTCTCTTGCCCACTAAGGGGACACTATCTATTCTATCGGTACCTATAACTAATACATTTTATTAAATATGGTTCGCAGTCAAATAGTAAACAAGAAAAAACTAAATTTCTACCTGACACACGTGAATAATCGTACATATGTCCTCATGGTCCTTCAAAACCTTTGATCCATTAAATGAATTTCAACTCTAACCCCTATACGTTACGATCTATAATACCGTATATTTATAGAACACAACAATATTGTATGGCGAAGCGGCAATGCATTACCATATCGAATGACTTCAATTTATCTTTCTCTGCATTCGGAGCAAGGGTGCGACTAGGGGTGACACGCGCAGCCTTAGCAAATAAAGGGATCTGCCCTACGAACGTGCCAACTAAATCAGAATTAAGCCAGGCACTCGTTGGAGATCGGAGGATAACAAAGCGGTAACAGTTACCTGAGGTCCTATAAGGGTTGCTTAATTTTATTGAGGTTACCGATAATACAATTTATTCAAAACTATTTTCCAAACCGTTCAGTATCAGACACTATCTGGCTATAAAATATATTATTCACTGTAATTAATAATGGATTTATAAACTGCTCAAATTCAAAGACATCGCCATTGCATTGGCTACACTACAAACATAATAATTCAATTTAATAATGTATGTATTAGTATGTCATTCCAATAGGAAAATATTTTTTCTACATAAAGGGGGCTGTATGGGATGGGCTATCGGCCAACAGATGGCGCCACAAGTCGCGCTATGGGTTGTTGTCAAACGAGATCTATGTCGTAAAATTAACGCGACCGAAGCCGCGGGGAAAAGCAAGTAACAAATATATACATTACGACCGATATACACGTACCATTGAAAACATATAAATATTTCAGCGGACTCATGACTCATGACCCAGATAATGTTCTCTACTTTAAAAGTGGGTCGCAAAATTTTGTACTTAATTTTAAGTTCACATCCCTGAAAACAGAATTGAAAAGTAGCTTTATAATTTATCTGTCGTAGATTTGCATTATTTAATTCTCTTTAAGATGGGGTCATTGCCTGAGCTTGACTAAGCGCGAAACATACATAGGCCAGGTGCAGGAAGAGCGGAGCGCGGGGCGGGCATGACTCTATTCAGCCCTAACCTCTCTATTTTTTTAATCAAAAATTTCAGTAGAATTTATATATTTTATATCTAATTTAATCGTTTGTCGTTAATTTTAAAAGGAAAACCTCTAAACGTTATAGATTATTTTGCCATTTGTTTAGGATTTCTGTTCGGTTTATTCTTCTTCTCGCGGTGTGTTGTACGTGGTCACAAAAATTATGCATTTCTAAGTAATCTTAGAATTCCAATAATTATTAATCCTCAAACCATTTCTAAGGTTAGAATTAATAATCCTAGAACATATTCTAATAGTCATATAAAAGTGTTTTATTAGTCATATAGGTATATCCCATTGCTATATGCCCTCAGCTTCTTTTTTTCCATACATCCCTATTCCCTAATAAATTATTTAATTATGCTGCAATCGTGAATTTCTGCACTTCCAATGGTTGACTGGTAGAGAATGCAAATAGCATTATGCCCGCCTATTGTTGTCAGTACTTACTTGGTGTATTGTGGTCAATAAAGTTATATATTTAAAATAAATTCCCTATCCATCAATTTCACCACCAACTTCTGAAACGTCACGATGATGTCGTCAGACCATCATATCATTATTTTCTTATAGTAAAAAGTATTAATTATTATTGAGATTAGTCCTAATACTACTGTAACCGTAGATAAATTTCATTTCAATAGTTACAATATAAATTCTATTATCATCGCACATAAGATTCCAATTTCCATTTCCACACCACTGTTGTAAGCAGGGGCTGTTCACAATTTCATTTGTCGAATACCAAAGCACACAAGTACGGGTATACACCACAGGTATAAATCTTAATAGATACAACCTTCTCCATGAGTGGTGCTGCAAGCGTCGCGTCGTCCATAGGCTACGGTGACCGCTTACCATTTTACGGACTGTAATCATGTTTGCCACTGAGAGGTAAAAAAAAATATGATAACCTCTAGTGTCACTATTTTGCCTTAGTTTTTCTATCTACACAAAGTAAGTTTTACAGTTTTACTTGTAATTTTTATTAGTTTTATAGTCGAGTTTTGTAGATCATTAAGCATTTTTATTTTCCTATATTTTCAATTGACCTTCAGTCCAGATTAGTGGAACTGAAAGCGGTCTAAATGAACAGTGCAAATACAATGATTCAATACTTTTGATTAATTTTTGATATGAAATGAAATACATTGTTATCTATTTCATTTTATGTCTGTGTCATAGGCCCCTCGCGGTTCGAGGCACGAGCTCTCCGCTCCTTTGAGCTCGCGGCAAAATCCAATAACACATCATTGGCTAGCTTGTTTTTAATATACTTTTTTTTAATGAAAAATACTCTGTATGAATATTATGGAAGATTTATAATTTTTAAAGTACTTGTCATTCGGAAAATTACATTATTTACCTTGATTTGATAAATATAGGCCGTAAGAATTTTCTTTATGTGAGTACCTAGTGAGTTGTGCAAGATGAAAAAAGCACATACCAACCCAAATGAGGAAAAAGGTATGCACAAAGAAGAAGATAATTTACTATAGTCATAGATTACTTTATAGTTACTCTATTGTGAAGAATGAAACCCACATTTCATTGATGTTCAATTGAGCTAGTGTTGTTGAGAATTCCTCTTCCGCATCCTCATAATGCGGAAGTTCCGCAATTTTTAAAATTCCTCAACCGCTACCGCTTTCCCCATAAAGAAAGTTAAAAAAATCCTCTTTCGCTTTCACTTCCTTTTAGGTCACGAGGAATTTCAGAGGAATTTTCGTCGCGCATGCGAGCGCGCCTTAAGCATTGCAAGTGTTTTATTAGAATTTTGAACTAAAATAATTTAAAATTATCATTATCACTTTCATTCTCTTGCTCATTCTTCCTGTTTGGCTTCCTCATCTGCATCACAAATAAATATATCCTCATCTTTAACCGCATCCTCTAACTTTCTGCTTGACACTTCCTCTTCCTCAGAACCACTTTCTCATCAACACTGGCTAGACTACGCTCCAATCGAAAATGTTCTTTTATATTTATTGTACAGACAAGCAAGGGGTCAAACAACAGCGTTTGTGTCATCAAAGTGTTCCTAAATTGTCCATTACGTTCTATTAGCTCTTTTTAATAATTGGATGGGCCTCTAAAGGAAAGGTATACTCATGTAGAAAGTGTCCATAGTAACCCCTCATTTCGTAAAGGGCACTATGTGATTTGAATTTTTATCCCTTTCCTTTATACAAGGAATGACGGAGAGGTCATGAGTTTTACGAGTTAGCGAGGAACTGTAAATCGGGAGACGCTTTACCGTTCAGTGCACTTGAGGGATTTTGGGATCCACTGGGAGTTTGAAACATTCTTTGTTTGAATTTGTTATTGTTTTTAGTGATTTTCCTTTTCAATTCTCAATTTAAGCATTTAATGAGAATTCCTTTTTTGTTTACTGGTTCCCGGTAAAATTGAAACATATTAGTTGGGTATCAAAGGAAATAATCCCAAAGTAAAATTTTGTATTGTTACGATAAACTTCAGCGAAAAAAAAAACCCTCAGGCCATCGGGCTGGGCTCTTATCCCTTCCTTGAAAATGACAAAATCAAAATTGCGACTGACGGAAAAATTTAAAAAGTGTCATGGAGAGTAGAATGGTTTATAAACAAAACAGATCATGTGTATGTCTGTCCACGTACAGTATAGGGTTCCGTATTTGCTACGCTTTACTTGCGGGTTACCTGATGGTAAGCAATCATTCTTGCCCATTGACATCTACGACGACGACAAGAGTCTTCGATGCGTTGTCCACCTATGAAGGAATGAGAAAAGAAAGGGGGAAGGGAACTGGAGGGCTACTACGAAATCCGATATTTCGGCCGAAGTATCGGAAAAATTTTAATCGTGAAATACAAGGTATTTTATGGTTATTTTAGTAATTCCTTGTATTCTATCCATGAAATACCTTGTACTTTATAGATTTTTAGTACTTCATTGAATTATAATTATGAACTTGTACCTATTCACGGTTAAAATTATTTCGATACTTCGGCCGAAGTATCGGAAGAATTTTAACCGTGAAATAGGTTTAATTCTTACATCACGATATATTCATATACAAAATATTATTCTTCTGTGTACCTCATTTCGGATCACAGTATGTGCTTTCTTTTTTTATAATGCAGTACTAATTATAGTTATTCTTAGAACCTACAAATATTTACCAAATCATGAACTTGTATTTCACAGTTAAAATTCTTCTGGATTTACGTTTTCTTAGTACTCCAGGCTGTAGGAAGTAGGACAGGCATTAGATTTCTCTCTCACTCTCTATAATTGATATCTCGTGAGAACTGCTATATTCTCCAACCTTCCACAGATATATCATAGTAATAGAATTTTTATTTTATACATATTTCGGTTTAATGTGCATACTTTAAGCTACTTTAAACGCTAGAGCTGCGCTTACCAAACGATATTACTAAAAGTACTATTGAATTACAGTATTTTAACTTTCAAAGGAAAATACTTTGGCAGGGAAATCTGATACTTAAACGTAAAGTCAGGGAATATTCCCCGGGAAGATTTTTGAGCATGTTGTGGTGCTAAGAGCCGTTAAATCGGCATTTCAATGGAAATTGAAAAAGTTTTATCCCTCCAAGGAAATAATAAGCATTTTAAAGGTTCTTTTTTGTATTAATGTTTTAATAGGGCCTTTACTTCAAGATTGTTCAATACATTTTTTTATAAACTTACGAGTCACATGTAATTCTACTTATATTCGACAGAAGCTGGTTGTGGGACTTATCAGCAACAAATTAAATCTGGCCGAATTTTCCTAGATTTCGAGATATTTTTTTCCTTTCCTTTTCGTTTAAATTAGAGCATCTAAAATGTCATTTTTGTTCACTTTTTAACGAGGATCATTATCTTAGAAGTCTGTAGTGTTCCTGTACCTCAATTATATACGCGAAATATAAATCATAGTAGTAGCAGTCTTAATAATAGTGCAGTGGCACATCCAATAAAAATAAACTTGTATTAAAAGAAATTGTATAAAACTAAATGCAAACAGATGTCTGTTTATTTATTCTATTCGAACGTTGTGAGTTTTCGCGATATATAATTTTCCAATTACGTGAAATATCCATTATTCAAGCGTGTCAGGGGGGCTTGATGCTGGGTTCAGTTGGAAATAGGGCTGTCACTAACTCATATTATTTTTGCATTATAATATTTTACAACGGACCACGGACCCCAAAGTAACGTTCCTTCGCCTTCCTTACGCCTTTGTAACGCATTTTGCTGATACTAAACAAAGAAGTTTTATCTCAGATCTTCTTATGTTTTATGGTAACAAAAATGAGGGTCAAATGTTACGTTGCTTTCCGTTCTAAAACATCTTCATTCGAAATCACACGGCGTGATACTATATATTTACGCACCGGTGTACTTATAATGGAATGAAATCCCACCATGGTCACGATCTCCAGACATGAAGGACCTTCCAGAGAGAGAGTAGGTACTTTCAAATTAAATTTATTTTATTATTGCCGTTGGCGTATAGGGTATGTTTTAAGTTCTCAATTAGCTGACTGTGGGTAAAAGGCTAACGAAGTGGTTTAAGAAGGTTTAGTGGCTGTATTTTAGGTTGAAATAGAATTATATACAGACAGACAACCCTCGTGAAATACTTGGGCACAACAGGTACACAATCAATATTGCCATACCGGCACGTAAACAGACTAAAGAATGTTTAGACACGGCACAATAAAAAGTATTATGTGTGTGTGACACAGATGTCGAACGGTACAGAAGGCGAAATAAAACTCACTTATGTGAAATTGAGGAACTAATTTCCTCTTTTGGTCGTCAACATAGTAGGTTAATTATATAAATTTTTATTATCTGTATGTATATTTTGACCAGAAAAGTGACCAGAAAAAACGTCAAGAGTCTAGGAACTCGATGACGTTGTTATGCATATGTGTGTCAATCTATCAAGTCTAAATCAATGCGATCATACGATCTCATTCACAGAGATTTTATATTAATTTCCCATTCAGTATTTGGACGGGTTTGTGCTATCGGGCGCCCATTGGCCGACACTGCAAATTCTAAAGCGGTGAGTTCCCCCCACTTCCGCAATTGTTTGGTACCAGAATAAGGAAAAACGTGTTTGAAAATCTCCAGTTCTTGGTAGTTGTCAGTAGATAATAGTGACGTAGATTGAAATCTCACTGACATCACTGACATCCGACTTTTTGCAGTATGCTCTACTATACAGTTAAGAAGACAGAAGTGTAAAAGGTAGTGGTTGATGGTGATAGAATTGTGTACTTGTAACAAAGTAGACCCTTAGATAAATGGATCGAAACAATTTTACCTCGTATATTTTTGAAGTTGTCTGTATCATCAATGATTGATACCTCTATCGTTGCGGTAATGGAATGGAATGTTTAGTTTGGAGTTTGGAATATCTCTATGGCGCGTATAGTGATTATTTGGCGCATGGAATTTGGATAATTCCTCCATATACTCATTTTGATGTAACCGTGTCGCCGTGCGGTGACATAACATCACGATATTCAAAATCATGGTAAAGTAGCATTGAACAAAATCATGAGTCTTTATTAATAAACATTTATCAGGAAAGGTTTATCTCCGTTTTGTCACTTTCACACTCATTTAATTCTTCTCAAGAAGACAGTAAACACAAAGTCAGCAAAGCTTTAGTTGATCAAGATCAAGTATTAAAACACTGTAGGGATAACAACACCCATAATTTTATTGATAACCTATGATTTAATCTATAGATCTGTCTCTTTGCGCGTCGAATTTTTCCGCATATTTGTCCATAGCGAATTAATACTATTAAACTATCTAGATATATATTACTTTCCTTGTAATTACATCATCAAGGCGTGTGGTTTTCTAGGGGATAGGCCTATAGTAGTATTATAGGCTGAAGTAATGATGATGAAGACTCAAAGATTCAAATTATGATCATGATGAAGTCTCATAAAGGAAAACATACATTTTCAGGCTATGTGAATGTATGGATCTGGCCTGACTGTAATCCGCCCCAAGACATAACTGGTATTCAAAGGTTTTTATGTTGGCTTTTAATGGTATAATAATGTTTAATCCAAGACCGTTGGGAAATATAAGAGTAATCTTAACTTTTCGCGCAAAATCCACATTAATACTTAATACCAGTACATTTTAGTCAAATTAAAATTAAATGCCGCGAAGGCACTTCAATAGCACCGCAGTACAATGTAATTCGTGAGATTTCTGGCCATTATTTCATAAGCTTAGGCGTTGATAACTCTATCTATGAGATAATTCGTCTAAAGTGAGTACAGGGGCTAAAAAATACGCTTACGTACCCTCGAGGAACTGGAGGGTTCATAACTCGTCCGGACAAGGGTAACATTTACTTATCGACGTGGAAATGGTTGTATAATACATTCTACTCGCCACGCGGCGGCGTCTCCCAGTAAATAGCAAACTTTTATTTGCCCGCGCGGACTAGGGGTGGCGTAATATTTAAATTTTGTGGAAACATAGCAATATCCCCCATGTTGCCGTTTGCACAACTATGTACATTAGGTTTACGAATTATGGCACTAAAAAAATCTAAAAGCTGTCCCAAAAGTAATGAAATGTATTGGTTTAAATAATAATAATAATAAATCATAGTTTTTACGACAGAAAAAAATATTGTTCAGATATATTATTTTTATTAGTTCACATCGCTGTTCTTGATCCTATGGATTTATCTATTACACGTTTAAAGGGTTAAAATAATTTATTGTGTGAGAATATTGTAACTTATGACTTGTAACCGTACAATTTCAGTCATCTGGAAAACAGATTAGCCAAAATTTCCAAATAATTAGATAGGCTTTGTCGAATTAAACAAATAATTAAACACAAAACCAGCCTCTTTACAAAGACTTCAATAAAATATTTAATAAAGGGAATCTCCTTTGGTTAATTAGTCCAACCATTTATTTAAATTGTTATCCAAAACAGTATTACTTGGATATTCAAACCACATTTATTTTCAAGTGATTAATTGTTCAGTGTTAAGTATGGTTTCCAAAAATATACGGATTCCATTGAGATCAAGTTCTTTAGCTTTGAAGAATATTTAGAATTTCTGAGAATTATACTGTCGAAATATATTTGGTTGTGTTAATTTCTTTCTAGTATTATTATTGCTTTTTTACGTCACAAAATGAACGTTTGTGTAATTCTTCTGTTAAGTTAATCGTTTCAGCTGTATATTAATAGGTTAGTCAGCTTCTCCTTTTATACTAAATAGTTGTAGATATTTAAATAAAGGTATTTTAAGAAATTATTGGTACCACGATGTTGGTACCTGACTGAAGTTCCAAACGTTCCAACGTACAAAATTGACGTTTATATGCCGTGACATGTTGTCTAAATTCAACTGAAATTTTCGATAAAAATGCCACTTGACTAGGGATGCGGCATCAGGTATTGTGATATCTTTCTTTCGTCTAATAACAGCAATATATAAAATTACTTTGTAAAGCCAATAAAACGAAATGAAGGTTTTATTTCACGGAATGACTCTCCGTAAAGTATTATTATGGATAATGTTTTGTTAGAGTGACCGTAGGACCAGTCGTCGCATTGAGACCGGAATTACGGAAGAAAGCAATTCGCGCCAATTGTGCGTGGCATTGTCGAGAAAATTGTATCTGATAGCCCGCATCATCGTGCTCGAGTCTCGTTCAGATTATATATTAGCTATGTACCAAGTATTTTATTTGTACAATCTCGCTTTGCTACAAGAAACTGGTGATTTTATCACGTTTTGATGTCAAATGATAAAAAATGATATTGTAATCGTTATGACCTTAGCACTCTTTAAACGCTCATTACTCAACAAGTCAAACAGAAAGTTGCAGAAAATCTCCATATGAAATTACGTAGCTATTTCCGAAAAAAACCGTAGGTATCCCTTTAGGATACTGTAGAAAATAAAAAGAAAATCAAAATGTAATCAGAGCGCCAGTAGGTTAACGAACATAAATCGTCCCTTAGATATAAGACCGCAATATATCTTCAATGGGACATTCCCGGTTGACAGGGCGGGGACGAGCGTCCACATTTTGTTAGCGTTGACCGCGATTCCCTGCACCGAAAATTACCGTATCGTACACTATTTGAATTCTACATTTATTAGAAATTGTACCTTATAATATATTCATTTCGAGAAGTAGTAAATATAAATTTGTGTTATATCTTAAAGAGAAGAAAAGAGGATAGAACGTGGTACGCGTTTATTAGTCCGAGCAAAAAAACAAAACGTCCTTGATACAAACACGTGAATTTGAAGTAAGCTACAATGTTGTCTTGTTTTCCATTGTACTACACAATTTTGTAGCGCATCTCTCGTGTCTGAAATTCGTAAAAAATATAGATTTTTGTTTTCATTTAATTATTATAAAACAGAATACAGTCATAAAAAAACCATAATAGGTTGATAACACGAATGAATGGTTCGACATTCATTGCAATTTTTGTAATGTATAAGCGTAGGTACTCATCAAATAGGTACAAGAAGAAGGAATGGAAATAGCGCTTCAAAAAGTAGAAAACTCAGGTTTCAGTACGGTTATTATAGCTGTACATTTTAAACTGAGGCTTTGTGTTTTTCCTATTAATTATAGTAAAACAAAAGACTGTGTAACCACCAAACTGTTCCCTACACATGTCGCCAAACATGTCGGCAGCAATATATTTCGTAGTGGGATATTCCCCGGCGACAGACCTGCACGAGCCTCCGCATTTTGTCAGCACCACCGCAGACCCTCCTACACTAACCGCATGCGATGACTCTGTATTTCGTGTACATGTAATCTATTCTGCTAAATGTATACTACACCAGGAATAATATATGTTTGTATTGGGTTGTGTAGGCATCCTTTAAGCCCATCAATGTGCTATAATTCAATATCAAAAACGCCATATTGCGAACACCAGTCTGTTATTCATGTCTATTGTAGTATTGTTTGTGTAATGCAAACACAATAAATGCAAAGTGGGTTCTTTTTTTGTCCTTATTTCTTTTTACTGTCCCACGACGATGAAACATAATTCAAATAGCAATATAAACGTAAGAGCCGAACTACGGTCGCGTATTATCGACACAGTGATTTTAGCTTCAGGGCTAGTTTCACTTATCCGCGACAAGTTTATTCACAACTGATTTTAACAGTTACATCACAGTGTAGAGATTGATATATTCTGTATTATACGACAATGTTTGCTAATTGACAAAGGGCATATTCGGGAACACAGAATATTATAATGATATCTGTGTCGTGAGTTGAATGAAGCATTCAGTATTATTTTGTAACAGAAACAGACATTTTGTTGTGTGGATTCATCCTGAACGAATTAAAATGTATGTTGATTCATAGGAGGATTCACGCTACGAGTGATTGTAAATTGTGCGATAATCCACACTGCTGCTCAGTACATAAGATAAACAATGAGGTTATGATTTATGAGATTATGTTTATTAAGTCTTGAATCATCATATTAATTACACTATATATATATTTAACACATCATAATTGTCTTATAAAAATCGTCCATCTCATGATTTCTTATACGCGTGATGTACCTAATTGTACCAGATGTCTACGTGTCAATTTTTAAAGAATATACTCACAATACTGACAAAGTTCTCACTGTATAACAATAGTAGTTGTAGTAAAGAAAAACATCTTGTCGATTACTGATACATATTCATGTTCTCAAAGATGTTTGAATGCATATTCTATCTACAAATGTTTGTTTAATGCCGGAATTGAAACTGCATTCTCTATCACCGGTAATTGGGTCAATACAGACTGAGTCATACGGGTTATCTAAACAATAAGGACCATTGAAAAAATTCGAGCTTCCGTTTCTTTCCTTATTGTATAAAAACATCTACGAAATGTTAATTTATAGACCAAACCCCTCGTAAAAGACGATACTTATTGTAAATCACAGAATTTATGGGCAGTGACAATAAATATTTCTGTCATTGTCACCATTTCTATTATCCAATTCAGCACTTTGTGAATTGATGTCATCATACTTCAATATTATAAATTATAAATTAGAAAGTGAGTTTGTTTGTTGTTATTCCTTCACGGCTTGACTAAGCAGCCGATGATTTTGAAAATTTGTATACTTTTTGTCAGAGTACAGAGCCCAATATAGGCTAAATTTTACGCGGGTGAAGCCGCGGGTAACAACTAGTGATACTATAAAGTGTGTTAAATACAAGTGAATTACACAAAAATTATGCACAGTTAATAATAGACCGATGCGTTTGAGCGTTGGTAGTAACTCTATATTCGGCACCAAACAAGGCGGGTTCAATTTCTGCAATGTGCAAACATTTATGTGACGTATTTATCTCGAGTCTGGGTGTTTTCTATGTATTAAATAAATATATTTACAATAACATGCGTTGTCTGCATAAGTACTTTTGTAGGTATACTAGATTCTTTGAAAATTCAATGACTGTTATTGAATGATATAGATGAGATAAAATGCCTTTTAATAGATGACTTTGTATAAAATTCATCTGATAAATATGAACAACGTCTGAGAAAAATTTATTTCTGCATAGCAATGATGACAGTCGTAAACAGAAAGAAAAGAAAATTATTTCATTGCTGGAATTCAAACGGTCTGATTTCATTTCCTCCACTAAAGGCATGAAGGTGGGGACGGAAACCGGCGTAAGCCCCAGATTTCGTCCCCGCAATATCATATCTTATCCTGTTTCCACTTTGAAACGTTTTATTACAAACCATAAAAACAAAGCAAGGCGACAGTAGCTTGTCAAGAGAGCAAGTAGCTTAAAATATTGTCTGTAGTGGTCTTTGAAGTTAAATATTTTAAAACAATAATCTCGCCGACGGGCCTCGCAATTGTAACGAGGGGTCGGAGAGTAATATTGTGTAGTGCCCGGGGGGCGAGGGCGTGGGGTCGCGAATCGATACGCACCCCTATTCTATACTAGGCCTAATGCACCCCAAACATGACCGTTCGCAAGTGAAACTGAATGCATTCCGCTCTGCATTGATAGATTCACGATATTCAATATAGAGCAGTGTTTGCTTGGTTCTATCAAGACCATTTCGTTCTCTATGTATAGTAATGAGTATAGTGGAGAACATCCTCAATTATACTCATTACTCATATAGATTATAGAGACATAGATAATTATGGAATACCATGTTCCACAAATTGAGTTTCATAATTGCCGTTCTACTGCCCAACTAAATCTATAGTGACTAGTTAACAGTGTCGTCCCTTAATTATTTTTTCTTATACACAGCCAGTATTATTATACGTCTCAAAATCTTTCTATTTTAAGCCTTTCTCACACATTCTCTAAACGTTAGTAGTGAAAAGTGTTTGAAAATCAGTTTGATGTTTTTGACTTTATTGCGTTCGGACTAGATAGAAAGATGAATGGTCAATGATTTAGATGGTTTAGATTAAGCAGACAGCTGTAACACGTGACAGAGCAGAGAACTATACTTTTTGTGAAGGTATTGAATACAACTTTGGCTTTTTCCATTCTGAATAGCCACAGATTGCATTTTCAATTGAATAGAAGAACGCAATTTGAAGCAACTATTGAATTCCGAAGTAAATTGAATGATTACTATTCAGATTGAATGATTGTTCTATTTATGATTAAGACTTATAAAATTTACGTTTAACATTTGCGATGGAATAATCTTAAAATATATGCTAAACTAATATGCCGAAATTGGATCTACGCCATTTTAGTTACCCAAAAGGTTTTCTAATACAAAAAATATGTATTCTTTTCTAAATAACAAATAAGAATTATTTTTTAGTCTATTCAATAATAGTAATACAATTTGTCTTGGATGAATAAGAAAATATTTATTCTGTGAAGTAATTTGATGTAAACTCAAAACGCTTTGTAAACTTTTTTATTGTGTTGCTAGTTGTAGTAATTGACAGTCAAATATGCGCGTGTAACTTTGATTCCATTGACATTATTACTTCTTTTGTAAAATTCGACCCAAAATACTAATAATGAGTCAAAAGGACTTTGAACATAGGCCTCTTGTTAGACGCCTTTTAGCACGATCTTCGGTATTTTCATCCTGTTGCTAGGAGCTGAAGTAATATCAGTTAAGATTTATACCTTGTATTTATTTTTCTTTACAAAAATCTAATATCTAGTATGGTTTCTGGGAAATTATATTTGTTATACTTACGTCACAGAGTCAGATATTATAACTGCTTATGTTTAAATCACATGAATCATGTAAAAAATATATTTTGAACATTACAAACAGACAATTCAATTTTGTTTATTTGTTTAATCAAATACGCCTTCTAACTGTTGCACAGGTAAAACTGAATTACAAATAATGAATTGCACCCGGGATGTATACAGAACTCAACACACAGTAGGAAGTTGAGAGCTACACCGACACAATCCGTCGGATACATTAAGTACACAGAGCGTAGTTGTTTAGACCGTTGCCAATGTAGTTCGTTGTAGTTTTCAAACAAACTATGCTCTCGGCCCTTCAGCGAATCCTGTCCCACATTTGCTAGCTATGGTGACCAAATGGTACTTGTTTTACGGGGTGTCTCGCTTTTTAATGAAGAGTTGGGTGATCCGGCGAGGTCACACTTATTCCACGGCTTATTCTAATAACGTGCTTATTTATAGTTGAAATTATTATTTTGAATTATTTTATAGTTTCAAAATATGATATTTTTGTAACAATAAATAAATAAATAAAATTCTGTGCGGACCCGGTGGCCTGTGAAATAAAAAGTATTGTTATATTAATTCAACTCATGAATTCCTTTTTGTGTAACATCTGTTTTTTTTTTGTAAAATAGTAAAATAAAAATTTGCAGTCTTTTGACAGAATCTATCTTACGAATAGGCTACTTTATTAGGTCTAGACAACTTAGCTATTATATAGCTTTGATTGTCATCTTCAGTTTTGTATTTCATCATAGTTAAGTTTAAACAAATAAGCTAAGTGGAATATTTACAAGGAGATAGATCTTATGATGTAATGAAAATTATTAGAATGTAAAAGTCACAAAAGAGAAATCTATCTGGTAACCCTACACGCGACCCACATTCAACGCACGATCTCTGTAAAAAAGCGGTGAAGTAAGGCTTGGGACATCGAAGGTTGCTACCTTTATTAAGTACCTTGTTTTTGATTTAAAAAGTTACATAATGCAATGGTTTTTTATGTTGTTGTTTTTTATATGTCTGTCTTTTGTTTTTTTTCGCACTTCGTGTATTTCTCCTCGAGAATAACAAAACAGATATTAAGCCAATTCCTTGTTGATCTACATTTTTTATTAATACGTACTACGTACAGCATATGTGTTTTTTTAAATTAAAATATCTTTCGCACTGAAATTAAAATTTTGCCCTTTCATTAAGACTGCGGAACCTTAAAATCCAAATGGCCGTTAAACGCCTTATTAAAAATTCTTTAACTTTTTCTTTTATGTTCACGGAAAAATTTAAGTTGTAAAGAAAATTTATAAGCGTTGATAATACCACTCGGGATACCACTGCCTATTCGAACTTGTGCGAATCTTTCAACAATAACATTTCTCTCCCCTCTATGTGGATTATATATAGTTTCATTATGTTCCCTTAATATGATCCAGAGGACGATTACCGACTTAGATCCCATTGTGTTCCATCGGGAAGCGATGCGATCGCGGTTCCTATAATAACGTGGCAAATCGGCCACACAGCGATTTTCTATTTAAGTTAAGGAGATTCGCCGAGCATAGAATTGCCCTATTTTGTAGTATATTGATTTCTGTATAGAGGTATTACTTGGGTAGGTTATGTTGAGATGTTATTCGTGTGCAGACACAAAAGATAATAAATAGTTTAGTTTTTAAACGTACTAAATTATCGATTGATATGGTTACATTATTCACATACCTCTTATTTACCTCTTTCGTTTGTTGACTCATAATATGTATACTAATATAATTATTTCTCTATACTAATATTATAAATGGGAAAGTGAGTTTGTTTGTTTGTTATTCCTTCACGGCTTGACTAAGCCGATCATTATGGAAATTTGTATACATATTGTCAGGGGTACAGAGCCCAACGTAGGCTACTTTTATCCCGTGAAAGTATGTCATTACAACGGGAAAATATTATTTCTACTATAGAGGGCACTGTATGATGGGCTATCGGCCAACAGATGGCGCCACAACGCGCTATAGGTTGCTTTGTTGTCAAACGAGATCTATGTCATAAAATTAATAGTGAAGACGCGGGGACAAGCTAGTTTCTCTATAATAACATAACCTTTAAACAAATAGTTATACAATAGTTTTATTTATGTCATAATAAACATCCACAATAATTTCCGACAAGGTGAGAGTTGGTACATTTGAACTGGAGTGCCAAACTAGGAAACTCCGTAATACTATTAATCATCGTCCGCGGGCGTCGGCGAACAGTCGTAAAAGTTAGTTTGTATTATTATGACAAGGGTACATAGTAAGAACACCTGGCATTCGTAGGAACTTTAGTGGTTTTTATTATGCTTATGTTTGCTAATAGTTCCTTTTCGTGTTCATTGTAGTGTGAATGCTTATTACATTCATTGTTTTGGTAGTTGTAATTGTATTTGAGCATCTGGATAAAATTTGCATCTGATTCAAAGGCCCAACTTCTCCAAATAATCAAGCTCATCCCGCCATCGCATTGTTGGTCTTCCGCGATGACATTTGACGTAATGGGACGTCCAGTGGGTTGTGATGTGAGCCCATCTATCGGAAGACATTCTTTTCACGTGCCCAGTCCAGTTCCACTTCACAACTAAAACCTATGTTGGATTTATTATTCAATGAAATTCAGCCATCTGGCTGAACAACTTGCCAGTAGTGTAGGAATTTTATTTCATTTTGTTCGAGTCACTGACACGAAAAGAAGAAGCCGTAGTATAGAGTCAAGTTGTTTCAGATAAATGTTATATTTCTCATTCAAGTATAATAGGCGTTAGCAAGATATGTATTGATAAATCATAGTAACGTTGTTCATAGTGTCTTTCTATTATTACACTACTTACTTATTGATAAGCAGAGAAGCAGAAACGTAATATTTGGGTTGGGAGACTTTACCTATAACAGAATAAACTACATAATACAACACTAGGTTGACTGAAGGTTGACTGTATAAAAGTAATGCATTTTTTTAAAAATTGAAGTCATAAATGGTTGGTATTCTGAGTATGTTTTCTCTATTTCTCTTCCTCAAACATTCAACTAAACCACAATAAAATCATAAACATCTTTTCTATTAAGAAATTATGGTTCCTGCACTTTTTGGCCTTGACGTTTTCACTTTCCACAAACGTCTAATGCAAAATCCTATTAAGTTTGACGCGAAATTATTTATTTTATAACTAAAAAGTAAAGTCAACAAAATAATCAAAATTTTGTTACTTTTTGAAGGTTTTCATATCTGGGTGTTTCGAGGTCGTATTCATGGTATTGACAGCGTAAAAGAAGCATTGGTTAAGAGTGAATGGTGATAAGAGTTTGTGACCAGGAACTATTAAATGAGCATTGCGTGTTGACTTCAATTGAATAAATATAAATAAAATAATCTGTGAAAGTGATAACACTTTTTTGAAACAATAATCTCCCAGGCCTCGTAGATATCCCATACTAATTAATAGAAGTAAGGGATATCTAAGATACTTTAGGGTTGATAAAAACATACCTGATTCACCGGTTTGGGCCTATCCGTTAAAGAACCTGTTATTTTGACAGTGTTTTGACATTTTTTATCTGACAAATAACTGTAGCTTCACAACCCTATGCTTAGATACGTTTTATCGATTCGATACGAAATCAGAGAAAACAAAATCACAAATCCCATACTTGTGGGTAATATTAGGAACATGAAGATGAAAGATCAGTAGGTATAATATGTATCTCCCACTTATTGTCAGCCATGAGAAAATGATTTACTTATAAAATACAATAGGGAACATTAATTAGTAATCGATCGTTTCTTTTTAAAAAGTAATTAACAGCGTAAAGAAAGTAATACCCATTTTTAACAGCATCATAAAAGATACCTTAGTAATTAATTGTGTTGAAAAAATAAAAAAAGATAAAGAAACGAGAGTTTCCATTTCGCGGTTCAAAGCTGGAGTTGTTCATTAATAAAAATAATCCATCATAATGTTTTCCACTCCAAAATCAAATTTCGGCTCACGGGAAACGTGTCTAGACGTGCAGGAAATCAATTTTCCGTAGACATTACTTTTGACGCCGGCGGTAGAGTTTCACCTTTTTTTTATTTCTCTAAAACTCAAGAGTCTACGTCTAGATTCAATAAAAAGAATTTCCTTTATGACATTCCATTTTCAAAGAGTTTGAGATGACAGTTTGACTTTTAATAGGTTTTTTTTTAAGTTATAGCTTTTTCATGCATATTTTATGATGCAATTTAGCCGGTATCAAAGAAAAATTCATATTATTCATGTATAGGTAGGTATGTCACGCAAAACAGCGTATTAATTTCATAACATGATGATGCTGAATCAGTATCATCATGTTGTGTCAGTATGTAAGTCGTTAAGAAAATTAAAACGCATTTATATTGAAACAGATATTTTAGGCTCAGTTGAAAATTAGAATTGCTTCTCACAGAGATTATGGAAAGCAATTTAGACAACGAGAAAAATGTTCGCTAGTATCTTAAAGAGCATTTTGATCTCGACTCTTAAAATATTGGTTAAATTAGTTATTTTAGCGCACCGAGAGTATTGTGATAATTTTTTTCACTCTAGATTGATCGCATGAGTACCGCTGGAGGAATAAATTTTGTGAGATTTATTTTATACAGAAACTAATGATGAACATTATTTTAGCTAGATTCGTACAGATTTTGGAAATATATAAGCGATAATTTTTTTAAACTTCGCTGGATTACAGGACCATATATAAAATGCTGTTTTTATTAGAGAAAATTTTTAATCGGCTCATGCTGATTTCTGAACCAATCACACAAATCATTTAGAATGTGAAGAAGAGTCAAGTACAATTATATATCACGAAAAATATTTTATAACCATTGTAAGACTGATGATTTTGTAAGAAATCCTGAAGATTAAAATATTGCAAACATTAATGTGATTGTAGAAAAATCTTTTACAGCAAAAACAATTTGTTTCGTGAAACAAGTGAGACCTCACAGTAAGGCCTGTTTCGTTATGTATGTACAGGTAAATAATTCAATGCGACCAAAGGTTGGCAACCTGTCCGCTAACGAATATTTCCCGAACAAACAGACTACATGTGACGTCAAAGCTAGACATATACAATACAAACCAGTCTGGACTGGACTGTCCATTCAGTGTACTTGAATAAATGGGTTTAGTTGGACTTTAGATCGCTAAGGGGCCTCGAATATTTATAAAACTTTGTTGAATATTTAGTTAAATGAACTCGATTGAATATAAAAGTTACTAATTGAAATAAAAATTTTAAAATGTTTATTTGATCAAGTTTGAGTTTGGAAATACGAATAATGATGAAAAACTACAAATATAGCAAATGGAGATATTTGCGATATTTGTAGTTACTTAACCAATGCTCTTCGTAAAGTATTTCTAATTTATATTATGGTCAAGTAAAACTAATGTTATTAACTTGTAGTTTTACTATTACTTACTTATGCTACAGTGATGGCCTGCTTGGTAGTAGAAAAACTGGGACGCAAAACAAAGATGCTTGTATCACCGAAGAGCAAAATTACCGAACGCCAATGCTCATTTAAAACGATCATGCGACTTCAATAGCATGCATATTCCAAGATTAGATCCAATGTCCACAAGGACTGTGACAATGGCGTACAAAGAGCTGAATGCATAAAACCAGTCATACCACATATACGTTTACGTTAGTATATTACGTACGACTGCCGCAGGACGGCTATTGAGAGACATTACAAAAGCCATTGTGTCCCAGTCAGGAGTAGTTTATCTGGCATCTATTCCTGTGGACCGTTCCGCACTGATAACGCTCAAAACATCTCCACGATGCCGAGTGTCATATTACTGATAAAAAGATGCAAATCGTATTATCTTGTTTGCATTACAAATGTTTTTTGAAGATTCTAGAGATTTTAAAGTACATTTATCATTGTCAAATATGTTATCGACATGAGAATGGTAATTCAAATCAAAAAGTTGTTTATCATCATAAATGATGCTCAATTTATCTAAATTAAGTAGCAGTTTTTCAATTGTAGTTTCCATATTGCCAATTTTGGCCATTTATAACCTAATTGTGAATTTGTATTGTCGCCTGCTCATAATGAAATAAAACTCCACGAGTTTGTGGATGGGAATCACAAAAAAAATGTATATTAAAATATTCTTGCAGGCTTTATCCATGCCATTACCTATGTATAAATAAATAATATAAGTGAGGTAAAAGTTTATAATACATCACAAGCTACTGAGTTAGAAAACACGCTACAGTAGTTAACCTACGAAAATGTCATGTCACCGTAAGCAAAATAAATCAGTGAACATGATTTCAATATCGGTGTTTTTTTCGCCCTTAGAATATTTTTGGAGCACATCCAATTTTGCGCAAACATAAAAACTACGTGATATACTTATGGTTATGATGAAAGAGGTTTAAGGCATGTGCCTTGATAAAGTCAATCATTCTCATCTAATCTGTACCCACGAGTTTATCCGCGACGTTAGATAAATCAGTTGTAGTGATTGTTTCGTGAAATACAAACGTGTCAAAATGCCATATAGAAAACTTTCTAGAACTTGCAAAGATTTTGAAGATATTATCCATCAAGTTGCGAATAAACTTAATATATCTATAATACAGCATGTTGTCACACTTGGTTCTGATGAAGATTTGGACAATATTTTAGGTGATGTTCACAAAGTGGTTGTAAAAGGATTGAGAAATGGTCAAAAAATTCAAGTGGGATTTGTTGTGAAATGGATTTCCGATCCAAAAAGGCGAATTTCTTTCAGAAACCTATACCACCGTGAATATACGTTTTACTACCATGTAGTACCAAAGTTCAGGGAAGTACAGAGTAAAATAATAGAAGGATTAAAAATGACTTTTCCGGAATGTATTTTTGCTAGTATGGAAACACTGGTTTTGTCACCCTTGCTAAGTCAAGGATTTAAATTACACGATAGATTTAGAATTATAGATTTTGAACATAGCAGTCTAGTTGTAAAGAATTTGGCGAAAATGCATGCATTATTTTTTGTGTTACGTCATACTAATCCGAATGAATGTGAAGTGATAAAATTACTTTATCAAGAAGACGTACAATATAGTATTCCAGAATGTATACCTAAGTCGATATTGAATTTTTATAATGATTCTGTCAATGTTATCACAGATTTGGACGCTAAACAAACATTAAAAGAACTTGAATCTGATATTTTTTCAATATTACATAAAAGCGTCCGTCCAGATCCAAAATACAGCACGCTTTGTCACGCAGATTGTTGGAATAACAACATATTTTTTAAATATCAGGTAAATAGTTGTTGCTCATTACATAATGTTACAAATTTAACATAACCATTCGTTCATTTTTAACATCAAGTGGTTAACATCGTTAATTATATTAAAATGCTACTTTTTCAGGGCGAGAGGCCAATCGATGTAATTTTCTCGGACTATCTAATGAGCAGATATGCTTCTCCAGTCACAGACGTATCGTATTTCTTGTATATGACAGGTGATCAGAAGTTTCTCGACAACAATTACGACAGACTAATTAGCTTATACCACAAAACATTGGCAGCTGTACTTAGACAATGCAATTTGGACGTTGAAGACGTTTATCCAGAGAGAGTATTCCAACAACATTTAGAGGAATATTCTGTTTTTGGTTTAATTGAAGCTTTGATATCACTGAAGATAATTACAGCTGTATCTGAGGAGGTTGTGGAATTAGCTGAAATGAGATATGAAATAAATGACAAAGTTTCTTATAACAGCAAATCGCAAAATCAATCTTTGTTTATAGAACGTGTTAATGGCGTGGTCAATGACTTCTTTAAACGTGGGTATTCTCTACATGCGGTTCTGAATAAATGATAATAAAATTAAAAAGAGTTTTTTCTTTTGTTCATGTATTAAATTAGCTATTATAGTATGTTTCTAAAAGAAATGTGATACATTTCTTATACCAGCTTGTCAAACATGAAACAACAATTTCCTCCGAGAACGACAAACGAAACAAGTCATTATTGACTGTAGGAAAAACAACAAGGAAATAAGCAAAGAAACTAGTAAAATTATAGGCAATTCTTTTCTGATATTAATTTTATTTACAGAGCAGTAAATGTATGTATCGCTAAATCGGCGCTGTCATCTCGTTCTCGGTGACGACGTCCCGGTGACGGTGGCGGTGAACAAACGACCTAAGATCTAACGAACTATTTTTTTCATTATCACAACTAAACTTATTTAATATTTTAAATGAAAATTTCCTTCGAGCGCTGCTCCGTGTTGAAAAGAAATTAATTCCTCGTTGCTGCAGTTAATTGTGTGTAACAAAGGTTTTTCTCAGAATCTCGGATGAGACGAATGAGAATCTTTGTCGACTGAAAATAATGGCCGAGAGAGCAGATGGCAGTGTTCAACAGCCTTTGTTGCAGTTAACATTGAGAGGAATACTTTGTTTCTATTAAGACATTAATTTAATGACTGTTTTTCTAATCATGAAATGAAAACATACCAGTTTTACAACGATGATACATATAATGGTAACAACTATTACTGATGTGTATACGCCTTGTATATTAATATTGTGCAAATAAAATACGAAGTGATGATTATAAAATTTAATGGTACTTTTTGAAGCGGCGGACGAATGGAGTGTCTCTGGGTTGCTAGCCCTACATTTCTTCTTCTTCTCTTTTAATATAGTGTTGCCAGTAAATATAATATCTTATTATATTCTTAGCTCACAATATACTACAATTACTTGATCGTTACTAAGAGTATTACGCACTTGCCCATCACGGTTTCTTCAAGCGCTGACCTTGATGAACTTTTGCACGGAAATTCATGACGACTGTTCGCAAGTTGACATCATTGTGATTTCTTACATAAAATTTTCAGTCGAAAGTGCGCTTGGTTCAATTAAAGTTAAGTGTTTAATTTATCACAAAAAACGTTGAGACTAATGATTACAATTTTAATTACGAATGCAATCTAGTGTTGTGAAATAGTTTTATCTGATTATCTAAGTTTACATGCATAGTTTTGACATTAAAACATTTTGTTAGTGCAAAATTACCACACACATAATTTTGGGCAATATTGAGTTTAAATTTGTTGCTAGTATTATCTTAACTTATTTTAGTTAGTTTTCAACAGAAACAGTTGCTTTATGTAATTAATTGTGTTTAGAATTACTGTGTTGTGGTCTGACTTCGTAAACAGACCGTTTGGTCAGCTTTGTGGTTCGCAATTATAGAAAGTTATGCTTTGATAATTATTTGAGTTTATAAACATTATTTAAAGTCGTTAATTATGTAAAGGAATAAGTTCAAATTATTTTATTCATTTTATTATGACATTATAATAAATAATATGATAATTGATTATAACTTTTATTCCTTTGATACGCAATTAATGGCATTTTTGGGTTTTACTTTGATTGTATTATTTATACAATATGTACCTAATTAAATGAATAAGCCATTGCTTATTAATTTAATTAGGTACATATTGTTTACTTTACTTTCGGGAATAGTCCACCAATGTCGAAACTTCAGTCATGAAAAAAAAATTAGGAGGAAGAAGAACTACAAAGAGCAGAAAAGAAAGGAAACCCTTGGAAGTATAAAAAATATCATATCATGCGTAGATAATCGAAGGGGTAAAAGTAAAGGGTAAGATGTTTAATCACAACACTGGCAAGCCGAAGACGTCTGGAGCACGCCACCCAAATCACTGTCAATACGTCATTCAAACACAAACATTGTCTAAGTGGTTGACAGTACATTATTAAGATTTTAAGCTATAATTTTCTGAAACAAGTTATGGTTTATTATGTGTAACAAGTGTTTAAAATTCTCTGTCTCTAAATTTAAGAGCCGCGATCTTGTTGGTGTAGCAGCCTCCTTATTCCCATCTCTTGTACCAGTTCCTTTATCTCTCTATAAGATTATGACGTCTGCCTTTTCCTTCATTGAATCCATGTAGCCTCTTTTCTGTTTAACATTAAACGTTATTTGTTATTTAACATTCAATTACACGTGAAGACTCTTGAGTTTATTTCCAGTTTTAAGTTTTATATTTCGCTTCTGTTTTCTCAGTAAGCGTTGGCAGAGTTTTAGTGTGATAAATAAGTAACAACAGTAACAAGTTAACTACCAGACTGTCCAGTATGGCTACAGAAATACCGTCGCCCACAAAAAGATTTGGCAGCGTACTTGCGTCGTACGTACCACTAAAATGTGCAACGCGCTGCCTGCTCACGTGTTTCCTTCTTCTTATGATCCCGGGTTGTTCAAACGGAGCCTGTAAGTTTTTCGAAAGACAAGGTGAGACTGCACTTGCTGTCCGCGGTGCCCATGGGTCTCACTTCTGGACTCCACTACTGCTCAACATTTTTGGCTAAATAAAAAATAAAAAGTTCTATTTTAAACTTACATTGTAAGTATTATAAACAAGAACTGGTAGGACGTTTTACTTAAATTGATGGTAAATAAATCCTTTAATGGTAAGCTTTGGTTATCCAGCCTTTAGTGTTTCATAAAGTGATTAATTCTATACCTCCATCTGAGTTCCCCTTAGTTAATAACCTATTTCAAATGTTTGTTGCAAGCGCGCTATTAACTTTGTAAATGTTAGCAATTTGTTAAAGAACTTAGTTACATTGTTGGGCTACATTTTGTGCGTTGAATAATTCAGAATTTTTGCCTCTAACATTACAAAGTAGATACTTTATATCTAACGAAACCTGCGTAAATATGTTTGCGTGTATTCCGCAATCCCTTGAGAATTTCAAAACATCCCTTTTTATCCCAGTTCTTTGTCCTGAATGGAAGTGCCATGCCAAATTTCAGCTCTCTAGGTCCAAGAGTCTGATCAGGGCCATAGTCAATCAGTCAGGACCTGTTTGACCATTGCTGATAAAGTTCCAACTAGCCTATCCATCAAATAAGTGTTGCTAGGGTAAAGCATATATACTAGCAATCAATATAGTGACCGTACGTAAACATAATTATACCTTAGGGACTTGTGTAATTGAAAAGTGCCAGTACTTTCTCATTAGAACCCTTAAATGGGTTCGGGAACGTATAAATTTGGCGCTGTCATGCTATTTATGTACCTAAAGGGTCGGTTGGTTTTCGATCTCTTGTAAGTACATTACTATTTTATTTATTTTATTTTTCCTAGTGAATTATGTCCTATCTACTGGGAAAAGGCTTCTCCTCTCCCGTATTTAATATATCGGCGCGGCAGCGTTATAACACTTTCGCGCGAGCATCAACTCTTCACTTAACCTTTGCCGTGGCGCATATTTTCCCCATACAAATATTTTTACGTATTTAGACGTTTTGTTTTATATTATGACTTCGATGTAACATATAATGACACTGACGTCAATATACGTCAACGTTTTATCACGCTTTGCTACGGTTCATAATTTTTACGTGCTGCTTTATAGCAAGAACGTCTAGACACGTCAACATTAACAGACGTCATAACCATAGACGAACAGGAGATGACATTTATTTATCACTATCTTCCTATCATTAAGTTTTCAATACTATAATCATAATCTCACTTGGCAGTTTGGCACCTTTCTTTCTCATCTTTTAGTCTTCCCCTTCTTATATTCTAATCCTTGATTTTTTCGTTTAATTACTACTTTAAAGAATCAACAAATAGGTTTTAGAAAAAACAATTTTAAAAGTTATTAGGACTGGTTGTGCCATTCTTCGAAGCAGATGGCACAAAGTGGTGGCTTTTCTGGACAGCCTTTACATCTATCATTCCGCTCGCGCACAGCCTCGCACGCACGGTGACGCAGCTAGACTGTTGTATTGGAACCTGTACGCAGCGCGCCGTACAGTGACGTTGTGTGCCCGTGTAGAGGTACTTTGGATGTGTGCGAAGCGCTCACAAAGTCATGTTATTTTTTTTATATTGCGTGGCGCAAGATCTTTGAGATTTTGATATATTATGGCGCAATGACGTCACTATAAGGATTTAGTATAGCCAACTAACGTGCTTGTACGTTCTTGTAGTAATGAAGGGAAAAAGTTCGACGTAGTCATACGTTGTTCAACATCGTACCGACTGTTTTTGGACGAGATAAGACGTTGCTCGCGCGAAAGTGTTAAAACCACATGGTGACCGGAAATGTCAAATAATTATAGTCAAAAGCAACGCGTCAATATCAAAGGACCACGAGGTTACCGGAAACGTCGACATTTATTGTTTAAATTATCAGTTTATTGATTTTCTATAGTTTTAATTATTAGATTACTTTTAAATGTTTAAAATAATTACTTTAAAGATTAAAATGATTTTTATTGTGAAAAATTACGCTCGAAAATAATAATAGTAAAAAATGTACTTCCGCTTTATCGGGGTATAAATACGAGCGACCGGCGGCGCGCAATTCATTCGAGCTGCGACCGCCGGACAGCTCGGACCCCTTTAAGGTGCCGTTTATGAAAATAAATAAGATTTTGAACTACCAACCGAGTTTAATTTCGTATAATGGAGGATAGCCAAGATGACGCATTAATGACGTCAGCAATACTGACGTCACATTCTTTAGAAATAATGCCGGGGCCATTTCTTCGATATCAGAAGCGAGGATTCCGATCCAGTCCACTTCCTCATTAGCTCAATCCCTACCTGATGAACAAGAACAATTTTCATTTCAAGAAATGCTGCCTGCAGGTTCCAACGTGCGTATGAATGGAATACCGCAGCCATTCCTAATGCAAATGATGGAGATGATGAAAAAAATGTCTGAGCGTTTGGGTGCTCCACACACCGAGACCAAAATAAGAATTAAAGACGTTTATCTACCATCGTTTGACCCTGATACCAACATCGGTGTCCGAGAATGGTGTCAGCATATTGATCAAGCAATCGAAGCATATAAGCTAAATGACTTTGATATTCGTATGAAAGTTTGCAGCTTATTGAAAGGACGTGCCAAAATGTGGGTTGATGATTGGATGGTAACAACTTCAACATGGCAAGAATTACGTAAAAACCTCATTACCACATTTGAACCAGAGAACAGATACTCCAGAGATATCATTAGGTTCAGAGAACATGTTTACGACTCAACAAAGGATATAGCGGAGTTTTTGTCTCGCGCATGGGTTTTATGGAGAAGAATCACCAAGGACAACCTAGAGGACGAATATGCTGTCGAAGCAGTGATTGGATGCATTAATGATGAACGCCTGCGTATCGAATTATTAAATGCTCGCGCAACTACAGTTCCAGAACTTATTTCAGTGGCAACATCAATACGTAAAAAGCGTCCTCATCCGAGTTCAAGCTCCGCAATGTACAACAAACGTCCACGTTTTTCGGATAATTCCCAATCAACTTCGAGTTGCCGAATATGCAAGAAAACGAACCATTCCACCAATGATTGTAGATTCAAAACTTCGGACAATAATAGACCAGGCGCTGCTATTAACAAGGAATCGAAAGCACCAGCCATAAGCACCTGCACATTCTGCAAGAAACCTGGACATACTTATGAGACATGCTTCAGTCGAGAACGTTCACGGACATCTAACGTAAACTGTATTTCAAGCAACAAGTTGGCTCCTTTCGACCTTAGGATAGGTGACAAAATGGTACAAGCTATCTTTGACAGTGGCGCAGAATGCTCAATTATTCGAGAGTCTGTAGCTGCTACTTTACCCGGTAAAAGGGGCCCAGTAGTGAATTATTTGAAAGGAATTGGACGTTTTCCAGCCTTGTCTTTAGCCAAATTAGAAACTGTTTGTGAGATAGATACCATCAGTGTAGAACTAGAGTTTTACATTTTGCCAGACGATGAAATGTCCACGGACATCCTGGTGGGTATGAACTTGATTCATGGCACGAATCTTAACATGATAATCACATCTAATCGTACTAAGTTGATCCGTCAAGCAGTGATCAACCATGTGACCATAAATTCACCTACCTTCAACAGTCTAGATTGCGATTTAAGCAACGAGGATGAAGTAGCACAGTTGCGTACACTTTTGAACAAATACGAACATTTATTTATTCGAGGATATCCCAAGACTAGAGTCAAGACTGGTGAACTTGAAATCAGACTGAAAAATCCTGATAAATACGTAGAAAGAAGACCATACCGCCTTAGTCCTGTGGAACGAGAAAAAGTTCGTGCTATCATTCAGGAACTGCTTGGACACGACATCATTCGTGAAAGCAAATCACCCTACTCAAGTCCAATTATTTTGGTGAAGAAGAAAAATGGCGATGATCGACTATGTGTCGATTATCGAGAGCTCAATTCAAATACTTTACGTGACCATTACCCACTTCCACTGATTTCAGATCAAATTGACCAGCTGGCAAATGCACACTTCTACTCAAGTCTCGATATGGCAGCTGGATTCCACCAAATTCCAATTGCTGAGACCTCTATAGAGAAGACCGCCTTCGTTACACCTGACGGCCTGTATGAATACGTCACCATGCCGTTTGGTTTGAGTAATGCTTGTTCCGTGTACCAGCGATGCATCAACAGAGCTTTATTTCCATTGCTGGGAACTGCTGCACAGGTATACGTAGACGACGTATTGAGTAAATGCGTTGATTTCCCTCAAGGGCTATCATATCTTGAGCAAATTCTTATAGCACTACAAGAATCTGGTTTTTCCATTAATGCCGACAAGTGCAGTTTCTTCAAACGATCCATAGAATACCTTGGTAACGTAGTTTCAGACGGACAAGTACGACCAAGCTTACGAAAAGTGGAAGCACTAGTCAAAGCACCAATACCAAAGACTGTGAAACAGGTTAGGCAATTTAACGGTTTGGCAGGTTATTTCAGAAAATACATCCCTGATTTCTCTCGAATAATGGCACCCCTATATGAATTGACGAAGCAAGGCGCAAAATGGCAATGGATTGACAAACATGAGAAAGCCCGCAGCACTATTATAGAATGCTTATCGTCAGCTCCAGTACTTACTTTGTTCCAAGAAGATGCGCCTATACAACTATATACGGACGCAAGCAGTATTGGTTTTGGTGCGGTGCTCGTGCAAATAATCAACGGACGACAACATGCAGTTGCTTTTATGAGTATGAGGACGACAGAAGCAGAAAGCCGCTATCACTCATATGAGTTGGAGACGCTGGCCGTAGTACGTGCCATAAAACACTTTCGTCAGTATCTTTACGGGCGAAAGTTTATAGTGATAACTGACTGCAATGCATTAAAAGCATCCAAACATAAGAAGGATCTTCTACCGAGAATTCATTGTTGGTGGGCATTTTTACAAAACTACGACTTTGAAGTAGAATACCGCAGAGGAGAGCGGCTTCAGCACGCCGACTTTTTCAGTCGAAATCCATCTGAGTTGTCAGTCAACGTTATGACTAGAGATCTCAACTGGCTTAGAATTGAACAACGAAGAGATGAAGAATTACGTCCAATAATAGACAGTTTGAGTAGTAATGTCCTAGTTGAAGGCTATATTTTGGATGACAATGTCTTAAAGAAAAACATTACGGATTCCGTATTTGGTCCGCAGCTTTGCACAGTGGTTCCTAAATCCTTCCAATGGAGTATCATCAACTCATTTCATACTGCCCTGAAACACCCTGGTTGGGAGAAAACTTTACAAAAGATCAGAGAGACCTATTGGTTCGATAAAATTTGTTCCACTGTTAGAAGATTTGTTGATAATTGCGTGATATGCCGTACATCCAAAGGAAGATCAGGGGCTATACAAGCTCAATTACATCCAATCCAGAAACCTACAGCTGCTTTTCAAGTCATTCACATGGATATAACAGGAAAACTTGGTACTCAAGGAGATCAGCAATATGTCATAGTTACCATCGACGCCTTCTCAAAATACGTACTGTTCTATTTTGCATCTAACAAAACTCCACACAGTACACTAGCTGCCCTGAAACGCACCGTTCATTTATTTAGCACACCAAAACAAATTATCGTCGATGGAGGAAGAGAGTTTCTTGGCGACTTCAAACATTACTGTGATCTCATTGGAATCGAAATCCACACTATAGCTCCAGGAGTCAGCCGAGCGAACGGCCAAGTTGAAAGAGCCGTTGCAACACTTAAAAATGCGCTGGTGATGATTAAAAATTACGAAACGGAGCAATGGCACAGTGCACTTGAAGAATTACAACTAGCAATGAACTGTACAACACATCGCGTCACTGGCATTGCGCCTTTGACACTTATTACACAAAAGAAACACTGCGTACCCCCTCAACTTTTAAACCTGGTAGACTTTGATAGTCAAACTATTAATATTGAGGCGCTTAATCAACAGGTCCAACAGAAAATGTCTCGTTGTGCGGAACAAGATCGACAACGATTCAATCAACACAAAGCCAAAATTCGACATTTCCAAAGAGGGGACTATGTATTGATTAAAAATAATCCCCGCAATCAAACCTCATTAGACCTCAAGTTCAGCGAACCATACGAAATTCAAAGAATTCTGGAGAATGACCGATATTTGGTTAAGAAGGTCGTAGGTAGAGGTCGACCTCGAAAAGTCGCTCACGATCAACTGCGCCGAGCTCCACAACCGGGCGAACAAATGACCGTATCGGCGCGGGAAGAATCTCCTTCAAGCGACTCCAATGCAATAAATGATCCAGTGCCATCTACTTCACGAGAAGGGGTACCACTTCAGCAAAACCAGAACTTACACAGGGAAGACAGCTCCAGCTAAACAGTAAGTAAACCTTGTCACTATTAATTATCTCAAATAAGTCTACGAGATGCTCCGAGAATTCTAACTGACGCGCCTAGAACTCTACGAGACGCTCCGAGATCTCTACGAGACGCTCCGAGATCTCTGCGAGACGCTCCGAGAACCCTACGAGGCGCTCCGACATCTCTACGAGACCCTCCGAGAACCCTACGAGACCCATCGGGATTCTTTGACAACGCTACGAGATCATAACTTATCTGTTCCATTAAAAATTATTTGTAACACGAATTATTTACAGATATCCGACTCAAAGAAAGTTATTTTCATTGTTACAAACAGATGCTACGAGAATCTACGAGGCTGGTGCAGAGCGCGCACCGCCTGTCAGTATGGCCGTATCGGCGCGGCAGCGTTATAAAACCACATGGTGACCGGAAATGTCAAATAATTATAGTCAAAAGCAACGCGTCAATATCAAAGGACCACGAGGTTACCGGAAACGTCGACATTTATTGTTTAAATTATCAGTTTATTGATTTTCTATAGTTTTAATTATTAGATTACTTTTAAATGTTTAAAATAATTACTTTAAAGATTAAAATGATTTTTATTGTGAAAAATTACGCTCGAAAATAATAATAGTAAAAAATGTACTTCCGCTTTATCGGGGTATAAATACGAGCGACCGGCGGCGCGCAATTCATTCGAGCTGCGACCGCCGGACAGCTCGGACCCCTTTAAGGTGCCGTTTATGAAAATAAATAAGATTTTGAACTACCAACCGAGTTTAATTTCGTATAATGGAGGATAGCCAAGATGACGACATTAATGACGTCAGCAATACTGACGTCACATTCTTTAGAAATAATGCCGGGGCCATTTCTTCGATAAATACGTATTTAAAAAAAAATAAGAAGTCTTACTAAAACTGTGTGAAGCCGAGGTGGGCTGCTAGTTGATGAATAAACAAATGAGAAGAAGAAGAATAAACAGTAAGGAATGAAATAGGTAATAGGCTCAAATAGATTTTATCCCCAAATAATTATCACAAGCCACGAGATCACGAATGATCTTACTGTAAAATACACAAATGGACAGGTCCTTGATTTGAAGATCTACTAAACTTATCACTATTAAGTGTCTATGATTTTAAATATATATATAGGGACAAATCACATAGATTGAGCTAGCCTCAAAGTAAATTCGAGGCTTGTGTTATGGGATAGTAACTCGACCATACTATATTTTATAACAAATACATATATAGATAAACATCCAAGACCCAGGCCAATCAGAAAAAGTACGTTTTTAATCATGACCCGACATTCGATCCCGGGACCTCCTGGGTGGCGAACCGGCATGGTTGCTAACCAGTACGCTACGGAGGTCGACGTAGTCGAATGTAAAGCAACTTCATTAAGATCATTCATTATGAATCTATCGTATAAAATTAAGTTGTTCAATGCCTTCACAAAGATTAGTTACTTAATCGAGTGTCTTGTAGACGTGGGCATCGAAGCGTGAAATTAAATAAGTGAGTAATCCCTTTAGTAAATGTACAAGGTGATAGGCTGTTTAATACCAGACCTTAAGCCCTTGACTGTATGTGTATTCCGAAAACGTTGGATTAACTTTTAAGGGTTCCGCAAAACTTTTTGGCATTTGCATATATTTTGCACTGTTTTTATTGGAGTATTATTATAACTAATTCTGTAATTAGAATACGGTGATGTTTAATTAATTGCTAACCGTTCTCATGGGAATTGTGAAAATAAAAGTTGCCAACGTTACAATTCTTTAAATAAGCTGCATGATAAAAATGCAAATATTTGTTTTTTGGTATGAGTAGATAGAGTAGGATGATTTATTATAGTGATTATTTTTTGTTTTAAACCACAAAGGTGGCAAACAAGCATACGGTCCGCCTGATGGTAAGCATCACCGTAGCCTATAGACGCTTGCAATACCAGGGTATCACTCACACCAACCCCCCCCCCCCCCCAAGTAGAGCTCTGGAGTCCTTACTCACCGTAGGAACACAACATGGCCGAGACCAATGCTATTTGGCTACGATCTTCTGTAAGGTGGAGGTCCTTCACCAGACGGGCTGCTCCGATTTGAGCGGATTATCGGGTGTGTGTGCCCTACCTTTCTAAAAAAAAAAGATTATGATCATAATTAAGACAAATAGATGGTATTGTTTATTTATGGGTAAAATTAAATAACTACTAGTTTACATTACGCAACTACAAAAAAAGTAAGCATATAAACATAAGAAAGTCCACATATTTTTCTAATTTTTCAGAATTAAATTTCACAATTTCAGTATAATAAATACTCCGAATCATACGCATATCTTTGACAGAGGTAAAATATATGCGATGAACCCGTGCAATTTACTGACAAAATTATGTATTTCCATATTTTATGTGTAATGCATGTAAAGAGCGCAGAAATAAACTAGGCTAAAATATACTGAAAGCCTTTTTTTTGGGTTGCGCCACCGTTGAGTAAGTTCATTATGTAGGAGTATGCTGAAAAGTACTGAAAACTATATTTTTTTACCATCTCGCCTCGCGTTCAAACTTATGAAATACTCGTTTCACAATAGAAAAAGTAGAATGCGAACGTTGCAAAACTTTGGTAGCGTTAAATGTTTTAAAACAAGAGAAAATAGGTACTACTTTCTAAAACAATGTGCCTCTTGAAAGCGGGAAATATATACGACATGTTCACACGAGGTAGTGGAAGTACGGCGTTTAAGTTAACCCTTTTAGTTAGGGAACAAAGGGTTGTAATGGCTCTAATCCATAGTACACGAAGCCGCTGAAGTCGTTTGAAATATACAACGACTTAACAGACGTTGCTTGAATACATTTATGATATTAATATTGTTTCAAGGGTTTTGAGTATTTTCTAATTGAAGTTGGTATCTACTCGCCATTTTTAGGGTTCCGTAGTAAACAATAGTTTCGCTATGTCCATCTGACCGTCTGTGTAGAGTACATAGATCTATCTTCGAGGCGTTTAATACAAGAAAACTGTAATTTGGCATGTTTACACATTTTAATTAACTATGCTAACCAAGTGGTAGAACAAAATCCTTAAAAATATTTTTTTGAATGATTGAGATTTTTTTTGCAATGATCCGTTTGCGAACTACATATTATTATTTACATTTAACGTGCGAAAGTGTTGTGATCAGAAATTTGATTTTTTTAACTTTCATTCGACTCAGTGGATATCCACCTTATTGCCCGTGGCTTTGTTTTTCTGCTACCGGGCAATGTCATTGTAAATGTTAATTTACCTCCAAATTGTTTCCTTTACACCTGCGAATTTTAATTTTGAAGTCCAAGCGACGGTTTCACAAAGTAATTGAATTTTCAACGAGCACTCTGTTGGGACATTTGTGAAAAAAACACTTTTGGGTCAACCTCAGTCGACGTTGATTACATTGATTGATCATTCATTACGTAAACCTTTGTGACATATTTTTATATTATCGTATCAAAGGTTGTAACTTATATACTGTTGGCGATGGAGTTTTATATTTGAATTTCAAAGAGGTACCGCGACGCACGCTGGCCACTTTTTTTTTTTCATTGGACATTCTTTTGTTTTTTTATATGAATTCCACAACTAAAAAGTGAGCATCACGAGGTTATGTGGAATGTGCAAACTAATTAGTCAGGTGTATTTTTTATCGGGGAAACCTAAAACTATATACAGATGAAATCAAATCTTTTTTCATTAGTAACATTGTATAGAGATTGTAATATTGTGAATATACAAAAAGACATTCTGATTGTATGGTATGTAGAAAATATTTGTAAACATAATATATTTGTTTTAACGTGTGAATTGAATGGACTTACTTATACCGTAATGGCTAATTTAGTCAGCTGCCAGAAGTCGAAGTTTACCCAAAGATATGTGGTTAAGGTTTTTTATGTTGAACCATTCTGCTCAGATAACCAGGAGACTAATGTTATTCACGTAATGACCTACAAAGCCTTTTATCTCTAGGGATGGGGTAGATGCTTAACCGGTTTCATTAATCAATTTAATTCGTCCTGTATGCTCATTACGGATATTATGGGACCTACGTACTTAGATGAGGGTTTGTGGGATACGTGCCTATATTATCTTGTTAAAGTAAAACCAAAAACGTACAGTCAGGTGCACGTCAAGCTTTACTACACTTGCAGTACAATTTAGGCTCTCATGACATCGAACTTAAGAATGGTACAAAGTCCAATATGTAAAGGTCGACCTGCTCTTGACTGTACTAGTTATTAATATAATTACTTTCATGGAAAAAATATACATAGTTTTATGTGTGTCCATGCCATATTGCAATTTTTCGGAACCGTAAAATAATGCTTACCAACGCGCTTTGTTGAATAATTTCTGTATTATAATATCATTTATTTCAGATTGCTGTTCTTATTAGAATATTTATAGACAATACTGTAACCTTATAAAAAACGCCCTATAATAAAATGCATAAATTTCGGATAAGAAGAGCCGAATAAAGCACTCGCGTTAAAATTGATGTGGGCATTATATTACTGCCACGAATTTAAACACCTACCATTTACGTGTAAGTGAACTTAAATCAGAATCCGCCCTTGCATTTTATCTCAAATTAGGAGTTATACTGGCTTCATTCTTCGCCGCCGAGAGAAAATATAAAATGGATAAACTGGGGAGGAGTGGCTAAAAGGGACATGGATGTGTAGGTAAACCCTCTCCCGCGACGGTGGTGTCGGGGTTAAATCTAATTTTTCCCCCGCTAATGCCCTGCCTCCTCGCTCAAGGTTGAGTGAGCGCGAAAATTGTAACTTCACAGAGCACGGTGAATTCTAAAAGTTGAGGTTAAATATACTCGTGTATACGTACTTGAATGTGTATTGTTTTGCTGTCTACAATCCACACACGTTTCTAGCGGGATACGTAAAGCGAACACTTTCTGTAGCTTTGAATTAGTATGTGCATGACTAGTTTTCTTTGTTACCTTCATTATTTTTTATGATTCTGATGTAGATTTTATGGACAATCTGAATAATGCGGTCATTATGATTAATGCTCAAAAGTCGATGAGCAATTTGATATAGGCTACGGTGGCGGCTTACCATCAGGTTGACCGCATGCTTATTTGCCACCTGTGTGGTATAAAAAAAATATTATCACATTGCCTTCACATATTGGACATTTATCATAATGCCCAATTAATCACATTGTCCAAAACATAGACACGATTTACTTGAGAAATTTCTTTTTATGAAATTATGTTGGAGTAATTAAAAATAATTATAAATGATAAAGCAGGAGATAGGGAAGAAGTTGGGTTTCCAATCCAAATGATTTTTTTGTATAATAAAATAACTTTGACTAGCTAACTAAAATATAATATGGTCAATAAAGGTATTTGTTTATGAATGATTAGATCATTGATTCCGACCGTCTGGGCACTGGCAGGGTGGCGCCCGGTCAGACATAATGGTAAATAATTACTGAGACTGTCGTGCCCACTGCACTGTATAATTTTCATGTGAATATAGGTTTACTTATATTGCGTTTCAGTTTCACTGGTTTCACCAATAATTACGAAAAAACCTATAATAGGTTGTATTTATTGCCTTTGAGAGACTAAAAACTAAGAAATTCTGGAGTGGTAGAGCATTTCATAAATGCTAATAGCATAATCTAGCTCGACCGGAAAAATGTCGCCCTGTCTCACAGGACAGATTATCTTATATATAAGATATAAGATAATCTGACCTGTGAGACAGGGCGGTCCTGATCCGTCCATGGGGTCACCTGAAGGTATACCGTCAGGTGACCCCATGGACGGGTGACCCCCTCGTTTGCCTACCTCTTTTATAAAAAAACTGGAGAACACATTAGTTAGTATATTGAGCTCCAATCCTGAGTTCATCCTCTAGGACTGTTCTCCTGAGTTCGCTGCTTCTAATACTTGCTTTTAAAATTTATAATGAGTAATATTTCCTTGCAAAAACTACTCATAAGTATTACAGTGATTGACTACCCCGGTCTGATATTACGAAAGGCACGAAACAGACAGACTATCTTTATGTTTTTTATATGGTAGGTATAGACGTACGGATATCATAGTAACATAATAGATTGATAGCAAACGTGGAATGGAAGTAGAATAATATAAAACGATCGTGTTCTGTAATTACAGGGGAGCGATGCACGATGGTTTGCCCCGTGCAAAGCTTCAGTGCATTCATATTTTTAACTACATTTTTATGTGAAAAAGTATTTTAGACTAGTAAGTTGTAATTAAGAGATGACTACTATTGAATTTTCATTCTAGATTTTCGAGATTCTTACTCTAACTTTAATAGTTACAACTACTTTAAATATTCGCTATATGAATACGTAGAAATTACTTAAATCTAAAAGTATTAATATACTTTCAACGTCACTGTCATCGTGCTTGCCATTCTTGAGCCGAACGGCATCGCACGTGACGATGGTAAGAGGCCAGACGGAATGTCCCTCATACCGTGGAGTATGGGACGGGCCTTGGAGTGGGACGCGACATGCGTTGACACACTTGCCCCGTCACAGCTTCACGGTACGAGTAGGAGTGCGGGAGCGGCGGCGGAGTCCGCCGAGAAACTAAAAGCCCACAAAATATCACCAGCTGACCGTTTCCTACGATTTTGTGGCTTTTGGTGTAGAAACATTAGGCCCGTGGGGTTCCAGTGCATTGTCCTTTTTTAGGGACATTGCAAAAAGGCTGCGACAAACCACTGGTGACCCGGCTGGCAGTTACTTCGCTCAACGGATCTCTATCGACGTTCAGCGAGGTAACGCTGCTAGCATTTTGGGCATCCTACCACAGGGACCATGTCTTTTTATAGTTTTTATTGTTAGTTTAGTTTTAATTTATTTTATTTTATCTAAGATTGTAATTTGTAATATTATTAAAATAAACAAGGATTCCCTTGGGAATAATGAAAAAATTGTTATTATTTAACTTTCAACGAGAGAATAAATAATTTCCCAGTAGACAGTATATGATGTCCAGATTAAGAGTTAATACACATTTCTCTTTTATTCAATTTAAGTGATTTCAATACCTATCCAATCCCCTTATAATAGAATAAGGATATAATATCATTATGTTGATTTATAGATATATACGAAAGTACTAGAAGACAAATACGTTAAATAATTCAATAAAATAGCTGCGCGTGTAAGAAAAATATAGAAAAGAAAATTGTTCCTCGAGAGCAAGATTATTTTTCGTGGGTGAAGGCCGGTACTGATGTTTTGGGGGATCGAACACTATTACTGACCTCCCTTTAAATAATTACGGTCGGCTCCGACCCGAGTAAAATATTCCAAGTGATTTTTCGGTGACTTTGATATTGGTTATGCTCCTCGTAAAAGACTAGCATCGTAAAACTCAATAGGGTTTGCTTTTCAATATTTTTTGCTATGGAATGTTTTAACCGTCTAGACTTGAAATATTGAGAACATACCAGACATATGCTTTCATAAAATTAGGTCAGTAGGTCATTTGTTGACATTCTCAATATTTTTCACAAAAATAATAGTGCCTTGGTTCGACTGTGCTTTCAAAGCAATTGCATTATCTTTTATTATAATTAAAAAACTAGGAGTACTTACTATATTCTAGGGTAGCTTTGAAGAAATAAAACCTTACTATATTCTACGGTAGCTTTGAAATATAAAACGAACTCGAGTTTAGCGAGGATTTCGCAGTGAAATCGGAACGCGCTTGTCAATATTTTACTGGCAGCCGCAGAATATTTTGTTGTATTTATTTGGATATGAACTTTACAGTTTTTATAAGAGCGTTTGCGTGAACAAACAAGCAGTTTGCATAACACCATCAACTTCTATCGACTTGAAATAGCAAGGAATCAGTGACCTCTTGTGTATGGTTAGTGAAACACCATGGATTGCAATACATTCTTTGTCCCATGGACGGTCGCCTAACCGCCTTCCATTGTATGAACTTGTTTTAAACAAGTGAATAGGGAAAGAATAGTTTCTTGATAGAGAAGTTACGCTCACTTCTCTATCAAGAAACTTGTACACAAAATGAAACTAAGATTTTTTTTCTTTACAACACAATACCTATTTGTATGTAGTTATTTACTTAGTTGTGCCCTTTTCGCCCATCCGCACAGATCAATATGCAGAGGGTACCTGTACCGCCTAATGAACTGTTTGATTCGCCAATATTTGCCACAATCCACACATTCGTGTTGCGACCTCCACCCAAGCGTCGAAATCATTCAATCGATTTGTCTGTACGGTTTACGCGGGTTTAATGAGTGATTAGTAGGAGCCTCTCTCTTTGTTAAACAGACAAAATTTAATACTATTTGAAGACGACGCATCACATCTTTACTTATTTATTTGGTACTTGTTTGATTGATTAATGTGTGTGACACAAGACTTAGTTCAAAAAAGTGTTCAAATAATATATGGACTGTACTCTATCTGTCGACGTCTTATAAACGAATGCCTATACGATTGCACAAAATTTGTTTTAATTTTAAAAGGAAATTGCCAGAGAGTATGCTCATTTTGCTACAGGTATGTATCGTTCACTTGGAAATTTCGATAATAAACCCAGACTAACTTACTCATAAAATAAAATAACCTAAGCTTATCGGTTCAGTGTTCAGATTTACCGAAACAAAGGTACCGGTAAATTCTATAAATCTTTTATTTTATTTAATAATGTGTCTAACATTCCTATAATATACTAAGCCACAGATATAATAATACTTACAGAGCTAAAAGATGTTAAGAGGATATTAATTTTATTTATTTATGATGAGAAGTGTCGTCTCACATAGTCTGTATTTTTTCTGAAGAAGATTGTGTGAGATTATTTTTCGCGTCACGTGCGTATAGGGACGATATTGATTCGGGGTCAACTAGACAATTAACTATTTCATATGGTGGGTTATTTTTGATAGAAACGATCGTAAGGCTTATCATTTGTATCGCTTCTTTCTTTAGATTCAATTAGGTAGACAGTTATGAGTTGTTATAGGGGGTTTTATAGAGTTTTTTTTCTTGAGAAGTATTTTTCATGACTTTTATGACTAGAAAATATTCTGTGGACTGACAACAGGAAAGTTATGATGTTTTATGATTACTTTACCAAAAACTTGAGCGAGAGATATTATTATTTATAAACTTTTGGTGTTTCTCGGCTTATTGTGAGATTTTTTAACAGCCATATTTTAATCCTATTAAAATAAAACAAGTTTTTAAATGTTGTTTATAAAAACATGAATACATTTATTTATTTTTGCCTGTAATGCAAAACCGTAATATAAGGTTTACTGTAAGATGTTGGTACTACATCTTCAGTATTTATTTATGGATCCGATCTAGAAGTTATCCGTGGGTGTCGGCATTCATTAACTTTTATTATGTTACTCCCTTTGTGAGTGACGTCTTACTCTCTCGTATATACCATGTGATTGGGATTATGGCCATCATAAAAGCATTTTATGTGTATATAAAATCTTCTTGTCGTAAAATTGTCGTTTAATATTGATATAACGCAGATTTTTATTTTGATATTGTATTGACTCATTTCAGTAGAGCATATTGTTTTTTTTTACTTATTTGTAGGTAGCTGATAAATACTAATTAATTTTAAACAAATAACTATATAAACCTCGCCAGCTTTAAAAACAAAACCATGAAATTCGGTATGATATTATGTGTACAATATTAATAAAATATGTCGGTTTTATGAAAAAATGTATGAAATCTTAGTAAAACAGATATTTACTTATTTGTGGTAAGTCCGATGGAAAATTTAGGTTAATGAACCTACTAACTTGTGAAGCCTGTCGATGTTCACGACATTCCTTACTTTTAATAATAGTATTGCCAAGGGACAGGCGCGTTAAATTGTAAAGAGCTCCATTAACCCAATTTTCTGTATGCACTTCATATACATTGGGGTATTCACTAAAAATATTCACGATTTATTTTATATTTGCTTTTCAAATTTAATAACTGAAAAACTTTAGATTCTTTCTTTGTCCTATTTAGTCTAGACTACATTCATACTAGATGCACTTAATAACATATAAACTTAGAATATCTGCTATTATATATATATATATATATATATACAGGATGTTTGGTAGAGGATTGAACATGGAATAATGGCAGAAAGGTGAGATGGTCAGCTACATGCTGAGCGAAAAAAATTTGACCTAGGGCCCATAGTTTTTTTTTAATGTTTTTTTTTTAATTTTCACCAAACTTTCTTCCTTCGTGAATTTGAAGTACTATAACTTTTTTTTAATTGGATCATTCGGCCAGTTTATTTTTTTATTCTTTTATTTACTGTATGTAGCTTACTTTTAAATTGATATTTGTCGGTTAGAGTTACCACAAAAAATGATATGAGTCCTCAAACATCAAAAAGACGAAAAGTACACGCCGAGCATTCAACTTTGGACTGCTGTAAAAAAAAAACTAAAAGTGGTACTGCAGTTCTAATTCTAGGAAAACAGCTCTAGTTCATGCCCTTTGGAATGGTATTCAATTTACATAGTATTTTTTTTTCTAAGTAGTCTTTTTCGTACATTCTACATGAAATTGACTATTTCTGACAAAAATCCTTTAAAGAAAATAAATCAAAATAATGTTACGAAACATAGAGCGGGATGGTTACACAAGGCAGGTAGAAACGTTAACGTTTCTCTTAATCAAAATATCAGCATCCGTTCTTCCTTTTTCACTCTTCATAGGTGGGCAATGCATCCAAGACCTTGTAGTGGTGAAGAGTGGTAAGTGATAAGCAATCACCGCTGCCTATTGACATCTACGATTTTTTTATGACACGAAGAGGACAAACTAGCTAGCAAGTCATCTGATGGTAAGCAATCACCGCTGCCCATAGACATGCACAACTTTTTTTTGACACGAGGAGGACAAACAAGCACCTTATGGTAAGCAATCACCGACTACAAAATCTTGGATGCGTTGCCCACCTATGACGGAATGAAAAAGGAAGGACTGGGGAAGGAAAGTTAATAAGGGAGTAGGAAACAGGAGGTGTATCAGGCTTCCGGCTCTCTCACTCATCCTACGAAACACGGGGGACATACGAGGTACTGCCCCGGTCGAGCCTGCCCATTTACGAGCTACTACTAGTTCATAGTAGTGGCTACGCTCTACCACTCTTCACCACTACAAGGTCTTGGATGCATTGCCCACCTATGAAGAGTGAAAAAGGAAGAACGGATGCTGATAATGATGAACCGTAACCATCCCGCTCTATGTTTCGTAACATTTTTTTGATTTATTTTCATTAAAGTATTTTTGTCAGAAATGGTCAATTTCATGTAGAAAGTACGAGAAAGACTACTTAGAAAAAAATAAACTATACAAATTACATACCATTCGAAAGGGCATGAACTAGAGCTGTTTTCCTATAATTAGAACTGCTGTACCACTTTTAGTTTTTTTTTTACTGCAGTCCAAAGTTGAACGCTCGGCATGGACTTCTCGCCTTTTTGATGTTTGAGGGCTCATAATTATTTTCCTGGTAACTCTAACCAACAAATATCAATTTAAAAGTAAGCCACATTCAGTTAAGATAAGAATAAAAAAATAAGCTGGACGATTGATCCAATAAATAAAAAGTTATAGTACTTCAAATTCACGAAGGAAGAAAGTTTGGTGAAAATTTAAAAAAAAAACATTAAAAAAAATCTATGGGCCCTAGGTCACATTTTTTTCGCTCAGCATGTAGCAGATCATCTCACCTTTCCGCCATTATCCCATGTTCAATCCTCTACCAAACACCCTGTTTAAATAAAATAAAATAATAAATAAAAAAACTCTTTATTGCACCAAAACAATAACAAAAACAAATAAATCAGTTGAAATATACAATAGGCGGCCTTATCGCATAGCAATTTCTTCCAGGCAACCTGAGAGAAAGGAGTAAGTGGTAGAAATAGGTATGTGGCGCAGTACCACATGAGTAAATAGTGGTTTTATTTACTCATGTGGCAGTACTACCGAAATAATACGAAAAAGAAAAAGAATTACATATAAACAAGAGAAAGGGAAAAACAATACAAAGATAAGGTAATAATATAAATGAATATACCTCATATAAAATATAAGTATTATATATTCTCGTAAAAAAAAACAGTTAAAAAAGTTGTATCAATCTCAAGCCTATTTTGCTCATTACTAAATATAAAACGAACGAGATAGCGATATTGAGGCTAGATTTTAACCTGATTTGGTTACAAAATAGGATGAAACCTCTATTTTCTTTCATTGTCCTATTTCTTCTAGACGTACAACATTTGAACTTGGAACATCAGTTTTTTGTTTATATACCACAAATGTGGCAAACAAGCATACGGCCGACCTGATGGTAAGCTGTCACCGTAGCCTATAGACGCTTGCAATATCGGGGGTATTACTCACGCGTTGCTAACCCTTCCGAACCCCCGCAAGAGGAGCTCAGGAGACCTTACTCACCGTAGGAACACAACATAGCTGAGACCAATGCTATTTGGCTGCGATCTTCTGTAAGGTGGGAGGTCTTCTGTAATGTATGTGGTTATGCCTTGAGCTATCATCCTTTTTATTTTATTCTTATATCGTTTTCTTCTATAACGGTTAATTTTGTCCTGCAATGATAAGTACATATTGTAATTCCGTTAGTATTAACTAACATGAATAGATTAGATTTTGTATAATTAAACAGTAATTATATCTTAATTTGAGTAGGTACACGCTCGATTATGTTACATTTTGATGTCGAAGATAATTAATACCGATTGGAAGCAATACTATTATTAATTAATTATCTATACGTATTTACAAGTATATAATCATCCCTTTCTCGCATCGATACCTATTCTACTCGACAATGTACTCGACAAATAAAATTGTGATTTAGGCCTCGGTCGTCCCTCGAGACTCGTCCTCCATAATAAATATCCCAGGTCGTCCCCCATAATTAAATTTTATAGGCCTAAGTCGTCCCGAAATTTATTTTTTAATATTTTATTCCCAGCTCGTCCCTTTTCATAAGCCTTATACGTCCCTCGTTTTTTTTGTATGAGAAATCTTGAAATTTTGTACAGTCAGAAAAAAAACTATTACCTAGCTATTTAATGTTAATAACTTAATAAACTATTTAAAGCAAAATAAAATGTATTATGTAAAAAAAAAGCGATGGAATAGAAATTATTTTAGGATTATTTTAAAATGTTTTTGAATAGATTAGGAATTCTTTTAGGATTATTTTTAAAGTAAAATAAAGTATTCACCGGCTTTTTATTGCGTCTTTTGTTTGTTTGCTTGAACTTGACTTTCAAATTTTATTCATAATTATATTCGGAACGATTTTACCGATTTTCAGCTTGTTGGGAGTTGTTAAAGTAACTTCAAATGTTTAAATTGACCGGAGTAATATTAAAAATTCAGATTTGCAATTTCGAAAGTGCTGTGCGAGCGACGGTATGCCCAAAAAACCATGAAATTTTCGAATTTTTCAGTTTTTGCTAAATATCTCAGTGAAGGAAGGATCTGTCCGGTATAATCACTTTTTTAGTAGACTAAATTTGCTACAATACAAGACTAAGGCGAAATCTATACAGATTTTCCTTCCTTCACTGAGATATTGAGCAAAAACTGAAAAATCCGAAAATTTTATGGTTTTTTGGGGCATACCGTCGCTCGCACAGCACTTTCGAAATTGCAAATCGGATTTTTATTATTGATTTAGGTCTTAACAACATATAAAAAAATCAGAATAACACGATCTTTTCCGAGCACGACTCCCTTGTCATATCTAATTTGGCTGGACTACTAAGGCAACTTAACAAATGTAAAATCATTACTAATTAACTGCTAATTTAACAATACTTCAAAATAAAATAAACTTACCTTTGACAAATTTATTTCAAGATTTCACTTTACACGCTTAAAAAACAGATAAGAAACAAAATGATTCAAAATATTGAATGCACGTCACGAGAACTAGTGCGAAACCCGTTTTGTCATTGATAACCGAAAGCAATTCAATTGGCCAAATGAGTCTATTCAAGTAAACAAACAAAAGGCGCAATAAAAAGCCGGTGAACACTTTATTTTACTTTAAAAATAATCCAAAAAAAAATCCTAATCTATTCTAAAATATTTCAAAATAATTCTAAAATAATTTCTATTCCATCGTATTTTTTTTTACAAAAAACATTTTATATCGCTTTAAATAGTTTATTAAGTTAGTTAGTTTACTGATACTAATTAATAATGATGATTTATATTTAAAAGGTCTATTTTATTAACATAATAATATTATTATTTAAATCATCCCAAATACTTTTGTTTTCTTTTGCTAACTGTACTTTTAAAGTACTTAGCAATGGAGGACGAGTCGTTGCTACAAAACCGATGGAGGACGAGTTAGGATTTTTTTGGAATGCGGGACGAGCCTCGAGGACGACCGAGGCCTAAATCAATATGATTTAGGCCTCGGTCGTCCCTCGAGACTCGTCCTCCATAATAAATATCCCAGGTCGTCCCCCATAATTAAATTTTATAGGCCTAAGTCGTCCCGAAATTTATTTTTTAATATTTTATTCCCAGCTCGTCCCTTTTCATAAGCCTTATACGTCCCTCGTTTTTTTTGTATGAGAAATCTTGAAATTTTGTACAGTCAGAAAAAAAACTATTACCTAGCTATTTAATGTTAATAACTTAATAAACTATTTAAAGCAAAATAAAATGTATTATGTAAAAAAAAAGCGATGGAATAGAAATTATTTTAGGATTATTTTAAAATGTTTTTGAATAGATTAGGAATTCTTTTAGGATTATTTTTAAAGTAAAATAAAGTATTCACCGGCTTTTTATTGCGTCTTTTGTTTGTTTGCTTGAACTTGACTTTCAAATTTTATTCATAATTATATTCGGAACGATTTTACCGATTTTCAGCTTGTTGGGAGTTGTTAAAGTAACTTCAAATGTTTAAATTGACCGGAGTAATATTAAAAATTCAGATTTGCAATTTCGAAAGTGCTGTGCGAGCGACGGTATGCCCAAAAAACCATGAAATTTTCGAATTTTTCAGTTTTTGCTAAATATCTCAGTGAAGGAAGGATCTGTCCGGTATAATCACTTTTTTAGTAGACTAAATTTGCTACAATACAAGACTAAGGCGAAATCTATACAGATTTTCCTTCCTTCACTGAGATATTGAGCAAAAACTGAAAAATCCGAAAATTTTATGGTTTTTTGGGGCATACCGTCGCTCGCACAGCACTTTCGAAATTGCAAATCGGATTTTTATTATTGATTTAGGTCTTAACAACATATAAAAAAATCAGAATAACACGATCTTTTCCGAGCACGACTCCCTTGTCATATCTAATTTGGCTGGACTACTAAGGCAACTTAACAAATGTAAAATCATTACTAATTAACTGCTAATTTAACAATACTTCAAAATAAAATAAACTTACCTTTGACAAATTTATTTCAAGATTTCACTTTACACGCTTAAAAAACAGATAAGAAACAAAATGATTCAAAATATTGAATGCACGTCACGAGAACTAGTGCGAAACCCGTTTTGTCATTGATAACCGAAAGCAATTCAATTGGCCAAATGAGTCTATTCAAGTAAACAAACAAAAGGCGCAATAAAAAGCCGGTGAACACTTTATTTTACTTTAAAAATAATCCAAAAAAAAATCCTAATCTATTCTAAAATATTTCAAAATAATTCTAAAATAATTTCTATTCCATCGTATTTTTTTTTACAAAAAACATTTTATATCGCTTTAAATAGTTTATTAAGTTAGTTAGTTTACTGATACTAATTAATAATGATGATTTATATTTAAAAGGTCTATTTTATTAACATAATAATATTATTATTTAAATCATCCCAAATACTTTTGTTTTCTTTTGCTAACTGTACTTTTAAAGTACTTAGCAATGGAGGACGAGTCGTTGCTACAAAACCGATGGAGGACGAGTTAGGATTTTTTTGGAATGCGGGACGAGCCTCGAGGACGACCGAGGCCTAAATCAATATATAGTCTATAGTCGGAGTATATGACATTGGGATTTATCATTCCTACTGCCATTTTCCTAGTGACAATCATGGATTTTTCCTCTCTCACCATTCTTATTCACCACATTATCACCTGTTGGGGTTCCGCGTTGGCTGGAAAAGATCTTTTAAAGAAGGCCACCTTTGTACACTATTATAATATAATTTATATGTTAATTTATGTGCAAAAAAAAATATTTATCTGATCTAAAAGCAGCCCAATTCAAGCGTCTACTAATAAATAATGAAATAATTAAACAAAAAATATTATGGAAAAGTGAACGTTGATTATTTTAATTAAACTATGCTCCTGAAACGTTTCAACTCTAGAGCTGTATTTTAAACTCTACCTACATTGAAGTCGTGTCGCACCACGGCAACAACCTCATTACAGTGGGCAAAGTGCACTTGTCCTAATGATCTGAATATGTCTACCGATCTGCTCTACTTTTTACTTTAGTTTTATTAAAGTTTCAAGCAAAGGGACAAAATGTTTGTTACAATTTTTATCTGATCAAGAAAGTGATTTAAGATTACTTTGGGTAAAACAAAGTTCCCTAGTCGTACATTTCAAACAAAATCTTGATAAAAAAATTCAGGAATTTATTTTTACAAAGGCTTTAAACCTGTTTGTGTTCCAGGAAATAGATACAAAATATTTTTTACTTAACACATAGAAACATAATCCAATTGGGTAATATTATCTATTAGATGGATAGACGAACTGACGTAATTCGATAGCAACTGGATAAAATAAACTGCAGAGAGGGATAGTAAGAGACGGAGAGGAGAGGTCTTTGCACAGCAGTGGGACATAAATAACTAAATAAAAAATATTAAAAAAATGTCTAAAATAAATAAATATATAGGGACAAATCACACAGATTGAGCTAGCCCCAAAGTAAGTTCGAAACTTGTGTTATGGAATACTAACTAAACGATACTATATTTTATAACAAATACAAATATAGATAGACATCCAGGACCCAGGCCAGTCAGAAAAAGTTCGTTTTTCATCATGACCCGTCGGATATTCGAACCCGGGACCTCCTGGGTGGCGCGGTCTGGCGATAATGTGTGGCAGACAGGTATTTAGAACACACGTCCTTTACTACCAACTGTGTCATCGGGCAGTAAACTTTACATAGTTAAACTTAACGACTCGAAACGAGTCTTAGCCTCAAAATGAAAGCACGTCATTTTCTACCTTCCTGCGCGTCAATGCAATAACAAAATCTTTTATAATATTATTTAGACGATTTTAACGTACCGTGTAAAATGGCTTACTTTATTTAAACGCTTATATATCTTGAATTCTTATGAGTAGGGTTGACTCCAATGAAATTCTGTAAAATGCGTTTGTACAGATATTATATTTCACGAGGAGCATTTCGCTATGCATGTTGTAAGGCGTGTACATGCACATTACTTTAGTGTGCGTGAGCGATTTTACGAGCGTTTCCGGGATTACGCACACATAAACCATGTGTATGTGAACGTTACAACATTCGTAGGCAAATGCTCCTCGTGAAATAGAACACCCGTATGGTAAATCACGTTTGCCTGAGCAATTCGTTACGACTGCATTTCTAAAAGGGAAGCTTGTTTAGAGCCACTCTTCCGTTCAAATTTCTGCCTCGACTTTTCGAGTGAGTTCACCTTTTGTTTGTTTTACGTAAATTTTATTATATGTCTGTATTACTGCTATAAATAAAAAGAGCTTCAACGAGAGCAATATCCATGATATAAATAAAAAGCTTCAATGAGAGCAATATAATGGACTGTTTTTAGGTATAGCAATAAAATCAAAGGCGAAAAATAGAAGAATGACAAATAAAGCAAAGACAAAAACAAGGAAAAACTATCAAAATACAAATATAGAATATAAAAAGTAAAAACTATCAAAAGAGGTCCACCGGTCCTGGACAGTCTGCATTGAAGCGGAAAGGAATCAGAAAATACGCGAAATAAAACAAGACATGAAATGTGTTCAGTAACTTCAGTACTGTTCGGCAATTAAGGCAAACACTTCTGGTTTAGCATTACAGCCACATCAAAGAGAAAAGAAGATCAAATTTATTTTCCCCTCAAAATGTGGAAATATAAAATACCTTTAAATAACATTTAACCTGTCACAGACCTGTTTCCAGGCAGCCTGAAGCGATGACAATGGCTCGCACTAAATAGATCTCAAAAACGTGTCAGAAATATAACAAACTCTCTATAAAAAAAAACTTAATGAAATTTATAAAATACGCAAAAGAAACTAAATTATCTAATGACGTCGTAATCTACATGACGATATATTTTCTACTATAGCAGAAAAAAAGTAAAAAAACCGGGCAAGTACGTGTCGGGCTACGCACAATAATGTAGGGTTCCGTATTGGCTACGCATTGCTTGATTGCAGATGAGTACAGATCTACCAACATCTTTATGAACGTGGCCGAAATTGGAACTACAACTCCCGTTCATATTGTTTGTCACTTTTTGACAGTTCGCCTTTGACAAAAGGTATGAAAATATGCTACAGTAACGCCCTTCTACAAACTCACGTTCATAAAGATGTTTGTAGCACTCTAGGTACCACGTAGGTAGATGAAAACGTACAAATGTCATAGAATATGACATTAGTACGTTTTCATCAAATAAATGTTACTTCAAGAGTTCGTCGGCTATTACTCGGAAACTACTAGAGCCTACTTAATCGTAATAGTTTTCATTGAAGGTTTAGTATATTATGGCCTACTACCATTTTTTTTTCAAATTTCTAAACACAAGACTTTCGGAGATAGAGGGGGAGTGGGGGGGGGGGGTTATCACCATGCAAAACGAAAATTGACACGATAAATGTAAATAATTCCGAAACCGATCATTGTATCGAAAAATGATCTTCCCACACCCACAATTATTTAAGAGACCTATCTAACGACACCCCACAAGATGGAGTCAGAAAAAAGAAAGAAAAAAAAGTCAGAAAAAACATTCTTACTTTACATGTAGGGGAGGGAGGCACCTCAAAAAAATATTTTTTTCTAGGTTATATCTACCAGTTTGTTGGCAATATGTATATACATTACAAATTACAGCTTTCTAGCATTAAGCGTCTAGGCGCTAGACCGCGGACGGACAGACAGACGGAGATTGCGAAATAGGGTTCCTTGTTAGTTTACTACTTTCTGCTTTCTTTAAATTTAAGAGCCGCGCTCTTGTGAGGAAAATGGAGGCAGCTACACCCAGCTGCCTCCATTTTCCACTCTCCTGTACCAGCTCCTTCACCTCTCTTTATAACGAAACCCTATAAAGGTAAATATAGAAAATATTTAAAAACAAGCAACATCTCAAGGTTAAGTAAAACCGACCCCACCCTTAACTCCTAACGTCGTCCCTTAGCTTACATTGTCTTCTTTTAATTAAACGATGCTGTCCTCCACCTTATAAATCCTGTGTTATTTTAATTTTGAATTATAAAGATTATATTACCGCTTGGTTTTTTCTTGGTAAACTCATTTTCATTATCAATTTTTTATAGGATTTTGCTACAAGTACAATGTTGTAAATTTTGACAAATTGAAAACAGTTTAGTAAAATACTGAAAACACAAAATTTATCAACGGCTTTAGTATGCATCTTCAAGTGTTTTAGTAACGGCTAAACCCGGTTATTTCTGTATAGTGTTGTGTTATTGAGTAACAAACTTAATATGATTTATTTATTTTTTCTGAGAAAAACAAAAGCTTGGTGTTAATCTGATAAAAGAATTTTTTTTACGGACGTCCGCTAACTAAATGACAACCTACCGGCTTTGCCCTCTGTGTTCCGCGTTCTTACTTCGGTTTTTAGACCCGCATTCATAATATAATTACCGTTGAGTGCTTCCGTAAATAAATAAAGTCTTTTGTTATGCGAAATGAAGCTTAGCGTGCACCAGATTCCCATCTGGCCCCTTAGTTGTTTATTTTGTTCAACAGGTTCGAATTGTGTTATTAAATTAGTATATTGTGAACTAATAGTTCAGTTTACTATACTTTCAACACAATAATTGAGTCATATTTTTGATTACAAAATGTGTGTTTTTTATTTAAACCAATTGTAAGTAGAACCACAGTTAGATCTATTCTATCATAATCACAATTTCAGTCTGTATTTGTCTACTGCCCAACTCTATTTTGTCTAAGCCTCCCCTGTAAAGAACCATGTCTAATTACATGGAAATCACAGCTGTCACAAATTACGGTCAGCCTTTGATCACAAATCAACAGCCATGATTGATGCGACACTCACAGGGAGAGGACGAGAGAGAAAGAGAAACACACACATAATGAGTGAAGTAGAAATAGAGAAGAAAAAGAATTTATTGTTCTAAGATACAGCATTCGTTGCTAGTTCAGAGGACTCAGGGCTCCAAACCTATCGTCACCCTACTGTCTTTTTCTAGCCTGATATAATTAACATCAATAAAATTAAACTATCTACCTCTACTTCGTACTTTTAAGGCAAACTTAAATGTTAACAAATATTGCACGCAAGATTGTTATTACATAACATTCCAATAACTAAAATGTTTGCTCTTCGATATTAGCGACAATTTATGTATGAGAAAAAAGAAACATTATTAATCCGAATATTAATGTTGTAATTAATTTCTAATACGCATTTAAATATTTCAATATCATCAACAACATGGTTCATTTATTAAGTACTAGATCTTTCTACAGACTCAATCTTGTCTGTGTACCGTTTTTTAGCTTCCTACCTTGAAAACTGCGAAAAGTCCCATATAAAATTTCACCCCCTCTTTTAAGGGGTTGGGGGCAGATTTCCAAAAAAAAATGATGCACGATTTTTTTATTAAAGTCACAAATAGTTCGCATACCAATTTTTAACTTTTCTACCTTGAAAATCGCGGAATGCTCCAAACAAACTTCCACCACCCATTTTAGGGAAGTGGGGGGTTAGAAAGAGACAAAAAGTAGCCTATGTCACTCACCATCCCTTCAACTATCTTCACTTAAAAAATCACGTCAATTCGTCGCTGCGTTTTGCCGTGAAAGATGGACAAACAAACAAACACACACACTTTCACATTTATAATATTAGTATATTAGTATGGATTTTACAGTTCATCGAAATGATAAATCTTAACGGTTACCTAATATTTTCATATAATGACAGAAATTCAATTTCCAAACAGAGTTTTGAAATTAAATTTCAATCCGTACCGTGCCCTCCGGTTATAATTTAATGTGCGGACAAGAGTAAAACCCATGAAGTGTGAAACGGCGAATTTCTCTTATAGCAGGATTATTTTAGCTTTACTTTGAAATTTGATACCATGACATCCATTAAGTAACTAGCCATTAGCTAACTTTTATACTGCTTTTGTGATGTCATCTGAACACAAGGTGTATTTTTCAAATGTGTACGATCAAATCATAAACTAGACATGATGGAAAATACACAAAATTGGCTGATTTTATGGAAACTAAATTTGCCAACAAAACCATTCTTACTTTTTTGAAGTGAAAACTTCTTTAGCGGCGCTTGGTACTTTTTTTAAAGATAGGTAAAAAATGTTAAACTCGCGTCAGATCCGTAGCCTGATCGAAAAAGCGTAAGATTCCCTAACCATTCCAAAATATTCAAAAATGCAAAATGTTGATGTTTATGTTTTCACTTCTGCCGGCACTCCCGGAGTGCAACACGTCCTTTTTAGGGTTACGTAGCGCAATAGGAAAAACGGAACCCTTATAAGATCACTTTGTTGTCCGTCTGTCTGTCTGTATGTCAAGACCCTTTTTCTCGGAAATGCGTGGAGGAAATTTGAACCGTATACTCAGATCTACGGTCCCATGAAGTTGTGAAAAAATCAAATTTCTAAGTTTACGTAAAAAAAAGATACGGCGGTTATTTTGGCAAAAAACGAATATTTCAACATTCTGAAGGAAGTCAAAACGGGGCTATTATGAAATCGAAATTCCGAAAATACGAACTGACGTTTCGTTAAATTCTTACCAGTTTTGAACCTTATTCTTAAGGCCGTACCAACAAATTTCGCTAAAATTTTGCTGTTTTTCAAGTTGTCTCTACTCCTAGCTACCATAACGAATAACGACCAAAAAAATATATGTTGTGCTATAATCATTGTACTACATTTATGCTGCTCGAAATTTGAAATTACTGAATATTTATGGAGTAATAAAATATTTAAGGAACCCAGTAATCAAAGAAAGAATGCGATTCAACTTGGGTATTTATGCATCGATTCGTGTAAAATTTACATTAATACATAGGCAATAATATTATCTACTTATTTGTAGCTTGGTTTTTGAATTTGAGTGTATTTCCACCAAGTCACAAGTAATTGTCCGTCAATTACGTAATTTCTGGATAGCGGGTGACTGGACACAAGGTAATCAGTGCGCTCCCACGCTTTCGGATGGATGGACGTGTGCCAAATTTTCGCTGCACCATGCATGCTCTCGATTTTTTATTATTATGACGAAAATATCCAAAAATAAAAAATATCAACTAAAAAAATACAATAAATGCATGAAAGTTATTTATCTTTATAAAATAAATATTGTAAGACGAATGTTTACCAACACCGCCAACAGATGGCGCTGTACTATTTCTGAAACGCGCTATGGTTTCCTTTTTGTGAATAGTGACCTGGACTCGTTCTGTTTTATTTTGTATTCGGAATTAGGGGCCTACGACCGACCATTAATAAGGTGCATTCAAGTACTTGGATCACCTTTGAAATTAATAAGTCAAGTCAATAAAACCAATATTTGAATACGGAGTTTCTTTCGAAACGCCTGCTCAAATATTTAGAGCAAACTCTCCAAACCCCGGCTTTACTATTGTAGTACATATTACGTTTAAAATATATGTTTTATTACTTGGAATCGTGGTTTCCTTCACACCATCCGACACGACAACGTTACAGTGGCGCCCAACGTGGGGCCCGAAAGTACCAAGATATATAATAACGAGGTCGGGTCGGACAACGACAGTTCCTGTGAAAACTGTGAAAACTGTGTGACCAATTTGAAAGACTTCTGGCAGCCGCCGGGAGTGGGGGACGACGAGGCTCCTTGGCTAAGTGTACATACACCTTCAACGGCAAAAAGGATAGACAGACTGTAGAAGCCTTTCTTACGGCAATAAACGTTTTCAAAAGGATTGAGAACGTTAACGAGGTCGAAGCACTTGAAGGGCTACCATTGGTGCTCCGCGAGGAGGCAGGCAATTGGTGGCAAGGAATAAAAAACGAGGTGAAGACATGGGACCAGTTCGAAGCAACACTCAGGAATACTTTCGCCCCAAAAAAACCAGAATACATAATATATCAGGAAATTATGGGTTCGAAGCAAGGCTCAAACGTGGCTACTGACTCGTTTATCGCAGAGAAGCGGATGCAGTTTGCGCAACAACCCATCAAGGAGCAGCTATCCGAGAAGCAACAGATGGACATAATTTACGGTTTACTAAAGCTGAGCATAAGGGATAAGGTGCCAAGGGACAAAGTAAAAACGTTCGGCGAACTTCTCTGGCAGGCACGCGATGTTGAAACATTGTTGGTGGAAAAGGAAGCAGATAGAGATGCAACTTCAATTCCAACAGCATCCAATACCTTCAACCCAACACCGACACCAGCTACAAAACACCAAGGCGGGAAGAAGACCAGATGTAATTACTGCAAAAAGCTAGGACACGTTTTAGAAGATTGTCGTAAACGGAAGGCGTCTTTGGAGAAAAGGGATGCGGATGTTCGCCCCTCGACATCGGTTGCGGCTCCTACAACGTCGATTCAGGGCTCTGCGGTCGCAAAATACTCATGCTATGGTTGCGGCACTCCGGGCGTCTACCGTAGCAATTGCGTCACTTGCGGAAACAAACCTTCAAACCCGCCGGAGAATAAAAATAATCTAGGTTTTTGCGCCATTGATGTACATAGCGAAACTCGCTCGAGACCTATGGTATTCTTGAAGATTGGAGGTAAAGATGGGAAAGCTTACGTGGATACATGCGCGAAAATTAGTGTGGCATCCTTTGAATTGTACAACATGCTACTGAAACAAGGACACCGTTTCCACGAGAAGGTGGTAAACTTAACGCTAGCCGATGGAATCTCCCGGAAGCAAACGGTACTGAAGTTCGCAGCACCAGTGGAACTATGTGGTCGTACAATTAGAACAAGCTTCATTGTTTTACCAGAGTCGTCAGACAATCGCACATTATTAGGAATCAACTTCCTGCAACAAGCTGGTATTATATTAGATCTCGCACAATTTACGTGGAAGTATATAGAGGATTCAGAGAACGAATTCGAGTTATACCAGGAACATTTTCTTACTTTTAAGAAACCCGATCCAGCTCTGACTCTAACACCGACTAAATTTGAAGACCTCGGACAGAATTCACCTCCGCCTAGTCCAAAAATAGGTATCGCTCCTATCAACACGAGATATCTGGACCCAACTTTAGTATCCTCTCCGAAAATATATGTAGGATCCCAGGAGTCACAGAATGCGGCGTTGCCTACGGGAAGTGCACGAAAGGGTTACAGGCTTATACCCATCGACCTACCCGATAGCCCCGCTAAAATTGCACGCCGTAATATGGTTACATTTGATGGATATTCTCCACGATTAGAATACATGATGAGGGATGCAGTCAACCAAATCGATGACGCCATGATAGAATTATCTCCTCGGACAGCGGCATTATTTGAGCGAGATTCTGAAGACGACGTAGGACTTTGCTCTGTAGATCTGACGGAAAATCTTCCTAGTGAGGTCAACGCATTACTGCAAGAATTTGATGACGTTTTCAAATCAAACGGTTCTCCAGCGAGTGGAGTGGAGCATTGCATTGATACGGGCGATCACTCTCCCATTGCTGTCCCTCCTTACAGACTCTCTCCGCCGCGGAAGGAAATCCTAAGAAAGGAGATCGCTGAAATGGTGAATAATGGAATAATTGCACCCTGTACATCACCGTGGGCCGCTCCTATTGTAATGGTGCCTAAACCTAACGGACAGATAAGAGTGTGTATAGATTACCGCAGACTTAACGCCATTACAGTCCCAGACACATATCCAATGCCTCGTATAGATGACTTGCTTCATGAAGCAAAGCCTACTAAGTTCATGACATCGCTAGATCTGAAAGCTGGTTATTGGCAGTTAAAAGTCCGAGAAAGTGATCAAGAAAAGACGACTTTCATATCTCCCTTTGGAACCTACAAGTTTTTGAGATTGCCCTTCGGCTTGCGCAACGCGCCTGCAACATTCCAAAGGCTAATCGATCAATTTCGCGTTAGTTTGGATCACATAAAGATGCTTGCTTATCTGGACGACCTCATTATCTTTTCCCCGACATTAGAACAGCATGTAGCAGATCTAAGAGATATTTTCACGCGCATAAGAGAATACAATTTAGTCATCAACAGACAGAAATGTAAATTTGCTTGTTCGTCGATAAAGTATTTAGGGCATTTGATAACGCCAGAGGGCCTGCGAGTAGATGCGGATAAGACCGACGCGATCACGAAAAGACCTCCGCCCGGTAATCTCAAACATTTGATTTCATTTTTGCAAGCGTGTTCTTGGTATCGGCGCTTCATTAAGAATTTTTCTGATATTGCAGAACCTCTGACGCGACTTACGAAGAAGAATGCTTCATGGATTTGGGGTACCGAACAGGAAGAGGCATACCAAGAATTGAAAACGCGTCTCACCACATCACCCGTCCTTGGCCAAGCTGATTGTAGCTAACCCTATATTATTAAAACCGATGCCAGCAACTACGCTCTGGGGGCGGTACTCGTACAAGGGGAAGGCGACGAAGAGCATCCCATCGAATATGCGAGTAGACTTCTGACAAAAGCGGAGAAAAACTATTCGACGACTGAGAGAGAAGCCCTCGCGGTTGTCTGGGCAATCACTAAGTTTGCAGGTTATATTGAAGGCTCACCGATCACTATAATAACGGATCACCAGGCTTTAAAGTGGTTGATGACACTTAAGTCACCTTCAGGAAGACTAACTAGATGGGCCTTACGGTTACAAGCCCACGATATCACTGTAAAGTATATTCCGGGTCGACTTAATGTTGTGGCTGACACGTTATCTAGACCCGCTTGCACCGAAGATCAACGCGAGCAATGCGGCATATGCAGTGTAACGGTAGATTTGCCTCCGCGAAGCTTAGCAGAAGTTAGAGCAGAACAGTTGCAGGATAAGAAACTGGCCAGGATAATTGGTGCTTTGGAAAACCCAAACGATGAAAATGCCGAGTATTGGAGCAGTAAAAGCTACTTTATGAATGATGGACTACTCTACCGCCACAAGTCAGCCGCTGATGTCGAGGAAGCACAACTTGTAGTACCTGAACACGAATGGTCTAACATCTTGTCGGCGTATCATGATAATGCCACTGCTGGACATTATGGAGTCGAGAAGACCATGCAAGCCATTTCTAGACGATACTATTGGACTGGTATGCGTAAATATATTGAGAGCTATGTAAAGAACTGCATCGACTGTCAACGGTACAAACCAAACAATCAGAAGCCATCTGGACTCTTGCAAACAAACACCCTATGTCAGCGTTTCGAAGTTATCTCCTTCGACTTGTTTGGCCCCTTACCTGTGTCTTGCGAAGGAAAAACATGGGTCTTTATAGTTGAAGACCTCAATTCCCGCTGGGTGGAAATATTCGCGCTTGAAGATGCGACAGCCGAGAGGTGCGCTACGATTCTAATTAATGAAATTTTCCTTCAGTACGGCTTCCCGAGAAGAATGATTAGCGACAATGGTGTCCAATTTGTGAGTGCAATCATGCAGCAAGTTTCTTTCTCCCTCAAGATAAAACATGGGTATACGCCAGTTTACCACCCTGAGACGAATCCAGTGGAGCGCCGTAACAGGGATCTGAAAACACAATTGGCGATTATTCTCGCAGGGAATCATCGAGACTGGCCAGCATCCCTTCCCGCGATAAGATTCGCTATGAACACCGCTATTTGTAAGAGCACTTCTTATACCCCTGCCTATATAACTTTCGGTCGAGAATTGAGGACACTAGATGATAATTATCATAATTTTCGTCAGATTCTTCTATCAGAAAATTTTATCCCTGAAATTACGCCAAAGTTATTGCAATTGGCTACGATCCTTGAAAAGGCTAGAGAAGTACATGAGATGGCTGAAGAAAAACGTAAGTGTTTAGTGGACAAACATCGTCAGGCCGGACCTAATTATCAGGAAGGCGATATGGTACTAGTATCGTCACATGTCCTGAGCAGTGCTAATAAAGGAATCACTGCCAAGCTAGCTCCACGCCGCGACGGACCTTACCAGATAAAGAAGAAGCATGGACCGTCGTCCTATGAAATCGCTGATCCTACTAAGCCAGAAGTGAGCCTAGGACTTTACCATTCGTCGGCGTTGAAACCTTATGTCGGAAGAGAAGAAGAGCTGCCAGCGCCGGCAGTCCCATTAAGAAAACGAGGTCGACCCCGCAAGGTAATTCCACAGGAAACTGAACTACCTCGACGAGGACGTGGAAGACCTAGGAAGCTAAATTGATTTTCCTCGTTGAGGACAACTCGGACTTAGACAGGGAGGACTGTAAGACGAATGTTTACCAACACCGCCAACAGATGGCGCTGTACTATTTCTGAAACGCGCTATGGTTTCCTTTTTGTGAATAGTGACCTGGACTCGTTCTGTTTTATTTTGTATTCGGAATTAGGGGCCTACGACCGACCATTAATAAGGTGCATTCAAGTACTTGGATCACCTTTGAAATTAATAAGTCAAGTCAATAAAACCAATATTTGAATACGGAGTTTCTTTCGAAACGCCTGCTCAAATATTTAGAGCAAACTCTCCAAACCCCGGCTTTACTATTGTAGTACATATTACGTTTAAAATATATGTTTTATTACTTGGAATCGTGGTTTCCTTCACACCATCCGACACGACAACGTTACAATATTTTATTTTATTTTTAAAAGATAAATAACTTTCATGCATTTATTGTATTTTTTTTATATGTTTTATAACAAATACATATATAGATAAACATCCAAGACCCGAGGCCAATCAGAAAAAGTTCGTTTTTCATCATGACCCGACCGGGGATCGAACCCGGGACCTCCTGTGTGGCGGTCTGGCGTGGTAACCATTACGCCACGGAGGTCGTCAAACCAAATACGTTGAATTATATATTTTGACGTATATTATTTTATCCACGATAATGATTGTGGCTCATTACAGCGCCACATACAATACATCAATTTCGCCACTTCTCCTATTGATTACATGGATTTGTGGTAGATTCAACAAATCGCTAGTTTTAGTCCCGTGTCTCCTGGTTCGATCCTTAGGTTGGTGCTTCATACTTTTTGATTTTTATACTTTTTTTAACAATATAATTTTATGATTTACTTTTTACCTAACAATTACGAACAATAAAGCCTAGCTAAATAAGCCCTCAAAATTTTAAATAGGAATCTGATATTTACACATTCATTAGTAAATAATATTTTTCGTTCTCTTTTTTTTTAAACATTATTTAAAAAAAGAAAGAAACATGAAATTAATCATATGAATAAAAAAAAGTATAAAATCAAATAATAAAAGTTTGAAACTGGAGACCGCACATTTTTTATTTACTAATGATTTCTTGAATCTACCATAAAGCCACCGTAAACAATAAGAGATGTGGCGAAATTTAACTATGTATTGTACGTCGCAAATAAAATTATGATATAGATTACGTCATTTATTTGACTAATAGTGCCTTTCATACCATACTAGTGGGTGCCTGCGGCTTCGCCTGCGTGGAGTTTGGTTTTTCTAGTTTTACGCATTTCTGGGATAAAAAGCACAACTCTAAATGTTGACTCGAGATCTCCATGTAAAATTTCATCAAAATTCATTCTTTAAATTCAGTGGTTTTTGCGTGATACGGTATAACACGCAGACGTACAGTTTTTTTTTGTTGAAAATGACTATTTTGGTACTGTATCGATAGTACAATCCAGCCGATCAATATTTAAAAAAAATCTGTGAAAACCGGTACAACACGAGTTGTAGAAAAATGACCTTTTTCATTAAATGTGAATCAGAGAAAAATACCCAATTTTTCTGTCTAATCCATATTTTGATAGGGCTTATAGTTCCTGAGATAGTATGGTACAACTAGAGCAAAAAAACGGGTTTTGTTAAATAATTTTGTGTAACCAACCAAATACGACATAACATACATCGCCTGCAAAATTTCATTTGCAATGTTAAGACTTGTTTTTAATAATATATATTTAGTTCTATCATAATTCATATATCATTTTAAAAGTGTCAACTGATATTGTTTAGTTCTAGAGGTCTATGGAAAGTGTTCAAATATTTTAATAATTGGTTTCTCAACTAGATGTCGTTAATATTACCGCGCCGCGCGTCATTGCCAGCCCTCTAGTGGTGAAAAAGGCAAGGTTTTTATCAAAACTTAGTACTAGAAAATGATCAATAGATGTCAAGTTTTTGGCATTTTACGTAATATTAAAGCGGGGTGAAGGGGTGAAGTAACGTTACTTAGAGGTCAAATCCTCAAGGTCATCGGCTCCTTGGAGCCCCTTAACTAGTAATGTTTTTTTTGACAGCACTACGTGTTTCGTTTGTTTCGGATGGAGACTTTCATAGTAATTCTTATCTTAATTCTTTCTTAATTAATGGCGTTTCTGTCGTGATTACCTAGGAAGTCAGTATATTATCTAGTTGATGTAAGAAGTGAATGTTTTTTTTCCAACTTCACACGCTAGAACCAAAATGGTCGCGTACCGCGTGGTTCCCACGAATACTGAATGTAAAGTGCTGAAGCTGTAGAATGAGATCCCCGCTGAGGTCTTTTCTTTAGACTTTATTATGGAGTGATATATGCGCGAGTGATACTCCCGATGTTGCAAGCGTCCATAGGCTAATGTGACTGCTTACCATCAGGCGGGCCGTAAGCTTGTTTGCCACCCTAGTGGTATAAAAAAAATCTACGTACGGAACCCTCGGTGGGCGAGTTCGACTCGCACTTGTCCGATTTTTTTTAATCTAGCCAAACAAGTTGACAGTCTTTCATTCTATCAGTCTCACCTTGTCGGCCTGAAAACACACGAACCTTACTGTATGGTGATTTCGAAAAAGTTTATGACAAATTCCCAGTGAAGGTTCCAAGATTTATATTAGTACAAATGACGTCGTCAGTGCGTATTTAAGATTTTATTACTTCCTCTGAAATTGAAATATTACCATTACCTGATACAGATTCGTTTTAATATTCGAATTTTCATCCCAGAAGGCATAAAAAGTTAATAAGAGGACGTTTTGCGATGACGATTAAGATCTTGCTTTAATTGAATTGTTTGAAAGATTTTTTATAGGTGTTATCGAGGAAGTGCTGAGTGAAAAATTAATCTACCAGGATCTAAGATGCACAATGTATCTAGTACCTATAAGAAAGTTACCAAAAATGTTTTTATTATATCGAACGCCCCTGGCAATTTAGTTATTTCTGTTTCCATTGGAATTCCCAAAAATTTAAGGTCAGCATGATGATAGCCCAGTGTATTAGAAACTAGGTGGCCACTTTCTAGTTTTCAAATTGGATCAATTTTATTTTATTTAGAGAATAGTCCGCCAATTGTACTTTTCAATCGTCAAATAAAGGATCATACTTCATACTAATATTATAAATGAGAAAGTAAGTTTGTTTGTTATTCCTTCATGGCTTGACTAAGCAGCCGATCATTATGAAAATTTGTATATATTGTCAGGGGTACAGAGCCCAACATAGGCTACTTTTTATCCCGTGAAAGTAGTCATTCTAATGGGAAAATATTTTTTCTACTATGGAGGGCGTTTTATGGGATGCTATCGGCCAACAGATGGCCACAAGTCACGCTATGGGTTGTTTTGTTGTCAAACGAGATCTATGTCATAAAATTAACGCGAGCGAAGCAGCGGGGAAAAGCTAGTAGTAAATATATTTCATTTAATTCAATTAGTAAAATTACTTAGCAAATAAACTTTGTAACGTACCATTCATAATTATCGATTTATGTTCCTGGTGTCTGTTCAATATACGAAGACTGTAGCAGTTAAGCCACGCTCAGTTTATGAGGCCATGAACCGCCAACGTGCAATGAACTAGAAACTAAATTGTAACAGGTTAATACGAGTACAATAGATACAATGTTAATAGAAATCTTGGAAATTGTCATCATCAGCCTTTTGTACACTATTTCGAATTGACTTTTCACTGAGCGATATAATATATACTCATGCCATTTATATTTTATAGTTTATTAACTTTTTTTCCCGCGACTTCGTCCGCGTGAAGTTCCGGACCCGTTCCCGTGGGAACCACATTGAATTTCCGGAAAAGCTATAGTCTATGTCATTTCCTGATAATGTAGCTTTCTATTGGTGAAATAATTTTTGAAATCGGTCCAGTAGTTTCGGAGCCTATTCAATTCAAACAAACAAACCAACAAACAATAAAATCTTTCCTCTTTATAAAAGTATAGATGAGTAATACCCCTATTATAGTTAAGTGTAAAAGGTTTAATTTGAAACTACGGTTAGCGATATGATATACCTATCTTGAATATCCCACAGTGATATAAGCTATGGGACGCTGTCAAAAAAATTAAATACTAGAATATTGTTAGAATCAACACTTAAAAAATTACATTGTCTAGAATTTAATAGTTCATTTAATAGTTTGTGTACGAACCTACAAATTGATGTTTAGAATATAACTTCCTTTTCTGCAGAATAGCAAAGATATAGCTCCCTTTCTTTAAAAAAATAATAACAGAAAAGATAAATTATGGGGTAACATACATATATAAAACCTCACATATTCTTCAAAAGTTTCTAAAATGTACGAAAAACGTTTGATTTTCTTTCAGTAATAAAGTCTAGAAACAGCTGTATCATAGTTTTATAGTTTGCCGTTGCAGTGAATTTCTCAATTTCATGTATACACAGCACGTACACGTTTGATGGTTTAGTAAAATTAAACTTGTCTCGTCTAGTTTAGTACAGCCTTAAACACACAACCTTTTATTTTATAATGTCGGAGTCTACAAAGTTACAATTTAATTTAACAGTATATTAAAAGAAATAAGTACGGGCAGAGTAACCATCTTATGTATAAATTATAATACAAAATATTTTTATTGTTTAATTATTTGATGTAGATACGATTATGTTCATTCAAAAAATCTGGCCATGTGTATTGGGCCACGGATGCTTGCAAATGAGTGCAATGTCATAATCTATGACATTCAAAAATTTTTATTTTATTAGTGTGTCGGCTATAATAGTACGAAATCCTAAAAATATTGTGCAAATTATTATGAAAAATATCTTGTAAAGAAATTGCGTCGTAAATCTAGAACTATTTGCAATCTTTTAGTTTGTTATTTTTAAACATTTAGTTTCATTTTTCTTTGAAAAATACACGAGAGAAACAATTCTGTTTTTCTTTTGTCTATTTGGTAGATTGTATCAACGAAATTCTCTTCTTCAGTTCAGTGCACCGTCGCGTCGTTTCATAGGATCATAGAATTTAACGTGGCTTAAGTGGCCTCAACTCCATTCATTGGACAAACAGCTGCATTACTCGATAATCTACTAACAATGGGCACGCCTTCAAAAGGTGTGAACCGTCTCTGATGTTATACGCTCTCAGATAATTCCATTATGCTATGTCCATTAACATTGGACATTGAGGTGCGTAGATAGTAAGTGGGTTGGAGGCTTCCTTTCTACTTATATATTTCATAACGCACGCTGCATACTTTGATTCTTTTGCAAAAAATTTTTTCATATACGATCATAATATTTTATATGAGAAAGTGAGTTTGTTTGCATACATATGGGAAAATATTTTTTCTACTATTGAGGGCGCTGTATCGGCCAACAGATGGCGCCACAAGTCGCGCTATGGGTTATTTTGTTGTCAAACGAATCTATGTCATAAAATTAACGCGAGCGAAAAGCTAGTAACTAATAATTGAAGGTGATAGTTAAAGAGACAATGGTTTGGATGGTGTCTCGGGCATCTCTTTGTTTATGTGGTTCATTAAATATTGAAACTATTAGATCACTAATAAACGTATTTTTTATATTAAAAAACTAGTCTATAAAAATATCATCAGGAAACTGAGACAGTGTAAAAGTGACAGTCGAACTATAAAGATAGTTGTAGACTGTCTCATTCACTTTCATACTGTTACAGTTATTCGATAGAAAATCACGACTGCAGTCTAACCCCTTTAGCTGTACCTAATATTTCCCTATCCACGCAATTAATCATTTTACAGGTTAAAAATTTAAACTTTTTAAATACCTATAAGCACTTTTTTAAACGATCATGTTTTGAAAATGCGATACGTGTTGGGATGTTCATAAACATACTTATACCAAGCCAAGTTTGGGTTGTTAAAAACAATATACGTGCAAAAATTAAGTACGTGACTGGAAGCGTAGGACGCAGGAAAGTTTCCAAGGCTTACCGTGAAAGCGAAGGCGTGATAACAGGAAAGTTACGTCGAGGGAAAGAATTAGCAATTATACAGGTTTAAAATAGTAGCTATATGAAATAATGTTAAATCTGTTTCAATACCTCTTCACTTGTTTTGATATAGAAACTACATTGACTGGCTGTTTTAATTGAAGATAGTAATTGTATTTTAATCATTGAATATTATTTTATTGAAGTTAGTAATTGTATTTAATTATTGAATTTTGGCGACTTGACCGAGAAAGTACACACAGAATAACGTTTCAATTGATATATTAAGAAATTGGTCGTCGACTACATACTGTCGACGCACGAACAGCGACAAATTCTATCAAAAGTGTTTTTTTTTATTTTTATTTTTTGTTTTTTTTTATTATTTATTTATGTTTTTTTTTAATCTTTATTTAATTTAGGGACTTTGGTCATACAATGACTATGTCAGTCCCATCGTAACTTATACATAAGTTTTACTGTCTAGAATACAAATGAAAAATAGTTTGAGCTGATCAAACGTGTTGTTTACCAAAAATTGTTGACGCACGAACAGCGACCAATTCAAATTGAGTGAAATTTTGTCTTTACATCTTCCGGCTTTTTCATTATAAAAGCAAACAACGTAAGACTTATTTGGGATTCCACCCAAATACATCTAAATTATTTTCCATTTTCTTATAATACCACATTCACATCAATATAAAATAACACCACCTTTATATCACTTAAAGCATTTTACGTAAAGAACGGTAGAAAATAACGTAAACTAATATTTTTTTCTTTATGTTGCAGGTCAGGATCTTGTTTCAACAATACTGAAGTTTTTTCAAAGAAAAAACATTTAAAAGGTAAGTAACACGAAACAGAATGCTAGGATTTATTTCTATCGATTTATCTTCAAAAGTAAAGTGCAATTTTCTAGCTCATACTTTATGTCTGTAATAATCTAATAGTAGTGGAGGAAAATGAGTATTCTTAGTAATGCCAAGCTATATTTACGGGCGTAAGGTGTGTCAGTAATGTAATTTGAGTATTTCTGACTTTCATTAAGTTTTGACTTGCCTGAGAAAATGGCAATACGTGACTTATGTTATGCAAACGCCTTATTGCCTGCCTATCTCACCATGCATTGGTGTGATAGACCAAAAAATGACACTTACTATATCGTTTCAAACGAATATAATTAAAATTTTAAAAAACTTCCACACAAATTAAAATATAAAGTAATCTTATATCAATTTTTCAACACCATCGATCGAGTCATCTTTCAAAAAAAAACACAGAACAACAATCTGATCACCCGTTTAGGAATTAGGTACAGCACAAGAAGGACTAGGATCCTACAATGGTAAACACGGGTGAACTAACATATTTTACGTTATTGCTAAATTACAAACTGCGCTAGGACATAAGATTTGCCACTAATGCGCAAGTGTGCTCCTCTCCTTCCTTAATGTTATAAAAACCAATATCCTCCAAAACCAATGACCTAAATCTTCACTGATCTCGAAAGTTGGAAAGTTCGGGAAAGTGCAAAATCGAGCTAATTGAATAAACGAATCAACGATCCATTTTTAAAGTCGGAACTTGGAAAATACTTATAAAACTTTGTCGATTATTACAGTTTTCATATTTTCTTTCAAATTAAATTCTTAAGTCTGTAACAGCCCGTTTCTGAAACGCATTTTAAATTTAAATTCCGCATTAAGTCTCAAGCTATCCTTATTAAATATGAGACTTAATGCGGAATTTAAATTTAATAAAGAACAAATTATCTTCTTTCGTCCTTAAAATTTTATTGACCGTGTTTGCTATAATTTAATGTGTCATTAACTTTAAAATTGCGTTTTAGAAACCAGCTGTAAGTGTATTTATTAGATCTGCGAATTAAAAGACATTTAGTTTATTTCGGCAGACGCCCAAATTACTTAATGGGCGTGTCCAGATTGAACGAGCAGCGACGGAACTGCTATCTGAGGAAAATCTTTATTTTTATTGACAGAATGTTATTATGTAGACGTTAATGGCGAAATAATTTAGATGTATTTATTTACTTTGTGTCATCAAAGTGACAGGATATTTTCTTATTAAACTTAGGATATTTGTTCAACATAAAACATATTTCAGTCTGGTTTTCCATTTTATAATTTAAGTGTAAATTTTTTACAAGTTGTAGTGTTGGCGTGACAGATCATGTATGAAATAGGCTAGTTTGACTGGGGAAGCATCACGCTCTCACAGGATATTCGCGTAAAATAGCAATGCGTCATATTCGGTTAGTGAAAATCAAACTCCTTTCCCATCCATTTTCACCTTTTCTTGTAGTGGAAAACGCGTTATATGAGCAGCGGCCCCAGTGTTAAGATGTTCATAGGCGGCGTTATCCATTTTCTATCTTGGTTGTTTGCTTGCCATATAATAACATAAAATAATAAATTACAAGTTTAAATACGTCAGGTAAACAACACTCGTGTCCACCATTTTCAGTTCAATGAACCTAGTTTTGTCGCAGTCATTTGGAAAATCGATCACGGGTCTAAATCTAAATAAAGTGCTCGTGACTAACTATGTAACTTACTTTTACTTCGAATTATGTTTACATAAAACTTTTGGAAATTTTTAATGATTATTTAACTACCTATCGAAGTAAGCATGTTCTTCAAAGTACTTCAGCAGGTCACTTCATGTTAAACAAGCAATACGCCCGCACCGGTCGTGAACCGATACTATTAGTATGGAAATCGTGGTTTCGACACAGTCAGCCTACGCTGGGCAACAGTTCTTATGGGTATAAGAACTGTTGCCCAGCGTAGGCTGACTGTGTCGAAACCACGATTTCCATACTAATAGTATCTTCAACAGTCTGTAAGAGTATTTGCACTTGTTTAATCAAATTTTATCATGGTAGTTTAAAGAGTAGCTTATTTCAAATTCGTTCTCCCCCGGGACGTCAATAAGCTTTATTGTCAATCTGAGGTCTTATTGTCAATTGTTTTTGATCCTGGCTATACAGGAGACAGCGGTGGGTGGTGAGCCCAATAAGAGTAGCTTATTTATCTATTTATTTATAACATATTGAATACACTGAAAAAAAAAAATCTCGTCTGTGAAGGTCTAATCACTGAATAAGATTTCATTACACTTCATCTGACGAGCGAAACAGGGAGCCAAATCCTACAAAAGCCATCCGATTCGGCTGGAGTTGCCTGTTTTCTGTAATTTAATCTAAGCTCTGGCAACATTATTAACATAATGTTGCCAGAGTTCTGTGCAATATTAATAATGTTGCCAGGAAGAGTAAGTACTATGGTATTTACATAAAAAGTAAATTTACTAATTATGGTGTCTTTGTTTAAAAGGTTCCTGAACTTTCTGTTTTGCTTGTCTGGCATGCAGCTCAACAAGTTCAAATACGAATATTGTAATCTCTCAAGAACATACGACTGGTATGAAAAACGAGGTTTGGAGGACAGTTTATAAAGTAAGGTCGTTATACGTTTGTACGGTTTTATACGTTTCAAATGTATTGTTTTTGTAACAAAGGTAGTAAAAGGGCAATTTAGATTTTGTTTCATTGTTTTCAGAATACTCTGACCGTACATTATTGCTTTATGAACATGATTACAACACCGCATCGGTCACAAGTCACAAATAAAAATACGACCTTTCTTTTTGAACAATTTAATTATTAAGTTAAATATTCTTTATTCAGTGGGTCTTTATTAAGACTTAGGCCCGTTGTTTTTAATTTTTATAAACGCATTTTTGTCCTTCGAATAATTATGTACGTTTTAAAATAAGGACATGCTCCTCTAGGAGTAGATCCCGACAAAGAGGATCTCAAAAATATTTGGAATACCTTCCCATTCGACCACCGAAGTCACTATTTTAAGATTTACACTATAGTTTGTATTGTATTTTGTTGGAAAATGGAACGTGAACGTTTCGACAGCGTATGAAATTCAAAGAATAGACCACAGACACGTTCTTTAGTCATGTTGTACATAGGTATTTAATATATATTTTGTTTTTTTGGCAAACAAGCATACGGCCCGCTTGATGGTAAGCATCATTTTCAATTGGTGAAAGTTATCAATATAGGTAACATTGAATAGGACAGTCGTTCGATGATGTCTGCGCGGAAGCGGACGTGTCTTGCCTGGCAATCACATGGACCTTTTTCAAACGGGTGTCTGGTGAATACCAACCGCACCGACCGAATTTATTGTGACGAACTCTATTTCAAAATACGTACGGAAATTGCCTACGTTTGAACGTAATTTAGGGAATTCGGGGTGATTTCTCATTTTGTGATGTATTGTGCTGGTTTTATTTCTATGGGTTTAGTTTAATAAAAGTTGGTAAGAGCGTATAGGCATTGGGTGGATATCCGATCTTTTTTCATCTCAGTATGGAAATTCATCTTTGTTGACTCTAAAATTATATATTTTTTGGATATAGTTAGACCATTAGGCGACTAATTGAAATAATAAAAGGGAACTGTTTCGTATAAAAAATGACGTATCTGGCTACTATTCTGCTATACTTCTCTTTGGAAGAAGGCTTTGCAGAATTGGAAACCCGGTTACCTACTTAGCATCAGACAGGGGTCATGATCTGCAGGTCTAATTTAGTACTGCAAAAAGATATTAAGGACATGCACTCTCTACCATAAATACCAGTAAAATCGTCTCTAAATCTACACTAATATTATGAAGAAGAAATATTTGTATGTATGTGTGTGTATGTTTGTAAAGAATAAACTCAAAAACTACTGGACCGATTTCAAAAATTCTTTCACCGTTGGGAAGCTAGGCTATCCCCAAGTGACATAGGCTAAAAAATCCCTATTAACCCGTGCGAAGCCGGGGCGGGGCGCTAGTAGTGGCGGGGGGTAGTAGTAGTGAATAAAATGTATATTTTACCAAAAAAAAAAAATATAGTAGGCATATTTATTCAACATTTAATAAGTACGTATACATAGCTTATTTAGTTTGGGATTAAAAGGTCTGGTGTAATTCGTTATTTATTTAACTTTATTGACATACTACTGGGTAGGTATTACAATAGGTGGACATTTTACTACCATTCAACCATTGGTGTGCGGAAATTCACGAATGCGGCTTAAGGTTATTTTAAACAGCTACCTATTTAATATTAATGCTAGGTATATATTTTTTATTGATCTGATCAGGAGGATCTGAGCTCTGATAGACCATCTAATTTATATAAATTGCTAGCCTTGCCCAGTCGATATCAGAATTGGTTATCCTAAGTTTGCCTTCAAAGCTTGCTTTTAGCAATAAGGCCGCCTTGCTGCCATTACTCTAGTCTAGTCTATAAGCTATCCATATATAGCGTGTACTACTATTGTGTATTGCAAATAAAAATCTTTGCTAATTATCTTTTCTCCTAATACAATATGAAATCGACGCAAAATGAGAACATCGTAATTCAAGTAAGAATGATATAAATTTTCCCTCCATGCGCCACGAGCCTCCTGCTATTGTACGCTTATTTATAGTCCTCATATGAACTACCACGTACGTGTACCCAGGCGCGGTTAATTCGATGCACGGATCAGTGAATCGAAATGAAATATGTATTGCAGGTATTATGAATTTTATATTATTATGCAGAGAGACTATATTTCTGGTGTTTGCTTGCCATCAAGCTACGCTTACTTAAAAGTATTTTTTTAATTTACTTTAGCACTAACATCCTGTTATTCTCTAATAAGAAATAATTTATATTTTATAGTCTTTTACACTAGTAGTAGTCCGAACATAACGAGCTCTTTATGAGTATGGGAATTAGAGATTGCTACCCTCTAATTACCATTCTGTACAGTGTACAGTAGAATAAATATTACATCAGAATTCAGAATTTACATATACATTTTAGTACATACAAAATTAAGTTTATGTTGAAAATTAAAATTTATACCATGACTTGTCCACATAGAATCTTCTGATCAGTTGAATGATTTCAAGTGAATATAATAGTAGACATATCTTTTTCATTAAAGTACGTCTCAAGCATCTCAAGTTTGTTATTAGCCAGGGTTTATAAGGTATACAATACAATATTGTAGGGCCGACCTCGAAATAGTTGCTTGAGAAGGGTTAAGTCAAGCGAGGTGGAGAGCTGAACGTCGAAACGTCGCGAGGACTGTTTACATTTTCAGATATTGATCTTGTGTAAAATTATATTACACAGTGATAACGTAATATAAATATGTGATGAGTATACTCATAAACAATTTGTGCAAAAAAATAACTAGTACTTAATAATAATTTTAGAGCCTGTATCACCAATTACAGATAGGTAGCCTATTTGTCAAACAAGTCATACAACAACTGTCTATTTGGAACTTATCAATAAGTGGTGAATTTGATGTTTTCTAGGACTATACGGCTGTACTTTGTAAAGGAGGAAATTATTAGTAGAGTTTGAGCAAGTTGGATCCTAAAACGACACGAAAACTAATTTGTCTTTACACACCGCAGCGTTCAAACAAACAATTATTATAATAAGTGCTAAAACTTTTACTGCTGGAAATGCTAATGTCGCACGCGAGTGATATAAAATATTTGTAAAGTAATTTGCATTTGAGAAACACGTTGCGAACGTTGCAAACATCTTTAGATGTAAACAGTCCTTTCATGGAACTTGTGTTGTGAGTTATTGCCACGGTACAGCCACCTACGTATGAACTAAACTCATTGAATATTTCCAGCAAACTTATAAAGTGCTTGTTGAATTCTCAATAGGCGGGAGTATATAATACAAACTCCGTAGATTGTGTAATGTTTTGGTGTACATTAGTAAAAACAATATTGATATAGGATATTGTGTTAGAGGGAGACATTTTGCAAAGTTGGGTCCTTCATGTTCTTGGGTATAAGTAACTTCATTACTTTCGTTGACAAGTTGTCGTTAAGTTTTTTTATGCTAGAGGCAACCGAGCCTGCGAGGGATGATGGTGAGTGATAATCGCTATCTATAAGCATTCGCTACAACAGAATAGATGATGCGTTGTCGCAATTTGAAAAGGAGTAGGCTTATTTCTTTGAGGTCCCTAAATCGTAATGGTCTATACCACAGTTCCACTATGTCCTGGGTGAAAATTGTAGCAACTTGGTTTCTTTTACCTATTTTTAAAATTATAAGAAGACATCAAAGAATTCGATTTTGTCACTCAGTTGATATCGCCTAGGTGAAAGTGGAATAAACGCCGTAGCACTCATGGAATACAGCTGTAGCGAGTATACACAGAATCGTAAATATGATTAGGCACAAATTTTTGGATTGTTCTCAAACCAAAATGGATTCAGATCAGTTAAATTAGTATTAAAAATGGAAAAAAATACAGTCAGATCGTGAAATACATTTTTATAGAGTTGTAAAATTCCGCGAACCAATTGATTTGGTATTCGAAGTCAAGAACGAGGAACAAAGAAGGAAAGGTAGCAATTAAAAACTTTTCTATTAAAGCAAAAACAAACAGGGAAACAAAACAAAAGTTCGAGAGGTCTTTGATTAAAGACGACAGTAAAATTGTATTGTAGGAAGGAGCCATCTTGGTCTTTATTTAGTGGGGAAAAGGGTGAAGAAAGGAAAACATCTCCTTTGTTTTCAGTTTTTCGAATTAAATCTGTTGTGAATAAGCCGTCTGAGTATCTACTAAACTTGAGTTCTCCAAACAGTTGGTCTCTCGACACGAACAAATAGTAAACATTTAACTTCTTACTTTTGTGTTTAACTAAAACTTGACTAACAAGGCGGCCTGAGATGGTAAGTAATAACCGCAGTAGATGTTTGCGCTAGAGTCACTGGTATTGCCAATTAAATTATTAATATACTTTGTCATAGTTCTAGTCAAAGTTGCATTATAGTACTAGCAGTGGTGCATGCGGCCAGAAATAAATAAGAATTAATTAACGTAGTAGACTAATCATAAATAACTACGTAAAAGATATACAGAAAGATTAGGTTAACTCCGCTGGATGTTTACCCAGAGGCTAGACTTCTACGAGCGCTTATCGGTATTGGTTCACGTAGAGCCTCTATGGCAGAGACACCACTGAAAACTTAAGACTCGCGTCCATCAACGCTTGCTTACTAATCACGCCCAATTATAGAGAAATTAGTCAGAGAAATTAGTCAGAGAAATTAGTCAGAGAAATTAGTAGTAGTTAGAATTCAATCAAACGTGTTGTTTACCAAAAACTATCGACGCATGAACAGCGTCTAGGTAATTCTTTGACCGACTCTGTGTCCACTGTCTGCATACCAGCGTTGAGAAGACAGTGCAGGTAACAATGCTTAATATCTACGTAAACAAGAAAGGAAAGGGAGGGGGGGGAAAGGGTAGAAAAAATTACAGTATAATTTGAATTTGACAGCGTGAAATTTTAATTCTTTTATAGAAATTTAGTACGTTTAATAAAATACATAAACAACCTTAACAAAACAATTACCAAAAGCAATTTTATTCATAGTCACGAACCGTAATCCATTCCTGTGGATTGAATAAAATTGTTTGCGTTTTGGCGCTTATTATACGACAGGATGACGTCACAACGAGATGGTTATAATCGCGTCGCGCAATTAATTATAAATTCCATACGAAGTGTAATATTTTTGGGAGTTTGATGTGCTCACAACTTTTACAGTACATTGGCCTAATTTAAAATTTACGCGAGACGTGTAACTTCCCAAATTGCCGCTCGCCTCGATTTGAAGTTATGAACTGTATTATACCGGTTTATTTGTTGAAATACGTAGGGTGGTTTCACAATTGATTATTTCAACTGTTGGTATCGAAGGTGTAATAAAATAATTGAATTTATTTTAATATCAATTATTATTTTTGTAAACAATATACGTATGTAATTGCTCAATCTCGTTGTTCCCGTTTTCCAATGGGAATTTTATTCATTTTTTATTTATACATTTCCCGTGAATATTTTTTCAAAACTGCATTTAAAGGTATTGCGTAGTTCAGAAAGAGTTAAGAAAAAATATAATCTGTATTTACTATTACTATTCTACATGTATAATTACATTTTACATAATAATTTTAAATAAAAAAAATATAAATATTATAGTCACAAACATATTAATATAGATGTAGTGATGTTGCCCTTTGAGCTTAACATAACCCGATATTGAGTTCACCCAAATGGGTTTGACCCGGTATTCACGCCATTTCCACTTTAGTGTTATGAGCCATTGGTTCAGTGTTATTTAATCTATTCCCCAATATAAAAGGCTATCGGGGTAATGGATAAATGATACTTTTAATAATATTTTTTAATGAAACTAGTTACTTTTCTCTGGTCGGTACTTCATTTGTGAAGATCGTTGCTATGGTGGGATTCTATTCCATCCATTCCAGAATCGGGAATGGATAAATTGTCTTTATCGACCACTGTCGTTGACAATTTTGGCGATTTGATATATGGTCCTTTCAATACTTCCTACTCCGACTATCTTCTTTCTGATTAATTTCGTTGTGAGTTCCAAGACAGCTGTAGTTTCTCCCCCGGGTCCTCAATAAGCTTAATAGCTTATTGTCAACCTGAGGTCGCCGTTGTTGATCCTGGCTACACAGGAGACACATCGGTGGGAATGAGTGGTGGGCTTGTCCCAATAAGGTTGGTTGGTAGGTATGGTTTTTGAGCATCTTTCAGTTGGTCAGTCTAACTAATTGGAGAGCGGCCTCAGTTTACTTTCAGTAAATGTATATATATTATCCTTAATTGATAATAACGACGTTACATACGACATTAAAAAACAATCTATAATAGATTTTGTCCTTTTTAGGGTTCCTTAGTAAACTAAAAAGAAAACCTAAAATATAGAGTTTTTTTTATTTTATTTTATTTTTTATTTATTTAATACAGAATAATAATATTATTATGTTACACTCGTTGTAAATAACGTGTCTAAGTGCCCGCGAGCTCACAGAATATAAAGTATTTTTTGACTTTGTTATGTGAAAAGAATGAAGTGTAACACGGAATACAGCGAATGTACGTGGCCTGAAAAGCATTTTCCAAGATTTTTTTAAATTATTTTTCTCTTTATTTTATTTTAACAGTAGCATTTAATGTGTCATTTTCTGTTTTTGTCCAACTCACTGTAAGAAACTTTCGTCATAGAGCCAAAGTCGAATATTTTTATTCAAATAGACATATTACAAGCTCTTTCGAATCCTCATACCATTTTTCTTACTACCAGTTCAGACGGATATTAATTGCATTGCTTTTATTTTTATAATTTACACAACGCCGCTGCTACAATATTTTAAACTTATCTTTTATGAGATGTAAAGTTATAAAAGTAGGATGTTCGAAATTAAATTTTATTGAGGGTTTTCGGAATGGGCCATTACCATGCGGGATTGCTGGATTCCTGCGTAAATAGTTTAGAAATGGCACGGTGTGCCACAACGTTAATATTTTGAAGGAACAGGATTATTTTTATGAAGTAAGCCGACTCTATTCTGTACACTTAAGTTGTGATTTTTATGAATACCGAATTTTCTTTTAGATTTTCAGCCAAAGTGACAGAATATTCCGACAGAATATTTGACAGGCCCGGTGGTTGAGTGGCTAGCAATGGTCACTTTATCCCAAGGTTCGAATTCTGCGCAAGGCAAACATTTGTGTGCATGAACATGTCTGTTTGCCTTGGTCTGGGTGTTTTCTATGTATATTAAGTATTTATTTACAAAAAAGTATATAAGTATATTTATCAGCAATCTAGTATAGTACCTATGGGTACTGATGTACCCACAGTACAAGCTTAGTTTGGGACTAGATGGCGTTATGTTATTTATTCGGTCATATTCAGCAACTTCGCAGGAGATACTTTTGAACCTGCATCATAGAAGTGCGTGCAGTAACAACATCATAGGCGTTTTGTTGTTATGTTGTTTATGTCATGAAATCGCGCCCTCGCTAAAGTCTGTATTTTAGCCTTTTTTTGAAGTTAGAGAAATGAGTTACTGCAGCCCCACCTGGGAATGTGCGGTGGGGAATGTGAGGCTGCCCGTAACCCACTAAAACTGACGGGATGCCAACTCACCCCCTAACTACAACTGATAGAACATTAAACGTTACCATTATTGAATACTTTGTCACAATATTGTTAAACATAACACATATCAATCAATATTTAGAGAAAATATGTTAATTAATTATGCAATTTCATTAAATATTCTTGTTTTGGGAACGCCTCATTCACTCAAACGTACTTTTGAACTACCCACCGCATAAAATAGAAGCCGCGAATAAACTTGGAAAATTATGTTAATAATCCTTAATTACACTTAATATTCTGAGTTTTAATAAAAAGTTTAATATTAAAAATTTTAAATTTGCCTTTAGATGTCTCAATGGCGATATTAAAATTTCATCACGAAAGTGGAAGATACTTAACCAAAAGTTTTGTTCGCGTTCTATCACCATCTGCCGCCAATTGGGAGCGGTGCCAAACAAACTAACGGAAAGTTCGAGAAAATCCGATGGCAAGTGGCAACTTTGTTAGATAACTACTGGAATGCAAATAATACAATTAAAATTAAAAAGAATATAATACATTTTGTTAAATTACCCGTTATATATAGAGTTTATAGAGTAGCTTATTTATTTAATACAGAATAATAATATTATTATGTAACACTCATTGTAAATGGCGTGTCTGAGTGCCCGCGAGCTCACAGAATATAAAGTATTTTTTGACTATTATTTTGACTTTGTAATGTGAAATGAAGTGTAACACGGAATACAGCAATGTAGTGGCCTGAAAAGCATTTGCCAAGTTTTTTTAAAATTATTTTTCTCTTTATTTTAACAGTAATAATAATACAAATAAAATTAAAAAGAATATAATGCATTTTGTTAAATCGTCTCATTGATGACTGGGTCAAAGCGCTATATCATGACAGACTGGAGGCACGCTCACAGGGCAGATTTATTTAATACATAGAAGACTTTGGAAATATTTAGGGGAGATCTATGTCCAGCAGACATTTTGTGATTGAGATGATGATGAAAGATCCGACACTATGTAGATAAAAACCTTTTAACAGCGAACATTTTTCGATCGTGTTTCAAAAATATAGAAGGTAGATTTTGAGAGAGGTAGGGCACAGCGGATAATCCGCTCAAATCGGAGCAGCCCGTCTGGGGAAGGACCTCCACCTTACAGAAGATCGTAGCCAAATAGCATTGGTTTCGGCCATTGTTGTGTTCCTACAGTGAGTAAGGTCTCCAGAGCTCCACTTGGGGGGGTTGGGAGGGTTGGCAACGCGTGAGTGATACCCCCGGTATTGCTTACGTCTATAGGCTACGGTGACGGCTTACCATCAGGCCGACCGTATGCTTGTTTGCCACCTGTGTGGTATAAAAAAATAAAAAAAAAAAAAAAGGTAGGTTTTGATGGCTTTTTTTAAAGTCAAATTAAAAATATTTATTCTAATTAAGACAAGCTCTTTTAATCGTCATAATTTTACCCACCAACATTTCATACGGCAGATTTCTACTAAGAACCAAGAAACTTAGCACCTGCCCTTTAAAAATGATTGTTTTTCAATAACGTATTAATAGTTTTGTAAAATTGGAAATTTGAAGTAAGTACTTAACGGTTTTTTGAAATAAAGAATATTACTTATCTTACAAATAAAGCCTTAAAATATTCAAAATAAATTAGTTGAAGTAGATCCTTTGTGAAATCTTAGGAGATATTGTTTTCCCAAATCAATACCGACATTCGTTGAAATCCCAAAGTTATATTACATATCAGTTTTCCAGATAAAGAAACTTTGGGGAAACTTGTGTCAATCACATTGAGTGATACGTCTCATCGTAAAGATTCAGATTGTCAATCTATATTCTAATCGAATATTATAGAATATCAAATTACTTTTTTTTATGCCACAAATTTGGCAAACAAGCATACGGCCCGCCTGATGATAAGCCGTAGCGTATAGACGCTTGCAATACTGGGGGTATCACTCACGCGTATTTAAAGGTGTTTCTGTACTCCATGTGGTGGTGATCTCTGACTATCAAGTACCAGCATGCTCGTTTGCCTACATCTTCTATAAAAAAACACATATTTTTCACAATTTCTTTTCGTTTCATTTGTACACTCTTTCAAATCTTTATTCTCTGAAACTTTTACTCTTTCAATTCTTATTTATTCTCACTATTTTGAGTGATGTTCCTATGAAATTCCTATTGGAATGGGAACAAACCGCTGGACAAATATAGTTGGAGATTCGACGTAAGGACAACCCCATCCAATTCTTGAATGGTTTTTAAAAATTTCTAGCTCCTCCATGCTTCAGCTGTCGGTTCTGACTCTTCAGTGGTTTGAAAACTCTGGACTTATTCACCAAAGCTAGGTGAGTATTTACGTTTAGATATAATAATAAATATATAGGTACAAATCACACAGATTGAGATAGCCCCCCAAGACCCAGCCAATCGGGAAAAAAAAGTATTTCATCATGACCCGACCGGGATTCGAACCCGGGACCTCCTGGGTGGTGGCTAGGCTTGTAACCATTACGCCACGGAGGTCGCCATTTAGCTACGTTTATGCCAATACAGGAAGGATAATAAGTTTTCGGAATATTTGAAACTGTCACGTAAGAATGTTTTATAGAGAAGCCTTTTCCCGAGCAGTTCACATGGACATTGAATGATGATTCAAGTTATGTCTCGAAGGAAATACTCGTACATGCTTTGTAAAAAGATGAGTCTGACTATCGGTAGTCAAACTTTTATATTTATTAGGTACTAGAAAGACATTTTGTCAGAAGTTTAAAAATCTATAGTATTTTTTCCGCTTTGTCGAAACTGAAACTTTTAATAACCAAGAAGTATAAATTGTGAGGTGAATTTTCTATTAATAGATCCTTTAATATATGTAGATACAACCTTTCATAGGGTACGTGTAAATCTCTTAATTCTGTTAAGGTTCTATAAATTTCTTTAAGAACTACTGTATAATTAGTGATTTAGCTAGCCAGCTCTATGATAACATAGAGCTAGCTAAATGTTTTTGTTTCAAAAATGAGGATCTCATTATTGAAACAATAGCCGTTCATCATCAGCCTACATTTGTCCACTGCTGGACATAGGCCTCCCCAACTGCACGCCACCGCGCACGATCCTCGGCCACTCTCATCCAGCTCTTGCCAGCCACCTTGCAAAGATCATCGCTCCACCTAGTCTGAAGGCGTCCTACGCTACGCTTACCGATCCGCGGTCTCCACTCAAGAACTCGTTTAGCCCAGCGGTTGCCGGTTCTTCGGCTGATATGGCCGGCCCACTGCCACTTCAGTTTGCTTATCCGATGAGGTATGTCGATGACTCTGGTTCTCTGTCGGATCACTTCGTTCCGAATTCGATTCTTCAGAGAAACTCCGAGCATAGCCCTTTCCATAGCTCGCTGAGCGACTTTAAATTTGTGGACCAGACCAACCGTGAGTGTCCACGTCTCGGCACCGTATGTCATAGCAGGTAGGACGCACTGATTGAAGACTTTCGTCTTTAAACTTTGTGGAATTGGCGATGTGAAGACCCGACGAAGTTTCCCATATGCTGCCCAGCCCAGCTGTATTCTTCTATTTGCTTTTAAAAGTGTTACAGAATTCAATAATCTTCAATTGCGCATATAAATGATTTTAATAATAAAGCCGGTATTAATGTCAGTATCGTATTACTCGCAGCCTCCGATAAGACGCCTCCGAATAATGCCAGACTCTCATATAATTAAAGTGGAATTAAATTGAATCCGAACCCTCGATATGGTTGCCGACATCAATAATCCTTCGGCAGAAGATTAACTCAGACTGCGGGCGTTATGACTCGATAAAAGGAAATACTTAGCATCAGCTAATTGATAGATTATTTTTAAAGCAAAGGAATTCGGACTTTTTGTTCGTTATGGCTAATAACATTGAGCGATACAGTATAATACATATATCATTGTATAGACTACCACTTGATACTAGTAAAGTCAATAAAGTAATTTTTATGCATGGTAGAGAAATAAAAAATATTATATCTCTATTCATATGGAATGCTTTGACCTGAGTGAAAATTGGAAAGAGTGTTTTTTGTATAGCGCAGGCATCCGATTAGAAAGGATTTTTTTTAATTCCCACGGTAAAACGCAAATAATGTTATGCTGGTTTTGTATATATAATGGCCGTTTTCACCAACGACGACCCCTAGTGTAGGTTAAACCTAACCGGAACAAATATATTATATTATATATATATATATATAAATGATAAATTAATAATAATGTAATAATTTTTGCATAAGTAGAATATTTTTTGTATAAGTTTAGTTTTAATTACGTATCTACATTATTGTATTGGGTGGGGTAACCTGTAATAATAATGTATCGAATGTAAAAAAAATAAAAATAAAAAATATTAGGGAACATCTACGCTTATTGGTCGTTGGTGTAAACGGGCGTCAGACATTGGTAATTGACAGTTATGTACACCGACGTTGTTTTCTTAAGAAAAAAATACTCGTTTATTATATATTGCACGTGTCAAATTCGTAAAGACCCATCTCTTTTGTGTATGAATAATTTAGCAATAGAACAAACAACGTTTGATGTTACAACTTTTCGGAAAAATGAAAAATAAATTATGTTCAAACATTTCATTCCTTCCACGTTTTGTTTTCCATTTAATTGTTTTCCTACAGTATTTACTTATTTTGTTTAGGTCGTGTAAAAACGTGTCTTTATTGTTCAATGGTAACAGTGGCGGAATTTTGCCTGTCATAATGAATGATAAATTCAGTACTTAAGAATACCAGGGTTCTTTTAAAATTGTGGTCTAACTTTTATATCTAGATGGGATTTAGATTTTGTTCTTATTGTGTAATTAAAATATGCGTAAATATATTTGATTCCTGTTTGTAATTAGGACATGTACAGAGTAATGTTTATTTTTACTTAATTTATTTTTGGTCACAAAAAATTATAACATAATTTCATTTCATCATCAGGAAATGCACAGTCAGCCATAGGCTTGCCACAAATGTTTCCAGTATGACTGATTGGGTACGTCTGTATTCGGGTTTCTTCGGCTTTCTTTAATTTTATTTATGACTAGGCCCCGCCCGCTTCGCCCGGGTTTTACTAAGGTTCACTAATTAAAAAAATACATAATAATACAGCCTCGGGGATAGTGTAGCTACCCAACGGTCTAAGAATTTTTGAAATCGGTCCTTTTTGAGTTTATTCATTACAAATTAGGAGAGGTAGGCCACAGCGGATAACCCGCTCAAATCGGAGCAGCCCGTATGGGGAAGGACCTCCACCTTACAGAATATCGTAGCCAAATAGCATTAGTCTCGGCCATGTTGTGTTCGTACGGTAGGTAAGGTCTCCAGAGCTCCGCTTGGGGGGTTGGGAGGGTTGGCAACCCCCGGTATTGCAAGCGTCTATAGGCTACGGTGATGCTTACCAACAGGGGGGTCGTATGCTTGTTTGCCACCTTTGTGGTATAAAAAAACAAACACACAAATTCACACACACACACACACACACGCACACACACACACACACACAGAGAGAGAGAGAGAGAGAGAGAGATACTTTCCTCTTTATAATATTAGTGTAGATCATTTAAATAAATGAGATAACAATGTAATAGTTAAAAATATGAAAAGAATTAGAAGAGGATACTTTTGCATAGATACACGAGCTAGATACTTGTAAAAAAAACTCTTTAAGGATTAAAGAACGGGTTATTTGGTCTAGCACAGACTACAAATGGATCTAATCGAATGACGTTGAAGTTAAACTAACTCGAACACAGTCGGATGCGGTCGCGTTTATCTCTCGACCGACAGCTTTGACCATTTCCGGATTATCAGTTTGTGCCAAGCATTTGAAGCGGATTTTCAACTAAATTCATAGGTTTCACTGTCAATTCGATTTATGTTGCTGCCCATTGTCATTGTGCTGTTAATTATTTAGGACTTGTTCCGTACAACGCGCGGATTACCGGAGTGGTCGTGAACTATTTTTGCATTTATTTATTGTCGCATAATACGCGTAGCAAAGAGAACGCATTAAGTTTGAAACACTTTGATTTCCGTGAAAATCCGCGGTATCCATACTGCACTCAACCGGGCTTTATTGTAACAATACAGAAAATATACACACAGTCGATTGTATATAGAAAACTATATTATAGATAGTAAATAATTTTATTATTTCTCTGAACATCCAACAATTCATTTTATAAAAAACAGACTACGTTTTATTAATCAACTTCCTAAAGAGCGACAGCTTCTATCCATGAGCTAAGCAAAAAATATATCTATTAAATTATCAAAAGCCGCGCAACTTCGTTTGTGCATATCCCGTGGGAATATCGTAAAATCGTTTCTTATCGGATGCTTATGTCCTTATGTCATTAAAAAAACACATGGTGGTCAAGGGAAAATGACAATATTTTTTCCCATAGGAATCTCTTTATCCCGTGGGGAAAAAAGCCTGTCACTCTCCAGACCTTAAACTATCCCCAATAAAAAAATCATGTCAATCCGTTCATTACTTTCGACGTGAAGGGAGGACAAACAAACAAACAAACACACTTTCACATTTTATAATATTAGTATGGATTATGAACACAAACGTAACGTTTATGTTTGGTATCGTCGTTTTCATTCAGAATTTACAACTATTGGAATCTACAAGTATAATGTTAATGTCTAAAGTTTTAATTAATATATGGGCTACATATAAAACTAAGCTCATTTATTATTCACTCGCATCGAAAACTTCAAAGCGAATTATGAATATTCAGTATTTATCCATAGCGTGAAATACTAAATTTTAAGACACAACTTTGTAAATTTATTAGGTTTGATAAATACTCATAAATTTTGTGTTTCAGTACAAATTATATGATAATAAATTGAATATAAGTACTGGAGTAAGTTTATAATACCTAAATTGAATATATTGAATGAAATTTTCTTGTACGGTATTTTAATCAAACTTGTGAATAGCATATTTGTTAAAGTTTTCCGAATAATATAAAATATCAAATAATTATTTAATGTTCAGTGACTGGTTCTTTTTTCTTCATGCTCATGTTTCGGGACTACATTTGACAATTGTTTTTATATAAAAAATGCCTTGTAATATTGATACTGATAACTAGAGAAGTACTTAGGCAGGCGATATCTGCGCATAAACGATTTAATTTCCTTCCTAGTTATATGTATACACGTAGAATAGTAAATATGGTTAATATCCTTTGAGCATAAACACAATAGCATTCTCCTACTTTAGATTCTAAGCATTGTTCTAAGACTCTGTCTATAACATTATAAGAAAGGCCTTGTTTATTTCCTTCAGTAATAAGTAATTGAATAAAGGAAATGATTGTATTACATTAACCTATACCATTTAATGGTACAGCCAGTAGCATAAATATCCTGTCACTTTAGTACCTCGTCACTCTTCTATATACCATTTTATGGTGTTTATGCTGACATTTACATAACTTTCGACATTTCTCAGGCAGGGAGGACTAACCTCATCAGCCCACTTCAGCCTGTATGTAAACCAGCTGATCCGAGAACTCAGCAGCCCCGTTAGTACAGTCAGATCCCTCCCTCCCCCTCGCCTTCGAGGACGAGGAAAAAGCTGAATGCTTAGCATCCAGTCTTGAGGCACAATGTGCACCTAGCACACTCCCCGTTGATCCAGATCACCTACTCGAGGTCGATACTGAGGTTTTCAACAATCTCGCGAGCCCTCTCACAGATGCCGACCCGCCGATAGAGCCGGTAACCCCCGATGAGGTAGAGTCCCTTATCAGAGATTTACATAATAGGAAGGCCCCGGGGCCTGACGGGATTTCTAATAGAGTCGTCAAGCTCTTCCCCGCGCACCTTATTCTCCTTCTGACCGCCATTTTCAATGCGGCATTAAAAAACAGTATTTTCCCCAAATCTTGGAAGGAAGCCACCGTCATTGGCATTCCAAAACCCGGCAAGCCCAAGGATCAGCCCTCGAGCTATCGCCCAATCAGTCTCCTTAGTTCGATAGGAAAGATCTATGAGCGCATTATTCTCGCTCGTCTCAAAGATTTTTCCCTTGCTAATAATCTTTTACCTGACGCACAGTTTGGTTTTAGAGCCAAACACTCTTGTGTCCAACAAGTGCATCGCATAGTCGAACACGTGTTGGACCGGAGAGCGAACAGATCCCGCCCGCACAAAACGGGCGCTCTCTTTTTCGACGTGGCAAAGGCGTTCGACAAAGTATGGCACAACGGGCTTATTTATAAGCTCTACAAACTTAATGTGCCAAACCGTCTCGTGCTCATCATACGAGACTACTTGTCGAATCGCTCTTTCCGCTATAGGGTGGATGGGGCACTATCCCCCCCTCACACCATTAGAGCCGGAGTACCACAAGGATCCGTGCTCTCCCCCCTCCTATACACGCTTTACACAAGCGACTTCCCTCAATTTAGACCCAGTCCACTTGTGACTCATACTGCCCTTTTCGCAGATGATACAGCCATCTATTGTTCGGCTTCTAGTACACCCGCCATAGTAAAGTCCCTCCAAGCCGCCGCCAACTCCCTTGGCGACTGGTTTAGGAAATGGCGCATAGAAGTTAATCCAGATAAAAGCGCCGCTATCCTCTTTTCCAGAGGTACTACGCCAAATCCCTCCACTAAAGTCAAGATGTTCGGACAACCGATCCCTTGGGAAAAGAAAGTCCGTTATTTAGGTGTCACACTCGATAGGGGACTCACCTTCGAACATCATATAAAGATTGTCCGCGACCGCGCTGCTTTCGCGCTAGGCCGCTTACATTGTCTGCTTAATGGGCGCAGTAAGCTCTCTCTTAGAAATAAGGTGAGAGTTTACACAACGTGCATTAGGCCGATAATGACATACGCAAGTCCAGTTTTCGCACACGCCGCGCCCTCTCATATCCACAGGCTGCAAACCATTCAGAATAGGTTTTTGCGCAAAGCCATCGGTGGGCTTTGGTTCGTTAGGAACAAAAACCTCCACATTGACTTAGGTGTGCCGACCATCTCGCACCACCTAAAGCAATGCTCTGTCAAATACTTCGACTCGCTCAATCATCACCCAAATCCGTTGGTGAAAGCCGCAGGGGATTATTCCGCTCCGGCTGGCACCAGCAGGTCCAAACGTCGTCCGCGGCACGTCCTCAACGACCCGGACGACTCCATTACAGTCGCCATCGAGGCGTATAAACAATTAGATTCCGCGACACAAACTAGACACACACGTCCGTCATATCGGCCCCGCCGGCGGGGCCGCGCGTCGCGCCACCTTCCTGTAGGGACTCGGTTTTCGCGGTACCGGCACGTGCCCGGCCGCTTCTCTCAAATCCGTTCGCCTTCCCCCAGTGTCGCCATAGGCCGAGGTTCGAGCCCCCCTCTGGGGCGCCCCTAGGCAGACACTGTAAAATTTTTGGCGGTGAGAGCCCTACGCTCCCGCAACAGTCCGGTGTCTCAGAAGAGGGTGTTAGTACACCCAAACTGAAATTTTCAATTAATAAAAAAAAAAAAAAAAAAAAAAAAAAAAAAAAAACTCAGCAGTACACAGATTGTATGCTCTTTAGATGGACAGTCGAACATCGTCTGCACAGCATTAGCTATGCAGACGATATGCTGCTGAGTACCTCGATTAGTGCCCTTCGTTGGCTGCTTAAAGTGTGTGAGAGGTACCACCCATGGCCTTCTTTATAATGTAAAAAAGTGTAGTCATGGTGTTTAATGTCATTGTAAAAAAGGATAGAGGAGTTCCACCGGTGTACCTCTATGGGAAACCTCTAGATAGGGTGCCTCGTTTTAAATACCTTGGTCACATAGTTATAGACGATTTCAAGGATAACTGTGACATTGAGAGAGAACGGAGAGTTTTGGCGGTCAGATGTAACATGCTGGTCCGCAGGTTTGCACAATGTACCAAAAGTGTAAAAAATTACATTGTTTAAAGCATATTGCCAATCGTTTTACACATGTAATCTGTGGGTCAATTAAACGCAGATGGCCTACAACGCTCTTCGTATTCAATATAATAATGATTTTGGGGCTCCCGCGGTTCTGCAGTGCGTAAAGCATGTTTGGGGAAGCACATACTGACGGTTTCCACTCGATAATACGCAAGCGAACTGCGTAACTGATGCGCAGGCAGAACCCCGTCTCTCCCGGACGAGCGCCAATGGCATTCTGAAAATACTGTGTGACAACCCGAATTGTCCGTTCCTGGGGCACTAGAGTCGCATTCATAGTTGCGTTCCTAGTGCAACAGGTAATGCACAGGCCGCCGGTAGATATTAAAAAAAAATGAATGTAATTTTTTTATTTATTTAATGTAATAATACTAACATAGGTTTGTGCAAATGTTTCTGACAAAATGGATAAAAAAGAGATTAAATAATTTCTCAAACACTGACACCAGCTACAGTTGACACTAATTGCGGGTAGATAACACACGAAAAGGAGAAGAATACATTTTCATAGGTACAAAGAAAAAACGAAGGAAAGTAAACAAAAATAAATATAGAGCATCCTTTCCATCCATCACAATGTTGAACAGACATGGCGTACTCTAATGCAGCCATATTTTATTCGTAAAAATAAATCTAAATTATACAGTACCTTAGGAGGGTTGGGGGTGGGATGCCCACATGACGTCTCCATCTTAATTATATCAGCATCCCCTGCCTTGTTACCAAGGATGGAGTGTTTGCAATACGGAGCTAGAAGCTCTTTGAGTTACCAAGGGGCGTAGTTCCGTCCGTACCACGTCATTAGTTAATGGATCCTATTGAGCACAATTTTAGTTTGTGTTTATTGTTAATTAATTAAAACGATTTTATCGATGCAAATGTTATTTATTTGGGAACTTCCCTTTCGATTTCTTCCTTCATTACCGAAAATTGTAAATGGTTGTTTTCCTTATAAAAGTTATATAAAATATTACCTCTGTCAATAATCTACCTTGATAACGTGAATCATTCCTTTTCTTTGGCGATCGAAGATCTGAATCAGGAAGTCCAAATACGTATTATTTGTACCTTATACCTTTCTCTTCATTTTCTTTTTCTTTTTAAACCACTTTTTACCTATTTCCATTCAAAAATTATAAATGTTATAATATGTAAGTAGAGAAAGTAAATATAAAGACAAGTTACATTAATTAATATATTCTACACAAACCACATATAAACGACATACTTCTGGAATGAAAGCTTTATATGTAAACTAAAATGGCATTTAATGTAAAGTACGTTGTTTAAATTTATATAATAATTGTGAGTATCATCGCAAAGAGAGGAGCATCGCTAAAAGGCAGGAACTTGTTTTAATTACAGTATGAATTACGCGAAAAGGTTAACTTTGCTAATGATTTTATCAAAAACGGTATGCAAGAAATAACAGTGAGTATTTTCAATTAATTGATACAAACAGATTTGTAATTTTCTCCGGGCACAATTATTACCAATGTAAAGTGTTTAGGGGCCTTAATTAAATCCGGAGCGAGGGGACTCTGATTAAAAAGCGAATTTTCCGGTGCGTCTGTTGAGGCATTTAAGGAATTACGCGACGCTTTTTTGGGTGGTTTTCATCTAACGCCTTCGATATTATGTAATAAATAAATAACGTTTAAAGGTCTTGTACTCATACCTTGATGCTTATGACGCTTTATGTATCTTTGTTCCCACAAAGGATAAGATTATCGGACAGTTTATGATTTCTATAAAAATAAATACTTTACTATATTTTTTTGTATTTTTACAAAGTTACAAAGTTAATGACCTCAAAAGGGCAAGTCATCCCACGATCGCATTTTCAATAATTGAAAGCCTATTCTATTCATAATAACCATTAGCGGAACAAATATGTTATGTCATAGAGCTGAGTACTTACTACTAAACTGTATTCACAAAAGCCTTAAGGGTTGCAAAAATATACTTAGAAGACAAAAATATGAATTCAACACAATTTACATACCTCATACCTCATTTTGATACCAAAAGGGATGGGCAAAAATGTATGGAGTTTAGTCCTAGAGCCTCCACTGGCGAGACTTGCGTAAAATAAATGTGCCTAAATGTCTTTAACCTCTGGCAAAATCTTAATACATTCTGCCCTGGGGTTTTATTGTTATGGTCATGTTTCTCTTGACTGTAAAATAATATGATTTTACGTTTATCGTAAATGTCTCTTCCTCCCTTCACCCCTGTCTGTGTTGATTAAGCATAGCATTTAGGAAAGTGAATTAGGAACGTGATTATTGATAGCGCATAAGGTTAATATAGGTAGAAAGTTGCAGAATTTAATAGACTTTTGCCAGAGTTATAAGACAAATATGCACTTTCATTTTCCGCAAGTCTCAACAGTGGAGGCTCTTGGACCACTTTTTCCCATCCTCTTTGAGCAGGAAATCTACTTGTTTTATATACATATACCAGACTAGCGAATGCAGCGCTTGCCTATATTCCGTTTTCCCGTGAGTATTTCGAAAAATCCCTTCTTATCGGATACCTATGACGTACAAAGAACACTACTTCGCAAGTTTCAGTCATCTGTTGTGATAAACGCAAGATAAAAGTTATGTTCGTAAAAACTTTCGTCCAGTGGAAGGAACGGAGCTGGTCTTCGACACCTAAGGTAAAGTATCTGCTGACTGAGGTACGGAATTGTCAATAAAAAGATAGTAGGGACATACTGATGTCGACAGTTATGTTATGATATAATAAAAGTATTTACACACGCCTTTTTACGGGAGGGGAAAACTCGGCATACAAAGTTTACTGCAGAGGTGCTAAAAGCGCTTTTGTGAGAAAGGTCCTGTCTCACCTCCCCCCTATTGAATCGAGACGTAAAAGTGAAATTTACGATGCGTAAATTTACGGTTTTCAGGATTAGTGTTGGTGCTATTCAAATTGTACAATGCAATGTTGGAATTTGGGGACCTAATGGGGAACATATTTCGTTAAGGTGCTTGTTGAGGAGCACACATGAGACACATTACGTCTTCATTCAATAATATACGTCGTATAAAAAGAACATCCGAAAAATTCGAAATACAATTTTTACAAACACTTCGCAAAAATTATTTTACAGAAATAAATAAACGTTTTTTAAATAAATCTTGTATGGAAGTAAATTAAACAGTTGTATACCCTGTGACCCCTATGTTCATTTATGATCACATTGAACCTCAATTAAAAGGCACGAATGAAATTAAAAGGTTCTAATAATAGTTACCTGCGTGTTTCCGCTGCTAACCTTTTCCGATTACGGCTGGGAAGCGGGCGTGTTAGTATGTTGATTGTTTTGACTTCCCCTAACTAAACACGCCGTAGGCGAACCTCTAAGCGCTCCTCGTATGAAGGACTTTTCTTCTGTAGTGTTGTGATGCCCTATTACCGCGAGCGTAGGCCTTTTTAATTAAACCCAGTAATAAACAGGGGTAAGAACATGTACTCGCTGATACCGAATTATTCATACGCATTTATTGCATCTCAGGTATGCCTGTCTTTAGCTTAATTATTTAGGGAGCCGACTAAATTAAAATCAGTCAAGCGTATGGTGTTTACAAGGGTAGGTAAATAAGGAGAGACGCTTAGTATAAACAAAAAAATCACAAGTAAAAGAGCTCTATTTAAGATGATGTTACCTTAATGTAGAAGGCAGTCATATTTTTATATCTTCTTTTTATTTTGATTAACCTTATTCATGAAAATCTTTCTCAAACTTTCATTCGTTAAGACAGTTTATTAACATTAAACGCTTTTGTACTTTTTGAGTTGAATTGTAAATTTGTTTATTTATGTATTTGAAATAAATAAATAAACAATTGTCAAAATAAGTTGAGGTAAAAAAAATGTAATTTTCAAATTGTATTCCTCATTTCTTTTTGAACGGATAGATTTAATTAATTTGCATGAATATGACATGCGTTTACGTCTTTTGTAACTGTATAAATACGTGTTTAGATAGTATTTTATCATTAGATCGTACCGCTGGATAGTATTCTGGAGGTCTTAGTCAGGTAAGTCTTTGCCCCCTTGGGTATCAGGTGCCCGAGGGTTACATAATCTCTATGGAGAATTTCATTTTCGTTCATTTTCAATTAGGATTATGGTTATAATATTGTCAAAAATTGAGGATTGAAGTATTTATGATTTTCCGAAGGGAATGGGGTAAATATTAATTTTGATCGGGTGTTGGTTTTGCTTTAAAGAATTAATGATTGATGTTTTTTAAATGGATTTTTGTATAAATAACCGCGGTATGAGTGTGTAATTTCTCATACAACAGCGGACGACCGAGGCTTTCAAATTGATCTACTTAATTTATGCGCCATCATCATCGCGCAGTCATCAAAATTGTAAGAAGCATATTACATATAAGCATAAATAAATTTTAAACTGTCTATTGCCTTCAGGTTACCTATGTAGGTCAGGTATATCAAAATCCATATCAGTTTAATAAGAATATCTTTTTTTTTTTTTTTCAAACAACCTATTCTTATTTATGATGACACACAATAGATAATACAAAATACATAACAAAATAATGATGGATAATTTTTTATAATAATACATTTTTTTCATTCAATAATGAACGTCCTCTGTTACCGGTACTATCTTAACCATTTCATTTCCACCAAATCACAAAGTATTTATCATAGATTCTTTCGCACAATATACACGTATTTTACGTCACACGACCCACATTGAAGCATATTGTGTAGATAACTTACCGCCACGTATTCACATAATAAACCATAAATACTTTTGCTTTATATCTCATTTTGTTGGCGAAAAAATGCTTCTACATTTCATTTGTTGGGTTTTATTTCAGGAAAAAATACTTTTCTTTATTGCCGTGGAGGTATGCCTAGTTTGAATGCGGATAATAAGACGTGGGCTTCAAATATATTATATTATCTTATCTTGTCAGTTTCGTGTATACAAAGCTGACAAGATAAGATTGTATCTTGTCAGTAAGTTGACAAGATAAGATAATAAAAGTACGATGGTATATTTTGTGTTTGAATGAATTATTAAAAATCCTATAAACATTTTATGTAAAGCTAGCAAGGTAGATAGTTTTAATCAATATTTATTTTATGTAAGTATACGTCCATTAGAGATATCACTAAAACGGAGAAATAACCTTTTCTTCATTTGAGCAAAAAATACGAGCTACTGTCAATATGATAAAAGATGTATTTTCATGCAGTTGAAAAGGTTGGAGGCTAATATGAATATTATGACTTGGTCTTCAAATGTTTGAAATCTCGTCTAAATTACATTTTGTCAACTTCCTGTATAGTTGACAAGATAAGATATTACAAAATAAGCAGGCTTATTTTTGTAGCTCTTTTCAATACGACTGAATCCATATTACGGCGGAAATCAAAGTCTACATTTCAAATAATTTTTGTTTTAAATTAATTTTCATTGTTTTTAAAAAAAAAATCCATTACTTTAAAAATTTAAGATTGAAAGTGTGGTTTCAAAGAGTTTTGCGACGCACCTGCCAAAGGGTCGGAATATTGTCCATCGATTGTCTGAACAAATATCAGTTTTTTTTTTCTTTTTTTTCTTTCGGTAGTATCTCAACGTGGCTAGTTTTGTGTACCTATATTTCCAGCTTGTATTTGCAGCATGTTTGAAAATTAATGGCGTTATTAATGCTTTTAGCTGCTTCCCATTAGGAATACCAACAACATGTATACATACACGAGTTAATACGAATCAAATAGCAGAATTCTAAACTCAGTAGTAATAATACGGATGGTTTGATGTAGTCTATACGGTTAGGTTCATTATGAGAGTCGTAATTTGTTCCGGGTAAGGTTCATAGAGAAACCGCAGACGGTTGGGAACATGACTAAGATACGAGCACCGACGTAAAGCTAACCGGAAATACAAGCTTTGGTATGCCAAGCTTTTGCTTTATAGTAAGTACGAAGACTTAGTTGGCAAATGTGATAGGTTTGCTCATTTTATGTCTTGGAATTTCTATACAAATAAATGGAATTAATGTTTGTGTCTAATATCAAAATAATATTAATTTATCTTCATCATCATCATCTCAGCCATAAAGACGTAGGCCTTCCCCAAACGTTTCCAGTGCGACCTGTTGGCAACGGCTTGCATCCAGCGGCTTTCTGCGATTTTCCTTAGGTCGTCTGAACCCCTTGTAGGCGGCCGTCCGTTTATTATGACCAATTTGCTTAGTACATAATAATTATTGTCTACATAATAATCAAGCAAAAACCTAGGTTTTTTTCTGTTATTCTAAAATAATTGGGATATTGTTTGGCATTCTATGAGAGTAATAGACTTACGCATGACCTTTCGCGAATAATAAGAAATAATTATTGTTTATTTGAGAAGATAATTAATTATGTTTACCTTATTATTCTCAGCCGGCATAATTATTTCAATGATAGTATCACAGAGATAAAAAGATTTGACAAGAAAATATAACAAACATATTAGATATTTTCTTTGAAAAAACAGTTGCTACTGTACAGTGAACTACAATGTTGCCTTACATGCGTACCCATTACATGCAAATAACTCCGCACAAAGTCACCTGAAATAGAAACAACTTTCTAAGTACATAATCTTGTAATTTTACGGGGCTTAAACAAACAAGTTTATGTTTTTTTGTGTCACTGTTTTCCAATGTTTTGATTGCTTTCCGATTCTGCTTGTTAGGGGGGTTGGATCTCTTTACACGTGTCTAACGAGCCATCGAATATGTCATTGTTTCAGGGTTATTTAACGAGCTCCTTGCATGACATGTATATGATACTTAAGGATAGAGGAAAAATCATTTTCTTGTTGCCTTGTTAAAGTTCGGGTGAAATTGACGATTTTATTATTTAGCCCTTTATTTTTAACAATACATAATGTATCGTAGTGGACACGATGGAATTTATTAAAAAATAAACTCAAATATCATAATATTAACTTAGATAAACTTGGTTTAATGATTTTAAATAGACAAGTACATTTCGTGTCTATAGACGTTAGTAAAAGTACACACGTTTCGGACCACGCTTAATATTTGCTATGCTTTGCTAGCTTGCAGATGAGTTACATGACATTTGTGCGTTTTCATAAAATAAATCTTATTTTATAAATTCGTAGGGTTATTAATCGGTAACTAGTAGAGCGTACATAAAAAAAAACATTATACTTTACCTCGTCAACAAACCTTTCCTTATAGCTTTTTATGATAATGTAATTAAAAAATAAATTAAAATGTACACACCGTAAAAGCAAAAGGTGCGTGGACCATAACTGAAACGTTTATTCCCAAAGGAAATTAATGTTTTGTTGGACAATAAAATCGGAACGGCAGCTTGACAACAAATTAAAAATATGTACGGATTATTCAGGCCGAAGGCATTATGATTTAACCCCTTTGTATTGTGAATTTCGGGAAACTACGTTTACGACGTTATTGTTCGCTGCTCGCATTGCATCAATCATAAATTTCATTTATAAAATTCGTGTGATTGTAAACTGAGCCATTTTATTTTATAAATAGTGGATTGTATGATAGTCATTTTACTCGTTTCACTGTTGTGCCTGTCTTTGAGTTGATTTCTGGGATTAAATCTATCCTTTATTCTTTCTAACAGATATAGTATGGCGCTGTAGATATTATCCATACTAATATTATAATTGTGAAAGTGTTTTTTTTGTTTGTCCTCCCTTCACATCGAAAGTAAGGAACGGATTGATATGATTTTATTGGGGATAGTTTAAGGGTAAGTTTTTTCCCACGGGATAAAGAGATTCCCATGGGAAAAAATATTTTCCTTGAAAACGCAGGCGGAGCCGCGGGTAATAGCTAGTATTTCATAAATGAAAATTTCCTGCTTTTCCCCTTTATTTGGCAGGCTCTGTTTTTTACGTCCTAACTATTGCAGGCAGTCTCTTTATCTACTTACATGGGAATATTGTGAATATATTCTAATTATTCGATGTCAGTGTTCAAGTGTTTTAAAGTGTTTATTTAACTAAGAGATTAATCCAATTATAATTTTAGTGTAGATTTGAAAGTCCACGTGTAAGCTTGCTTGAATAAACAGTAAGTACTTGTTGTTGAGAAGGTAAAGCGTTCATTAGTAAGGATTATTTACTTGGAAACCCAAGAACTGCTTTCACAATCCAAAGTGGAACATTTTATTCGACATAATCCTATATTTTTGTGCGAATGTTTACATTGATATTTCCTAGCGTACTGCGTTAAGAATTATCACTATTATTTCTTCTTTTCTACTCATTCAAAATAATAATATATTATTTGTAATAATATTTTACTTTGTATTTGAATTATTGAGTGTGTATTAAAAAAAATCGCAGGAAGCCGCTGGATGCAGGCCGGCAGCAGGTCGCATTGGAGGCGTTTGGGGAGGCCTATGTCCATCAGTGGACTTCTTGAGGCTGAGATGATGATGATGATGATGATGATGAGTGTGTTAAAATTGTAATATCTCTTAAACTACAGAAGCTAGACGTTTGAAATAAAAAAAAGTTAAAAGACAATTTCATTTCATTTAATAAAAACTTTATGCATAATATCGTCTTTTAAAGATTGATTTTTATTTCAAAACTCTAACTTCTATAGTTTAAGAGTAATTGCAATTTTAAGACTGTACTACTTATTTTTGACGCCCAGTGTAGTATGAATTGAGCTTGATTAGAAACAAATCAATAAATTTTAGTCAACACACACAGCAGCGCTAATTGCTGTCCCAAAGTAAGCTACGTTATTCTGCTTGTGTTATGGGTATCAGACAACGGATATAATATTATTGTAAATATTTATATAATATAATATACAGACTCGAGAACAAATTTAATACAAAATGCCAATAAAGCTGGGATTGGGCTCAAATTGTAGGTAATTTAATACAGTCTATAAGTCAGAACATGCGAACGATGTCGCAAAAAAAAAAGATAGTTTTTTTTTATTTTTTTTTTATTTTTTTTTTATTTTTTTTTTTTTTTTATACCACACAGGTGGCAAATAGTGAAAAAACTCTCAAAATTACGAAGTCTTTCTCGCAGAATTACATCACGCTTTGCGAATTTAATATCTTATTCTACCGCACCGGGGGGTAACAATGAAAATAAACTTTATTGATAATATTGTTACGTTAAAAAAGAAAGTTCATTTTAGTTAAGTGCTTATGAAAGAAAATGTACAAGTAACTTAACCTTTAAACTGAACTAAAACACGTTATTAAAACACTTTATAATTTCCACCGACAATATTCAGCGAAGTTAAATAAATGTTCAAAATGCTGAGTGGTTATTTCTTTTAATTAATACTTCCACGAGAATATGCTTACGACAGTTTAAGCTATATTTTAATTATTCGATAGACTGATAAGCACTACTTAGGAACTCGCTACACGCTGTAGTGCGGGGGGTTAGCTCCCTCGATGACACTCGAGACCGTCTTGAAACAGATTGGTGATGGCGTCTTATTTTTGAATTTTTCAACCTAATGTGAATATTGAACTAATGAATGAATGAAATATTTATTTGCTTAAATATGTTCAATTATTGTTATTTCTTTTTAAATGTCATATTACACGTTGCTTATCTATAAAACTTATATGTTTTTGGGTTGACTTCGACTGATTTCGACGGGAGCTAGACAAAATGGGACTTTCAAAGTAAAGTTAAATCATAAATAAGTTAATAATCAGAGCTAGAAAATTATAATAAGCGATTTAGAAGATATTCAGAACACAATAAGAACGCAATAAAGATTTGACTTTTTACATCAAAATTAGACGTAATTTCTGAATTGACACTTCTTAAATGTAATTCTGGATGTTTTACTTTAAAAAAAAATTGTAATATGTAATTCGGTCTTTTCACTTTTACATCTCAATTCATAAAAACCCTTTATTAGCTTTTAGCTAAAATGTTTCTATGACAAAACCACAGACGCGGCAGGAGGTTCTCCATACGTATTCAAATAAAGTTCAAACCTATTTAAGTAGACATACATATAGTTTTACATCTCTAAAGCAATATCCTGACCGCACACACCTGCTGTTCGGAGCTACGTTTACATAGGAAATTAACATCTCTCTACCAGCCAACAATATTCCAACTTTATGTTAACATTATGAAAATTTTATACGAGTAAAAGTGTCTCTAAGGAGCGCCTTGTGGTACTGAGAAAGGTGAAGGGCACAAGACCACGCGGAAGATTATGTATGCGCTGGACCGATCAAATAAACCCCGAAAAAGGCAACGTTCGAAAGGAATGGTGACGGATAGTGAAGCGTACTGCCAACTCTCAATCGACGACCACGCCCACTCTGTCAAGAGTGTAGCGACAAAGAAGAAGAAGAAGAAAGTTATGTGGAATGACTTCGGATAAATATAAGCTCTCATTAAGTTCCGTCCCTTTGGGGCGATTATATGATTGATAGTGTTCAACTTTGCCTATTTCTGTCGACAAGCTGTAGTGATATTCGGTTTGAAGGATGTGACAAAGTAATTAATTTATTGATTGAATTATCCGAATAAATGGACTACTGTAAATATTTTAAAAATAGCTGTGATCGTCTACTTTTAGCAAAAAATATAGGTAAGTACCACTAAGTACTGTACAGTAATGTAATTCACGTCGATACAATAAGATGTCGTAAATATTCTTATTTTGAGACATTTTCCATTTTGTTTTGAATTTTATTAAAATTATTCTAAGGTTTCCTATAGAGTTCATTATAATATCAGTAGAAAAATTAGAAAGTTTAAGTTGAACTTTAGCGGTATTCATCGGGCATTAATAGGAGAACAAAGACATTTAGCAATTATATACTTACAACTCGACGTCAACATTACTAAGTTCGTAGCGTTGATGTCGCTTCTCTACGTATTCTACTAATACAATTTACTAGAATAGTTAGGCCCTCTCTGGGGATATTAAACTACGCGACTCTGGTACAAACTATCGCTCATCTAGGAGCCTACTTGTTTCATTACTAGATAATCTTTAAACGTTTATTACACTTTGAAGATAGCAACAAAGGTGAGACTTGTAATATAAAGCTGACAAGTACTAACGCGTTTCAAATAAGTGACAACTCAATTACCCAGGTTTGTCTGGCCTCGCGCTTAGTATTAATGATTATAGATTGGCCTGAGGCTTTGCTTTGCGGTAAATTTTGATTGAAATACCTATATCCCGGTTTGGCTGTTGTTTGATTTTGAGAACAACAAACCATAGCGCGATTTATAATGCCATCTGTTGGCCGACACATGATTTGCTAGAATTAGGCGATATTAGGTCTCAATATAATTATTTGCCTTTATAATGAAACTCATTTGCATATGTGCAAAAGTTATGACAGTTTTCTTCAAAATTACACAGTATATAAAATTTGCTATGCGTAGTTACTTTGTTTTTAAGTCAAGAGATAAAAACTTGATAAAATATTACCAGTACTACGGAGATTCCTATGAAAAACTAATAGGCACGTACGAGCACAAATGAAATTTTCTCCAATTGTTTGCGACCGCAGTCATTGGTTGTTTGTTTATTTGCTAAGTTATTAGTATTCTGCCGTCGAGCGCAATACATATCTATACTTCGAGAAACAATGGTAAGGGGTTGGGACATAATTCTGTGGCATTATATTCAACGAGAAAATAGAAATATCCATATTCATACTAAAGAGTTTGTTTAATACCTACGAGATTGCGTTATTAATGAGCTGTTTTCATGTTGTTTTTGTTGAATGAAAGGTCGCTGTAACTTTGACAAGTACTGTATGTAATTTAGGTCGGAATTGCCATAATTATTTGACTTTCACAATGAAATATTTTGGGCTCCAAATTCAATTGTTGGTCTTTACCTACTCGGCTGGTTTTGTCCCTTTTGATCGTTATATTATTGTCTTAACTTATATAACGTTGTTGATATTATTAATGTTAAAGGATGTTGGCAATTTCTGGATGATAGAATTTTCAATGTTTGTTACTCATTACGCACAGATGTCTTTATAGATTTGGTTGAAAGGCACACAGATTACTTGTCTTAACCGGCGACTGCTGTGCCGTCATAAAACAACATGAAAAATAAATTAAATTAGGTTTCATATAATATGATAATCATACACAGAAAATAACAAGACCACCATAACAAAGAAATATTTTCGTTGTGCGGGATTCGAAGGACATGTTATATTATTGATTCAATAAACTATGATTTTACAAAATGCCAGTGAACGCCTACTAACGATTTCATTTTAATATAGTCAGTTAAATTCGCCGATGCCCTCAAGTTTCAATATAATACTAATTTCAAGTCACGTTTATTACAATATTCTAATCTTATGCCAATGGAAATCAGGTGCTGCTTTAGTTAACTTGGAGATTTAAACTTCAGCTATTTATGACGTCGTTATAATGGAACAGTTGGTAACTCGCGTAAGTGCCGTCGTAAATACAGTGTCGGTTGTCCCTCATAATTCTCGTCACCTGTTCCCGTATCATGTGGTACTTATGTTTTATTGAATTTGTTTAACGTGTCCAAGAGACAGACTCCTCTCTTGGAGACGGAGAGAGAAGGAGGAAGGGAGACTTTTGTCTGAACTACTCAAGGAATCTTGGTATCTCAGTACATCGGTTCAGTACTCTCCTCACTTCCTGGGATGTAATGAAAATAATAAAGGAGAAAAAAGTAAAATAAAATAATTATGGCTGAATGAATGTATTAGTGCGTATGTGTGTGTAAAATACTTCTGTAGCAGGAAGGATATGGTTTTCTATTCAGGTTGAAGTATGAACTTAGTTTCTGTTTGCATAAAACCTGGAGAGTATGTATTGATTACAAATTCTTTCTTATTTTTGGTTAATTCGCTGACGTGGGAGTGTTTACAGGCCACATGACAGTCATTGACTCAGTTTAATGACTGTCAGATAACGACTACTGTCGGCAACGTATCCCCGAACGGAGCACCGAAGATTTGTCATTTTTTATTAAATTAAAGAAAAATATTGTTTCTTTTAAGTTAAAAAGAGGACGAAAACATCGGTTCTGCAGAATTACTCTACATAGTGAATGTACGAATAGTCGAAATACTTTGAAGAAAGTCTCCCTCTGGTAACGTAAACGCCAAGTCATCTTAACCGCACTTAGAAAATTATTAGTACGAGTAAGTTGACCTACTTTCACGCAAGTCGCATAAATTTAAACATATTTAATGTACCTATATTATTAAGAGCGGTGAAATGGTCTATTAACCGACTATTGTCTAGTTTAAATCATGATGTTAAATATGTATCTGCGTAAAAAAGGGTTTTCGTAAAATATTTCTAATAAAGAAAGACTGTATCCATTGACAAGATGTGCATTTAAAAAAATGTATTTTGCAAAATGTGTGATCTGGGTCTGTTTTGTGATACCAGAGCCAGGATTTGGCCAGCCTTAGCCTTAAGGTGCTCCTTCACCGGAACCATTCGCGTGTAATGTAACGCTCAGATTCGAGCATTACAGCAGTGAGGGAGGCGAACGCTCGTCAGTCAGGGAGATAATATTGTAATATAATGCTCAAAGTCGAATCTAAAATGTTACATTACACGCGAATGCTCGCGGTGAAGGAGCACCTTAACACACCAGTACACAATCCTAATAGATTAAAACAGCATATTGCAAGAATGAAAAATATATATCATAAGCAACATATTCCATTTGAGTCATTCGTATCTTCTGACTATAAAGGGGACATGAATGGGTATCTAATCTAAATTTTCTAGTTGGAAATGTTTTATACGAGATATAAAATGGCTCGACTACGTTTTAATTAAAACATGAACTATTCAAAGGCCTTAATAACGACTCCACAACTTACATAAGTTATAGCTAGTGTAGGCGAAGTTTCTGCTCAATGTAGAGTATACACGCGCCCACAAGCTCACTCTTGGAAAAACCTATCTCGGTAATTAGATTGGTTAGATTACATCATGCTTTTCCTTACTAAGGGCAACTTGCTATAATAATGAAAACAGATTTTTATATTAAGCCTACAATGTTTATTTGTTTATCTGTTAAGAGATTCGATTTCATTTTCAGTTATAGGTTTAATTTATCAGGTCATCAGGTTAAATACTGTATTATATTTCCACTGAAACTCTAATTAATCTGATAGATAGACTATAATTAGTCTATCTGTCAGATTAATTAGAGTTTAAGTGGAATTTATCTGTTACCTGTGAAAGTTTTACAGTTTTAACAAGAGATTAGATTTTAATATAATCTCAAAACCCATGAGATACATATTATACCGAATATTCTATACTTATATTATCTCTATTCTTCTTAAGATGGAATTTTTTTTTTAAGTCAACAAATACAAACCCTAATTTGTTTTAAAACCTTTTATAAATTACTAGCTTTTTTACCCGTGACTTTGTCCTCGTGAAGTTCCGGACCCGTTCCCGTGGGAACCACATTGAATTTCGGGAAAAGCTATTGCCTATGTCACTTCCTGATAATGTAGCTTTCTACTGGTGAAAGAATTTTTGAAATCGGTCCAGTAGTTTCGGAGCCTATTCAATTCAAACAAACAATTAAATTTTTCCTCTTTATAATATTAGTTAGTATAGACAAATACTGATGTTGATGCGATAGCACAGCCGCAGTACTATCCCTATGTCCTATATAAAATATCTGTGCTATCTCCAATAAAAATATTAGTATCTATAGATTGCCTACCTATAATACAGATTCCCGACTTAACGCGAGTCCAGATGTCGCCGTGTGAACAACGCATAATTTACTAATTAATTTAATAGCTCAACGGAGTACTGTTATAGCTATCCTAATGTATGCATATCATAAACCTTGAATAGACAAAGTTGTACTTACTCTTGTAATGGTTGGCATTACGATGATAACGAAAACGTTATATTTCGTGTCTGTTAATGTTCTTATTGGAACTAAACATTAATAGCTTAGCTACATTGTTATATTTGACGGCCTCACTCAGGACAGTCCATTAATATAAACATTCATTACGTACAATCAAACGCGGTCAGATGTCGATTTATGACTGGCTCATTAATCACTCTACTCAAATGTCCAATTTCATGGCGACTTAACAAGTGAACTTAAGAAATCTTTTAAAATAACTCTTCATTTCTGAGCTTTCATAAACTTTTAAGAAGTGACATTTAAAAATTGGTTTAATGTTACTTGGGCGGCCTCCCTGTAAGGCTCGAGACCTTTTTATGCAAATCTTGAAGGATGTGCTGGGGTTTTTAATGAAACTGCGCAATTACTTTGATGAATACTGCACTCGTGACGTGACGACCCTCTAAAAGGAGGGTAAAGCAAAATTAAATGGATGTTACATTGATTTAAATTGTTACCATAATATAACGTCCGAGATTATTCTAATGTTTATTAGATTTGACGTTTACTTTGCAGGGATTTATTATGCAGACAATGTTTGCTTCACTTCATTTTCTTTTAAAACATGTCTTGATACTAACATGACATGACAAGGACAATCAAATTAACTGAACATTTTAAACAGTCGTATTCAAAGTATGTGCGATTAATTTGATCTGGAAAGGATCTGGAACATAAAAAAAGCTTTGACTAATGACATAGTGACGTATAGAAACTCACAGAAACATTTTCAACGCAATCTAATAAAAAGTAGATGAGACTCCCTTACGCAGCTGGAATTTTAATCAATTTTGCGGCCAATAACTGGAGCGAGGGCTCAACGAGCCGCTCTTCGCAAATTACCGCCTTAAGACCTTCTCTCGGACTATATTCGTCAGTATAACGCTCTTAAATTAAAAAGAAACGGAGTTCCTTTCAGCAATTTGCGTAAGATACGACAGAATTCTACTTTATTGATATATTTAGACTTTGTAATTGCATGGAAAGTGCTATTGCGGAACAGTGGCGTCGGACAGATGTTTCGGAGTCCAATAAACAGTTATTTGGTTCGATTTTTTCCGTTGTACAAAAATAAAACTTCTTTTTGAACTGCAGTATTGCTGTATACCGGGTATTGCAGAGTCTGCGGCGGAGATGCCCCCGGCTACCTTAATAATGAGTTTCGCAAGTATTTTGACGGAACTTTATTACGGGTGCTACTTAGCAGGCAATTAAGAAGCCTCTAGTATTTTTCTTGGTGGACGTGGTAATTACTTTCTGCTATAATTTAAAGGAGTTTCTAATGAAACGTTGAATTTATATAATTAAACTGTCAGCAATATATACAAAGTTATGTCAAGTTCATTACGTTTTGATATGTATACTTACTACAACAAATTTTACGTTCATTGTTTTATTTCTCATTTGGGTCTCGCTGATTTTCAACCTAAAGCTACAGTCACACGTGCTCATTTCAAGCATGAAAGCATGCTTCTATTGGGCAGTTGCTACTTAGTAGCATGTGTGTCGGAATATTGCTCAAAATTAGCATGCTCATTTCGAGTTTGCTTAAAAATCGTCAGGCGTGCGATTTTTTAACATGCTACCTGCATCGCAGGTGGAACGGCGTTCTTTAATCGCGTCTAAACAGATTAGCTTAAAACTAGCATGCTTATTTCTAACAAATGCGAAGGTGTATGATTAAAACAAGTATGCGTATTGGCCCTATTGCTAGCAAATGTAAACTGCTCATAAGTATGCTCGTATTGAGCATACTCGTTAGCATGCTTTTTAGCATGCTATTTTAGAGCATGTGTAATAGTTCCTAGCTTTTTCGATATTACAAAGAAGTCGACGTCACGTCATGCCTTCTGCAAACATTTGAGATGCGCCAACTGACACGTAGAAGCCCAATTAATTATATTGATTATAATATTGTTTTGTATCAATAAACAAAATAAATCATATATTTTTTATTTGCAAAATAAAAGCACTGTCCCATATTTTATGCTCTGATGATATAGCGCAGGATATACCGCAGTTATTGTATGCCTGCCTTTGAACTGTTCGTTTTATTGCCGATAAATTGTAAGGGCTATTGTTTCTGTAGAATTAAATTAAATGTGAATTTCCCGAACATAAATGTAATATTAATAATTATAAATACTGTTAGGTGTTTCAACATGGTTCTGTTGGAATTATTTATTATTATTTGATGGATTCAGACTTCAGACTTACCAGTTTTAGTTGTAAAATATTATAATTTAAATACCTACTTAATCATATTTTGGGGTTGTGTTTTGTTTCAAAGATTTTTATAACAAATATTTAATTCTTCGATTTTTATATCAAAGAGATGAAGGTAGTATGGTAATATGTTTTATAGTTTTATTTGGTAATGACGACCAAACAATATCCGTTCAAAATATAGAATTATTCGAAAAAGAAGAAACAAAAATGTTCTATGAAACTGGTGCATTTGTAAATCGGATATTTTTACAGTAAAATGATAATCCACAATTATTTCTGTTTTACATTCATGATTAAGTTAAGTAAAATTTTAAATAGGTATAATAGGTAGTCATCAGCATCGCAAATAACATTTTCATTCGACGTGAAATAATATAGAATTTTGTTTGTTCCAGATTATTACTCAAAACGGCTTCAGTAGGGATTACTGTACAAAGGAAACGTGCAATCAGTGAAAACAGTGGAATAGTTTCATTTAGTACAAGTTTGTCAGTATACGAGTGGCAGTTGTCACTGGCGGGATGCGGGGCGGGGGTGGATAGCATGACAGCGCCTGCCACGGCGGCCTCATGGCGCTAGTGCGCCGCATATTAGGTGACGCCCAGGTGAGTAACTACGAGCACCTTTTACATTATGGTAGCAGAGTCATAATACGTAATATAATATTAATCTTTTTAATAAGTAAATCTAAGGTACCTATCGGGAAAATCTCCCGTTTTCTTCATGGACCAGCTGCAGCAGTTATGGATGCCTAGTTGTCATTAGTAATATTTTTTCCAAATATTCAGAATGTCAGCGCATGCAGCGGAGCCTTCTAGCGTTCATTGTCACGTCGTGAGAATTATTATGCTTATCGTGTTTAATAAAGAGTCCTCTGTTAACAAACAATAATATAGTTTCACAAGTTGGTAACTATTCTTCATACAGAGAGTTCTACGCCGTAAACAAAGCACAATGTTTTACATTAATCGTAAAAGTAACGTAAAGAATAAATTCGAGATTGAACTTTTAAGACGAGTTGAAAGTCAAACTTATTTATTGAAGTAGACCTATTACAAGCACTTTCAAATCTTCTTTGTTTTCCTACCACCAGTTCAGACGACAGATGTGTAAATCTTTTAAAATGGTACTAATACAATTTACAATTAATATACGACGACCTAACGAATCGACGACCTCCGTGGCGTAATCGTTACCACGCCAGACCGCCACCCAGGAGGTCCCGGGTTCGATCCCCGGTCGGGTCATGATGAAAAACGAACTTTTTCTGATTGGCCTCGGGTCTTGGATATTTATCTATATACGTATTTGTTATAAAATATAATATCGTTGAGTTAGTATCCCATAAAACAAGTTTCGAACTTACTTTGGGGCTAGCTCAATCTGTATGAATTGTCCCTATATATTTATTTATTTATTTATATAACATAAAACAGAAAAGAAGTTAAATCACTTTTACAAAACTAGTAAAGTTACAACATCTGTGAAATGAAAGTCAAATCTATTCAAATTCAATACTTGTTATTATATTGAGAACCAAAGCCTATAATCTCTATACGCCAGGTCTCTCACCTATTTACTTGCCAAGTAACTAACGCATCAACATAACTCTTGACAGACCTGCGTGCGACAGGGACCTGTAACACGCGATCCAATACCGATTAAGCCTATAAACTCAACCACCTGAATTGCAGAGCCGTATTATCATTAATTACAAAGTTAGACGGGAATCGGGCGTCCGTCCCTAAAACGCAGCGATTAAAACGACTATTACGTCAAACTGTAGCAGGTGAATTAACGAAATAGGGAGGTATTGCCTAGATTGATAGGAAGAGATAAGACATCGTCGGGTGGCCGTAATGTATAGCCATCCTGACACTGTTCGATTAACTAAACTTTCTCACAGTCTAACATTTCATTTTGAGATTGGGTGTTAAGAAATTTTATTACATTTATGTCTCTATAATATTCTTGTTAATTTCTTAGGCTCTGTTTATAAGAATTTCTCTAATTAATATTAATTAATGGCTAAAATTAGTCGGTGGTGATGGTGGAGGTGGAGAAAGGTGGTATTAGTTCGGATTTTTGACAACCAGTGCATAAAAAGTACTAACACGGCAGAAGATTTGAAAGTTTGCGCCGAATACCTGTGCGCATCAGTGCCAATAATATGGCAGATCGGCCCACGTAACTAGCTTTTTATATAAATACATCCTTACTCATTATGACTAGACTATGTGATTATGAATGTGGGTAGCAAGTGGACGATGATAGAGCCGAATTACATGTCATTGTTCCAAATAATTTATCTAGATCATATCATAAAACGCTCTATTTTTCATAGGCGAAACTCCGCAAAATGGTGGATGAGCAAGTGTCGGTTGGCGCCCGGGTCGAAGCCGAGGAGCCCGAGCCGGCCGATCCTCTCATCACACCAGCAAGTTCAACCCTCGAGAGAACCGACCTGGATCCTAGACCCATTCCTCCCGAAAGACGGCTGCTCATCGGAACTTTAGACAAAAGAAATGGATCCTTGAACGGTGATAAAGAAGGAACGCTAAACAGAACTACACGATTATCTATAAGGAATGGAAAGGAAAATCCTTTCTTAGGTAACTAATCTTCCGAAAATTAAATATATTTTCTTTTGTTCCAAAAATAAAATTTTCGTTAAGATTTTAACAAAACTTGTATTGTAATAGCTTAAATGGTATGAAATTTAAAATTAATTATTGTGAGCTAAGTGATGTTAACAACTGGCATCATTTTGTTTCAAAACGAACGGCGAATATTATAAATTATACCTTGCGTCTTGCCTGACGTAATATATTTAATTAAAACAGAACATAATTAAAATTTATTACACTTTACTTGAAATATATGCTCATAAACTATTTAATGTTTTAGTTGATGATGACAATAAAGAAAATCAAGCTAATGGCAAACTAGAATCTCCAATAAAATGGTCTACACAAAACGGGAGTGACAGTGGAACATATGCTGAAATAGGAACTGGTGGTAACAGCAATACTAGTGAAAGAAATGTCCTAGATCCGGCTGACAGTTCTGAAGAAGAGGTTCCTCTACCAGATGCAACATCTCCAGGAAGGAGTAGTGACGGTCCCGAACCTAGAGCTGACATCACAGCTACATTGGATGGAGGTAAAGAAACTTGCATTTTATTTGTAGTTTTATGTGGTGATTGTCAAGATACCCATGAACCTTTTGGTTTGAGGCCATTAAATTACAGTTCTGTTATACTTTTGCATTATGTCAATCATTTACCGAAATCTAAGAACTTAGTTCACAAGAAGTGAGACTATCAGGGAATAAACAAAAAGTACAAGCAGGAGCGTCTTGCGCGGAAATGTAAACTTAGTGTTTGCATTTATCTTAGAGTCTGTAATCCAGGAGATAATAGTTCCTAACTAGTCGAGACGCCTTGTTTGTTTAGCTGATGAAGTCCATATTTAGCTTGAATTTCTTCAATATTAGTTTATTAACTTGAAAATAGCCATTATTTATAACAATTATTCATAATTAGTAATATATATAAATAAAATCAATAAACTACACATTGAATTTACATGGAAGACTGGCGCCTAAATTAGACCATAACCAGCACTCCATTTTATTAATAACCTTAGGTTGTTCATTACTATAAAACTATTAAAAATTAAGTACCTATCATAATTTAGCTAATTAATAAACAGGCTGGCGTAATAAAAAGAGCAACCATGAAAAAATAATACACATAGTCTTACTAAAGAAATGACACGCTCTATGTCTCGTGAAAGCATCCATACATTGTTCCTCCGGTCCCCTTTGCGGAGAATCCTCGGCGCTAATGAGGCAGCAGCCTTGGGGAATAAGCTCATTTGCCGACTAACTGCACAACCAAATAACTCCGCAAGAAATAAACTTTCCGACAGCTGTTGTAATTTGTCATTTAATTATTCTCGCAACCTTTTAATTAGCACGTGGTAATTTGAAATTTATTCCTAAAGTTTCATACAACATATTATTATTTTCATTATACCTAAAATGTTTTCAGATATTAAGCTTCTGTATTATCAGTACCTACTAGAATTAGCTTGTAGGTGCGATCCCACCTATAATAATTTCCTCCCTAATCTAGCCATGTTTCATCATATTAACCTACCAGAGTGGGTAGGATAATAAGATCACGGCGATATTGCCAGGTGTTCGTGCAATTTATCGACTCCCCAAAGGAGTTGGTTCTGCTCACAATAACGCTCGCTCCACAGTTCTGCAACTAATTTCTTGGATATTGGCTAATTTGTCACAATCTTCATTTCTTTTTCTCTTCGGGGAAGGTTCCTTGGGCGTTTATTGATGTTAGCTGCTACGTTCGGGCATTTGGCTATTTGTTATATGAAATTAACGACTGACAAGGAATAATTGTCGACTGGATATTCGCTAAAGTCAATAGATCTGTTTCTGAGCGGTGCTATCATAAAGCAGGCATCGCACACACCTGGCGCCCCGTACCCGCGCGCCGTGGGACGCGTGTAACACACGAGCAATCGATTTGTCTGGACCGGGCCGTTTCGTGACTAAAAGAACTTTGGCATTATTACGATGTTTACGTCGCCATAACCAATACCATTTATGTGACTATGGGGGCGCTTTGCTAAAGTTTTCGTATTACAGAAGGGCAGCTCATAATGAGAAGTATAACGCGAGTCCTTGAATGTTAAATAGGAACGACAAACTGGAAGTAAAGCTATTAGCGAGGCAGTCAGAAAGTATAACAAATCCTGGATTAACCTACTGAGTTGAATTAATTTATGGCAGAATCTATTTTTCTTTGTAAATTACTTTAGCGAGTAGATACCCGTCCACACACAGTTCTCAGCAATTGTGAAAAGTTTTCTTTTGATTATTTGCGTTGTATATATGTTACCGGAAATGTATGTAATTCGGAAATGTATACAATTTCTAGGAAATGTGTTTATTACAAAGGTGGCCTTGCTCCCTTCGGTCGCTTGGCTTTTGATGGCCACAAGCTAACCCTAACCTAACCTAGAGAATCAGAAATATATAAATAAAATAATTGAAACATGTTGTTCATCAGACAAAGCTGGGTTAGGTTAGAATCAAAAGCCGAGCGACCGAAGGGTGAGGCGAGGCCCTCTTTATGATGGATGACATATTTCCTAGGAATTGTATACATTTCCGGATTTCATAAATTTCCAGTAACATATATACTTTAACTTGTCTACTATGCATAATACAGTGGATAATCGATTCAGTGTGGTAAAATTCAACAACAGTACAGCACAGGTCAAACAGTTCAAATAGGTACCTATGTTGCTTTTAACGCTAATACGAGAAACTAGCATAAAAGCAACATATTCGCAAAGTGCAATGATAAACATACAACAATAACGAATATTTAAGATACTGTTGGGTATAAGTATATAATATTAATGTTATTTGCCTTATGTTGTGACAGAGGCGGCGTCCCCTGGAGGTAGGTCTGATCGTTCGCGTCAGGAAGAGATGCTTGCGTCTCCAGGGATGCTTACTGCGGCGCAGCTGGCCAGGAGGCTGAGACTTGAAAACGAACGATTACAGGTAACTTTTAAATAAAAATAAAGGTTTACTTATTTATTTTAGAGTATAATTATACGATATATTATGCCTTTTATTTCAAATTGCTGTCTCTCACGTGGTTGCTAAGGATTTGCTTTGAATATTTCCTACTCCGTATTATCTTTTTGATTAAATTCGTTGTGGCTTCAAGACTGCTATAGTTTCTCCCCCGGGACGTCAATAATCTTCATTGCTTATTGACGTCCCGTGAAGTCGCCGTTGTTGATCCTGGCTATACAGGAGACACAGCGGTGGGAATGTGTGGTGGGTTTATCCCGAAGTATGATTATGTCAGAATGAAAAAACATGGTAGATATAAAAATTGGTTATTGTTATAGGTACTTATATATGGTTAAGTATTACTGTTTTAATATTCAGTTGCGAGTTTTGATCCGAACAAAAAACATTGGAAATTCAATAAAACCTAATAAAAGCTTGTATAATAAAATTTCCTTTGGAAAATAACATGACAGATGGTAAATGCTGTATTAACTTGACAGCACCTTTATCATGTTCTTTCCCTACTTGTATTTTTCTTTATATGTTACGTATTTTAAAGATCTAAAGATACATATAATTCAATATTTTAATATAAAAACAAACTCATCTCGTATACCTTTGTCGTCCACATAAATATGTCATGAATTGAATGAACACAAAACGTGTAACCTTATTTAAAGTAAGACCGTAAATATTTTACCTACTGTCACGTTTTAGTAAACAGGAGGCGGGCTACTACAAAACGTTAATCTGATACTTTGGCCGAAGTATTGGAACAGTGAGATAAATACAAGGTATTTCAGGGTTATTTTAGTAATTCTTTGAATTCTATCCATGAAATACCATGTACTTAATAGTTATTTTAGTAGTTCATTGAATTATAATCATGAAATAGTATTTCACGGTTAAAATTCTTCCGATACTCCGGCCGAAGTATCAGATTTACGTTTCGTAATAGCCTTCCAGTTTAGGTCATGTTTCGTCAGTAGCGTATACCATATATTTGTCTGTTAGAATAGAAAACAGTTTAGTAGTTTGGTAGAAAAGGAAAAAGCATCTAATTTCTACGAATTTCTTTACACAGGCTGAGTTAACAAGAGTAAGACGCCTTCTAGTGGCAGCAGCGGAACGTGGAGAGGCGGGAACAGCTCTTGTAGAACGAACCAAAGGAGAAAATGGACAAGAAGCAACACCACTTGACCCCCAACAGCTAGAGAAAGAATTACTGCTGGCTAGAGAAGCTGTTAATTGTAAGTAATTCAGCATAACTTCTTTTTGAAAGGCCAGAAACGCATCAGCAATTTTTTGGTGTTGTTGATGTTGATCAGCGGGCATGAACAGCGGTGATCATTTAACATCATGTGACTCAGGACTAGCTGATAGGACGATAGAGTAAGGAATGTAATTACATTATACTGTTGTATAATGACGTATATAGTTCATGGAAGCAAGAGACGTTTTCTATGAGAAAATGTCTCAAAATTGATGAGGGAAACGTCCAAGAAATCATAACAATAAAAACATACAAAACACTGTCAATTTATCTGGGAGAGGCTAACTGAAACTTATGAGAAACCTGTGAATCCAAACCATATTTGAAAATGACACAAATATTTTTTTTACTCAAGAGAAGAAATAATTGTTTTTGTGGTTTGTTGACGATTTGTCTTATGTCAAATTGAGTATTTATTTATACCCTATTTTTCTTAACTTGACCAATGTAGTAAACAATCTTAGCACGTCTTTTTAACGAAAATAGGCAATTAAAATTATCATTCACACCCAAATAACAATAATATAGTTAGAAATTGCATTTTGCAATTGCACAACACTCTTTATTCTGGCGATTTAACGATTTTACACATGGATAATTGAATAAAAAGACATGCTAAGATTGTTTACTACATTGGTCAAGTTAAGAAAAAACAGGTTTTACATATACTACCGGACATCATATTTCTGAACAAATAACACCAAGATTCAAATAATCCTCATGAATCCCATAAAAGTGGCCAATTTGTTGAGTGCCATGATACAGGAAAGTAGTAAGCCGACGTTTTGATAAACTATACTCATAATATTCCGAGTACCTGCTCGGAATCTGTAGTCAGACCACGTAATAGGGGCAGGGCTCTAACTTGCTCTGACATTTTCACTAACGTCGTTACCTCATGAAATCGAAGTTCGCAGAACAAATCTACATAATGATGATGTCTATATATACATATTAGTAGAATTAATGTACAAAAAATGTTATTTAAAAATTGTTTCCATATGATACGGATACATAATACAATTCTCAATTAAAATAATAATGAAAACATAAAATGTATTTCGTAAAGTAAATGAAAAAATAAAAAATCTTAGTTCTGGGCCTGGTTATCTCTTTCATTGGTTAACTATACGATCCACTGCCATGACGAAAGAAGAAGGAGCGGAACAAAACAGGAGAAACAAAAGCAAAACAAAAAAAATGCTGACCATTATTACTCATTTAAACTTTAATTATTGTACAACTTTACTATGTTGTAAAGTGAATTAATTAGTTGGCCGTAATCTCGTTATGCACAGAACATGCAAACTATAACGAAGCCAACACTAGCTATTAATAGTCCATAATTCTCAATAAACGCTTCCTTCACTCCGCTCTAACAACAATTTTACCATGCTATAACCAACAGACTTAAACTATCTACAAGTCTATAATAGATAGGTATAGCATGCTATCTGATGCACACCGTGAAACATCGATCAAAGGGCGCTTACCTAAGCAACCGACCCCACTAATCGCTCAGTAAATTGCAATAACAGGCGGTTTCTACAATATTGCTGTTACAGATAAAGCAAGTAAATTAATATTACAATTTGTCGTATGGCTATGTACAGTTAGGAGGGGGATGTAGTTAATTTTGATTATGAATAAATCTTACCTTATGGCCAATTACAAATTTAGAGTACTTTAAAAAACATTACATAGGTAATGACCATCCGTCATTATTTTCTTTCATCATCATCATCAAATCAACCCATAATCATCCCACTGCAGGGATACGGGTCTACCTTCAATCGAAGGCGATTAGAGCGTATCTATGTACATTTTCTTTACTCACACATAAACTAAGAAATACATTAATATTTACTATTACGTATTAAGATTAATACAAATAACGTTCTTCTAGTTTATTATATATTATTTTTAGAGGTAACAATATAATTTGTAGAGGTTTTTTATAACTCTTAGTTAGCGTCAAACTCACATTAGAAATTGTGGTTTTTTGTAAAAAAAACATCCATATATTTGAAAATAATTACAAAATGTTTACATTGAAAGTTTTGAAATCCGAAAATAGCAAATAAAGTTGCCCATAAAAAATGCAGCTGATTTATTTCCATTTCCCAATTCTGCATTTGACACAGAATATTTCAATGCGAGATATAAAACGTTGTATTGACAATGGCTTTGAACTATCCCAAAACTATCAAGAGTGTACGTGTTCTATTTTCACGTGGTTTTAGAACACATATTTGCAGATCTGCATGCAGATGTATAGAACTGAGCGACAAAGGACGCCTGTAAGAGAGCATTGCACGGTTCAGTTTGAATCGCATGGGATTGGAACCACAAAATACATAAAGTATCAAAAACAAACACGCTTTGATTCGTGTACGTGTATCGGACTATGGTATTGGTCTGTAAGCAAATGCTATTATCGGTTTTTCCATTTTGTAAAGATTTCATTGTTGCGCATTGATATATATAAAACTAGCGAAACCCGCGCAACTTCGTTTGCGTATATCTCGCTTTCCCGTGGGAATTTTGAAAAATCCTTTCTTAGTGCTCCCCTATGTGATAAAAGGAACCCCTGTGCAAATTTCAAGTTTCTAACCCTTATAGTTTAGGCCCTGCGTTGATTGTCAATTAGTCAGTCAGTCAGTCAGTCAGCTTCTCCTTTTATATACCTATACATATATTTAGACTCGGAAAGTTCCATACTAACGTTGCATCCCCGTTTTACTCCCTAAGGGATGAATTAAAAAAATACTCATGTTTAACGCCTTTTAGTAAAGCACCTTCTTGCTGAATTTCATTCGAATAACTTCAAAAACGGCAAAGTTTCATACTAACTTTGCACCCCCGTTTAACCCCGTAAGGGATGATTTTTGAGAAAAATATTTAACTCGTGTTTCATGCCTTTCAATAAAGAACTTTCATGCAGAATTTCATTCGAATAACTTCAAAAACGGCAAAGTTTCATACTAACTGCACCCCCGTTTAACCCCCTAAGGGTTGATTTTTGAGAAAAATATTTTACTCGTGTTTCATGCCTTTCAATAAAGAACGTTAATACTGAATTTCATTTAAATAACTTCAAAAACGGCAAAGTTTCATACTTACTTTGCACCCCCGTTTAACCCCGTAAAGGATGATTTTTGAGAACAATATTTAACTCGTGTTTCATGCCTTTCAATAAAGAACCTTCATGCTGAATTTCATTCGAATAACTTCAAAAACGGCAAAGTTTCATACTATCTTTGCACCCCCGTTTAACCCCCTAAGGGATGAATTTTGAAAAAAATATTTAACTCATGTTTCATGCTTTTCAGTAAAGAACCTTCATGCTGAATTTCATTCGACTAACTTCAAAAACGGCAAAGTTTCATACTATCTTTGCACCCCAGTTTAGCCCCATAAGGGATGAATTTTGAGAAAAATATTTTACTCATGTTTCATGTTTATCAGTAAAGAACCTTCATGCTGAATTTCATTCGAATAACTTCAAAAACGGCAAAGTTTCATACTAACTTTGCACCCCCGTTTTACCCCCTTAGGGGATGAATTTCCAAAAATCCTTTCTTAGTGAGCACCTACGCCCCAAAAGGAACCCCCATGCAAAATTTGAGACTCCTGGCACTTGTAGTTTCCGAGATTTCGTGATGAATCAGTCAGTGATTTTCTCTTTTATAAATATAGATTATTGGTTGTTGCGTATAATTTTGAAGATGTGTCTCTAAATATTTTTTTCTCATTATAACGTGAATAATGTATGTTCGTAATAAGGTAGGACAATTTCAAATAACAAAATATCTACTGAAATATTTCTATACCATGTGTATTGTAATGTAACTTAATTAATATTTGTGTAAGTTATAAGTAAGTTTAAAAAATATTTTTGTTACAGCTCTGAAAGCAGATAAGAAGAGGCTAAAAGCTGAAAAATTCGACTTGCTCAATCAAATGAAACAACTGTACGCTACTCTTGAAGATAAGGAGAAAGAATTGCGAGATTTCATACGAAACTATGAGCAGGTTCATTTATTTTATTTACCCACACACGAGTTTAGTATATTTTTTATTGTTGCATACATTGACGAATAATACAAGTCACTTGATTATTCAATTGAATTGCGAAATAGTGCGTGACTTTGGTATGAGATTGCGCTGGTTTTTGCCTCGAGTAGTCTTCTCTATAGGTACATTGTCATAGTCCATCTTAGTAGAAGAAGTAGACCCACCACCATTCTTACCACACCAATATAATATTTTTAATATCTTTAGATGAGGTCAAGAGGTGGTGCGTCATCAGCACTCGGCGCTGAGCGGGCGGAAAGGGAGAGGGAACGAGCAGCTCTATTACGTCATGCTCGTGATGAAGCGGAACGATCCTTACAGCTTGCTGCAGCACTCAGTGCTCGTGATACGCAACTAAGACATGCCAGAGAACAGCTGTTTGAGGTGAGTGTTGATGTAGAAATGATCGATAAAAACAAACTATTTGTTAAGTTAACTAGGAATCTGTTTATGTCTTCCTGAGAGAATAAATAAATAAACAAAATATTTTTATTTAAGGTAATTATGAACCAATATTTCACTAATTTATAAATAAAATAATTGAACTACGTACAATAATAAATTATCTATTATATTGTACATAATATTGAAAATTTTCTCCACCACAGACCATCTTTCTTCTTTTACGATCAAAAACATACTGACCGACCTAAAAGATTATTATTTAATCCGTCAGTAAGTACTCGGAGAGGTAATACTAAGAATTTGAACAAAACAATTTATAACACGGAGCAACTGTCGTCAGATCTTCATAGCTAATACTAAACCTAGAACACGAAACTTAATACATATTTTTTACCTTCTCATCTAGTATATCAAGTTAAGTTAGTGATCCAGTTGAAAAGTATATAAACAAACATGAATCGACAGACTGTTATGATGAATAGGCTCCGGTGCGGAGGCGATCCATCACTGACATGCGGTGTTAATTACCATTTCAAATTGCTCCTTCTGATCCAAATTGCGGGGAAAATTAAACGCAAACGGTTTGGATTTATCGCAACTTTGCCCGAATGAACTTTGATTTCGGTCTGCTATTTCAAAGATTACCATGTTTAATCTGTTTCCTTACTTTATATGTAGATCGGACCTGCCGTTTTGTGTGGTAATCCAAGATTTATATTTACTATTTCGACCCGTGGATTGCTCTGTGGTCTATTTCTGTTTTTATATCGCTGCCGTTTCTTTGTCGGAAAACATTCAGTTCATATTTTATTGAACACAATATTCTGCAACACAAAAATTTCTGCCACAACAAATATTAATTTAAATAAAATAAAAAAAAACCGTTCATAAAATGTCGCATGAACGTAAGTATTAAGTTAAGAGATGATTTCTTTGTCCGTTCTGTGATAGTCACTGACTTGATTTAATGAGTGTTTGACCAAAAGTCGTATCTGACAGCTCAACATACGCTTTGAAGTAAGGAGAAGATCCTGGAATATCTGCCTTAGAATAAACATAAGCCAAGCAGGTTCAGTCAACAGCATTAGTTCTACCATAATTTCAATTTTATATTATTACGGCGTTTTTCCACTACTCCGGCATCCGATTTTTATCGGTCCGGTAATTGCCGGTCCGATGTAGAAATTCATACTTTAGTATACGCGCTTCTCCACTACTCCAGCATCCGGTTTTATGTCTAAAGTATGAATTTCTACATCGGACCGGCAATTACCGGACCGATAAAAATCGGATGCCTCAGTAGTGGAAAAACGGAATTATGAAATACAAAGGCAGAATTCTATAAAAGCAATTGATAATTACCCAATTAATCCGAATCGACCATTAACAAACCGAAGCGTTATATCATAATTGCTCTCGGCTACAAACATTAGAGCCTTGTTAAAACAGCCTGACCCATCCGGAAGCCAATCCCGGAAAATTACGTAAGCCCCAAACGAGATTTATTGACGCGTAAACGCTGAAAATTGCCAAAATATTGTTATCTCATTAATGATAATTGTAGCAGAAGTCATTATTTCCAGTGATTAGAATAATCATAATTACTGATGTCGTTTGGTGATTACGGACGATCGATAAATCGAGCAGTGATCACGATTCCCTATTTGATTACCTGCATACCCAATATTTCTTTATACGGCTTTTGCGACCTGATAAATAAATGTTTAATTAAAATTAAGTTAAAAATAACATATTTCCACCAGAAATTAAAAATTAGGTATACTATACCGTTTGTAGGGTTTCCTTGTCGCCCTACTCCTTTTAAATGATAAAATGATAGTCTTGATTATAAACCACTTTGTTTATTACTTGATCACAATAAACACGAAATTAATGATAACGAGCACACGCGGAGCGCTTGATATCCAAACGTGAACTAATTACTTATAATGAAGTAAATGCATAGAAAACTGACACCGCGGCGCAATGTACTGTGTAAACTGTACACCATTTATACATAGAAACATCTACTTAATTTATCTATCTATATTTATAAAAGGAGAAGCTGACTGACTGACTGACTGACATATCAACGCAGGGCCTAAACTATAAGGGTTAGAAACTTGAAATTTTGCACAGGGGTTCCTTTTATAACGTAGGGGACCACTAAGAAATAATTTTTCAAAATTCCCACGGGAAAGCGAGATATACGCAAACGAAATTGCGTGGGATTTACTAGTGATCTATAATAATTTTATGAAGACTATTTATTTTTGGTGAAGTCTTTTGTTTTTTCTGGAATGTTCAATGCGGCGATTGTGTTTTGTCTTTAGTGTCAAAATTGTATTTATTTTTATAATAGTACGCGCCAAAATATAGACTCACAGTTTATAAAACAATTGAAAATCGATTGTCGTTATGTACTGAATATAGCATGAGTTTCGAACTTCGTTTTACGTCTGCGCGATTAGCCGTGTTGGCCACTAGTACAGTATCATTAAATCGTAACAAATAATAATTTATTATTTTTATACTTAAATAGTAGTGGGAGAGATATAAATGGGAGATGGGATGGGAGAGAATAATTTATGTTGTTTTTTTTTCAATAGGCTCGCAGACAACTACAGGCAGCTGGATGCCTTTCAGAAGGGGAGAGCGTCGCATCGCTCGGAATGGGACCTCCGATGATGCTCGGCGGACCTTCGGGCCTCATCGGCGACAGAGGCAGCTGCAGCGCCGACTCAGGTGTTAGAGGTAGAAACAAGAACTACCTTCATTATTCATTTAATCTTAATCCTTCATCTATTACCATATATTCTTTTAATTATAGTAAGAAGTTTTTAGTCGACAAACCTTCCATGCGTATAACACAAAGTTTTAAAGTTAATGCAATACATATTAAGTATTTTCTCTTTTTCTTCTTTAATCTGACAATGGCAAATGACATTATGCTGTGTTATAATTTTTTCCGTGCAACTTACTTACTCTTAACACCTTGAAGATGCTTTTGATATTTAACTACAATAACAAAAAAAAACTACACTTATTATCAGTCAGTTATTTTTACGTCATCAATTTGTCTGAAAGATGGGCTACCAGAAACTTATCTGCAACCATTAAAATCTTATAATTAGGTATTAAATTAGGCTTCTGTTAAAGTAACTAAGATAATGATTTCCTAATGCTTTACATAAGTGCAATATCTTGCTAAGTTAACATGGTGTGTCAGTAACAGGAAGTAGCGACGGTGGCGCCACGTCTGTATGCGGTGGAAACTTGTCAGACTCAACAGCAGAAGGCGTGCCTCCCACACTAGATGCATATGATACAGATGCAGCATCCCTAGTTTCATCTGCGCACCACATTTATCAGCGTGAGTATATTATTATCTTTGAGGTTGACATGTACAGTCGACAGTACATCAAGGTCACCTAACAAAATTTCTTAAACAAATTTGAATATTTGCATTCTTGAATTTTTCAAATATTAGTTAATCTTACTTGCTGTGATGTATACCTACAACTAGATTATGTTATCGATGGTCACTGGGAGTAGAATGAGCCATTTATTATAAATAACGATAAAACATTATAAAATATTAGACCGGTAAAATCTGGACATGGACTGGAAAAATTAGGTAACATATAACATTAAAAGTTATTTATTATGGTTCAGTGTAAAATCTTTTTCCCGGTTCCAATAAAACAAGCAGTTATTCTTCTTTTCGTGTCAATGACTCACAAAAAAAAATTCCTACACCCTAATGGCAAGATGTTCAGTCAGTAAGATGGCATTATCCGTGGCCTTCCACAAATCTGTAAGGCACAGACAGTAGGACTACCCGGGCAACATAGGACAAGTCACAGGCAATATCGGATGATTCTCCTATAAACAAGCAATAAAGATAGGTTTCAACAAATAAAATAACCATTTTGTTGAATTTACAACAAACCAGATAAAAAGTAACTGTAACGATTTTGTTATACTGAATGCGTCGATTGATACGAATACGAAAATATATTTTTTGCAAACAACGTTAAAAAAAACATTTAAACTGAAAACGAATTCAAAACGACAGATAAACATCAATGTTTTTAGTCGGACGGACCAATCAAACGAAACCACTTTAATTATATGCATTTTTATCTGAACACAAAAGCAAACATGTAATTTCCCATGAGTACTTAGTATTTGAAATAAACTATTTTTCGAACAAACAAAAATGAAGGAACTACTACAGCATCTCATTTCGTGCCTTATTCTAAGAGCCAGTGTATGCAAGAGCAATCATTTCTTTAAAGGCAAACAATTCCTTGTGGTAATTCTTTCTGTCCGTATTCCTTGTTCTTCCTCTTTCTTTTCTCTTTCCAAAAACACATATAGTAAAGAGAGAGCGAGGATTTTGTCGGTTTATACTTTAGTATGTGTCAAGTTTAGTATGTGACAAGTTTGCCTATGTGTTCGCACCTCAGCCTAGAGTGACACTGGGAGAGGAAGTTCGATCGGGTTCATTGAAGGTATATCAGCGACGCCTATGAAAGTCTTTGAGCCAGTTTCTGAAACATATTTGAATTCCATATTAAGTTTCAAGATATCTCTTCTTTTCTTCTTTAGTTTGACAGTGACAGGTATATTTTAATGTGTCAACTTTAAATTGCATTTCAGAAACTGGCTCAGACTTGATGGCATTGCTAATAGTTGTTAGCACTTTCTCTCTGGTTGTTAGCCGGCGTTAGGCGTTGTCGCTAATAGAAATAAAATTCTGATGTAAATGCTTTTTCTCACAGTGAGCACGCCACGAGATTGCAGCCCTACATTGTCGCCACACAATAGCGCCTCCCCATTCACGCGGTCGATCGACGCAGGATCACTTTCAAGGTTTGATTGGATTCTCCCATTTACATAATTATATTTTTTTAATAAATAAATAAATAAATAAATATATAGGGACAATTCACACAGATTGAGCTAGCCCCAAAGTAAGTTCGAAACTTGTGTTATGGGATACTAACTCAACGATATTATATTTTATAACAAATACATAAATAGATAAACATCCAAGACCCGATGCCAATCAGAAAAAGTTCGTTTTTCATCATGACCCGACCGGGGATCGAACCCGGGACCTCCTGGGTGGCGGTCTGGCGTGGTAACCATTACGCCACGGAGGTCGTCGTCTTTTATTTCTCAATTGTATCGACTTACGACTAGACGTTTACTTTCAAACCCCTCTAGAATATTATATTGTATATAGTGCAATTTACTTACATTTATTATATTAATAACTTGAACTTAGTCAGTAAGTGATGAGAATGGTCCAATACATTCTATACATCGATTATTTTTTACATCTTCTAGGTAATGAGTAAAGCTCGTTTTCGCCAACGTCTAGCTAGCGGTAGGAATAACCTTATGTCATCAAATGTCAAACAATTTATTCCAGTTATTTTATTCATAATGCTAAGGGCGTTATTGGCGTTAGTCTCTTGTCGGAGTTCCCTATACATCCCATATTCCTCTGCTTAAATACTCACTCAAAAATATGATTTAGATCGGTGGAACAGCTGTCGAGTCCAGGGGAGTGTGAGGCAGCATTAGTAGGACTCCGACCAAGAGGAGCAGGCAAGGGTGGTCGTGGCCGTGGCTCAGCATGGGGCTCAATATCCAGGGTGTTTGCGCGAAGTAGACACCGTACCAAATCTGGAAGTGCTGTCGTCAGTGGACATGAGAGCGGTATGACTACTTCTTTCTCTTTTTGTATAAAATTTTGGTATATTATATAAAAAAATACTATTTAAAGAAATGGTTATGATATGAAACTATTACGATTTTATTCAAAGTGAACAAGATGTACAATTTTAAATTGTTTATATCATCTCAATGATAATAATATTATCTTTCGTCAATGATAATACATAATACTTAGAAGAAATTACAACGTGAGCAAAATGGTTTACCCGAAATATTGTTGGTTCACATTAGACAAAACAAGATAGTTGTGATAACAAAACATTTTTATCGTTTATTATATAATAGCGGCAAGTGGAATAGTATAAGAAGAGAAATAGGAAGTAGAAGAAGGCTGTATTAGAAAAAACTAGCTATATTAGTTAGATTAAAAAGTAAATACATTTCCAGAACCAGTATATGCTGGTACCGGCAGCACCCGAGCATGGTCACCCCTCGGCAGTGAGGCAGCATTGCGTGAAGCAGCATCGTTGCCCTTGGCAAGGTGGCGTGCGCCAGCCATTATAGCTTGGCTTGAATTAGCTCTTGGAATGCCGCAGTATGCTGCCGCTGTAGCTGACAATGTCAAGAGTGGAAAGGTTTGTAATCGACTTAATTACATACGTAAATTAATTATAACATACACAACAATTATAATGTACACAATATGATTTGCTATACGGTAAGCGCAGTCTGTTGCAATAATTTCGTTCACCTTGTTATGTTGAGTTAAAAACTAACATTGCAGCTGACTGTACAGTGTCATCATCATCTTTGATAATCTATAAATAACGTATAGTGGTGGGATTTTCTTTAGGTTAAGATGAAAATGTAATAGTTTTAATAATATTCGTGGAATCTGTTTTTCAATGGCCTCAAAATATAGGCTCTCCAAACTTGAACTTTTTCTTTCGATTGTTAATTGTATTTTCTTCACAGAATACTTTTTGATTGAATTAGATCATCGTTGGAATGAATTAAATATAGCTTTTTTTTACTTTTTTTCACAAAAAGAATCAACATTAATATTGTCAGATTGCTGTCGTAATTCTCAGCTCTCACAATACGGCTTATCTTTTGAATGGAGCAAAAAAACCATTTTCATTATCCCATATCCATTCATTACACGAAATACTCGTTTTATTAGATTTGTATGGAAATTAAGTCCCAATACAAAGTCCCTTGATAAATTCATCGCTGTATTTGTTTATTCCAAACACGAATTGCGATTTAAACACTGAAATAGATATAAATAGAAAGCGCTAATACGTTTATCTGTGTGAACGCCAAACATCTTATCTTTTACTTCCTTCTGCAATTTATCTCCAAGTGTGTCTTACGTTTTATTGAAATCAGTGATAGTTTTAATGAGTATAAGTAGGTCAACTTATCATCTTTATATATTTATATGGCATTTAGGGCGCCCAATCGAAGGAATACAGAACAGGCATCGTCGAAACCATATTCTGCATAAAATTTGATATTTAAACATTTGGGGCTTCTATTTCTGTGAATTTTAATAATCGCACACAAACCATGCTATTATTATAACTGACATAATTTTATCCGTTACGTAAATCGTGCCATTAGTGAAATTTAAATTAGTTCCTAGTTTGATTTCGATAATCCTATGGTTATCGTTATGATAATAGCTATTTACCTGCAGTTTGCAGTATAACAATTTGACCGAATGTTAATATTATCAACAATTTTGAATACACATAATATAAAAATTTGTATAGTTACCAAAAAGGTTTTTGAATATATGATTTCCCGCAGTAGGTATATTCTTTAACAAAATAATGAATGCGTAAAAAATATATTTATGCGATGTTATTTCTCTATTAAAATGAATTAGCAGTACAAATTGACGCAATAGTAGCGTCAAATATTGTGTTCTCGTTGGTTCTAGATTCGTGCTTTGAATGGGCAGGTTCTGCTCGAGCTGTCGGACGCAGACCTGGAAGTGGGCCTCGGGATCACACAGCCGATGCACCGCAAGAAACTCCGGTTAGCGATTGAGGAGCGGAGGCGGCCTGACCTGGTGAGGAACCCGACCATAGGACAACTCACTCACGCTTGGGTCGCTGCAGAGTGGTTGCCAGATTTGGGGTTGTCGCAGGTAAGAACAAATTAAAAACCTGTGTCTTTATTTCTATTTTAAAATTTTCTTTAATTACACAAATCTACTATTCTATCTACTAATAATTTTCCCGACAATATAAATTGAATCTTAATTCCTCATATATCTTGAGTAGTGCGCTAGTGCCATCAGCAGACAAACATTAGTACGGTTTAAGATAATTATCTAAATATATAATTATCTTGATAATAATCAACCCCTGTAATTAAAAAAAAAACTTTCTCAATTTCAAAGAAAAATAAATTTAAACGCAACTTGAAAAGAGAGAAATTTTATTTTGCATTGCAAATAAAATGTTGAAATACAAAAATTTTATTTATTTTCATTTATAGCTACACATATCTAAGGGGTTCATAAATGTGAACGTTTGAAGCCCATTTGTGTAGTGGAAAGCAATAAATAAATCTTATTTTTGTGTCTCATTCCCAGTACGCTGAGTCATTCCTTGCAAACTTGGTGGATGCACGAATGTTAGACACTATTAGTAAGAAAGAACTCGAGAAATATCTTGGAGTAACAAGAAAATTCCACCAGGCATCCATCGTCCACGGTATCCATTTACTTAGAATAATGAAGTACGATAGACAAGTAAGTAAAAAAAAACATTTCATTCTATTTTCAATTATTCATTTACTATATTAAAAAATGTGTACAATTTATTTTTTTAATCTTTTATACCTCAAATTGTCACCAAGAGGATATTATGATCATTCATTAAAACATTTTAATTCGATATAGGTTATTTTTATGTTATGAAAAATAATCAATAGCTTCACAGTTAGCCATCATTTATTTTTGTCTGTCCGTTTGTGTACAAGTGATTTGCACATTAATTAAGTTTACAGACCCCACAAAATTGCGACGTAGCCGAGTAGTTTGCCTAATTTTCTTTGGAGCAAAAGTTGGTCCCATTGCAATTAATTTTGCTTATACTTTATCAGTGAGATTTATCATGAGAAAAATAAACATTATTTAGAAAATATCAAGTAAATTAAGAAAACACGACAGAACACTAGATTGAAAGGGAAATGAGGATGAATATTCCATGGAATATTCAAATCCAATCTTAGCCAGTGAAGCGTATCTGATATTAAAAATTCTTAGAATTATGCACTTGGATAAAGCGTAGAAAGATATGAAAGCAATTCTTCATAACTGATTATGTATAAAAATAAAAACAAAGTAGGTACTTATCGACGATAACGCTTTAGACTTTAAGCACCACTCGATAGAAAGCTTTAATTTTGCAATGAACATTTCCTGTTACCCAAAAAAATAATCTTAAAAACAAAAACATTTCCCCGTCTCCGATAACGGAGATAAGGCAGAAGCAAATAAACGATTATCCACTGAGTCGCAACAAAATGTTCCGTCTCTTATTGGTGTGACCCCTGAGATGTTCCCTCATTAATCATCTTGGTACACTCCTTCGAATTCTTCGCCGTCCAAGTCTTTGGCCTAGAATTATTATTTTGCTATTTTCAGTGCAATAAATTACGCCTTGTAAGATCAATCTTTGTTACGTCTCCTGTCTGTTTCTAGGCTTTAGCGGTGAGACGACACCAGTGCGAGAACGTTGACGCAGATCCTTTAGTTTGGACCAATCAGAGGTTTATGCGGTGGGCACACAATATTGACTTAGGTGAATTTGCTGACAATCTAAAAGGTGAGATTTTCTGTAAACAATATTTCACAAATAAAATATAAAGTGGTTATTTGAGGTGTTTCTCATAAAATGTTTTATTTTATTATTAATAGCTATGGTCACATATTAAGAAGTTACTAGATAGTTTCATTGACACTGAATCCTAAGAATCATTCATGATCATGAAAAATGTAATTATTTTATTTTCCAAAACAGATAGCGGTGTGCACGGTGGGTTAGTGGTTCTAGAACCATCATTCACTGGAGAAACTATGGCAACGGCCCTCGGAATACCACCATCTAAGAGCATCATACGAAGACATTTGGTTGCTGAATTTGATGCACTTGTTATTCCTGCGAGGTGAGTTCTTAAATTCACCTTCGTCTACTCAATATCTGAGGAAAACATAATATTTGTATCAATAGAGCAGAAAGTAAATAATTATACAAAAGATCGTTGCCAAATATTATGTTTGCCATTTGTAAGCTATCAGTCATAACTTCAATTCAATAGTTCTTTTTAACAATGCCAACTTTTGTTGTCTTGGTAACAAAAGCACTGTCCCATGTGATAATGTTTTAGTCTACAACTCATATACTAACTGAAGTGTAAACGTAAATCATAAAGAGCCTTGAGAAAGAAATTTGCACACTGCATGTATAGTTTGATCACGAGAGCCACAGTCCCGGTAGGTGAGCAACCTGTAGTTGATTATAATGTGAGGTGCAATCCTGCAGGTATACGATATTTTGCCAGGTGGAAGAACTGCAAGTGGAGGCTGCCCGAGCATCCATGTTGTCCACAAAAAGATAAACCGACAAAAATTAAAAAACTTTCATTCAAAAAGTAAATTAGCTTCGACGCCCAATCTCGTCAATCTGTACCTATGTAAAATTTCCTGTATGAAAATGTTTGTAAAGTTGCTATTTTTACACAAAATATTTTCTTTGCAAAAAGACTTTTTAGGGATCTTCCGTCAAGACTCGCTCGTTTGTGAAACTTTTTTGATCGAAAACTTTACGAGCGGTGAAGACTGATAAGTTATTGTAGGAACCGTGGTTTGTAAGTAAAAGAAACTCGAAAAGTTGTAGCGATCGGAAACATTCACAATGTTCCTTTGTTACCTTCGCCTTCGTCAATGTTAGATTCAATGTTCTACATTGTAACCCCCTAGAGTTCCAACTTGCAGTAGTTTAGATTCGTCACGTCAATGTTTATTCGAGATCGATCAATTTCATAAATTTAGTCAATGTATGCAACTTAGTTGGTATCGACGTAAACATTTAAATACATCATGTTAATTATAGGGGGTGGATCATATCCCGTTATCAATACCTGAGTAATTGATAACAAACGGCTTTGTTTCAATTTATTGACGATTTTAATAATTATTATTATGATAATCGAAGATTTTGAATTATTACACAAAATAATTATCCTTAGAATTAAAGACAGAACCATTCACAATAGCTTTAGGGGTTATAACAATAATAGCATTTACCGATATTGTAAGATAAATATGTTTTTGACTTGTATACATTCATATTGTAAAATTGACAACATTGTATATTAGGATCACCTGTAACAATATCGATTGACATATAAATGTGAATAAATCCTGATAAAAAAGACAATGCCCAATGGACATCGAGTCAGTTTCTTTTATTATCCATCATCCCTAACTTGGCGATCCTTGCATCGAGACAGAACGGTAACGATCATTTTATCGATAAGTCATGAATGCCTCTCTGTCATCATCATTAGATCGCACCTTAATCAGGCTCGGACCACTCTTTCTCCTTCCATTCAAGTTTTGTTTTGTCGAGATATTATTATAACTACACCGACATTTCGTGCTTGTCTGGTTTATTTAACCATTTTGATTGTCATTGTTGTTACTTTATTCGTACAACACAGAGAAGAGTACTGTTTATTTCTGTTTACTATATTTTCTTATCAGTTGGAATTAGGGTTTCACGTTTGCAATTAAGCAAAGTTAAATCCAGAGTTTAAATGTAATTCAATGTAAAAAACGATTGAAATTAAATATTCAGTACTGTTTTTTGTAGCAAATTCGATAAATGTTTCTCCACGTTAATTTATTTCTAATCATACCTTCGTTCATACACAATCAGCATGATTTGTATTTTTCCAGCAAGGTGCATCATGCTTTTGATGTCTATGCAAAATGTTATTCAATTTCATAACCTGTTCATAGCTTCAGAGGACAAAAATGTGGACTTGAATAAGACCAACTTGTATTATACTATGTTTAGGAATTTGAAGCTCCAAATAAATAAATAAAATATTGCAGACATGCATGAGAGCTTTTTGTGTTAGACAAAATATATGACGTTAGTGCAAGAGACTTGATGAAAACAAGTAAAAACAACGCTCTGCCTGGCTTTCGTCAAAACAATTAATTAACTCGTTTCAAATGTAATAAACATTTTTATATATTGCAGGAATATGTTTGGTCACCAAATTAGGATGTTGGGTAGACCGTTTTCGAGATCTGTTGCCACCGGATTACCAGGAATAGATCTGAGTGGTGATTCTAGAAGACACAGCTTGAGGGTAAGAATTGAGAGTAATAAAATCATCATTCTTCCCTTTTAACAAAACGGCTGTTAATATTATGTTATTAAATAATTTTTGTGTTCCAGGGATCAATATCCCGAGCACTAGGAGTTTTGAAGCCAAAACACGATAGAACTTCCCCATCTAGTTCGAGTGAGAGTTCAAGCGTACTAAGTCTGACTGCTCAACCATATCAGATGTCCTATTCGCCGCCGATTGCTGTCAGAACACTCTCCCAATTGAGCATGACTTATGCTCCACCACCCACGTTACAAGAATACGAACCAATTTATACGCCGTTGAGCCTATACTCTCAATCAAGCGTATCCACGCGTGACAGCCTTCAGAAGTTAAATGATATCAAAGAAAACACTGCCATTATGCATAGGTGAGTTTTGTAGCTGTTAAATGTTCTATTTTTAGTCAAAATACACTTACTCCTAGAAGAGAAAAGAGGTATCATTTAAAGGGTTCTGTGGGTTCTGTGCCAGCAATTGGAAAATTTAGTTGTTCTGTTCTATTAAGAGTGAATGAAAAAAAAAATGTTTTGTATACAGGTACGGCCAGAAAGCAGATTACGCGCACCGAGTGAGTTCTCCTCTCCCAGCAAAGTCGGTAGATGACACTGCGATCAAACAAAAAAGACACAGGAGGGTTAAAAGCATAGGCGATATTAACGCATGTTCCAAAACTTCAGTCTAGTCTTAAAACGTCAATTACACGTATCATATGAACCAAAGTATCTACCAAATATGTACAACATTGCATATCACGATTTTATAACTTTTTGTGAAATGTAGGACAAAAATATAGGCCTGGTTCACATCAAATGTCAGACGATGACTGTAACGGGATACAATACAATACAGTTTATCTCTTACAAAATATGTCTTGTCATTTCAGACGTCAGCAATCCTGATTACAGTTAGTTGCTGTCCATTGACAAAATGTTTGATATGTACTCAGTCTAAAAGACCCCAAATTTTGACATACGACTGTCATATTATAAATTTAATGTGAGTAAAGTTTTGATAATTTTAACAATGAAATTATTTGAGATTACTGAACTCAAGGATTTCAATTTAAATCCAACTCTAGTTTCAATGTATTTTAGGCAAAATTTCAAGTCTCATGTTAGAGGCTACTAGTTCTAGCAATTGGTTGTAGAAATATAAAGTATTTTTTTCTTTAAAACGAAACAAACTATTCTACCTATAACAAAAGCAATCTTAGACGCCATTTTATTTATTCAAAATTGGTTTACAGTTACTGATTATCAAATGTCAGAATTGAATAGTCCTGTCTCAAAATACACGTCCTTTAACTAAAGTTCACGTTCCTAAGACACAAACCATAATACATTATGACATATCTATCTACTGATGTGTACACGCAGCGCGGCAACTGTCATCCATCACGTGCAAGTTTATTAAAAGACCCGTCAAGCAATACGTGAATATGTAGTGCGAGCTTCAGTGAACTGATCTGTAAATTGATAAATCATTAAAAGACTGTCATGCGATACGGAGCTGTCCGTGTCGCAAATCAAAGCAAAGTTTGTTAGCGGACACTTCTCTCTGAATCTAGCATGAACTCTAATGTAGGTATTACTTTTAATTTTACATATTCTCCTCATTGTAAAACAGCATTATTTAATAGACTGAGAATATGTTTAATAAATTATCATCTTAAGATATTCAGTTCCATTTACAAGAATGTTTTACTAAGTGTATTTTTCATGTATTTTATTAGTATAATTTTAATGAAAGGTATTCTTGCTGTATTAATTGCCCAACACTGTGATAGTAAACTATTCTCACGCATTGAATTGTACTACGGGAGCTTCGATATGAAAGGTTCGTTCGCATCTACAGATACAAGCAATTTAATGTACCTATATGAAATTGTCATGTCTATATTTGCATACCGTGCGGACACTGGTCAAAATGTTTGAAGAGAACTTTAGATTTGTGTCGTCACGTCAAGTATAGCCCACATAATAAATAGCGGATCCGCAATGCATCGAACAAGGGTGTTTCAAGTGAAAATGTTGTAAGAAAATTTTTTTAAACGAAGCAGTGCACGCAGTGCTTTCAAGTAAAATAATTATCCGCGAACCTTTAGGTTACTTTTGAATGTAGGCACTGGTAGATGTGAATGAAGCTTAATAATAACAAAATATTATTCAATTATTATAATTAAGGATTATATCATCTAAACATTCCCATCGAGCTTGATAAAATTTTAAAGTATTCAATAATTTGTACTTTTTCTACCAAATGTAATTATTTTTATTGTTGTTTTTATTTTCTAATCTTATTATTTTTATTGTTTATATGTTACAATTCAGTTACCGATTATGTGATTTTTCTATAAAGAAACTTTGAAATAAAATTAATAAAAAATAAAAAACTGGTTTTATTTGACACCGTTTTACAAATCAAAGTATTAGTACCTACCTCTACCTATCAATCGTCAAGATTATAATCTATTCGGTATCTATCTACGATATAAATCGCCTCATTGACAAACGGCCTTATTGGCTCTTCACGAAAGTACAAAAAAATATATATACATATATGTAGTACAGTAAATTTTAACTTCCACAAGTACCATAAAGTACACGTAATTGATATCGTCTATACATCGAGTACGTAACCGTTTTGAACGATGTATTTTTCAATTTACAACGCTGTCTATAACATAAAAGGTTTGTTCTTTTGTACCAAAGACCACGATCTGTTTATTTAATAGCTCATTTCGAAGGACCTTCAAAAAGGTCTTGATAAAAGAAATTGCCTCAAGTTTTTGGTAATATCAATAGAGGAAACACATAGGATTTCCTTTGATACCGTTTAAACATAAATATTTTAGTTGGCGAAACGCCTGGGGATGCGCCCTTTCTTTAGCAAGCTAACATTACCAAAGGAGAAATGGAATTGCTTTAAATTCCTTAGTGCCTCGGTGAGTAAAAATAAATATTGATATTTTCACAAAGAGTTTTCAGCATTTTTATTATCGAATAACGTATGCCTTTCCCTTACCAAATCTTATTAATAGAACAAGCATAATACAAGCTTGAATCATAAGCTAAACAAACATAGATTTAATTTTACAATGAAGTGTAATTAAGACTCCCGCAGTTGGTCTCCTCTCCAATGATTTACCCATATAAATTACTAAACTTTACCCCGCTCTGCTGTATTTTCTTGGATCAAATTTTATATTTTAACCCAGGTTATAAACTTATCTTTGTTACACATCCGTTGAATCAAAGTAGCCGAAACAGTTTTGAGTCACAGAGTATAATTTACGTTATTGTAAGTAATATAATACCTGTGGCTTAGTTTAGTATAAACATTGTAATTTTCATATTAATTTTGTTATGACGACTTAAAAGTATTTTGTAAACTTTGGTATAATGGTTTTAGTTCACCGCACAATGCTGTCACTGTATAATCAGGATTAACAGCAGCGACAATGAAGCTCACAGACATCCCTAGGGAAAAACCACAACTATCTATTTAGTTCGTTATGTAAAATTCCTAAATTTTACACAACGAACTAAATATCTAAAGGACCATCTCCACGAGCGAGTTTCCACGACGAGACCGAATGAAAATCGCCGCGGTGAAATCGCCGTGTGAATAAACGTTCTAAGACAATGTATACGCAATAGATAGCACGACGATGTATCGTCGCGATTTACTCGCTCATGGAGATGGTCCCTTAGACTCTACTACACTATCTACACTGTGAACCGAACCTTAGAGTTAGTCACAACAAGATCTCTACTTTGTAATAAATTCAAATTAGTATTTGTCAGTGAAATTGATATCTTTATTATGGTTTTGGCAGTTTTTTAAGAAAGTAGTGAAACATGCCATAATAAAAAAGCTTCATAACAGTAATCAAAATTGTTTATTGGACCATAAAAGATTATACATATTTATCAAAGACGAAGTTATTTCTATAATAAAGATATTCGTAAACGGAGAGATTGCAAAGGAAACAGAACTGAGGGAGGGTGTATTACTTCATTACTTTTTCTGAAGGTAAACGGTTGATGAAATTTTTCCACTTGGTTGGAAATATAAACGAAGTACTGAAAGATCTGATACGCTAGAATGTACAGAAAGTCAAGGAAAGTTGGCTGTTTAATTATTTACGCAACTGTCGGCATCTGTAGAAAGTTTTTATGATGTACAGTAAAATAAATATGGAGTTATAGTAATTAAAATGAAAGGAATAAGAAATTCGGATATTTTCAGTATAATATACGAGAAGAAAATTGTAAATAAAATTTCTGAAAAGTCAAGTAATTTTTTTTTTAATTCAGATAAAACAAGCTCTTTCGAATCGCTTCATATTCACCAGATCAGACGGCAGATTTATACTAAAAAGAACTGGCAAAAAACTTAGCAGGTGCTCTTTTAAAATAGAACATTATACCAATTTATCTTAGTGTTATTTCGATCATTTTGTGAATATGATCAAAGTTAGTTTAAACACATTAAAATGAATAAATACAGTCGTAGTAATAGTTTATGGCTCGAGACTTTTTCAGCATAAATTACAACCTCGATTGGTGGTATCCGCGGACTTCGTAACGTGTGAGCGCCGCTCGCTAACTTTCCAGCAATGAGGTGTCATTAACAACCTCGCCTTTACTGAACTAGACTGGGAGACTGAGTCCTCTGAATTGAAGGAAACGAAATCACACTTGAATCTACCTAAATGAAATTATCACATAACATTTAAATCACATTAATGTCAATTGTTTAGATGCAAGAACTCGTTTCATTCTTTTCATTTATCGGTATACTACCATGATCATCATCTCAGCCCCAAGAAGTCTACTCCTGGACATCGGCCTTCCCCTAACGTTTCCAGTGCGACCGGTTGGCAGCGGCCTGCTTCCAGCGGCTTGCTGCGACTTGTATACTACCATATTTTAAAGTAATTTTTATTTAAGGAAAATATCTCAGTGAATTCCTTAGATGTTGATGTTGTTGATGAATATTATAAGAAAGAAAATCAGTTTGGGGAAGCGCCGTTACTGTGTAACATGTTATCTGCCCCGTTAATCGAAGATTTTGTTTCCAGCTACTACTGATAGTACCGATCCACAATATCCTTTTATACATATAGAGTACTAGCCATTCCTCGCGGCTTCGCTCACGGTTAATTTTATGACATAGACAACAAAACAGCCCATAGAGCGACTTGTGGCGCCATCTGTTGGCCGACATCGCAATTGCAGCCCCATCTATAGTAGTAAAAATATTTTCCCATCGGAATGACACACTTTCACGGGATAAAAAGTAGCCTATGTTGGGTCCTGTACCACTGACAATATGTATACTTTTCATAATGATCTGCTGATTAGTCAAGCCGTGAACTACGTGAAGGAATAGCAAACAAATAAACTCACTTTCTCATTTATAATATTAGTTAGGATGTACACCCTTTTTCCACTTTCCTAAACAAAATTTCGTAACCAGGATGATGATGATTAAGGAATGGAATGATGGATGATTAAGGATTTATAAATACTGTCGCAAAGGTGCCTATAGTATAAAAAAATCTTTGCACACTATCTCCAAGACAAACTGCGGTTGGATAACTCCCTAACTGACGCTGCTTAGTTAGTGAACTATTCTTTTCAATTCCACAAAACGACTGCCGACGAGGACTCGCAAGGACTCAGACAAAAGTGTGAATACAGTACAGTACATAAAATATAAAACGACACATCTTGAACGTGTGGAAGCTTTGAAAGAAATTATAAGTAGAGTTTACTTTTAGCTATATTTAACTTGTTCTTGCTTAAAATGTATTTTAATACTGTCTACTTGTACTAGCGCAAACATCTCAATTATAGCAAAAATATTTGGAATTGTTTAATTTTACTTTTAAAATAACTGTCACGCTCACGGGACCTGTGGCATTTTTGAAGTAACTCTGTTTACTTCTTTCTACAAACGTACCTATGAAAAAAATATTTTTTCTACATAAATACTTGTAAACAATTTAAATATTTTTAGTAATTAAGTTTGCATTACAAACTGATATTATTTTTTGAATAAACTATCAAGTTAATACGAGTTTACGAGTGTGTGTACTTTGTAAACTTTCTAGACAACTTCAACTTTGTGCATGGCCTCTATAAAAGTGATACAAGTAATGTGCCATTTATAGTGACGGGCACAACACATTGTGTGGACTCTTTTATTTGGGAGCATAAACTTTTTGAGCAACAACTCTCGACACTTTTCTTGTCGTATGCAATAATGTTATCTTGTTTATTGGATTATTTACAAGAGTTCCTCTGTGACAATTTCCCCTGAAAAGAAACTTTACCTTTTGTGCTTGTTACTTTAGCATAGTCTTTATCATTATTACCAGAGGTAAGTATATAAAACCAACATTAATCATTAAAGAAACATTGTGATTTATTTTTTATTTCTAAAAATAAAACATTTTATAAACATAATAAAATTTTTGAAGTGAAAACTTCTTCGGCGGCGTTGTGCACTTTTTGGGATGGGTAAGAAATGTTAAACTCGTGGACACGTAACCTGATCGAAAATTCGTAAGACATAGAGAGAGTAGACAGCCGTGTCGCGGCGAAGGAGATGAAGTAATATCCCCATCTGTATGCCTGCTGCTCCTGCTCTGTGTCCTGCTGGCGCAAAAACGCACAACGTTAAAATGTTCAAGTTTTCACTTATGCCGGCACTCCCGGAGCGGAGTGCACCCATTTTTGAAGTGAAAACTTCTTTAGCGGCGTCTCTTTATACTATGATTCCTCGTGTAATCTGCCTCGATATTACCTTACAAGGTAACCTAGATGACATGAATAATCAAAAAATTCGGTGATCGCATTAGACCTCATAAATTATGTAGATTACCCCACATCTAGTATTCGCAAGAACCCTGAAAATGGGTTGCTAACACATGAATAGCTAACGAGAATGGCTAGAATCTATTCCCGTACCTAACATTTTTCAGAAAATAATTAATTATTATAAAATATCACAATCAGGTTAGTCTAGTTTAGTTTAGAACCAGGTGACGATCTGTGAATCGTCTTTTTAGGAACATTTTGTTGACGACCGCCATTGTTACTACCCTTTTATTTAAAAGTACACATTTTATTTTTACTAAAGCACCAAAACCATAATTTTCATTAAGTATAATAATATTTTTTTTATAATTGTAGGAACTGAATATTATTTCCAATTCAACAACCTCGATATAAATTAAGAGCACTATAAACATTTGCACATTAACATGATAAATTTGCAATTAATATGTATTTCGTCGAGGCAAATGTATTTGCCGATTTCCACGAAACAAAATTATGTAAATATTATTGATTTATCACATCAATTTGCATCGCAAGCAGAATCGCGATTACAGTCGAATATAAAACTTACAACCTGAAATTGATTCACGTTAATGTCTCAAATATATCCTGAAAGGTACTATAAATGTTAATTATTCTGGTTACGTGACTATCAAACTATGCAATATTAAGTTTCATTCTACACTTTCTTACGTGTTTCAGTTGGTCCTATTGTCATTACTGAACGAGCTTGCTAAACAAACAATGACGTCCCCAGACAGATGAATGGTGTTTGATGGCTTTAAAAAATCTTGATCTTCTTCGTACTTCGTGAAGACATCCCAACTGTTATCAATAAATGCCAGTCGTTAAGATAAATTTTGAAAGTGGCATGTAAACAAAACACAAGTCCAACACGGAACACGATTTCTGGCATCAGCATACAAAAAAAGAAATAGCAGAGACAAAATATTTATATAAGCAAATAATTTGAGTAGCAAACTTATCACCAACTTGACTCCAATAACCCTAATCTAAGCCTTATAAAAATGTCATTATGAGGTACTTCTTATGACGAATTTAGGAGTTATATTAGGGAAATAACTCGCGATAACTCCTGATTTAATCAAGTGGCCAAGTTAATATTGGAAAATTCTGATTATGGCTGATAGAAATATATGATACAATTTTATTGTGAATTTAATTTTGTTTCTTGCTTCGACTTTCTTATAACTTAATATTAGCACAAATTGTTTAAAATAGTAGATAATTACATCATATAATGAAAAATAAGTGATAAGATAAAAAAAGGACGTATATTATATGGAAAAGAAGAGCGAAAATAATGTCTCAAATAAGGCATCACAGAACGGAAGTAAAGTGACATACATCGCCAACTCTAGCCCTCTAGAAGCCCTCCTTTAATATTTCTATAAAATAAAAAAATGAAGTACTTAATAGGCCCTCCTCATCCCCACTTCACTATGTTAGACAAAATCAAGCGTTTTATAGTGTCAGCGAAAATTGAATAGAACAAATCGACGGTATCGTGAAAAGCGGAAATATGCAAAAATATTCCTAAGAGAGCGGAAATGAAGTCGGAGCATGTAACCTCCCAACTTTTGTGAAATAAAAATATGATGCGAACGAAATTGAACTTCTACGAGACATTGAAACCAGTATGCTATTTTCATATCTACTAACACGCCTCTCTTCTCTCTCGGAATAAATCGTATCGTATGTAAATTGAGGAGCTTGATGATGTATCCCACTCTAAAACGAACATCCGCATTGCGACAGCGTGGCAGAGTCTAACTCTCACTCTAATCCCATTCGATTGAAGGAAGATCCGTATCCCTAACATTTTTAGTTTTTTTAGGGCACAGCGGATAATCCCTTTAAATAGGAGCAGCCCGTCTGCGGAAGCACCTCCACCTTACAGAAGATCGTAGCCAAATAGCATTGGTCTCGGCCATGTTGTGTTCCTACGGTGAGTAAGGTCTCCAGAGCTCCACTTGGGATGGTTGGGAAGGTTGGCAACGCGTGAGTGATACCCCCGGTATTGCAAGCGTCTGTAGGCTACGGTGATGCTTACCATCAGGCGGGCCGTATGTTTGTTTGCCAAGTTTGTTGCATAAAAAAAATGTTTATACTTATATTAGATTTTGACTTCTAAAGCAGAGAACCGCGTCGTTCCCGCGTTGCTTGCACCCAACTCCCAACCTGTCTGAAATTGTGAAGGAAGATTAATATTAAAAATTACTGCTTAACAATTCTTGGTACAATAAAGATGGAGGTTAACAACGAAAGGAAATTACGTTACATGAAAATAGCTTTACAAACCAATGATTGTTAAATACGATTACAGTTTCTTCCCTCGAAATGGAAAATAACAATATCTTATTCTGTTTATTTTATCGTAAATTTATCGCTTCGTTGCCTTACAAAGCTTCCGAAAGTTTCTAAAAGGAAAAAAGTGCTTCAAAATTTATAATTAGGTATACTACACGTTAAGTTTTACACTTTTAGGATTATGTATTAGAATATAAGAACATATATTATGTTTTAGGTTCCGATCAATGATCGTCATCAAGCGGTTTGAAAACATTGGAACAGCGTGGCAGAGTATCCCTGCAGTTGGATAATTATGAGTTTGCAAGTTCGCCTTTTGTATACAAATTTTGATTTGTGTGCAATAAGGATAAAAATAAATAAGTACTCCTTATGTTCTATAGATTAGATTGCTTTTTACATGTACCGTTCTAAGCCTAAAAATAATAACTCGTGGTCCATAAAATGCAAGCGTTTTATGCGCCTTTTATGGTCAGGCAGCAGCGGTATAAAATCATAAGTTTAAACTCCACTACGATTTTGTAATGAAATATTGAACGTTGACAAACATACCAAAGTTACAGCATATTTCGCGGTAGCGGTCAACATTGAATATTACATGATTTTCCATCAAGCAACACAGTATACAGGACACGTTTGCATCCTGTATTTCGCTTTGGGAGCGTTGCAACTCCGTTCGTAAGAGGCAAACCTGTTTTAGATTCATATATCTACCCAGCTATGTAACTAAAATCACAATATAAGTACGGTAAGACATCTTCACTCAAGCAATTGATTCCTAGTATACCACAGCGCTTCGTAATGTATGCTTAATAAAATGACATACTTACCTATACAGGGTTATTTTTGGACCCCCGCCAAATTTTTTTAGGTGATTCTATAGCAGCAGTACAATGAATTTATGAAATAAAAATAGATTATTTTATTGACAAAGATGCTATCAATACGTTTCCCGATTAAAGGAATATTGGAACAAAATGTTTTAGAAGCATCTCTTAAAAACAAACTGGACAATCTTCATATAGAACTTTTATTATGTACTTACTATCCGTATCAGTTATATTTGTACAAGCCAAGTGTAACTTGCTGAGAATTACGCTAATAGTGAGTGACAGTGTTACATTTTACAATTGCAAAATAGGCTATTTGACACTATTAAAAATATGCTACGAAATGTGGTCTTCCTATTAGGTAATAACATAAAAAAACATATTTATCTCTGTTATATCCAAAAATATTTATAGATTTTTCAAAATAAACAAAATAAATCCAAATTATTTTTTAAATTTCTTCAGCCACAAGAACGCTCTGTGATTGTCACACGCAAGTCAACATTGTTCATTGTTACGACATTTTGTGTGATTTTATCATTTTATCTATTACTATTAGAATCAAATATTACTGGCATACTTACATCAAAGTGATCTTCACACATAAAAACATTTGTATGAGATAAAATGTTGTTTGGGTCTCTTCGAGCTAACACTAACTACGCTAACAAACAGTTTTTGTGGAGTTTTTATAGAAGTATTTGTACATTGTGGCACATTTACACCATTTATAAACCATTTTTTCCAGTAAAATAACAGAAAAAATATTCTAAACACGCTGAATGTACACTTTGGTACAAGTTTACTTGCCTGTGACGTCACGGCGTCCGCCATTACAGAAAAAACGTTTTTAGCGCGAATATTGTAATTGAAATTTTAAACCGATATTTTACGGAAAATACTGCAAATTTCGCAGAAATATACATGTAGTGTATTAATCAAATACCAACGAATAATTTAAAACAGTTTTTCAAAATCAGTCAAATAGCCTATTAAGCTCTTGTATAAAGATGTCTTACTGTATCTACATATTAATATTGTGCCAAAACAAAATATTGTTTGTTTGTAACTTTTCGTTGGACTATTCTGTAGTAGATGTGGTACACAAACTCAAGTTGTTCAAACAACTTTGTGTCATAATTGTGTTGTTTTTACTCAGTTTAAATTAGATAAACTTAGTTTTTTTAATGGACCGTCCGACTGCGGACTTCTACGACTACATCAGGCAATTATTGTGGAAGCGAAAGGCTCTCAACGCTGTATTTTTTATTTATTATTGCACAATGTTGCATAATTTTACAGATTTTATTTATTTATCTGTGTCAGCCTAGCTGCGCGCGGCGCCTCAAAGCGTCTCGCACCTCGGCCTAGAGTGACACTGCGGGATGAAGCTCGAACGAAAAGTGTAGTTACATTCTGGATAAATTGTCTGACGTAGGTATATGATAATTGCAGCTTATCAGTAACTTGAAAAAACTGATAGTAATGGTGTTGCACAAAGCCGTTTTAAAGTTAATGAAACACTAAATAAATGCTGTTACCGTCAAAGTAAAAAAAAATGTTCATTCAAAGAAATGGATTTCTAAAAGAGGCTCTAAATGTCATATGAATCATAAAATAAATAAATTATGTTCTAAGAAATGTAAGTAAGACAGCGGTAACTCGTACCTATATTGTAATTTAATAGCAAAGTGAAGCTTTGTAACTAGGTTGCAGCCACACATGATTTTCGGAATGCAAGTTTGTATATTCCGAGTCGGGTTGCGTCCTATGTTTCGCCCTGGGAGTTTCTCTATGCTCCAAAACTGCTTTACATTCATGGGCTCCGGTGCTTTCGTGAGCTAAAATATAACTAGAATTCTATTTAGATGTAAAAGAAGTACAGTGTAACTCGATATTTACATATTGACTAAATAATGTAATTAAAAGTTACCATGCTCACTATGGCCTACGTAAGTTAACAAAAAAATATACGGGAATCGCAGCTCGAGTCGTGGTTTATACCGAGTTGGCTTCTCTAACGTAGAGAGACATCCTTACTAATATTATAAATGAGAAAGTGAGTTTGTTTGTTTGTTATTCCTTCACGGCTTGACTAAGCAGTCGATCATTATGAAAATTTGCATACATATTGTTAGGGGTACAGAGCCCAACATAAGCTACTTTTTATCCCGTGAAAGTATGTCGTTCCTATGGGAAAATAATTTTTCTACTATAGAGGGCGCTGTATCGGCCAACAGATGGCGCCACAAGTCGCGCTATGGGTTGTTTTGTTATTAAACGAGACCTATGTCATAAAATTAACGCGAGCGAAGCCGCGGGGAAAAGCTAGTCATTTATATGGAAGGAACGATAGAGAACGTGGATGATAACCAGATACGAGTCTGTTCAGATTTTATCACACTCATCATGATGCTCATGGTGGTTTGCGTTTGACAGCGTTAAGTCAGTAAGGAATATTAATAAAAGTACTTGAAAAACTTGTGTGCCAGTATCACCCAGTATTTTCCATTGCATTTGCCAACAAAAATATTTCGAACATCTCACACATAGTCTATTATTTTGTTTACAGGCAACTGAGCTATTATCTCCTTTCATAAACACCTTCACGTACGCAGTTGTAAACAGGTATAAATGACGCCTTGTGTGTAAGAATAAACAGGGTATTTATAACATAACCTACTTTAGAAGACAATAGGCACTCAGAATGGGTACGCATCTTTCATCAAGTGTCATGGTAGGACACGGTCTAACGTGATACCGGTACAATGCATACGCGCACATTGTCTAAATCGCGAAACAAAACACTGCTCCCCACAACACTTCATGAACGAGAGCTATTGCGAAATCATTGTTCTTTTTCCATGAGCATTCACACAGGATTCTAGTCTATGCATACTTGTATTATTAGTATCTTAACAATAGATCGAGTGAAATATTTTTTCATTAATAGTATAGTAATTTAGGGGTGGCCACGATTCATAGAGAATCTTTCTATAAGAATTGGTCTGGTTATTTTTATTTAAGTATTTTAAGTTTTGTTTTATTATTCTTATTGTTTCCTTTTTTTTATTTATTGTTAGTGTTGTATATAGTTTTTTATAATAAAGAGTTGATTTGATATATTATTTCCAATAATATAACAAAAATATCAAAATTTTTGAATGAAGGTAATATTTACAAAATATTTGAATGAATTGAGAGCCCAGTAACCTTCGGTACAAGAGGGCGTGGGTGGGGTCGATCCATGCATGGAGCAAAATTAAATTTATGATGAATTTATGTGACGTTATTTGTGTTTATCTCGAGTGTGATTGTTTTATGTATTACTAGCGGACCGCCCCGGCTTCGCGCGGGTTTCACTAAGGATCCCTAATTTAAAAAAAAAAAAATATATATATACTATGTTACCCGGGGGTAATTACCTTCCCAACAGTGAAAGAATTTAAGTAGTTTTTGAGTTTATTCATTACAAACATACACACACACACACACAGACACACACACGAACGTACACAAATACAAATCTTTCCTCTTTATAATAAATAAAATAAATACATAGGGACAATTTATACAAATTGAGCTAGCCCCAAAGTAAGATCGAAACTTGTATTATGGGATACTAACTCAACGATATTATATTTTATAACAAATACATATTTAGATAAACATCCAAGACCCGAGGCCAATCAGAAAAAGTTCGTTTTTCATCATGACCCGACCGGGGATCGAACCCGGGACCTCCTGGGTGGCGGTCTGGCGTGGTAACATTACGCCACGGAGGTCGTCAAGTTAGTATAGATAAGTATAAGTCTACATAATATATCCCTTGTCTGGTACCCATAACAGAAGTAGATTAACCCTATGCAACTTTGAGACCAGGTCGAGTTTGTGTAAACTGTATTCATTTTTTTAGAAGTATTATCCTAAATCTACTTTCAAAATAATAATGTATTGTATATAGTATGTGTAGAACACTGTTATATTAAGTAATGTTATCCGCTTGGAAAGTTATCTAAGGTAATTTACGTTCGAGTACTACCTCATTTCGAAACTATATCCGAAGAACTGTATCAACTCCTCGCCGTAAACCATTAATTTAAGAGTAAGCAAGCTTCAACAAGCGCCAGACAGTAGTTAAACTTAAGGTTCAACAAACTACCAAGTTCTTGGGAAGATAACTGAAGACTATTCTCACATCATCACGTCTTAAATAAACATAGGTAAAAAGAGCAACAATAAAATGTTTTTCTCTGTCGTTCGTAAGTCGATGTTTTTTTTATATACCACTAAGGTGGCAAACGAGCATAAACGCGACTGATGGTAAGCAGTCACCATAGCTTATGGACTATGGAGGTAGAACTCGCGCGTTGCCGACCCTGTAAAAAGTGGAGCTCTAGACCTTACTCACTGTAGGAACACAACATGGTCGAAACCAATGCTATTTGGCAACGATCTTCTGTAAGGTGGAGGTGCTTCCCCAGGCGGGCTGCTTCCATTTGAGCTGATTATCCGCTGTGCCCTACCTCTTTTCATGTAGTAATCTTGTCTACTTTCATTTACTTATTCTCATTTAACTTAGCATATATTTCAAATAGCTCGGTACCTAATTTCTCTTTGTGTTTTACTCCCTCAGGGCTTACAGGCGTGATGCTATGTAATATAGATATAAGTTGGCAGTACCTGCCAACATTTGCATGGCAATTAGAATGGGAGCAGGGTCGCATTACCATTTCAATTGTGTGAAATGAGAGCGCTGCGTTCACTGAACACCAACACCTCTCGGCAGCGCTAACTGAAATCTTGGTTAGTTGATTTTTAACCCTTTTTTACCTATTTCCGACACTGAAAGGAAACTTTGTAAGGCGGTGTAAATTAGCTACGTTGTCAGAACCCAAGTTTTTTCAACTGAATTTACTTTACAACTTGCCTCATATCTTTGACGTTGTAATTAAGTAAAGCCAACAATATTAGTTTTCAAGTTTTAATAAAGGTCGAAGTTGCTCAGTTATTTTAGCTCAGGAATTAAATTTCCCGTATATTGAATTTAGCAATAGTTTCACGTTCGAAGTCTGCATACGGAGCGTAAGCTGGAAGCTCGATATCCATAGCTCTATTAAGTTACTAAGGCACTAGAATATACGAATAACTATATATTCCAATATTGTGGACCGCAGAGGGCAAACACATAAATTAAACGCAAGTCGCAGGTGACTTACCTTTTTCGTCGGTGACTATTACGTTGCAGACACACTTTTAACCCTTTTTAGATAGTCTTATTCATCACATAGGTATCATCATCATCATCATTATTACCCAACCAGTGGGGGTGGTTTCCGCAGTTAGTCCTGTCTTGGACCATTGTACGTGAGCCATGGGGCTGTCATTCCATCCAGCCCACCTCCCTCCAGAAGCGAATTAGTCCTCCCAAACTGCTCAGAGTATCCGCAAGAGACATAGGTGACCCAAGTGTTTCTTTCCGGATTTGGGTGACGCCTGTGCACTCAAGGAGCACGTGCGCCACCGTTTCTTCAGTCTCCATGCATGCTCTGCACAGAGGGCTGTCCGTGATACCTATTGTGTGAAAGTGTTTGTTATCACATAGGTATAGTGCTTAGTAGTAGTAGTAGTCAATAAAAAAAAGTAGTGAGAGAATTTTACTTTCTGTGTCGCATTCGATATTACAAAATAATAAGCAAAAATAAAATATTTTACTAGCTTATTAAGTAACCATTACATGGTCCATCCCAATCGAGATCCGTATCATGTTGAATGCAGATTGACTATAATATCGTGTTGATCTATAAAGCCCATACGTTACACGAATCGAAATGACTGATTACAATTCATCTAGATTGATCTAGATTGACCAAGTAAATATTTTTGATATTTGTAGCTTGTTTCATATTGCCGAGTAGCGTTCAAAATTCACTAGGTACTTAACATAAAAAGCTGTTATTATTCGTACAAATGTTGAGCCCGGCTCCACGAAGTTTGTCAGAAGGTCGTCGGTTGGGAAATAACGGAGCTTGAAAGCTTTCGAGAAACGCCTAGGTACAGTCTGCTGAAAAAGAGCTTACCTAACTAGCAATAAGTGTTCTGTAGCACGTTTAATAACGTCGTTTGTGTTATAAAAGTCATTAAAGACTTTTGAACTGAATAGATGGTGTAAAATTACAACATAAAATAATTATTTTGCATTTTGTTTTTAGTAACATTCAGTGTTGTTATTTTTACATTTGATTTAAGCAAAAACGCTTGAGATAACCATAAAGCAATTGTGGTTCTTTAGGAAGGTTGTTTTGCACCCGAGTGTACCGCCTTTATTATTAAGCGACTGAAAATTGTGCTGTAAAAAATATTTTTAAGCGATGACTCGGTTGTCCGGAAAGTATTGTTCTGTTGGCAATGAATAGGCGCGAATTTTATTTTTAGCATAAATTTTTTTTTAGCATTAGTATCGAATTTTATATAAGGAATTTTTTAAAGGTCACATTTATTTTGACGTGTCTGATAATCATTGATTGAAAAATAGAGCGGGCGCTGCATGGACTTGAGTATATATGAGGGCTGGATACTGTTGATGGCTTTGAACGCAGGAAAGCCTGCAGATTACGAATCTGCATGTTGCCGGAAGATTCACTGGTCCAATTTATTTTTAATCGTATCCGACTGGAACGCGTCGAAACGGCCTGAAAAAGGTTCGTAAATCTAATTTTTTTATTTTTATTATTGTAAATAACAAAACATTTTCGTCAAATAATTGCTTCATTTTATGATATTGTTAAGAACCGAAAAAACCGGGTAACACATATTTATGAACCGGGTCTTTTCAGAACCGGGTAGAACCGGGTGCCCTACCCACCGGGCTATCTTCTAAATAAGTAAGTAATGAATAACATTTAAAATCGTATCACAACTAAATGAACGTTCGCTTGAACGTATGAATTTCAACTTTTAATGTCCAACTTATGAAATACCTTTTCAGTATTTCAAACACGAAGATAAACAGTTTTCACGTGTGATATAAACTGACCCAAATAACCAGCAATCCAACCACGAATGGACATTGTTTTCCACCAAAGATTTTCGCCCGAATCGAAATGTAACCATTTTGCTCACCCAGAGCCCAGAGCCCAGAGTGCATGAAGTAATCACATTACCTGCCCGATTCGCATATCAAACCCGCTTTATAAACGATGTTTTTGGAATTAAGTTAGAAATTTAGTTTCCTGTAAGGTCTTTTTGATTTTTTATTCTTTGACAGTGCAGTCATGCATTAAATAGGTAACAATTTGGTTAAAAACATATAATCAATTAATCATATTCTCATATCACATCCCGTACCTCCCCGAGTAGACATTTAGCGCTACACAGACGTAAAATTAAACGTTTATAAATGTAATGACAATAAACTGGCGTCTATTCTTGAGTGTGAGTTGTATTATAGCGCAAAATATAACAAATTTACCTACTTATTTGTTGTTATTTACTACACGACTCTTCTAACAATTTATATGCAAATGTTATTGACACATAAATGTGTGCCTAATAAATTTTTGCATTTCCATCAAGTAGTTCTTTCGAAGGCCTTTGCCATGAAACACGTGTGCTGTGTCCACCCTACCTCATATCCCATTATAATTTATTCATAAGATTTCCAAAATACTATTTTGGTTGGTCATCATGATGCTCAAAGACCCTCCAGCGTTCTTTCTATTATAATATTCATGTTTGAGGGATGATATGCCATTATCCGTAAATTATTGTGGGGTTGTAGGTAACTATTTATAGGTACCATACAATTTCTTATGGAAAATATTATTTTTATAACGCATCAATTTAACAAAAAAATATGTTATTCCATTTTTTATAATTATTTGTTAAAATAGAAGAAAACAATCGCAATTTTTATACTACACCATTAGTATCTATGTACCTTCTTCTTTTATATATTTTTTCTCTCCAGATAGGAAAATAGTTCGTCCACTAAAATTCACCTATGTACTATTGACAGGCCCGGTGGTCGGGTGGCTTTATCCAAAGGGCCACGGGTTCGAATCCTGCGCAAGGCAAACATTTGTGTGCATGAACATGTCTGTTTGCCATGATGTTTACTATGTATAATTAAGTATTTATTTACAAAAAAAAGTATTTAAGTATATTTATCAGCAATCTATTACCCATAGTAAGCCAAGCTTCGTGGCTTAGTTTGGGACTAGATGGCATTGTGCGATTCTCCCAAGAATATTTATTTATTTATTGAGATGTGAAGATTTTGCCGTGATAAATATTGTTTTATTATCTCTTACTAATTCTTAATTTAGCGTATTACGTATTAGGGCCTAATTTCCACCCAAATGTATTTGAACCATTCAACCTCAAAATCACACTATAGAGTAATATATTACACCAAAAATTTTTTTTTTTAATATTCAGCAAATTTTCTTTTGTAGAAATACAGAAGGGATATTGCTCCAGGAAATTGCTCAACTAATAATGTAAGCTGAAATAAAACACTCGTTTTATTTACGCTGTAACAATTTACTGCTTTAGTAATCCGTAAATCAATACATTGTACAAACAAAGTAGTTTATGTCTATCTATTTAATAAAAACCATGCAATAAATTGAACTCCTTATTTGTTTGGTTGCAAACCCTTTTCTCCTATGGGTATAAAAAAACTTTCTCAATTATATGCCATTTTATTGGAGTAGTGGTAGTACTACAATTAGGTCTCCCCTCACGCATTGGTAGCGCCAACGATGTTACTGATGTTCATACGTGACGGTAACCACTTTTATTCAGATGGCCCTCTATCATTCTCTGTCGTATGACATAAAAAGGGAAAGGCTCATCAAAATTGGTAGTGTTTTCGAGATAAGTCGAAATATACAAAATTTTAAAAATCACGACGAAAGTAACGAACGTGTAATATCATGTAGTTTAATAAAACACACTTTATTTATTTATACAGACGAGAATCTACTGTAGCATTACAAAATTTCTAGTTTCCACCCATTTAATATTACAGCGATGAGCGTTATAAGATTACCCCGTCCGTTGAGTCTTCGTTCTTATTTTCATTCGGGGTGTCTAGCTCAAACACACGTGTAAGTCATAAAGCCTCTTGCAAGTTAGTTCGTTGAAATAGCTCCCTAAAGCAACCTATTGCTTGGTAGAGGGTAGATTGTGCGGGGTTTAGTGCACGCGACGTTTAGTAAGTACTACACGGTTCTTCGCTCCGGCGCCCATTTTACTTCCTATTCCTAAGTTATTGGGTTTCTGTACGTCGGTGCCGTAGATAAACTAACTTTGAGTGAATTCAACGTATGTATTTTTCAGTCACGAACTTGTGTTATATTCACGCTTATAACCTAAGTAGCTATAGGACAGACAGATTCCAATGAACAGGAAGGTATGAAATTTAAAAAGTTCATCAAACAGAACGCAGAAATACGTTTCTCTTAAGAGCTGGTTCAGACACGGCGGATCGCGCGCTGATGCATTATGTTATTATTTATATTAGCGCCTATTCATTCGTTCAATTCCGTTCATACCTGTCCGCGCAGAATCCGCGCGGACTCCGCGCGGAATCCGCCGTGTCAGAACCAGCTCTAATACAGTAAAGAATGCAGAAAAACGCTGGGCATGCGTCGCATTATCGCGGCGTCGTCTGCGCTGCATATACGCTCATCAAACGCCTACGCTACGCCTACGCTACGCCTACGCTACGCCTACGCTACGCCTACGCTACGCCTACGTTACGCCTACGCCACGTGTGAAGAAAGAGGCTCTAATAATAATTTTGCACGTTTATGTTTCGCCGGAATACTCAACAACCGATTATTAAATATTAAACAAAATAAAAATGTATTTAATACCATAAATGACATAAATAGTTAATTTATGATGTAGTATCGCTAAATTTATAATTTCCATATCATCGATGGCCATTCACATTGGTCCAAAATGACATGCAACCACAAACTCGATCGGTAGGAAACCGCGAATATTGCTAGCGGTAATGGCTCTATCACATACATACCTATATATAATATACATTTATATCAATAGAGAACTTAGAGCCATACTATTAATTGAACTTTAATTATAAGTGTGAAAGTTAAAAAGGTAAAAAAATAGATTTCTTGTCAAATAGATAGTTTGTAGTAAGTTAAAAAAAAAAAAAAGTAAAAAGTGTTTATTTTCTCCAAAATAAAGTACAGTCATTTAAAGTGTGACTTGAAATTATACGAAAAATACGTGCTGTCTTGCAAAACACATGTTCCTGTGAAAGTAAGTAGGCTATATAAAAATCATTTATTTGTATTAAACTTTAGCACACAAATGGCTAAATACAAAGTAAAGTAACAATTTTACTGATTCTGACAGATTGAAGAAATATGTAGCTGAAGATGCTGAAAGACTTCGACCTCGTTTCTAATTTCACAACCATTTTAGAATTAGCGGATTTTTTTTAAAATATGCATGCAGTAATGGACTGTTTTTTATATTGGAAATGTGGCAGCACAAAAATCATGGAAAAACAAAGTAAAAAGAATGTAAATTCGAATATAAAAAGACAATTATGTTATGAAAGGTATAATAATACGCCAACGCATATAAACTCGATTGTTTTTTTATTGGTTATACCCACAGATTTATTTAGGTACGCTAGTATATACTAAATCTAAGGTTATACCGACGTTTTGACAGAGTTGAGTGGCGTGGTCACGGAAAAACTACATGTATTAATTATATTAACCGTTACATAGCTGAAAATCAGTTTGAAATATCACAAATATTGACTTTTTGCATCGCTGCGCCACAATTGTTTATTTTGTGTAGGTAGTGTTGGTACATTTGTTTGCACTAGCACAGAATAATAAATAGTACTACGTACACTAGTAGTAGAACCACAATATCTGTGAGTAGTACTTTATATTGTAATATGTAATAACGCACTTTGTGGTCTGTGTGGTCAACATTACAAAATACATTGAATTTATATTTTTTAATAGTTCGATACAGATTTTCGATTTCGATAAATATAATTACAATTTTTCTATTCCATTTAACTAAAGTTTTCGTACAATTGATGTCCTCGTATTGTGGGGTGAATACACTATGTCATTTTTTTTGGTAAAAGTACGTGAAGTCTCAATCATAATATAAAAAACGTAATATAGTGTTTTAGTTAGCTTTTATTTTAAATTTTTCTTCTTTTGTGTGCTGTTGGAAGCTGGATGGCATCAACCGCTAAGCTAACCCTAGCTGGTGTTTCCAGGCCACCTGATTATCACTGACCTAACATAACAACCATCATCATTCAATAACAACAGTCGGGACTCGGGACCATGCTATGTGCCTTCCGAAGCACGTAGTAGCTTGAGTCTACAAAATCAATTTTATCACTGACTGGAGTCATCGTTGCTTGACTCGTATTCACCAACACCTCATATTTAAGTAACTATACCCATTTAATGTAATTTTAAGTCAACAAAGGTTACATAGTAGCACCTGTGATAACGGAATGAACCCACAATTATTGTTGCCAACATTGCACCCGTGCAGCGACTAAGTCGGGTCGACCGTAATCACCGTATATTTTGTCTAGAATTCTAGATAAATACGTTTAAATGGGACAACTAACATTTTATTGTACCCAAAGTAATTGTGGATATCTGAAATAGTAATTTAGTTGAAAGCAGTATTGTAGGGTATTTTTATTTCTTAATACCCTGAATTAGCGAGAAAATAATATGCTTATTTTTACAATTTAGAAGAATTGTGTGTTGATTGTTATTTTCTTCTTAATTGATTTCTAATTTATGTCTATATTTTTTGCTTTAGGCAGTGGAATCAGCTCTAATCTATAATAAAAAACCGGGCAAGTACGTGTCGGGTCACGCACAATGTAGGGTTACGTATTTGCTGTGCTTTGCTTGCTTTCAGTTGAGTCCAATATCAAATTCCATCACATTTGTAAGTTTTCATCAAATAAATTTTATTTTATAGCTTCGTCGGCTATTACTCGGCAACTAGTTGAGCCTACTTAACCGTTATAGTTTTCATTGAAGGTTCAGCATATGGACTACTACCATGATTTTTTCCAAATTTCTAAACATAATACTTTCGGAGATAGAGGGGGGGGGGGGACCACCGTGCAAAACGAAAAATGACACGATAAATGTAAATAATTCCGAAACAGATCATTTTGTATCGAAAAATGGTCTTCTCACACCCTCAATGTTTTGAAGAGACCTATCTAACGATACCCCATAAGATGGAGTAAGTGCGAAAAAAAATATCATTTTTACTTTACATGTAGGGGAGGCTCCCAAAAAAAAGTTTTTTTAAAAATTTTCTTTCAGCATTTGTTAACATTGTTAATATGTGTATTCATACCAAATTACAGCTTTCTAGCATTAAGCGCCTAGGCGCTAGACCGCGGACAGACAAACAGACAGACAGACGGACATGGCGAAACTATAAGGGTTCCTTGTAGTTTACTACGGAACGATAAAAATGAATCGCTAAATGTGTTGCTAAGCGCAAATCTCGAGATTGGCTGAACCGATTTCGCTAATTCTTTTTTTAGAATATTCCTTGAAGTACGAGGATGGTTCTTACGGAGAGAAAATTTCCTCCTCCGAAAACTCTCCCACGGGAAAGCAGGATACACGCAAACGAAGTTGCGCAGGTTTCGCTAGTAACAAATAATTTTCATTCAATTACTTATTTTCATTAAATCTCCATATAACCAAATAGTTGATATAGTTTAAAGTTTCTGGAGTACTACTTATTAGGTTTTCCATTTGATTAATTTTCTAAATTGAAAATTTCTGAATTAATTTTTTTCTGCTATTTTATTCAGGAGTAAGTAATACGTTATAGACGAATGCTGGTAGGGGGCACCTTTATGTAACGTAAATGAAAATACCCAAAATTTCTCATTAATCCACATCTCTATCAAACAACCATTGTTTTATATTTATTGCAACACACTAATCTATTTGAATCCTACAATATTGTACAAACAGAATGTCCCACATATGTCCTCAGGTGCAACGACTTTCTGCAATAAATATACAATATTAATACCCGTCCATTACACGATAATATTTCAGGGGATAGCGGTCGCCGCTAATACTTTTACAGGGTTTTTTGTTATTGTTGGAACAAAATTCGTATTATGCTATAAAATACGTATTGTACACTGTCGTTCACTATTGTTATAAAAAGCTGTATGACGTTTATAAGTAAAATTAACGAGTTTTTAAAGCTATAAATTAAGTATTATGTCATATGTGCGCAATTAAACAACATAGCCCGTTATGGCTTTGCAGAGAATTCTACGAGTTGTATAGTGTTGTTTAATTCTTTGAAAAATCTACATTTAAATTTATTTTATTAGTTTTAAAAAAATAACTAAGCCTTATTCATGTGAGATGAAATAAAATATTAAGAAATTAAAATAAATAACACAGTTCTACTGAAGTAAAGACGCGTGTCACGCACGAGTTGTCAATGATTAAATTTTAAAAATCTTTACCAGCAAGCAATAAAAATAAATCCTTATCATTACAGCAATCTATTTCACGAACCAATGAAGTTAAAGAAAATTCACAGCTGTATTTTATCTTAATGAAAGAACACGAGCCAAAGGCGGACGTGGCGAAACCCTGGGGGCATAACTCAAAGTAATTACGTCCGAACTACTCAATTTTGGTTCGTAGCTAAGTTACCTCACCCTTGCAACACTATTACACAGGTTTTATTCTTATTTCAGGAAACTGGGAACTAATCCTCGGTTTAATAGCCCGTGAAGCCCAAGTTTAAGAAGCAGGTTCATTTGGAACCCACCCGCGCCTAACAAGTACGAACATCGCATAAAAGTTTCTTATGAACTAGTACAACCCGAACTTCGATCGCGTCCCGAAATTGTTTGATCTTCCCTTTTTACATAATTTTATGTAACCAGAGATAGTTATAGTATGTACGGCTCTTTAGTAAATCAGAAAAGTAATGAACATTGTCTGAATTAAATGTATGTTATTGAATATGTTTGTTGTTCAATTGTTGCAAATGTTATTCAAAATAGGAATGATTGTTTTGAAATTACTTTGTCCATGAAAAATTAAACTTTTATGAGATGTCTAAAGACTCCCATGATGATGATGATGGTAATCTAATAAATGATGAACGTATATTTGAAACGAATTATTATGTGATTTAACAAAATTTATTGATATAAGAAAACACTACAATTATTATAAAATGTGTTAGTTGTTAACCCTACGTTTATAACTTAAATTATAAGTTATAAACAATTCCAATTCTGTAACATCAAAGATATAATTTTAGTATTTTCTGAGTTTGTCAGTCTGAAGTTCTGAACCTATATTTCGTTTGGAGAAAACTTTACTGTAATCTCTTAGTAATTTTCCGAATTTGTTATTTATAAATTGGTGTCATCTTATTACTTGTGAAAGTTTTACAAAGTCATCACGGGAATCAAGTATCTGAAAATAGCCAATAATGAATTTTACTTTTGACGGCTATTAAAAAAATTTTACTTACGTCAATTTATAAAAATAATGATATGTAATGAACTTTTGAGCGACTATGTATGACTAGCGAAACCCGCGCAACTTCGTTTGCGTATATCTCGCTTTCCCGTGGGAATTTTGAAAAATCCTTTCTTAGTGCTCCCCTATGTGATAAAAGGAACCCCTGTGCAAATTTCAAGTTTCTAACCCTTATAGTTTAGGCCCTGCGTTGATTGTCAATCAGTCAGTCAGTCAGTCAGCTTCTCCTTTTATATACCTATACATATATTTAGACTCGGAAAGTTCCATACTAACGTTGCATCCCCGTTTTACCCCCTAAGGGATGAATTAAAAAAATACTAATGTTTAATGCCTTTTAGTAAAGAACCTTCTTACTGAATTTCATTCGAATAACTTCAAAAACGGCAAAGTTTCATACTAACTTTGCACCCCTGTGGCGACACCTATCGCCATACAGAAGAACTACAGAGTGAAGAAAAAGTTCACAATGCGAACACATGACGTCATATACGACGACACTTAGAAATCCTGAATCACTCTATCAAAGTTTCTACGATATGGAGATATATATACAATCTCCGACACATACATTGTCGGAGCCGCGGTTCCCCAGGCATGACACCCAGCCTGGCCGGAAGATCTTCCCTTTGTGGCGGTCGAGCACATCGCCATCGCTCCCGCTACACCCCCGTTTAACCCCGTAAGGGATGATTTTTGAGAAAAATATTTAACTCGTGTTTCATGCCTTTCAATAAAGAACTTTCATGCAGAATTTCATTCGAATAACTTCAAAAACGGCAAAGTTTCATACTAACTGCACCCCCGTTTAACCCCCTAAGGGTTGATTTTTGAGAAAAATATTTTACTCGTGTTTCATGCCTTTCAATAAAGAACGTTAATGCTGAATTTCATTTAAATAACTTCAAAAACGGCAAAGTTTCATACTTACTTTGCACCCCCGTTTAACCCCGTAAAGGATGATTTTTGAGAACAATATTTAACTCGTGTTTCATGCCTTTCAATAAAGAACCTTCATGCTGAATTTCATTCGAATAACTTCAAAAACGGCAAAGTTTCATACTATCTTTGCACCCCCGTTTAACCCCCTAAGGGATGAATTTTGAAAAAAATATTTAACTCATGTTTCATGCTTTTCAGTAAAGAACCTTCATGCTGAATTTCATTCGAATAACTTCAAAAACGGCAAAGTTTCATACTATCTTTGCACCCCAGTTTAGCCCTCTAAGGGATGAATTTTGAGAAAAATATTTTACTCATGTTTCATGCTTATCAGTAAAGAACCTTCATGCTGAATTTCATTCGAATAACTTCAAAAACGGCAAAGTTTCATACTAACTTTGCACCCCCGTTTTACCCCCTTAGGGGATGAATTTCCAAAAATCCTTTCTTAGTGAGCACCTACGCCCCAAAAGGAACCCCCATGCAAAATTTGAGACTCCTGGCACTTGTAGTTTCCGAGATTTCGTGATGAATCAGTCAGTGATTTTCTCTTTTATAAATATAGATAATGTTTTCACTATATTAAATTGTCAAATAGTTATCAATTTAAAAAAGTGCTTCTTGCCGGTTGCACAAAGAGAATTTCAAAATAATAATATTTTTGAACAAAGTTCTGATTACAAATTCTAAAACCTTTTGAGTTAGTGTAGTATATAAGTGAAATGAATAATATTAGTGTATTAACTTAAAACACAAGAACAGAGTGTTTCGCCTTAACAGACACTAAGAAAAGTCAATGGACATTATTCTTAGACTAAAACATTTTAGAAGTTTACGATAAATTTAAATTACTTATTAGCCCATAAGCTAGATTGTAATATTTAAGTGTGCAAATCACGCTTCTATAAAAAAAAAAAAAAAAAAAATTACAAATTCTGTTTTCCACTTAACCATCAAAATACACTCAAAAAGCCCTAATTTCGCAGCTTTCATAAACCGAGCACTCGTCAAATCAAATTATCGGCAAACGTAGGCACCTACTTAGCTCATGCGCTTTGTAAAGCTCTGTCACTGATGAATACCATTATAAACCGATCTACGACGAGATAAGCTTCCAAACCAATTTCAACTTGTTTAATTGACTCACTATTATGCTTTTGAGTGATCAACATTTCTCTCTAGTCAAACAAAATATGATTTTATCATTAATTTACTTGAGGTATTTTGATATGCTTTCTTTAATAATATCTACAGGCCTATTTACAATTTTATTTTATTATTTCATTTAGCAATTACATTGTTTAAATACAGTTTTTGAAAAACTTACGTGTAAAAATTAACAAAATTTTCATGTGTAGTAAAAAGAACAGAAAAATCGTGAATGAATTTGCTGTTTGCTGTGGCTGCTTGGATATTTAACTTAATGTTGCTATATGAATATAATAAACAATTTTTTTTTTATACTACACAGGTGGCAAACAAGTATACGGTCGGCCTGATGGTAAGCCGTCACCGTAGCCTATAGACGTAAGCAATACCGAAGATATCACTCACGCGTTGCCAACCCTCCCAACCCCCCAAATGGAGCTCTGGAGACCTTACTCACCGTAGGAACACAACATGGCCGAGACCAATGCTATTTGGCTACGATCTTCTGTAAGGTGGAGGTCCTTCCCCAGACGGGCTGCTCCGATTTGAGCGGATTATCCGCTGTGCCCTACCTCTTCTACTTTGTAATATTTCCTGGACTCCATAAGGATCGTCAGTCGTCAGTGTATATAGGTTGTCATAAAAAAACCCTCCCTTTACCAGATATTGCATTTATATCTATGCCATGCCAACTAGTCTTTATACTCACAAAATCAAATTATCGACAATCGCTCTCGCTTTGTAAAGAGGTCTGTCAAAATTGTGGAATGAAATAGCGATGTAATACCGTTACATAGTGTGGGTGGCGGTGCTGTGGGTTCGATAAGCTCCGAACCAATTTCGAGTTGTTTACAGAGATGCCTTACCCAAACGAACCTTTAAGCTCCCTACCTACATGTATTAGTTGAACGCAGTTTGACCAATTCAATTATAATAATCAATAAAGAATTATGTTTTAAACTTAAAACATATTTACGGTCCGCTCATCTCTTTCATTGTCAGACTATACAAGCCAACTAATTACATTTCTTCAACAGATATTAAACTCTTTGTTCATGGCGTCAAGGTTTTAAAATTGATTATTAGTGTTAATTTGATGTGCTATCATGAATACTACTGAACAATTTTTATATTTTGCAGATGTTGAAATGTTAACCGTAGTTTTTTGATTTTTGTTCTTTTTGGCATTCACAGCGAGCATACTTTGAATACCGAAAAAAGAAAAACGTAATTCCACTTTCCTGCAAATTGTTATGTCAAAAATTCCCTGCTGGAATTCCGAAATACGAACTAGAGATATTGTTCGATAGGCCCCGGTAGATGTGTGGGCAGAAACAGTTACTTCATCCCAACGGCCGCGGATTCCAATCCCGCACAAGGCTAACATGTGTGTATGTTTGAGATGATGTGAACATGTATGTTTTGTCTTGGGAACTTATTTATTCATACCGAAAATCCACTTGGTATAATTTTAGGCAATTTACTTGAATGACAAGATAAAATAAAGAACAAAAGTTTAAAAAAAATGTATTTAAAAAAAAGCCTACAGTTGAGTTTCTTGCGGCAGTTCTTCTCAACAGGCCACTCACGCCTGACTCTGAAGTGCTAGTAAGATAAAATATATTGAAGTGCTTAAGTATTTCTTGTGAATCTTCTTGCCAAATAAATTATTTTTCACCTTACAAGCTCGGAAAGAATCTGTTTGTCATTCGAAATCTGAGCGCAAAAGTGCATTTTGTGCCCTAGCGTGGAAAGTATTTTTAAAATTCGAACCTTTCTATTCTTTAATTTTTTATACCGCAAGTCCTCTGAAAATGCATTAATACTTATTTCAAGCCAGTGTGCCAACCTTATTTTTAAAATAATCGAACTGGCCAGCACGACACCGCATGAATAAAAATAAACACTTATTTAATATATTATTTGCGTTTTTCTTGCACCTAGGATTTTCCTCGCTGTAGTGAGGTGAAAAATTTTGTGTTTCGCTCGGCAGCAAAATTATTCTGCGTCTCGTACCTTTGAAACCCTCGCTACGCTCAGGATTCAATTTAAGTACTCGCGCCAAAAAACAACTTTGCAGCCTTGCATAACAAATAACTATTTCACCTCACAAGCTCGGAAAGAATCTGTTTGTCATTCGAAATCTGAGCGCAAAAGTGCATTTTGTGCCCTAGCGTGGAAAGAATTTTTAAAATTCGAACCTTTCTATTCTATAATTTTTTATACCGCCAGTCTTCTGAAAATGCATTAATACTTATTTCATGCTAGTGCGCCAACCTTTTTTTTTGAATAATCGAACTGGCCAGCACTACACCGCATGAAAAAAAATAAACACTTATTATTTGCGTTTTTCTTGCACCAAGCATTTTCCTCGCTGTAGTGAGGTGAAAAGTTGTGTGTTTCGCTCGGCAGCAAAGTTATTCTGCGTCTCGTACCTTTGAAACCCTCGCTACGCTCAGGATTCTATATTTGAACAGAATCCTTCGCTAACTCGGGTTTCAATATAAGTACTCGCGCCAAAAAACAACTTTGCAGCCTTGCATAACAAATAACTATTATTTTAGTTCGATCCGTAAGCAACTTCATCGAAGGTTAGTACGTAAAGGCGGTCTCGAATTATTTAATTGTGTACCTATCACACAAAGTGAACTGGATCGAAATGGTCCCAAGACGTGCTATATCGGTCCGTTATGGGCTGATCGCCTTATGTACATACATTATCGAAGCTCCACTTCCCAGACACTACAATTTGTGTTAACATAACAAACACCTATAAGTAAATATCCATTGACGTCACTGGATAACCCATAATGGAATATCAATAGGAATTTAGACAAATAGTAACAATGTAGAGATAGATTTTTCATGAAAAAATAATAGAAATAATAAAATCTCTTTTCTCAGTACATCGTAAAAATGTCGTAAAAGGAATTTTGTATGCTGTCTACTGAAACTGGACGAAAATAATCTCTGCCCTCTGGTATCTGCTCTCAAAGATCACATACTTATATTATGGCGTCGTTGAGTCATCTGAATCAACAGGCAAGTATAGATGATTAAATTTCTTCTTTAAAAATTTAATCTAACGATCCCAATCCCAAAATATCCGTTTTCACCAACAACACCTCCTAGCGTAAGCCGCCTCCTAATTCATACAAAAGATATGATCCAAAACAAACACAGACATCCAGATTTTAAAGGATATTAAATTAAAAATTTACTTATAACTCCCTACTTTTTGCGTCGGGGGTTAATTAATATAAATAAGCTATGTATTCTAACCTATCGGGAGGCTAACACTTTTTTGTTGCTCATAAAGATTTGTAGGCGTTCAGATTAAAATCTTGGGGTCTATAAGAAACAATGAAACACGTATTTCTGTCAAAAAAGACATTACTAGTTAGAGGTTCAAAACGTCAGTCCGTATTTACGGAATTGCCTTTTATGGTTGGCCCGTTTTTGTGGGGTTTTCTACTTTGAATCACCTCCTTTGTATGAGTGAAAGCGGGCACATAAAAAATTATCTAGACACATAAAAAACATAATATAGCTTAATGGATACGATAAAAACTCTTCTTAGCACGACCACGTTCAGCCGCAATCAGACTATCAATAAGATGATCGCTAAGCCTCTTGAGTAAGACTCAATCAGACCACACTTGGAGATTTAACGGGAGCAATTTACTAAAGTACGCTGTTATACCCTTAGGGCGGCCCTTGAAGATCTCAGCGTTTGTTAATTCGACCTGTTTTTTAATTGCATGCTACGACAATCTGAAGGCAAAGAGGAGATGAAAATTCACTAAAGGACAAATCGTTTAAAATAAACGGTAATTGATTTCTTATTGAAAAAAATCTTAATATTATAGCATATTAAAATATATATTATTATGCTGCCATTACAGTCATTGCATTGCATCAGTAAAACCAAAGTTCCTGGAGCAACCTTTGTTGTTACCTGATCCTGGTAATAATAAAATCTATTCTATGGCATCGTCCTAATAAGGAGAACATGGTGAACATCGAACACGAACACGCAACATGTGGTTCGCACGTGTGGACGTAACTTAGCAAAGCGAACATGAACACCTACAAACATAGTTTTATTTGTGTTCGCGCGCAACCACTCACGACCGAACAAGAACATGGTGTCAACAAAAGAGGCTACCAAGCCTTACTCTTTTGGTTCGATGTTCGTGTTAACAATGTTCTTGTTCGTTCGTGCTGAGAAAATCGTCCACACAGAACAACCAAATTGGATCGACACGAACACTTTTGACGAACAAATTGTTTGATGTTCGTAAGTGGTACGCACGTGCGAACAAAGTGTTCGTGTTCGATCGTGCGTACACGCCTAGAACGCGAATCCGCGACCATCACGTGTTCATGCGTGCGCCTAAGCGTCGCGCGATTGTCAGTTAGGACACCTATTCGAGTTCAATATGTTTGATCGCGAGTTCGTACGAGTAAAATTCGCGCGAACCAACGCTGAACGCGCATTCGCGTCCTATTAGGACGATCCCTATGTGTTATATAACACTGTGTACCAAACTTAGCAAATTTCAAACAATTTAGGTTAGTGTAAAAAAGACAGAGACAAGGAAATAAAAAATATGAACATGCACACATTTTTGGGATAACTCACCCGTGATTTTCATGAGTTGGAACATAAAATGATAAATCTGTACCCATTCGTTCGTAACAGGATAAGTTTATGGGAAATAACGGTCATGAGTTTATTGGCTATGCCAACACAAAATATAAGTAATCGTATTTTATAAGAATTACTTTCTACTGAGAATATTTTCAAATAAAATCTGAAAATATTGTAGCGTCTGCAAAAAGTGCTAAGTAAATATGAAATTAGAGTTATGGATTCGATGATGCATAAACCTGCATAAACGTGAATTTAAGTTTGAAGTTATTTCTTTGTCCTTATCTACAGAGAAATAAAAATGTTTTTATTTAATACTAGCTTTTCCCCGCGGCTTTGCTCGCGTTAATTTTATGACATAGATCTCTTTTGACAACAAAACAACCCATAGCGCGACTTGTGGCGCCATCTGTTGGCCGATACAGCGCCCTCTATAGTAGAAAAATTATTTTCCCATTAGAACGACATACTATCGCGGGATAAAAAGTAGCCTATGTTGGGCTCTGTACCCCTAACAATATGTATGCAAATTTTTATAATGATCGGCTAAGCAGTCAAGCCGTGAAGGAATAACAAACAAATAAACTCACTTTCTCATTTATAATTTAGTAAGGAAGTAAGGATTATCTTATTCATTAATCTAAATTAATAAATAATTAATGGACAACAGTTTTATCACAAGAGTTGAATATTAAACCTAACCAAAAAGCATAAAAGAAATTTTATATCTGTCGATAGTCGTTTGTTTTATTTATCTATTCTATATATATAAAATGCTTTGTCCTGACTGACTGACTGACTGACTGACTGACTGAGAATCAACGCACAGCCTAAACCGCTCATCGTAAAAATCTGAAACTTGGCAGGTGGACCTATTATATGACGTAGGCGTCCGATAAGAAAGGATTTTTCGAAATTCGAACTCTAAGGGGGTGAAAAAGGGGGGTAAAGTTACTATGGGACAACTTGATTCCTTGGTCCAATCTACTTCAAATTTTGCATAAAAATTGTTTAAGAGAATTGATGGAAGACGTGATTCTTATTTTATTGAAATTCTTGAAAAATATGTATTTTGTGGGTAATTTTCTTCGATTTGATATCAATACTTATACTCCTTAGTGCTTTTGATTTCAATTACATTTCATTTTGACACATTCGTGAAGTGAAGTATGTCATCTGTCATGTAATATTTTTATAAATTGTGAATATTCAAACAAAATAATTTCATAATGTCGTCGTGGTCTTCGTACTATTTATTCTGTTTGTGATCTCGGAAAAACAAGTAAAATTCTAACTATGGATAAAGCGGACTGAATCATATTCATCGATAATAAACAGTAAGTAATTAAATATTAAATTTTATAATATTTGACAGGGGTCAAGTTAAATTGGTCAATGGTTAAATGGCATATTGATATTGTCTCTTTCTCACTTATAGGAAATATCATTACGTCGACTCGCTCTATTATTTCGTAGTGTTGTTGTAGGGATGGTTGTAGGCTGAGGTTGTAGATATTGAAATACCCATATACTTTTACATTTTTTTTACGGAAGTGGTTGGAAAACAAGCTCAGGAATATGGATCATTTGATATTATTAGGTGATTACCGTCGACTATGGAGCACATAGATTCTAGGGTCCCTGACCCGTTGCCGACCTATAACAGAAAAAGACAGGATATATAGCGAGGAATAGTATAAGGAAGGAGTTATATTTTTTTTATACAAGAAAGGTGGCAAACAAGAATTTCGGATATTTCACTCTCCGAACGAAACGCATTGCTGCTTCACGTCAATATTCTGTAAGAGTTTAAACGCCCACTCCAAAGATTGTAATGAGAAGTATTTAAATAGAAAAATAATCATGTATACATATGAAAATGTTTTGTCTTGACCGTAGAGACCTGAAATTTGGGTGTGTGATGTAGGCAACCGATAAGAAAGGATTTTTTGAAATTCCCACGGGAAAGCGGGATAAACGCAAACGAAGTTGCGCGGGTTTCTCTAGTTTATTTATATAATTTTATATCCTTGACAGCATTACAGTATCAAAACCAATTCGCTCGTCAGGGACCATTTTGTACAACATTATATATTATTATTTAACAATTTATATTATGTAATTATCTATCTATTATTACAATTAGATTCTAAGTAAACTACAGCCACTCTGTGAAACTCTGCAGGTGAAAAAGAGAAAAGTTCTAATGAGCTGTACTTAGACAATAAATCATTGAGCAGGCGGAGTGCTCGAGGCTTTTGTCCTGCAATAAGGTAAGGCAAAAAGGCAGTGTGACCTAGACCTATGGTAGTTGATGAGCTCCAAAACTCAGCATTATTTCTCACACCTCTTCTCTCTCTCTCAAGCCGAACACAACTTCTTAAATAGAAAATACCGTCTGTTTAATTTATTGGAACTTAAATGATTGGCTTGTCTCCGTGTTTTGTACTGTTATCATTATTACTCCAAAAAATAACAAATTAAACTTGAAGAATACCAAACTAATCAACGTTACAAAAGAGTAAGTACTAGCAGGCATACGCTTATGAAATATACGCTGGCACTGTCTGTCGCCGCCTTTGATTGGATCTGCGATGATTTGTTTGTCAGAGCAGAATTCATTTCGCGAGGTGAAAAAAAAACGTTGTACGTGACTGACATGGAAATCCGTGGAAATGGTTAAAATTTTGTTTTTCTTCCCTCTAAGCCGCTTTCGGGTTCTTTTACTTTGACATTCCATTTTAGCGAATTTGCAGCTCCGAAATGTCTTTGTTCAATCTTGTTGTTGATTCGTCGATATTATTAAATTTGGAGAGTAAGATGATCCCGCTTGGAAATTTTCTCATTCCTCGCCGTGTTTACAAAGAGGTCAGGAATAAGTAGGTTTCTGTATACTTTTATGAATTTTCATTTCTTTTTTTTGCGAATTACATTGACCCTTTTTGAATTAGCGTTATGTTTTTACACTGATTTCATAAATTTTATCGAAGACACTAATTACATTTTGGTAAGTTCGTTATATCCTTAGTTTAGTACGCACAGATAAGAAGAATGATGGTTCTGCAGCAATGGGTAGGCAATGGTCACCAGGAACCATATACCGGAAAGGAAAACGAGGTTTGCTTCTTTTAACATCAATGGACTGTATTTATTCTTGATTATAATTAGTACTATTTCTGTCTTCATTTAAAACAATACTATTTCTTTCTTGGTAGTGTAGCTCGGTGTTGTTCACTCTCTGAAGAGCTGTGTTGGACTGTGACAGTACCGAGCTACCCTGACATATTTATAGCCAATATTTGGCCCTCATGCGGACCAATCGGAGGCGAGATAATTTTCGTGTAATTTGCGACAATTTCCGACGTCATTTCGGGCAAAAAGTCACTACGCACATATCGCTTATTGTGCTCTACATTCTACAATTAGTAACTTATAACTCCATATTCGTGGTTATTCTAACTAACTAACACGCTGTTTCCATATAAGCGATATATTAACAGTAACTACACAAAACTAATATCCGAAATAAACACGTAAACCTTAAATTATACATGCAAAACGTAAATGTTGATACGAAATTGACCAATAACGTCGTATTCTTAACGTTTACAGCGCTAATGTTATTGATCAAACATACTCTATGACGTAACCAACCTTTTACACATTATTTGTTAACTATCCGTACATATTCAAGACAGTAAACACACAAAACAATTGAAGATCATAAGCCAAAATTATTACCAATTTCCATTTACTAGCGCCACGGCAAGATTTTACAACTCAGGTGGACGAATTCTCGTGGCGCTGCTCCAGGCAAAACTTTGGAACTAAAATCCTATACGTGTATATCCAATCGTACACGTAAATAGTGCACGTAAATAGTGAAAATATCCATGTTACATCTAATTACGTAATCTAATTAGCTTATTCTAATGTAAAACAAAGGTATTTAAACTTAAACTAAATAATCACATAATTCCGATTATCAAAGTGTTCAATAAAACCGTAAAACTAGGGTAAAACATAATTAAAACATAATCAATTTATTTATTTACAAAATCGGCTCGTGTCCGCAACAAAGAAATAAAACATATACTTGGTAGAGAAATTTAAAAATTATTATGTTGATAATGTAAGCATCATCGTTACAAAACTTTGTATTTACAGCGCCAATATGAATAAAAATTCATGTAGGTAAATCCATTTAACATTGAATAAGTAGGTACCAACTACCAATAACCGTTAGTTAGAGAGTTTGTAAGAATATTCCAAAGTTTAGTTCAACAAATTCAACAAAGAGAACTAATCCAAAACTGTCCGACTCCGTAAACTTGTAATGATCCAGAATTCAAAGTTTATAGGTGAAATGTGAACGCATATCGTTGGGGCAGATTTTCATAAACCAATTTATTAATAAATATAATAATTTTCTAAGTAAGTAGGTAATATTACATTTGTGTAAATATAAATAGCTGTAGGCTAATTTTATTGATCAAATAGCCAACAAGTTTTTTACTGTTTAATGATTTATTAACAAAATGTTTAAATCCCACGAAAAGGATATTTTTTTATTTCATTGAATGACAACATATTTATGCCGCCGTCCATCTCAATATGAAACGCATACTTATGTTTACATTAAATTGTTTGTTATAAAACGTTATCTACAGCCATGAATCGAAATATAACCATAAATCAATAGAAAAAATAAAAAAAATACATTCAACCTACCTGTTGCCATATATTTATCACTATCAAACATACCTACTGGCCACAGGGACGTCAGCCCGCAGACGGTATCAAATGTAATAAATGTCTCGCTTTACGACACCTCAGCCCGACGACGTCATTTTCCACCGGGGAAAATATTTCATTCGTACGAGACGCTTTGGTAATAAAGTTAGCAAAGCCAGGTGTTAGCCTCTTAATTTGTTCACGGTAAAGGTGGACGCGCTCGTGTAATTTTAAAACTCTGAGTATGGTATAACAGAAAATACTTTTATGTCCTGTATCTAATTACGACAGCAACAGCTAGTTACTAATATTGTTGGAATAAACTTCATTAAACAAAGAATCACAAAAGAGATAATCCCTAAAAAAGACCGTGTTTTTTGCAGATTTGTGAAGATTTTGAATTATTTAATTCGAAAGATCATTTGGGATAATAAATTTCTTTGCGTTTTTGTTTTATTTTTATTTCATTTTTCATCTCTGCTAGCGGATATTCCGTGAGTAGATTTTTCAATAATAATTCAATGCTGTTTCGCGTCGTTCATTCTATTATTAGATACTTTTATCTGAAATATTAAAAGCGTAGAATGGAAAACTATAGAGCTGGAAAAATTACCCGATATAAAACATTTCATTTCTCTAATAACGGACGGTCACGTTTATTTTTCATGATCTTATACGAATTTTGAGTTTAAAAGTTGATCATAGATAGAGCCTAAAAACAAAGAATTCATATGAATTAAAGATTGCTGTTGTTATTTTATTATTTTAAAATATCTTTTCATGTACATACGTGTACATATGGTGTTATTACAGTACAGTTGTGTAGAATATTGTATTTTTTATAATTTAATATTTTCGTGTCGCCTCTAAAATAATCATCATCTGATTTTGTTTATTTTCAGACTTGTATGTTCTTTTTTATAAAACAGGTATTATAATATGTACCTAACCTATTCCTAATAAACGCTTTAACGAACTGATTCCAATAAGTACCAAATATCCATTGACTAATATAATATGCAAATATGTTAAAACATTATATTATTATTTAAACAAGGAGAATACATTTTACTGAAAACCATTTAGAATTTGTTTACGAAAAAGCCTGATATAAATTTGTTAACAAAAAGGACAAGTCTGAAAAAACGAAGTATGGTAATTTTAGGGGATTTCCAGGACTTAAATAAAGATCCAGACGGTTTATCCACTGAACTATTACCAGTGGACCATCGAAATGTTTGTAAAATCTTAACTAGAAATACTCTTATTCCTTAGGAAGACTATAATATAGCTTATTTATATCAAGTATTTGAGTGACTACGCTGAATGTCAAGTGACTTGTACATTGTCATTCAGGATACAAACTCCATCGCGATGCTTTACTTGTTTCATTTTTCCCACTCTATTATTACTTCGGAGAATTTACTATTTTCTTTTATATCGACCTAATTAGATTCTGACTATAGGGACTACTAATAAATAGATAGAATGTGCTTTATTTACAATATACAACAAAGGACACAGGCACAGCTTAAGATTAGTGTAATCGCAACAAGGCGGCCTTATTGCTAATTTTATTTATTTATTTAGGAAACCTCAGATAACTAAGAAATTTGGCAATTACGTACTTGGTAATTAATGAATTGTACTGACAGCCTGTCTATCTGGTAGATACTTATTACGTCATTATGAATCTTGCCCAGACCCTTTGTTTACAATTTTTCAATATAGTTCTATCTATGTCACTTTGTTGCTTGAACCCGTTAGGTTAGCTACAAACTCAGTTTATTTTATAAAGATTTTTTGCTGTATGCATTTACTTTAAGTGCTTGAAAAAGATAAAGTGAAAGAAAACTTATTTAAAGCAGACAATGTTATACATTGTATTTGTTGTACAATCAGCGCCATATAGGTTTTTCGAAGCTATCTGGCATCATGCTGAATTTTACCCCCTTTCTGTGCGGCTGTGAGGCACATAAAGACTTTTTTCATTGGCTAGGTACTTGTATTTTGTTTTAACGTGTAACTGTTTTGTGTGAATGTTTCTGTCTGTTTGTATGTGTAAAATGCTGTTGTTGTCTTGTGTCCCATGTGCTGTACAGAATAAATGTTTTTTTTTCTTTCCTTCTTTCTTGTTTCATTTATATTGTCATCACAACAGCTGAATGTATCTATCTATAACTTAATAGTTAAACCTCACCGAATTTAGAAAGCATGTACTTATTTAGAGTTTTATAGAATAAAAAATGAACAGAAAATAAAATGTTATCTAAAACCTCGCCAAGTTCGTGTGTGATTTATCTAATGATACCCAAAATGACGGGAAGGTTTAAAAAAATAATTAATCCTCAGTTTCCGTGAAGTTTGCACAAACGGCACTCTCCAATTATTTCCAAGATTTTGTTCTACCAGTTCGTTAGCATAGTTATTATGACATGAGTAAACATGCCTAACTACAGCTTTGCGTAACTACATGGCAAAACTAAAAGGATTTCTTGTTAGTTTACTTCAAAATCCTAAAAAAGTGTATCTCAAGGCACAAATATCAGTGTTCCCGGCGTCTACAACCTGTAACCGCCTATAAATACATAATATAAGATGTAAACACAATTCCCCTTAACGTATCAGAATTTTTAAAAAGGCAATCTTGTTCTTAATTCTTTCCAACCTTTTCCACAAAATACAACAAACATGTTGGAAATAGTATAGAATGTCGACTAAGGAAGGGTGTCGCTTCTTTTATTCATTTACGAGCAATGTCACTTTGTAGTAGGCGCGTAAAAAGTGCCAAGAGGTCAATACTTTTACTTTGGAGGTCACGGATTGAATAAATCAACTTGAACCTTAACTAAGACCTCCATATTAAATTCCGCCGCTTGTTTAGTAGGTATTATATGAGGAAGCGCACACTTTTGATTTTTAATCAGCCGATAGTTTAAAATCTGGAGCTCTGGAGACCTTACTCACCGTAGAACACAACATGGCCGAGACCAATGTCCTTCCATAGACGGGCTGCTCCAATTTGAGCGGATTATTCGCTGTGTCCTACATCTCTTTTTTTCTTTTGTCTTCCAAAGCACAGAGAAGCTTGAAATTTTTAAACCCATCCTAATTCAAGTTCGTGTCATTGTTGTTTAACTTGCGTGTTTATGTGCGCAACGACGCTCTCGGATTACTCAATAATAATATGGAATTCGCGCAATAGTTGCTGAACACGCGATGCCTGTCAGAAATATGTGAGGAATGTTCAAGAAAAAGAATCGATCTATCTGATGTTAAATATTCATATCATAGCGATTATAGTCGGCTGATTAAAAATTGCCAGTGCGCGCTTAAACTATATGTATGAAGCTCTCCCGATAGTATGCCACAATAGATTTACTACAATAGTAAATGCTATATTACAGGCTAACACGGTTTCTGTGCATAAATGTGTATTCAGGCTTTATTTATGCCGTATGCTTAACATGATTTAATGCCTATTTATGTCTCACACAGGTAGAATGATTACAGGTAGACATAGTACGAATAAACTACTTTCTTATGGGAATTAACATCGATTATAGTAAGTAAACTTATGATAAATTTTTTTTTTTTCAAGTTTTCATTTTCACTTAAATCTAACTAACAAGAGTATTTTGGCAGAAAAAGTAAGTAGTCGTTTTTGCAAGTATCCCCGTAGGTAATTTTTTTTTAAAACCTTAGAAACAACTTTTTCTAAAACTTAGCCTAGATTTATTTTAACAAAGTTATAGTCTGCTATAGATTGAGATAAATATTGTTAAAATATATCTATCATAACTGGAAGGTATTTATAATATGAGCATGTGTAATCTTTTTGGTTGTAGCTTGAAATAAAGATACCTATATTATGTTATATGTACATTTGCAAAATTTGTAAAATCGAAAATGTTTTGACATTACTGTAATAAACTTAAGTTTGTGTTCAGTAATATCTGAATATTAAGTGAATATTTTATAAATTACAAAAATGTTAAATGGTTATATGGGCCACGAACAAATGATAATCAGGCCAAACTTAGGAGAGTTGAGAAGTGAGAAACGTCGCGGTGCTCCCAACTTTAACTATTCGCTAAGAGTTCGACGCCTACTGAACAATCCCGCTGACACCGAACTATAGTCTACTAGGTACGTGACGCATTTATATACTGGAAGAACCAAGAAATAACCCTCCTTTGCCTTGCGCAGTCGGGTAAAAATATTGACCTCAGTGGCACAATAGTTACCATACCGGTCCGCCACCCAAGAGGTCCAACCAACCCAAGAGGTTTGAATCCCGGTCGGGTCATGATGAAAACCTAACTTTTTCTGATTGGCGTAAACTCTTGGATGTTATATCTAATTTGTTATAAAATATAGTTTCGTTGAGTTAATATCCCATTTAAAAAAATCCTTTTAATAAAATCAATTCTCGAGATTCAAAATTGGCCGTCGCCGTGTGGTGATAGCATATTAGATCACCACGGCTTCAACATTCCTATGGGTGTCATAGAAGGCGACTATAGAAATATAGTAAAGAATCAGCAGGGTTCTTAGACTCGAAATCTTTAACCAGCCCGACTGCATTCACAAACCCGCCTTCGAAGCGTGGCGAGTATTGACAAAACCCCCATTGGAGAGCCTTATTATATCGGAATTGTAGGTAAGTACAATTCCGTTATTTAAGTCAATGGTAAATAATGGCTGTATCTTTCGATTGTGTTGGCTTAGTAGTTTGATTTTTTGACAGCTTCTAGGAGCAGTAGACCTGAGTATTTGATATGAATTTCAGCTTGATACCTCCATGCGTTCCAGAGAAAAAGGGTCTTAACAAACAGACAGACAGACGGACAGACAGACGGACAACAAAGTGATCTTATAAGGGTTCCGCTTTTTTCCTTTTGAGGTACTGAATCCTAAAAATACTGTTCTACTTGGAGCCCTCGGAGGTAAACAAACATACGTCTTCTACATGACATTGCTTCAGAGTTTTTACAAGTAATCTGTCTTGCGACGGCTGTTTGGGTAACTTTTCGGTTGGCGGCAGTTGTCTAATTAACAAAACACAATAAATAGAACAATCTGCACAGAGATACGACCCATTAATCACTCTGCCTCGGAACGGTTTCAGGCACTTCCAGGTGAATTTATCTGCGTTACCCAAGTTTACGGTCAATTAAACGAAAGAAACTTATCCTAACTTTGATGTACCGTCGACCTGAACTAATTAGAATTAGGCGAGAACGGCCCACTTCCCGCAAAGCCTCGCCTCTCAAGACGGACGCCACTTATTGAGAAAGTTAAAGAATGGCGAAGCATTTTTTAAAGATGTGTTAAACCCTAGTTTATACGTGGAAGACAGTCGTTTGTTTTTTCCATAATATTTTTTTTTCCTTTTTCTTGTTTCTAATATCAACAACATTGCTATGATTGTATGACAATAGGCCGACCACTTTCTAGTGATCTAATCATTACACTATCTGATTACCTACAGATAGATACCAGGACTACCTAATGAAACCAATAAAACCTATATTCCTACTAGTTCGAATCACGCTTTTTAACCCATTTCTAGATAAAGATGAAAGCAAGCATTATATCGAACGACTATAAAAGCTGGCAAGTCGCATAAATAAAATTCTAATATAAAGTTTTATATAGAGGGAAACCTAAATGTTTCTCATCTTTTACAAAGGACATTCAAATCGATATGTAGGAACATGCAGCAAAACGATAACGTGCGACACTCGATAACTCGACATTGAACAATAAAAAGATACAGTATGCGACAGCAGTTTATGTTCCTATACAGACATTCAGAATAGGTGTCAATATATTGAAAATTGTATACGTGGAATTGCAACCTTTAGAATTCTATATTTCATCGTTCTTTCCAATATAAGTTGCAAGTTGCAATCATATCAAAATCAATTCTAGATATTATTATGTTCTTCAACACACTAGCAGCTTACAAAGCTGATGCGTGTGCATCTTGATGCTTGGAGATTTCGTCGAGACGATTTTTAAAGCTGTTTACTATGTTCTATATAAGGCCGCAGAATCAAAGTCAGTGGTGCAACGCGCCGCTGTCTTCAAGACCGGTTCCATACAATTTGGGCGGTGCTATTCGCAGAACCACTTGTCTTTAGGCCAGCCTACAAATTTTGGCTTAGCGGTCTGCTAGCCGAGCGAAGACGTACCGCTCCGCTCTGACGTGGTATCCCATTGAGTCGCGCGTACATTGTTTCTTCTCCTTGTTGGCGCTGTAAGCTAGTTCCTGTTACTTTCTTGCTGGCCTCTCTGTAAGTAAAATTGACAGTGTTTGTATGATTTTATCAACAATTTATCTGAAATATAGATTAACTAGAATAGAAGCTATACCGCTTCTAAATCTTCTTACGTTCTCCTTAAAAAATATGTTGTATTTTCGTAATTTTCTAAGAACTACTGACTGAGCTGTATTAATTACCACCACATCAGAAACAAAACAAATTGACGAAAAAAACCCTGTGGTTTTTGTATATTTGATAATGATCTGACTAATATTACATCTTGAAACTCCTCCAGCAAAACGTAAATCAATTTGTTACATCAGAGTAAGAAAATAATTTTTTTATTTAGGCACATGATATTGAACAGAATACGAAAATTCCTTTTATATTGAAATACACCTAACAAATAAACGGTAAAGCGGCTTTAGGAAAATTGAATCGTTTTATGTTCTTACATTTACACATGTCTGGTGACACTCGCCGGAATGGGATCCAGATGAGCAAACAAATTGCACATCCAATCACATTCGTCAAATACACCATGAAAAATTTATATCGTATCGCTTCGCATAACCGTTTTCACTTCTACGGTATATTCTGACGGTAATTTTTGCCATAACTTAAGTATAGTTACACGAAAATTTTTCGAAGGGCAATTAAGAAATGAGCTACTCCGAACTGGGAAGTGTCACCTCACAGAAAATCGGCGTGCAGTAGCAATGCGTTTTGTTCAGTAGGTATGTGAAGAGATTCAGATCCAAAATTACGTAAGTAATACAATTTGTTTTTAATAGAAAAAAAAGGGCAAGTACGTGTCGGGCCACGCACAATGTAGGGTTCCGTATTTGCTGTGCTTTGCTTGCCTTCAGTTGAGTCCAATATCAAATTCCATCACATTTGTAAGTTTTCATCAAATAAATTTTGTTTTATAGCTTCGTCGGCTATTACTCGGTAACTAGTAGAGCCTACTCAACCGTTAAATAGTTTTCATTGAAGGTTCAACATATGGACTGCTACCATGATTTTTTTCCAATTTCTAAACATGATACTTTCGGAGATAGAGGCGGACCACCGTGCAAAACGAAAAATGACACGATACATTTATCGTGTCATTTATCGTTCATGTTTACTAATTCCGAAACAGATCATTGTATCGAAAAATGATCTTTCCACACCCTCAATGTTTTGAAGAGACCTATCTGACGATATCCCACAAGTTGGGAGGGTGCGAAAAAAAAATCATTTTCCATTTACATGTAGGGTATGTACCCTAAAAAAAATTTTTTTTCGAAATTTTCTTTCAGCACTTTTGTTAACATTGTTAATATTTGTATTCATACCAAATTACAGCTTTCTAGCATCAAGCGCCTAGACGCTAGACCGCGGACAGACAGACAGACAGACGGACATGGCGAAACTATAAGGGTTCCTTGTAGTTTACTACGGAACCCTAAAAACGGGTTGCACTGACTGGAGACTGGGGTACCTCAAGGTAGCATTTTGGGTCCGTTACTGTTTACTTTATATATAAATGACTTTCCAAAATCCATCAAGCAACCCATGGTACTGTTTGCTGATGATAGCACAGCTATCGTAAGATGTAATAATAATTTGACATATGAAAATGAGATAAATACGGTTATGATTAATCTTAATGAATGGTTAAGCAATAATAATTTATGTCTGAATAGTAAAAAAACTAAATTGATGCACTTTCGGCAAATGACTGAGGTGCCCGCGGTAACTTTAATGTGTAATGGTGAAGAAATTGAATCCGTCACCGAAACAAAATTTTTGTGTGTGCAAATAGATTATCAGACCAACTGAAAATCGCACACTGATAATCTATGTAAAAGAATAAACAGCTCAGTATATGCTCTGTACAAACTCTCTAAAGTCGCAAATAGGGATTGTGTTCTGATTGCGTACCGCGGTTATGTTGATTCGATAATGCGTTATGGAGTCATATTTTGGGGAAATTCTGTGGGGAAGAATCTTGTGTTTAAGTACCAGAAAAGGTGCATAAGAGCAATGAATGGCCTTAAATCAACTAATAGTTGTAAACCGTTCTTCATAAAGCAGAAAATATTAACTCTCCCATCGTTATACATTTACGAAGTAGCAGTGTTCGTCATGTGTAACGACTCTTATTTTGCTACGTTTACGGAAAGGAATCCGAATAGAAGTCATCGCAATGGGAACAGGATATGCGCACCAAAATTTAAAACTGCACACGCTGGTAGTAGCTTCTTTGGAATGGCCCATAAGATCTTTAATAAGGTTCCTATTGCACTTAAGTCATTGCCCATAAACACATAATTATAAAAAACAATTAGCAGCTTTACTTGTGGATAAAGGCTATTACACAGTCCAGGAATTTCTAGCTGATAAATCCCTGATATAATTTTGACATGTCTTTCTATATTAAGTGTTTGTGTGTTCTGTGTTATATTTTTTATGTTAAAACTTATTGCCTTTGTATTTAATCTGCTTGATTTGTTTTGCTGTTGCTATTGTATTTTGCTATTTATCTACAGCATTATTTGTATACCTTAACTAAGGTGGAAATGTAGTGAGACTATTTTATTTGACAACCTTGACATTATTGTATACCTATGTTTCACAAATAAAACATTCTATTCTATTCTATTCTATTCTACTCTGGGAGTGCCGGCACAAGAGAAAACTTGAACATCTTTATTTTTTCTTTACGATTTATTAAATTGTTTAAGTAACCGCCATCTAGTCAAACTCTGGCATTACAACAATTATTGACTACACTTAACGGTATTTACTGTAAACTAAAAAGTTCCAATTTTTACCGATAGATGTCACTAAAACTCCCTCCGCCTTGCGAATTTTCGATCAGTCACGTATCCTGTCTGACGAGAGTTTAACATTTTTTACCCATCCCAAAAGTGCACGACGCTCTTTATCTATAAATTAGTGAAGTGATGTTTTTACTTCAATAAATTATAGATACTCGTATGTTTAAGTTTTATGATCACAGTTTCGAGGAAAGAGATATCCTTCCTCGAAATTATATTTAAATTATTTAACTAAAACTGTGACTATGTTTGTGTTTAATAACTTACAAAGCAAAGAGTAATATTCCGTTCCCTGTGGTTCGTTCACGGTTGAACAAATTCATTGAAATTCGCGTACATTTTCTTGAAAGCAAACTGGATTATAGGGATTACGAGTATTTGCCAACGATTATTATTTACGATTTCATCATTAATTTGTCACAATAGCGACCTCACTTTATTATACATGTTTCATTAACTACAGCGGATGATAGCGGTAATCTGTATTAATGTGGTTTCGGCTTATGAATGAGTTAAAACAATGATAATTACATTTAGGTAGAAAGAAAATTGTAGCGTTACTTTTATAAGGCCTAAAACTCATCAAACCTGAGTCATCTTTTGGTAAAATTATTAATAATTTGTCTGTAATTTGATATGAATATTTGGATGATAAACTATTATAACCAGTCTGCCTCTCTCTTTTCCATTCCTGTGCCTGAAAAGGTTCATGTGTATTTTTGTGTTCTATACATGTATTTGCAATTAATAATATAAATAAATAAACTGTGCGACCTTTGAAGCTAGTATAATAATCTACGTAATTCTTCTAGTGAATCTAAGCACATGTAATAGAATAAATGTTATTTCTCTCTTCATCAATCAGTTTAATCATTATCAATATATTAATTTTAAAATCAACTTCAATATAAAGTTTATTAAGCATTGTTTAGTTTAGTATTTTATCATATTTGAAGTGATTATTATGATTTTTTTATATTAGATCTTTTACCGCCTGAAACACAGGATTTTTCTAGCTCAGGCACATAATTTGATCTTTTAATGTTACTCTAACCGTAGTTTTATGTATAAAGATTTTGTTTATAATTTATTTATATTTTAAATGCGGCTTATTACGGATGGAGACTAATGGAGAGGTAACGAAAAGAGGAAGGGATGAATAAAACGTATATTTGTGAGAATTGTACAATGACGAGGTAAATAATGTGAAGGTGAAGTGACATTGTAAAACAGACGTATAAAACATAGACAATATGGATTAATGTATAATGTACACATAAATTCATTTGCTTAGTTTCGTATTGTGTATCCTTTAATCATTTATTACGTTACATAAACCATTCTACACGCAATAATTTATTAGGACTCGTTAAACCCCAATAATAATAGGATCTAAATCCTAATGCAACAAATTACTAGTATCAAATGAGTACCACTACACACCATCACATCATAAATAAGATATGTTTGGAGATGTAATATGTATCTTTGCTGTAAACCTCTACCCATTTTTTACCTACAAATTAAATGAAAAAAAAAAATGTATCATGTATACTTTATTTAATGTAATTAAAAATACGGTTATGTACCTACTTAAGTGTTGAACCCGCTACTCGCTCTCTACAAGCACTTTCGAATGTCATATTCATTTCCTACCACCAGTTCAGACGGCAGATGAAGAACCGGCAAGAAACTTAGCACTTGCTCTTTTAAAATGCTAATGATAAAAGTTACAATTACGATAGGTATATTAAAAGTAAACATTAATGAAAAAAAACTGCAGTTTTAAATAATAAAGAAAGAAAGAAAAATAATAGACTAAAACCTAGTCGCAACGTACCGGACCATGGGGAGAGACCAGTCAACCAATGAATTAGGTAATCGGGTTAGAAAACTTTGAGCAAAGAAGATACTAATAACATAGTTATGAAACTTTGAAATTACATTGTACAGTCAAGAGCAGGTCGACCTCATATCGGACTTGGTAACATTTTTAAGTTCTATGTCTGAGCTAAAATTGCACCTGACTGTACGATATGAATAATAATGAATGATAAATAAAAAATCGAGCAAATCTCTGTTCTTTCTTACGAATAAATAGTAAGGTCTAAGTTCCATGTCACCGTATGGGTATATGTCACTGCAACGTCTTCATTATACACGAGAATATGATATACAAAACCGACATTGCTATTAAATTTATCAATCTATGTCATTGAACATAGTAAATGGCAATCGGGGCGACCTCAATCTGAGCGGCAAGATGCCTGGCGTCTCTCAGATTGTGCTATGTTCGGAGCCGAACTCGGAGCCGAACTGATGGAATATTCCATAATACCTATACACATTCTCGGAAATCCTAATACAATGCCTACAGTAAATCTTGCCCTATTTAAGTGAGCAAGTTTAAATTCAGATTAAATAGACATTGCAAGTTGCCAAGTATGTATTTTGTATATGTATTTTAAGTATTTAAAGGTTTCTCGCTTTATATTTTTATGTAAACCATATTTATTTATTTTTCAAATTTATTTCTTTGTTAATGAGACTGGAATGAGACTAAACAACCCTAGACTGCTTTAACTTCACATTTCAGAACAATAATAAATTAGATTTTTGTTTAGGCAACATAAGTATTTATCAAAAATAGAATTTTTTAAATAGACGGTGACAACAACCTGTTAGAGCTGAAGCTAAGTATAGATAGACTCTAGTTGATATCAAACATATGACTAGATCCATTTTAATCAAGTTTTCATCTGCTTTACTCATGTCATGATCACGTATAAAATTAATGACACCACTACTTAGTCACAAACTCATTACATACAGTATTTCGGGGCGTCAAGATTAGAGACGAACTTCAAAATCCAATTCCGTGCAACCAAACTTTGGTTTTGAATATTTTGAATCCGCATCGTAGCTTAACCATAATAATAATGTCCCCACAAAAACTATCCCAGTGTAGAATCATTATTTATATATACGATAAAATGCCACACGGCGTGACGTCACACGTAACTTTAGATAGATAGAATACTCTTTATTTGCATTACACACAGGAAAAAGTACAAAAACAATCTTATAAACTAGTGTAAATGCAACAAGGCGGCCTTATTGCTAAAAAGCAATCTTTTCAAGGCAACCTTAAGGTAACGAATTTCTGTATGGAGTGGGCAGGGCTAGCAAGACAAGAAAATAAATAATAAACAAGAAAATGATAGATAAGTATCTAGGACATCTAAATACATATTAAAACAAAAACTAATAAATAACTTCAATCAAATATTATATTACTATACTTACAATAATATATTATATAAATATTCATATTCAACCTACCATAAATACAAATTATACTGTAATATACATACAATACATATATACCTAATAATAAAATAAATAAAAATGTCGTTGTACTTGAAGGCAAAGAAAGGAATTAAAAACTAAGTGCTAAGAAGTGATTTTTCAACTGTCGTTTAAATACCTCAATGGATTTTGCAGTTCTGATGGCTACCGGTAAATTGTTCCATAGTCTCATAGCCTGGATAGAAAAGGATTGGTCGAAGGATTTAGAGGAATGAACGGGTATTAGGAGTGTGAGATTATCAGTGGAGCGCAGTGACAGGCTATGGGATGAAGAGGAAAAGATGAAGAATTCTTTAAGATAGGAGGGAGTACATGGATTGAAAAGTATGGTGTAAAGAAAGGAAAGGATGTGCATGTCCCTACGTTGGCGAATGGAAAGCCACTTCAATTTTGCCCGGTATTCAGATACATGATCGTATTTGCGTAGACCATAAATGAACCTAATGCAGTAGTTCTGCAACCGATCTAATTTATTGAGCAAATCTACGTTAAGGTCCGGGTACGATGTGTCAGCATAATCAAGGATAGGGAGAAGAAGGGATTGTGCAAGAGCAACCTTGGTGGCAGTTGGTAAGAAGTTTCTGAGTCGCCGAAGTGACGCAGATGTAGCGAACATCCTCCTACTTACCTCGGCCACCTGATCTTTCCAAGATAATGTGGAGTCCATAATTAATCCGAGGTTTTTTACCGAATTTTGAAAAGGAATGCAGATACCATCAAACATAACCGACGGGATTCGAAAATTATCTAACCTCGAAATAAAGGCCTGGCTACCTAAAATTATGCATTGAGACTTGGTAGGATTAACTTGGAGTCCATAGCGTTTACTCCACTGCGTAATGAGGTTCAAATTAGCATTAGTATCTGAAACAGCCGTGGCTATATTACTCAATGACGTTTGGCAGTAAATTTGTAAATCATCTGCATAAAGGTGATAGGAAGAAGTAAGCGACCTAGTGATAGAGGAAAACTTTAACTTTAACTTTAACTTTAATGGGCTATGTCATTTTTGGTCTAATTTACAAATGAAAAAATTAGTTGCCCTTAATTTTGAATAATCTAAAAGACGGACTAATTACGTTTTTTACGGCAACTAGTCTTTGATGAATTAGAAATGAAAAAGTTTAAACGCTTGTTTCATTCTCATAATCCAATTCTATAATATTAATATAAGTTTAATAAAAGTGAAAAAAGTGACGATTCGAAAGTGCTTGTAATATGCCTATTTGAATAAAAATATTTTTATTTTTTTATTTTTAATCATTTATTCAATAGAAGTTTATGTGCGAAGCCACAAATAACCAGTAATAAATCAACTGGTTACTCCATGTTTGTTCTTTATGTGTATTTTTCAATTATTTTATAAAATTGTCGTCATCATAATATTGCACATGAAATATAAATGGCAAAAAGAAGCTTTGTTCTATATCAACATCAACGCTAACAATTTCTAATAAACGTGACCTTTAAATAATTATATTTTCAGTTGGCAGAGTCGTGATACCCTCGTCTCCTTCACAACACTCGTCACAACGTGTAAACATTATTAATTTGTAAAACGCGTGTGTCTTTCCCAGTATTTCCTTGATCGTAGGGGGAATTCTAGGAATAACATATAAAAAATACTTTTTGTAACTTGTAAGTCAACTTTCATTTGGAGCCTTTTTTTAACAATTGATAAATAATTGTTCTATATAGGGTATACATCCAGTCAATAATGAACACCCATTCATTATTTATAGAAAAGGACGCTCGTTTATTGTACAGGAATGTCGATAACTACTCGAAGAACAGGGTTTCTTGAAATTTCTATGATAACGAGAAGCAAGGTGCACTTTTTCTAATAAAAATTATTTTCTTTGAGAATAACTCTGTTTTTATTTTATCTAAAGAAGATTGCTCAAAGAAATTATTCTACGATGCCGAAGTCAAAGCTTGTTTTATAAAGCTATTTATCCCTATTTTTCCGCGTTCATTTATTTAACGCGGTGATTGTTTACGATCAGGCAATATGCGCTTTTGCAACAAATCATGACAGTTCCCGCAGCTTTCGTGATAACTTAGTTGTTCGGCAGTACTATACGCCCCTTGCAAGATAGTATTTAGAAGAAAAATTTGCAGTAACTAATATGATATGAAAACAATATTTCAATAACTTCTGCGACAAGTGTCAGCGATGTCAACAAATCCAATAATAGGACATGAAATTCTTGTTACTTCTACTGAGATTTAGATACTTCTTATAAGGATTTATTATTGTTTTATTTTAATTAGATACAATTAAATGTTTAATGACACATTACAATAAAACTGTCACTGGAATGAGGAAAAGAGATGGCTTGAGATTTAATGTAGATGCGCTTGTGCAATTGGATGTTAGAATAGAGAACATCTCATATGAAAATTAAATGTCAGTTAATAAACCAGTGAAGCGAATGTTCCCGACATTGAAGTGACACGACAAACGCATATTCAGCGGCCACGCTTCAATTCCAATCTCCGTACAATGAGATTACACCATCACTGTTGACGTATATCGATGCCTCTCCGCGGGGTTTTTTATCAGCTATTCTGAAATATTTTTTGTATTATGATATATTTATTATGTTGTAGATTCTGTTTGTTTTTATATTATTACTAGTAAAATACTCGCAACCTCATTTACGTTTACCTCGCTTTCCCGTGGGAATTTTGAAAAATCCTTTCTTAGTACACCCCTAGACGTCGTAAGGAACCTACATTCCAAATTTGGAATCTCTAGACCCAGCGGTTTAGGCTGTGCGTTGATATATAGTTAAATCAGTCAGGATTTTGAAAAAAAGTCTTTTAAAAAAAAGACAATGTATAAATTATTGAACAATTCGATTAATTTGTAGAATAATATTGATTTATAATTTTATTTTTGCATACAGGACCAATAATAATGTATGTAGTATGTACCTAATGTTTTGTCTTGGACTTGTGTTTTAATTATCGATATCTGTAAAATATAAAAAAAAAGTATTTAGGTACCTATATCTCTTGTCTTTAAGAACTAACTTTTTTTTTATACCACACAGGTGGCAAACAAGCATACGGTCGGCCTGATGGTAAGCCGTCACCGTAGCCTATAGACGTAAGCAATACCGGGGGTATCACTCACGCGTTGCCAACCCTCCCAACACCCCAAGTGGAGCTCTGGAGACCTTACTCACCGTAGGAACACAACATGGCCGAGACCAATGCTATTTGGCTACGATCTTCTGTAAGGTGGAAGTCCTTCCCCAGACGGGCTGCTCCGATTTGAGCGGATTATCCGCTGTGCCCTACCTCTCTTTGACTTGAGACTTAAGAGAACTTGAGATCAGCTGACGTTCTGTATGAATTGTGTACTTTAATTAATGATAAGCTTGATTTTCTCTGAAAGGTTTCTATATTTTCTGCGAAAAAAAAATTTATACCAATTTATTTTAACTAGTTTTAGTTTGCTACCAGACTAGAACGTAACAGTGAGCTACACTACACAAAAACAGTAAAAATCTAGTTTGAAACTCACTCACTATCACTGCACATTTCGTAGAATCTAGAATTGGATATTTTTAGTAAAAATCTGAATAAAACATTTTTTTAAATAACAGGTTTTCAGCGTAGAACAAATATTTTACAGTTTAAGTAAGTTTTATTACGTACACCTTAAGTCCCGGGATTACCGGGATTGTTGTCGAGCGTCCTCTAGTTTCATGTCCAACATATTAAAACTCTTCACTTTAATGTTAGATAAGGAATGGTAATCATTACTGTATGAGAAAATCCAAATTACCCTTGTGATTGTGGTGGCATGGATTAGCAAGTGTACTATTTACATGAAAAATGACAACAACTAATCCAAGACAAACATTACTCACTTATTATGTAATTACCTAGGGTAGGTACCACAAGAGTTTTTATCTTCCAGGTAGAACAGTAACTTACCAGGAATTTATTAAATCTGCCAAAGAAAATGAGAAAATCACATCATAAAATACGAGATTTGATTGTATATTGACGAGAAAAGTTTTGTTTGAACAATACTTACCTCGTCAAAACAGAATCTCATCTTAGATTGATTGATTGATTTTGTTTCTCTACCGAGACGGAACCCGTCCCAACCAAAGAATAGCTGACGTCGATAAGTATTACCATAAACACTACAGCCTTCACTGACACGCCCTGCCTACACGTACACTGGCTTGTACTAAAGTGTCCATAGGGCAGCATTTTAGCGGATTTCTATAACTTTATTTATTTTAATAACTTCATATCACGTGTCAATCTAAATATCACGTGAAGCAGTCGTGTTCTGTGATTAAGTAAGAGATCAAGAACACAACTCCCTTCAATTCACATTTAGTAGCTTCCTAGGCGTTTCAGAGAAACGTGTAAAATGCAGCGGTGATATGGTAAATAATTACCTTCATACTATTTGCTAGCTCGATGATTTTATTGATCTGATGGCTCTTAGAGCTGGAAATTGGGAGGGACTCGTCCAAGACCGCAAGACGTGGCGTCTTGTATCGGAGACGACCACTTTGGGCCGTTGCGCTGCAGCATTAAGTAAGTAAGTATGATTTTATTGTATTATAAAAATTACAAAAGTATCTATTAATTCTAAGTTGATTCAATTACATAAACTTATACCCTTATTACAATATGCAAGTCTCAAGTATGAAGTATCCTATAAAGGAAAATAGTTCAGATCGCTCGTAGATTGACGACAATCTCAGATTATGGGGGAGGTTATAGGAAGACGTTAGTTAAAGCACTTTATCCTTATAAACTTGGCTGCCCTACGCAGGTAAGTGGGAGTGAGCTAGCGACGAAATTTATGCTGATTTTATCACCAGCGCATGTGCGAATGTACCCCCAAGAGAATATATCCACGCACTCGCCTACTCGTAAAACGGTACACTTACATTTTGCCAACTCAAAAAATACTCATTTCTAAACTTACGCAACTTTTATGGACCTTAACATAATTTAAGTGTCTATAAATAGCATTCCATATACACTTCCAATACTTTGTGTATTGTGGTCGATAAAGTTAAATAAATAAATTAAAAGTACGTTAACCAATGAATGAGGTGAGCAAGGCAAAGAACTAAGAACAAAGATTTTTATGCTAATAATGTAATCATCGATAAAAAACTTTGTAATGACAAAGCACAAGAGCACAAGATGATTTATATAATGCTTTGTCCTGACTGACTGAGAATCAACGCACAGCCCAAACCGCTGATCGTAGGGACCTGAAACTTGGAGGGTGTATTCTTTGTATGACGTAGGCGTCCGTTAAGAAAGGTTTTTGAAATTCCCACGGCAAATCGGGATATATACAAACTATATATACAAAGTCTTAATATACAAAATTCAAAGTCCTGACTGACTTAACTATATATTTACGCACAGCCCAAACCGCTGGGTCTAGAAATTCCTAATTTAGAATGTAGGTTCTTTACGACGTCTAGGGGTGTATTAAGAAAGGGTTTTTCAAAATTCCCACGGGAAAGCGAGATATGCGCAAAACGAAGTAGCGAGTATTTTGATAAATAAAAATTCCAGTAAATCCCTTCACTAAATATTTAGAAAACTTAAATCATATTTACGGCTCATGTCTTTCATTGGCTGACTTTGCTTCTCGTTGATTTCGAATCACGGGGACTCGATACTAATATAACTCTGTCTGTAACCTTTTCAGGCTTCAACCGCTAAGCAGATTTACTTGAACCAGACGGATTCAGGGAGGGATATAATCTTGGTCTTTATCTTGGAATTCGCTGGAACGAAGACAACAGGATTAGCTGCTAGTGAACAATAAATCAATACATAAATATATACAGACTAGCGGACTGCCCCGGCTTCTCACGGATTTTACTAAGGATCATTTCATTTCTGAATAAATAAATAAATAAATCATCAATTTAAAAAAAAAGTAATATAGCCTATGTACCCCGCGCTGGCCCTTACAGCGTAGGGGAGCGTCCCCAAGGTGGCGGATAGGGGAATGGTCGGTAGTACAGCCTAGCTACACTAACCGGCTAAGTCCGATGGAGTCGCTGACCAACGACGGGTGTGGTCCTCCAGCATTTCGGGGGTTATGCGGCGGGTTGACACCTCGCCCACGTAAAACCAATGTTGCTGGTGAAGCGTATCCCGTTAGGGCTTCACTAGCTTGCACAACATCGTCAAGAAAAAAAAATAGCCTATGTTAGCCGGGGGTAACGTCACTTGCCAACGGTGAAAGAATTTTTTAATACCGTTACAAACAAAAATATAAATCTGTACTCTTTGTAATATTATTTTTAGATTATTAGATTAAATTCCCATAGGAACAACTAAATTTCTCGGGCAATAACGATGGTCCTTAAAATAATTATATTAATTTTGTGAACATTAACATAATTTACGTATGTAATACTGTTACCATTTATTAGCATAATAATTCATGAATTTTAGTATACCTCAGTAATCTCTATCCCATATTGAGAATTAACGTCTGGACGGATTAGGAAGGGACATAGATGGTTTATGGATTTAACTAGAGAAACATGGGTCTAATCTATGTATACTAAGTAATTATGACAAACTGGTAAATTTCAAAATATCGTTCGCCAACGTTATTGATTTTCTACGGCACTGGGGTTTAAAAGTATTTTTTTTTAATTCTCTTTCGGTATTGACGAAATGTGAAATAGCCACTTGACACAGGCAAAATGAGATCTTAGATATCTAACTTTAGGATCAAACATGTACCCCAAATATTCATATTTTTTGAATATTGTTTATAATTATCAGTTGTTCAGCAGGAAAGATTATATTCGTCGTGACAAAATACGATTTTCTGAAAACTAAGATGATCGGCTCGACCTCCGGAATATATTTTAAAAGAAAGTAACAAATAATATTAATTCTGTAATTAAATTCTGTAATTATGTTTTTACCAAAACTTGAAGTATCGGAGCTCTTTATTATATTTAATTAACGGAGAGGTGGAATAATCGTGAATACCAAATATGTTTATGTGAAAACAGATACAATTACATTACCTACGCATACAAGTGAAGTAGGAGTACTCTTGAATAAAAAAATATAATTAAGACTAGAATAAACTAAGTTAACATAGATGGTCTGCTCGAGCAGTTACCCATTAATCAATACGCGGATCGCTCTTGCAGTCTTAGTCAACGCTTGAAGCTTTGACAAGAAAGCAAAGTTGACTGTGATAATGCTTTTAAGTCAGACTTTTGTACCTAAATATTGTGGTCAAAAATGATTAAATAAATAAATAAATAAGCCCGTCCGAAGAAGTTGTTGCTCGAGCGGTCCTAGTATGTAGAAGACTGTAATTCACTATGCAGTCGTATCTTGAAGAAGTTCATCCTAACTGCTTCAAGCAGTCCTGCATATCGGCTCTAGGGTGGCACTATTAACTAAGCGCTCCGCTTCGTAGACAAGTAGCCTCAGACGTTAACCTTACACCTATCTTAATGTCTATAGTTCTGAATAGTCCTGATATGACCTTAGAATGACCAATTCATTACAAAGTAGTTAAGAGGTTTGCGTTTTACGACCCCCCACCTGAAGTCTTGTTAACACGCGCTGAACTACCGACATTAAACTCCTTTATAGTCCCCACGAGTACATAACATTGGGCTTTGCTACTTAAACTTAATGAAGGTTCAGAATCTATACGTATACGGTGTCATTGAAAATAGTTGGCAATGAACTTTAATTGATATATTGTGATGAGTGCTGTTATAAGAAAAAGGTAGAGTCTTTCGGATCTCTAACTTACCCGACGAAACCCATTGCTGCTTCTCGTCGACATTCTGTGAGAGGGTGGTATATCCCGAGTCGAGCTGGCTCGTTTCAAAAATTCTCTACCACAACTCAAAGTTTAAACGGCATGTTGGACCACGACCAATACGGGGTTAAAAATACTAATTTAAGTACTATGTTAAATAAAAATTGCGAAATGACTTAAATTATGGAACAACTGTCACATTATAATTTTTCTGAAATTTAAATGGGAAATATGTGTATATCTGATTTTGTGCATGGATAAAATAAAGCCAATCACTCATGTCTGACACTTTTTTTGATCCCCTTTTATACTCCTTATGCAGCGTATCCTAAGCCAATATTTTTTGCCCAATAATGATATCGAAGAGATTTTCAACCTGTCGATTCATTTTATCTTCCCCATATAGTTTAATAGTTTCCCCATAAGTGTTTGGGGGAAACCTATTATCATCAGTGGTGATATAGTTTTAGGTATTAATAGTAAGCGTTTTTGGAGTGGTAGAATATTTCTGAATTAGGCTAGCTAGACCGACAAAAATTGCAGTCGCTTATGCAACAATACTGCGCAAGTATAATTTAACAAGTTTTCAGGAGAGACAAATACTAATTTATATTTTATTCATCTTGAAAATTTGTCAAAAATTACGGTACTTTATTGTGGTATAAGCGACAATATCTAGATTCTAGAAGGTCGACATTATTAAACGGATCCAAATAATAGCTGGTTACTTGTAGTTAAACTTGTGTTACTTACATTTAATCAAATACACACAACGATTGCTCCTCAAAGGATGAATGATAGAAAGTAGGTAAAGAAAATCGATGATTGCCCGCATGCATCTTTTAATCTGATATAAAACGATATAAAGAAATAAGTATCCATTTGAAAACTAATAAGTATACAGGAATAATACCCGATGCGGAAAATCCTTTGATACGTTATCAGATGGCAAAAGCAAGTTTGCTGAAGTGAAACAAATGGAATCAAAGACTGGCTATAGTAATCTTAAGTACGTACAGACATCTCTCGTGGCAGCTGTGACATAACCCGAATCCTTATGAATTATTTAAAAGGGAATCGTCCTCCGTCAGACATTTGAATTATTTTGAAACCCTTGCTTGTGCATAATTAAGTACACAGTATTTTACGGTGACACTTTTACATGATGAATCTCAGTAATTGGTAGCATAAAATGATATGTGGCACATTGGACATATTAGCACCAAATAATGTCTTGTCTTTTCTTTGAAGTATAAGATTGCTTTTTTTATGCCACAAAGGTGGCAAACTTAGCATAGTCTGATGGTAGCCTATAGATGCGTGCAATACCATGGTATCACTGGCGCCGTTGCGGACCCTGGAAAAAAATGCGGACCATGGATTTCAGGAGACCTCATACCAGACCTCGTAGAAACAGCATGGCCAAGCGAGACCAATGCTATTTGGCTACGATCTTCTTTAAGGTAGAGGTCCTTCCCCAGACGGGCTGCTCCGATTTGAGCGGATTATCCACTATGCTCTACCTCTCTTAAAATCTTTTTTAATACCTCTTTGCTTTTCCACCAGAGATGTAAGCCTAATGTGTCTACACTAATGTTGTTTTTTTATACCACAACGGTGGCAAATGCTGGCAGGCTGATGATAAGCCGTCACCGTAGCCTATAGACGCTTGCAATACCGGAGGTATCACTCACGCTTTGCCAACCCTCCCAACCCCCCCAAGTCGAGCTCTGGAAACTTTACTCACCGTAGGAACACAACATGGCCGAGACCAATGCTATTTGGCTGCGGTATTCTGTAAGGTGGAGGTCCTTCCCCAGACGGGCTGCTCCGATTTGAGCGGATTATCCGCTGTGCCCTACCTCTCATGATAATATTGTAAAGAGAAAAAATCTATTGTTTTTTACATTGAATAGACTCCGAAACTACTGGATCAATTTGAAAATATGCAGCATTTGAAAACTATTATAGCTTTCAAATGCTAGTATAATACTAGTGTCATAATCGTTACCAAAAACCCGTGCGAAGCCGGGGTGAACCGTCAGTACAAAATGAATGTACAACGACAACGACAATACGTACGACGATGTTATCAATACGCCAATATGACTACAACGTCTTGGCCTATTGCCTCCTATTGCCCTATTTTAGTGCCAATACCATCAATTAGCCGAGGCATGACAATTTTCTAATTTATTACCTCACTTAGACGACCCAGTAACATTCTTGTCAAGGCACCTACGAAACCAGGTACGGAGTTTCCTTTGTTCGAAACTTTCCCGAGGGAGGGGCGTTAAGAAAAATGACATTATGTAAAGTACCTATACGAATACCGTAAAAAGAAACGCAGCGTTGATCTCAGTCTTACTTTATAGGTAAAATTAATTTTTAATAACACGCTGTAAGACACACATATTTCAGAATGTAGGTATTAAATTAATAAATTTTATAATATTTTTTACAGGCCATTTTCGTTTTAGTTTTTTCTTTGTTTGCGAAATGGTAGTAATATATAGTAGTTTATAATAATGTGTTTTATTTAATTAAAATTAATTTTAGTTAATTATTTTAATTATAAAGATGTATGACTAGAGAAAGTGCTTCGTCTCCGATTTAACTGTTGACTTTTAATAAATTTATATACATATAACAAATTTCAAGCTTCCTACAAATTGACAACACAACAAGTTTTTCTAAATGGAGTTTATTGAAATGGAATATACATATTGATTCAATCTTAAAATTAATTAAAACTAAACTAACAATAAAAATTAAAAAACTAAACTAACAATAAAAACTAAAATTAAGCATTAAAAAGACATGGTCCCTGTGGCAGGGTGCCCAAAATGCTAGCAGCGTTACCTCGCTGAACGGCGATAGAGATCCGTTGAGCGAAGTAACTGCCAGCCTTTGGGTCACCAGTAGTTTGCCCCAGCCTTTTTGCGATGTCCCTAAAAAAGGACAACGCACTGGAACCCCACAGGCCTAATGTTTCTACACCAAAAGTCACAAAATCGTAGGAGCCAGTCAGCTGCTGATATTTTGTGACTTTTAGTTTCTCGGCGGATTCCGCCGCCGCTCCCGCACTCCTACTCGTACCGTGAAGATGTGACGGGGCAATTGTGTCATCGCATGTCGCGTCCCACACCATGGTCCGTCCTATACTCCACGGTATGAGGGACATTCCATCTGGCCTCTTACCATCGTCACGTGCGATGCCGTTCGGCTCAAGAATGGCAGGCACGTTGACAGTGACGAGAGACCGACGGATTATGTCGTTGATAGAAGCGTGACGCGACAGGCGGCCGGCGCTTCTGGTACACGAAAGGTCGTGGTGTCCCAATGCATTCACCATTGTGCCACAAGGACATCTATGTGGAATACAAACCTGGGCACCTAGACGAAGACCTATCGTGTCTCGGGGTGTCTCGGAGTCAAGGAGGTGCCCACGTTGGCACATGGGTAGGCATGCAACCAGTGACCGGCCTCCTTCCTTTGACACGGCTCTGAGTCGTGCTTGGTCGTTTCAGTGCTGTTATTCAAAAGTAATAAGTTTTGAATAACAACAAGTTATATATTAACACATAGAAGAAAATGTCTGCAAAAAATGTTTCACAGTCGGTTCGACAGCAACCTGCAAATGTAAACTACGTAGCAAATTCGATGTTATGCGACCTTATATTTTGCAATCGCAATTTGCTTTTGCATAGTACATCTACAGTATAATGACAATTATTTATTTCGTTCGATAAATATATTATATGAAGAAATAAATAATTTGATTTGATATTTAATATTGGGTAACCCGGATACATAGCCCTACAGCTGTAGTCGATTAGCCGGCGCAGAGGTCCTGAATCACGGATTGCATTCCGGAGACGGACTTCCTCCGTCTGTCCACAGACGATGCTCACTCGGGAAATTAACCTTTATACTCTATATTTTCCTTCCAACGTAATTTGATTTTAAAAAAAATACCTCGTGCTTTTTAATACTTTGTGAGCATATTCTATGTTTCATTATAATGAACTGTGAATAATCTCCGTTATATGTATGCTGTCCTAGTACTTTTCGTTACTATTCCATTTAAATTATATTTTTTAACTAGCTTTTACCCGCGGCTTCGCTCGAGTTAATTTTATGACATAGAAATAGTAGCTCTTTGATGACATAGATCTCGTTTGACAACAAAATAACCCATAGCGCGACTTGTAGCGCCATCTGTTGACCGATACAGCGCCCTCTATAATAGAAAAAATATTTTCCCATTGGAACGATATACTTTCACGGGATAAAAAGTAGCCTATGTTGGGCTCTGTACCCCTAACAATATGTATGCAAATTTTCATAATGATCGGCTGCTTAGTCAAGCCGTGAAGGAATAACAAACAAACTCACTTTCTCATCTATATACAGGGTGACTGATTGAACAACGGACCCATTAAAGGAGGTGAATAAGAAGCTGATGCCTATTCCATTAAGTGTTAAAAACCACCACCTTATTTTTTTTAATTTTTATTTATTTTAATGTTCATTCTACGTTTTTTACATTATACTATGCATGAACTCTCGCGACCTCGACCCGGCAATCCCCCCGCGCCCCGCCCGCACCCCAGCGCAAACGCAACCCGATCGCGGACCTCGCTCGCTCCCACCCCCCAGTCGCAAACTTGTTTTGGCATCGATCGCACGTCGCGTACGTACGTACTACCCGTCCGTTTCAAGTTTGCCGCTTCCGCAGTTGCTCGGACTGTTAGCTTATCGCAAAACAACGAAAGACAATTGATTATCAATCGGCGAGAGCGACACTGAATCGAGTAATAGCGAAAGATATTATTTTCGCTATTACTCGATTATTCTGTATTTTTTTTTTATTTCTACTCGTTAATGTGACGTCATAACGGTCGACACCGGCAAACTTGAGGCGAACTTGATTGGAATCGCGTGTGCCGCGCCTGTGTTGTGAACTTGTGTGTGAGTGAACTAGTGAGTAGTGATAATGGCTTATCAATACACCAATGAGGAGTATTGGGACATGGTGCAATGTTACGCGAGGGCAAATAACGTTGTTAGACACGCAATTACGTTGTATCGCGAGACGTTCCCAAACCGGCGAGTACCATCATATGATTTGATGTTAGGACTCAATTTTAGATTAAGAGCGTTCGGCCAGTTTACCGTGCCCACTCATGCCCAAGCACGAAGAGCAGAACCTTATCCGGTAGACTTGCATGAAGCCATTTTAGAATACTTTGACCACAACCCACGCGAGAGTACGCGGAATGCCGCAAGACGTTTTAATGTGTCACAGTATACGGTGTGGAATCTGCTACATACAGACAGACGACATCCGTTTCATTATCGACCCGTCCAAGAACTTGGTGTGAACGATTACGAGTGTAGTGATGTGTTGTGTAGTAGAACAATTATTGTGATTGTCTTGATTTTCATATGAACGTAGTAGGTAAGTAAAATTTTTAAATGTAATGTGATTAAAAATAACTAATAACTAGCTACCTACTTACCTACCTCATTCGATTCATTCTTCGCGCAAATTTATTTTTTGTCATTCGTAGCAACGGCAACGTAGCATACCTAGACCATCCTAGACTAAGTAGTAAATGAATGAATGGCCCCCGCCCGCGCACTCCGCGCAGGCCGCGGCGCGGCGAGGCAGGGGCGGGCGGCGGCGCTCGCGCGACTTCGACATTCGACACCACGTGACACCACAGTATACGTAAATTGGCCGATTTTAATATTTTTTTAAAATACGCATATCTCGCCTATTTAAATTTTTTTTTGTTTTTTTTTATGCAGAAGGGATATAAATTAATTACTTTTTTATCTATTAAAATGCGTACGATGTTTAACCAGTCACCCTGTATATAAAAGAGAAAATCACTGACTGATTCGTCACGAAATCTCCGAAACTACAAGTGCCAGGAGTCTCAAATTTTGCATGGGGGTTCCTTTTGGGGCGTAGGTGCTCACTAAGATGGATTTTGCGAAATTCAACTCCTAAGGGGGTGAAACGGGGGTGCAAAGTTAGTTTATAATATTATAGTAAGGATAACTAAATAAAACATTTGTACCTCCTAAATAAATTATGTTCAGCACACATACACATGACAAACACAAAATGTTTATGTATAAATGTTTAACCTGAACCACTGGGCTATTCTTCAGCAATCTCTTATAAACTATCATTGTCTAATTACGAAAGAATGTGAGAGTGAACTTGAGACTTAAATAACTTTAAAATGGGTTTTGTGTGCATCTCATTGTGAAAATAAAGTATTTCTGAAATATATCTAATATATCGCCTTTCTTGGCCAGGTGAAAATTTGGTGACACACTCAAAACTTAAAAGAAATTTTGTATTTGTTGGCATATTTCTTCTTGAGAAAATTGTGTAATATTACATCGCGGAAGTTTGTTGATGACGTGAGGCTTTGTATATTCCGTGAGTCGCCCGAACATTCTCAAAGAAAGTTTGTGTAGTTAAATTTTGCTCATGCAATAAGGGGGAGACCGTAATAAGGAGCTCGCTATTTAACTCATAGCTAAATTACTACTACGGAGTGCTTTATTCCTGTATATGAAACATCACTATAATATTTTAAAAAAATCAAGCATTAGTAGCTCATATCGTTTTAGTATATTAGTAACAATGTTTCTTACTATCTATATTAGTATTATTAGTAATTGAATCGGTTGTTTTCCAAAGCGCACATGTCCAAAATTAGCATATTTTTTTTAGGATGGCAACATCATTGTTATGTATGTTCCGTTCAACTTATTTTTAAACCAAACCCCTCTTGTCCTTACTTTGTAACACATTTCTAAGGCAAAAATTGATTTGGTTCCCAAACATCTCTAGTTCGGGACATATGCTCTGTGGAAACCAAACGCAACAAAATGTCATTTTGACATGTGGCTAATTATTAGCTTACTTAAATTAATTTACCGGACCATGCATCATGCCTAACAACATTCCCACCCAGTGTCTTTGTATGGGACAGTCATAGATGCAATCCCCTTCAAGATAATGTCCCTGGTACAGAAATTCTCTGTGTACTGTTATGTACTGTGTGATTCTTTAAGCTGAATTCATGAGGCTGTAAAAATACTACGTAGTTGATTTTGCATTTGAACAGAACATTATAATCCGAGGGCTAATGGCACATGAAAACGTATATCGAGTTTGATGAAGCCATTTTTAAAAGTAGGAACTGAATGCAGAATTATTCCTATTCAGAGCACGGAATTGCATCTAGTGTTATTTTGCATAACATGGCTCTGTTACGACTGCAAAATGCAATGCGAAGCGTAAAAGAATTTCGTGTTGAGTTGCGAAGTATTAAAACTTTTGTATAGACGGCCACTAACCCAGTTTTGTGTGTAGGTTGAATTGAGTACATAATATTGTTTCAGTGATGTTGTTTGTTAAATAAGAGTTTTCAAGTAACGATGTAAGATCGTGGTCTGATTAAACGCTGCACGCGACTTCCACCTTCAGCGTAAGTCTTTCGATCGTCTTTTCTTAAGCCTCTATTAGTTAGTTTAAGAATAAAATAGTTGTATGAGCCATGAAACATTTTCAACCGCAGATACAAAAGAACCCAACAAAATTGGGAGCTCAATCAATAAAACTAGGTTTTTCGTTTGCTAGTTTGAACTCTATTTCGTTTCGCTCATTGAAAAGTTGATGGACGCCGCTACAGCAATCCGAGGCTAGCTGTGAAATTAAAAACGACGGACGTAAGCGGTGGAAGTTACCAGAGCCCTTTCAATCGTTTGAGGGCTCGTAGCTCGCCCGAAAATTAAAACACAAAAATATATATGAACGACGTCTCTAATTTTAGTGAATTTTATACTCGACGCTTTTGCAGCAGTGACGTCAACGTAACCATGTGCCTAATTATGTTCTTCGTAAACCATTTACTTTTTCAACCTAATTGCTGTCAACGTCATAGTTTAGATGTTTGTTACCCAATCAGAGAGGCAGGGCACAACGGATAATCCGTTTAAATCGGAGCAGCCCGTCTGGGGAAGAACCACCTTACACCTAGATGATCGTAGTCAAATTGCATTGGCCATGTTGTGTTCCTTCCTACGATGAGTAAGGTCTCCACATCTCCACTTTCTACAGGGTCAGCAATGCGGGAGTGATACCATGGTATTACAAGCATCTATAGGCTATGGTGACTTCTTACCATCAGGCGAGCCATGTGCCTGCATGTCATCTTAGTGATTTTTTTTTAATGATTTTAAAAGATATTTAGATGTCAGTTTGTAACCTAGAATAACAGATACTTTTGTAAATTTAGACATATTCTTAAAAAGGACTTGATATTAATTTAAGCTTAGTGGTTAAGGTTCTCGATATATGGGTTCTTATTAATTTTTTACGAGAACCTCTGAGAGAAAAAATGGAGTAAAGATATCTGCGATCCAGTCAAGTTCACGATACGAAATAATAAATCACTGTAATCGTACAGTAAGTTAAATACCTAAATCAAATAATGTCTGTTATTCTTTATATACGATACTCCTTACATCAGTAATCCCTCCTTACTTGAGATCTTTTCGTGTCTATATTGTTACAAAACATTCCCAGAAATATTAGACAATAGACTTACTATTGTCTAATATTTCTGGGAATGTTTTGTAGATTTATGCCAATCTCAATATGGAAAAGGTACAGGCGAAGAAAAGCATCCATCCAAAGACAAAATATTTTTGTCACTTCTATTCTTATGTGGCACGAATGTTACTTTTTTTCATTAGCCCAGACGAAAATTAAGCAAATATGATCACCACTGATCTACGTTTTTTTAATAAGGCTCTTAGAACTTAATGACGATAATCAATGGAGTAGCTATTCATCACTTAAATTCCAGAAAAGATCATTCTCAAAATAATCCCATCTTTCATCACCCGAAAATATTGTTCAGAAATTATTTCTTCATTTTATATTCACTTAATTTTCACCAAATATTCTTAGCACAGATTAATCGTTGTCATCAATATAATGGTAACGGCACTAACGGCTCACAGCCCGGAAACAACCTTAATTTATTTTAGAAGCTTCGAGTTCACTCAACACTGCCATCTACTAAATACCAATGAAAACGCAGCTTAAAGCTCAAGGGGAGCGACCGGTCGAGCGAAAGCTCTACTCGTTTGATGCTATTTGAACTTAATGTTACCAGTGTAATCCAGCAGGTGGCGCAATTAATTAAATAAAGAAATCAGAAAATAACGAAAAAAAAATTTTTTTTAATAATGAACACCGTAAAAAAAAAGGCTACTGTTTTAGTATCAATCTACTTTCAAACTTATAATTTGTGACTATCACGGATAATATATATTACGTCAATATTATAATATCTTTGATATGTCAAGTTAACTTACTATCATTTCATTTGTTTTTTACAATTTAGTATTACTCACTTAGAGTAATAAAAATATAAGAGGGAGTGTCCCTGCACCCGTTTTAATACACCTCAACTGGTGCCAGTCTGGCACCAAACGCCGAACTTTGCCGAACCGCTTCGTAGTTGTCGATGTCAAAGCGTGCCAAACGTGTCACCCGGTAAAAAAATATGGCGGTTTGTGCTATTAAATCGTGTCACACACAACACGTCTGAAAAACAAAAGAAATGTAATGATATCACTTTTAACAGGAATGTTTTAAATATTTCATAGTAATTTGTAGTTAGATAAGAAAAAGATATAATACGATTTTACTGTATTATTTTAATGCTCTGTGTTGCCCGATTGTGAAAATAGTTTCCCATTTTAACTATTTTTATTGCTTCGACTGATTAATTTTAAAACAGTTGCTGCTGCGACTGATATTTACGTAGGTATGTGACACGTTCTCTAATGGAAGTCCTTGTGAATTTACGATATCATACACCAAAAATTTTGTTACTAATTGAAAGTTTGAAAAATTTAAACAAAGTCTATTTATTTTCCCGCTTTTTGGAAACTACACCTCCATTGGCAACATTCCGCAAGTGTCAAGTGCATGTCACCGACATGTTATAGAGCGTTTAGCGATTCACTTTTGACAGAGCGCTTGTATGACCCCACTCCATCTAGTAAGTTATTAATCTGAGATTACTCATTTATTATTGCCAATACAAATTGAAAGTTCGAGAACTATAAATAAAAGTTTAATTTAAGTAGGTACAAACATTTTACATTATTTATAGACGTAAATGAATGAAGAAAATATTCTTAATTAACACTATCAAAAAACAAAAGTGAAACGAATGAATTAAATTAAAAATATTTAAATTACATTCACGACAAATAAAAATACCGAAGGCTCGTTTATATCAATGCTAACCCACGCTCATATAAACGTCTGCGCATTGTTCAATTTATAAACTTTATTGTGGTTATAAAATCAAAGAAAGCAACGAACAAAAAATATATCCCCAACATTGAATAGTTACAAAGGAACGCAATTACAAATATAAACGAGTAAAATGAGACCTGCCACACTTGCATATTATGTGATATGCATCTGACGTAATTCACAAATCAAACAGTTCAAGGGACATACACCCGGTTTCTGAAACGCATTAAAATGTTTAATCGCATTTGAATAATTCCACCTGAAGTCAAGTTATCTTTTTTTCTTTTATAGGGTGACATTGACAGCTATCATTTGATGTGTAATTAACTTTAAAACTTTAAAATCGGGATCGCACATACTTACATATTATGTTATTTTTTATTATTCTATATTTATTTAGGGGTTTTGGTTCGTACATGCGACCATGTAACCCCATCGTGTCCTTCAGACAGTATTTACTACAATATTTAAATGATAAACATATTACACAATTAGAACAATTAAATAAATAAAAATAATGTTTCTGTTTGTCTTTCTATCATGTAGTTTCGCTTACATGAAGAGTCTTTAACACAATTGAGAGAAGATTATAATTCTTAACAACAAAAGGAGCCAAAATTTGCAAGGAATGTAAGAGTCCCTTGCCCCATCCAGCAAGATGTATCGTGGGTGATAAACAGTGTAGAATGCCAACGCTGTGTAGGCCGACCCCCTGCTATTGGCGATAATTTAGATAACTGTACGTCAAATTATTACAGATATTAAAAGCCCTATCATTGTTTAGAATAATGATTAGGAGTAGTATAAGCCGAAGATTGTAATAATGACTGTCGTACATTCATGCAACTGCTTACTGTGTCTACACAAATAAATTTAGAGTTTCTGCATTTCTATATTTAATGTCAGAGCATTTTTTATAACGCATTATTAATTATTATCAAAAAGAAAAAAAGCATCTTTTGAAATTTTTTTTTAATTCATGAAGTCAATTCGCTCATTTTGAAATAAAATACAGCCTTGTATTATCTACATAAAATAAAAATAAAATGTTTTTGTTTAATTTTGGTTTTTGTCAAATTCACCCCGTACAAAAAAGACACCTATGTAAATAAAAAAATCAATTTAAAAGAAATGGCTCAAGAAAATAATCTCTGGTGGCTCCAAGACTAAAAGTGTGGTGCAATATGCATAAGATCCAAGGTAATTGAGCTGTCATTTAAGATGAATGCCATAGCTTGAAGTGTTGTCGTAGGTTAAGCACGTATGAAAGCGGGCCGCGTGCGTGTCAAATTAACTCTGCTTGTTGGACAACGTTTCTGGTTAAGATTAAAAGAAAAAAATCCTATCATTAGTACGTTGATGTGTAATATTATTCTTAATTCTTTCAAAATACCAAAATAATGTTTCTTCTCTCGTGGAACCTATTTCAGACTAGTCTATTTACAGACAATAAAACCAAAACATCAGTTTAAAAAATCTCAATGTAGGTACATTGTATACGTTATTCTGGTCTGGAATAATTTGGAAAGTTTGTGGTCATTGTTTGCTTATTTATCTTGGTTTCCAAAGCTTTGATTTGGTCTGATGACCTCAGAGGAACTCGACAAGTTACAAAACAATATTATTTATTACATCAAAAAAAAAACAACATGATAACTAGTAGGTACATAAAGATAGGTAAAATGAGGTCTTATCGCCAATATGTTCCAGACAACTTTAGGGTAGAGAAATAAAAATAAAAAACCAGTTGGTAGCGCTAAATATGTGATGGAGAAAGATACTTATAAATATTGTTAAGTAATATTTATATATTTACATTATAAATTTCTTTTTTCTCGGGAATACGGGAATCGTGTACTTTTCGGAATAAAAAGTACCCTAACACTATACACTAGCTGGGCTCGTGACTTCGTTCGCGCGCTATGAATAATTTTCCCCGTTATTGCAACATTTTTCACTGATGCTTCGCTCCTATTGGTCGCAGCTTATAGCCTTCCTCGATAAATAGACTATCCAACACAACAAGAATTTTTCAATTATAACCAGTAGTTCATGAGATTAGCGCGTTCAAATAAACAAACAAACTCTTCAGCTAATAGTTAGTATAGATTAGATATAATGCTTCTCTTTGAATGTTTTTTTAAGATTCGCTTATTTTTGAATATCCTATGAGAACGGAAATATTGGGATTGCACCAAACGAATTCTACCGGCAAATAATACAGACGACTATTACATAAACATCGGTCGGTACGTATGTCCTTCTGTATCATAAAAAAACAATAATAAATTGTTATACCTCGTAAATCTAGGATTCGCTTCAAGAAATTAAAGCCATGAGTCCGTGAGATACGTTCCTTCGAAGCTTTAAAATAATGTTACTGAAAGCAGTATAATATACAATACTATTGTCAGCAGAAACTCATATATTTTATTGCCATGACATAATACGCCTTAGTGCAGTTTAGAATAATAAATCAGGATCTATTAGGGCGCTTATAGACGAGCGACACTCTGTCAACGATGCGCGCGACGTGCCGCCGCTAGGTAACGACGTCGTCGCCGTGCCGAGCGGCGGCGACGCCGTCCACTGTGTCGTTGCAAGCTGTAGTGACTGGCGAATACTCCGGGAGATCAGACGTATTGCTGCGTTTAGATAATATGGATGCGACGACGTTGTCGTCACGGCGACGACATCGTCGACTCACGGTTGTCAGCAAGCGACGCCGCCGCCGCTAGGTGACGACGTCGTCGCACGGCGATGACACCGCCGTTCGCGTCGTTGACCAAGTGTCGCTCGTCTATAAGCGCCCTTAAAGGTTAAAAGCTGACGTCGTGTATAGTTTAGTACTTTAACTTCATTTTAGGTTCGCGATTATGCATTTGGTGTATTTTAAACGTATCATGAAAGCGTTATCGATCCTGTAGAATAGTGTAGAGGACCGATGAAACGGCGCGCAAGAAGCTCGTGCAGCGTCTGAATTTGAAGTAGATACTTCAAATGAATTGAATTGGAATTAGGTACTAAAACACATTTTTTTAAGGTCTGCGTTAGCTAGCTTAGAAATTGCATAGCACTTGTTATCTGCGCTATCTATCATCTAAACAATCTTTACTCACTTTATTGAATTAGACATGGAATCTTAAAATTTTCTTCAACAGTGAAGCTGCGGAGATTGTATGCTAATTTTTAATATTCTTATGTGAACAGTGAGCTATCTATATAGCTTAGATATAATAGCGTGCAATACCTCTATTATTGTCTATTCTGTGATCTAAGGTCACATGGAGCCTGAGCGTCGGTTGACTTGTCTGGCTTAAGAGAATGTCGTATTGTTCCATCGCAGTACTTACTTAGGCATTGCCCGTGATCGTGACTTTGAATAAATTGTCTAGAGTAAGCGTTGTCTGTAATTGTCTCAAAAAGTTAATGTTGTTGTTGGTACACCCTCTAGCATTTCTATTTAATTAACTCAATAAAAAAAATGCATTTACATGAAATAACAAGTCATTATTTTTTAAACATTGTGATGAAGCGCAAACTCAACAGCCTTTTTAAAATCATAGGGACCCGCGACCGCGACAAGTGACGGTATCGGGTTTGTTTGGATCAATTTTGGAATTAAAAATAGTTTTCATATTACTTCATTAAACTACTAGGAATTCAAATTAAATATTTAATAGAGATTACTTACTGGAAAATAATAAATATTATAGATATATAGGAATTAACTACAGAAAGTACATTATCACGTTATGTACAAGTAACATGTATCCGTTCATTAGACATCACTGTTAAGGTCTGTCTCAAGTATAGATATGTGGACTCAAGTGATATGTCAAAATTAAGTAATTCAAAAAGCGTACGATTAAATTAATCAACATTTCTTGGGACAAGACAAGATTGATAACTGTATCGATAAAACTGTAAGTATGCTGCTGCAAATCCAATTTTATACTTAATATACATATCTACCATAATTCGTAACTTCACTACAAGTTTGTACGGAAGTCTCACGCACTCGACCGGCTGTTGTCTTTCTTGTCGTATACTTCAACATATAAACTTCTGGCCACCTTTTGTTAAATGACAAATACAGTGAAGCACCATAAATATTGTTAAATGACAAATACGGTGAAGCACCATAAATATTGTTAAATGACAAATACAGTGAAGCACCAGTAAATATTGTTAAATGACAAATACGGTGAAGCACCAGTAAAGCTTTCACTTGCAACGTGATTTTGATTTCTTTTTTTTAAGACTACTGGTGCTACTGGGTTCTTGTGTCACTAACGAGCCGCGCCGCGAGCAATAGCTTCTTGCCTGATGTCTAGATGTCTTCTACGACGGACGCTTCTCTGGGAAGGGTCAGCTGATGATAATTATTCATGCGTTTCTGATCCGGGCATTCTCCATTGGATGAGTGTATGCAACACGGTACGATGATCTAAGGACACAATATATAAACTGTAAGTGTTGTTAACTAATCCTCTTGTGATCTCTGAATAAATTGAGTAAAGTGCGTGTGCGTAGTCCCTAGAAATAGTGCACGCCATTGCTCTGTAGTGAAAATGCTTTAAATAAAACTCGTTAGATCCCATGTTTGCTTGACGTAAAACTAAATAACTTGTCTCTACGGAAATGTACATACATTTTAAGTTATAACATACAGCTATTTTATAGCTGTATGTTATAACTTAAAATGTAAAAAAAATGTTTTCTTTCGTCTTGTGATGATTTTGTGGAAATGAATACCAACTTGAAAATAATTTGGGGGGATTTCCGGATCAAAAAATATAGTCGGTCAGAAATTTATTTTCATACCTACTGAATTATATTTAACTGCCGATCACTTGATGATGATGATTATTATTATTATTGTTATAAAAGTTTTTTTTTTTTTACTTTGCTAACTTGTATTTCTAAAAAACTTCCGGAACGAGGATAGCAACGCGTGAGTGATGCCCCCGGTAGTGCAAGCGTCTATAGGCTAAGATGGTAAGCTTTCACTTACCATCGTGCTATGAAAAAAAAATTGTACAGCGAAGCATTGAAGCGAAAAATTATAAAAAAAATAACTTATTATCTTACAATATAAAGTTTATTCAATCACATGACTACTACTGACTTTAAATTAGTATTAACAACTGATCCAATTACGTGCTTGTCGTTCAAACCAAAAAGTAAACATTGTTAAACAGAAGCTTAAAAAATAAACTAAAAAATGTTAATGGATTCCATTAATCTTGATATGTATAAACTCTGTCTGTATGTGTGTATGTGACTAAATGGCTCTTTGGCTGGAGTCACAAAATAAGAAAAGCTTAACTATGTGTACTAGTTTGCTGATGAATAAAAAACATATTTTTTATAGACAGAAATCATCTAGACCACAAAGAAACTCACACCTTGCGCGAGATTCATATTCCCGGCCCTTGTTTTTACATTATTACGATTCGGGAATTTAATAATAATAGTTATATTTTCAATGTTAAAATTAAAAATCCAAATAAGAATCTTTACCTAAAATAAAAATTAAGTTCAGACATTATTTTTACAAATACAAATTTTAAGGACATTTCTAAGCCCTCGAGAAAAATGGTTGGAATTGGAATGACGAAGTGTTGTTACTTTATATTAAAACACAAGCAGAGTGACATGCATAAACTAGTTAATATACCATTGAACATTTAAAATCTGTATGCTCAATATTTTGATGTAAATGCGATAGGTAATCGTGCTCTTTTATATCATAAAAAATACAAAAAACATTTGTCTGTTTAATTCTGCCCTTCAAGGATCAATCATGGGCGGAGGTCGCTTTGTGCGAGCCGCCTTGGGTGGTACACTAACTAAAATATTTATTCAACTGACCATAACAATAGCAACGTATTTCAAAGACGCTCAGACTCGAGTAGGTAGCCTAAAGCGTTGCGTCCGCTCTATAACCACAAATAAAAATCATTTAAAACGACGCCAGACGCCAAAATGGCTTTGTGGCATAAATATCAAGGTGTCATAATTAACTAATTACATACAAACACAGAGATTTTATTATTTTTACAGACAAACATATAGTCAAATATAACGATAACGAATCCGCGGGCAATTTTTCCAGAAACTACCTACTTAGTTAATTAGTTAGATACAACTATTTTAAATTTCGGGAATATTTTAACATTAGCATAGAAATGATTGACTTAATCCACTTTCATTCTATCGATTTGTATTTATAATCAAGTAAAGCTATAGATCAAAAAAGGGCGGAAAGCTGAGGATCAATTTTGTTAATTTAAAATTGATAAAATCTCACACGGTATCTCGCACAATGCAAAAATAGCGTATGACATTGAATGATTGAATCTGTTTTTAATACGAGGACTGGTCCACTATTATCTTATACATTAATGAAAAAAAAAAGGATATCAACTATTGCGTTTTTATACGAAAAATAGGTTAATAAAAAATATCTATAATTGGCTTCTACCGTCGCCTTAATGCATAAAATCCTGTTTACATTAACATAAGTATAGGATTATCTTGAGTTGTCCATTCAGAAAATTATAATCTTACAATTTTACTTACAAAACACATATTTGCTGAATAATTTCATACTTATGAGTCACGATATCGAATAATATGTGAGACATGGTATATGAAATCATATTTTTTGTTGATTAAAACATGTATAGCATCCTGTTTATATTTTCAGAATGAGTAGGCAGAGACCTTGTTTCATTTTGTTTGTTAAATTGTAGAAATACTTTATTATCATATCGATATGTTTATTACGCAACGTTTCACCTTATAAGGACAGTAGTAAAACCCGCGGCCTCACTCATCATCTTAACCACAGGAAGCTGTTGGACCTCCCCAAAATTATTCATATTCATATTGTTCTATTTAGTTTAAAACTTGTATAATTATTACGCACGTTTGCGCACAGTAGTGTTATATTGCAAACAGGCATCTGCGGAAGACCAGCGCCATGGAGTCGGACGACCCCACGGTTTATGCTGAGCAGATACCTTTTTGTTGTCTGATCTACATTCTTTATTATTTTATTGTTGTTAGTTATTTTTTTAAGTTCTTAAATGTAAGTTAGACATTAAATAAACCATTTTCTTTCTTTCTTTCTTTCAAATGTTTCCAGTATGCCCGGTTGGAAGCGGCTTGCATCCAGCGGCTTCCTGTGATTTTCTCTCACTCGTATATCGTGCCGTTAATAGCCTCACAAGTAACTGTTAAGTAATCTGTGACTATACCGCGTAATCTCTTGCATACTCTGAGAAATAAATCTGTCCAGATTATTAACCACACGTCTAACAAAAATCAGTCAAACTAATATTTATCTAAGTGAGTTTGTTTCTCTAACATTCCTACTTTCATAATCTTTATCCCTAATATTAATATAATTGCAAACTTGTACAGTGAATTTAAGAGACATGTTTGCCTTGATTTTAATTCTTGTGCGAGACTGACCCCATAATGCACCATAAATGATATATTGCTGTCTTGGAGAAATTATCCTCGGAGATTGCTGTGCACCGAACAACAAGAGTTCTATATGATTTAGATGGCACTAAAGTCAATTACTTATGCCTTTGGTCGGTTCTGTTACCGAGTGTATTAAAAACTTAATTGTTTCCAAAGGCAATATGTTTTTTTGTGAGCGCGAACCACCGTGGGCAAAATGTTTATTATATTTTGAAATATTTAATTACGCGCGCACGACCTGTAAGATAATGTTCGTGGATATTTTTTAATGCTACAAAATAATACATTAGTTTAACTAGTCTTTGCCTGTGTCATCATCGGTGTAGATTTCGATAGAACAATTTTACTTTCATTTTAATTTCATCCTCCTGTGAGTTGATATTATAAAGTTCAAGAATCACATGTACATTTTTGTATTTCTGCGAAATTGTGCAAAGATTTTCAGAGAAAATTCATTACACCCCAAGTAAGTTAAAGGTACCTAAAGAATATTTACTAAAAAATAAAATTTAAATCAGTTTTTTTATGTCATTTGGCAGGCAAACAAACAAGCGGGTCACATGGATAAGATAAGATCATTTATTTGCGAAAATAAGATAAAGATGTTACATAAAAATAAATATCACTTACCCTCAAAAGGGCGTGCGAATAATTCAACAAAATCCATTAGTTACAATTATTTGACGATAATAAAATAAAATGTGAAAATTACGGATATGGAACGTGATTTCTGCCGCCTTCATAGGTACCTATATTCATAGGTATACACATATAAAGAGCTATTAGTAACACAGGGGGCGCTATCGTTATTTAGAAAGTTCTCAATTTTGCCACAGTTTATTACTCAATATGTTTTTTTTTTGTTAGAGTACGCTATAAAAGCATTGTAATTGTCCGTTCGGAAGTACCCTGACTTCCACAACACAGGGAAACCTATCGTGGTTGTCAGAGCAACATTTTTGTGAAACACGTTCTTACTTGAATAAATTTATTCTTATTCTTATTCTTATCAATGCGTTTCCCACTAACAGAAGGAATAAGGAAAAGAAGAAGGGACAGCATTTGTTTCCGTACCTACCCGGTCTGATTTTTAAACACTATCAAATGTATCTACACTGTAAACTATCACGTAACAAGAACCGATTCTACTTCGATTCAACGACACTCACTGTCCCGTTCAATTCCTATTTTGTATGAGTGAGACAGCGAGTGTCGTTGAATCGAAATAGAATCGGTTCTCGTTACGTGAATTGTCCCCTTGTGTATCTAATTTCAACCTAACCTAACTGGATGTGACATTTTAACAAATCTAAAATTATTTTTCACCTCACAAGCTCGGAAAGAATCTGATTGTCATTCGAAATCTGAGCGCAAAAGTGCATTTTGTGCCCTAGCGTGGAAAGAATTTTTAAAATTCGAACCTTTCTATTCTATAATTTTTTATACCGCCAATCCTCTGAAAATGCATTAATACTTATTTCATGCCAGTGTGTCAACCTTATTTTTAAAATAATCGAACTGGCCAGCACGACAGCACATGAAAAAAATAAACACAGTTTACTTATTTAATATTATATTATTTGCGTTTTTCTTACACCAAGCTTTTTCCTCGCTGTAGTGAGATGAAAAGTTGTGTGTTTCGCTCGGCAGCAAAGTTATTCTACGTCTCGTACCTTTGAAACCCTCGCTACGCTCAGGATTCTATATTTGAACCACTCGCTTCGCTCGTGGTTCAATCCTAGAATCCTTCGCTAGCTCGGGTTTCAATATAAGTACTCGCGCCAAAAAACAACTTTGCAGCCTTGCATAACAAAATTATCTTCTCTAAATTTATAATTCTTACACTTTATCCTTAGGAGGTGCTTTTGTATTAGAGATTAAAATAACATAATATTGTACATCGTCTTAAACTTTTACATTTATAATATTAATATGATAATGAGTATAGTAACATTATTATTTATTTACGTTTATTTTATATTAAGAATCTGTATTTTTATCAGCGGCATCTAAGCACCAATGGAATAAACAAATAAAAACTTGAGATAGGAGAAATGCCATATTAGGCGCAAGTAATTCAAGTATACAGGTAGAAATCAATGGTTTTCTCGCAGTAGCTGGACGCTATCTGGGCGCCATCAAAAGTATTTGACTGTCGCTAGAATTGGCTTCGGTTCCATTGATCATGCCGAAGCAGCAATGAAATATAGGTATTTATGGAATTTATAAAGCGAAAGGGATATTTCTGACCAGAGAGTTTTGTTATGTGAGAAGTGTAGTGTAATACGGACTGTGCCTAGTACAAACTGTGAGAAGTGTAGCGGACTGTGCCTAGTACAAACACCAGTCTGTCACAAAATTTGCATTTTGTAACAGATCACTTCCATTATATGAAATTTTTACTTTATTATGTACTAGTTGTTTCCCGCGGTTTCGCGTGATCAAGGGGAAGTAGCCTATTTCACTATTCAGATGTTTAACTGTTCCCAAAAAAAATCATGTACTCATATTGACGCCACGTTTTTTCACAATTCAGATGTTAAACTGTTCCCAAAAAAATCATGTAGGTTCACTATATATTGACGCGACGTTTCATTACTTTCGACGTGATACAGGGACAAACAAACATACTTTCGCATTATAATATTAACTTTATTATGGATTAATGAGGAGCTCGATGGCGTCGCTGTGTGTCACACTCTAATATGAACACGCAAGTCAAGCGACGTCGACCTTAGCCAGTGTTTGGATGGGTTTTGTTATCTCGAGCTTCTACCGGTAGATGACAGTCGTTAAGCCAAGTCGGTGGCCTTCGGTCGGCTTGAAAACACCTGCCTCTGCCAATCCGCATTGGAGCAGCGTGGCAGAGTACGCTTTAGTCCCCTTCCATTGCAAGGAGACCCGTATCCCAGCAGTGGGATGATTATGGGTTGATATGATGATATGGATCAATATGATTTTTTGTAATATTGAAATTTGTTTTGTGTGTACACAAAACAAACTCGACACTACTCACTATATTATTAATATGTATTTTTAATATTTCATACATATTTTCAAAAGGACAATCGAGACAGAACAAGTTTAATTTTATTTATCCTTCGAATTCATTTGCAATGTAGTGTTGAAATGCAAAAAGAAAACCCTATACTACATTCAGATATGAAAGAAATGTTTACAGGTCTTTCAATTATTTCTTCTGACCGCGACCACCAAGTAGTTAATAGAACCTTTTGCTTATGATGAATAAAGCACTAAAATCTATGAAAATATTAATTTGAAACGATAATATAAGCCGCAACTGCTAGATACAAGAGTATAACACGAACCATAAAGTTGTTAGTATATTTTAATAGGCACTCAAATTCTGTACATCAAAAGCTAAGATTTATGTATACCTTACGTTGTGATTATTATTTACGATTCTGTAGGGTTCCATAACTTTTACTCCAGAGCTCTTACTTGAATAATCCTTTCACTGAGTGCATAGTGATAGTGATGCACAGAGGGGACCTGCAATCTCCTATAAAATTCAAAAAAAAAACTTAAAGGATATGAACACTTAGGTATGATGTTATTTTTAAAAAGCCATGGGTCTTATTTGGTTTTATTTGGTTGTAAGATTTGAAACGGCTGCACCGACTTCGAGTGGACTTTTACTGACATATAGCTGGTGTCATTATGAGTAGGTTTTATCATAATGACTATACTGTACGAAATATCACGTTTATGTCGCCTAAAAATATTTTTAGAATTTTTGCCGTTACTATTAGATTTTTTTAATTTAAAATTGGAGTGAAATAAGAATGATTTGATTTGATGTTTCCTTTATAACAACGCGAGGCTCGTCCAAGGTTGCAGCGGTGATGATAGCTTACAATCAAGTCGTAATAAGCTCATCTGCCTTCTCCTACAAAAAAAAATGAAGCAGTAAATGTCGCGAACACCTGCTACTGTAATATAGCTAAATGAATAAAAGCATAAAACCCATACGCATAAATAAAAGAAGAAGAATAAAAAACTATAAAACCATTGGAATTTAAACAATTTCGTTTATCAATGAAGCACCAACTGCGGATGCCCGAACGACTTTTACATTCACAAAAAATGTGAGAAAATTGCCACCCGCAATAGCCTATTGTATTGGCCATTTTCAACGAAAACTCGTACCTTGTCACAGTACAATAAAATTGCATGCATCAGTGCACATCGATTGAAGTGATTTGAGGCAAAGAATAAATACACCGATTCAGAAGGTCTATTACCAAATACTATAGAAACTCTACCGAGTTAATACGCACAGCTTCGGAAGAATACGGGCAAGACGGCGACACTAGCGCCCCTACGGCATGAGGGCGGCATGAGGTGAACGATTTCAAAACTTTTGTGCGTTTTGTATGCAAAATGTTATAGCGCCCCTAGCGGCATGAGGTGAACGGAGGTTGCCAAGTCATTGTATGAGAAACGTCAAGAGCTGTGCGTATTAACTCGGTAGAGTTTCTATAGTATTTGCTATTACTAAAGATATTTTATTTCACGGAGAGCTATGAATGTGTAACGTTGACATGCAAATTGAACAAGGGTGCGTAACCTCGGAAACGTTCCTAAAATTGGTCAGGCACACCGGCACACATAAACAATGTGCATGTGGACGCCAGCACAATTAGTTAATTATAATGTTGATGGGTTCTGCAGCAATGGGTAGGCAATGGTCACCAGGAACCATATACCGGAAAGGAAAACGAGGTTTGCTTCTTTTAACATCAATGGACTGTATTTATTCTTGAGTACTATTTCTATCTTCATTTAAAACAATACTATTTCTTTCTTGGTAGTGTAGCTCGGTGTTGTTCACTCTCTGAAGAGCTGTGTTGGACTGTAACAGTACCGAGCTACCTTGACATATTTATAGCCAATATTTGGCCCTCATGCGGACCAATCGGAGGCGAGATAATTTTCGTGTAATTTGCGACAATTTCCGACGACACTTCGGGCAAAAAGACACTACGCACATATCGCTTATCGCGCTCTACATTCTAAAATTAGTAACTTATAACTCCATATTCGTGGTTATTCTAACTAACTAACACGCTGTTTCCATATAAGCGATATATTAACAGTAACTACACAAAACTAATATCCGAAATAAACACGTAAATCTTAAATTATACATGCAAAACGTAAAAGTTGATACGAAATTGACCAATAACGTCGTATTCTTAACGTTTTCAACGCTAATGTTATTGATCACACATACTCTATGACGTAACCAACCTTTTACACATTAATTGTTAACTATCCGTACATATTCAAGACAGTAAACACACAAAACAATTGAAGATCATAAGCCAAAATTATTACCAATTTCATTTACTAGTAGCGCCACGGCAAGATTTTACAACTCAGGTGGACCAATTCTTTTGGCGCTGCTTCAGGCAAAACTTTGGAACTAAAATCCCAAACGTGTATATCCAATCGTACACGTAAATAGTGCACATTAACAGGGCACGTAAATAGTGAAAATATCCATGTTACATCTAATTACGTAATCTAATTAGCTTATTCTAATGTAAAACAAAGGTATTTAAACTTAAACTAAATAATCACATAATTCCGATTATCAAAGTGTTCAATAAAACCGTAAAACTAGGGTAAAACATAATTAAAACATAATCAATTTATTTATTTACAAAATCGGCTCGTGTCCGCAACATCCTCCCCTCGGCGAAGGACTCCGCAGCCCCTTTCCCTCGTTGGGAGGACTATGAGCCGTCTAACAGGTCGCCTGAAGATTCCACCACGCGTGCGCACGTCAACACTGCGAACGACGCCGTCTGGTCCCGGGTAGACCTTCTCTACCTGGCCCCGTGGCCACACGTTGCGAGGCGATTGGTCGTCGGCGATTACGACCACATCTCCGACCTCTATGTTCCTGTTTTCGCGGCGGATGTCGTCACGCGGTCCCAACGCGGGCAAATACTCCTTAATCCAGCGTGACCAGAACATATCTGCTAACGCTTGTGCCGCGCGCCACGCCCGTCGGTCGGCCAACTCGCTCCTACCTAAAATCGGTACACCGTTCGCGGTGCCTAACAAAAAGTGGTTAGGAGTGAGAGCCTCCTCGTCGTCTGGGTCGACTGATACGTGTGTGAGTGGGCGCGAATTTACTGTATACTCAATTTCCGCGAGGAGCGTGGACAATGCTTCCTCTCGAGGCGCTCGCTCGTGTAAAACGACCGCTAATGCCGTCTTTACACTACGTATCATTCTTTCCCAGGCGCCGCTCTGATTCGGACCACCGGGGTCAAATACCTTCTTCGCGGTTACATATTCGCCTAACGTTTCGCGCCATTCTTTCATCGCTGCATTGAGTTCTATGTCAGCGCCGCGAAAGTTAGTACCGTTGTCTGACAGAAAAGTACTTGGCCATCCCCGGCGGGCCGCCATACGCCGCATCGCCATAATTGCGGAATCCGTACTCAGAGACGCGATCATTTCCACATGTATGGCGCGTGTCACCATGCATGTGAAAAGCAAGCCCCATCGTTTTTCGCGTCGCCTACCTATTACGACCCACATTGGCCCGAAAGCGTCAAGACCGCATTTACTAAAAGGCCTAACATACGCCGCGAGCCTATCGATAGGCAGGTTTCCCTTCACTGGGACGGGGGGTCGCGCTCTTCGTAGCGCGCATATTCCGCATTTTGCTGTAACGCTCTTTACAGCTGCTCGTACCCGCGTTATCCAGTACGCTTGTCGCATATTGTTCACTAGGTGTTCCGTACCTATGTGACCATTGGTTTCGTGTTCGCGCTTGATCAATAGCTTCGCGAGTGGGTGCCTACCGTCTAAAATAGGCGGATTCCGTAATCCCGCTGGCAAACCGCTCGTTATGCGAATCCTACTGTTCAAGCGCAACAAACCATCTACATATACCGGGTCTAACTTTCGGATGTTACTCGACCTATCAATTGCCGTTCCCTTTTCTAGTCGACGCATCTCGTTATAGAAGCTTTCGTTTTGCGCTTCGCGAGTTATAATCCGTTCCGCTTCAGCTAAATGGTCCGCGTTAAGACACGTAGCCCGACGCCTACATTTGTCGCGAAACAGCAATACGTATGCTATGGCCCGCCGCAACCTCTCATACGATGAGAAACGCTCAAATCGTATGAAAGGATCGGCAGATTCGGACGCGTGCATTACAGTTTCCGTCGTCGAGTCCGTGCTCGGTACGGACGACTCAATCGGCCACTCGGATTCGTCGAGATAAAGAAAACTCGGGCCCCTAAACCACCGATCGGCATCCGACATATTCGTATTTCCAGTCCTTGTTGCATCATCCGCTACGTTATGGCTCGTAGGCACCCATCGCCAATGCTCCGGGCTCGTTAACTCCGCTATTTCGCCCAAACGGTGAGCCACATATGGCGTGTACCGAGCCGAGTCATTTCGTATCCAATGCAAACAAGTTTTGGAATCGGACCAATAAGTTACGTTCGTATTCGCTTTATGTCCCGTGAGTACATCTTTTGCTAAACGAGCGCCTATTAGTGCCGCCTGCAATTCCAATCGTGGAATGCTTTGTGTCTTTAAAGGGGCCACTTTGGCCTTGCCGGCTACCAACGTGACGCCTATTGATCCGTCCAAGCGTGTCATACGCCAATATGCTACCGCGGCGTATGCCTGCTCGCTGGCGTCGGCAAATACGTGTAACTCCCTATTCGTCACGTTATGAATTTCGTAGCACCGCGGAATCCGTATGCTTTCGACGTATTTCAAATCGTCTATCCATTCTTTAAAGCTACGGCCTTCTTCCGCGGGTATGGGCTCGTCCCAACCTACGCTCTTTTTCCATAATTCCTGCAGCATAATCTTAGCAGTAATCGTGTATGGACTAAGTAACCCCAGCGGATCGAACACGGACATAACCGCCCCGAGCGCCTCTCGCTTCGACGGCGTGCGAGTCCCATCCCTAACTTCAGCCGGGACGCGCGGCATTGTGGTATTGAATTTTAATTCGTCCGCTATCGGTTCCCACAAAATACCTAGCGTTTTCCCGTATGGATGTGCGCCCGCCCCCAATTCCTTCAGGTCGCGCGCCCTGTCCGCCGCCGGTATAGGCTCCAATAATCGGGCTTCGTTCGCGTTCCATGCAGCGAGTTCGAAACCTGCGCCCATATGTACCTCGCGTACCTCCTTAATGGCGCGCGCGGCCTGTTCGGCATTATCGAAGCTAGCTACCCAATCGTCCATATAATGGTTTTCCGTGATTTCCCTAAATGCGAGAGGGTGAGTATACCGGTGCGCCTCAGCATTTCTATTCCTTACACTGTGCGCCATAAACGGTGAACTCTTTGCCCCGAATAGCATAGCCGTCATACGATACTTTCGTGGCGGAGACGTGCGTTCGTTGCCGCGCCACAGAAAGTGTTGAGCCGCCTGATCTTCCGTTCGTATTCGAACACGCAGAAACATTTCTCTGATGTCCGCGGTCACGGCGACCGGGCGCTCCCTAAATCGGTATAAGACCCCGTTCAACGACTGCAACATATCCGGTCCCTCCAACAACGCGTCATTAAGGCACGTGCCTTTGGACTTAGCCGCCGCGTCAAATACCATTCGAATTTTATCCGGTTTATGCGGGTTAACCACCGCAAAGTGCGGTAAGTACCAAAGTCGCGGGTTGTTCTCGCATTTGTCGTTACACGGAACCGCGTATCCCTTGTCTAATAGTCCGTCTACCTGACTAGTATACGCAGACCTAAAAGTTTCGGATTTGTCCATGCGCCGCTCAATATTCTTCAATCGCTTGTATGCCATATCGTGGCTGGGGGGAAGGGCTATGTTTTCGTTCGCCCACGGTAAACCGACCTCATAGCGTCCCTGGACCCTCGTCACCGTAGACTCAAACATTTCTACGGCGCGTTCCTCGGCTTGTATCGGTTTCCGATTTAACGCAATTCCCAGCGAGTCAATAGCGAAATGTCTTTCAATAATGCTATTCAACTCGTCATCACAACGCGACGCGGTCCGTGCATGCATCACTCTCAAATCCTCATTCATAACCCACCTCGGTGCGGTCCCATGAATCACCCATCCTAATTTCGTGAGCGACGCCGCGGGCTGCTTTGTTCCGTTCGTAAGCAGTCGGCGTGTCACGATTAAGTGCCAATTATCCGCACCTATTAAAATTCCCGGACTCGCGTTTGCGTAACACACGTCGCTTTTCGACAGCTGTTGCAGATGCGGGGTAAGTAAAACGTCCCGCCGAATAGTTTGGCTTCCCAGTGATAGGTTACGGACCGTTCGTGCCGTTACTGAATGGAAATTATTTTCCGCCTTTCCCCGTATCGCTAGGGAAACCACCCTACTGGCTGGCTCCCGCTGTGTCGATGTTGCGCCGTGTTTACGCAACGCCCTCTCCGGCCCTGTGGTCCCGATCGCGGTAGCTAACTCGTCGTTAACGAGTGTGATGGTAGAGCCCTCATCAAACATAGCAAACGTATCCACCCCTCTACCATCTTTGCCCCTAATCACGATCGGACAAACTTTAAGTAACACCTCGGTGTTCCTACTTAAGTGCGTGACCGCGGTTATTGCACTATCTTCTTCTTTCGCCGCGGGCGCGTAAGTCACGTGTAATAAAGCGTGATGCGGCGATCGGCACTCGCCTATACCGCACCTTTTCGCTTTACACTTGACTCTTCTGTGTTTGTCATTCAGACACAGGAAACAGACGCCTACTTCCTTCGCCCACTCCCATCTTTCATGCGTCTCCATTTTCACTACTTTTGGACACCGGAACGTATCGTGTTTAGCTCCGCAACACAAACATTCACGTTTGCGAACTTCGTTCGCGTTCGTGGTCGCTCGGTTCGCGTTCGCGGTCGCTTTGTTCGCGTGGACTTCGTTAGCGTTCGCGGTTGCATACACCCTAACCCGCGATCTGTCCGCTCGCCCGCGCGGAGGCGCCACTGTCGCGTTCCTGTTGGCCGGCGTTGTCACTAATTGCGCCGTTGTCGCTGCGGTCGACGGCGAATATGAGTACCGCACCCCTTTATTCGCTTCTTGCATTAGATAGCGTGATAATGCTACTATCAGCGGTACTTTAGAGTCGTTGTGCTTGGCGGCGTGATCGCACCACCGCATCCTAATGTTCTGACCCAATTTGTCCGTAACCTGCCGCGCTAACATTGGATTTTGCAGCAGGGTTACCACCATCTCTTATTCCCATTCAATTCAGGACCTAAACAGAATAGAATCGTTATTTCGTACCACCATGTATTCTAAACGACTCGGTTTAGGTGACAGCGATTCAGCAGATATTATTCTTTCATTTTGTATGAACTTTCGTACCACCATGTCTTTCCACGACCTAAATTGAAAGGATTTTTCTGTCAAAAGAGCTGTCAACCTAAACTGAATCAAGGACTGTCAAGGAAGATAGAGTGGCAACTCCGGGGTGAAATCGTCATGTATGGAAGGTGCTGCCATGCACTGGCTGAGGTATGAACTAAAATTTCAACTATATACCTTTATGCATAGTATGTATACGCTACCCCTTATTTTCTGAATATATTTCTTTGTTAGCGCCCCAAAGACATCCCCCAACCGACGGAATATATAAAATTTTGAGAATTTAAGTATCCAATTTATATTTAATTTACATTTTAAGTAAATAAATAACTAATTAAATAAATAACGTCAATGGTATCAAATGGTCCGCGGTCCATCAGACGCCATGTGAAGTTGGAAAATGGCCATCGCTTTTTTAAAATTTTAGTTCACCCGCCAGCCGCCAAATGTCGCTGTTGCCTATGAAAATTGACGGTAATATCTATCAAATTTCTATCTAAATATGGCTACTTGGTGCGAATTGTTTTATATAATTTAATAATTATATGAAACGAATAAATAAATAAGAAAGTAAAGAAAAAGACCACACAAAATGTATTGTTGTAACATTTATATAAATTACATTTATTGTTATGAACATTAACATTATAAAAAAATGTTATGATGTGATATGATATTCATCAATAATGTTATGCTACCTAACAATAGTAGTAAATATTAAATTATAGAAATTAATATATTTTTTATATCTCTTAATCTCCTCTACTAAATTCCTAAAAAAGACCAATTTCTCCCTCGATAAATTGGCTTTTCTATTGAGTCAGCACACAACGCCCTGCGTGCTGCATCTTATTTCAACGCCGGTTCACCATCACCACTGAATTCATATCACCACACCACCACGTCTCCGTCTGTCACGCGTTGTTCTGCGTCTTGGAGTTAGATGCTGAGGCGTAGCTGCTACGGTCGCAGATGGAAAATGATGAGGAGTAAATTTATTTAAATTCGTAAAACACGATTTCACTTTTCTATATGTCTTATTTTTCTCTCTGATTTCACTTCACAAGATTGACTTGACACTTGTGTTGTGTCAGTCCGATCCGACAGGGTGCGTTTTGAACGTGTAATATTTAATTTTCGTTAAATTCTTTTTTTACGAAAGTAAAGAAAGTATACCCCGTTTAATCTGTCTATCTGTAATCTATAAAAAATGTGTGTTTTTCGTTTGAATATAGATCAATTTACATCTTAAACAATTTTAAAATAGATAAATAATAAAAGTAAGTCGTTTTAAAAAACCGGTAATGACCAAAAAGAATTAATGGTTTGTTTTGAACGCACCGCTGCAACTAATCAGCGACAATTTTCATTTGCTCATCCGACGAAATGAGATCCTGTTTATGAGAGATGGTGGTACGAAATAATGCGATTACGTTTAGGTACTTAAACGGAACCAATTCAAAACGTGAGTAGTTAGGTAAAAGATGATGGTAACCCCCCAGGTATCCGTACTCATCCACGCATGACAAGACCGTTACGATACTCTGAAGGCGTACTGCAAAGGTGTTAAGGTCACCTGCGGTAGTGCCCAGACGCGGCAACTTTTTAATGTCCTCAAGTGCCCTATCAATAATGGCTTCTGGTTGCCCGTAACTCTGTTCCAGCGTCTGCATTACGACCTTCGGGTCGGTCGCTGTATAAAGTTGCGCGGCAACTTCCTCACGCGCCTGCCCGCGTAGGCACGATCGGAGCCGATCTAGGTTTTCTGCTTCACTAATTCGGTGCAGTTTTGTCGATTGTTCCATCGCGGCTTTGAAAGGCATCCATTCTACAATGGCGCCGCTGAATATCGGCAAGTCCCGCAATCGTGACGGAGCCCTGTCCCTAGACAACTTCTCCAAAACGTCAGCTAACCTATCTGCTCCGAAGTCCCGAGAGCGTGCCGGCGTCGGCGGCTCGTCTCTACGCGGCATTGCGTCAAAAGTTACCCGGTTAGGTATAGCTCTATCGCCCGATCGGTCGCGCCTATGTTCCTGCGCCGTCGGTGAACTATCCCGATATCCCGTGGTGTCGACATCAACGCGCTCCCCTCGTATGTGAGTGTTATGTAACCACTCCGAGAACCGTTGTTCAGCTTGCCCAGTCATCGGCTTGGGATTCTGCTGCAACCAGTCGGAAACGCGACGTTCTGCGTCCGCTGGTTCATTACCGCCTACACTATCGCGGTCCGTCTCCTCTCTAATGGTAGCGACGTCCGCAGCTAACCGTTTCTTAATCAAATCCGCTTGTAACTGAAATTCCCGACGCTGTAGATCCGCCAGCTGTTCTTCGGCTTCCAACTCGGCTTGCCTTATTCGTGCAACCGCTGAAGCCGTGGAACGCTGTGATCGCACAGAAGGTGCCCTACTTTCCCTATGGACTGGGCCTACATCGGTCGCGGTTGTAGTCATCGCGGCATTCGTCCGCGCATCTTCTACGTTCGCGATGTTACCTAACGCGACGGTCGCTGCGGCATTCGCAGTCGACGGCGACGCGGGTGGATCCTCATACGCTCTCATACTACGCGTGGTTGGCATACCCGTGCCACCTACTACCCTAACACTTGACAACTAACACTTAACCTTACTACACTACGTGACGAGAGTCTTGCACGGCGGCTCGTAGTCTCGTCGATCCGAAGTACAACGCAACCGTTTGGCTGCCTGTTGCTCGACGTCGTCGCACCGTTGGGTGATCTTCAATAAAACCCGTCGGTCGCACGTCGCACCGTTCGGTGTTCTTCGGATATACCAGCTTCGATCGTAAAACGACCCAAAGTCGACCGCAAAGTATACGTGCTCGCTACACCTAACGGCGTTCGGCAAGACACGTATCAGCGCTACGTTCTGCGCTGTGTGCGTCGCCAATATGCTTCGCACAACTTTACGTCGACGGACGACTTCGATCGTAAAACGACCCAAAGTCGACCGCAAAGTATACGTGCTCGCTACACTTAGCAGCGTGCGGCAAGACACGTATCAGCGCTACGTTCTGCGCTGTGTGCGTCGCCAATATGCTTCGCACAACTTTACGTAGAGATCTTCACGTCGAAAGACGCCAGGTTTTTCACGTCGAAAGACGCCAGGTTTTTTTACGTCGAAAGACGCCTGCGTCTAAAGACGCCTTGTCAAACCTCGAACCGTGATCCGGCTCGAAGGACAAACTGATGGGTTCTGCGGCAATGGGTAGGCAATGGTCACCAGGAACCATATACCGGAAAGGAAAACGAGGTTTGCTTCTTTTAACATCAATGGACTGTATTTATTCTTGAGTACTATTTCTATCTTCATTTAAAACAATACTATTTCTTTCTTGGTAGTGTAGCTCGGTGTTGTTCACTCTCTGAAGAGCTGTGTTGGACTGTAACAGTACCGAGCTACCCTGACATATTTATAGCCAATATTTGGCCCTCATGCGGACCAATCGGAGGCGAGATAATTTTCGTGTAATTTGCGACAATTTCCGACGACACTTCGGGCAAAAAGACACTACGCACATATCGCTTATCGCGCTCTACATTCTAAAATTAGTAACTTATAACTCCATATTCGTGGTTATTCTAACTAACTAACACGCTGTTTCCATATAAGCGATATATTAACAGTAACTACACAAAACTAATATCCGAAATAAAAACGTAAATCTTAAATTATACATGCAAAACGTAAAAGTTGATACGAAATTGACCAATAACGTCGTATTCTTAACGTTTTCAACGCTAATGTTATTGATCACACATACTCTATGACGTAACCAACCTTTTACACATTAATTGTTAACTATCCGTACATATTCAAGACAGTAAACACACAAAACAATTGAAGATCATAAGCCAAAATTATTACCAATTTCATTTACTAGTAGCGCCACGGCAAGATTTTACAACTCAGGTGGACCAATTCTTTTGGCGCTGCTTCAGGCAAAACTTTGGAACTAAAATCCCAAACGTGTATATCCAATCGTACACGTAAATAGTGCACATTAACAGGGCACGTAAATAGTGAAAATATCCATGTTACATCTAATTACGTAATCTAATTAGCTTATTCTAATGTAAAACAAAGGTATTTAAACTTAAACTAAATAATCACATAATTCCGATTATCAAAGTGTTCAATAAAACCGTAAAACTAGGGTAAAACATAATTAAAACATAATCAATTTATTTATTTACAAAATCGGCTCGTGTCCGCAACAAATGTGTATGTCATTACGACTGCGCTTATAACAATGTAACAACTGATAGTGAACTCAAATTAGTTTACTTTTATAATTTCTGTAAAGGTAGTCCGAATTATACTGTTTATTTTTGTTGAGGTCAATGTATTGTTCTATAAGGGTACGGCAGCATCTCAAACTATTAACAGTATTGTTCTATACGGGTACGCATGGCAGCACCTCAAACCACTGTCAAGATTACGCCATTTTTGCTAAGCTTCAAATCTTTTGAAGAATTGTGACAGAGATAATTTAATATGCTACTATACAATGATTATACATCCTGTATTACAAATAAACGTAGTATAACGAGTATATAAGTTATTCACTGTTGGTGTCACTGTCTATCTTGGTGAGAATTAAATGAAGTGTGAAAGTGACAAAACATTGTATAACTTATAAACTCGTTATACTACGTTTATTTGTAACACAGATAGAGTGTTTAATATACAACAATGTTTTTATCAATACTAGCACGTATTGTCATGTTTGCTAGATATTACACTTCTACAGATAAAACTTCTATGTCCATGGACTCCAGAGACGTGAACGCACATCGTGCGCGGTCACCGTTTATTTATCGAGTAGTATGGAGAGTGCTTACCCATTCAAACGTCCCAACTTGATAAATTGCCCTCGATCTGCATATAAAAGGCAAGAAAAACAAATTAAAAGGCCGCATCTAATATTCTCTTTATTGTTTGTACCCTTTTACTTGGCATAAGTAATGTTGAGAATCTATTGTTAACAGCGTTCTTGAAGAAGACGAATGGCTTTTAAAATATGTCCCTTATAAATTATATTTTTTCTCAGAATTATTTGTATACAAAAGACCTTAAGAATTCAAGTAAAAAGAACGCTATTATAACAATACTTACTTACTTATAAAATAGAAAAACCTGTATTGATAAATGATATTATTTAAAGTGTTATTACTTTAAAAAACCCACCAACAATATTTCTGCATTACCCGATTGTTGACTGGTAGAGACCTTTTGACATTGAGGCCGTCAATCATACTTTCAATCGTGCAATAAAGATTAAATAAAAAGGTTAATTTTTTCGTAAATCTGTAGCCAATGAGGTTTTATATATTCTTCTGTCTGTAGCTATGAAAATGTAAAGGCACGAAACTAATCATGATTTTTATCAATATATTCATATCATTTTAATGAACGTTTATCTTGATTCCTGTATAATTAATGCACCATTAACTACTAATTATCATTAAGGAATTTCCGTTCAATACCAACATTTTTCATTTTAGACATAAATACAGCTGATATTTATTTCTTCTAATAAATTAATTCTCATAGATAATTATAATAAATTTTATAATAGGTAATTAACATAAACGCTGGTACCTCAAGAATGCAAATATCTAAAAGTCTAGTTGAAAAGACAGTAACATACACTCAACTTTTATATCATTGATGATGGTGAATCAAAAGTTATGTTAAAGTTGAGATTATACTAACACAAATACAGAGTTGATTATTTTTAACTATAAACTAGTAATGATTGCTGGAGTCTCCTTTTAAGCAATAGTAATAATAATAGGCTTGTGCCAGGAGACTCTTAACTCTGATAATAACAAAATATAGTTGTAGCAAGTATGACTAAAAACTTAAAAGCAAACTCAAGAAATTAATTACAGATAGGTAATTGGTTTATCAGTGTTGTTGGTGAATTCAAAATACAGATCAAATAATGTTAATTAATAATATGTAATTCCAGATATCGGAACATTATGAAACCTACTACTTAGATAGATCCTTAACTGCCTGTTTTCTCACATACTTAGTTAAGACATGCGCATATTATATGAAGCTCACGCAAGCTCCATCAGCTACGTACAAAAGGATTTTATTAACTTTGCATCCTATGAAACCTCTCTTGCGATGCAATAAGCCTTACTTTTGTTTATAGAATAGTGTTTGGATATCTAACAAGAAACTAGTTTACGTTAGTATTGGGACAAAAAGTGGAAATATCAAGTAGCCAGTTGCGCAAGAGTGGAACTGAATAAAAAGTGGTTTCCCTTTCGAGTTAGGAAGTTCAATAACCGTTGCTTCACGCTGGACCGGAAAGGACCTACAGACAAAGTTGCTATTCTAATCTATTATTTTCATAGTTATATTTTTTACAATCTGTTACTTGTTTACCTATAATTTAATCCTTTTTTGTATGGTCACTTGTAGTGAGTCCGGCACTGCATTTCTACTACATCGGGGAATACAAGACAAAAGTAATTTTAAAATAATCCCAGTAAATGCTAATCCATCCCAAAAACATTCGGAAATAATCCTAAAGTCAATCCTAATCCATCCCAAAAACATTGCCATAGAATAAGTAATAACCTGAGGACATTGCAAAATATTCCAAATCCAACCTACATGTATATTTGCAAAATCATAGACTAGTTGATAAATAGGCGATTTACTACATAAAAGAGTTACGAATTGATAAATAGACCAGTTGCTACATATATCGGTGCATTTGTAACTCGCCTAGAGTTACAAATGCACCGATATGATACTAACTCAGTTTTGAATAATTTATTTTTGCATTCGTTGGTTCAAAAAAATGGTTATACTAACACATTTTAAAAGTCACCATCATCATATTAACTAAAAACACCATCCCACACAGTTCGATTGAAACGGATTAGAGCGCACGCACACTGCCACAAAACAATATTTTTTTTAACCCTGCCAACTATCCTTACTAATAATAAATGAGAAAGTGAGTTTGTTTGTTTGTTATTCCTTCACGGCTTGACTAAGCAGCCGATCATTATGAAAATTTGCATACATATTGTTAGGGATACAGAGCCTAACATAGGCTACTTTTTATCCCGTGAAAGTATGTCGTTCCAATGGGAAAATAATTTTTCTACTATAGAGGGCGCTGTATCGGCCAACAGATGGCGCCACAAGTCGCGCTATGGGTTGTCAAACGAGATCTATATAGTCATAAAATTAACGCGAGTGAAGCCGCGGGGAAAACCTAGTTATTTATATATCTTCATTTTACAAATATGGTCTTATTTCATTATAAATATAGACATAAACAGAAAAATAGTTTACCTTGACGTAAAGATTAGCAAGCAAAAGCCATGTAATTTAACATGAAGTTTTTAACATCACTCGCCTATTATCACATTATCATGAGATGAGATGTTGGACGGTACAGTAGTCTACAATAATTATCCGATTACCCCCATCCATCACTAGTAAATGGTAGTGTTAAAACATCAATCAACAACAATATGTTGGAATAAATTTAAATCCTATGAAGTCACTACATAATAATTTTAAACTAAACTTTTTACCACCTTTTTTATAATGGCATAGCTAGTATAGGACACCTTATTATTAGACTCGAATATTTTAAAGTTTTTTTCTCCATTAAAACTGTTTTTGAAAATGATGTGGTTTAACTTAACATACTAATATGTATTACAAACAAATAGGAATTTATTTATACGCACTCATTGGTAATATTATATAATCGGTAACTTATAAACATGCAGAATTGTTTCTTCTTTCAGCTACAAAATCCATTTTTAAAAAGTCAGTGTTGGATAGCCCAATTATCGAAAAAAACAAGAAACGAAATGATTAACGGGAGTGCTTCACTTTAAATACTGCAATGCCCATATTGGAAGCCGCACGCGCCGATTCAACACGCATTTGCTTTTTAAGTAACAACTTAAATTGCGCGTAGGCGAGACAATACCTCTGAAAATGTCAAGTTAGTAAAAGTTAACACGGGATGAAATAAGATCTTCTTAATTAGATTTCTTTTAATTTACTTTGGCAGTATTACAAATAATATGTAGAGTAAAATTCCTTACAGCTTTTAACTTACGTATTAAAATATACTATTATGAAATACGAGTTTTGATAATTTTATTGTCTCTAAATACTACGTATTTTACCTACAATAAATATGTAATGTTGCTTAGGTATTTTAAAAAACATAAAAATTATATCTGACGTGAATATATTTATGTCTTTATTATTTATCGTTATTAATAATGAAGACAATGCTGATCATATCTCTCTCCAATTAAGACATTATTATTTTAATGAAAAAAAAACCAACCACTCCACTTCCTTTTGCTTACATCGTATCCATTATCTATATAATTAGAGGCTTCTGAGACCTCTATCCAAGTTCTATTTTAGGGCACAAAAACTTAGAAAAAAATTGTAATCACGGCACCTAACAAAAACTCTTAAGTAGCGTACATTAGCCGGTGCTAAGGCAATCTTAAAACCAGATTAGCAATTTATTTTGACAGGCATATAGTTAACATAGTGTGAAATAAATGTGATTTAATATTGCAACTCTTTTTTGAGCAACTCTACAATTATTTTGCCATTATAATATGTAACTAGCTGACCCGGCGAACTTCGTATCGCCTAAAGAACCTTCATGCTTAATTTCATTCGAATAACTTGAAAACGGCAAAGTTTCATACCAACTTTGCACCCCCGTTTAACCCCCTAAGGGATAATTTTTGAGAAAAATAATTTACTCGTGTTTCATGCCTTTCAATAAAGAACCTTAATGCTGTATTTCATTTGAGTAACTTCAAAAACGGCAAAGTTTCATACTAACTTTGCACCCCCGTTTAACCCCCTAAGGGACGATTTTTGAGAAAAATATTTTACTCGTGTTTCATGCCTTTCAATAAAGATCCTTCATGCTGAATTTCATTCGAATAACTTCAAAAACGGCAAAGTTTCATACTATCTTTGCAACCCCGTTTAAACCCCTAAGGGATGATTTTTGAGAAAAATATTTTACTCGTGTTTCATGCCTTTCAATAAAGAACCTTCATGCTGAATTTCATTCGAATAACTTCAAAAACGGCAACGTTTCATACTAACTTTGCCCCCCTGTTTAATCCCCTAAGGGATGATTTTTGAGAAAAATATTTTACTCTTGTTTCATATCTTTCAATAAAGAACCTTCACGCTGAATTTCATTCGAATAACTTCAAAAACGGCAAAGTTTCATACTATCTTTGCACCCCCGTTTAACCCCCTAAGGGATGAATTTTGAAAAAAATATTTTACTCAAGTTTCATGCTTTTCAGTAAAGAACCTTCATGCTGAATTTCATTCGAATAACTTCAAAAACGGCAAAGTTTCATACTAACTTTGCACCCCCGTTTTACCCCCTTAGGGGATGAATTTCCAAAAATCCTTTCTTAGTGAGCACTTACGCCCCAAAAGGAACCCCCATGCAAAATTTTAGACTCCTGGCACTTGTAGTTTCGGAGATTTCGTGATGAATCAGTCAGTGATTTTCTCTTTTATATATATAGATTATGTTAAGTGATAATGAATCCTATTTTTTTACCTTTATTTTTCAAATGAGATTTAATACTTTACTAAATTTGTACCCCAATGCCTTTTGTTATTGATTCGAATGAATTGAAATAACTGACTCATTTGTAATAACTTTATACTAAAATTATAAAATATTGTTAAAATTGTCATACTATTATAGTGTATAAATACCCACAAAATGGGAAGAAAAGTCCAAACCAAACACATCGACACGGCACTGATATGCTGCGCAATGAAATGGAATTCGATCAAAAATACGTTATTTTCAAATCATTTTTTTGTAACTTAAATACAATTCCCATAATTTTTTTACCTTCTCTTTAGGTTATTGTTTCGTAAAAAAATATGATAATGTAATGTCTATTTTAAAATACATATTTATGAACCCCTGGGAAGAACCGACTAACTACTATGCTCACTTCTATGGCTAGTTCCATGTGTACTTATCATCTGTCAATATAGATTTTTTAATTGATTATAAACTAGATGTCTGTTTAAAATAATTCATCTGTTTTAAATAATTAGTTCTTCAGTATAGTTGCTAAAGAGAGGGATATCCACAGCGGATAATCCGCTCAAATCGGGGTAGCCCGTCTGGGAAAGGACCTACCTTACAGAAGATCGTAGCCAAATAGCATTGGTCTCGACCATGTTGTGTTCCTACGGTGAGTAACTTACGCTTCTCCTGTGTGTTTTAAGCATGACAATCAAGATCTATTTAATTCCTTTGCAGAAGTGAATTGATCATACGTTTTTGTGAATATTTCAACATCACTTAGATTACAACCACTCCCGTTAAACATTACCAATATAATGGTTAATTTAAAATTACAAATAATCATAGATTCCAATTTTAAAAATTATTTATTTGCGTAGGATCACTAACCTGTCTAAGATTTTTTTCTTTTTACTCCGCTCCGCCGACGAAATGTGTTATTTTCTTACTCATCCATCACGATCATATCCAATTACATTAACGCATTTCAAATTATGTTTTGTCTATAATGTTTGTTTTTGCGCACTCGGCTCTAGGAGTAGATAGGAAAAAATTCTCACTCAATTTTTGATCATAACGATGACTTGTTGCTTCGCTAGGATATTTCAATCATTATAATCATATGAGGCGTGAAAAAAAAATATAACAAAAACTTACAGGCTCTTCAACGTTCATCGGTGACATCAAATAGGACTATCCTTACATAGGATGATAACTAACATCTAGTACATGGGTACTAGATTTAGTTATCATCCATATGTATGGACATAGTATAAGTGGTGGACTAAGGATGTAGTGTGAACTAATAAACAAAATTGTATTTGAATGTCGTAAAATCCTCGGTTGCCAATTGCCGAGCGCATTGTAATAATGAAATTAACAATACAGAAAATACTAATATTTTTATATGCCAATAACAATGATAAATTGCGAAAATAGATGAACCTGTTTCAGAATACATAATGATAAATACATACTTCTCGTATGAGCCCCAGACTGTGATGTGTTTGCTAGTCAATGGATGACTGTGTGTCGGGAGTGCTTGAGATTTTGCGAGGAGAATATGGATGTGACAACGGTGAAATGTTAATTGTAGGTTACTTGTTGTTATTCTTATTTGTATTATTTGAATATCACGATGCCTTAGTATGTACTTACTGTAATACTGTGTATATTATATAAATAAATAAATAAATAAAAGAAAAGAAAGATAGATACAAAAACATTAATATGTCATAGTATATTCTCGATATATAACAGACCCATTCGAGTTGAGAGAATTAAGTTTGGATTGTACAATCAATTCAATCAAATTGATAGCGTTTAAACAAATTACCGAAGCCATATTACGGTCAATAAATTTCAAAATATAATTTGATACCTGACAATTGCTGTATATTAAGCGTCTATTTGATAAAATTGCTCTTAGAATTGCCCATATATAATTTACTACATTATAAGCCTTAGGGCGATTAGATACTAGGTTATATAACCTATTTGAGTATATTGCCTATAAAATATATTAAGAGACATCTAATGTATACTTTGCGATGGAATTTCCTTATTTATTAGTCAATAAATTAAGTATAAAAGTGAAAACATGTAGAAAAGTCCGGAAGCTTTATTTCTTACCTTCCAAGAAGTAAAGACTGAGAACCCTGTGTTCACACGAGTGTTGATTTTCCAATTTTGCTGGATTATCCTCTTTTGGCAAAAAAAAAACAAAGGTCCATGAAAATAATTTGCTGACGAGCACACAGGAATAAACGAATATTTGAACAAACCCTTAAACTTGTATCTAACGTGATAAATTATTTAGCCAAAAATTGGTGATAAGTAGCTTTAGTTGGCATTGTGTAATTCAACAATAAAACCATATATCTAGGTATAAACAACATATAAAACCACAATAATATGGCTACATAATATAAGGAACAGTAAAAGGAATTAATCCTAGCCCAGTGTTCATTGCAATATGAGGCTATGTACGTCGCCAAGCAAAAGCGTCCGACATCCGCGCGCGATTTCCGCGTCCGCACTGATCCAGACCTTATAGCATCTAAATAAGTAAATAGGAAGGATGAAGATATCATAAAAACTACTTTGTTGACTCCGTCAAGTAACTGCATCAAAGTTGCTTCGTTGCCAACGGATTTCATTAAAAAGAGTGCATTCACGCTTTATGCCATAAAAACTTAATTCTTTCATTATTTTGTTGTAAAACGGTAATAGCCTTCATAATATAAACGTTCAGACATTTATTTTCCATGAAACGGTAATCAAAACGTTGCCACCAAGATAACTGTACTGTTCGAGTAACCTACTACTTGAACAATATGTGCTGTGCAGTTACACTCCCACGCGCATATTCACAACTCCAGTTGCCCCTAACACACAATGTTACTTAGAATCAGAGACAATTTTTTTTTTTTTTAATGAACTCCGTAGATGGATTAAAACAACCAGTTCACAGTTTAGTGATTCGCTCGATATATAACGAAAAGGCAATATTATTTGTTTTCATTTAACAAAATATTTTAAATGTATCTTTATTAAAGATTTTTCTGTTTTCAATTTAACTTTGATCAAAAAGTGTTTTATTACTACTCAATGTATCAAATGGTACCATTATAAATTAGCAAATTAGTAGATGAAATAGAACTGCCATGAGATAAAATTTATCTCTCACAAATATATCCAACATGCAATTGGCCTAGCACAGCAATAGATTAACACTTCAGCACTATGTCACTCTGAAGATCCAAACTAATGATATAAATTGTCTAACATCAGCGCACGCAATGTTTGGTTTGCCATAGCACGAGTACTTTAATATTATAATTGTGAGTCTGTGAGGTTATTTATAAAAATGTATGTATTATTCCTGTTAATAACTCCACCACGCAAAAGTCTGTGAGGATGATCTGAATACATATTGCACAAATATTTTTTGTCCTGGTAATCAGCTCAAAAATCTATAAAACCACAGAATAGGGAACTATTAGGGACTGCAAAGAGATTAAGCAATAGGGCGTAGTCCGTGTCGCCGCAAGCTTAACCGATTTTCGTATGAAATTTTCTCCACGACACAAATATTTATGAAAATTAAAATTTTTTTAGGCTACATTATAATTCATTGCTGTTCTACTATTACACAGTCGTTATCACTTGCTTTCCAATATTTAATGTAAAGCAAGCGATATTATACTTTCACATAACACGTCAAAAGGATACAGCCGTGGGTGTCCATCGGTGCTAAATATACAAGTTGATATCGAAAACTTTCGACAACGTGACAAATACGTCAATTTATAAAATTTACAGTTTGTCTAGGGGTCATTTCAGCAATACATTTTTATAGACATTTTTACTCCGTCGATTACAAAAGTCATCAATGCCATGCCAAGGTAAGTACGTAATAGTAAAGGTACTGATGTTGCTGACTATACGTCCAGTCACCATATTTGGTTTACTATAAACAAACAGATTATAAATGACCTCCCTGACAAGCCAGAGATGAAGAAAATATGACCATTTTAAAAGTCCCTGAATAGGCTTTGCGTTTCTGCAACAGGGTTGACAGAATTAAGTAACGAGTTTTTATACAAATATCTGCATAAGCTTCGGATCGATATTTTAAACTAATTTGGTACTTAATTTTTCTGAAGGATGTACACAAGTGCATCTAGTATTGACGTAAGCAAAGTTTTCTTGAGTTGCAAAACCTATTAAAGCTCAAGCGGTCATTGTCTAGAACTGCTGATACAGAATAGTAAAATAATGGAAACTTAATCGGTAATAGTATCTTGCATTCAAGATTCCTTTATAATTAATTGTTGATATTATTTATCCCCATTTATACAATATTTTTTTCAGATAACTTTAATATCAAATTCCAAAAAACATATTCACTAAATTGATTTTGTAAAGGTTACTTGTAAAGGTGCTGATAGACTTGAGCATTCACTTGTAACAGAACATCGAGCATTCGCCAATTTTATATTTGTCGAACTGAACAACGAGCCGAGCCACTAGCCGAGCCGAGCATAGAGCCAAATATTGCTACGAACATCATGAGCATTCTAGCGAACAGAAGATGGTGGCAAACTAATCTGAATCTAGAATGCTCGCCAGAACGCTCGATAGAATGCTCGCTAAAATGTTCTCGTAATTTTTCTGTGCTGTAACATTCGTTAGAATGCTCATTACAAGTGAATGTTCAAGTCTATCAGCACCTTAAAATTGTATTTTTAAAGGTTACTTGTAAAATGAAACTTATCGGTATTTGTGACTCTGAAGAGATACCAATGATTAAATACAAATACTTTATGCATATATACCTGGCAAAGTGGCAGCCCTAAAAGCCCTTCCATGTTGGGTCAGAGCCGGAACAAAGGACCATAAAGTAACGTCACAGTATCACAAGATCGGGAGCCATCGCAAATTGGTTTATTGAGATTGCAGCGAGTCCGGTCGGATAAAGACGACCGGCTGGCCGGCCCACTTAAAACCCGCCACTGGAACTATAAAATCGAATTCATTCATTAAAATAAAATAATACAATTATTTTTAATTTACTATGCGACTAATTGAAAAGATCAAATTCTAAGATCGTGAATAGACAGCGTTTTTCAGCGGGGTCTGTGTGTTGCCGTCGGAGGCGCTAGATTGAAATCTTGGATCGTTTGTATTTTTAATCTATTTTTGAGGAGGAAAATTTAACTATATTTTTAAGCCTTTTTAGTTAGCGATATGAGTCTTTTTTAAGTTGATTAGGTGGAAATTTATTTGTCTTTCGTAAGTTGCTTGTGCTATGAAAGCCAATCTGCTGTCTGAACTGGTGGTGTGGTAGATAAAAAAGGGATTATAATAATAAATCTGTTCGAAGAAAACATTTTGTCTGTGACATCTTTTTTCTATCATCAGCTCTAAAACATGCAGTCAAATAAATGAATAATTTTTTCCAAAATTTTTCAATTCATTTAATTTAAAAGTACCCATAACTAAGGTCATAATTATGCCACCCGGCCCAGGTATATATTTTAGCTTAAAGTTATTTATTATTATATTGCATGGAAGTGTTGCATTAACAATTTGTGAATGTAATTTATACGTAAACGCAGTAGGTTAAAAACTGTTTACGTAAAAATTCCCGATAAAGGATAATCAGCGAACATTTTATTTGCATAGACACACATTAAATTTTATGTGTGTTTTTTGGAAATAAGTAAATAAAATATTTAAAAATTAGCGAATGAAAAATGCAATAGAGCCCTACGATTTAAGTTTTATAAATTCGGTATAAAAGGTAATTAATTAGCTCAAATTTTATTTATCAAAAGTACATACATATTTATATTTTTCTATTGCAATTATAAAGGTTGAGATAAATTATTAGCTAGCGAACTACCTCGATTTTAAACGCGCAATTCCATTATTCATGTTCCCGGGGTGAGCTCAAACTAGGTAAAAATTCTAATGGGTATAGAAATTTTAATTGGTTAAACCAACGGTTAAACAGTTTTAATATAGAAAGAAAGGTACAGACAGACAGATTTACTTTGACATTTATTGATTTTTCTACGCTACATATTTGTGTACATAAACTCCATAAACTTAAAATACTTTTGGTAACGCTTGGTTACAACACATGAAATTACTGCTGTCAAACGTTCATATTCTTTCACACAAAAATATAATTAAATAATACAGACGAAATAAACGAAACCAGTATGTGCCTTTAATGGTTTGGCACTAAATGTGCTTTAATTACAGAAAATCTCATCGTACGTTCATTTCCTGCAATTCATAACAATAAGCCATAAAAATACCGAATTGATGTGAGAACAAACACCGCAGTTTTGGTGAAACTGATTATTATCAAGTTTTTATACATTTTGCGAGTCAGACTTTTAATTGAGTTTTTTTTAAATTAAAATATTATGTTTCTGACAAACAAATTCTTCCTTTGAAGGAAGGTTTGAACCGTTGAAGGAAGGTTTGAATTTTTTTAACCGACGAACAACATTCGAATTTTTTATGAAATCTAATTTTACACAATTAATTTGAAAGTTATATTTTTTCTTTGTAAACATAAACACACTTATTAATTTAGTAGATTTTGACATCCGTTACTCTTTAAAATGAAAAAATATATGAATGATTCTGGTATTCGTATTTTCTATTTTTTGTAAAGCTTTACTTTGAATTTAATGCTTAGTGGGCACGATGTATTACACTGTGGCAGTAAAGGTTAATGAGTATCAAAATGCAAATTAGCAATTAAGAAAAATGCGAAATATTTTATGTAACTTTACCTTCGGTGACTTAGGCCCCTCTCAAAGCAAATTCTAAGTATAGATATTTCATTTCACCATGAGCATTTGGCTATGAATGTTTTAAAATTCACATGTACATTGTTAATGTGTGCGTATTGTGCGTAACCTCGGAAACGCTCGTAAAATCAGTCACGCACACATTAACAATGTCCATGTTCACGCCTTACAACATTCATGCTTTTTGTGAAATAGAATACTTATATTTTCTATTCCAAATATAGAAAGCTAATCTCTTTCGTTTAATTACGGTAAGGTGAGGTTACGGCGGCCGCAAAGTGGTATGTCCGTGGCGGCGCGCTATCACCGCGCGATGTGCACGCGCGAGCCATTTGCCAGCCACGACAGACAATTATGTTGATTAAGGCAAAAATAAATTTGCATGTCCTCGCGCAATTAGCTATTGTTTAACTTATATTATTTGTTGTAATTAAAATTAAGATTCTTTATACAATAATGTCATTATTCAAAGCCTAAAAGCCTTTGAATAAGTAACATTGAAATGCTGCGTTACGCGTACTTATCTCATTCATTCCGTTTTGGAGAATTGGTCGCGTTTCGTGCGTCGACAGTACGTAGTCGACGCACGAAACGCGACGAATTCTATGAAAAATGTTGTTTACCAAAAACGTCGACGCACGAAACGCGACGAATTCTATGAAAAATGTTGTTTACCAAAAACGTCGACGCACGAAACGCGACGAATTCTATGAAAAATGTTGTTTACCAAAAACGTCGACGCACGAAACGCGACGAATTCTATGAAAAATGTTGTTTACCAAAAACGTCGACGCACGAAACGCGACGAATTCTATGAAAAATGTTGTTTACCAAAAACGTCGACGCACGAAACGCGACGAATTCTATGAAAAATGTTGTTTACCAAAAACGTCGACGCACGAAACGCGACGAATTCTATGAAAAATGTTGTTTACCAAAAACGTCGACGCACGAAACGCGACGAATTCTATGAAAAATGTTGTTTACCAAAAACGTCGACGCACGAAACGCGACGAATTCTATGAAAAATGTTGTTTACCAAAAACGTCGACGCACGAAACGCGACGAATTCTATGAAAAATGTTGTTTACCAAAAACGTCGACGCACGAAACGCGACGAATTCTATGAAAAATGTTGTTTACCAAAAACGTCGACGCACGAAACGCGACGAATTCTATGAAAAATGTTGTTTACCAAAAACGTCGACGCACGAAACGCGACGAATTCGTTTTGGAAACCAACAGTTTAATCAATTTACAATAAAGTTTTTTATTTTTGTCCAACAAGAACTTTAGATTTGATTATTTTTATTGCGATAATCAGACATAATTTGACGACCTCCGTGGCGTAATGGTTACCACGCCAGACCGCCACCTAGGAGGTCCCGGGTTCGATCCCCGGTCGGGTCATGATGAAAAACTAACTTTTTCTGATTGGCCTCGGGTCTTTAGTTTATCTATATATGTATTTGTTATAAAAATATAATATTGTTGAGTTAGTATCCCATAACACAAGTTTCGAACTTACTTTGGGGCTAGCTCAATCTGTATGAATTGTCCCTATATTGTCCCTATAATTTTCTCATAGGTATAAATTAGTTTAGTACTTATTAATTATGTTGTAATTTTTAGATTCATCCTATGTTCATTCTAGTCTGTGTATCATGGGAAAAATAAATTATTTTACACTTCCAACAGCTAAAATCTTGTTACTGGCATCAAGCTGTTTAAGTTGAATTTTAATTATTGTAATTTAATTTTGTAGGTAATTTTTAATGGCATTTTGACCATTGTTTTTTTTTACTACACTGGGCGTCAAAAATAAGTAGTACAGTTTTAAAATTGCAATTACTCTTAAACTATAGAAGTTAGAGTTTTGAAATAAAAGTCATTTTATAGCAAATTTAACAAAGTTTTCTAAAAATAATATTTTATTTAGCATTAGTAAAGTTTTACACTGAAAATTTAGAAAAAACTAAAAAGCTAACCATTTTGAAGGAACTATCAAGCACTTAATTTTTACGTTTTGGGCCTTGTTCCCACTTTGGTAACTTGTGTTGCCGCCTCGGGCTCTGATGACAGCTTGGAGCCGATTTAGCATGCTGAACACTAAGTTTCGGAGGCGGTATTGGGGAAAATTCACCCATTCTTCTATCAGGCCTGCTTTAGAGCCCTGGGGGTGGCGGGGGGTGGTCTGCGTCTTCTAACTAGCCTCTCAACCTCATCCCAGGCGTGTTCAATCGGGTTAAGATCTGGGCTTCTTGATGACCAAGCCATCAAGCTGATGCCAACGTCCTGAATGTACTTTTATACGAGGTGAGCGGTGTGTGGCCGGGCGTTATTACGCATTAGTATCGCTCCATCACCCATATTTACTAAATATAGCCCTGCATACTCGTTAAGGATCTCTAATGCATATCTTTCACCAGTCAGAGTGCCATTTTCTATGACCACTAGCTCTGTGCGACCCTCTGAAGAGATGCCAGCCCATACGTGTACAGAGCCTCCGCCGTATAGAACTCTTTCCGAGATGAAACCTTGAATGTATCGCTCACCGGGTCGCCTGTATACTCTCCGCCTTACATCGGAAGTGAATAAAGAAAACCGAGACTCATCTGTGAACAAAACTCTTGTCCATTCTGCTTCGCCCCATTGTACGTGTTGACGGGCGTAGCGTAGTCTTGCTACTCAATGCCCTGTCTCAAGTTTGGGGCCATTTGCTGGCCTGTACGACTTCAGGTTGGCTTCAGCCAGTGGCGGTACTTCCAATAAAGCCGAAAAGCCGGGCTTGCCCTACTAAAATAGGCAATATAATATAAAAACCTCATTATAGCTTAACTACATTTTCATACTTATTTTTTTAAATCAAAATCGATCGAAATAATATTCAGAAATAAATAATTCATTAGCGCGCCGCGGCCGGCGGATGAACTAAACATGAAGGTTGATTTTTAATACGAACTGTGTTCCCCATCCGCACCACACGCGGCACACACACACATCCCCGTCGACGTAATGATGACACAGTCTCGAGCGAGCGAGACAGAGACCGCTAAAAATGGGCTTTATATGCAATTTGTACCGTGCTACACAACGGCTTCAGACTTCTCGCTCTAACGTATGAAAAAACGCACACAAACGTATCTGACGTATCTGTCAAAATTGAACAAATTACTATGGAAAAATAAGCCTTGATTGCTAATGAATGTAGCCGCGGATCCTCAGCGGCTCAGCGCTGGATTTGATTCGATCGAACTTCATTCATATTATTAGTGTTCATGCGGCTAATTTGTTGTTGTTTTGTGAAAAAATTTACTTTGCATTAAATAACGTGTTTATAATCAGTGAATCTCATTGAATATTGTTTCGTGTGAAGTGATAAGTTTGTGTGTTTTTACGATTTGTAAACTTAGTAAATGTGAAATCGGATAGATTTGCTGTTAGAATTTATTTTAACAGGTTAGTTAACAACTCTAAAACCTACTCTCCGGACTTATGTAAGTATTATTAACTCTATTATATTAGAACGGAAAGAGAAATACAATAGTTGGCTGCTCTCGATCTTATATTGTTATTTATTTAAGTTTTGAATATTTTTAACGTAAACTCGTAAAATACCTACCTATCTCAATCTTATTTCACTCGATATTTCAATCATGTATTTACGTAATGACCACAATCGCAGTGTTTTTTAAAGATTAATAGATAGGTAGTTATTGACTATTTTGTGCTGTGCATTATGCACAATAAGAATTTGCCTTTTCAAAAATATTATAAATCTAATCCCTCGCTTGGATTAAATAACGCATAATTTTAGAAATAAATTCGATTCGAATTGTTATTATGACGACGACCTCCGTGGCGTAATGGTTACCACGCCAGACCGCCACCCAGGAGGTCCCTGGTTCGATCCCCGGTCGGGTCATGATGAAAAACGAACTTTTTCTGATTGGCCTCGGGTCCTGGATGTTTATCTATATATGTAGTTCTATCCTATTTGTTATAAAATATAATATCGTTAAGTTAGTATTCCATAACACAAGTTTCGAACTTACTTTGGGGCTAGCTCAATCTGTATGAATTGTTCCTTTATATTTACATAATTTAAATCTCGAAACGATTTCTAAGATATAAAAAAAATCGATTACATAATTGTATTCTATGAAACTTTGAATAGGTACCTAGCATCAATTCTCTCAAAAAATATAAGTACCTTACCTACCTATCTGGCTTGCCTTGCTATTGAACCCTAGGCACGCCACTGGCTTCAGCAAGTCTTCTCCTCACTGTACTCTCACTAACGTAGTCTCTTCGGGTCTGAAGAAGCTGTTGCTGGACCTCAACTGCATTAAGGTGACGATTTCTTAACACAGTCGAGACAATTAAGCGGTCTTCTCGGGTACGAGTGCACCTGGGTCTGCCATTACTTGGTCTCCTTAGATGGTTTCCAGTCTCTTCGTACCTTTGCTTTACTTGTTGGATCGTTCTTAGAGTTACACACACCGTTCTTGCAGTACGACGCATACTGATGCCTACTTCGAGAAAAGTTATGATTCTTGCACATTCTTCTGGTGAAAGAGGCATGATTAGTAAAGTTTACTCGCTGAAGACACATTTGCTTTTGAATTGCAATTGATTTATCAGCAATAAAGAAAACAATAAAAAACAAAAGTACAAGCCAACATTTAAAAAAAATAGTGTTTTTATTTATTAAGTTTTTTTTCAGTCAATCTTTAAAAAATGATATTATGCATGACGTTTTTATTAAATGAAATTAAATTGTCTTTTAAGTTTTTTTTTATTTCAAAGGTCTAGCTTCTGTAGTTTATTTATTTATTTATTTATTTAACTTTATTGACCACAATACAAAAGTACTGATACAATAGGCGGACTTAATGCTAAATTGCATTCTCTACCAGTCAACCATAGGGAAGTGCAGAAATTCACGAATGCGGTTTTATGATAAATATACATACATACATTACAAACTATTGTATAGACGTACATAAATACATAAAATAATAATCATTATATATATATATATATATATATATATACATAGTAGTTTAGGAGATATTGCAATTTTAAAACTGTACTACTTATTTTTGACGCCCAGTGTATTTAATCGTAAGTCGTAGTACTTAATAATGACTCGAACTAGCACAGTAACATACAATTTATATGAAAAACACGTATACTAATAATGTACCAATGAAACGAGTTCATTTAACATAATTCGCTGCTTTAACAGCGGCATTATGTGCAAACAATCATAATATCTAAGCTACAATGTATGAAGGTACAAATTGAGACTTTAGAAAAATATAGACTTCGCTATGGTACATTAATATTAATTAAGGATTTGATCTTCGTACAAGTCGGTTATTTATGTGATGAACATTTGTATTTTTGTTAAGTCAATGTATTTTTTAAGATATTAATAATAAGATCTTAAAAATACATTTCTGACTAGATGAAACAGTATTATATTATAAGTAAAATTATCCGTTAAGGGACAATTATTCCCGACAGAGTTTACTGTATGAAATCGTAACTACCTTTAACACAATAGTTATATCATAATTAAGATAATGGTTGTTATGTCTTTATTGTAACAATAATATTGAACATTTTCATGTGAAATGTTGCCAAGACTAGACCATATGACTTGCACTGTCAAAAAGTTATCAGATCTCATGTAGAGCCAAGCTTCTAACTCTACACGCCCTACCTCTACAAGGCCTAACTTCACAAACTCTACACCTTAATCAAAATTGGCTTGGCCGTTTCGCTAAATTCACATAGACGAAAAATTTATAAACTTTTCATGAAAAGATGATGAAAATAATAAACGTACTACAAGAACATAACAGAAAAAACATACTAATATTTTTTTGTATTATATTCTTGTAGTACATTCATTATTGGATAATGATTCAATCAATTAAATGGAAATATTTTTAAAAGTAAAACCCCTGAAGATAGTGAGGATGTTTTAATAAAATTGTCTTGCAAAAGTTAATAAATACATTCTGGTACCTTATTATCAACAGAGTAGACAGAATGTTAGCATACTATTCTTGACTCCTTGACATAATAGTATCTCGAAGCTCACAACTAATTATGTGCATTAATTAATCCAATTACATCGTCTGATATTTCCAATTACTTATCAACGAAATAAAAATATTAAGTAGTCAATAATTATCATATGAATATTTTTTTTTTAATACGATAAGTACTTACACTCACTTTACTGGTGTCTAGACTTAATAAATTCTTTAAATATGTTACTATAATAACCACACATTTGCGCATTACACTCAGATAATTTTAATTAACGATTACACATAATAATATACGTAAATAATGTCGTATACTTTTTGTTAGGTTGTTTTTTTATATATATTAATGAACATACCTACTAGTCCCAAACTAGCCAATGTGCTTCGAGAAAATGAAGAAAATGTCCAAAAATAAACAATCATATTTTGGCACTTAATGTTATTTACTTTATATGGGATTCGAACGGCCCGGATTCGAATCTTGGGATAAAGAAGCTGACCACTCGATCACCGTCCGTTAGATTTACAATTTTTTTTTTATAAATTCCAATATTAGACTAAAAGTAAATTATACAAACTCATTTTACGACACTTTAAATCACTGTGACGCATTCAAACTAATTTAAAAAAGATATTGCTTGAAACTTAATGTAGTATTAAGTTCAAAATACATTTGTGTGATGTGACTGGCTGAATGATGAAACTACAGTATGTTAACACCTTAAAACATAAGATGAGTAGTGGATACATTTAGAAGTAATAGTTACCTGTCTAACTCGTGCACGGAGTTCAATACACTGGAGGTGCGCTTCGACTAACGAAGATTCAGCTGAGGCGATGGCCGTCTCGATAAACCCTGTGTTTGAGCCAAACAGAAATATAGATCCCACAGAGTACTACTATTTATACTAGCTAATGCCCGTGGTTTTACTCGCAAACCACGTTGCTTCCGTTCTTATAAAAAAATAGTAACATTCGTCCCTGTGGTCTTTCGTTAAGGACAAAATAAGTTGCGGCTAAATCTCCTCAATTTTTTCCATCATTTAAACTTTCTCGGAATTTACACAAATACTTCATAACCAAAGTTGAGATCCACACCTCATCCCCACATATTTTATCACTATTTAAACTTTCTCGGGACTTCTACAAATATTTCACAACGAGAATCTCAATTTTCTCTCATAACGAAAACCTCAAGTTTAGGGTCTCAGCCCCCAAAGCAGATCCAAATTAGCTACCAACCAATCAACGATTAGTTACCTAAGATGATACTGAAGAGTTCGCTGCTCTTTGAATCTTATCCTCTTTGGGAATTACAGACGTACCTCCAACGTATGTAACATTAAAATATTATCTTCTTAAACTTTATTTCTTAATGGTAGTTATCTTAGCTTTATAAACAAAATGTCAAGACTTATCGTATTGTCGTTTGATACCCGACAAAGGATCCGTAAGCAAGATAAGATATTAAAATAAAGTTCAGTACAAAAACGAATTATAAACAGAATTTACAATACTCAACAAAGACTTTATTATATGGCGCTCCTATATACGAAACTTAACATATAAAAACGTGTGGCACTCGGGGACTGCCGCGGTAAAGCTATTGCATAGTCGCGGGATCGAACTCGCTCGTGGACGCGGCCAAAAAGCACGCTGTCTCACCTAGCATTGTGTCTAAAAGAGATAGAATCAGTTATGACTTATGAGTAGTTAGCAGCTAGTCTACACGCATACGTCTAGTCGCATGCACACAAACACCGTGCCGAACTGAAACGACGTTAGACGATACACGGCTTTCAACGCCGCGCGGAGTGGGGGATGTTAGGTTTTATTTTCGTTGCGGAATTTCATGATTCGGTCGCCGCGCTCAAATCCCGAGATAAAAGCTATGCAATAGCTTAAAAATGTATTTACATTAAAACTAGCAAAACCGCCCAACTTCGTTTGCGTGTATTCCGCTATCCCGTGGAAAATCTTTTCATTTTGTTTACACTCACACTGTATTTTCTAGTTCTATTGATTAAAGAATTTTCAAAATCGGTTATGTAGATTCAGAGATTACGAGTTATTAAGTAATAATCCTTTACACCATTATTTGGACGTAACCCTTTCAAATCTGCATACTATTTACATTTAAGTATGCAGATGCTTAAAAAAACATCTTTTCAACCTTTGTTTAAACTGGAACAGTTTCTACAAATGTACCAATTTCACAATAACTAATGTAAACTATTATAATTTAACAGCTGCACAAATTAAACTGATGTTGATAGAGCACAATTAATTAGGACATGTTCTCAATGATCGCTGCACTCATTATTTCTCAAGCATTGCAATTTAGAAACAAGTCTGGTATACAACTCGAGAGGAAACCACAAAATGTACTATTAGCTTTTTATAATATCCAAATGATGGCCTCTTGTGGGAACAAGTCGTCCTTAATCAGTTCACAGGAAATAATTTTATGCTTCACTACGTACAAACACTAACGCTTATACACTTTTAAATAGAAATAACTACTAGAACTTGTATTATAATCTATGGAAAAAAAACTATTTATAACCTTTTAGATGTGAATGTCATTATTCTCATATAAATTAATAAACTTTAATTTGTATCCCACGGGAATTTCGCATTTTCCGGGATAAAAGTAATTTAGTATTCTTAGGATCGTATTTACTTTTATTATAATGTCTTAATCTAGGTAATAAAGTTTCTGTGCACCAAATTGCATTCTTTTACAGCCGTTTCAGTATCATTAAAGAACAAATGTTCAATTAAATGATTAGTAGCAGAGCAAGTAATTAAAAACATAATATTTTTGGAATAAAAATAACATATCATAAATTTTAGCTTTTAATTAAGTATTATATTAGTATCTGAATTATAATGTAATTAATGAAGCAAGAATAAATATCGAATATGTATACATGCAAATCAATACAAATGTATGTACGTTCGTTAGTCTTTAGCGTCAAAAAGTTGTATGCATACCGGTTTTATTACTTACATAGAGATAATTGAAGGGACGCGGAGTGACATTCGCTTTTACAAGTGCGTCAAAGCACTCTACATGTACTCAAACCTAATGTAAGAACAAAAAGTTGGCAAGTTTTTTTTTTATTTATTTAATATACCTAGTCGCATTTAAAAATAATATTTTTTCTTACAATTGACACATGTCTAAAAAACTTTGTTTTCAAAATGTCAAGAAGAAAAATGTTGTGAAAATATAATATTGAAAAAAAAAACTTTGGTTTACACAAACCCTTGGAACCATTTTCTTGAGCATTGTTCACCCGTGCACCTAGAAAAGAAATTAAGAAGGAGAAGAGGACATAAAAGAAAAACTTTTTAGGTCATAAAGAAACACTGGCTATTTCATCTTTTCAGGTCATTAAAAGAAAACCTGGCTATTTCATTCCTATATTCAATGATGCGAATCCGAATCGCGTCCGGACTTATTAATTTTCGTATAAATTTATCTCAAAGATAAATAATCAATCATCTTAAGACATGGACCATTTTTTATATTAACAATGTTACGAAGATATTTTGCCAGTTAATTACTCTTAACGTTGATGGAACATTGCGTGGATCAATTAAAATTAATTACTGTTAATAATTCGCTAATCGGATGTGTGATATAAAATTGTTGCAATTTCAACCTAGTTTAATTGGGATCGCGTCTTAATAAAACAATAAAACAAGTTTAAACTTATAGCTGTTAAAGAATGATGATGATGTCCTTTGAAGTGTTGTTTTTAGGGTTCCGTAGAAAACTTCCGTAGTAAACTACAAGGAACCCTTATAATTTCGCCATGTCCGTCTGTCTGGTCTAGCGCCTAGATGCTTAATGCTAATAATAATAATGCAATTTGGTATGTATACTGCAGGTGTGGATGGAATCTCACCCCAACATTTGAAAGAATTATCATCGCATTTTGTGGGTGATGCAGGCGAGCAACTTGTAAATTCGATCACTAAATTAATCAACTTTATGTATTCCGGTAATGTCAATCCAGAAATTGTTCCCATTCTTTTGGCGCGAACCTCATTGCCCTCACCAAAAAGGACAGAGGGGTGAGGGTGAGACCAATTGCTGTTGAATCAACATTACGTCTGGCCTCCAACTTTGCTGTTCGACATATTTTACCAAAATTAAATTCAGAATTTGAACCCGTACAGTTAGGCTTCGGTGTAAAAGGAGGGTGTGACGCAACCGTCCACCATGCCCTATGCTCTTTCCTAACTTACAGATAACCTGACGTGTTGTTCACAATGATGTGTTGATTAATGTAAAAAATGCATTCAATTCGGTAAATAGGAATACCTTGCTGACGGAAATTATAAATAACTCCGACTTAGTAAAACAACATTTTTGTATTTTGGCTCCAAATATTAAAATAGTTAACAGTAATTCCCTTTACCTTTTAGGTTCAAAATTTTTTGATAAATCTTTTTCTGAATATATTAATAATTCAATTACTGAACAAAATTTCCATGAAATTAGTCCACATTATGCACTTTGCATTTTAAAATTCTGTCTTTTCGTCCCAAAATTTACGTATGTGCTCCGTTGCTGCTCTTTTTGAAATCACCAAGATCTTTTGACACAAGTAGACGACTTAATTAAAATTAGCTTAGAATCGATTCTTAATATGCAGCTGAACGAGCAATCCTGGACCCAAGCATCTCTACCCATCCGTTATGGTGGTTTAGGGATTCGCAAAATTTCAAGTGTCGCTTTACCAGCCTATCTTCTGTCCATAGTTCAGCAAATCTGCTAAGTAAAATTTTATTTTCCCCTTCAAACTTTGAGATTGCTGGCTTGGAAGAAGCTAGAAACGCTTTCTTACTTGCATGCCCAGGTCAAAACTTTCCAGTTTCTCCAAATTCACAGAGGAGTTAATTGAGACTTATGACAATCTTTTGAGCTGTAGTACAGGTTCGGCGCGTCCTAGGCTTTTGGCCGTGGGTGATGAGGCTGGCTACTGGCTTCACGGTACCCTTCGTCAAATACAGGAACATTTCTTGAACCTGACACGCTCCGAATCGCAACTTGTCTACGGCTTAGGGTTCCGGTCTGCGCTCCTCATAAATAGGGACATGAATTATGTGGCAGTGATGTCGACAAGCTAAAACATCACGGACTGTCATGCCAAAAAAGTGCAGGCCGCTTCTCGAGACATGCCGTACTTAACGATATCATACGCCGGTCCCTTGCCACCGTCAACGTACCAAGTCTACTCGAGCCAACTGGTATTGTAAGAGACGATAGCAAGAGACCGGACGGTATGAGTTTGATTCCAGGGAAGATGGGCCGGGTACTGGTATGGGATGCAACCTGTTCAGACACGCTGGCCCCTTCCCATCTACACCCAAACCAACAACAGAGTTGGTACGGCTTGTGAAGCGACTGAAAAGGCTAAAGCAAATACAGGGGTCTAGGTTCCGAATATGATTTTGTCCCATTCGGTGTCGAGACCCTTGGTCCGTGGGGTCCTAGGGCTATAAGGCTTTTTAAGGAAATAGCAAAAAGGTTAGTCGTTATCACAGGAGACCGAAGAGCTGGCAGCTACCTCGGACAAATAATAATTAGTCTAGCTATTCAAAGGGGGAACGCTGCCAGTATCTTCGGAACCTTGTCTGAAGGTACTCCTTTTAATAATATATTTTATTTATTATATTATATTTTTTAAGGTTTTATTTAGTTATAGATTCATTATAATTTATGTTTATAATAATATGTTTAGTTTAGTTTTAATTGTGTTCTAGTACCTATATATATTGATTTTTAATATTATAAGTAAATTAATAAATTATTGTTAACTACCTTTTTCCCGCGGCTTCACACGCGTTAATTTTATGACATAGCATAGGTCTCGTTTGACAACAAAACCACTTTCTCATTTATAATATTACTAGCTTTTGCCCGCGACTTCGCTCGCTTTAATTTTATGACATAGGTCTCGTTTGACAACAAAACAACCCATAGCGCGACTTGTGGCGCCATCTGTTGGCCGATACAGCGCCCTCTATAGTAGAAAAAATATTTTCCCATTGGAACTACATACTTTCACGGGATAAAAAGTAGCCTATGTTGGGCTCTGTACCCCTAACAATATGTATGCAAATTTTTATAATGATCGGCTGCTTAGTCGAGCCGTGAAGGAATAACAAACAAACAAACTCACTTTCTCATTTATAATATTAGTAAGGAAGTAAGGAAGTAAGGATAAGTATAAGTATATAAGTATAAGTATATAAGTAAGGAGTAAGGATATACACAATATATTCCGTAGATTCATTTCCAATGTGCTCGATAGTCGTGTCAGGCACGAAATCTGTGATTTTTTTTGGAGTGCCTCCCCTACATGTAAAGTGGGGTTTAGTTTTTATTTCGCGCCGACGTCCCCATGTCGTGGGTTTCGTTAGATAGGTCTCTTAAAAATAAAAAGTAATGAAAGAAAACTTGATTACTTACATGTTAAGAAGGTTTAGATTTTAACCAAACTATACAACCGACTATTTTTAAATAAACGATCTTCTTGATCTTTATGTCGCCGAAATAAGTGATTAGTTGGTTATAATATTTTTTTTATATAATACGGTAGACAAACAAGCACACCGCAAACAACATTGAAGGGAGTAGGAGAGAATAGTTAGAATTTTTTTATAAAAACAATACAACAAAGTCGTTGGTACTTCATCTTTTTTTTTCTTAATTAAAAATCTGACTCTCCGAGTACTCAAGCAACTGGATTGCGTTTCCCATCATTACAGGTAGTAAAATGAAATTAACCGTTTGAGGTAAACGACGAGAGTGAGCCTTCAGTCAGAGGCACTTTGAAAACATCGTAATAATCGTAATATTCATACATCAATGTAACTTAATTTGTACAAAATAACTAAGCTACCAATTCGGAAACAGAGCTAAAATGCTTTTCGTACATGTGAAGAAATAACTTAATTGGTAGCCAGTTTCTGAAATGCATTTTAAAGTTAATGATACATTAAATTACAGCTGTCAAACTAAAAAAGAAAAAACGAAAAAAAAATAGATTTAATGTGGAATTAAAATGCCTTTCAGAAAATGGCTGTGAAATCGGTATTATGATTTTAAAAGGAGGAAGGAAGGAAATAATTAAAGAAGTTATGCGTTATTGAGCAACGAGTTAATGAACTAACAAACGCTTAGTTCGCCAAAGAGTTATACATATAGACTATAATGCAACAGACTACTTAGAAATAATGCTGTCAAACGAATGCGTTAAGATGAATGGTGTAATTATCTGTGGTTATTACCATAATGTATATAATTTTCATCTAACAATCCGCTCTCTGAATGCTTAGAATGTCCTAGCTATGCGGGCTATGCTTGCCGACTCTCACGCGCAGATGCAATGTTGCGAATGTAACATAATATTTCAACCCCGTCTCTAATTATGAAAGGCATTTCGAAAATAAAATGTTTTTGGCGTAGTTTCAATTTGAAACGGAGTGGGTGATGATGACCGGGCTAAACGTCTTGCCAGTAGTATCTTGATAATTTAATTTGAGTCATTGACACAGAAAAGAAGTGGAAAATGGGAGGTTTGAGCATAGCAATGTGACACAAATAGCAAATAAAAATATTTCAGACCATGCAAGCCGCTGCCATCCGGTCATACTGAATGCGTTTGGGGGAGGTCTACCAGCAGTGGACTTCTTGTAGCTGAGATGATGATGATGAATACGGATTTGTCCGTTTATAACAATAATGGCATTTTCATTTTAGTTTTATTTTAACCTTAATTGACTATAGTAAGCGTATCCATATCCATACTAATATTATAAATGTGAAAGTGTGTTTGTTTGTTTGTTGTTTATCCTCTCTTCACGTCGATAGTTTAAGGTCTGGAGAGTGACATAGGCTACCCTTTATCCCGGAAAAACTCTACTCTTATTCCCACGGGAAAAAAATGTATAACATAATTTTTTTATAAGTTTTCGGGGATAAATTTAAGGTCTGGAGAGTGACATAATGCATTTTTTTTCCCACGGCATAGAGATTCCGTGAGAAGAAAAAATATTGAAATTTTTCCTTGACCACGCGGGCGGAGCCGCAGCCGCGGGTAACAGCTAGTTGTTTAAAATTTTAATTTCAATATATTACTTAATCGCATGCATATCGTATGTTTTGTGCTTACGTAGGACAGTGCGCATAAATAATATTTACGAATGTTACGAGAAGAGGTGTAACATATACTTCGCACTGCTTATTAAGACATAAAATTTAAATAGATTTTTTCCCAGAGTTCCGAGTAAATACTCAAAATGCATTATCTTTTATACCTTTTAACAACTTTAATAGTGTATTACAAGCCTTAAAAGAAAGAGATTGGAATGACTGAAATTATAGTCGCACAGAAGCTACGACATGTCAAATTAATACCCCGAGACGTATACCGAAGCCATTGAAAAAGCGTTTAAGACTTGATGTGTTTATTAAATTGTCTTAAGTAATTTACGATCGGGCAGGACTCGCCCCTCTTTATATAATCATCGCTGGTTTTATTATTATCCCTCACAATACGCAGATCGTTTTCATTTGTCATTCGCTTTTTATTGTAAGTAATGAATGAAAACTAGTCACAGGGGACACAGGAATGCAGAATATGGGAGGTAAATGATCATGAAATGTATTTATTCTTAGTGTATAAAATGTAGATTTAAATTAAATATCATGTTTATTATATATTTAAAAATGTTTATACGTTGGGTTTATCACTCGAGTTTAATGAACCCGTGTTTCACACGAGAACCAGCCTTACTGTGGGCGGCTGTAAATAAGCACAGGAAAAAAATCATTTTAATAAGTACCGTGCAAGTTCTGCATAATCGATCTTACGCAATTAGAAATCGCCACGAGGTACTAGTTTTGCAATAAAAATTCTTGTTCCGCGTGAGATTGCCGAGATGCTTTTTATAGTGACGAACGTCTTTATGCGTCCATGTCTTTAAAAGGCAAAAAACTGGTATAGAAAACTAGATTTCCACGTCCGCTAGCGTTTAGAACGATTAGCCAGAAGGGACGCATTGTTGATATGCTATCAGCTGATCGTGCGCAGTGCGCCATGGTACCGCGGCGTGAGCGCATGCGCGCGGCGCTGGCTCGCCAACTGACGTCGCACGCGCGCGACACCGCGAAATCCCCGTCTGTTGTGTCCCCACATCTTCTGATAACATAATCAACGATGCCTTGCAACGTTACAAAATTAATGCGTACCATAAAAATATTACTCGCCGGTGTGACAGTATTTAGTGTTAGTTGGATCGCGAGTGTCAACGAATGGTCAGGCGGGGTGCGCTGGGAGAGGCACCGGGAGCGAGCTGGTGGCCTCTCCACCATGAGGACTATAGTTGCGTATTCTGAAGGCAAACAAGCTGAAATGGACAAGCCATCGCCTGTGACGTGCAACCGGCTGCCGGAATTCCCAAAGATAACATACATTGTTAGCATATTTTTACTGTGGTGGTGGATTTTTTTAAACTTTAACTTAAACTTTAGAAGTATTATAAAAAATATAATTAATTGCTTAACATGATACTTATTCATTTAAATTACAAAGTAACTAAGTACAAAAAATTACTTCTACGAACTATCATGTTTCCTGCTTCAAAAATTTATAACACTCGTAAAGGCATCAGCTAAACATAAAATATTTACTTATAATATGAAATCCTTGCGTAATAAATTAGAATAACAAGCTCGTAGTAATGGCAAGGCTTGATTAGAGAATCCCATCACCATCCAATGGTAGTGATTTACAATCTATAAAACTTGTTTTCGGATGAAATTGCCAATAAAGTTTTTTTTTCATATAAGAAAACAATAATCCCTAACATTAGATTAAAATTCTCGTGGCTCATGCCATCAGTGACCGGCTAATATGCTAATGAACCTATTTCTTGGCAGATTGTGCGTATACTATGATTGTAAAGTGGTAATAAAAATATTGAAATTCACCGAATCAAATCTTTAATGATTTCACTAAAACTCATGCTTGAATATAGCAAATTGCGAATATTATGTTTGCGTTATTATTTTCATTAATTATATTGGCTTTTAGTTATTTGCTTTTGCCAATTTAGTTATTTACATTCTACAAAACGCAATTATTTTTAATTGGTGTATATTTTGTGTATTTTATTTAAGTATGTTAATATAAGGTGAAGGTGTAAAATCACAGCAAACCAAATGAGATCCTCATAAAAACAGAATCTCAGGGCCGCGGCTTTATTTAGGTAATGTCATTATCCCTGTGATTTCTGGAATGAAAAGCTACCTATCCTATTTGTTAGTCAAAGTACAAACTACCTGTGTACGGAAATTTTAATCAAATTTATAGAGCCGTTTTTGCGGGAAAGAGAGAAAAACATACATTTCATTTACTTTCCCATTAGTTCCAGTAGTTATAATACTAATAAAATATATCACAAAGGTTATGTTACAAATTTTTAAACATACTTCTATGTTACATTAAACTTTTTACATAACTGTCTTTGTGAGAGCCTGGAGTTTGAAATAGGTCGGAGACCCGTGCTACAGATTCTCCAGGCTTTTCCATTACAAAAATCATGTAATGAAAAAGAATCATGTTTATAATCATATAGTTTTACTTAATTATTATAATTACTTATTATTGTTTTTATAGTTGTTACGGTTCATGGGTTCAACTAACCATTCTTATTCTGAAAATAATTTTGAAAGAAAAAATTCACCTGCCGAAAATTCGAACCCACGACTTTTCGGTCGAGTGCTCTTACCACTGTGCTACCGGGAAGGTGAGTGGTGTAATTAATCAAAGATAATACGATAGCTAGAAGAACAGTTGTATTAGCTCTACAATGTTATTTACCTTTCAACGTAAAGCATATGCAAATTTCATAGACAACAACGTTGAGAAAACGACACAGCAGAAAATACGACCCATTGTCGCACCTGTTTAGTATGCGGCACTACTTCCTGTTACTAGAAACTAATGTAGTCGTGACTCCAACATTATCAGTATGGACTTCCTAGAGTATTTTGAAATAGAAAATATAAATAAAGTCTGTTTTTGAATCTTTGAGAGACTTAACTATTAATAATATCAACACCTAAGGTGTGTGTGGCAAACCGATCTCTTTTTAGGGTTCCGTCGTAGACAAGGAACCCTTATAGTTTCGCCATGTCCGTCTGTCCGTCTGCGAATACACATTTTATCCATACTAACAAATAATTTTTTTTTTCGCGCCGACCCTATGTTGTTGGTTGTCGTTAGATAGGTTTCTTAAAAACATTGTGTGTGTGGCAAGATTATTTTTCGATACAAAGACCCGTTTCGGAATTATTTACATTTATCGTGTCAATTTTCGTTTTGCACGGTGAAAAACGAAAATTGACGAAAAAAAATCGTGCAATTTTTCCAGTAAAATTATTTTCTTTAACGATTTTCGCCACCATCTGCAACAGTCCGTATAATAAACGTTAATTAACAAACCAATATACCTGCCTGTTCCGATATAATTTTCTTAATAAAAGCAAAATAAACTTGTCGCAACAATAAAACCTTATTCACAAAGGGCGCATATTCAGTCAAGTTCGTTCTTCGGGATAAAACATTTTACATGCTATAACTAGGTACTGGTGCTAATTCTGTTGTGCATTTAACTAGACTAAACAAATTTTGACAGGACTAAAAGTGTTGCTATCCTTGTCACTAATTGTAAACCAAGGAAGGACAACAACACCTTCGGTTCTGTCAAAATTTGTTTAGTCTAGTTAAATAAAAAAAATAAAAAAAATGTACTAATGTAAAATGTGTGTAATGTGAATTAGCACCATTGTATAGGTAAATTGAAATTGTAGACTAACTATATACATACCTTTATAAAAACCCATTACAAATGCAAATAACTTCTATTCTATTCCGTGATAGACTAAGATTAATCAAGTTTGAAGAACTTTTATTTTTAACTAACACGTTGACATCAAGCTACTCTACACTGCTAGGTAAGCAATGCTGTTGACTGTACCAATGCCCGAATACAAAAAGGTGCCTTTAAGTTTTTTAAGCATTGAAAAACTATTAAAGTCTAAGAGTACACAGTATCATGTAGTCGTTTTATTAAAGTATCAAGTTTTTACACTCGCACTTATATTAAAAAACTCAAGAATTTTTATAACAGTGTCAGTTTATTTGTGACACTTTTTTCCATACAAAAAAGTGTAGTAAAACCTTAATAAATAAAGTACAAGAGAAAGTTATGAAAAGTTTTGACCACCTTTAAAGAAAATAAGTTACTGGGGCGAAGTATAAAAATGTAAATAAAACTTAACACAAAAGCGTACGTTTGTCCACAATAAAAATAAAAACACGAATCTACAAAACAGTACTTTTTTACATTTTTGGTTGGATGCTCAGCGAGTGGAGCACATTGAAAATATTTGATAGAAACAAATTGCGGTACGCACACGTCGATATGGAACAATCGACAATCGGCGATTGTAATCGAGTTGCCGCAATAGATTTTACCGCGGAGTCGTTTTGTATATCAATAAATAAATCGATTCTTATGCTAGTCACGAACAGAAAATAAATCGATATCAATATCCTCTTGGGGCATTTCTAATGGCAAGCTGCTCCTGACTCTCGCGTCGGTCGTGCCCTCTTTACTGACTACATGCCTTGCACGCCGCAAATAGTCACTCACAGATCACAGAACGGGATATCAACAATATTACTTTTGAGAAATATATTCTTTCGGCGAACTATAAACAATAAAAATTAGTGCATATTATCAGACGTCATCCCACTGTACATTCAACATCTCCCTAACGCCAACACGCTGCTAAACTACATGGCGAAGGGCAGTATTTTCAAGACACCTGATGACTTGGACTAATGACGTCATCAAGCACTACATCAGCCCTAGTTTCTGGCAATTTAAAGCAAAGCCACTTAGCAAAACTCGACACTAAACGACAATTATGAATGAGAGCTTAGTTTGGCCTTCCGACATTAATACGACAACTCAGCCGGACAACTGTAGGTACTTTAGTCTTGCGGCGGAATTTGTAAGGCTTTTAACAAAGGCCTTTGGCTCACACATCGACTCGTTTCCAACACTACTGAGATTTTACTACTTCATGCTTATGGTCTTCACTCTCGATTTCTAGAACAATACTCGTACACATGTCGATCTACAAATTGCGCAGAAAGAAGATATCAAATTGATAATATTCGAGGCGAGTCGTTCTCACAATGTTTGTGTATACAAACGTTACCGAATAGTATGGCGGAAAATTCCGAGAATCGACCACACATATTTCATGCTGCCGAGCGACGCGTACGAGTATTTACTGTATCATACGGGTGTTTCTTGAGAACCTGGATTTTCGTTGTCCGGAAGTAAAAAGTGTACGTATAATTGAAATAAACGTATGAAGTATTTTTTTTATTAAAATTTAAACTGTAATCTAACTGGGTCACTACGATAATTAAGAAAAATATAAAACCAAGTAAGTAAAAAAAAAATCTGAAGTGTTAAAAATTGATTCCACTGGCGTGTCCGTACTCCAAATTTGTACACAATATCATCCATATCATTTTTTCCATTCAGTTCATAGATATTTCAATATTTTAAATTAGATCCCAAATTGATAAGGATTAATAAATAAAATAGATGAACCACGTATTTTTAGTACATTTAATTATATGAATTTTTTAAATGTTGTCCGGGCCTTAGCAGTGATTCCACTGGTACATCACTAAAATGTGCGTACGTCCTTAGTGACACAATTTGGAAGCAATGTGTACCCCCCGAGCGTTAACCGTCAGTCATGTTTAGAGTGTCGAGGGAAGAGATGCGCGGCTGCTTGCTGCATTCCAGAAATATAAAGGTAAGTATCTGATTCCACTGGGTTTGGTTTGGTACATCGTTGATTACTTTGACCTCAATTTTACCATCAATTATTTTATTAGACGACTAAAAAAAATTATGCACTATCGCCACTCTAATGACTACCTAGGGTGTAAAGGTCATTGTACTAGATACAGTCATTTAGCGACAATCGATAATTTTGCTACATTTTTTGATTTCCCTGACATTGATTACTCTGTTTCTAAGGTCAGTGAAATCAAAATGTGATATAGTTTTTGACTGAAAAATTATTTCATCATCATCATCTCAGCCACAAGAAGTCAACTAGGCCTCCCCCAAACGTCTCCAGTGCGACCTGCTGGCAGCGGCCTGCATCCAGCGGCTTCCTGCGACTTTCCTTAGGTCGTCTGACCACCTTGTAGGCGAGTGTCCTACGCTGCGCTTTCCGGTACGTGGTCGCCATTCCAGAACCCTTTTGCCCCACCGGTGTTCGGTTCTGCGCGCTATGTGATCTACCCACTGTCACTTCAGTGTTTGGCTATGTCGGTTATTTTGGTTCTGCTACGGATCTCCTCATTTCTGATTCGATCTCCCCGAGCATAGCTTTTTCCATGGCTCGCTGAGTGACCCATAGCCTTCTTATGAGGCTCATAGTGAGCGACTACGTTTCGGATCCATAGACAACACACATTGCTCGAAGGTTCTTCGTTTCAAGCACTGAGGAATTTTGGACGAGAAGATATGCCGTAATTTCCCGAAAGCTGCCCAGCCAAGTCGGATTCGTCGATTGACCTCTTTCTCGAAGATGGACCTACCTAATTGAATGGTTTGTCCAAGGTATACGTACTCGTCAACAACTTCGAGGATCGAGCTCCAAACTGAGACCGGAGCGGGTGCGACATGGACATTCGACATGATTTTCGTCTTGACCATGATCATTTTTAGACCCACCTGTTGGGAAACTCGATTGAGGCCTTCGAGCATGGTGCTGAGGTCCTCCAGCGACCACGATGTCATCGGCAAATCGAAGGTGAGCTATATACTCGCCGTTGACGTTGATGCCGCATCCTTTCTCGTCCAAAAGTTGAAGGCATCTTCTAGAGCGGTCGTGAACAGTTTCAGAGATATGACATCTCCCAGTCTCACGCCTCTGTGTAATGAGATTGCCTTCGTGTTTTGTTCCTGTACTCGGACTGACATGAGGGCGTTTTTGTATAAGTACGTCAAAGGTTCGATATACCTGCAGTCTATGCAGCATCGCTGGAGAGACTGTAACACGGCCCATGTCTCGATCGAATCGAAGGCTTTCTCATAGTCCACAAACGCTAAGCATAATAGCAGATTGTACTCTTCGGTCTTCTGTACAATCTGCGGCAGTGTATGGATGTAGAAACCAAACCCCGAGGACGAGGAAGACCCCGAATTACATGGATATCCGTAGTAAATAAGAACCTCAAGGAAATCCAAGTCAGCAAAGAGACGACCCAGGACCGAGCTGCCTGGAGACGCATGGTACGGAGGGCCGACCCCAAATAAATTGGGAAAAGGACCAGGCAAAGAAGGTTTTATCGCCCTTTTTAAAGAACAGAACCACCACGCTTCTGTTCCACGCCTCAAGTGTTTTGCCCTCGACCAACACGGAATTAAAGAGCTTCTGCAGTACTTTAAGCGCCGGTGTACCACCCGTTATCAGAAGCTCTGCTGTGATTCCGTCCTCGCCTGGCGCCTTGTTGTTCTTATGCTGGATTAAGTAACATTTTTTAAAACTTTATTTTTGTAAAACATTTCTAAAATTTCGCAATTTTCCTTTTTTTATTGCAGGAATATGACAATAATGTTGTACAAATGGGGTGCTCTCAAGGAATACGAATGTGATTACGACACCAATAGATTATTAGATATTTATGTTCCTATGTCAGACGATTGTTTACAAAAGTAGATAATAATATCTGAAAATTGAAGAATACATGTTCACATTTGTTAATTTTATTTAGATATGTATACTGAGATTATATATTCTAATGTTTAATTTTGTAATTTTTGATATGTAAAAACTTACAATTTCTTTAAAAAGTACAGAGTTGATGATTTTTGATTCCCCTGTAACTATTAATTGATTCCCCTGGTCATGATATTTTTAATGTCTAATATCTTGGGAATTATAGGTTCAAAATGAGTGCCTATTCGAAATTTATACTTCAGGTTTAGCCTATTTTTATGTGTAGTATCAGGTTTCATTATATTTTGAAAATAAAAACTAGCCAGTGGAATCAACCGAATAATCCCATTCTCAGGAATCACCCATACACGTGAACTAAGGGCTTTAAACTCTTTTCACCAACAATCATTATTTTGTATTTTCCAACATTGATTATTGTCTCAATATTTTCTTATTTTTAAATCATTCAAGAAGGCTAAATTTTTATCTTGTGTGTGTTATTTTGTACGTGATAAGTAATATTGGAATCGTGTAACATACGTGTACCACCCACCACAGTTCATAACAAAAACGTATGCTAAAAATAAATATCTTTTGCTTTTAATAATAACAATAAAAGCAGATAATAATTGTAATGCCACCAGTCTTCGTCACTGCAATTATCAAATTATAACATCAATGCATCTGTGCCGAAAACCTTTTCAGAGTAATTTCGAATACTGAACCTTTCTTAGTATTGACTACAATATAATTACAAGAGAATAGAATTACACGATTTTGGTACGTGTGAAAAGGCGGCACGTATCTTTTGCGTTATTATAGCGTACTGTCATTACCTACCCGGCTGATATACCCCGATCACAAGAACAAAAAGTGATTTAAGAATCACGTTCCCAATATATTGAAGTAATAAGATAGTAAGAAGCATAATATATGAATAAATATGGCGGTTGCCGACCGCAAACGCGGGATATTTTATGTATGATTGGTTCCAGCCGCACCTGATTCGTTTTTTTATGATTGCCATAATTTTAAGCTGTGTATTAATTTATTAGCAATATTAAATTAAATAAAAGTGGCCAACGGCTTCGCCCGGGCTGAATGAAGAAATATAACTTTTTTTGGGGGATATAGGTATCCTGTAATGACGAAATCTTTACAAAATAAAAAAAAAGTTTTTAGCTGATAAATAAACATGCATTGTTACAAAGGTCTTTACGAAAGTAGCCGAAATTAGAATTACAACTCCCGTTCATATTGCATGTCACTTTTTGATAGTTCGCCTTTGACAAAATGTATGAAAATATGCCATAGTAACGCCCCTCCTACAAACGTCACTCACGTTCATAAAAATCCTTGTACGATACTTTTTTTGTTTACTATTAAAAAAAAATGTGTACTTAATAAAAACATCCATAGCTATTGCTGAGATAAAGCAGCCATTTTTAGCCACTCTTTCACCGGGTCTGCCATTTAATTCTTACTTGTATGTTTTCTTTATAGTTTACGGTATTAAATCTAGCTAGCAGGATACGAAACAAAATAACTGTTGATAGAATTGTTTGGCTCGAAAGTGCAGTCACCGTCCGTTATTAGGTTCGGGTCCTGCCTACGTGAGGTCACTTCCAGCCTTTTTGTGAACCTTTACCATAATACAGTTCATTGTTCTACTTTCTTGAATGAGAGACATTTCCTTTGTCATTGTTTGTAGTTATAATATTTAATTTTACTACACAAAGATACTAGTTTCCGTGGGCGTAGACATCATTTATCTCAACTACAATATCCGCATTTGCTCCAGTGACTTTGTTGTCAAAATATTTTCTAAAGATAAGATAAGATAAGATAGATAAGATAACTTATAATGTCACCATTTTAATATGACTGTGGCTTCAAAGAAATCCACCATAGTATAAGTTCCACAATGGTAATTGGTTATCTTATAGACTATGGATGCTTGCAAAAACAAGCGATATCAATGCTATAAAAAAATCCTTTCACTCCTATTAACTTAATAAATAAAGTCACCACAGTGTTTTCTTAAGTTATTAACCGTCTAAGGCTGAGCGCAGATTGAAGTCACGACAGACTATTAATAAATAAATAAATAATAAATAAATATATAGGGACAATTCATACAGATTGAGCTAGCCCCAAAGTAAGTTCGAAACTTGTGTTATGGGATACTAACTTCAACGATATTATATTTTTTATAACAAATACATATATGTATAGATAAACATCCAAGACCCGAGGCCAATCAGAAAAAGTTCGTTTTTCATCATGACCCGACCGGGGATCGAACCCGGGACCTCCTGGGTGGCGGTCTGGCGTGGTAACCATTACGCCACGGAGGTCGTCAAACTATTGATTTACAAAATCTATGAACATGCGCACATTTGAAACAAAACGTCGCATAGACAGAGTTGTCTAACTAACGACTGTCGGCTTCCCTTTTGTATGTATGCGGGTGCGCACATCAACGACAAATCAGTCTAACAACAGTATCGATGAAATTCATTTTGATACTGATTCGAAATTACGCAGACGACGCTATCGTCGTCGTAGACTAGACAGTTTCGTTTTAGGTGTGCGACCCTACGTAGACAAAACAGTTTTGTTTTTAAATAAAACAGACTTGTCTCTGTGAGACAAGTCTGTCTTAAAACTGTCGTGACTTCAATCTCCGCTCAGCCTAAATAACATATATCGACCGCCCAATGCGACTACAGCCTTACATACCTACCACGAAGAACAAGCTAATTGAACTAATACGTATACCTACGTAGGTATTTAATTAAATTTAACTTTAATTATAGACCGTACGTAACACGTTTTGGACTAAAAGCATTATTGCGTCATCTATAAATATTATAGTGAGTAACTTTGATAAGTAAAGAGAAATAATTTATTACACTTAATATTATAGTATGCGAATTGTACTATAATTTATTTAAGTATACATTAAGCTTTACCCAATTTTATGGTTATTGGACTATTCGTTTATTGAATGTAGTATATTTTATGGGTATGAAAAGGAAATTCTTGTATCATTTAAATGTTCAGTCCGTTCGTCGTATTAGACAGATGACTGACGGTCTATGAAAGCTATAATTACATTGAGATTGATAGATTGAAGATCGTAGAACTCTCAGCTCAACAACTCTCTTTTTTTTTTTAAAACCCTCTATTAGTGCGCAGAATGGACCTCGACAATATTCGTGTATTTAGGTGCAAAGAGTTTGTTATAAGTCGCTGGCCACTATGAAACTGTTTGACGGCTTTACGCGAATCTGCTATCAGAGTGTTTAGTTACTTAGTACGAGTTTTTTTGTCACATTCGAACGTGTTAACGTTTACAAGCCGAGCAAAATGTAAAACTGTTTCATATTGTGAATTCAGACGCGTGTTACATATCCAAATTAGCCGGGTTACTCATTTCGAAACGTGAGCAAGTAAGCCGCATAATTTTGATATGTAGCACGCGTCCGTCTTATAAATTCGAAACATGAGAGTTCTTCTCTATTTGGTCAGTTTGTTTACGTCGACATGATCGAATGTGAACAAAAAAACTCGTACTAAGCAATCAGTATGTTGTGTTTTTACGGAAAATTACAATTCACCATGTGATCGAAGAATTTTCCTAATTTTTCTGCGGCGTTTCCTTGAGGCACTGACCACCGCATACTGAGAGGCGGGTATCGGCGCCCTCTCACACGGAGTGATTTCATAACATCAATGCCTTAATTTGGATTTGGATTTTGGCGTCAAAAACATTAAATGTAAATTTAATATAATAGATATAAGCAGTAGATTCGCCTCCAAAAATATTTCAATTGACGACGATCAATTATTTCAGCTTAGCTCCAAGAGTTTAAGCTGTGCATTTTCAATCATTATTATTTTTTATTTTTATAAATAACTTCTTGTTTTACGACTTCTTCGCTAAAGTTGAAGTAACTAACCATCGGTGCCATTATTTAAGTATATCAAAAACACAATTTAAATAGTATTTCAATAAGATATTTTGTTTACTCTATTTTCAATTAAAATAGACCAGATGTAAGTACTATCAGTGTACCATTTATTTTCTTTACCGCAGCAAATTTCATTTTAGTGCATAAATACATGGGAAGGTTTCCTAGCCAATTTCCGCTTGTACTTAATCTACATACAGAAACAGCATATAAATGTATTAGAAACTTGCTAGGAGGCCACGTTCTCATGAGAGACATGCTACGTCCTGGCTGTTGGCTATACAGGATGTAATACAGCGCATGGTGCATTTATAAACGTTTTAACTATAATAACGGATCTATGATTGTATAATCCATAGTATCTCAGTAAAGACATTTTTCACTATGATTTCTGCGATTAAGTAACTAGAAAAATATTATGTTTTGTTGAAATTACTTTAGTTCATAATTTATTTCAAGATCAAAATTATAGGAGTCACAAGTTACAAACAGCCTATTGTGTAATTTATTTCAAACACTACATTTTTTACACTACATTTACTACATATAATTAACCGTTGTTATAATGAAAATTCAAATATATTTTATTATAGAGTTCGTGTGATACAACCTGTTGAAAGACAGACATAGTTGTCTCAAACTGACTGAAATCGGTGCGACGTGGATATCAACGACGAAATATAAAACCTATTAAGCCTATTAGAGTCCGTTCATTGCGATGCGTTGTTCTCCGCGTCACATTCAACAGCAACGTATTCAACTCATCCTGACCATACCGCCTTTGAGTACTTACGGAACCATAACGAGTAAAAGTAACACCGCATATAAACATCGAGGTACGTGTCAGTATAGTACAATTTACTTGACGCGTCGAAGTATCATATAAACGTACACGACCATAAATCATTACTGCGATGTATACGGGAACCGGCCCTCTGTGACTTTTATGCAGATTGAACATTTTACTTGCACTTCCAAGTCACGTAAATTTCTAACATGTAAAAAAGGTACACTTATCTCACGGCTATATTCTCTGGGGGGGATAGGCAGAATTCTAAAAGAAATACTTTATTATAAATTAAAAACGATTAATTGTAGTATAATATTAAACTGATTATCTTTTTACGCTCGAAATCCCGATGTACACGTTCCCGAATTTTCAAACACTTTAGAGATTTTTACCAAAACCCGTGTGAAACCAGGGTGGGCCACTAGTATAGGCGACTAGTAAATAATAAAGGAGATAGGGTATACAGTAAATCGTCACGTCGGATAAGTAAGGCTCATGCAAATTGAACCATTAAAATGCACCTGCAAGTCACGTAGAAGCCTTAGAGATCAGTTGGATTGTGGTTGGCTTCCATAAATCCGTTGTAGACATTAGATCGCACGATAAGGCGCATGTAAATGAAATATTTACGCGTACTAACACAAGGAAATGGCCATAATGGGCAATATCGTCTATTCCAAGTACAAATAACACCTATATAGTTAGTAATATATACATACAAGCTTTTGTAGTACAAACATGTAATGTAATAAATGTTTTATAGTGTAATTATTCATTTTGAAAGAGGTATTGAAAAATTTCAACCACGAGCAGAGTGTATTGTTTTTTTTTGGACGAAACACACAACGCCATCTAGTTCCAAACTAAGCAACTAAGCTTGTACTATGGGTACTAGATTGCTGATAAATATACTTAAATACTCTTTTTTTTGTAAATAAATACTTATTATATATAGAAAACACCCAGATCAAGGCAAACAGACATGTTCATGCACACAAATGTTTACCTTGAGCAGGAATCGAACCCGTGGCCCTCGAGATAAAGTGACCATTGCTAGCCACTCGACCACCATTGTCCGTTTCTCTCATTGAAGTATGAATAGAAAGAATTAAATAGCTAATAAAAGCGAATAGGAAAAATGATCTGGGACTTTAAAAATTGGAACATTATTCTATAAAATAATATAAACTTTTATTATCCTGACAATGTGATAATTTAATGAAAGTCGTCAAAAAAAACTCATAATATTTATATTAGAAACTAGCGAAACCCGCGCAACTTTGTTTGCGTGTATCGCGCTTTCCCGTGGGATTTTTTATTTTTCTATACTTCAAGGAATTTTCTAAAAAAAAAAGAATTAGCGAAATCGACTCAGCTGTTCTCGAGATTTGCGCTTAGCAACACATTCAGCGATCCATTTTTATATTATGGATAAACACTCTTACCATAAATGAATATTATTATAAATTCTGCCAATTAAAAAAAAAATAAAAAATAAATATATAACAGAATGAATTAAGTAGCAGAAATTCCAAAAAAGAACCCTATTTCAGCAGGGCAACCATGAAAGTGTACATCCGAAACAACGAAACACGTAGCCCTGTCACAAAGACAATACTAGTTTAGTTAGAAAGGTTCAAAATTGGTTAAAATTCAAGGAAACGTCAGTCCGAATTTTCGGAATTCCGTTTCTTAGTCGCCCCCCGCGTTTCGTAGTGTCTATCAATCAGGTTGATTGATGTCCTATCCATAGATGGCCTATTCCATAAACCTAACAGGTTTGCAGCAGCTAAAAGCGTTTTTCATTTCTAATGGAGCGTTAAATTAGACCCATAACTTGCATACAGCAGATACAGGTGCGACATTATAAGCCTATGAATTATCACAGAAAAAGAAGCAATTTATAGTCCTAGAAGGGTTAACAATTATCTAGCTACATCACTGTCAAACATGTCATAATTAAAAAAAAACGATTAGGTGCGAGCCGGACTGTAGTACTACGGGTTTGCTACAAACTTGGAGGCATCTACATAACTAACAAGTTGCAATTTACCAACTTCAAATTGAATGGAATTGCAAAAATTTTTTGTTTTTTTTTGTTTTCTGTTAATTATTTTTTTTCAAATATCGCCTAATTTGTACTACAGACATTATAACACTGCTTTCTCCTTTTATGTACTTTAAACGTTTTTCTTATATAAACATTTGAATGAAAAACCTATAAACTAACGTAACTTTATATTGTGTTGATTTATTTTCAATTCGATGGTCAAAATTTCTAAAGGATTGCAGTTTTGACAACACTTTAATGACTCTACACGTCTCTGAGAAAATCGTATTTACAACAAAGTGATCTTATAATTTTCGTGTGATACAGAAACCTTAAAATAGTGTTTTAATATCACATAAGTACTCCAAGTAATTGAGGAACTCAATTAGCAATGTAGAAATAAGAATATTGCAAAGTAAAAAAAACGATCCATATAATTATGTTACGAACTGTAAAATAAAAATTCACAGATTTCGTGCTTCACACGACTATCGTGCACATTGGAAATGAATCTACGGAATTCGAAAAAATATTGTCGCTGAGCGACGAGGAGCTCGATGGCGTCGGAGGAGCTCGATGGCGTTGCTGTGTAGTGTGTCGCACTCTAATATGAACACGCAAGTTAAGCAACATCGACCCTAGCCAGCGTCTGGATAGGTTTTGTTATCTTGAGCTTCTCCGTGCTTCGGAGAGCACGACCCGTGGGCACGACCCTTTCTTTATAAGGCAGCGGATATATTATTTCCCATCATATTTTTTTGGATTTTTTTTGAAAACGAAACTAGTGATCGAATTTATTCCTATGGCAACAAATTGTGGATTTCATATTATTTTTTTTTATCTAGGAGTTAAGAACGGACGTCATAATATTTTTTTATCTGTGACAGTTACAAGTTTAGAAACAACTGAATTTCGACACCTGCTGTTAAATCTTTATGCATCTTCAAATTTTGCGACTTTCGAAAGATAAGTTGTTATTAAACTTAATGTCTTATGTATATTGCATTTGGAATAAGTTTTTCGAGGCCTTTCTTACACTCTTTTTTTGTGGTGTAAAAATATTCCCTTTGCCCGTGGGGTGACCAAATTCAAATTCAAAACTTTATTTAGAGAATAAGCTTTCACAAACACGTTCTCTTGTCAGAGTATACAGCTGTAATAAATGATTTGTATAAATCTCGCACGAGACGAGCACTACCTACCTTTTCTCGAAACGTTTCGTCGTTTTTTTGAACTCTCATAACTTTGCTTTGGATGATGCTAAATAGTTAAAAATTTCAAGATATAATGACACCAGTACAATCATTAAACATAAAGTTTGAATTTCAGCTCAGTTATACTAAAAAACTTTCATAGTGCGATTCAGAATCTAACAGTGCCATCTAGTGAATTTGAAAGGAACAAAATTTTAAATGGTTAACTCAAGTAAAAAAAAACTTTCATACACAGTGCTACTGAATTTAAAAATGGTCGTTATGAGATATCGGGCGATTCCGACTCTGCAGTGAGTGACAATTTTAAAATTCTTAGGCTGTTGAAAATTTAAATGAGGGTAACTTCTATTCCTGACATCCGGTTCGATTCGGTTCGGTCCGGTTCGGTTCGGTTCGGTCCGGTTCGGTCCGGTCCGGTTTAGTCTGTTGTCGGTAGTTATGGTGTACCAAGCCTCAAGTTTGTAAGTGCGAGAAAGAATTTTTTCTTATATAGTCAGGGTAGAGACCTTAAAATGACCATAACTTATTTTCCTGACATCCGATTTAAATGCGACAAAACCTATATTCTGCTCCAAGCCGAGCTCTATCTTCCTTAAGTTAAAACAGCATTAAAATCCATTCAGTAATTTAGAAGATGTGCGCGTTCAAACAAAAAAAATTTTTTTCGCTTTTGTTACCTTTCTCTAACTGTTCCCTCTCCATTTTTGCCAAATATGTTCAGACATATCGGGGTCTACTGTTTTATTATATGTATATAGATTTACAAATAGTCAACGAATTGGAAGACATCTTTTGTCTTCCCGATGTATCTGATGATGGTTTTGATACTGTATTGAACGATCCTAAAAAACTATGACGAGCCTAATGACAGGCCTATGGCACCGACACCTGATCCACCTAGCAGCATAATACCTCTCGAAAGTCGAACCTAGCAGTTCATCTGTTGATTTTTCATCTATCCCTCCGTCCTCCGTCGTCCCATCCCAACGCGATCGTTCTAGGCGGGCAGCAAGATTTGAAATTTTACCCAACATATCTGGTACTCAGTAGACAGCAGCAGACAGCAGCAGCAGCAGCTCAAGCCACACGGGCAGAGGGAATATTTTTACCACCGTGTTTACATTACATAAAACATTAAAAAAAATCTAAATACATAGTATTTTTTATCTACCCTAGATGCTTATGTCCTATAAAGGGTTAAGCCGTCGGTCTCGGCTGTTATCGATGGATGACAGCCGTTAGGCCAAGTCGGTGGCCTTAGGGCGGTTTGAAAACACCGACCTCTGCCAATCCATCATTGGAGCAGCGTGGCAGAGTACGCTCTAATCACCTTCGACTGAAGGGAGACCCGTATCCCAGCAATGGGATGATTATGAGTTGATATGATGATGATGATGAGCGACGATAAAGTCGGGATAAGGAAAAGGTTACAAAATAAAACTACAACGTTTTTGACTTTGTTCAAAAAGGTTAAGCTGCAGGGCAAACTCTTAACCCGATCATCTTTGTTTTAGGCTCAAATTATAACTGACTAAATTGTCCAGACGAGTTTTTCTCAAATTTTTGATATCTTTCTTCGTTTCCAAAATATCGAGCGCCAAAATCAAAAATTCGGAAAGAAATGATATTTATTTTCACAATTTCGGCCATAACTTTTTTCGTTCTTGACTTTCTCAAATAATTCTTTTTGCACCTTACAGCTCTCGTGAACACGCGTCTTTTGAGCCTTTAATGAATATCATATCTTCACAACTCTCCGAGATATAAGGGGATCGCACTTTTTCGTGAAATCGAAGCCTATACTGAAGCGAACGAAAAGACATTTCCAATGTCAAAAAGTGAAGCATTTGAAGCTATGTCTAATCTCATATGATGATCTAGCGCGCCATAAGTCAAGTTTTCTCATCTTGGCTCCCTATTGCATTGATATCAAATGTTGAGCCAACTAACCAAATAAAGAAACTTGGCTAGATTTATTACTTGTGTAAACTGTTAATCATTTTAACAAGCGGAGTAGCCCCGAACTAATTTCTATGACCAAGGTATAATAGTAATTATCGCAACACGGCTTTGCTCGTAAAACCTCATTCCTGATGAATTTTAGTAATAAAAGCTATTTGGCAAGAAAACGGTAAATATTGATTCTGCCATTTTAGATCGATTTCGATCTGTCTATCGCTACTCGGCCCAAAGATAAGCAAAGTGTGAAATTTGAACCTACCTGTGTTATAAATGACGACCTCCGTGGCGTAATGGTTACCACGACAGACCGCCACCGAGGAGGTCCCGGGTTCGATCCCCGGTCGGGTCATGATGAAAAACGAACTTTTTCTGATTGGCCTCGGGTCTTGGATGTTTATCTATATATGTATTTGTTATAAAATATAATATCATTGAGTTAGTATCCCATAACACAAGTTTCGAACTTACTTTGGGGCTAGCTCAATCTGTATGAATTGTCCCTATATATTTATTTATTATTATTTATAAATACCCATAATAGTCTCAATACACACAAAAATATGAAATAATAATCAAAAATCTTCATATTTTGTGTGTGTTGAATTTTCATATTGACATACACAAATTATAAATCTTTTTGGGTTTGTTGAAAAATTCGATGTCTTTCACAGTCAAAATTATATTAACCCATTAACATTTTTTTCTCATTCTTACAATAATTCCTTTGTGGAATGGTGTTGTGATAATTCCATTGTAATTTCGTAATACCAGTCAATTACCAAGTAATTGTCCATTATTAGAAATGTTTTCACACATTCTCAAATGTGTGCAAATGAAGACATTCGTTTTACGCTTGAATCCCTTTGACTGTGGGAACCAGACGCATAATGCATTGTAACCTGCATTTTAGTTCAGTAAACCAGTTTATGGATATCAAATGATTTTTTTTAAGTGACTAGGAATTTCACATCGATATTTTAGACCAGGGGTCGTACCATGACCGCTTAAAACAAAACGAGAACGGCTGAGTAAGGGAGACAGTGCAATACATGTTGTAAGGCGACGTCTCATTTACACAATCGTTCAAAGAGTTATAAAAGGTCGTGGTACGGCCCCAGTTCATAGTAGTAGCTAGACTCTATCGCTCAAAAAAACATTGTATTCTTTCTGGTTACGATATTGTATACAATTTTATTGTTTTCTTATGCTAGTTTTACACCAGTTACGGTGTCGTGTGTCGTTTCGTGTCACAGAATTTCATACATTTAATATTGTTATACTAGTCGGCTCGCTCGCGCAGACGTAAAACGAATTTCGAAACGAATCGATATTCAATTGTTTTTTAAATGTGAGCCCAAATTTCGACGCATACTGTATTATTTAAAGTGTGTTAGCAAATACTATAGAAGACCAATACCCACAGCTCTTGACGTTTCTCATACAATGACTTGGCAACCTCCGTTCACCTCATGCCGCTAGGGGCGCTATAACATTTTGCATACAAAACGCACAGTTCACCTCATACTGCTAGGGGGCGCTATAACATTTTGCATACAAAAGTTTTGAAATCGTTCACCTCATGCCGCCCTCATGCCGTAGGGGCGCTAGTGTCGCGTCTTGCCCGAACTCTCCCGAAGCTGTGGGTATTATTCTTCTATAGTATTTGGTGTTAGTGCCACAACACACTACACTTTGGTATAACTCTAGCATTCGACCCGTGCCTGTCGTTTATTTATATACAAATAAAATAAATAAATCAGTATTTAAACTTGTTATCTACTAGGAACTGACGGTAGTAAACGTGTACCCTTGTTTAGACATCAACGGACCACGGCTGTGCGACTGACATGGCCAGTCTGAATAATTCATTAATCCTACGAACATGTTTCGATTGTAATAGGTGAAAACTAGTGAATAGTACATTTATGGTAATCCAACAATAAAATTATAGTGAGAAAAACTTTTTATTGTGAAGTGGTAATGTATTTATGAAAAAGAAAATATAAATGATCCTTACACATTAACTTAAAAATTGACGACCTCCGTGGCGTAATGGTTACCATGTCAGACCGCTACCCAGGAGGTCCCGGGCTAGAATTCCAGTCGGGTCATGATAAAATATATAAAAAGACGATATCTAAATTTTTATGGAGAAGGAGGTACTACTAGTGAAATCAATTATTCAAAGTACCTCTATATTTTCTCACGGGATAGCAAATTTACTTTCAGTCACTTTGCCATTACATGATTCTCACTGTCAAACTGAGAAAGAGAAAAAGAGATAAGTAGCATGGAATAATGTTTGAATTTTAAAGGTCAAAGCTAGTGAACTTATAAAAGTGAAAATCAATTCTTAAACACTTATAACAATAATAAACTCATAAATTATACATTTGATTTCTGTATAAGTATTGATTATGAATTATGACTTATAGATTCTATGGATTGTATTTATAAGCTACCAGATAGTCATAAATAGTTACCTATGTAAATATATTCAATTAACTGAAAGTACTAACTAATACTTCACATGCATTCTAAACATGTCAGAAACATCAGCATTCCTAACACGGTACATATATAATGTATACATATATGCACATATAAATGTTATTTAACTGGGGATGCGTTATTCTAATATCCTGTTGCAGCTGGTTTAAACTGCGGATCATTAGGCCAGTAATGAATGTGATTTTATCATAGCCGTCATAACGATAAATCCTCACTGGATTTTATAAAGATGTACAGGTTCATTCTTAATGTAGGGTGCTGAGCTGTAGTCAAATGTAGCAACGAGTAGATGGAATACATAGTCGATGAGATATAGCAAATTCTTTTTTTTTAACTTTAATCAAATTTACTATTATATACAATATTACTATTTACACTTGGTTTAGAAGCTGTCTGCAAATATAGAAAATACGTTTTTTTATTTGAATTAAATAAAATAAAACGTTAAGTTTTGTCGTTAGGTTGTGCATTTCTTTTCTTGTGGGTTTGCCAGTATTTAAGAGATCTTTGGTTGGTGTTAATTTAAAAGTATTTATTTTTTCAAGAAATCCCTCTTCACTTACTACGATTGTCACGATTCACATAAAATCGTGACATAATAAGAAAAAGTATTAATATACGGTATTTTGACACCCAATGGCGCATTGGTAGTAGGTAGCTGGTAGTAACCTTCGATATTCACGCGTGAATGTTTCTTTATAAAACTTTTAACAAAAAAAAATATTTTATTAAGAATTCTTCATAAACAAACACAAATGGTATCATAATGATTGATTATAAGTACAAATTTAGAACGATCCATTTAAATTTTCTTATTCTTCGAATAGTACGTTTTTTCAGGTTTGTTGTAAAATAAACTTTTCTTTCGTTAAAAGTAACTGAACCATTTTTAGGGTTTCGTAGTAAACTACAAGGAACCCTTATAGTTTCGCCATGTCCGTCTGTCCGTCTGTCCGTCCGCGGTCTAGCGCCTAGACGCTTGATGCTATAAAGCTGTAATTTGGTATGTATACTCATATTAACAATACTAACAAAGTGGTAGAACAAAATTTCGAAAAATATTTATTTTTTGGGTGCGAGATGTGAGAATGAAATTTTTACGCACCGACCCCATCTTGTGTGGTATCGTTAGATAGGTCTCTTAAGAACATCGAGGGTGTGAGAAGATCATTTTCCGATACAATGATCCGTTTGCGAATTATTTACATTTAACGTGTCAATTTTCGTTTTGCACGGTGGTCCCCCCCCCCCCCCTATCTCCGAAAGTCTTAAATTTAGAAATTTGAAATAAATCATCGTAGTAGTCCATATACCTAGTGATCCTACAAGGAAAACTATAACTAGTAAGTAGGCACTACTAGTTACTTTTCGTTACGTTCTTTGAAGAAAACGTACAAATGTCATCGAATATGGCATTGTACTCATCTGCAAGCAAGAAATGCGTAGCCAATACGGAACCCTACATAGTGCGCGGCGCAACACGTACTTGCCCGGTTTTTAAAATTATGTTATTTGTCAATCAGATAAACGTGGACTGGCCAACTCACTGCCCACCCTGAGGCTCTAATAATGTTAATGCTTTAGTGCTGTACTATTGAAATGTACACTTAAAACAAAACGTACGCGTATTGCTTATTTAGTGTAATTTTATTTAGTAACTAGAATGTACTTACATCATTTTTCGCAATCAATCAATGAGCACAAATAAGCGATTCAATCTAAATAATGAAATAGAAGAAGTTTGTATTTTTTTTTTTTTTTTTTTTTTTTTTTTTTTTTTTTTTTTGAATGGACTAATCAGTTTGGGTGTACTGACACCCTTTACTGAGACACCGGACTGTTGCGGGAGCGTAGGGCTCTCACCGCCTGAAGTTTGTATTATTTTGTATTTGTGTAATATGTTGAATTTCTTCACTCCCAATGGTTGGCTGGTAGAAAATGTAATTAGCATTAAGTTCGCCTACTACTGTATCAGTACTTCGTGTATTGTGTTCAATTAAGTTTAATACATACTTAAATAAATGAATGAAGTTATTCTCTTTTCAAACACTGTATACCTTCAAGATTACGGTATATACGCGTTACTTTTTTTTTACTAATTTTAATCTTTGCAATGAAGTTCTATTGATCAAAAGTTGCCTGGTCAAAATTACTTAGCAATACTGTCGCCTATTACATAAATCGATGCTTTTAAAGAATACTTTACTAAAAAAAAGTAGTTCCTAAGTCCACATAGACTAGGGTATTTATGTGTTATTTGCTGCGTGTTGTGTCGGCTGCGTGTGGAGTGTGTAGTGTGTTAGACTTTTGGTTCTTATAGCAGGCGTTCTTTACATTATAATATTATTTATTTGTTACAGAATCGGACGTGGATTTCGGAATCACTGTCGGAGTCCACCTGGCAACACGTCGATGGCACAAGAGTGTCATTATATGCAGCGTTCTACGACGATAGGAGTCCTCAACGTTATGTCCGCATACTTGCAACATTACATGGTTTGTGACATAATATATTTAATATGTTTACTATGTCAAATGTCGACAATATTCCATAAACACAAACGTTTTTTCCTCCGGCCCTCATCCACGTACGCTAAAGGCCTGTATTCACTTTGATTAGTGCGAGTGCAGGTGATTAGTAACTGAGAGTGATTCACCCTCAATTACTACGATGCAAAAGGTTTGGATAGTAGAGTTTTTGGTACTGAGCGCATCAAGTGCTTAATTGCGGAAAACACCCCCACAACAACAACACAAACTTGTGAATAGCGTGTTTGACTTCGCTTGCGTGAGTTTTTCACCGATTCGGGCAATTGTCAGTTATTTAGAGAAGCTTGCGGTAAACGCTTGCAAGAATTACATTTCCGTAAGTAAATCATGTGTAGTCATTAGCGTCAAATGCACCGTTAATACAACATCAAAGTGCACATTACTTATTGGCTGTCCGGAACTCGCTAAAACACTCGCCAGTGTGTAAATGCGCCTAACGTTTGTAAAAGCTTGGAACTCGCGGGCGTTTCGAAAGCTTGTGCAAGCGTGTGAAAGTTTACAACTCAACTTTATTGTGTAAATAAAAAACATCAAAGATAGTTGATAATAATATAGCGCGATTATCATCATCCTTCACGATATGATAGTCTTAACGATATTTACGCATACAGCTGTTACATTTCACGGTTTATATAGTAAAATATATTTTTACTACCCGATTTTACACTTCCAGAAAGCATTTACTTAGCTATACATTATAGGTAAATGTCATAATCAATTTTATTTAAGAAAATACCTCTCTGTTTTTTTTTAATTATCGTAATATCATCTAACAACATAATTTGGTCACATTACTATCAATATAACTGATTCATATAATCAATAATGAAAACTCGTGAATAAATCAACAATTTAAACATTGTCTCTATCTTTTATCACATGGATAAAATGATTAAAGTAATTTGTCGAAGATTATTCTACAATTTTTTTTTTTATTTGTAGCATACTAATATTATATTATTATATACGCTAATATAATTACAATCTAGCCTAAACACAGACTAATGAGTAATTTTACGTTGATCTAGTTTTACCTACTAAATATAAAAATATTATTGTTCTAAAGAAAAATCTCAATGTAAAACAGTCAAGCGAAAATTGAAACGCACGTAAAATATACAATTCATATCAAACTGATTTAAAAATTACATTTTTCATATCTGAAATCTGTCGGTGAAGTCAATTACTTTTTTTTTATAAATTAATATGTCTTATGTTTGCACACGCACGGAGCCGTCGTTGCTTGAGGCGGTCTTGTATTATAAAAAATTACACGACTTTCCGATACGACAATCAGATCACGAGGGCCGATACCTCTGTCGAACTGATGGCATTAACCACCACCCGCGCCATAAAAGAGCAAAACTGCTCATCAAAACCGTGCGATGTATATTACTTTTGCGATGGGTAAACTTTAAACCATGATTATGTCGTATAACGTTTACGGTCGAAATCCTGTGTTAACTTCAAACACGAGTGCTTGATAAAACGAAATAAAAAAATACGTTAGTGTAAGTAAAAAACGCAATCTACCCCAATAAAGACATCCGCAAAATCTCGGACGATGATAAAAACAACTCCATAATTATAATCGGACGTGGTGCCCTTTAGCGCGATTTCACGTTAAAAGTAACAACATGAAAGTCGTTTAACTTAACCGCCAAAGTACATAGCAATAAGAATTATTTTCATTTGATTTTTATTTTGCGAATCAACAATATTTCACCTGTTGGTTGTCTCATTAAAATCTGGTTGCACTAAATATACTTTAAGCTGGCGGTGGCAGAAGCGTTTATAAATTTTATCACGTGTGTGGTTACAAGAAGGATTGTTCCGTACTCGTCCTATTACGACTCATCCCACACATTTTTCACATATAAAGAAACCTTTATCAATTATTCGTAAATAACAATAAATTAATCAATTGATTTTAAAAAAAATACCCCTATATTGTTTAGATGACCTCCGTGGCGTAATGGTTACCACGCCAGACCGCCACCCAGGAGGTCCCGGGCTCGATCCCCGGTCGGGTCATGATGAAAAACGAACTTTTTCTGATTGGCCTCGGGTCTTGGATGTTTATCTATATATGTATTTGTTATAAAATATAATATCGTTGAGTTAGTATCCCATAACACAACTTTCGAACTTACTTTGGGGCTAGCTCAATATGTATGAATTGTCTCAATATATTTATTTTATTTATTAATTTATTGTCAATTTTCCAAAACGATAGCATATTCATGAAGATATCTTTGATATAAAATTGTGTTCAAGGAAAATCTCACTAATATTATAAAGGCGAAAGTTTTTGTGTGTGTTTGTTACTCCTTCACGCTCAAATAGCTGGGCCAATTTTTATGATATTTGGTATGTAGGTAGCTGATACATTGGATTAACACATAGGGTACTTTTTATCCCGAAAAGTACCCGATTTCTTTTTTATATTATTCCCGATTTAGATTTAGTCAAAAGTCTATCAATGGCACTTTATAAAGTAGATGGCGCTGCTGTGCATAAAAATTAAAAACATAAGGCAAAATAAACATTGAATAATACACCGCCGGCAGCAGCTAGTGTTGAATAAAGACGAATCTTATAAGATGAATAAGGAACAACACTACAAGAGTGTTGGTTGGGTGTGGGTAGAACGTAGTGGTGTGCCCGGCTCGCCAGCCCCGGCGATAAACTTGCACTCATTTGTCACCGTGGCCGAGTGTCCGTGTCGTGTAAATTCCTTCCCAGCGGAGATAAACGCCAAACCATATTGTAGTGCGATCGGATTAAAAGGCCTTCCCTATATCTTCCACATTTTACAGCTTCTCTGTTTTTTATGACATAAAACATGAGCATTTGACACATCAAAACATTTCATAAATAAACATAATATGAGAAAGAAACTATGAGAAATAAAAATATTAAAAAAGTTTTTTTTTTTTGTTGAATTGTCATAGATTGATCGTCGTCAATCAGCAATCAACATATTTATGATAGCTTTTTTTTACCCGCGACTTCGTCCGCGTGAAGTTCCGGACCCGTTCCCGTGGGAACCACATTGAATTTCGAGAAAAGCCATAACCTATGTCACTCCCTGATAATGTAGTTTCGGAGCCTATTCAATTCAAACAAACAATCAAATCTTTCCTCTTTATAATATTAGTATAGATAGCGTATCGTATACGCTAATGCTGGAAATTGCCGTTTATACTACATATGATTAATTAAACTTTAAACCATCTATGTTAATTATTTGTCTTTGGCATCGCTAGTTTGTTTCAAATTGAGGTATTTCTAATTATCTGCTGATCAAGTTGTTAACTAACCACATTTTATATTCAGTGCAATTCCGTAGTTTCCGTTCCCATGAGAATTTCGAAAAACTTCCTAAATAAATTCTGATTGACAATTATCATATAAAGCTATATAATTTACGTGTAACATTCTATTCATTTTACAAATACCATCTGGATTCCGAACAAATGACCTTGCGGTAAAGTGTATCCAAAGGATAAATTGACTAGGAATCCAACTCGTTTGTAATGGGAAACAGTTCCATCCTGCTAGGCGAAGGCAGCAATCGAAGCACCGTTGTAATGACAGTTCCTTGTGGCACCGCTTGGCCGCGCACCCAAGGAAATGACTTGGGAAAATTACTATTATTTAACTGATGTAACGAGATTTAATAAAATATCTTGATGTAACTGTGTAAGTAATGTAATGTTGAGAGAAGAAATGCAATGACGATGAAAGGAATAGTTTTTATATAATTATGTTTATTTGAAGAAGACATTGTGTAGTCAAATGGAAACTTATGATTATCGAATATCATTTACCAGCTTATAATTTTTTTTTTTATGTAAAATATTTTTACTATGTGGAACTCGCACAACTTCGTTTCACGCTGTCCAAATGGTGTGTCCAATTTTAGTGTTCCTAAAAATATACCTTGTCTACGTCATAAAGGTGACTTTTGAATAAAATAGGAGCTCTCTAAGTGCATCGGTTTGGGCTGGGCGTTAATCAGCCAATCAATAAAACTTTTTAATTGTAATATCTCACAAAAAAAATAAAATATCTTAGCATACCTCAAATGTTAGTATAGAAATAGAAAAATAATTTAATTTTTTGTTCACAGGACGCAATCTCTCGATTGAAGAATCCCTGTATTGCCAAACACGACCTTTAAATCCATTCGAAGATGCAGTAGAAGTTGTTGCAGCCAAGCCTTCCGAAATTTGGTGGCACGAGTGGGACGTGACATCCCCAGATGTTGAAACACCATTACTACTCTCATGCCCTTTAACAGATTCCTTATATAGTCCGTCTTTGGTATCACTTGTAACTGAACCATGTAATGATCCCACCAACGCTTTTGTTCTTGAACCACAAGAAAGAAATAAAAAACATAAAAATAAATTTACCATATGCGTCAAGGATATAAACTTTGAAAACGATGTGTCGCATAATTTGGTGGAATGGATAGAAACGAACATATTACTAGGAGTAGATATAGTTGATATGTACATCGATAAAATAAATAAGAAAACAGAAGATATACTTAAATATTACAGAGATAAAGGCTACGTTAGACTATATCAAGTTCCTATTAAATATAAACCTGATAGATCTCTCTGGCAAAGACGCAGAGATCACATCATAACTTATAATGACTGTTTGTATAGAAACATAGATGAATCAGAATTTATAATACCCTTAGATGTAGATGAAATAATTTTACCCAAGATAGCTAAAACTTTGCCTGAACTGATAAAACGCCTGCATAAAACCGGCTGGGATGCGACACAAAATTCTGCTATTTTGATAAGAAATGTTTTCTTTTTTGATTTTATGCAAGGAGTGGATGTTTATAAACACAAAGAAGTACACAGTAAAAACAAAATGTATGTAAAAAGAGACGATGTGCGAATTAAAGATTCAAATAACATAGATATAGAAGAAATAGAATTAATAGATGATACTAATAGTTTAAGCAAAGCAGTCATAGATTATAAAGAAATTGATAAAGATTTATACAATCAATACAAATCAAGATGTGGCGAAGAATTACCCGTACCTAAGTTAGCAAGACATATTGTGAGTTCAGCAATAGTAAGCCCAGTGGGGTATTACAGCAAAAGTCTAATGTTGACTAAGAAAGTGCTAACAGCATTCAACCATTACCCGCTGGGCAGCCTCGGCGCGTCAGGTTTCCCTGGGTGGTCAGCGCCCTACAGCGAGGTGCAACTCAACCACTATAAGGTATGGTATTTTCGCTACGTAGATTATTAATTCCAATTTTGGTTTAATCGGCTGACATGACCAAATCGTTAATGACCATGATCCATAACGGGATACTGCAAGACGAAACCTTTTAACTTCAAATAGAATAAAATGGTAATATCCTCGAGGTGAATGACATTCACGAGTATAAATAGAGACGTTCTAAAGTAACTGTACAGAGATTAGTGTTTTGTAGGATTTCCTCATTTCTGAGTATTCCCTAATAAATAACAGTCGTGTGCGCACGTTGCAGGAGTCGTGCAACACGACGGTGGTGGCGGAGTGCGCGCAGTACGCGCGTCGCGCGCGCCTCGATCGCGCCGCGCTGCGCCTGCGCCGGCCGCTCACGCGCGCTCTCGCCGCTGGCATCTGCAATACAATAAACATTACCTGAAATACCGCGGTTTTATTTATACAAATCAACTCCAGCTCTCTCACAACATTTTTAGAATTGCAAAATGTCTGTCAGAGAGAGAGGGCTCTGACAGACATTTTGCGCGATAAATCAATTTTTTCCATTGCATGTAATCTTGGAAAACTATAATTTGACGACTTAGAAAATGAAAACGGAAAAATCGTAACTTAAACCGTATAAGATTATTTTATAGGGAAACTAAATGTAATTTTTCATCCATAAACATTATTTCGCATGAGTAGCGCCATAAATGTAAGTGAGAATGTAAATATGATCGTAACGAAAGCAAAAAACACATACATTACCTCCTTTAGATAATAATATGAAAATGAAATGGATATTTATGTTCAATGAAAAGTCAATAGTGCGTGAATATTAAATTATAACGTAGTTATATTTACGCAGTTGTGATTATTTATTCAACTTAAAAAACATAAGTACATAAAATCAGTTTGTTTTTTATCATAATAATTATTTTCAATATTCTATATCTATACTCTATATTAATATTATAAAGAGGAAAGATTTGTATTTTTGTGTGTGTATGTTTGTAACGAATAAACTCAAAAAACTACTGGACCGATTTCTAGAAAATTCTTATACCGTTGGGAAGGCACTTACCCCCTAATTATTAAGGGTAACATAGGCTATATTATATATTTTTTTTTAAATAGGGATCCTTAGTAAAAACATACTACATATATATCGATGGTAAAAACTCGCGCGAAGCCTGGGAGTTCCGCTAGTTTAATATATTTTAAATGAAATCTCTCATCTAATTACAGTTATTTTATATTACAGACGGGATCCGATCGGTGCATTCCAGTAGATGAGTTGCCTTGCTTCACTGGTGGCACGGAGGGCAACTGGGAGTTAAAAAAAAAAAAACAAGTTGCTCCTCAAGGGGGCGAAGCCAGACGGGGACGGACCCAGTAGCCCCTACTGGGATACATCGGGTCCGATAGACTAAATGTCAATTTAACAATATGAAATCAGGCAGCTATCTATCATATAATACGGTGGCAACTGCTGATTCAGTACATGGTTTAAGACTTAAATAAAAAAATTAAACTGGAACTAATTCTATTTGGTACACGTATCAGTTGATTATGTTGCACTTGCCATAAACATGTACTGGAAACTTTTTTGCTCTTAAAAAATCTACATAATTACCATACGTACTACTATTATAATTCTGTAGACAAGCACGTGCTCTTTATTGGCTCATAATAAGAAAATAAAACCGACCAACTAGATGTCGGGTAAACACGATCGTTATAGGGTTCCGTAACAGTTATAATTTTATGTTTCGCAAAAGTAAAACTGCTAAATCACCATTTTAATTTGTCTTTACATATGCTTTTTGCGTCAACTACGACCTACGAGTTGTCCTGGTGTTATCAAATTCCCTGAGGCCTGATTGATTTTGGGCCAAATAAAACCGTTCTTAAAGCATTAGGGTATATTTTATAAAATCGAATCGTAACTATGTGTAAGTAATTTTTGACCCAAGAGGCGTTTCTGTTGTCAGAGCCGTCAATTGTCTATCATAATAAATATAGTGTGTATTAACGGAATCCCAGATTTTTTTATCGTCCAAATATTGACTGGGTTTGCTTAACTTGCGTGATTATTCAGTTTTGACATACTCAACAACACGATAGAGTTCCTCAAACAGGCAAATTTCGAAAAAAAAAAACGAAAAACTTTCCATATCTTCACTACATATCACTACATAGTATAAAACAAAGTCGCTTTTTCTGTCCCTATGTCCCTATGTCTCTATGTCCCTATGTCCCTTTGTATGCTTAAATCTTTAAAACTACGCAACGGATTTTGATGCGGTTTTTTTTAATTGATAGAGTGATTCAAGGGGAAGGTTTTAAAGTATCATACATTCCAAAATTCCCACGGGAAAGCGGGATACACGCAAACGAAGTTGCGCGGGTTTCGCTAGTTATGTTATAAGCTCTAGATTTCATAAAAATCGTTTTTAGTGTTCCGTATCTCAAAAGGAAAAAACGGAACCCTTATAAGATCACATTGTTGTCTGTGCGTCTGTCTGTCTGTCAAGACCCTTTTTCTCTGGAACGCATGGAGGTATCAAGCTAAAATTTATATCAAATACTCACTGTCTACTGTCCCAAGGAGCTGTGAAATAATCAAACTTCTAAGCCAGCGCAATCAAAAGATTCGACACTCGCAGGGGAAATACTTCTCGTAAACTCAGAATCATAAAAATTGCGAAAAGCATAAATTTTTGGTTACATCATAATAATAAAATATTTTTTATTTATATACCTACAGGTTTGTACGGAGCGCGAGTCCAACTCGCACTTGGCCGGTTTTTTCTTCTTCAACCAGCAACCCTAATTCTACTTGCATATAAGTAGTGAAAAGACGTCAATCAAGCATGATGAATTACAAATAAGATATGGATCAGGTTATCCGCTTGAGGCTACTTACATGGCAACTGTGACGAATTGAGAATCCTGGTACCCAACACTGTTATAATGAGTGAATAAACTATTACAAAACAGAAACATTAAGCCTGATCAAGCACAAGTCGCTCTAAATTAATAGTTAGATAGATAGAATATACTTTATTAGCAATTCACAATAGTTAGGACACAGTATACATAAACACAACATACACACTATTGAAATCGCAACAAGGCGGCCTTATTGCTAAAAAGCAATCTTTTCAAGGCAATAGTTCAAGCTAAGCTTATGATAACACAAATAAGTGTTTTTCTGATGTCACATGAGATCTTGTAGTTGGTGGGTGTATTTTCAAATTTTTTATTCAATTTAAATTCAAAAATTATCATTTAATCTTTAGGCATGATGAATGGATTACTCAGATCTGATGTCTCATGTTGATAAGGAATCCTCTTTCCTAATCCGTTTAATACTTTTGATTTACAACTCGTTGCTATTTCCAAGACAATTCTAGTTATTCCCCCTCGACTTCAAGGTCTTTATTTCGTCAATTTGTGGATACCGTTATTAATCCTGGCTGTACATGAGATATATGAGAGCTGTGTGGTAGGCAAATCTTTTCAACTCAAACAAAATTACTTGCAAATAAAATTAAATACTCAATGTAATACTTCATTGAAAAAGAGGAACAATTTTTTTTTGCCATACAGATTAATAAACATTAGATAGATATCGGGCAGCTCAGAGCAAGCCACGACATGACAATACAAAATAAATCGCTAGCTGATGGCGGCATTCAATTGCAGCAAATCCTAAGATTATCATTTATAATAGAATAAGTTATGTTGGAAATCTCGTGATAGAAAGATAACAAATTTATCAGGATTGGCTATCGACAGCGAATGCTCTTGGATATAAATAACTATTTTATATAATGGGTCAAATTAGCTAGAGGTTCACCGCAACAGAGGAAACTGACGCAATCTTTTTTCGCGGACAAAAGTCTACTGGATTAATTGTATTTTTTTCTGAACCCATGAACAGAATGATAGTATAAACTGATGGTTGAAAAACTTATCCCTGAGACGAACGTCCCCCTCCTGACAATATCCTCCTATGCTTTCTTTTTCTAACAAAATTTACTGCTAATAATATTCATAAAAAATATAATTTGTAAGTACTTACATAAGTCACTGCTTTTAAGGTCAATCTCAAGCATAAGTACGATGATTACAAGCAATGATTGCGTGAATCTCAGCGAATCACTGCGGATATAAATCGCGTGTGACGAAATGTATCAGTAATGTCGTTATAATGGTGTGTACGCGCACATTAGTGCTCTCACAATTGCGATAAATAATTTCAGGAAGACGTATACGTAATACATCTCATTATATCAGGGAAGGCAAACTTCAAATACCAAAGAGTTTTCGAAAAAACGACGACCTCCGTGGCGTAATGGTTACCACGCCAGACCGCCACCCAGGAGGTCCCGGGTTCGATCCCCGGTCGGGTCATGATGAAAACGAACTTTTTCTGATTGGCCTCGGGTCTTGGATGTATATCCATATATGTATATCCAGTTAGTATCCCATAACACAAGTTTCGAACTTACTTTGGGGCTAGCTCAATCTGTATGAATTGTCCCTATATATTTATTTATTTATTTATCCTTAGGTCACTAAAGAAACTTGTGTAATATCTACCTTATTAGGTTCAGTTGTTTCGTATGAGATATAGCGACAACTGAGTGCGAGATGGCATTCGGTAAAAACAAAATATACCAAAATCTAGGATAATATATCACAACCAAAAATATATTTCAACACGCCGCAATACCTGGCTGGAACAACATTACGCGACCCAAGTGATACCACGCACGACCCAGAGCATTGCGGGCAGAGCGGTAGCAATCGCAAAACGTTTTCATGTTCGTAGCATGACCTTTGCTCACAGACCCAAACCCCTTGTCGCTAAAGCCAGAAGTCGTGACTAGGCCGTAAGTCTCATCATATAGACAAGTTTTAAGAAACTACGACTGTTCTTTAAGATAATTAAAACTTGTACTTGAATAAGGATTCCTTACACTTGAATAAGCGTATAAAACTGCTTTGTCCATCTCAATCAACATCACTATAAAAATTAATCTTCCTTCTTCAGAACCAATTTAGCTCAACAAAATAATCAATTCTTATCCCCTAAACTCAAAAAGTGTCATTACCGGTGCAATTTTACGAGCGTTGCCGCCCGGTTGTCGAGGCGGCGTCTTTTACTGCACATATTACGATCATATCTGTCCGTAGTATTACTTTTTACGCACCCCTGAGAATGTAACGTGGCCTGTCGAACAAATTACTACAACACCAACGCATCATTACCATATTTGCATCGAAAAGCAATGTGCGAAGTGACAGTAAAACTTCAAAGGTAAGAAACATTAGAGGCAAATACACTGTAATCGGCAAATGGTCAAGGTATTTACTATTTCTTAACCATTTATTTGTATATTATGTTAATAAAATATGATATTTATTTGTTAGGATAAAGTATATTTAGCCTTTGATAATATAAAAGTTACGTTTGTAGTATCGTCCGTTTCCTATAGCGTTAATTACTCTGTAACTGTCTCATAAAATCTGATAGTAATAGCGGATACGGCTTTGAGATAGTTAATTAAGCAATTAAACATTTTATCTAAGACAAAATGGATCGAGTATTAATACAATGTCTTTAAGGGTTAAATCATAAGGCCTTTTTAAATAAGTAGCTGGCAGATGTAACAAGGAACTGAAATTCCACAAAAGGGGATATAGTGGAGAGGAGTGGAGATGTCTTCTAAATAATCAAAAGCATTATAGACATTTCACTCCGCTCTATCAGTTTCTACCTTAGTCGATGATGGACCTAAGCTAATGACATGCAAAAATGTCGTCAATGTCCTTTTAATCGAAGTGAGATATTTATACCTGCTCCTCTCATAAATATGAAACCTTATAGTTTACTACACTCATAAATATATTAAGTAATTTACTAGATATGGTATGAATAATTTAATGGAAGCGCAATAAGAGGCTTAAATCTGGATGTCGAGCTGTCATGGGTAGAGTTACGCGCAAGCCCTGGAACTGATCCATTTACAACATCTGATAGGATCGCCTAGTTTATTGGACATTGTGCGTACTCAGATCGGCGATAAGCTGATATCGTGATCGCCGCAGCAATCAATTACTACCGCCTCCTTACACGCTGCCCATTCAATACAGAAACATTTTTATTTTAGCCACCGCGAAAATTAAACACTCGTTACATACGCAGATGTACGATAAAATTGCAATTGAATTAAAATTGCTATATTCAATTTGTATTGTTTATTTAAGGTGTTGGATTGACGTGCTATTTCGCGTAGTTTGTGGAGTAAAGTGTGTTTTTTTTTTTATAAAAGTAAGGCAACATGCATATCAAGTAGTTACTACCACTCAAGACTAACAGCATCAATTCTATTGTTGAGTAAATTTTTTTGTTTTTTTTTCGAAATAGGGACCGAAAATTGGTGCGAATGTGGAATATAAAATTAATGTAAGTAGGAAATAAATTATTGTACTAACATTACTTACTCTACTGAATGCCAGTCCGTACAATATTTTGCCTTTGCAGCATAAATTGTTTCCTTACAGCCTTACAGAAATCACTAATGGATCTTCATTCTACAGCATAAACCCTGGGTTAAGCATTGTTGTACCGTACACTATGACTACAGGCCGCTATAAAATCTCTGATATGATACGTGATGTTGATCGAAAAAGGTATAAAACATGTTGAAGTGAAAGTAATGGTCGAAGTTGAAGTTTAAAACAATAAATAACTGATAAAGATCAATAGGCTTCAATGGAAGCTTGGGAGCAATAGTCATATACCAGGTAGTCATGGTTCATTGTCCAATCTGATGCTATCATGATGCTATTGCGTCTGATGAAAGATATTAATAGTGTCGTTTTAGGGTTCCGGAGTAAACACGAAACCCAGACAATTTCGCCATGTCTGTATGTCCGTGATCTAACTTATAGACGCCTAATACTTGAAACTATGCTAACAAGTGGTATTATAGAAAAAAATATTTAAAAAAAATTTTTTTTTAACGTCTACTCGGACCCTATCAAAATCTATTTTTTTTTGTATGAAAACGTAGGTATATTGCATTGCACTTTTCCTATTTTCTTTTTTCCGTATTTTCCATTACATTCCGTATTTCCCATGTTCCGGATTTTACAAGCAAGCAAAACGTATAACCATGCGAAATACGGAATCCTATACATGCGTAGCCCAGTACGCACTTGCCCAATTTTTCATTAATACCTCTTACGATGCCATACATTTTAATCTTCTCTATCATACTTCATACTTTATACTTCATACTAATATTATAAATGAGAAAGTGAGTTTGTTTATTTGTTTGTTTGTTATTCCTTCACGGCTTGACTAAGCAGCCGATCATTATGAAAATTTGTATACATATGGGATGGGCTATCGGCCAACAGATGGCGCCACAAGTCGCGCTATGGGTTGTTTTGTTGTCAAACGAGATCTATGTCATAAAATTAACGCGAGCGAAGCCGCGGGGAAAAGCTAGTATTATATAAAAGCCAGTGAGCTTTGTTATTCAGTCAGCCAATAACAAAAAAACAAAATCTCACAGAAGCTGAAAGGTTATGAAAAAGTTATGCATAATTTGTACTACATACGATTTCTTGATTTCTGGCAATTCTGACGAGGCACGAGGATATGATACCATCAGAACCTTCGTATAAATTTAATTTTACTTTCTTATACTTAAGTATAATTTGTATCGAAAATTCCTTGAATCATTTCCAACTTTAATAATGGTTATAATTGGTAAATTATTTTTTTTTGTGTGATGGTCCATCAAAAATACATATTTTAAAACATTTTAAATGTATTTTATTACTAGCTTTTCCCCGCGGCTTCGCTCGCGTTAATTTTATGACATAGATCTCGTTTGACAACAAAACAACCCATAGCGCGACTTGTGGCGCCATCTGTTGGCCGATACAGCGCCCTCTATAGTAGAAAAATTATTTTCCCATTGGAACGACATACTTTCACAGTTCAAAGTAGCCGTCGTTGCAAATTTAAAATCTCCTATGTGCAAAAACAAACTTTTTGAGAAAATCTAAAAAAAGTGTCTACTGAAATTTTTTCTTAGAAAATGTTTTCGTTTCATTCGGTACTTATACAAAGCCAAGCAGTCAAAAAGTATGGAAAAAATTTAATGTTTTATTACTTTAGGTAAGTCTGCGACAATGCTTATTTTTTATTTTTTTCTACACATCGGAGATTTTAATTGTAAATTATTCGTCACATAGGATTTTTTTAAAAGGAAATGAATATAAATAAAACTACTTTTAATCGTTTACTTATTCTTTTATATTATGAAAAAACTAACTAGGTTGACAGCAATAATCCCAACGAACGAAAACTTGTGATGCGTGGTGTCTTTTTGCAATCTTTGAATCAACGAACGAAATTCAAGTTCCTGGGTTAAATAGGATTGCATCATAAAATGGATGGTAGTCTTTATCAATTACAGTTTTGAGTTCCTGTAAATGTTTATATTTGCTCTCTGTTATTCTAAGAGGGAGTTGATATAATCGTTTTGGCAGCAAATTTTCACGAGGAGCTCTTCGCTGCGGTAGCATTGCCCATTCATCATTATGTCGCAACTTATATAAGACAGATCCATCTGGTAAATATTTAAGCCCTCGTATATCTACTACCACGGGATCGCCCTTTTTTTTGCCGGGTCTTATAGATTTAAAGTTTGATTCAAGTTCTTCATAATTGAGAAAGAAGTCGTAGTGGATTGACTTGACATCGTACGGGTTCCTCGGGCGAGCTTGCTGCATTCGAGTTACGTAATCGCTGGGTGCATAAATGGGAGGTTTGATGTACTGCTCTATTGTAGAGTGGACACTATCTACTTCCATCATTGTGTGGCCTTTTTCTAAATACAACTGCTCAATACTAAATTTAGTTCTTTGGGATAGATCGCTTAAAGCACTAGATAATACCCGGTTTCGGTTTTGGTGGCCACATCCGTCGGAAATAACAACAATTCGTTCAGTTTCTGGTGGCAGGTTAGTTATGTAATTAATCAAACAAGAAGTAAACTCATTAGAGGATACACCACCATCTGCTTCATGCCAAAAGTAAATAGTTACTTTTCTATTTCTACAGTCATAAACAGTAAAATTATGGCACTGTAATTTGAGTTTATAATATAATGCGCTTGCTAAAAGTTTAGGTGCTAGTAAGACACTCTGTACATCAACAGTAATCACTGCCACTTTATCGTTGGCCATTTCTATAGCATCTTTTTTTGCTTGGCGAGCTTCATTTTTTTTAATGATGTGATCATCATACTCTTGTTGGGAAATATTACCTACTTTAAAACTGCAGCAAGTATCACACATATCTTTACGAGGATGGTGAATTGCTATATTTTCCTGATTTAAAACTCTTAAGAAAGTCGGTCTGCTTGCTGCTTGGTAATTATGTTCGTTACACCATTCAACAAAAACATCGTGCATGTGTTTCTCAGACCTAAATGTCGACTCAACATACAATTTACTGGAACTGGCCCGGCAATAATGACTTTGGTATAATACCTGCTGAACTTGGTAATATTATATTCTCAGTATCACGAGCTGATGAATTACCAATATCAACGTCTTCATTAACCGTGTCAGATTCTTTGGTCCAGCGCTTAAAACTGTCTTCACCTAGAGAAAGTGTATTTAAAAAGAACAGTCTACATACTCGGACCTTAGTAAATTGTTCATCACATTTATTAAAAAATATATCATGACCACTTCCCTTTTTTGTAGAAACCAGATCTTTACGCCGACGACGTCTTATTCCTCTACGAACTGCTGCAGCCTTCACAAACGCTTTCTTTTCTGCCCACGTCTTGAGATTCCAGAAATAAGAGTAAATCGCTTCACGTTCTTCTTCCGTAATACATGCGCACAAAAATGAGTTCTTCAATTTTGAATTTGTTTTCAACTTTGTATGCGAACAACGTGGTTTAATAGCTCGATTAGGTCTTTCAATGCAGGGTTTATACTTGCCACCATCTATTTTCTTAAACCCTAGGTAGCTTTTTCCCAAAACCCTAGCCTTTCTATTAACTTGCACAATATTTTCTTGTTTTTTATGATTCTGCGTAGATCTGGCCTGATCCTCTATATCATCATCTGTAGGAAGTGTAATGTTTTCCAGAGAGCTTGGTTTGTTTGTGATCAATGATAACGTTGACAATGGTTCTTCGTCTTCACTATCAAACGTAGGTAGGCGCACCCTTCTCTTTTTTGTGGGTGGGTTCCAGTGTGGGTCTTGTATACTATCATCACTTCCATATGACAGAATATTATCAATCTCACTTGCGGGTAGGCATCGGCATGAGGTACAAACACATAGGAGATTACAAATTTTTCAAATCATGCGACGGCGAAGTAATAGGCGGTAAACGTGATGATATCAAATAACAGTTTTGATCATCTTCTTTAGTTTTATTTGATACGCCCTCCCTGCTTAAGTCTTTAGCATCTAATGAGGTGGAATGTACGATAGCCCTAGTAGTTATTACCAGTGGCGGTACTTCATCATCGGCACTACTGAAACCACGTGGTTCTATAGGTGACCGTGACTGCAGTGAAGGCGATTGCAATTTTGGAAGTACAACGGGACCTGTCATACCTGGTATAATTCCTAGATCTTCTGGCGTAATTAATGAATTGGCGGCGATGCTTTTGTCAACATTATCAGCAGCTACCACTATATTTACCATTTGGTATCCACGTCCAGTACCTTTGTACATTTTAAACATATAATTATACACAAACACTGTGAATTAAGACGCCCTAAACCGTTATAACACTAAAACAATAGAAAAAACTTCCGGTCAGTGCTCACGCGCGTCAAGTTTTAACTGGACTGAGACATGTTCTTGGAACTAGTAGCGAATATTTTGCTTTTAATTATCAATCTCACTTGCGGGTAGGCATCGGCATGAGGTACAAACACATAGGAGATTACAAATTTTTACGAAATAAACGTTACTAAAAGCTCCCATGTGTTCACTAGTCACATGGAAGATTTTGATGACCAACTAAATGTAGGTTGACACTTGAGACATTTTAGAAATCTACCGTACAACAGTGAATTAATAAGATATTCACATAGGTGTTTTTGTAGACGGTAGCTAATAAAAATCGGTTTTCAAATTTATGTCAAATGTATTTTCGACAAAACTGACACATAGGAGATTTTAAATTTGCAACGACGCTATGTTGGACTCTGTACCCCTAACAATATGTATGCAAATTTTCATAATGATCGGCTGCTTAGTCAAGCTGTGAAGGAATAACAAACAAACAAACTCACTTTCTTGTTTATAATATTAGTAAGGATTCCCAATCATATTTTAGACAAGTTTATCAGTTCTGACTTCCTAGGATCTCATGCTGAACATGGATATTGATATCAAAACGAAATCTAAATATATGACCATTCCAACAAATAATACACAGGATTTACAGAAAAAGAACAGCTATTTAGAATGAAACGCCACAGGATTTATTCTGAACTCACTCGAAACATTATTTTCATACCCTGCGCTTGTTCGACACGAGTTCGTACACTAAAGTGAGTTATTTTTTTCCACATTGTCTGTTTTTCATACATTCTCGTGATCGTATCTGAGTAATATTTTACATCTGCATGCTATCTGCTGCTGCATATATATACATAACGTAACGTTGAGTTGTATTGTTTCTCTTTAGAAAAGAACAAACGAAAAGTCGATGTTTTTTGAAAAGGTATTGTAAATACAAAAAATATAGATACATACATTTCATTCAGGAGTGTAGTCGTATCCATCTATTTTTGCTATTTTCTCTGAATAGCCAGATTTTTAGTCGCAGTGACCGAAGTCAGTTTGGTCTAAAAGCTCAATATTTTTTCGGTACAAAGATCTATTTGTTGTCTAATAAATAAAGAAAAGAGTTATTACAATAAAACAAAAAAATACGTGGCGTAGCATGTTACAAAAATTACTATGGATCCGAGCACACATGCTACTTTTAGACGTGGCGACACGGCGCTGCTGCCGCGATCGGCATTTCTGTGATTAAATTTTATTTTGTCGCTGCATATAACTTATTAAAGCGACTAAAAGTAGCGCGTCTGCTCAAACCCTATAGTTGCTCATCTAATTTCATAAAGAAAATAAAGAGAAATAAGTAAGAAACTAATACAAGTACAGAAACAATATAATATGCTGGAACTTTAATTATTTAAGTTACTTGCGCGGCTTCCCCGAAGGTAACAAGAGAAACGTATAATATAGTCAGTTAATTATATGTTGAACCCATTAAAACTTATAGAAACAGACGTCTAACCAGATGCAGTTGACAATTGAGAGACCGAACAATGTGACGTTAACAAATCCGGAATTCTAAACAAGCAAGTATTCCTAGTATTCTACTGCTAACAAGACAAATAATTTTCTAGTGTTAGTTAAAATATTTATATTACTTACTCTGCTTTTATTTACCGGCGAAATACATTTAAAAATTATTATACTGTATGATCACAAATTAGCTAAATTAGTCACGGAAAAGGGGAAACGACTTATATGTATTTTCAAGCAATCTGTTATTTAAATATAAACCGACAATGCAGACGAAAATCTTTCTATGATGCCCTTTTTGTGTGTGAAAATAAAAAAAAGAATTATATGCAGCTTTATGTCGATGTCTGTAACCTTATTTCACACGTATGAGAAGTATGATAGTTATGAAGTAACCAATTTGTTAATTATTCTTTGATTCGATTAAATTAGTATTTGCAGTATTTGCACTCACTTTCAAATAGAGGTAGGGCACAGCGGATAATCCGCTCTAATCGGAGCAGCCAGTCTGGGGAAGGACTTTACAAAAGATCGTAGCCAAATAGCATTGGTCTCGGCCATGTTGTGTTCCTACGGTGAGTAAGATCTCCAGAACTCCACTTTTGGATTTGGGGGGTTGGGAGGGTTGGCAACGCGTGAGTGATACCCCGGTATTGCAAGCGTCTATAGGCTATGGTTATGCTTACCATCAGCAGGGCCGTATGCTTGTTTGCCAACTTTGTGGTATAAAAAAAACTTACACTTGCCGACTTTTACTTTAATTCATAGTTCCATATACTAGCATAGAAGAGTTGATTGGACTTCATAATATAGTTGCGAGTATGATTTTATCACCGTATAAATTCATCTTATAAGGACTCTTATTTTATTTTATTTATTTATTCATACATAATTATATCATTACAGGTTACAGACCCAACGCGACATAATATTAATAGATATAAATACAATTAAAATTAATATCAAAATTAAAATTACTAAGAAATTTTCCAAAAAAAAACCGGGTAAGTACGTGTCGGGCCGTTCAGCAGCTTACCTACACTGTCCGCAAAGAGGTCTAAGTCATCCCTATGGGCAAGTATGTCTTGCAAATGCAGAAAGAAAATATCATGCGTTTTTACAATCATAGAATTTCAAAAGTGTCAACCGGTACAAAGAACATACTCAGTGAACCTAAGCTCTATTTATCGCTCCTGCAAAAGCCATCACTCATGTTCTTTATCACGTGAGGAACGAGGTGCCTGCATCAGATAGCCAACGAGCCCCGCACAAAACATGAAATATTTCCATGGCACTTGCTAAGTCATCCCATTTCACACATACTTTTAAGAACCTTTTAATAATATTACTCAAATCTCAATTATATCACATCAACGTAAGGTCCATTTTATGTTAATCTTTATGTTCTGACAGTATGATGAACTTCGCGCAAATGCACTTTCGAGCAGCAGTTGTAAATTATAAGTAAATGACATTCAAGACGGCAAACCAAGCATTGACTGTGCGTAAAATTGACTTCTTGGAGAGATTTTTAAATAATATTTTTACTGTACTCAGAAATAATGATAAAGCGAGGACTACATCATAAATCATGTTCACTTGATTGAAACGAGTTTATGAGTGATGAATATTGTTCCAGATGCAATTTTATATTGGAATTATAAAATCATTTTTAATGGTTCCACGTTAGAGTATGTGTTTGAGCAGTTAAGTAGATTCCATAACTTGGGACAAAAACGAATCGGGATAGTTATGTAACTGAAAAATCATTTTTGTTTCCAAAATCTCAAAGGCTTTTAAATATTTGCGAACACTCAGGGAGAATATAAGTATATTTTTTAAATGTGTAACGATACTCAATAAAATTTATTTTAGCTCGTATTATCTTTTACTTAGTAATACTTTTAATAATAACAAAAAGCAACGCCTCCGTAGCATTAACTACATTAAAGCTAAAGCAACTCTGCTATAAACCAATGACCGAAGCTCATCCATTCTGCGATCGGGGCCATAATTACCTTTTATAAGTAAAAATGCGAAATCTGCAAATAGCTTTAACAATTAACTTTTTATAAAGGATAATTTTTATTAAGTACCTATCTCACTTTTCAAGAGTGGCCCACATAAATCTTATGCACAATTTGTCACCGCAGTATTTCAAAACACTGTATAAATGTACGCTGATTACAAAATAAAAAGATAAATAAATACGATGAAATTTTAAAATTACTCTCATTTTACAATTTTGCTGCAGAGTTGATGCATTATACGGATGAAATGCACGCCAGTCGCGCGACTCCTGTAGGCGAGAGGGCCGTGCGGCACTCGTCGAGCCGTATTATACAGATATTCACTAATTCCAGTCACTTCACGTAACACGTTAATGATGCTATAATTTCTTCACAACACGCTAATTATTTCCTTAGAACCCTTAGCAGTCCCTTCTCGCTATAAAATGCAAATTAGATACAAAGTGGCGACTATACGGTTTCGTGCGATGCGAGATGTAAAAACGGAATATAATTATTTCTCTCTTCGAAACATAAGAAGACCCTTTTCTAGCTCGTTATTAGATTCCTATGTGAAGTGAACGTGTGCCAACTGCAAGGAATACAAGGAATTGTTCAATTCCTGCACGCAACCCATTGAAATGTGTCTTGTCTTGTTTAAGTTTTGCTTAATGAACTCTTGCCACTAATTTGCACGGGCGGCGGCGTGGTGATAGTACCTTTGATAGTACTATGCATAATGAATGACGACCTTATTAACTTAGCTTGCACAGAAGTAATTATAAATACCTGTGAGAATACTGCAGGTCATGTAAACTAACATAAAGTACTAGGTGACCTTAGCTTCGTTATAGCTTAGTATTTGGTCTGTTTCAGACGACTCTCTAACTTGTTTGTCTATCTGACCTTTTGATAAAGATGTATTTTCTTAATAAATGTGTACTATTTTGTAGTTTGCTTGTTGTGCTGCTGTAAATCTGCTAAATAAATACAAAATGAAATAAAAATTTACACATACTAAAACATTTTATTTGACATAATATTTTGTTGTCATTTACCAAAACTTAATTAAGACGCGCATTTTTTTTTTCTTGTTCTATCTTTATTAGTTTTTCATTTTAGAAAAAATATAGAAACTTAATAATTAATTCAATGTGTGTATGTTTATTAATATTCAGAATATTTAAATTTTCAATGTGATAATTTTATTGATAAAATCATTGCTGTGTTCGTGCTATGATATTTTTAATTAATGGTGTATTTGTATCTCAGTAAATGAATTTAAAACTATATGAACTAATAGGTTTGTTTTCTGTTTACCAACAATATTAACGATAAATATTATAAATGTGTAGGAGTGTGGCGTTTAATTTACACACACTAAACACACACTTTTTATAACAACTCAGTTCGCACCTTCCATCAATTTTTTCAACGTTTTAAAAAAGTGTTTATGTATATTTCTCAGCAATCTCGTACAAGATTTTCTTGGTTTGGAACTAGGTGGCGTTGTGTGATTCGTCCAAGTATATTTGTTTCTCTGCAAGGTTTGCTAAACATATCCATATTTAGAATGTTACACGCAATACAATGCTAGGTTTCCTGGCTTAGATCAATGATGACCCATCGATGACCTTATACCAGAATCCTGCCACTTTATACATTTATGATATCAGATCCTGTTCGCCGTGTTCGGAAAGCTATGGTAATTTTATTTAAAGGACCGGCTTATTTGGTGGTAAAACTCGTTTAAAATGTAATGTAACATAGTAGATTGACAATGAGTTTCATAAACGCATTTGAAACTTAATTGTATATTAAATCTCAAACTTATGGATAAGAAAGAACTTATACATCAAATCTAGACCAAGAATCACCAGAGTCTGTAAGTTCAACGCAACTCTAAAATAAACGAATCAGCTAGGACGCTACGCTTCATAATCTCCATAATTCGTATTTTTCGATTCAATATAGAACTTCTCATTTATTACATTAACATCCACATTTTAGTTTAATTAGCGACAGTAGAGCGATGTAGCCTTTACATTAAAGATACAAAGAGTTTATGAATTAATTACATTTTATATTCATTTTCACAACAATGTAAGGAAGTAGGAATTGTAAGGAAACACTTGTCCGACGCAAAAAATAAAAGTACTTGCCTATTTATTTTAGTCAATAAATAAATATATTGGGACAATTCACACAGATTGAGCTAGCCCCAAAGTAAGTTCGAAACTTGTGTAAACTCAACGATATTATATAACAAATACATAATATAGATAAACATCTAAGACCTGAGGCCAATCAGAAAAAGTTCGTTTTTCATCATTACCCGACCAGGATTCGAACCCGGGACCTCCTGGGTGGCGGCCTGGCATAGTAACCATTACGGAGGTCGTCGAAATGAATGAGTTTTACGCCTGAAACAAACCTACGGGTCTAATACTACGAATAAACGAAGTTAAAATCTAGTCCCAATCAAAAATATAAAACGAACGAGAATGCACATAAGATTGAAACTACCATAGATTGTAACTTTGGTGCAATAAATAAATTGAGTATTAAGTATTGTTTTTCTACTGTTTTATTACGAGAATAGACAATTTTCTGGTAGAAAAACAAGTTGACGCTTAATGAAGACAGTATGCGACTGCACACCATGAATCAATAAAATCAACTGAGCAAATAATATACACATCAATGTCAAATGACGAAGCTGAATCACGATTGCATACCATGGATTGCATCCCGAACAAAAAGAGATTCACGCACGCACACGTTACTCTTGAGAATTTTACGTCGTCATGTGCGGACCTCCCGCCGATTCATTAAAATCAATTGTTATGTTAAACTAAGGATTATTATCTGAATGATTCATTATAGAGGAAATCTTGAAAATACCTTATTGAATATGTAAACTATATATATAATACATCAAAATCTGTTTTTGATAATTTTTCATAGGATGAACGTAGTGCAGACAGAATAGAGAACTATTAAGTATGTAGTTACCTATTTCTTAGGAAGTAGTGTTTACTTACTTTAATTTATTATGTTTATATTTTACTATAAGTATTGAAATCGCCCGATAATATAGTACTTACGTACACCACCACTTTTAATAAAGTAATAAATGTTTGTTAACATTTAGAACTTTAAAGATTTTCATAAAGTTCAAGGCATTTACGATGGAATATGTACTGCGTTGGGGCCACGACATTCATATAATTATCGCAGCTATCCGTACAAACCGGCGGTGTTTAGGTGAGGAAATATGAAAGTAGTTAACTAGTTAACAACTACTAACTAATGGTCCATTCAAATGAAAGTCATTCCGAATATATGAAAAACTAACCTATTAACTATACCATGGCTACAATTTTTTATTTAGATAGAGACATAAAAAAATGAATTTTATTTAGTGGAAAATGTACTGTTTGAATATTAATATGTTAAATAAATCTAACCTCGTTTATCGTTTACTTAAGTCTCGGAATAATTTTTCGATAACTATCCATGCGACAGTACGTAATTGACAGTATCAATTTTCGAAATCCCACACTATAAAAATGAAAATATTCATATAGACATTTGTACTTATGTAAATGTTTGTTACTCTTTAGTTTTACACGGATTTAGTACACAAGTTCTCATTCCCTTGCAGAGTTGAAACGGATAGTAGTTTAGATTCTGGATTGACATATAGGATAAGTTTTATCCCAGAAGAGAGAGTAGGCGTGAAAAGGCGTGTACTCAGCTAGTTAATAATGAGCAAAAATCATTTAGAAAGAACTCATATGAAGATAAAAAGAGGATTGGACATAGGAAGAACGCTACAAGAACTCATTTAGATCATAGAAAAAAATCTATGTTGAAAAATAGACGCAATTAAATCAGATTTTGTACAGGACTGCCCGCTGTCTAACGATGCAGGACTGGAATAGAATGCATGCAGTCAATGCACTATTGAAATTTATCGTATCCTGCGAATCTACTGCCAGCGCGACTGAACCCGGTCGACGACCTAGGAACAACGTTAGGATCTGTGGTTAGGATACTTATGCTTAGGTTACGCAAAGCGAACTGGCATGCTAGTTGGTATTTGGCTCCTTCGCTTCGGTAGTATGCATTTTAGAAGTCACGCGACTGTGTTATGTTCTAATTACAAGTAAAAGGATAGGGATATAAGTAGATGCCTTTTTATGTCGTAGTTGGTGGGAGACGCAATAGACACGAGATGTTTATACGACAACGACACCATAATATTTTTACATTTTTAAAGAAAGACAGAACAACTGTTTTTGAAGCAGTATAGTGTTAAGTTTTGCGTAACAGACGTACGTTACAGTAAGTACGATGACCGTGAAGCGAAAATGTATGAAAATCAATAGTGTAGTGTGTACATAATCCAAAAACAGCCAATATTCAAACAAAAATATTATATAGTGCTACAAAGGTCTTTATGAACGTGGTCGAAATTGGAACTACAACTACCGTCACTTTTTGACGGTTCGCCTTTGACAAAATGTATGAAAATATGTCACAGTAGCCCTCCTACAAACGTCACTCATGTTCATAAACATCCTTGTGCATCTGTACCTTATCATCATAGATGAGAGTTATTCAACTCGTTTTTAAAGCACTACGGTTTTAATTTTGCCACACACAGTACGACCTCCTAGAAGCAAAAATGTATGAAAAAGTATAGTGTCGTTGTAGTGTAATACAAAAACGACCAATAATCAAACAAAAATATTGTATCATAGATTTTGTTCGACTCCTTTTTGAAGCATTACTGATTTAATTTTACACATGAAAATGTTTGAAAATCTATAAAAAAACAATATATTTTATCGTTGTAGTATAGTGTAATCCACAACCAGCCAATTTTCAAACTACGAAAAATGTAACATAGACGTGAGTCAACTCGCATGACGTTGGCCAGAGTTGTGCAGCTCGCAATGTGTAGCCATGCCTTTATCTCGGTGCAATGAGTTGCAATGGCTAACCGACGAACCCGGATGCCTTTATTATATATGCACTCATTTTAATATTTATAACAATACATTTTAATTTGCATAATGTACGTTCGTAACAGCAAACACGGCCTGGAGATGATATGATTCACATCATATTTTATTTTCCAACGATGCCAAATGGTCGTAAATTGAAAAAAAACCATTTTAAGGCTCCGTTTACATCTGCGATTTCTCAAATTTAGTGAAATTTCTGACGCTGCAAGAACTGTCGCCAGACATTGCAAATACATATAGACATGTTATTATAACAACTCCCAAGTGCTGTCTGGCAAGCTGTCGCGAGCGTATTTGCGTGCATTTTATAGCAGGCAGCCCTAGTTTTAACATTAACTTTGTAATTTGTATTGTCACTTTCGTAGCTATTGTTAAATTTATATAAATTGAAAAAATATCGACACTCATTTATATAAGCACCACTATGTAGCATCTCAAGGATGTGCAATCCAGAAACAAAAATTATAAACGTATTATAATGAATAACAATAAAAAAAAACATTATCACTTCAATTAATTATATCGTAGTATTTCTGATATTTATTTTAAACAAAATATACGTATATCTAGTACAGTCGACATCACATGAAACCACTATCTTTCTTCTATCTACCTTGAACTTTATGAGAGTAAATTTGACATGGCATGCTCCGTCTTTTTACAGTTTCAGTATTCATTTACGCGATCAAAATCCAAAAGTCAAAAATATATTTTATTCCGTCATCTTTTTGTAATATTAGTTAAGAAATGGTACCTATTGCTAGTTGTTCATAGGCCCGAGCTTTTTAGTAAGGTGAGCCACCTTACTAAAAAGCTCGGGCCTATGCTTGCTTGTTTGTCTAATATCTGACATAAAAAATTATATTAATGAACGAAATTAAGTATATTAATTCAAGTTGATGGCAAACATCGATTTTGAGTACTTATATTTATTTATTTTCTTATATTTTACTCACATCCTGCCTCATCATGGATACGCCTACAGCAATAATTATAATAATAATGGTAATTGTATAATTATACCCTTTTTTACAGACATCGAGATCGAACAGAACCATAATATGGTGGATAAAATTATTGGTACTTGGTTAGTGGAATGATCCGCATTTATTAAACACCATACAAGCTTAGTTGCTTAGTTTGGGACTAGATGGCGTTGTGTGATTTATCCAAGAATATTTATTAAATATTTATTTATTTTATTTACTACTATACACAAGTAAATAAACTTATACAAGAAACTGAACAAACATTAGCACGTAGGGGAGGGGCCCAAATAAAAAAAACAAGAGTTTGTTTTGATTGCATAGTAAATATGTAAAAACTACAGTTTTCAAAAGCGTCTATGACACGAGTCAAACCGCGGTCAGACGTACACAGTAACTATACTTTTATTAAGTGTTCATGTTTTGTTTGTTGGATTTCTTATCATACTATTATTATAAACTAGCTGTACCCGCGGCTTCGCCCGCGTGGATACTGCCTTTCCCGTGGGAATTCTATAAATTGCCGTCTTTATCCTTGTCAACATCATAAAGGAAACCTCTATACAAAATTCCAGGTTTCTAGGTTGAGCGCCTGCGATAATACACTTATAGTCCAATTACTCCCTTTCCCGTGGGAATTCTATAAAACCCCATCTTTATCCTTGTCAACATCATAAAGGGAACCTCTATACAAAATTCCAGCTTTCTAGGTTGAGCGCATGCGATAATACACTTACAGTCCTATTACTCCCTTTTCCGTGGGAATTCTATAAAACCCCATCTTTATTCTCGTCAAAAGAACCTCTATACAAAATTCCAGCTTTCTAGGTTGAGCGCCATACATATTTTTTGGGTAACTTGAACCGTTTATGCAGCGCACGCAACGGAAGCCCTAATAATTTTCCCCGTTTTTGCAACATTTTTCACTGATGCTTCGCTTCTATTGGTCGCAGCGTAATGTTATATAGCCTAAAGCCTTCCTCGATAAATGGACTATCCAACACAAAAAGAATTTTTCAATTCGAACCAGTAGTTCAACAAACAAACAAATTCTTCAGCTTTATATATTAGTATAGATTTTTAAACAGCGCCACCTAGCGTAATAGATTTAAAGTGCTTTAAATTTCGCACGATATTTATAATTTGATGAAAACGTAACCATAGCGGCGCTATGTAACTTTTGAATAGCGCCGTCTAGCGTAGAATAGAAAGAACTTGAATTAATTTCGGCAAGCGCGTAAATTTTTTGCTATAACTTCTAAAGTATCTATTTATATTATATAGCTTATTTAGGTCTCCAAAAAAGTCCGCGATAGCATAATATATTTATCGTTTACGGATAACTTACTATAAAATAAAAAGCTATTTCCGAGTAATAAAGCGGAAATTGGAAACCGATTTTGACGTATACAGTATTAATCCTTATCCAGTTAACTACGTTAATTACCTTAAGCATTTCATGTACATTATTATAATCTTTACACCATATAATTTAAATAGATACTTTAGAAGTTATAGCAAAAAATTTACGCGCTTGCCAAAATTAATGCAAGTTCTTTCTATTCTACGCTAGATGGCGCTATTTCCGCATTATTACTCGGAAATCGCTTTTTATTTTATAGTAAGTTATCCGTAAACGATAAATATATGCTATCGCGGACTTTTTTGGAGACCTAAATAAGAGGAATATCCTATAATTTTTGTTTTGTTATATCTCAAAGGGTTTAGCCAGCGTTTTCGTCGACAGCTCCCAAGTGGGTTGATTTTTTCCGACACTCCCAACAATAATCTTTATATTTCAGCCAATTTACATAAAATCCTGACAATTTTTTTACATAAACCTTCCTCATGAACCAGGCTATCCGTTGGTGAAAAACGCAAGAAAATCCGTTGGGTAGTTTTTGAGTTTATCGCGAACAGACAGACAGACAGACAGACGCGCGGGAGGACTTTGTTTTATAATATGTAAGGATGAGAAAGTGAGTTTGTTTGTTTGTTATTCCTTCACGGTTTGACTAAGCAAAGCAGCCGATCATGATGAAAATTTGTATACATATTGTCAGGGGTACAGAGCCCAACATAGGCAAATTTTTAAGTGGGTGAAGCCGCAGGTAACAGCTCGCTCTTTATAAATAAGTTGTTTAGAAATTATAATTTACTAGCTTTTCCCCGCGGCTTCGCTCGCGTTAATTTTATGACTGTATAGATCTCGTTTAACAACAAAACAACCCATAGCGCGACTTGTGGCGCCATCTGTTGGCCGATACAGCGCCCTCTAGAGTAGAAACATTATTTTCCCATTGGAACGACATATATACTTTCACGGGATAAAAAGTAGCCTATGTTGGGCTCTGTGCCCCTAACAATATGTATGCAAATTTTCATAATGATCGGCTGCTTAGTCAAGCCGTGAAGGAATAACAAACAAACAAACTCATTTTCTCATTTATAATAATAGTAAGGATTATGTTTGTTAAAGTATCTAAGTACTTATGTGTATCATTCTTTGTATTTACAATCTATGCAGAAAAAAAACTAGACCGCGTGAAGATGAACATGCGGGAACTATAAGGGTTCCTTAGTTTTCGACGGAACCCTAAAAAGACGTCTTAATGATTATTTTTAGGGTTCCGTAGTAAAATACAAGGAACCCTTATAGTTTCGCCATGTCCGTCCGTCTGTCCGTCTGTCCGCGGTCTAGCGCCTAGACGCTTAGTGCTAGAAAGCTGTAATTTGGTATGTATAAACATATTAACAATGCTAACAAAGTGCTGAAACAAAATTTTGAAAAATATTTTTGTGCCTCCCCTACATGTAAAGTGGAAATGGTTTTTTTTTCCGCGCCCACCCCATCATCGGTAAGATCGTTTTCCGATACAATGATCCGTTTGCGAATTATTTACATTTAACGTGTCAATTTTCATTTTGCACGGTGGTCCCCCACACTCTATCTCCGAAAGTCTTGCGTTTAGAAATTTGAAAAAAATCATGGTAGTAGTCCATATAGTGAACCTACAAGGAAAACTATAACGGTTAAGTAGGCGCTACTAGTTACCGAGTAATAGCCGACGAACTTACGAAGTAAAATTTCTTTGACGAAAACGTACAAATGTCATAGAATATGGCATTGTACTCATCTGCAAGCAAGAAATGCGTAGGCAATACTGAACCCTACATTGTGCGTGGCCCGACACATACTTGCCCGGTTTTTTCTTTTTATAGTTTATACACTGTAGGTAATATATTCGACGCCCGTACCTCTACTACAGACAGTTCTGATAAAATTTTAAGACATCAAAAGATAATATGCTGATGAAGCATTTCCATAAACACCGCATTTAAGTACAAGCTCTCAATTTTCATAATGATGAGAACCATTTAGTCATTTCTTTGTAGTAATGAGGCACTGTTTTTAATATTGGCAACACTGTCGAATGACCTTAAGTCGAATATGACTGCAACTGAGTGCATTTTACGTTGGAATTATTTCATAACGGTACAAATGATACCAATTTTTATAAGCACTGTTCATACTTTAGATATAATAACCCATATATTTTGTAATGCATTTATGTATCAGTAATTAATGTAACGACTTTCTTTGCGATTATTCTTAATTCATACATAATTGACGTCGTTATTCATCTATCTTGCAAAAAATATTATAAAATGTTTCAAGTAGTCATACAGTGTTTGATGACGCCTTGGTTTCAGTTAAGATCTAAGATCAGATTTTTGTAAATTTAAAAGATATTTCATAATAATTAAAGACATTTTTTAACTATCATTTTTTCTGATCCAATCCTTACTTTATTCTTTTTAACAAAAAAAACGGGCAAGTACGTGTCGGACGGACAGACGGACAGACGGAAAGACGGACATGGCGAAACTGTAAGGGTTCCTTGTTGTTTACTACGGAACCCTAAAAACTGTCAAGTGCGTGTTGGGACTCGCACAGTTTAAGATTCCGTATTTCCTAAAATTCCTCATTGTCATTTCCTAAAAATGACGTTTTATTCCACTTTCGTATTCTATAACACGGTCAATTTCACGAGAAACATAAAATATGATCGCATTTCCTCGACGCTAATGTCCAATACACAATAACCTACAAATATTATTCATCAATGCATCGATGCGTCATTTTTAACATAAATCTATTATCCCATAGAACAACTGGTAAGTAAAGTAGTGCAGTAATAAATCGAATGCAGATGTATGTATGTACATACAAAGTTGCATAATACAGGCATTCGGTGCCGGGTACAATGCACGCAGACTCGGGTGGGCGGATGGCGCATGCCTTGTAAAGTGAAATAAGAGTTGACGCCTGAGAACCTTACCTCACTTTTATATCAATTGCTTTTCGTGCCTCTAGCTCTCGGCTAATGAAATGTGAATGTATCGTACCATCTAACATTTTAAAGTCTACGTACAAATTTAATTAAGGTCTTGTTATTCTATAGAGGGTTTTTTAAATACGCAATCACGTCTTGAATACGTTTTGCCACAGAATAGGTTTTGCATAGGTAATAAATATAGACTTGTTCTCTCTAAATCTCGATACAGGGTGTCTAGCGCAGCATTCTATACAAAACCACCTGGGCTATAATAAAAAAAACATAACATAGTTAATCAAATAAGTAATGATAAGTACAGTCAAGAGCATGTCAACCTTTACATATCGGACTTTGTACCATACTTAAGTTCTATGTCATAGAGCCAAAATTGTACTGAAAAGCTGTAAAGCTCACACTTGCAATCAATCGGAGCAGCCCGTCTGGGGAAGGACCTCCACCTTACAGAAGATCGTAGCCAAATAGCATTGGTCTCGGTCATGTTGTGTTCCTACGGTGAGTAAGGTCTCCAGAGCTCCACTTGGGGGGGTTGGGAGGGTTGGCAACGCGTGAGTGATTGATACCCCCGGTATTGCTTACGTCTATAGGCTACGGTGACGGCTTACCATCAGGCCGACCGTATGCTTGTTTGCCACGTGTGTGGTATAAAAAAATAAAAATAAAAATAAAAAAACTTGCAGTACTATTTTGGCTACTCTTGCACCTGACAATAGTGGGATGACGATGGATTAATATGAATGAATAAATTCTCTAAGGTCAACACTGTGTCCAAATTTGGCATGCATTTATGTAGACACTCGCGACAGTTTTCGAAAGAGCACCGGCAAATCGCTAGATGTTACAAATCTACACGTATTTGCAACATCTAGCGCCAGTTCTCGCATATCTGTCCATTATATTTCATGTAGAAGTTGCTAAGCTGTTTGAATCTTCCGACAGTTCTTGGGCAAAAACTTGCAAATCAAACCAAAATATTTTTATTCAAATTATTAAAAGCACTTTCGAATCGTCACTTTTTTTCCCTACCACCAGTTCAGACGGCAGATTTGTGCTAAGAAGAACCGGCAAGATGCAGGTGTAAATGCTGCCTTAGTGCTAGGATTCCGGTTCGTTGGCTCTATGGATACCTAGCAACAGCGACTAGCTCATAGTATAGAATGTACGACTAATGTTAAGATTTAATACGAGATAGTATCTATGTGATTCACATCCAGCCCTCTACCCGTCTGGAAACAGTTAGGTAGGATGTTATTTATACGACACAAGTTCTAACGCTTCCGGGACATTTCTAACAGTAAATAGAGTAACAAAGTCTAGTTTTTTTTTTCAGAGAAAAGTAAACTGTCATTTCACCTTTTTAGGTACGAAATGATTCGAATATGAATTACAAACGTAACTTTGAGAACTTAACTAACGAATGGGTTTGAAAAAAGTTTTAAATTTTAGATGCCGTCTATAGTTTATAGATAGTATAGATTACTATCTATAAACTACACATTGAATCTATGAATTTTGTCTTTTTTTAAGTGACGAAATAGACAAGTGCCATTGCTCTTGTTTTGTAAGTAAACTACTGAAAAATCCATACACAATTTTGTTAGCTTTTAAGGTATTTATACCATAAACAATTAATTTCGCCAGCAGATTCTGAATACATGTTTAAGTAATATTCTTCTCGTAATAAAAAATAATTTTGACGATCAACTGCGCCCTTCCAACTGCGAACAATTAAAAACAGTACTGTCGGCCTAGAAAGTGTTAAGAAGTTTATTAATTTTTATTATTTACTAGCGAAACTCGCGCAACTTCGTTTGCGTATATCCCGCTTTTCCGTGGGAATTTTGGAAAATACTATATCTAAAAATTTACCCCCTGTATCACTCTATCTATTTAAAAAAAACGCATCAAAATCCGTTGCGTAGTTTTAGAGATCTAAGCATACATAAGGACAGACAGACAGCAAAAGCGACTTAATTTTATACTATGTAAAGTATGCCAAATACATAAATGAAAGGCAAAGAACAAAACAAAACATGACCGCTTAATAATATTATTATATCGCTAAGTTTAGCAACATAATAATTTTATTATGTCGGTTAGACATGTAGCTTTATAATAGTAAATTCAAAAGAATTCATATATTATTATTTAAGAATACTCATATTTTTTTATTGCAACTTTATAATGTATTCAAACACAACGTAGAACAATAATTTACAATTTATTTGACAAAAATGAAGAATAATCTATGTTTGGTGTATTATTTTAAATAATAATAGTATTATTTTTAAATCGTATTTTTACATGTAGACTTTGTAATAGTAAATTCAAAAGAATTCAAATATATAAATATATATACTCATATTTTTTTATTGCAACTATATAATGTATTCAAACAGTGGAACAATACAATTTTTTTTGACAAAAATGAAGAATAATCTATGTTTGGTGAGTATTATTTTTAACCCCCGACGCAAAAAGAGGGGAGCTGTCTGTGGCATCGTAGCAACTAAACGGATGGTCCGATTTTGATGCAGTTTTTTTTGTTTGAAAGGTGACCGGTGCGGGAGTGTTCTTAGCTATGATTCATGAAAATCTGTTCAGCCGTTTGAAGATTACCAGCTCTTTTCTATTTGTTGAAGGGAAATGAGCAACTTTCACTGGTTAGATCGATTTGAAATTTGGTATACTGTTACTGTCATGATATTGCAAGAATATGGTAAACTTGATCTGATGCTGCAGCATCATCTGGAACCTGCAGTATACTCAACTCCTCGTCAAATTACACCAGATGTATCGTGTTTGGGCTCATTGGAATGGTCTCATTGAATAGTTCATTTATAGATATAATTCACTAGCTGGGCTCGCGGCTTCGCTCGTCATACTTAATGTTTATTGCTATCGCGCCGCATATTTATCCCCGACCCGAAAAGAGGGGTGTTATAAGTTTGGCGTGTGTATCTGTGTACTTTGGTGTTAGATGGTAACCAGGATCTGATGATGGAACTGGAAGGTGGCCATAGGAACTCTGTAATTAAACGACATAACCCCATCGATTTTGGGCTCGTTTGATCCGTATTGACGAGTACTTTGATGCAGGATGGTAACCAGGGTTTGATGATGAAGCTGGATGACTATTTATGATATTCCGCCATTGCTGGGTCTGGGTTAGATTAGGTAGGCTCGTGACCATCAAAAACCGAGCGAGCAAAGCGAGCGAGGCTCGACCTACTCTTGGTCACACACATTTGTTAAAACAGTTATGGAACTGATCTAATGATGGAGCTGGAAGATGGTCATGGGTACTCAGTAATTATACGACATAACCCCATTGAGTTTGGGCTCGTTTGATCCGTCTTGATGAGCACTTTGGTGCCAGATCGTAACCAGGGTATGATGATGGAGCTGGAAGGAGGCCATAGGAACCCAGTAATTAAACGACATAACCCCATTGAGTTTGGGCTCGTTTGATCCGTCTTGACGAGTACTTTTAATACCTCTCATACATATTTCGCAATACCCTAATACCGTATTTCGCAAAAACTCGCATACATATTTCGCAATACCTCTCAAACATATTTCGTAATACCATTCATACATATTTCACAATACCTCTCATACATATTTTGCAGTAACTCTCACACATATTTCGCAATACCTCTCAAACATATTTCGCAATACCATTTTACATATTTCGCAATACCTCTCATGCACATTTCGCAATACCTCTCGTACATATTTCGCTCTCATACATATTTCGCAATACCATTCATACATATTTCGCAATACCTCTCATACATATTTCGATATATCCTAATACATATTTTGCAGTACTTCTCACACATGTTTCGCAATACCCTCATACATGTTTCGCAATACCTCTCATACATATCTAAAATACAAATGAAACGGATATCGATTAGAATAAAATAAGAAAGAAACTATAAAAAACTTCAAATAAAACTTAAATTAAAAATTTAAAAAACCCCCGATTACCGCTAAAAAGTAAATAAATAATAATTATGTACTCCCTATTCGACCTTTTAATTTTATGATATAATATTTATATTAGTTAATAGTAGTTAGTCATAATACTTCCAAAGCGTCATCACGTCGGGGGACCGCTATAGACATTTAAACATAACTGTGTAGGTAGGTACTAGGTATTAACTAATAGACTGTAGATTACAAATTGTCGGCTAGTAATACATTTTTTACTTAGCGGTCCCCCGACGGGATGACGCTTTGGAAGTATTATGACTAACTACTATTAACTAATATAAATATTATATCATAAAATTAAAAGGTCGAATAGGGAGTACATAATTATTATTTATTTACTTTTTAGCGGTAGTCGGGGGTTTTTTAAATTTTTAATTTAAGTTTTATTAAATCGTATTTTTATTTTTACAAGAAGTGTAACTGTTGCACCAAATGAACGATAGTCAAATTAACAAATATAAAATCATTATTAGACGCTATCGGATAGTGTAAACCACTTTTTTTGTTAACTATACCCCGATTGCACATTGTTTAAGCCTCTGACTACACTGTAAGAAAAATTAAAGTCCTAAAATGTCTTTCAAATGTCAGCTACTGATTTGACGATGACAGATGGACAAGGCTTTAGTGAATATAAACGAGGTCCACAGCTTTTGTCTTGGTTTATTTATTTATTTCACAAATTGTTTTTTCACTACACACAGCCAAGACAACGCATTCATGAGTACCTACTTCAAATTATGATCAGGTTTTCTGATGAATGATTCTAGTGAGTCTAAAATAAACAATCTAGGTGGTCTAGTACTCAAATAGACCACTATGACACCCATTAATAATGCTCAGTCATTACAAATATTTTCTTACATCAGAGAAGATTGACAGGTTTTATTAAGCGTTTTCCCACAAGAAACACTTATTTTTAAATTTTAATTTTTTACGTTAACTATGAAGATAATGCTAAAATGTAGGTAATATCGACACCCATGGGGAGCAGCGCGTCTGGGGAAGGACTTCCACCTTACAGAAGATCGTAGCCAAATAGCATTGGTCTCGGCTATGTTGTGTTCCTACGTTGAGTAAGGTCTCCAGAGCTCCACTTGAGGGGGTAGGGAGGGTTGGCAACGCGTGAGTGATACCCCCGGCCCCGGTATTGCAAGCGTCTAAAGGATACGGTGACGGCTTACCATCAGGCCGACCGTATGGTTGTTTGCCACCTTTTTGGTATAAAGACCAGCTAGGCTGTTCTTGAAACCAATCCTGAGCAATATGTATTGGATTATTGGATTGTTATGTTTAGGGACTCTTTAGAGACTATATTAGTTTTAACTGAATCGTTTATTTCAGAAATTAGACCTTCACAGGCACTTTTTCTTGTCATTTACAATTTGTATATATGTATAAAGAAAATAAACTACGTTAAATACTACCACCATTTCGGACACAAGCAAAATGGCCACCGGTAAAAGAAATGGCGAAAGAAACCCGGTTACGGTCTTTTTTGTCATTTAGCAATTTTTTTCTTTCATTCGTTTGTTACAATGTATAAGTACATTTATAAGAATAAATAAAATACAGATCCAGGTACATACAGAAATCAAGCACCAAACGCGGGATGTCGATCCAAATAGCGCTATGGTCAAATCCTAGATATGTCGAATATAAAGATGTTAATAAAGCGAGCAGACCAGTCCCCCAAGATGACAACCACAATCGAAAGTCGGCCCGCCAGCCTACAGTTAGCCACTAACAAATTAGTTAAAGTTTTAAGGGAACGTATTAGGATTTGCTGTTGATTTTAAATTGAAATTATACAGGATTGAAATTAAAATCGCGATTTCGTTTCAGAATAGCCTCGCAGCTGCCGCTGTGTGAATTCTGTAGATTTTTTTTATCAGTCATCATTAAACAGAGATACTAATTGGTATTGAGATGAGATAGACTGTAAACTGATTGCAATCATGGCGTCGATATTGCAAATCCGTTACTTAGATGTAAAGGCAACATGCTAACACAAAATGTCTATAACGGCGTACATGTACACAATTACCATCGCAAATCGCAACAGGATTATGCAAAATGCAAAACATCAGCTTTCGCTGGTAAACCGCAAGGTCGTTTGCCGTTAATAACAAGTCCAGATATCATAAATATCTAATCCTAAGTCTCGACGTCCTTCACGTACGTATCTACCTCTATTTTTTTAAATCTACTCAATGATATTCGATGGTGATTTGATGGGATATGGAGCAATATTTATGTAAAAAATAAAATAAGGTCAGGTAAGTCTACCACCGAGGCACAATAACTTAATAGTTCGCCACAGTTTTTTTATGACAACTTATTTATGAAATGATCTCAAAATATAGCCGCAAAGATACATATCACCACATTGTGTTGATTTATAAAGTCACAGGCGGTTATTAGAAAAGCTAGAAGCACTCTAATGTTATGCGCAAGTAAATCCCTTCACATTAATATAGAGTACTTAAATCAAATTTACGGACCTGCTCACATCTTTCATTAACTGACTGTACACGAACTAAGCTTTCGCTTGTGTTATTATTAGAACATTTTTAAAACAATCATGATTAAAATTCCATCCTTTACGTTTGAGCGAGGTCCAAGATATTTCTCTGTACAAAATCTAATGCCAACGGTCAGCTAATTTACTTATAAATTAGTAACTATGGAAACCCACGCAACTTCATTTGCATGTATCCCGCTTTCAATTTTGAAAAATCCTTGTATTTATATACATATAGTTACATAGTAAACCTTCCTCTTGAATAACTCTATCTATTGAAAAAACTGCATCAAAATCCATTGCGTAGTTTCAAACTTCTAAACATACATAGGGACAGATAGACAGAGAGCGCGACTTCATAATAATGTAAAGAAGAAGAAGATTACGTACTTGCCTACTTGTCCAATTTTTGGTCAGCGTTTAAATAAAAATAATTTTGTTTTGTTATTAAAACCAATTTTAAAAACATATTGCCATTTCGCTTTTTTGTTGCAGCAGTTCCCATGTACGTACATACAAGATCCTAGATAACGGCCACTAAGCCTTAAAGGCTTTAGCAATAATGAATAAGAAAATCTACGTGGCGGTTTTTATCTGCCTCCCGGGACTTGGGTGGTTAGGAACAGTTATCAACCACCTTAAGGTATGTGAGCACCGTTGAATGCTTCCTTGTTTGTTTTTACTGTAGTTATCTACTGTTGAGATCCTTAGCTTTTAAACTCAGAAAATATGCAGACAAATTATACCTAAGTATGTATAGTTTTTCTGTACAATACATAGTGCCAGTTTGAAAATTGTCTAACTGTCCGATTTCATCCAACAATTTTACTGACAGATTATTTCGAACTTATAAGGAATCTGTGAATAAAGAAGAGATATTTTTTTATATACTTAATGTAAGCATCGTTAAGAAACTTTTTAATTACATAGTACTTTCTATCGGATAGGACAAGATAGATTAAAAAATCGATTAAATGCAATATTTAGAACAAATAAATTAAGTGTAATGCGCTCGAATGTTTCGGTGTGACCCAGCAATACGTTTCGTTCAGTGAGAGAGATTCAAAAGCGCAACTTTCCGTGGGAGAATATCATATCCGAAGACCTAAATTGTTCACTCGCGGCTTTCAATGAACAGATAACTCTGTTATTTGATCTCCATGCACCTATAAAAACGTCTTATGTTAGGAAGCAGAGTCCTCCTTGGATAACCGATACAGTCAAGGACATGATGCGTTTGCGTAATGAGGCACATACTAAAAGTCGGAAAACTAATTTAGAGCGTGATAAGAACTCTTACAAAGATTTAAAGAAAATAGTAAAAACGGCCATACATGAGGAGAAAACTGCTTTTTTTCGATCTAAAATAACTCAAAATTTAAAGAACTCTAAGGCTCTTTGGAAGAATATTAATCAGAATATTAATTTCAACAAACATCAAACTGATTTGCCCCATAATTTAAACAACCCCGACGCCATTAATAATCATTTTTTAAATGTCCCCAGCAATGCAGATTTAGATATTTCGCAGCTCCCTTTTTTCTGGTTTAATAGGTTTAATGATTCAATATTCAATTTGAAACCAACTGATGACACAGCGATATTTCATATTATTAAAGGTATAACTACCAATGCTCAAGGTGTTGACGGTATCACCCTTTTTTTTTTTTTTTTGTTTAAAGTCAGGAAAATGCATTACTGCATGTCCCGCCACTTGGGGGAAGCGACGGGGGTCTGTCGGGCTCGCCTCTCTAAGCCAATGAGGGATACCGACTAAAAACCTGACTGTCTGCCACCTTCTCCGCCTTCACGTGGCGGGGTCGCGGGCACTGGTGATACTTCCGCAACCCCGCCGGCGGGTGTCCGTGGACCCATCTTATTTGGGCACGGCTCTACAGCAGCGTGCGCGAATAGGCACGCTGCTCCACTCGGGGACTTCCGTTCCAATGGGCGGCGGTTTCCCCTAACCGTCGCCCGGTGACGGTATCACCCTAGATATGATTCTATTAACTCTTCCACGCACTCTGCCTATTATTACAGCCCTAGTAAATATGTCTATTCTGAATGGTATTTTCCCGGAACTCTGGAAGAATGCTATAGTACGACCTATTCCAAAAACGAGCACTCCTAAAGATTTTACAGAACTACGTCCTATTAGCATTTTACCCGTGTTGTCGAAAATTGTCGAAAAAGTTGTCTGCAAGCAATTAACGGAATATTTGAACGTCAACAGTATTTTGCCCTCTAGGCAATCCGGTTTCAGAGCGGGTATGAGTACGGCCACTGCTCTTTTGAACGTGGTTGACGATCTGTTGGCGGGAAGAGATATGGGCGAAGGATCGATCCTAGTTTTGCTGGACTATTCACGAGCATTTGACACAATAAATACAACTTTGCTCATGGCAAAACTAGCATATTACGGCTTCGACGGCCCTTCCATAAAATGGTTTTCAAGTTACCTAACCAATCGATCACAATCAGTAGAGGTCTTATGCAGTGATGGAAGCAAGAGAAAATCAAAAAGTTTACCTATATCTAAAGGTGTGCCGCAGGGATCGATCCTTGGACCCATATTGTTTATTCTTTATACTGCTGATTTGCCTAAAAGTATTCCTAACAGTAACTATCATTTGTATGCTGACGATTTACAACTCTACCAAAAGTTTAACCCGAATGAAACAGATTTTGCTGTGATGCGTATTAACGAGGATCTGGAAAAAGTGGCTCTTTGGTCTGATGCTAATTGTCTAGTCTTAAATCCAAAAAAAATTAAATATCTTGTGATAGGCACTAAGACGCAACACAGAAATATAAATAGTCACACTCCAGATATAAAAATTAGAAATACCCAAATACAACAGGTCACTGAAGCTAGAAATCTCGGCGTTGTGATAGACAGTAATTTAAATTTCGAAAAGCATGTGCTCGAGACTGTGAAGGGTTGTTATTATCGGCTGAAAGTCTTGTATCAAATACGTGAATTTTTAAGTGCGGAATCCCGGATCTATTTATGCGAATCACTTATTTTGTCCAAATTAAACTACGCAGATGTTGTTATTGGAGAATGTTTATTGGCTCGAAATAAAAAATGCATACAGCGTGTTCAGAACTCTTGTGCAAGATATTGTTTTAACATCCCGCGCCGAGCACATGTAACACCCTACCTAAATAAAAGTGATATGTTGAATATGGAGTCCCGTCGTACCCTGCACTTTGCGGTCTTACTCTTCGGCGTCATTAAAAATCGTACCCCACAATACTTATTCGAAAAGTTGCAGTTTACCCAACGTTCACGAATACCCGATCGTCTAATGTGTCCTGCATACAGGACAGCTGCATTCCGTGGCAGTTTAAATACGCTGCGACAAGATGCTGGAACAACATCCCACCCCCTATTCGTAATTCATGTACTGTTGATACTTTTAAGAATAATTATAAGAAGCATGTTTTGAATGATCAGAAATCATAGCGTTATTGCACAATTACTTAAGTGATCACAGCTTATTCCATCAATGGACCTAATAATAATAAATGAGTGTTATATGAATTACGGCCATCACCGGTTTCCACAGAAAACCAGCGTCGTGGTACTCCTGCCACGACACATGCTGAGTGGATACCCATTTGGGACACAATTAGTTTATAAGTATGTAATTTTAAGTTATATTGTTTTTTTATATGCTTATGTGTTCCAAATAAATATTTTTTCTTTCTTTCTTTCAACTCCATCCCTATTCCATTTCCATTAGCTTTCAAGGTGTTGCTGATGATCGAAGTCGGGGCAAACCAGTTCCCATCTCGAACCTACTTGCTTGTTTGCCGTATGACTTAAAAGTTTTTTTAATGGTTGAATAACGAATGTACGGATATGACACAGTTTTTGCAATACATTAGTAATTCCTTCTCTCACTTCATCCACTCACCATAAAAAATATTTTCAGAGCACTTCCCACTAGACGTAAACAAGCAGGACAGAAATAAATCTATTATGTAGCCTAAAAATAGACACAGCTGCGCTATGCTAAGTCTATAAATATTACAATTGTCTCCCAGTTTGTTGGCTGAAACTCGTATCCTACATTCAGCCACTGCAGTACAAGGTTCCATGGTGTAATGGTTAGCACTCGGGACTCTGAATCCAGCGATCCGAGTTCAAATCTCGGTGGGACCTAGCTTTTTTTCATGTTATACCTAATACTACACTGGTTTTGCAAATAATCACAATATTTTTGCTAATTACTGTGAAATTATGTACCTTATTGTAGGCGGCAATTCGAGGAATATGAGAGGGTTTTGTATTATATGGATTCCATACATTGACTTTATATTATACTAGCTGTTCCCACGGCTTGACCCGCGTGGTAATTGTATTTGTGGTTAAAAGAGTATCGTCGGATAAATCGGAGTCAGTGACATCTAGTGAAGTTTCGAGGAACTTAATTTTCATCAAGTCGGGCCACTTTGTCCATGTAAATGAAGATTTTTTTTCCTGATATCTGATTTTAATGAAATAAAAGGGATAGTTTACTCCTAGTCAAGCTCTATCTTCCTGTGTAAAATAGCATTATAATCGGTTCAGTAACTAGGATGTGCGCGTCGCGTACAAACAGTTAGAAAAAAAAATTAGCTTTTATTACTTTTCTTTTATTGTTATATCCATTTTTGGCAAATATGCTCAAATTGTTCAATGTACAGAGATACCGGTGTCTACTGTTTTGTTATTTGTAAGTATAGATTTTTTTTATAAGAACCAAATAATATCAATATTGGATAGTCGTATTGTATTACTGTCAGAAATCTAATACGAATTCTGGATTTCGAACTCGCCCATTGTTATCGTTACCATTTTTCTCAGGGTTTTATTTTTTAATAGGTACCATTACCTAAGGTCAAATTATACCATGACTACCCGTAGTGGGTAATTAGAGTTCAAATATATTAGGACTACCTATACTTTAAGGACTATTCTATATGGACTAAGTATTAATATTGGGATAAGGACTATTTTTTAGGACCTACTGAAGATTAGAATGTTCTATCTGTAGTAATAACACCACGCCGTTGTTATGACAACGCTTCTCTTCCAAAGAGAAGCGTTGTCATAACAACGGCGTGGTAAACAAATAAATGTCATCACAAGTATCCAAGTAGGTACATAGCAGATTTGTTAATTTCTTATTTGGTCTGAGATTGGTACTTACTTATATACAGTCTAGTTTTTATCAATTTGAGTGTATATTAATTGGTGTTAAATAATAATTAATCTGCATAGGATAAAAAAGATATTTTCTAACCTAGTTTTGAAAGCTCAATTTATTATTAGAAGATGATTTTACCCAAATTGAAAATTTTAATGATTGGGCCCTCTGAGGTAAGCCGTTTTCATTGTTATTTCTACTTTCATTGTTATAACTACTTTTTTATTAGCTTAAATAAACTGTCCCAACTGCCTCTATCCCCCTTCCATGAGCGAGTGATTCCCGCGGTATAAGTATGGACTGGACACCTATGCAAACGAAACCGCAAGTAAGATAGTAATTTAATTTAAATATTTATATCTACATAATGATCATCAAACGTACTATATGCCAACATGAACGAAGTAGGAAAGTAGTCGAAATAGGAAAGTAGACGAGGTCTTCCGGAGGGGCCATAACAACTATCATTTCATTACAGAGTGGTAAAACACAAATAGCAAATTTTTTATCGGATTCGGTGAATATAGAGGAAGCAGGAACACCTAGACCCACACAAGGAGTTAGAATAGTAGAATTCGAAGTATCCAACTTGAGTATAAATGGAAAGATTAGTAACATTGATATTGAACTTTGGGACTGCAGCGGCGATCATAAGTAAGTATTTATAAAGTGGTAAAGCAATAGCTCTAGCATAATGATCTACCCCATCTAAGAGAAAAATAATAGACATAATAGGCCATGTCGTCCAAACCGGTTTACCTAAGCAGACGATGACTTTTACATGCAGCAATCGAGTATAAATACGAATATTATAGCTAATGTTCTATGAAAATCGATATTTTGGACGACAGTCAAAGCTTCCGAGTTTCGTACTATCGTACTACATTGTTGTATTATTATAGAGGTATCCAGGTTAGAGAACTATTTAACAAATATTTTTATGCCAATGATGTAAAAGCATCGTTATGAAACTTTGTAATTGCAATGCTTGCTTTGTAATACTATTGATCTAGTAAATCCTTTATAAGTGTGATCACTTATTGAGGACTCAAATTTTGCAGATGATTCTAGTAAAATGATTCATACACGGACTTCGCTCCTTCGTCGTATTGGCAGTTTACTCGTATTGTTTTTGTTCCGATAAAAAACCTAAAGTAGGTACTTATATGAGGTTGTAGGAAGTAATTTCTGAAATACGTGTCCGCTTTTCATAAACAGTTTCATAGATTATGTTGTAATTCTCAATGAGTAGTTACAGTTAGTACGTTCCAAAATGTTGTCATGAATCAACATATTATCGAATTTTATCGTTGATAGCGTAAATGCCCTTGCATAATCCTATTATTTATATTATTACTTTCAGATTTGAGTCATGTTGGCCAGCGCTTCGTATTGGAGTTCACGGCGTGATCCTAGTCTGTTCCCCGAGCACTGCCCAAGCTGCGGCGAGAGAGATGGAGCTCTTGTACAACTACTTTGTATCACAACCAAAACTCTATGCAAAACAATGTGTACTATTTTACAACTGCACGGATGAAAACGATGACATGGATGCTCTGAACTTATGTTAGTATTATTTTTTTTAAGAAATGGCGGTCGTGTGGCATAATTGAATATTATGTAAGGTCATCCCCACATGTGCTCATATGGTGCATCCGCACCGGTGTTACTTTTTGTAGAACGTTTCCAAGAGTAACTGAGGAACTTCGATTGCAAAAAGTTAGTATGGTGGCTTTGACATGGAAACATGTAGTTTTGATAACAATGTTAGACAACGAACTACTTTGAAAGTTACCCTTTGTAATATTTTATGTTATTGGCGATATGAGCGAGGACATTCAGAAACAGTAACTAGTAGCCAACAAAGTTATAGATACCTACCCGTTTACTATGATGCTCTACAAAATACACAAAATATAACTGCAGCATGAATGCACCTTAAGGAAATGGAAAACCTGCCCGACTACACTGATGCTTTTGATGAGACTTCTGAAAAGAAAACCTAATTCGCGTATATTTCCGTTGAGTTACACTATTTTGTGTTAGGTACACTGTTACACATGGGAGGGAAAAAATTACCGTTTAGCAACACTAACTCAATGCAACATTTTTATTCCCATAAATATACACTTCGACCTAAGAGTACGTAATAGGGTTACTATTCGGGAACAAAATGTCCCAATGAGTTACAATACTAAATCGGTAATTTTTTCCCCATGATGAGTAACAGTGTAACACAAAATGGTGTAACTCAACGGGAATAAAGGCTAATTCGCCTTATGCCAGATAAAAGGGAAAGGAGAAGAGAATAAGATGGGGAAGGAGATAAATGCATGACAAAAATAACGGATTTGTGTTTATACTTATCTTTCCTGAAATCGTTTCCCTATGGAGCAAATGATCAAGTGTAATTAAGGCAGTTTCATGTTATACTTATACTGTACTGCATATTTATTTGCAGTCAATGTTGCTTCGCGACATTTAGACACGCGACACGATTTACCATGGCCATATTCCCTCTGCAATTCTTGCACGAACTGTAATAGTGCAGTCGTGAGAATTAACTCATTTTGATTAAATTCATCTTCTTTTTTCCAGCTGCTACATTTTCAAAAGTATCCCAAGTTGCAATAAACTTGAAAAATGGAGGAAATAGGCTCAAGGTAGATTTCTCCAACTACGTTGCTTCAGTTTTGCAAGCAATAAATGCAGATAATTGAAAGAAGACATTAAAAGAATTCATTTAGTAGAGTTATAAGTTTTTGTCATGAATACTTACCAATAAAAAACTGAAAAACATCCACTCATAAAATAATTTCTTGTAGCATATGCTATCATACAAGACGCGTAATTCTTTGTCATCATCGCGTCGCATAAGTTCTTGATATCATACGTACATAAAGGTGTCATAGGGCAACTATGTAAACATAAAGGTTCAAAATCAACACATAGATTATAATAAACATAAGATTTATTCTTAAGAGTAGGCTTTTTATTACAACTACTCCATTATACAAATAGCCCAAATTTGTATGTTTATTTAATTTTACAAACTATTAATTGATAAATAAATGTTATTGCTTCTAGGCTTTATGTCTAAATGAAGGTAAATAGCTACTTTCAACATAGTTTCAAAGTCTACAGAAACATGACAAGATTAGATTAGATACCTACAGCTAATTAATCGAACCATAATAGCTTCCGCCCCGTAAACCTCGAAGGTAATCCATTTAATAATGTCTACAAAATCAGAAAACACAAAATCTCACTGATAAACTCACCCTCAGTCTTAAAACATTTGGCTCTTATTGAGTACTTTCTGTTAAAAACTTAATTTAATAATAAACATTTTGCACATTATTATACTAACACTGACCAATTATAAATGTACTTTGTAAAAATATTTACACCAATAGACCTTGTACACAGAACTCTTATTTCTACGATGTAAATTATAAAAGGACTGTACACAAATTAATAATTATCACCTTGATCACATTTCGTAATATGTGGAAGGACTTCTAGTTCCTAAGTTATTAAAATATTTTTATATAAATACCTAGTACAAAGTAGTTAAACTGTAAAATATTTAATGTCTATCATTCTTCCAATTACTGTTAAAGTTTTTCCGATCTCTGTGACCTCTTCCGGATCCACCACGATTCCATCTGTCATTGCCACGACCCCGATGACCGCCTCTATTGGGAAATCGGGGAAAGTTTTGTTCTCCGTCCAAATAATTGAACTCATTGCCGGGTCCTGGTCCATTGAAACCACCCATATTACCGAAATTGTTAGGTCCACCAAATTTATTGCTATTGAAATTATGTGGAATGTTTGGAGCAATGCCCAGTAGCCCAGGTGTAGGTCCATTGCGAGGATCAGGTAATGACTGATTGAAACCATGCATAGAACCAACATTCATATTATTCATACCAGGTAAACCCATACCTGCCATATTCATCATATTCATATTGGCGGGGTCCATATTACCTGGAGGAAGTCCCATATTACTGTTCATTCCGAAAGGATTTTGATTAAAATTCGTTGGAGTCTTTAATAAAGCTTCTTTCGGTTTCGGTAAGTAAGAAAACTCACCATTTTCTCCTAAGGACACGCCTAAGTTTGTAAATATGTTGCATAACACAGAATTACCTTGCAAAAAAGTAAGATCAAACGTTTTCCCCTGTGCTTTCTCCTGTTGATACTGTTTTATCATAGATGACACCGGTGCCAAATGCTGATTGACAAATATTTTTTGTGTAGAACTCAAATCTTTATACCAATTCGAATTTTGTAGAATACTTGTCAGTTCTAAAGTACTAGCCTTTTGTTCTAAACTTACATTTTCCAATGGTTCCTTTGGTTTTCTTCTAGGATCTACTCGTGGTGTAGCAGGTGGTGTTTTAGTCGACTTTTCGCTGTCGCTATTAGAATCATCGACAGATAGCCTAAATACTTTTCTTAATCTGGGATCAACTAATGCTTGTGATTTAGCTGTGCTGTTCCAAATGTCTGTATAATCTGGCCGAGGTATATCTATTGGAACTAATTTGTAGGGCATAGGCGGATGGCTATTTATTGATCCGTTTATTTCTGTCGCAGGTGTATAGTTATTAATAGGTTTAAAAGGTAAGCCTAACCGAAAATCTATGTCGCCACTGGTACTTTGTCGTAGATCGGTGTCTCCAAACGCTGGTAACTTGTATTCAGATTGACGCAAATCCACGTCCGATCTTCTACGACCATCTGTAGGTTCACCATCAACACATTCATAAATAGATACTCGTGAAGATTTTTTTATTAATGGTTTACTTAAATCACTAACCTTGTCTGGAGATTTTTTAGATCTAGGATCTCTCCATTTGGGGGATCCAATTTGTTCTATTTCTGTACTACTATCCGTCTTATTTTCTTGTAAATTATTTTTCATTGTGTTTAGTAACTTTGTAACTTCTTCACTTATATCAATCTTAGAAAGATCGCCAATCCTACTCAAAACTGATGAAGGTTCAATTACATGTGGCGTTGGAATTTGTGGTGATAATGAAACTGGTTTTGGAGATGAAGAAGGGGATTTTCGTTTATTGCCTTTTTCTTCATCGCTTGAATACCATTTTTCGTCAATCAACAAGTTATCCTCATCGTCCGTTGTGGAGCGACGATGTCGTTTTTCTGGATTTTTAAATATCGGTTCAGGTTGAAGGAACCTAATGTCTGTGTCATATTCCTGCTTAAGTGGATTATCTTCAGAAGTTGTTTTCAATATTCTTGAATTATCATCTGGAAATGGCAACACCCTGTGGTCTACATCTTTTGTTTCTACAGAAACGGTCGGTTTATCATTATCAAATGTATCGTTAGAAATATCAATATTTTCTTTATCTTTGGACGCAAATTTTAAAGCGTCTTTCGTATACTGATCAATATCAATCATATCTTTATTAGATTGATAATCTTTCTTGGCAGCTTTCACATTAGTAGATGTATCTTCACTCACTGATGTTGCTAAAGCAGGCTGAAACCGCATATCAATATCTTGTCCTGGCAAATCAGATACATTTGTTAAATTATTAGAGACTGGAATAACTGGTGGTACTCTCAGATCTAAATCTTGCGTTACACCTGTAGGACTCGCAAACTGATGAGTCTGTTGATCATTGCCAGATTGTATCAAGCCTAGCTTTTGTATGTTCATGGTATTTAATTGTATTTCAGTTATTTGTTTAAAGGAAATTCCAATCGTATTTAACTGCATTACCGTTAATTGCCCTAATTGATCTAAATTTTCTATACCCATTTTTGTAAGATCTGAAATTTGTCTTGGTGTTAATACTCCTGTCAAATTTTTAATATTTAGTACGTTTGTTGTACCTGTATTATTATTAGGGGATACATTCATATTAAAATTTTGATTACTGTTATCATTTTGCCATCTTGATTGTCGCACTTTCGGAGAAACCTTATTTTGTCTTTCATTGTTAAATTGATTAGATTGTAAGTTTTCAGATAAATTTTGTGGATTGGGTATATTTAACTCAAAAAGAGAAGGTATAGTTTTATCTTCGCTGTCTGGATTTTCTGAATACTGTTGTATTAGTTTTGATTGAGTTGACTGAATCATTTGTAATGCGCCCTCTCGGTGTAATCGTGGAAAATCTCCTAAAATTTCTTTCGGTGCAGATTCAATGTGTTTTAACAGAATATTTTTTAAACCATCTGTCAAAGGTTTACCATGCGCAAACTTACATTCGTCTTTATATATACAGGGAAGCCCAGTATGATAATATTTACAAGGGAAATCGGCATGCATATATAAACATTTATCTCGTTTAGCACAACAATCCATTAAATAAAATTTACAGAGCTCCATTTTGCGAGGCGGTTGAGCATCGTGAGAGTAAATGCAATCATCTCCTTTATGACATTTACCCTGCATATAATATACACAAAGTCCATCTCCATCGTGCATGGGATTCTGACCTCTTCTCCGGTCATTTTTGTTGTGGTTTTTGTTACGTTCTCTCTGGGCTGGCCTATGCCTTTGAGATCGATGATGTTGTTCTCGAGATTCTTGACTGCTGTCTGACGCATAAGAGTCTCTATCATCATCGCCATACGTTTCTATAGATTTTTGTATGGGAGACGCACCTCTTACACACATCATTTCATTTTCATCCATTTCATCGGAATATTCTTGTTTCTTACGTTTTTTGCTAGGCCCATCTTTCCCATCGGTTTTTTTTCTTTTCTTGTGTTTACGGCGCTCATCATCATCATTTCCACCACCATCGTCAGTATCATTTTTATTCATAGCCTTTCTTATTGCCTTTTCAATATTACCAGCAAAATCGTCTTCTGTGGGGCTAGTATATTTGCGATTTTTATTTGATTTTTCCTTATTTTTTTTTTCTCCCTTAGACTTTGATTTCTTTTTCTTACCTGATTTAGAATAGTAAAATTCTTGTGGTTCAGTTTTTTCTTGTGGTACTTCAATATCTTCTTCTTTCTGTTCTTCAATTTCTGGCTTGGCGTCTTCTTCTCCATCACTTTCGATTTCTCCATCTTCCAGATCCTCCAAATTCGCCGCTGCATCCGCCATTTTAAAAGTATCCCTGGAATTGAGAAAATAAAATATTTTTAATTGAGCATTGGTACCTATTACTTCATCGTATTTTTCGCGCCAAATATGTGTACTCCATGGACGAAATCCTTGGTTAATTTTGTTTACGAAACTTACAATAAAAATCAAAAAATTATTTAAAAATCCATAAATAATTGAATACTTTGAAATGTATAGCAATATTCTCATATTCTCGGCTATTACCTACATTTGTTTCAATACCTATAAAAAGAGTAGCCAAGAGTGTTATTTTTTAAAACATTTTAGAGATTATACCGGTGGTCTTAACTTCGATTGATAAATTAACCTAACCTACATAACCGAATTACTTTCTGCTAAACTTAACGAAATCCAATTACCTGTGCCTGTTTTATACCTATTGTTACATCGTAAAAAAAACTCCTTATTCATAACATATTATTCATCGCTTGTTATAATACATTTGATCATTTTAGCAAATATATACAATTTTAGTAGGTCACAAAGTGGAAAAAATATTTTGAGCCCTATAACCAAGTGTGGGTGAGAAAACATTATCTCATCCTAACTTTCTTTGTTATACCTATGAGTCACTCCGTGATTAATGCGTAGGTAAAATACCTATCAACCTACTCCTAAAAGCACGTAGTCACGAAAATGCACGCTATTTGGATACCTACTCAAAGTAAAAGTACATATCCAATAGGTACTTACTACATTCTTAATAAAAAATAAACTTAACAAAATAAATAACCAATAGTACCTATCTATAAAGTAAGTTTCAATAGGCGCCATAGGTACTTTTTATCCAGTTAGAAATAGCTAAGTAATTTCACTGGTTGTTATTTAATTTAAGTTAATTAAGTACATATTTTTAATCAGCTAGATTTCCATGTTTCGGAGGTACACTAAATTAATAATAGAATGAGTTACGTCATTCTCAAAATAGTTCGCTACCGACGCAGTTAGAACGTTCGCCATGTTGTAAGTATTATCCGATCAAAGTTAAAAGTCTCCTGACATGGTATGATATAAAATCAAATGATACTATTTAGTTATTTTAAGCATACACAAACAAATTTTGTGCGTATTTATACAGATATCACAATAATAATAAAATACTTGAATAAATACAATTACCAGCGAAGCTAAAATAAAAAAGTTATCAATCGATCCGATCATGAACTCACACATGTAAATTCACACACATACCTACATTCCCTGTCAGGTACCTACTACAAAATATAGGTACATGCCCTACTTTCAGATTATTCGAAAATAGGTACATATTACAGGCTGTTAAAATAGATAGGTACCTAACCATTTAAGTGGTCAGACTTTCCATATTTCCTTATATACTATACCTAATAATCGTCGGGACAATTAGCATTGGAAATGGGCAGATCTCCAATAATCACAAAAATACTGTGTTGTTGCGCAGTAAAATCAACATGTATGGCAGAAATCAGTACAGTAACTGTTTATAGCCACTACTTTCAAATAAATTATGTAGATACAACAAGAAAAGCAAGCAGTGGGTGTCCGTTCACATTTCACAATGTCTTGCTTGCTATGCGCTCTCGCCTCGCCGCGATTTGAATGACGTCAGCCTTCTAGAACGTCAAGATATCTATGTGTCCCTTTATATTGAGGATAAAGAGCGTATCTACATTCACTCACACTAGTAAACAATGCGCAAAGATTGGCGTGACTGACCACCTATATACGTAGCATGCCCAGTTTTAATTTAGTCGGATTATATCTCAAGTATAATGCAATTAGGTACATAGCATGTAATGTAAGAATTGTATGTACATGTACACCTGTGTATTGTAAATTAAACGTAAAAATGTGATTTTTATGTTAAACTGGAATGACAAAGAAAGTACACTCTCAGTACAATAGGTAATAACATCGATTTGCACATTTACCGACACCAGAAACCCTTAGCTTTAAGAATTTACCGATAAATTAACTATTCCATTTAAAGACAGACAAAAATAAAATAGACATGCACAATTGGAAATTGGATTTCAAAACAAATTCCGTCTTCTTTGACCACCGATCAAAATTAGTAACTAACCCATCGCCATTTTGTTTCCAAGATCAATGAATGAATGTTATTAATCAAATTAATGGGTCGATACTACAGCTTAAACCTGTAATTGAATATTGGAATCGCGATAAACATGATACAAATAAAATAGTGTATCAAACTGTATGTATAAACTTAAATACACGAGTGTAATAATTTCTTTGTCGTACGTAGCTGATAAAGCACTTTACGTAAAGTAGGGGACACGCATTCGTAAATGGCCTAGCAAGTAAATAATATAAGTGTTACCAATCTTACATTAATGAACGATTCACTATGAGCGACTACTATACGCCATATAAAAATGGAATATTTCATAGCATTGCTGCATAAAGACGTAACAATTCGAGTACGCAATATTGATTTCGGACGACGACTGCAGCGAAACAAATAGTCGGGTAAAAAATGATTAGTTCCTCTTTATAACGGTCTTCCTCAGTGGCGTGCCTGTAGCATGACAGAATCGGAAGTTGTATGTTTAATTATTATTTCATCTACTAAATAATAATTTTGTTAATCATTTTTGTTACTTTTATAGCCCTTTAAAAGTGTATTTTTTTATTCAAATTATATTTTCCGCACACAACAAGGTCATAACAAGAATATACACTTAAAAAGTATATCAACCAACCTATCGTTTTGCATAATGTTGCTACATGCCAAAAAATTAATTTAAAAAGAACAAAATATTTTATTTTTATTACTTAACATTTTTTTTTGCTATTTTAGTTATTAAATATAAACAGTATATATTTGTAAGTAATTTTCGATACAAGATTAAACAAAAAAGAAACAATTTTTGAACAATAATTTTCCTTTACAAAAAAACAAAATGTAATGTGACCACCTATTTGAATTTTGTGCTAAATTGGGAAAATTACCACCATTGTATTAATGGTATTCGTATAATAAATTAGACTACACATAATAGAATCTAATAGTCTACTTCTAGATACTCAAGAACTCAATACCTTAAGCGAAAATAAATATCGATTTTTGAAAGTATTCTTATCACTATACTGCATGCATGAAAGGAAAGCATTATTTGATATTTAAGTTTGGTAACACTGTAGCTGTCAGTCAACAAAGCAATCTTGACTTGAAATTTTTATCAATTTTGGTAGGTATGATGATAAGTCAGCAGTTTTTAAACCAAAAACTTTATTATTTCATGTTTTTGGTTAACATGTGAATAATTCTAAAGTTATAAGACATACTACAGTGCCTGGTTGAATAATTGTTTGGTGACTCTTTATATTATGAATCCGAATTAAGTAACAATAAAAAATATATCAAGAAATCTAGGACTAGTTCGATAACAAATTTCTGAGATGTCTGAGCCAAACAACCCGTTTGCTGGATTAATTGGAGTATCTGAAGATAAAGGTGCCAGTAGCCCTGAATTAACAGATAATGTTCCGCTTCAAATTACATCTGAAAAGTCGCAGGAAGATATTGCAGTTGTAAACAACATTGTTGAGAATGTTTTTCATTTCACAATTAACCCCAATGCTATTCAAGGAACGCCGTCATCAGACAGGCAGTTAGTTTATTTGGAGGAGCTGGCTCAGGCCACAGCACCAAGGATACATATTGACCTTGAAGCATTAGAGCAAGCATTGTTTGAAAGACTGTTGCTTCCTGATATAGAATCAAATGTTATACCTAAGACTACAAAAGCATATAAAGAACATGTTATTGAGAAACAAGTATTCCCATACCTCTTTAGTTCCTTACAAAGTCTTCAGAGCTATGAACAAAGTAATTCTGGGCTTATCAAGAATGCATTACTCAAAATGAAAGAGCTTATATTCCGGAATGCTATCACAGCATTGAAACAACCTGCGCTATTTGAAGGGCAAGACTTCTCTGTACAACTTGTTGAGTTGCTGTGTCATGTCGATCCACAAAGCCACACATTTTTTATTTCTATTGTTAAGGCATTTGTGGCTGATGGTGAGTGATTATAATAAATTATTTTTATGTTATTTTATTACTAAAGTTCATACATAAAAGAATGGTCTGATGATATTAGGAGACAAGAGGTCAAGGCAGTCTTGAGAAAGGATTTGTTGAAGTAAGGTGAAGCTTTGCCCAGAATTATTGACGACCTCTATGTCGTAACACTTACCATGCCGGACCTCTACAAAGTAGGTCCTGGGTTCAAATCCCAGTCGGGTCATGATGAAAAATTATCTTTTTCTCATAGCCCTGGCTCTTCAATGTATGTATGTATATGTTTTAAAATACCTACCTTTATTTCCGGTCACTATCCGTGAAATCTCTTTTAAATCCCCATGTATTTTAAATCTCAGTCTATAGCGGAACAAGTGGGAAATAAAAAGTTCAATCGTCACCACTGGGAACGAACAAAACTTTTTTTCCCACTCATACCCAGTTGGGGCGACTGGGAATAATGGATAAAATCTTTGAGTTAGAATGCCATGCAAGTTTTTAACTTCCTTTGGTGCGAGCTATTATTTAATTATGTATATAAAATTAAATTAACAGTTCATAAGTTTCTAGTTAAAACTATGTTATTGCGTAGTATACTATAAACACTTTGGCGATTGCACTTTAAATTGTATAGGCTATGGACAATTTATTTTCACAATCTCACAAAGATTGTGAAAATCAACCATAAGTATTACACACATAAAAAACTTGGCTGTATTGTTTTATAGAAGATCCTGAGAGTCAAGAACAACTCCGTCACACCATGATACCAGTACTGCAGAAAGTCCACACAGATGTCAATAAATCAAATTTAATAAACTTACCCATTTATATTTTACCATCAATGCAATTATTTGCAAGTGAGTATTTTTCACTAGTATATTTATATAATGGACAAGCATAGAACATAACTTAAAAGAACTACAGTGTGAAAGATTTCAGTAAAACAGTGTGAGAAAAGTAAAGGTTCAGTTGGAAGTGTGTTGCCTCGCTACGGAACTGTTAATATGGTATTAAGTGAAAATTGTTTCTCTCCTGTAAGTGACTTACTTTTTGTGTCTTATGAGTATAAAGAATCTTTAAAGAAAAGAAAATATAATTTAAGGTAATTTTAAGAGAGGTAGGGCACAGCGGATAATCCGCTCAAATGGGAGCAGCCCGTCTGAGGAAGGACCTCCACCTTACAGAAGATCGTAGCCAATTAGCATTGGTCTCGGCCATGTTATGGTCCTACCTACCATCAGGCAGGCCGTTTGCTTGTTTGCCAACTTTGTGGTATAAAAAAAATGAATGTACTAACAGTAGCTTGTAAATTTTTTTATTTTAAAAATTAAATTTAACGAACCATTTACAATCCAATGCAATGTTATCTAATTTTATTTCTGTATCATTACATAATTGGGTGAGGTCTTAGCCACAAGAAATGTCCAGCAGTGGACTTCTTGATGATGATAAAACGATGAATATTATTATAATGGATGGATACTGTTTTTTTAGGCTTTTACCTGAAAGGGGTGGTTAATACTTATAGAATATACAACGTTTTTATTACTAACAGCTGTTACCCGCGGCTTCCCCCGCGTTGTTAAGAGAAAATATTAATAATTTTTCCCATGGGAATCTCATTATACCCGTGAGAAATTATGTCACTCCAGACCATAAATTATCACCATTAAAAAATTATGAAAAAAAAATGTTATACTTTTTTTCCGGTAGGAATGAGATGTTTTTCCGGGATAAAAAGTAGCCTATGTCACTCCCTAGACCTTAACTCATCTCTGTTAAAAAAATCATGTCTGTACTTAGGTTCCTTCTGACGTGAAAGAAGACCAAAAAATTATATACTTTATTTTTTCTCGTGGGAATTAGATGTTTTTCCGGGATAAAAAGTAGCGTATGTCACTCTCCAGACCTTAAGTTATCCCCAATAAAAAATTCATATCGTTCACTACTTTCGACGTGAAGGGAGGACAAACAAACAAACACACTTTCATATTTATAATATTAGTATGAATATGGATACTTTATTGCTAATTAATTTTGCAGGTAACCCAAATTTAGCTCCTATTTTGATGGAAGTATGTGAACCGAAGATAGAAAATAATGGCAGACTGTACCAGGAATCTGTACTTGGTGCTCTACTCAGTCTGTCAGTCTTGCCAAGAACAGCAACATCTCTCCATGAATTCTTTGATAATCCAATGGATCAGGTAATTTTTTTATATCTTATTGTTAAAGCCTAATAATTTTTGTTAAGGGCCTACGTCGTAAAATAATTGCGGCCGACTGAGCCCGCCCCGCCCGTGCGACGCATATATCAATCCCTGCTTCGAGAGACAGAGATGGGACACCGTGAACCCGGCGAATTTTTAACACCGTAAGCGCCAAAACACGTTTAGGCTTATTTAAAATTCATTAATTGAGTTTTTTAATATTTGTTTTTACAATATCTAGAAAACATTATTGTCTTTCTTTATATGAAGTTTAAAATTTCTATTATTTACCGTTTAGAAGTTACAAGAGTTCTGGAAAAAAACCAGAGGTTACCTCGGATTTTTTTTCTATCGAGGAAATCGTGCAAACAATCGTGTTTTGGCTATTTCCAAAATTTCGATTATATGATGAATTAATACATATCCAAAAATCTAAGTGAATCTCTGAATTTTAGTAGTTTAGAAGATATTTGGTTTTTAAGGACCCTTCTTTTTTCACATAGCCCCTTAAGACATGGAATGTGTATATCCTTTAGTTTAAACATACTTTCTTTAGTAAAACTAAGTGTAAAGGAGAATGGACATTTTGTAACTTTTAAACTTTCGCGTTGCATTATTATAAATTAATAATAACCGGAAATTAACGCGATCATACCTTGATATTGCCTGACGTTTCGACCAGGTCGCAGTTCGCCTGTATATTTATAATGGGCATTTTGGTCTATAAATTATAAAAATATAAAAAAGTGAGTGGCAGTCTCAAGTCCATATGGAATATCAAAGTTAGAATCATATCTAACTTTGATATTCCATATCTCTATATGTTGAGACTGCCGCGATGCCGCTCACTTTTTATTTTTTAATAATGTATTGACAAAGCTCCATATATTTTTGCCCATTCTCCTTAACCAAGACACTGCCTGCATCCTGTACAGTCACGCTGCCAGTAGCCTGCAACTCATTAAAGACTGAGTTAAACCTTCCTCATCTCATTCTTGCCCTCATGTCCTTTCTAAACAATATTAATCCTATGGTGAATGGTTGTTAGTATTAAAGTTTTAAATTGTTATATGGCTGTATCTTACAAAAAAGAACAACACTATATCAATCATACTCATCCTAATATTATAAATGAGAAAGTGAGTTTGTTTGTTTGTTATTCTTTCACGCCTTGACTAAGCAGCCAATCATTATGAAAATTTGTATACATATTGTCATCGGTACAGAGCCCAACATAGGCTACTTTTTATCCCGTGAAAGTATGTCATTCCAATGGGAAAATATTTTTTCTACTATAGAAGGTGCTGTATGGGATGGGCTATCGCCCAAACAGATGGCGCCACAAGTCGCGCAATGGGTTGTTTTGTTTTCAAACGAGATCTATGTCATAAAATTAAAGCGAGCGAAGCCGCGGGGAAAATCTAGTATTTCATAAAAGTCTAGTTTCACAGGTATCATTATATCCAAGGCTTAACCTTATCATGACAACTTATGCCACAGATTGACTTTACTGGAACTTATCTGGAACCAGTGAAATAGTTTCTAAAGAAACTTTATTTTAATGTTTTTTGTTTAATTTCAGGCAGCAATATCAATGGTTGAGTCATCAGTCTGGAACGCATCATCTCACCTTACAAATAAGATGCATAAAATTTTCTTAACGTTACTTAAAGGTGGACCACAAATGAGAAACCGTTTGTTAACTTGGATTGGGAAGTGTCTGAAAACAAATGTTGCCAGAGGGAAATTATGGAATGTGCAGGTACGAACATATCAAAAGTTGAAAAGCATTTTATTTCTAATTTCAAGTAATTTGACGACCTCCGTGGCGTAATGGTTACCACGCCAGACCGCCATCCAGGAGGTCCCGGGTTCGATCCCCGGTCGGGTCATGATGAAAAACGAACTTTTTCTGATTGGCCTCTGGTCTTGGATGTTTATCTATATATGTATTTGTTATAAAATATAATATCGTTGAGTTAGTATCCCATAACACAAGTTTCGAACTTACTTTGGGGCTAGCTCAATCTGTATAAATTGCCCCTATATATTTATTTAATCTGCCGTCTGAACTGGATTTGAAAATTGTGATTCGAAAGAGCTTGTAATAATAGACCTAGTTGAATTATTATTAAAATATTTGACTTTGTGTACTGAAGTGGTTTTATACTTAGTGGATGCACAATGTTATAGGAGACTGTAACCTTAGTATAGAAGATTAATAATGTAAATCATAAAGAGTCTATTTTATTACAGGCGGGTGAAGTAAGTGCTGCAACATTGAGCTGTGTATCTGATGGATTTATGTTGAATTTGGGAGCTGTCTTATTGCAGTTGTGTCAACCATTTTGCACTTCACACGATGATCCGAAGTCCCTCAAAATCGATCCAACATATGGAGCAGTTCTTGTAAGTATCTCTTTACAAATATATTATTTTGTAATTAGAATAGTCCTTGAATGAATCTGGATTGAATTTGTGCCAAAAAAATATGAATTACTTGGGACGTGCTATTGCTCAACTGTCGTTTTGTATTTATAAGTTAACCACCAACTACTGTATACGTCATGCTAAGCCCTTCAAAGCTTTGAAAATCAAAGACAGGTGAAGCATTGGGTAATGTCTAGATGCAGAGCCCAATGTGATTTGCAACTATGAATTCTAAACAGTTAAAAAAACACTACAAATATAATGAAGAAAATTTCGCTAATAAAATATTTAAAAAAAATATTCCCGCATCTACTTACAGCCTGATGAATGTCAGTCGAAGTCAGTTCATCTTGACTGCTTGCATAGTGAAACTTGCCTCCTGCCATCCCGGGAAGATGAAAATGGACCTATGAAAAGGGCCACTGCTGAAACCTACAACTTTGTTACTGAATGCTTCTTTATGACACAGAAGTGTATTGATTTGGGTATGTATAATTTTTGTCATGAATATGTAAAAAGTTATTGGGGGCCAGAGTCGAAAGTGATCCCAAATCTTTTGTGTAAAACTCCTTAATTTTCAGGCAAACCTTAAGGTGCTCCTTCACCGCGAGCATTCGCGTGTAATGTAACATTATAGATTCGACTTTGAGCATTACATTACAATACTACCTCCCTAACTGACGAGCGTTCGCGTGTAATGTAACATTTAGTATATATTTGAACTAGCTTTTACCCGGGGCTCCGCCCGCGTGGCCAGCTAACAATTCGCATATTTCGCTTCAATTAGAAGTCATCGGTCGGTCGGTCGGGTCGGGTCGGATTGTTAAGTATTGTTAGTAGGCCACGCGAGTGAAGCCGCGGGCAGAAGCTAGTTCAAAACTCAAAGGCTCAAAGTCGAATCTATAATGTTACAGGTACTCGTTTTGTATCATTACAGGGTGCGCATTGTAATGCTCGGTTCTCCTCCCTCACTGACTGTAATGCTCGAATCTGAGCGTTACATTACACGCGAATGCTCCCGGTGAAGGAGCACCTTAACACAATAAAGGAACTAAATAGTCTCAGTTGTTCCTTACGCATCTTTAAAGGGACTAGTGCGACAAAAAAGTTTCATCTCTGAATTTCAGATTGACGACCTCCGTGGCGTAATGGTTACCACGCCGGACCGCCACCTAGGAGGTCCCGGGTTCGAATCCCGGTCGGGTCATGATGAAAAATAACTTTTTCTGATTGACCTGGGTCTTGGATGTTTATATAAATATGTATTTGTTATTGGGACTAGCTCAATCTGTGTTATTTGTCTTTATATATTTATTTATTTCACTAGTTCCTTCAAAGGAACTAATAAAGGGACTTCTGGTTCTCTCATATGTTTTATAACAGTAATTTAATGTTTCTGATTTATATTTTCACCACTGTAAATATTACTGTAGTGTCTTTGAGATATATTTAATTATTATTGCAGTAAATATATTTTTTTTCTAGGTGTCAGAGTGTGCGCAGAAAAACTGTGGCGATGCGGTCAAGATTTGGGCAGGGCGCAACGAGCCCTTGCCGACGTAGCGGCCAGCGCACATCACTTACTCGAACCAATGCGACAGCGAGCGCATCATCTTATGACCAAGTATGAATCAATATTCATACTTAATAAAGTTACTAGCTTTCCCCGCGGCTTCGCATGCGTTAATTTTATGTCATAGATCTCGTTTGACACCAAAACAACCCATAGCGCGACTAGTGGCGCCATCTGTTGGCCGATAGCATCCCATACAGCGCCCTCTATAGTAGAAAAAATATTTTACCATTGGAATGACATACTTTCACGGAGTAAAAAGTAGCCTATGTTGGGCTCTGTACCGCTGACAATATATATATATACAGATTTTCATAATGATCGGCTGATTAGTCAAGCCGTAAAGGAATAACAAACAAACAAACTCACTTTCTCATTTATAATATTAGTATGATATTCATTGAAATAATATTTAAAACCCTTCCACCATATGTAGTGGGTGAATGCTCCATGGTATGTAAGAAACGCCCTGCACCGGGACCTTAACATACAGTGCATCAATAAAGTTTAAAAAATATATACAGAAGCACACTTCTTCTTCTTTATATTTGTGGACTGCTTGATGTTCTAAACACGGAGGCGATCTAACTCCTAGCTAACACGGATATAGTGAGAAGACTACAACCTCTAATATGCTACAAACAAAAAAAATACATGTAGTGGGGCTGCGAGAATACATCCGTTACATCAACATTGAATTGCCTGCGTCCAACTTAACGCTTTTGTGATTTCTCTAGGTTCGTGAGTCTCCGCTGTGCACTCCTCGAAAACGAAATGCTTACCAATTTAAACAGACTGCAAGCCACGACATGCACTTGGCTGGTCCAAGTAGCAGTTCACCCAGATGTCCCTGGACCCCAGGCTAGTTATGCGCCCACAACGGTCATTTCGGTGGAAATGCCAATAACTACTCCACCACCAGACACGCTAAGGTTTGTAATTATCCTTCATTCGCTAACGGACAGTTTCTGAAACGAATTTTATTTATTTGTTTAACTTTATTGACCACAATACACAAAGTACTGATACGATTGGCGGACTTAATGCTAATTGCATTCTCTACCAGTCAACTATTAAGAGTGCAGAAATTCACGATTTTAATTTTAATTCTAGATTTTAAGCTATATCTTATTGTGACAGCTATAATTTAATTAGCTTTTCCCCGCGGCTTCACTCGCGTTAATTTTATGACATAGATCTCGTTTGACAACAAAACAACCAATAGCGCGACTTGTGGCGCCATCTGTTGGCCGATAGCGTCCCATACAGCGCCCTCTATAGTAGAAAAAATATTTTCCCAGTGGAATGACATACTTTCACGGGATAAAAAATAGCCTATGTTGGGCTCTGTACCCCTGACAATAAATATACAAATTTTAATAATGATCGGCTGATTAGTCAAGCCGTGAAGGAATAACAAACAAACTCACTTTCTCATTTATAATATTGGTATGATGAGTTATTAACTTTAAAAGCGTATTTCAGATACTGGCTGTATGTTACATTAGCCATGAATGTGCACACCCTAGATTCCTTTGACAAGAAAAACGATCACGACATTCATTGAGTTGAAAAATATGTATAAGGAATACATATTTTTCAACTCAATGTTCTTGGGCAGAGTTCTAATGATAGTGTGCTCTGTAAGATGTAAATGTAAATAATATTTTCAGATGTGTCCCAGAGTTCGTGCTAGAAAATGTAGTGGTGCTAATTACAATGGCGCGGAGAACAGTCGGTGCTATCACAGAGGAGGCGGACATCGCTGGCCTTCTACGGCCAGCGCTTTCCCTCGTACTTACGTTTATGGGTGATTCTTCAAGAACATATAACCCACATTTAAGGTGAATTATCTCTTAACTTTGAATTTATTCAATGCGTTATGTACCCCTGACCTGACTGCTGACCTGCCCCACTATTCTCGTAAAACAGTTACATACAATCTCATGTCAATCTCATGCGCTGTCTCACTTATACAAAACTAGCTTTTCCCCGCGGCTTCGCTCGCGTTAATTTTATTACATAGATCTCGTTTGACAACAAAACAACCCATAGCGCGACTTGTGGCGCCATCTGTTAGCCGATACAGCGCCCTCTATAGTAGAAAAAATATTTTCCCATTGGAACGACATACTTTCACGGGATAAAAAGTAGCCTATGTTGGGCTCTGTACCCCTAACACCGACCACCGGGCCTGTATATTTGTTATGCTTATACACGATCGTAGGAGTTAATTGTTTTCTCGTCTTCTGTAATTTTCAAAGATTGGCATATATATATATATATATATATATATATAGGGAGATATAAATATATAGCGGCCCGCTCCAGCTTCACACGGGTTTTACTAAGGATCCCTAGTTTGAAAAAATATATAATATTGCCTATGTTACCCGGTACCCAATGGTGAAAGAATGTTTTTAAATGGTTCCGTAGGTAGGTTTATCCGTAGGTTTATTTTTAATTAAATATATAATACACATGAACCTTTTCTGGTACAGCAATGGAAAAGAGAGAGGTAGACCACTACTTCTTTTTGAATTTATTTGTTACAAACAAAAAGATAAATCTTTCATCTTTATAATATTAGTAATTTATATATTTCAGAGCTCGCCTGGCAGAATGTCTTGAGGCAATGTTGCCAAATCATCCAGATGATCAACAACCTTTGAGCAGCTTAGCGTCTTTTTCAAGGGAACAGCTCTTTAAAGAACATCCTCATAGATCTCAGGTATTTTATTAGTTTTTTTTAAATAAAACGTTAATTTATAAAAATGCCTCTTGCTGAGTGTGAATTAGACGGCTGATAGGGAAGAATAGAAAATATGTAATAATAATTATAGATTTTTTTATAAAGTTGGATAATAATTACAGTTAGTGCCATGTTTACTGGACGTGTTCGTTGGCATCGAGATGACGGGACACAGCGTGCAGTTCGAACAGAAGTTCAACTATCGCAGGCCAATGTACCTCGTCATGGACTTCCTGTGGGGTATCGAGGAGCACAGAGAGGCTTTCACGTAAGCTCCGAAAAATATCTTCCATATACTTTGTTGGCATGATGACACATCATCATACTAACCCATAATCACCCCACTACAGGGATACGGGTCTCCCTTCAAGCGAAGTACTCTGCCACGCTGCTCCAATGAGTATTGGCAGAGGCCAGTGTCGTCAAGTCGCCTGAAAACCACCGACTTGACAAAATGACAAAATCAAGAAGAGTATTTCGGGACAAGCCCACCACACATTCCCACCACTGTGTCTCCTGTGTAGCCAGGATCAACAACGGCGACCTCAGATAGACAATAAGCAATGAAGCTTATTGACGTCCCGGGGAATAAACTACAGCTGTCTTGGAACTCACAACGAACAATTTAATCAGAAAGAAGATAGTCGGAGTAGGAAGTATTGAAAGAACTTCCCTCCTTAACTACTACGTGAGAAACAAGAAGAGTATTTATTAAATGTAGTAGCTCAATTTCAATTTCGGTGAGTGAGAGATCCGAAAGCCTAACTCCTTTCTCTTATCTCTTTTCTCTCTATTCCATTCCTCGTAGCGGCCAACGCATTGGTAGCGTCCCTGGTGTTTCTGATTTTCATGGGCGGCCGTAACCACTTTCCGTCAGAATCCACTTTCTTGTTTGCTTGCCATAAAAAAATCAGTTCCGCAGTTTAGCCATAATAGTAAAATGATTTTCTTTTCAGACATTTAGCAAGAGAAGCAGAATCGAACATAGAAGCAGTTCACCCACCGATATTCTTACGTTTCGTCAACCTTCTGATGAATGACGCCATATTTCTATTGGATGAGGCACTCGGAAACATGGCGCAGATCCGTACTATGCAAACGGCGCAGTAAGTTTTGTTTCTCTTTTATCGACGGCTTTTTGTAGAAAGCCTTAGAGTTATAAAAATATTTTCTACCATAACATAATTCAGAATCTAGATGTACCTTTGTATTATCATTGTCACCTTTTTTCCGCATTTAGTCTCGGTAGTTAGTTATAGAAGAATTATCTGCGTTTTGCTCTAATGAGCGAAAAAGATAGCTATTAGACATTTTGTGTCACTGCTTCACACATTGTCTGTGGTATGATATAAAAAAACAAGGATATCTAAATACAAACAGAAACAGACAAGAAGCATCTCGCAAACAAATTGAAAAGGCATCCTTTTTTGAGGGACCTATCGAAAATCGCTACTAACCAACATATTTTTTTAGGGAATCAGGCACGTGGGCAAACTTACCAGCACCGGAAAGGGAACAGAATCTCGGAAACTTATCTCATATTGGGATGTTGGCGAGATTTGACAATATACTTGGACGGGATACGATCCGAACTCTGGTGAAACTAACAGCTCACGCCCCATATGTCTTCTGCCACCCCACACTGGTCGACCGTATTGCATCAATGCTCAATTACTTCTTAATGCATCTGGTTGGGCCTAACAAAAAGAATTTTAAGGTATGTATTTATTAGGCTCTTAGTAAATATTCTACATATTTGAGAACTAAAATAATTTGTGTAACATAATTTGACCGCAACCGCTGTATCATACATAATAGTGTTTTACAGTGGGTTTTTTTTACACTTTTTTCGTACTTACCCATAATATTTTTTAGTAAATACATAAATATTGCTATATAATGTTTCCTATTATTTATAGTCGGCTAAACAAGTCCTCTTTTACATTCATTTCTAAAGAAAATATCAATAATTGTTTGTTTTGCCTGTTTGTGTACTTCACATGTTATATTACACGAAGAGCATTCGGCTATTCCATTTCATATAACGGTTTGCTATGAATGTTGTAACGTTCACATGCACATTGTTTTAGTGTGCGTAACCTAGAAACGCTCATAAAATCGTTACAACATTTATAGCAGAACGCTCTCCGTGAAATTAAATATCTGTAGAGGTGTTCAACACAGCAGTGTTTCTACAATTCTGTATCACCAGACTATCATATAATTTATAACTGTTACAACATTATTTTTTTTAATTTAACGTTGTAGGTAAAAGACATGAAGGAGTACGAATTCGACCCGGCGAGAACGGTGCTTGACATTTGCCGCATGTATGTGGAACTTGGCAGTAACGAGCGTTTTTGCGCTGCAGTATCTGACGATGGCAGGTCTTACTCCCCGCAGTTGTTCACGCTGGCGGAATCCGTTCTAGGTAAAGATTTGATTATAAGCACTGTAGACTAGTAGACTACATTCATGGCTGGTCGATGATAACTACCCCCTTGACTAGCTTGAATTATAATATTATTGTGCCTTCCCACTATGTTGTTGTTATAGAAGTTTTTTTAGTTGTCTATCAAAAATGTGACTTGGCGAATGTGAAAGGGAGATTCATTCGATTATGCCATAATTTTTTATTTTTATAATATGAATTATGCTTCTACTTGCTTGATATTTGACAACAGTAATTCCAAAAAATAAAACAATGATTTTGGCTGTAACTTGTAACTTATTATGTGAATCCGATGTATTTACGTACATTATAAAGGATGAGGCAAAAGTAATCATCCAATTTCCTTTTGCAGCCAAAGAAAATAGGATTATTACTTTTGCCTCATCATTTATAATTCTAAACTTTAGCTACGTCCATAATTTTATTGTAGTTGCATTCTACAAAATTAAATTCAATATGCGCTGAAAGTATAATAAAATAACTATGTATTTATTGTCAGTTCGCATCGGAGGCGGCAGTCTGGTGGGATCCCTTCAAGAGTTGGCCAGCCGCGTCGACAGCTTGGCGCAGCAACGGCAACGCGAGGAAGAAATCCTTGCAAACGCCCCTGAAGAGTTCCTTGACCCTATAATGAGCACCATCATGTTTGACCCAGTGGTGCTGCCTAGTTCAAGGACCACCGTTGATCGGACTACTATTGCGAGGTATCATAATTTATACAAATAGATACTTGTTTATAAAGACAATATCTTTATTTATTATTTAGGTTAGGACGTAGTTTAGATTCCTAATAAGTTCATGTTTTTTTGTGGGAAGGTGGAGGACCTTTCAGAAGATATAAGATAGATAAATAATGAGTAAGGTCTCCAGAGCTCCACTTTTGGGGTCGGCAACGCGTGAGTGCTACCTCCGGTATTGCAAGCGTCTATAGGCTACAGTGACAGCTTACCATCAGGCCGGCCGTATGCTTGTTTGCCACCTTTGTGTACTATTTCCTTCAGCTCCGTCTCATGTTGTAAGATTTAATATAAGATACTTTTATTATATAACTTGGCATTCTTAATTTTTTAAAGTCAATATATTATTTATAATATGCAATATCTTATATCTTCCAGACATCTCCTGAGCGACCAATCAGATCCGTTCAATCGCTCCCCACTTTCTATGGATCAAGTGAAATCGAACACAGACCTAAAGGAGAAGATTCAAATGTGGATCGCAGAACAGAAGCAGAAAATTGCTCAAAACCAGGCCAGTGATGCATAAAGTACTGAAATAAAAGACTTTGTATTTTCATGTATGTAGTGTTGCCATATTTGACTATTGTTAGACTGTCGATAGAGTTATATAGCAGGGATATACGTGCAATACTATTGATAGTATTCAGTATACTATCGACAGTTCGGCAACACTAATGTGTACTAGATATAGTATGGTATAGTGTAGTTTTTTAGTAAATAGATTTCATAATGAAACTACTGTATTCGTTTGTCAGCAGAATGTAATATTAATAAGATAAGACTAACATATTATCCAGCATGTATTTTGTATAGGATTCTCAACAATGGCTCAACAACTGCCTTAAATTATACTCTGTATTTTACAATAAGTACATTTGGATACATTTTCTCGAATTATTATATAAACTTATTATAAATCGTAGAATCAGCGCGAATCAGCATGTCTACCATGGAACGAAGTCATAGTTAGAATTCAACGAACTACTAAAATAAACATGAAATGCCTTGTATTCATAGATTTAGTTTATACTTACTAGCGTATAAATCGGCAATGCAAAAGAGATAGATCATACCATACGCGTTTGTTACAGCGAGATAGATAGGCGAGACTATTCTTCCTATACACGCTATCGGCCTGTGTCGGCCTGACGTCAGTCGTTTTAAAAACAAATCCCACTTATTTTTACCAAATTTATGGTTTATAAGCGTAGTTTTGGTGTTAATTTGACGTGATTAAATATGGTTACCTGTACTGTACAGTGCCTGGATGTAACTCAAACAAAAAGGAAAATCCACAAAATTATATATCTTGCTTTCACACATGTACATTACACGTACACTAGTGTATTTTGTTTTTGGTCTCTCCTCAATCAAACCATTGCCGATCTATATGCCTGTAAGTATATACTAAATCTATGCTTGTATTTTATGTTTAGAATTCTTCCGAAATTTCGGATTTCGTTTAATGGAATCGGAATACTAACAACACGCTATGGAAATGATGACCAAAGTTTCCTATTTTAAGTTCCTTTTGGCCCTAGAGTAAAATATGCTACAGATAAAGGCTCCCGCTTCTAAGGCCCGTTCATGGCAAAATATGCTACTTATGAATACTTCCCGATGCTAGGCTTTAGCCTCTAGGATATGCGACTTATCCAGGCTCCCCATGCTAGTCCTTTTAGCCCTAGGGTAATGATCATCATAAAAAAATGCATCATTTAGGAGTAAGGCATTTACATTTTTTTACATTTTGCTGGCAAACAAATACATTAACGTAGGCTTTTTAATCGTGTACAAGTTTTTGAATAGACATTAATATATTATTTATTTAATTGACATGGGCGCATAGTCTGTGCACGTGGAAGTGACGGGGATGTTGTTTTAGTGCAAAAACATACAAACATCCAACATCGATATAACAGCGTTTTATTTAAAAAAAATCTAAGGACTATTTCAAAATTTACAACGACTTTTTAGATCGTCCTAATAGTTAGTAGTAACTTAAAAATATGGTACCTAACTCTAATCACACAATAAATATTACGTAGCTCTTATTTTCTATCCTTATTTTCTGTTCGAAATATTTATTGATTGAATTTTTATGATCTTTAAAAAAAAATATTCGTGAAAACTACTTTTTTTTTAAATGGCGCGCCGTAGGCAAACAGGCGTGCAGGCAACCTCATGAAAAGTAGTAACTATAATAGAAAGGTGTTGGACTTCAGGATCTCCCACTCACTGAACGAAACGCATTGCTGCTTTACGCCGCCGGGAAATCCCCCGTCAAACTAGCCCATTTCATACGTACTCTACCACTCCAAAATATATATTAAATATTATATTATTGACTTGAGTGTTCTAGCACGTAATTCAGTGCTTTAACTTTAGATCATCCTATGATCAAACAAACCAAAGTTTTATTGGTGGTGGTTAGATTTTAGTACCATAAGTACCTATAAATATTTTTTTTGCGAGAATGCAAAATTTGTTTTGTAAGTAATTCGTCATTATCCTAAAATATAATATTTATGTTTTAACATTTACTAGCTGACCTGGCAAACTTTGTTCTGCCTTAGAGGCACTACCCTACCCCTACCCCTACCCTACCCTACCCTACCCCTGCCCTACCCCTACCCTACCCCTGCCCTACCCCTACCCTACCCCTACCCTACCCCTGCCCTACCCCTACCCTACCCCTGCCCTACCCCTACCCTACCCCTACCCAAATCAGCATCTATTGAAATGATTAAGTATTTATTACACATATCGAGTTTTCATTGTTTTTAAGATGTATTCTATTCGGGACGGAAACAAATCCAACAAATCAAAAACCATGGCAATCGGTCCAGCCGTTCTCGAGTTATAAGTGTTGTAACAAACACGACTTTCTTTTATATATATAGATATACAGGATGTTAACGTTAAATATAAACGGACAATTATTTCAAAACTAAAAACGAAATCTATCTCAAACTTCGATGTTTCTCTGCATTCATACATTTATTATTTGTATTGGAAAGAAACAATTGTAAAGCACATCGTCAATCGAAGCGAAGTCGAGGTGTTTTGTAAAACCTAAAACAACCAATAGAATATCGTTATTCCGACATACAATTCAAAATAGATATATCCGATTGATTGGTTACTTAGAAACATCTTCGCTCTTCACTCCACTTCATCTCCGTTTCTGTGAACGATGAGCCTAATGACGCGTTTCCACTGAGGCGGAGCTGGGCGGAACTGAGTGGAGCGTATTATGAATTGACCAATCATAGTGCTCGAAACCTCCACTCCATGAGATTTCGAGCACTGTGATTGGTTATTTATGATCCGCTTTACTCCGCTCCGCTCAGCTCCGCGTCAGCAGTAATATAGTTGGTGGCGCGTAGAAGGGGATTTAACAACATTATTGTTACAATTTATTGTGCATACTAATAATTATTATGATTATCTTTGTTCTTAACGCAATAACTAAGTGAAACTGAATCCTTGCTCATTCCTGCTCGCGTGCAATTCTACAATAGCGCTAGCGTCCAAATTCCTCAGAAATATTTATGTTCAATTTATATAATTAATTAAAATGTGTATATAGATTCTTTCAATTTAGTATTTAAGTTTTGTTACATATCGGTTTCTGGTGCAGTGAGTTATTATTTTATGTTTGTTTATTATACATACTCTGTTTTCCATTCCTTGTTAATTTATGGTCAAGTAAATCTTATGACTACATATATGTGTTGTTTTATTTCCTATTACATGTTTTATCCTCTTTAGGGCTTTAGTTTTAGCGTCACATCAACGCATTCTGTGTGGTGGACGCCCGTCGGCGTCTTTCTTTTCATGTTCAAGTGCTGCTGAAGCCGATCGGGGTCTTTTTTAATTACTCAAAGAGCAGTGGCCGTTCCGAACCTTATTAATTATGTTGGGGTTTCGATTGTGATGTATACTTACTTACACCTGAAGTTGAGATACATTATGCCGGCGCTGCTACGCTCTTGTGACGTTGAAGTGAAGTTAGGAAACAAGGGAAAAATAAAGACGATGTAGGGTAGCATCTTTGATCTGTCGTCCACTCTAGTTTTGGCCCAACTTCGCGAGAGTTAAACATAACAATGGTTTAACTTTTATTATTTAAATTTACTATTAAATAAATTAAACCTACCAAAATGTACTTTTTGGGAACGAAATAAGTAGTTTGTGCGTCAAGTGCTCTAGCAACATTTAGCCAGCCATAGATAGACGTTTTTTTTAGTTGAATAAGTTGTCATGGCGGAGTAATCAGCTGTTAATTGCAATGCCAACGAATAGATATAATTTATTTCAATTATCGTAATTTTCCGACATTTATTACAGTTTTTTATTTATTTTGTCTAAATTATTTATTTACTAGCTAAACTCAAGGTGTAATTTAACGTTTGTTTTACGAGAGAAGTGGAATGGCGCGATGTCTTTTGTCATCTGTCAGCTTCATTCATCCATTGTGCAGAAAAAATGTGACTTGCTTGCTTTGTAATTCTGTTTTTATGTAATATGTGGTAGTTGAACATTAAGTACAATTATCATATTATTTCCGAGGGTTTGAAGAAGTATTAGTTATCGGATTGCATAATAAAAACTTTCACACATAATTTCTGGACATTGTTTATCAGAGCCTAAAAGAAATCTTTTTACAAAGAATCTGTACGGCGTCAGTGAGCAGAGTTTGTTATTTGTTCGCCGTGGGGTGGTTTATTGTGATATTTTGGAGTGTTTTGTGAATAGTGCAGTGGCTAGTAAGTGAGAATGTCGGGACGCGTCCGTAAACAGGCGGATTGTCCGGTGGGGAAGGGGCCGATGCGAGCCACTTTGCCAGTATCATCAGTGATGAAGAGCGGGGGATTAAAGAAGACCACTGGGAACAGTCCGACGTTGTCTCCGACGAACGTGTGGCGGCGGATATCACCGGATCACGCCCTGTCGGGCCAACGAAGCCCTGGGGCTGTCAATTACAAAGGTTTGTTTTTTTTTCTTATTTGATTCTAATTTGTTTACTCTATATTCGTTAACTAGGCGAAGAGTTAAAAAAAAGTTTTATGCTTACCATCAGTGCAGCGAATATACTCTGATAAGTAATAATAACAATTAATCTTATTGGAAAAAAACAAGTTATTGAGTAGTAGTAGTCCATAAGTTAGTTAGAGAGTCCATTTTGATTGGAGAGTCACCTTAGGGCGGGTATATTATTCACTTCACCACAATTTACTATATTTACCTTCTGTTTGATTTCTGGAACATTCTATAATTTATAGATATACATTTCATATATTTTTTATTTTGTATCTACCCACTTATTATTTACAAATATAATGAATTGCAGTTTCTTACGTAATTGTCTTCTGTGTGAAAAATAATAAAGTACACTAACTTTGTTATCATGTCATTAAAAAAAACAGGTATGTTTTCAAATGGAAAGTCTTTATTTCTAAATTGTACCACATTAAAAAGTAAATTAATGTGTTTAAATCAAATTTCAGGCAAAGGGAGATTTGGTTCAAGTGTTATCAGGCGTACTGCGTCTCTTGATACATTGTACCAGAAAGGGCAATGGTCCGGTGACTACTACCTTCATGCAGGCCAGCTTCAAGTTGATAAATCCACTCAAGTATGTACCACATTCTAATATTTTTAAGGTTGCCTTCTTGATAAATTCCAGATAAGTGTATCTATCAGATAAATTTTAATAAAAAACTTAAAACTGTTTTTAACTAAGAGCATTATTCAATACAAATTTTGCTTGATTTTCATAATGTGAATCAGTCTTTATTCAAAGTTCATTGTGAAGTTCTTGTTGTTTTTTGTTCAACTAGTTTTTTTATTTTTTATTCTTGTTTCTATTTGTGGATTTACTTTATTGTAACACTTTAATGATACCATAAAATGTTGATATACAGACTGATGATGGTGGTGGAGCATCAGGGAGGTCGTCCAGAGGGTCTGATGATGACAAATTAGATCGTTTCCGTCGTAGTCGTCTGCAAAGGCCGCACAAACCCTCTGCGTCTGGAGATTATTCTACACCATCTATAAGCCCTGGTTACTGTAAGTTTAGATCAGATACTTTTAAACATTAACAGGCATTGTGGTGAATTGATTAAAAAAAGAACATGTTGCAAAATAGGATTTTTCAATTATGCTTATTTCATTTACCATATCGACGGTGGAAAGGAGAAACCCTTTAAGCGACACTATATTTGAAATCAGCAGATTTTTCTGCGTTAGTTGGTCTTACTTTCGTATCGATCTGACCACTTTGGTGTCGCTTAAAGTAATGGCACATATAGGCTAATTTTTTTCAGACGCTAAATGAAGTGACAAAGAATTATGGCAATTTTGATCCATTTACCGCTTGAAGTACCAACTCTATAGTTAGATTGTTATTTAGTGTGTTTTTCCTTTTTTGTTTCGGATAGTATAGGTTACTTAAAACGTTTTTCTTAGTCATAGGAAATGCTATTTTATACACTACAGGTGTTTTTGCTTACTCCTATTTTGTTGGTGCCTGTCGCTACATTGGTTTTTCCTTGCTTACCTTAAATCTGTATGATGGAGTTGATGTGTTTTTCTTGCATGATTAATATGGGATATTATGGATTTCAGTTGTTTTCGCAATCGCTGTATAAAGCAGTCTTGTCGGTAAAAGTAAACACACAGAAAAACCACATAATTTTTTTTAAATTAACGGACATTGTCTTTAATTCCCGAAACCTAGGTTCATTTAATTTCGCTGAATTCGCAATGAAGACGATAGTCCGTTAAAGTAAGCATTATTTACGAAATTGTGTATTTAAATTAACTATTCAAAACAAGTATCGTCGCTACAAGCAATGAATTTTGTTATTTTTTGTGTAAGTGACGTCACCTATATTAGGAGTGATATTTGCTGTGGCGCATCATTCATCGGTGAACCGCCATGGAGGCACGTTACGTTTCTTTGCATTGCGAACAGCTGCCACAGAGAGTGCGTATTTTAGTAAATGTAAAATACGTAAATATTCGTGTTACAATGTAAATCGAAATCCATAGCAAATTTTTCTTTATAACGAAATGATTACCTATCTTATTAACAATCAGGTAGAAACTTGTCACATTGCGATCCTCCGCTTTCCGCATCCATCCGCCTCCAGCCGCCTTCTTGAGGTCGTCTGTCCATCTGGAAGGACGGCGCCTTACACTTCGCTTCCCCACGCGCGGCCTCCACTCCAAGACTTCCCTTCCCCACCTACCATCGCTAGCACGGCAGATGTGGCTGGCCCATTGCCACTTCAGCTTACTGACTTTGAGAGCTACATCGGAAACTTTGGTTCTCCGTCGAATTTCTTCTCCCTTAGAGAAACTCGGAGCATAGCTCTCTCCATCGCTCGCTGTGCGACTTTTAATCTATGAACCAGCCCGACGGTCAGAGTCCACGTCTCTGAGCCGTAGGTCATAGCGGGGAGGACGCACTTGTTAAAGACTTTTGTCTTCAGGCATTGTGGTAGTTGCGAGACAAGAATGTGACGAAGTTTTCCGAAAGCTGCCCATCCCAGTCGAATATGCCTTTCGATCTCTTTATTGAAGTTACCTCGGCCAAGTTGTATCACTTGTTTGAGGTAGACGTAGTCTTTCACTACTTTAATTGCCGCATTCTCGACGATTACCGGACTAGGGATGATGAAGTCATTTATCATGACTTTCGTCTTGTCGATATTCATCCCCAGCCCGACCGATCGAGAAGCGGCATTGAGATTGTTTAGCATTCGACTGAGATCCTCCCAAAGATTTTGCTATTATGACCACATCATCGGCAAATCGCAGGTATGAGATGTGCTCGCCGTTTATGTTGATGCCGTGTGTTTTCCAGTCCAACGTCTTGAATACGTGCTCCAGTGCTGCCGTGAACAGTTTTGGGGAGATGGCGTCCCCCAGTCTAACTCCTGGCTGCATCTGGATAGGCTTAGACTGCTGACCCTGGACACGGACCGACATCGTTGCGGCGGCGTTATAAAGACATCTCAACACGTCGATATAGCGGTGGTCTACTTGGCAACGCTGTAAGAATTCCAGAACAGACCATGTTTCGATGAAGTCGAAGGCTTTTTCGTAGTCCACAAATGCTATACATAACGCCAGATTATACTCGGTGTTTTCTGTATAATCTGCCGCAATGTATGAATGTGGTCCACGGTACTGTTGCCTTTACGAAACCCAGCCTGTTCCGGCGGCTGGTACTCATCTAGCCTTCGAGCGAGTCGGTTTGTGATAACCGTTGAGTAAAGTTTGTATACATGGGTCAAGAGCGAGATGGGCCTGTAGTTCTTCAATCTGTTGAATTGTTGAAGTTCTGTCACATTTCTCAAAGAACAAGACCGCCACACTCTCGGTCTACTCTGTTGGTGTGGGCCAGGGGTGAATAATGGAATTAAACAGATGCAGCACCCCGGTTCTTTCAGAACCGGGTTTCCTCCTGGCCTGAGCAACTCGGTTGTAAAGTAGTTCCGTCTTCACCCGGAGCTTAACCGCTTTTTAGCTGCTCAAGGGCTATACCAATCTCGCCCGTGCAGATGTCCGGGATGTCGTCAGTGTGGTGTCGCTCTAATGGGGCCTGACGATCACATGCGCGAGCAGGTTGTGTGGGGGCTGATGCATGTGCAGCATAGAGCTTGCCATAAAAATCCTCTACTCGGCGAAGATCTCTGACTTCATAGTGACGATTTGGCTGTCTGCCCTCTTGAGCTTCGACAGATGTGATCTTTCTGGAGGCTGAGAGAAGACTTTTAGACCTTTGTTTCGCGCTAGCGCATCCTCTATGCGTTTTGCATTGTGGTATTCGTATAGTCGCGTCGTATTAGCCTCTGTATATGCTTGTTTGTTTGTGCATATATTCTGTCGAAGCCCGGCGGTAGTGGTTTTAGTGTTAGTAATATTGACCAAGTCATAAGACTGAAATGGGGTGTGATTTGAGATACTCTAATAATGATAGGTTTATAAGTTCAATGTATGTTTGCAATACAGAAGCGGTACGCTGTGTTGGTCGTTTATAATATTGTTTGATCGCTCGTGAAGATAGTACCTAATGTACAACTACCTACACTTCGTTTGAAGTTTGTGTTTTCCCCCTGTAATGGTTTTTTTGAGCTTAAAATGTTGTAATAGTAAGCTTTTAAAACAACGACACTGTTTTATCTCTATATTCCTGTTTTTTGGGGTATCTTTCGGAAACAAAGTAGAGACTTCAGTTAAAAATACAACATTGAATTATTACATAGCTAGCGCATATAGTGTTTTCCTCTACTTAGAACATTATGGTTTTGTTAGTTAACTGATTTTTCCACAACCATGTATCTTATACTCGATACGCTTCAGTTGTTTTTCCTCCTACCTATATCATGCATAGCATGTTGCTTAATGTGTTTTTCCTTGCTTTAGTCAAAATACTGAATTTGCATTTAATGTGTTTTTCCTTCCGCTATATTTGTCAAAAAATAATTAAGCGACGCATAAAACCTTTTATCATGCTAGCATATTTTTCTAAGTTTAATAGTAGATAGTAAATAAAAAATAAAGAAACTGTTTTTTTTCCTGTTGCTCTAACTTCAAATATGACTTTTTTAAGATTTTTTTTCTGAAAATAAAAACTTTGATCAGCTCTCCTGAACAATTCCAAAATTGTCGCTTCAAGGGTTTCTCCTTTTTACCGTCGATATACAGTAGTTATATAAACATTTGCTGCAACCAGACGGTTATTATTTGTTAGGTATACGGAAGGACTTCAAGGACAAGTGAAACGGCTGGTAGTTTGTAATGCACTGGTTTAATAAATCATCAGTCAGTGCACAAGCGCGGGGTGTGCAGGGACGCAGCTCACTTCCCCGCGCTTACACTATGCTTATGCCCATTCTACATATAATATAGCATTTTCTTATATTTTTATTTGTCAGGGTCACGTTTTGGCACTGGCAGTGTTCCGTTGCGGGCGGCGCGCTCTTCGGTAGAAGGTCTGAACCAGGAAATTGAGAGACTCGTATTATTCCCCGCCAGCGGTACTCAGACACCACACTTAGACCGGTTACGTGACAAGGTATGATATGATTTAGATAAGGGTATATTAAAATCAATAAATTATTACCCCAAATGTTTTAAGTTATACGTTTTTAATGTTACCTACCAATGCATGTTATAGCAAATCTGTTATGGATTATCATATTAGGTTTTTTAATGTTAAAGGACAGCAATAGATATAATGTTAAAAACTTATAAACGATTTATTTCTCTCAAAATCTTGATTACAACATTCCATAATTAGAGTAAACAACAAAGGTGTGTGAGTATGAAATGATCAAAATAAGAAATAGCACGAAACAACAACAACAACAGAAATAAATGATGTCTTTTTTTTATTCTGTCTCTATGATATGATGTCTTATCTTGAAGATCCGTCAAGATAGCTGAGTAAACCAAGATAAATGAATAATGTTATTTATTTTTCTCAAATGTGGTTTAAATGATTGTAATTCCAGGTTACACCAGAGGGTCACCGCGCGCCCCTCGCGGAACTGCTGCGCCGTTCTGTCAACACGCAAACCCCGCATGACCTGTGTCATACTGCTCATTCATCAGGTAATATAATTTTATTTTATTTTATTTATTAAGTTTACCAACAGTTAATACATCTTATGCTAACTTATTATTTAAATACAATATATAAAACTTAGACGTTTAACTAATTATAGGCAAACCTGACAAGCAATGAAATAATTCGCAATTACAAACAAAAAAGTAAACAAATCAAAACTGATGCGAAATGGGGAAAAATGAGGAAAATAAGTAACTATTACTAGTAACTATATAAATTTTAAATATTTTTACTCTACTCAGATAAAAACAACCTGCGAAGGTTGGGTTCAGTGATATTATTGATATCTATCTTGTCACTGTGATTATTATATATCTTACAAAGCCTCGGGATCGGGGAATTCGCGCCAAGTACGGTAGATCTCAATGGCGCAACAAGTGGAGTGATTGACTTCCGCGGTATTTTATATGGTACTCTAAATTTAAAAGACGACACTAATTCTGCGCAGTCCACTTTTCCATTGAAAAGTTTATGCAGAAATAAGATGTCTATCATATCTCTTCTCTTTTCTAAACTGAGTAGGTGGAAATGGGATAGTCTATTCTCATAGGATTTTATTTGCTTAGCAACTCCTGCCCCAAAAGCCAAATGCCACAAGAAACGTTTCTGAACTCGCTCAATGCGAAGCATATGCGATGAATAGTGTGGACGCCATACAGTACTACAGTACTCCAAAATACTACGAACGAGCGAATAATAAACAGTAATTTTAGTTTTTGCCTTTCGAAACCCCTTAACATTTCTTATTACAAAACCCAGCATTTTAAGACATTTTTTAACTACGTTATCTATGTGAGGTATGAATGTTAGTTTTTGATCTATTAAGATTCCCAAATCACGTACCGTAGTAACTTCTGTTAGAGTTGTCCTGCCAATATGGTATGAGGAAGCAATTTTATTTAATTTTCTTGTAAATTTTATATGCATACATTTGTTGGCCTTAACCTGGATACAATTATTATCGCACCAAACCTGCAGCCTATCGAGATCGCTCTGGAGCAATTTCGTATCATCAGTCGTTTCAATGACGCGAGTAAACTTTAAATAATAATTTATATATTATACATTAATAATGCATTATCAGTACAAATTATTGGGATATCTGATCCAAAAAACTATTCAAGTACGGGATAGAAATGTTGTATAAAAAAGTTACTATAGTAATTACATACATACATAGCTTCACACCTGCTGTACCTAACAGGTAGTGAAAGCTGAAACATTCAGTTCATGTGGGTTTTTTTCATGACTATCTTTATATCATTTATAGACATTTATATTTATGAATTGTGGAAATAGATCCACCATCCAGAGGGTCACTCTCCAGCGGGGGGTCCGCAGAACTCCTTGCCACAGGTCTAGAACATACATTTTAGGCTTTTAGACAAACCCTGCAAATTAAGCCTGGTTCTCATTATAGCAGCTTAAACCAGTCCAAATATAATTCTGCTTTGCGCTTATTTAGTGATTTTATTGAAAGAAATCACTAAAGTATAAACATGTTTCTAAATGAATTAACATTGAGAACTAGGCTTAAATAGTTTAATTAAAGCACAACATAAATGAGAATGATCTGAAAATCCCCGCATGGTTTTAATTTTATTTATGTTAGGTAAATCTGCTTCCACAAATTATAGCGTAGACATTAAATTGACAAACATGTCTATCTATATAGTAGAACATATAAGTGCGGAACTCACATAGGACGGATTCGTGTCGGGCACGGCTTTATGCCTTTTAAATAATATAGACGTCAACTAATGGAACCTGTCTGATGCTAATATGCCGCGCCTGACCCGCACTCGCTCTTTGTATGTTTCGCACATTAGAGAGTGACGCAGTAGATTTTTTTAAATAGCTTTATAGTGTTCATATGCGATCAGTAACAGAAGACTTATTAGTACCAACTTTTATGCTACTCTTTACCGTTTTATCTTACTGTGAGTCTTTAAAATGTCGTGGTTGGTGCTAAGATATCAATAAATTTCTGTTGCTCATTGTACAATAAAATGTAGGACTCGCTCATTGAAATTAAAATGTATTCAAAGAATATTGTATTTAATAAATTATTGAATTTTTGCAGGTGGTAGCGTTTGTTCATCTCCAGACTTGGACGGCTCTAAGCTTGGTACTTCGCCACAAATAAATCGTTTTCTAGCTCGTGAACCGCCAGATGGTTGTGAAAAGGTAATATACTTTTATTTATTTATCTTAATATTTTTTTTGTTTCGTTATTGGCTCACTGTACATCGAACATCACTGCCATCCAATGGGAAATGTTATAAGAGTTTTTGAACTCACAAGTTTCATTAGAAGAATGATGGCAAAGAAATGTTTGAAATTAATTTGAATTGATGTGTCGTTCTCATAGAAAAGGAACTTCAGTTTCCTTTTACTTTTGTATATATAGTGAAATACTTAGAAAGTATGTTAGTTATATCAATATAAATATATATTTTTTTTGTAAATTAGCATAATATTTGTTAACAGGTAAATCTGAAGGCAGGCGAAGGCACATACACGGAGCCGGTGCTGGTGATGAAGCCGGCGGTGGCGGCGTTCACGCTACGGCCGTCCAAGGGCTCGGCCTTCCAGCCGCTGCAACCCGCGCCCCCGCCCTCGCCGCCCGCCTCCACCCCGCACTGACTCACCCCCCACTCGGTACAGAATTGTCAGGAATTATGTGGCAAGTTAAAACAGTATTCACTAACGCGTGCCAACACAGGGTGTTCTATTACGTCGGCAGACTTGTGTTTCCGTACAATCTGTGTTGGCGAATGTTACTTAAGATCTATGCGGTGTTCATTTCATGAAATTGTATCGCATATAAAATATTAATGATTTATTAAACGTTAGACCAAAAGGTGTTTTCGGTGAAAGATTAAATCTTGCCATTTTGTAAAGTGGACACCAAAATGTTTTCTTGTTCAATTCGGAGTGAGCTGCTCCACGACAAGCTATAAATGTTAACTGTTGATATAACACATATCTCTGACTGTCCCTTTCTTGAATTATAGTCGTGACAATATGTATAACTATTATGTGTATGTAGAAAAGACAAAATATTTAAGACTAATTTTTATACCTTCATATTATTTTCTCTCAACTACTGTAGCAATATTGTACAAATTTATTTCGTTAAGAGTTATTGGCATGCTCTGTCTTTATAGACATCAAATCATATTAATTGAAACGAAATTTTATTTCAATATTGGGAACTAAAATATGTCTCAACATCATGATGCATAGCTTGTCAGATTACAAACAATAATTAATTAATGTCGTTTTTAAAAACAGTAGATTTTAGCGTCAACTTCATTTTTAATACATTGTGTATTTTTTTAAATAATATTTTGTAAGGTGTCACGCTGATAATAATAGTCTTGGTAAATAACCTTAAGGAAACTCAGCTTAAATTTAACTGGAAGTATTAGATCATTGTCAATTGTTGTTAAATCAATGGTAAGAGTATGAAATACCAATTGAAATAGAACAGTTTTCTATTGAATCCAACCAAAGTTTAAAACATTTGATGTTAAAAACCAAACTGAACTCCAGAAATTTATCATTAGTGATTTAGTTTGCGCCGATTTGTACTAATAACTATAATGTAAGTCACACTAATACGGTGTGTTGATACCTCAGCTGTAACCATCTCACATGATATGACTGGATATATATTTGATCTCATTTTTATGTATTATATAAAATGATGTATATAACACTATGATACACAGCAAAAGTGAAAGTGTTGTAAGGATCATTTTAGTGAAGTTTAATTCTCAATAAGTTTTTTTTAAGTGGTTGGGAATAAAATTATCTTGGACCAAATTTCTCAGATGGCCAGAATTATGTCTCAATGGTCATCGAATTGCTTGACCGATTTTCTATTGTAAAGGAGCTTTAACCTGTGGAATTTGAGAAAGAAAAGTAAGAAATAGACTGAAATTTTTAAACTTTACTCATACTTTGATACAGGTATCTTGACAATTGTGTAGTGGGTAGTACTCTATAAAGTGCCTGTTCTGGACGTCCTAACTTGATTTAATTACATTTATAAAATATCCTAAAATCCCTGGTATTCTAAGTATGCAATGGCTATTCTAGCAATAGCTACTTACAATCGCAAAGCTGTTTACTTTTTTCCACTTAGTGGTATTTACACTAGGGCGGTAAATGTATAATTGCCGCCGGCGTCTGCGCCGAGCGTGTCACAGTATCTGTATCAGGTATCGCGGACCGGACGGTGTTCGATATCGTGCGAATAGGACAAGAATGGACCAGCCAGCTGGATCTCTCGTTTGGCCAAATGCATTTTTACATCGAGACTGATAGATTGACAACTTACATAAAAATAGTTAGATCTGCTTTTGGACGTACGCAATTATTTTTTAATATTTTGTAAATGACTATAACGGCAAATATATATTTTGGAGGGCTCACCTTTCGAGAATAGAGTATTTTGAATCTATCATTGCTCAAATCAAAATTTTATTATGAGCCACACTTATGATATATGCCGAATTTGAAAATGTATTGTGATTGTAATATGTATTTCCGGTTGCTTAATTGTATGTTTAGTATATATTGATTATTCAGTAATTGAATGTGATATGTAAGCGAATCGTTTGAATATGAATGTTGACTGTGACTTGACAACTTTCGGTACTGCTGTTTGTGCTTGTAAGTGATCCCGCGGTATTACGTTGCACATACATCGTGCACAAAGCGACCAGTATCCACAAGTTGTGAAGTTTATCGAAGGTGCTGAGTAGCGTTAGAGGAGTGTACAGTGAGTGACTTGTGACAGAGCAGGGTGTTCACAATACAATTATTTCGTGTTATTGTAACTCGAATGACGATATATTTTGGATTGTCTGTGTATATGACAAGCAAAACCATAGGTCCAGTGCTAATAAATCATATTAATTTGACTTTACTTTTTCAATTGTCACATGTTTAAAATTAATTAGAAGTAATACTAATAAAATATATGCTGATCAAGATTATTAACATGAAAGAAAACCGAGCCAGTATTTAAAATCCGGATGTCTGTTAGAATGTTTCTGGAATAAGTGCAATATCTAGCTGTATTGGAAATACCTAGTGAACCTAAAATAATGTAAATTTCCATTTCCGTTTGTGGTTTTTGTTTCCAAATGAGGGTGTATCCAGACAACCTGAGTGCATCCGACTTGGGCGATTTATTCTGTACACGTGTTCAGTTGCGCCACGTTCAAAACGTAACACATCTGTATTGTAACCGTTTGAGCTTCGTGCTTTGTATTTGCCGCTTCCTATCAGCTTCCATGTCGCTTTTAGAACCCACATTTCGAATACAAACAATATTATGCTTTATTAATATACAATACTTTAAACTTATGTCACAGGTCCAGGTTGTAATTTAGGATTTATGTAAGTATCTCCCAATAAAATGTTACCTAATTTAAGAATTAGTAATTTTTTAGTAAAGTGACCCATAAAATTATTAGCTGTTAATAAATGTGTGCTATAAAATCCCTAATTATTAATTTAAAGTAAACCAGGGGTCCTCGGTAAAGATGTTTTCAATATCGCCCCGTTAGCATTTTGTAGTTGCCAGATGGGATACTCGTAAGACATTTTTACTAAGAAACCCCAAAGTACATAAATATTTTTATATGTTCAGGGTAGGAGATATGCAAGATGTAAAAAGTAACATTGCTAGAGATACCTAGATTTAATAATTCTTTTATAGACAGTTAATATTATTTTAAAGTTTGCTTTTAGATGAATGATAAGTTTGTAATTTTTATTACTATGATATTAGATTAAATACTAACATTTAAACTAAACCAAAAGTGCCCATTGATATAAGTTTATAATTCAAGCAAGCCTTTTGTTCAGCATTTTGTTAATGAATAATGTTTAGGCAACAAAATTAGGAAATAAGAAAATTATCGAACGATTGTTGAGTTTTAACTAAAATTGTTGAGGTTTATTGATAAAAAAATTCATTTAGTTTTTTTACATTATAATGCCTGACAAAAGGCTTGTTTAGTTAGAGGCATTAAATAACATCAATATTAATAGTATCTACTTTTTAAGTAATGATAATACTATAGTTTTGTTTCAGAGAAGAAATTCTAATTACTATTTTTGTTTCCAATATTTTATCACTTTTACCTGTTTTCACTGTAATGTATCTTGCTGTATTGCAGACATATCCAATATACAGACTGATTTAATACATGGTTTTTATTAATATACAAACCCAAATATTTGTAATTACATTGTTTACCCAGGCAATTTTGTCTGCATAGTGTGATTATAAATACTAAAAGAATTTCTCAATTCGAATTGAACTAGTAGTTCTTGAGATTAGTACATTCAACAAACTCTTCAGCTTTATTGAAATTTAAGATTACTGATATATATTCTCTTTAGGGAAATAATAGAAGTTGAAAAAGGTAATAATGCAGCTGAGTGACTTGTCTGAAAAATTCGAGTTGGTAAATTTCCCTTCCTCATATTCTAATATTTCCTCATATGGAAATACCTCATTTACAACATGTCTTTGAACATGCAGAATGTGTTCATAAGTATGCGGAACTAATAAGAGGTATCCAGCACAAAAAAGACCCACATGGGTCAGACTAACTGTGGATGGTTTCAAAGTAAGTAGTATAATGAAGAATGTCTGCAGATTAAAATCTGGTTGTAGACTCTTGATAAAAAGAAAATAATATGAGATACAATAGTTTATTTATAATGCATTCTTACAACTATGTAACTAAAATATTCCTAGTACTGTAAACTTCGTTTTGTTTGTATATCATCAAGTAATATCCTAAGTTCCTCGTCTTCAAATCGTCCCTCTAATGATGGTATTAATGCCTTGGCTTCTTCTGAGGTCTCTGGGCATAGGTTTGCTAAGCTCGCAACTTCAAATTTATGAAGCTTTTTTGATTGAAGAAGACTGCAAAGAAGTGAGTTTATATTATGTCCCCAGTGCATGTTTTGCCCTACACAATCAACAAAAACATGCTAACATTCAACAAAATTGTCTACACAAAACTTTTGTTTCCATACACATTTTTGTGTACATCAACAATGTTTTTGTTTTCCATGCCCGATGGAAAACACATACACAAAATACCTGCGGGTCATATACATATCGCGGGTCGAGTGGCAGGGTACTGTCATATATCCGCAATTTTGTCGTGTTTTGACAACTCTCGCCTCGCTACACAATACACAAGCTGCGCGACCGTGAGCCGCTATGCACAGCGTGTGTAGAGAAACATGTTTCAAGAACAAAGTTTTGTGTATGTGTTTTTGTTGAATGTTTTCAAAAAACTTTCGCTGGGGACCCAGCTTTATAGAAATGAGCATTGGAAAGTTTAAAATATTTCATTCCAGAAAAACATTAATGTCTATACATATATCCATAATTATTGAATACTTTTGCCAAGAACATTAGACAGGTTTCTGACGAATATTATGATTTTGGATATCTTTCAAGAATGAAATGCTAGAGGAGCTAGGGTACTGATGTAGAATGGAATTTCATTCATTCTCAACATTATCATCTGATGTCAATTTAAAGCGATTTACATAAATTTAAAAATTATTCTTACTTTCGAACGGCGGCAATAGTTTCTTTATTTTTGAATTTTTTAAACATATTGGTGTATGTGAGTGTCTTCATGAAAACTTCTGAGAATTCTTGCTCCTCTTCAGCAGACTCGTTTTGTGCTTTCCTATGTTCTAGTAGCATGTCTACTTCTGATATTAGTAGTGTTTCCGCATTTTCAAACTCTGCAAAAAGAAAAAACAATTATTAATAGGTACCTACCCAATATTCCATTAGAGACGTACTACTGAACAGTTGTATGACGAAGAACTTTTACCTTTAGGGAATTGTAAATCTGCTGCATCTTCTTCTACGACGTCTTGGATTGGTCCCGACATGCTTTGTTTGTTACAATACAAATATATAATTAACTAAAAAAGGAATAGACGCCAAAATGTTACTAATATTTAGCTGTCGCGGCCCCTACGTCGCGCGTCGGCAACAGCAACTGTCAGTCAGCAATCAGCAACTGACGTTGACGTTTTATTCGTTTTTTTTTTAACAAGATTCGCCACTTGAATGGCAGGCAAAGGTCTGGGACCGTGCAGCCTAGTCTTCAGTAATTTTCTCAAGTCCTTTTAAAGAAGGCCGGAGCCAATTTTTCTTCAATAATTGTATTAGTCAAGTCCTTTATAATTATCAAGGCAGAAGCCAAGTCTTCTTTTGTTGCATTAACAAGTCGAGTCCTTTAATTACAAAGGCCGAAGCCAAGCCCTCTTTTGTTGCATTAACAAGTCAAGTCCTTTAATTATCAAGGCCGAAGCCAAGTCTTCATTTTATCGTCAAATCCCATAATATTAAATAAAATAAATAAATAATAAATATATAGGGACAATTCATACAGATTAAGCTAGCCCCAAAGTAAGTTCGAAACTTGTGTTATGGGATACTAACGCAACGATATTATATTTTATAACAAATACAAATTATAGATAAACATCCAAGACCCGAGGCCAATCAGAAAAAGTTCGTTTTTCATCATGACCCGACCGGGGATCGAACCCGGGACCTCCTGGGTGGCGTGGTAACCATTACGCCACGGAGGTCGTCATATTGTCTCACAATCGGCTTTTATTACATAAATATCCATGGCTTTATGGTTTCTGGGATGCTTGCTGGTTTCTTATAAATGGCCAGTAAATCATCTGTTAAAATCAAGTGCTGCATGTTGTGCGCTGAGCATTTAAAAATATATGATCAAGAGTTTGATCATTGCAATCTAAAGGACTTTTGATTAATAATGTGGACACTTTCTCATATTGGAGTGACAGACAATGAGCAGGCCATGGAAGTAATAAGTACTAGTACGCCCTTAGAGTAAGGATAAAATATAGAGATGTCACGGTAATAATAATACCGTGTGCGAATGAGATCACAAGATACAAAAACTCTAAGGAACGAAAAGGACGAAAACAATATCTTTTGTCCTTATCAGAGTTTCACTTTTTGGTTAGACTCAAACTGCTGTCAAACTGAGTTCGAGCCCAACAAAAATCAGCTGTTCGAATGTGTTCGAAATTGTTTTGTCAATTTTACGTAATTAACAATAATCCAAGTGGTGAAATTAAGTGTGGTAGTTAGTGTTGTTTATGACTAATTGTTTTTATGATGGTGATGTGTTGTTTATTAGGCTGCAAAAGCCGTACGGAGGTGAAATCACCAAACATAACCTTTCACACGTAAGTACGATTTTTAGTTAAAATTATCTCCAGATTTGTAAAAATATTAACAGAATAAGAGCCGTAGTGTATTATTATGTGTTAGTAGAACAGAAATAATGTGTTAAAATGTTATATAAAATCACCGTAAAAAGTGTATTAACCAACCAAATTAAGTAGTAAGTTCAAATTATTATCCTCAAACTGAAAGTCAGGCTTGTCCCACCCAGCCATTTCAATTTGTCCAGGTTATAGAATTCGTAGGGATACCAGTTGAGAAATTGGTAAATTACCCTAAATATGGGGTATTTTTTAATTAAAATTTTAAGCTTCACGTTAATAAATTTAATTATGCTGCTCTTATCGTCAACACTGATTTTTTATATTTTAGATTTAATTTTATGCTACCGCACCATTTAAATTGACATTCCGCGTATAGTACGTAATGTTTATATTATTATGTACCTAGTTTTATATTTTATGTAAAAAATAATTTAAAGTGTACGGACCGATATGTTTTTGCCAAAGAGGCTGTAAGTTTTCTTTCGTCATTTCTTCTACCAGTGGTTATTTTGCTTTTGTTTCCGAAACAGAGTAGAATAATTACACAATTACACAATTTAAATGTACGCATCCACTATGCCACTTAATCATTAACCAATAAAGTGGACAATATCCGTAATATGTACACGAAATTGATTTTATTTAAAGGACAATAAGAACTGGAAGTAAGAGTAATTTGTTTCATTTTTCATTCAATCAGGCGGAAAAAGTTTTGAATTTTCCCCGTCTTTTCACTTTATGGCCGATCTCTGTGTTAATCAGTGAACCAGGTAGTGACAAGTTGCTAAGTCAAGTCCATGTTATAAACTGTCTCTTATGTGTAGAATACTGTAAACTGATAATCTTTAAAAAAATATATTGATGCCGCTTTTCGTATTAAGTTTAAGTAAAATATTTTGATTTGCCGTCAGTTTTATTTCTTGTGTATCTTGTAAAGGGTATATTTTGTAAAAGGAGGCAAATCCAGAAAACACTAATTCTAATAATAGATTCCAAAACGAATTTTATAAAAAATTTGGGGTAAAAATTGGTTGCTGGTAACACTGGTATCATAAGTACTACGAAGTTGTCCCTTTCGGGTGTTCGCGATTGCCGAATCCAGAGTCTATACTATATCCATGAGTACGCCAGTACCTACTTATCTTATTACTTCCATGGAGCAGGCTGATGTTTTGGCTGGTGTCATACATAGTTGAGATAGTTGACAAATAGATAGATAGAGGCGTTCTGGTTAAGAATGTTGCCATACCGCATTCGGATGGTGGTAATAAAACCACAGAATAAGGAAACATACTATCAATGTTTTTACCACTTTAAAACACAGGATAGTAGAAATAATGTGTGAGCCTATGGCGGAAACACACTACCGTGTCGGGGCGTGTTGTGGCGCTTACTGTCGTGACGTTACGTGAATGACGGACGACGACGGTGGTGGGTGTGCACTGTGCACACCGTGTCGTGTCCACTTGTTCGCGAGCTTCTGTTCAGAAATGAAAGAAATAAACGTCTGGCGTTTATTTCGTTCATTTCTGAACAGAAGCGCGCCCCGACACGACACGTAAGTGTGCACACCCACCGTCACGACAGAGCGCGACACGACACGCCCCGACACGGTAGTGTGTTTCCGCCATTAGCCCTTCCCGAACCTAAACCCGAAATGTACAAATCAAAAACTACTCAAAACAATCTTAGAAGAAAAATTTTATTACACAATAAAAGAGTTTATGGAAGATAGGACGTTATAATGTTGATGGCTTTGTTATGAATGTGAATAATATTGTTGTTTTTATTAATTTAGGTATGTTATTTATGCTGCTTAGGATCTCATCAGTGCCACTCTATTTATCTGCCTACACCCTTACATATGTAATAATTTTAATTAGTCTCTAAGGATTCTATATTGTTACATGTGCTGTTTAATAAATAAATATATATAATAGTTCCAAAAACTGGAACGTTTCTTCCTGGGACCACTCCATTTCGGCACTTTTCGCCACAACCTGCGCGGCACAAGGTTAAAGCCAGAAACACACTACCGTGTTGGGGCGTGTCGTGTCGCGCCAGAAGCATATCGCGTTCATACATTTTATATGGTTAGGAGCACATTTGTAGGGCGTGTCGTGTTGTGACTCGCTCTGTCGTGGCGCGGACTGCTGGCCGCCGATTGCGCCACGGCGGTGGTGGGGGTTATGACGCGACACGACACGCCCTGCAAATGTGGTTCTATACCCTCGCGCGGCTCGTGGCGTGAACAAGTGGAAGTTTTTTTTTTTAATTTGTTTTTGCAGCGTGATAATGAGTTACTAGGTACTAGATTCCTGATAAATATACTTAAATACTTTTTTTTGTAAATAAATACCATTATACATTATAGAAAACACCCAGACAAAGGCAAACACTGCGAGCTTCTGTTCAGAAATGAAAGAAATAAACGTCTGGCGTTTATTTCGTTCATTTCTGAACAGAAGCGCGCCCCGACACGACACGTAAAGTGTGCACACCCCCCACCGTCACGACAGAGCGCGACACGACACGCCCCGACATGGTAGTGTGTTTCCGCCATAAAACTCGAATGAAGCGAGAGCGCGAGTGTGATGTGAACACCGCGCTCGCATCCCACGCGAACCCCTTTGACTCGTGCCCAAAAAACCGCTCCGGACGCGAGCGCTGCGAGGCGCGAGACGAGACGCGAGGCGAGCCGCGAGTGCGTGTTTACATTCGCATTTCGCGGCTCGTCTCGCGGCTCGTCTCGTGGCTCGCGCGAGAGTGTAAATGAGACAGAGCCGACTTAGACATAGACAGACTGCTTGAGTTAGCCATTGCATAGCACTCACCACATTAGACACGGACCGCTCTTAATTTGAGTGTTTTAAACAGGTTTTAAACCTGTTTTTACTTGCTTGCGTTGTCCGGCTTTCCCCATTCCCCTATTCAGAGAAGCCCCTCGATCTCGAAAACCTGATCATAAATAAATGTTAAGTACTTCTTTTTTTTACTGGAATATTTTATAATATATAATTTCATTATAAAATAGGTAAAACTCAGAGTAGAATATTTAAACCTTGTGTCATATAACTTGACCAATGTATGTAGTAAAGTGGTAGTAAACAATCTTATTGTGTCTTTTTATTCAAATATCCATGTGTAATTTTATAAATATCCATAAATTATAAGAGTGTTGAGATATTATTATTTGGGTGTGTATGATAATTTTATTTGCCTATTTTCTGTGAGAAGACATGCTAAGATTGTTTACTACATTGGTCAAGTTAAAAGAAACAGGGTTTACAACTTTACCAAATTTAATACCATATTATTTAACTGTCTTCTTTGAAATGGCCTATTGCCATAATATAATAATAAAAAAGAAGACTCAGAAGACTTGACAGGAAGGATGGAAGGATCATAGTGATTTCATTGACAGGTGACAGGTGTCAGTTTTGAGTTGGCATGGCATGGTAGTTACAAAAAACCAAATTTGTTTGTTTTTTGTGTATGATAAGATCACGTTTGTGATAATAAAACGAAAAAAATAAAATACTACGATTATGATATTGATTTAACTATTTCTAATAATGTCTAAAACACCTGTCTCTAGCCCCGAGTCAAACCAAACTTTTATACCCAAAGGTACAGAAAAGTATTATGAACACTTTTATAAGGCGACTCTCTGACCAAACTCTGTGTAGATCTATAAGATTCTATAAGGTACCTAATTGTTTTTATTTCAGAAATAACAACCCCAAATAAAGATTATCCTGGAATATCTAAGACTGTGTTTACTCATGTTTCTAACCTGCATAGTTTCCTAAGTGATTGGAGTAGAATTAAAGAAAAGGGAACAAAATTCTGTAGAGGGATATCTGCGTTAAAATTGCACGAATGTACTGATAACTACTACCCCACTCCACTTAAACCTTTAACCGAAGGCCTCATTGAGGCATTAGATAGTATGAAAAACATAGTAGAAGGTAATATTTCCTTTAAAATTTGTCAGTTTGTTTTAGTAGAATACAAATCTTTTTATACCACTAAGGTGGCAAACAAGCATACGGCCTGCCTGATGTTAAGCAGTCACCACAGCATGTAGACTCTTGTAATATCGGGGGTATCACACGTGGCTTGCCGACACTTGGTGCTCTGGAAACTATAGGAACACAACAAGGCCGAGACCAATGCTATTTGGCTTGATCTTCAAATCTGCTGTTTAAATAAATACTTTTATTTATTTTTAAGATATTTAGCAAATAAATAATAAAAAATCTATATAAGTACCAATAGTATGCACAAAACTTTAGCTGTGATTTCTTTTGTGAGTAAGCTTATGAAGGCTTCTCAATAAAATATTAATTTCTTTTTTCAGGAATAGAAGTTATAAATGGTCAGTTACAATCTCTCTCAAAGTTACCACCATTAAATGAGCCTATAATACTGACATGGACATCCAAGGAAATTTCAAAGACTGTCAACGTAATATGTACATCTATTCAGAAAGAATATAAGCTGAAACAAGTAATTACAGGTAAATATTAAATTAAGCTTCTTTTTTACATATTGTCTCCAATGTGTTTCGTTACAGACATAATAATAATTTCACCAATAAAGATGCTAACAGCCAGTTGCTAAAACAAATATTTGAAGTTAACGACACCTTAGTTAGTAGACACCTAGTTGTTGTCAAACTAAAAAAGATAAAAAGAGAACTTGAAATGTAATGTGGACTTAAAATTAAAATTCATTTCAGAAACTGGTTCATTTCAAAAACTGGCTGTAAGTCACCATTTTGATGACCTTTTGCAAATTATCTACTTAATAATCTGATAATTTGTATTTAAAAAAAGACACATATTTTTTCCATCTGAATAAAATTATGATTTTGCAAAGTGTTTAATTTGTGATTAGATTGTCCGAGCTAATTTCTTCAGGAATAATATTAGGTATATTTGTTTCTTGTTGCAGAAAATATAGCACATTGTAGAGACGAGAAACTTATAGATGTGTATATAAGCTCATGGGAACTAGATCCATATTTAGACTACAATCCTTATCTTTTCGCTGAAGTTGGTTTGGTTGGAATCACATAAAATAACTATAAATATTATGTACAATCTGAAATATATATTTATGAATAATCCATATAATTGTGTATTATTAATATTTTTTTTTTAAATTTATTTATTTATTTAGTTAATAATCACAGCCCTTAAAAATAATGAACTTAAGTATTACACTGATGCCCAATTAAGGATTTACAACTTATTTTTTTAAAATAAATTATTAAAATTGCCTGTGCCTATAATGTTCCACTGCAGGGCAAAGGCCTAACCCTACGTAAGTAAGAAATAAAAAATATCTTTTTACTTATAATCACAGTGTAATATTGAAGTAAGCTCCTATATTTTGTAATCGACGCAAATTACTATTTACTATTTTTAACGAAACCTGAGTAAAATAACAGACAGGAAATTGTGGTCTGCTGCCCTCCGCATACAAACACCCCCTACTTTACATAGCAAAGTCGAGATGCCATGTCTTATCAAGGTCGTATGCATGGCAACAGTTCCCAAACATTGGACTTGTTCAGGTAAGGGTAGATGTATTCATGTTGTTTACTAAAAATAAGAAAACTTTTTATTTACCTATTTATTAAAGGATTATCCAAATTTGGTTTCTTGGTTTCTGATACACAAATGAAAGAGATATTCAGGGTAATATAATAATGTCTGTCCGTTCGTATGTCACAGCCACTTTTTTCCGAAGCTATAAGAATTTTACTGTCGAAACTTGGTAAGTAGGTAGATGTATTCTGTAAACCGCATTAAGATTTTCACACAAAAATAGAAAAAAAAAACAAAAACTTTTAACCCAATACTTAGAACTAAAACTAAAAAAAATTTTTTTTCATCAAACCCATACGTGTCCCCATATCTATACTATCTATGGATAGGTCTTCAAAAATTATATTGAGGTTTCTAACATTATTTTTTTCTAAACTGAATAGTTTGCGCGAGAGACTTCCAAACAGTGGCGGCTGGTGGGTCATGGCACTGGTGGTGCACTTTATCATCTCACTGAGTATTCCAATTCGAAATTGCAATAAAACAACATTTTGTCTTTACAAAGCCCAAAACAAAATAATGTATTGACACGCTCACATCCACATAGCCATTTCTTTCTGTTATACATTTCACTTTTATAACTTCGCGTAAATGATATATTTTTCGATTTACACTCTTGTTTCAAGTTAAGAAATGGCCTGGGCGGTCTAGCTGATTTGAAATCGATCTTTTGTTAAAAAGTTTTATTATTGCTTTTAATAAAGTCAATGTTAAAGTTAATGCTCATTTTAAATAAATAAATAAATATATAGGGACAATTCATACAGATTGAGCTAGCCCCAAAGTAAGTTCGAAACTTGTGTTATGGGATACTAACTCAACGATATTATATTTTATAACAAATACATAAATAGATAAACATCCAAGACCCGAGGCCAATCAGAAAAAGATCGTTTTTCATCATGACCCGACGTGGTAGCCATTGCGCCACGGAGGTCGTCTAACAGCTATTTAGTCACACAACTGTCCCACACACAAAACGATAAGTAATTTATAATTCTATCACAAATCACAATGTAAACAATAACAAAAAAAAACGCGGTCCGCTCTCGGTTTTTCGTTTGCCGGCTCTCGGTAAACTCTGGGTCGTGCGTGCGGCGCACGCGAGCTGTCTAATTTTGCCATACATTTTCTATTGCACTATCTCTGTCTCACGCGCCAGGCGTTTCAGCTAGTATTTCATAGACGTTGTATGAGTATTCGCCGTGCGCGTGGCCTAGCGCACGGCCTAGCGCACGGCGAATTGTCTTTACAAGCGAAAATGAGACTTAATACTTTAGCCAAGAGTTGAAATTGTTTTGTAACAATTTCGTTAATATTGAATAGATAGTCAATCGGATTATTAAGCATTTTTTTCTAAACCTATTAAAATCTGGTAGTTCAGTGCACGAGCGCACTTAAGGTACAGCCGCCCCTGCTTCCAAAGTGGTAAAATGTGTGACGAATCTCGAAGATTTACATGTCAGGTAGAGTGAGAAGATTCAACTTTCTGAAGCGGCTTGTACTTCATGTATCTATTATCATTGTATCTATTCAAATTAAATATACTTACATACAAGAAATTACGGTTAACGGAATGGGTTTGATCAGTTTGAAATATCGAGATATATGTATGTACAGTCAACAAAGGAGTTGACTGACCCCCCTCTGTATATATGATTAAAGATTTCTAAATATTGCGTGAAGAGATTTACTTGAAAATTTGTAATTACATAATACAATATGAATACTATTGATAAATAAAATTTCAAGTAAATCCCTTCACGCAATATTTAGAAATATTTAATCATATAAACAGAGGGGGGGTCAGTCAACTCCTTTGTTGACTGTACTACTATTAATCCGAGACGGCCTATGTATAAATAAATTTGTATATTATTATTGACATGTTAATCTGCAGTGGTGTTAGTCATTGGGTCAGTAGTTTATTGTTATTTTTTATTACTTACATGAAAGACATTCTAAATGAAAGACTATACATTTGATATTTTATAGTTGCCATTGTGCTACTTCTACCTGTCTATAATGTTTTAATGCCTAAAATAACATAAAAATATATCGTCACATCACACAGATCAGAAAGTTAATTGGGCGTGAAATGTGTCAGCGTGCCTTCCTGTTAGTATTTGGGTCAATTTTCAAAACAGGATCCCTTGCGCGACGACGCGACTCCCTTCCTCGTTCTATTTACGTCGTTAGCGTAGGTACATCTTGAAAATACGGAAATTATGAAATGTTCCATGAGTTAGTAGTTATAACAGGTACGTAGTAGTATAAAAATAAAGTAAATTGGTATTTTCTAGATGAGCATATTACATCGTAAACCACAGCGATACTTACCATCAGGCAAGCTGTGGTCAAACGCAATGCTAACCTTTTAGGAAAAAAAAACTTAGAACTTGGCAATTATCCTTACTTCCTTACTAATATTATAAATGAGAAAGTGAGTTTGCTTGTTTGTTTGTTTGTTATTCCTTCACGGCTTGACTAAGCAGCCGATCATTATGAAAATTTGCATACATATTGTTAGGGGTACAGAGCCCAACATAGGCTACTTTTTATCTCGTGAAAGTATGTCGTTCCAATGGGAAAATAATTTTTCTACTATAGAGGGCGCTGTATCGGCCAATAGACAGAAATAGGCTACAAGTCGCGCTATGGGTTGATTTGTTGTCAAACGAGTTCTATACAGTTATGAAATTACGCGAGCGAAGCCGCGGGGAAAAGCTAATACTTAATAAAGTAAACTAATTTTGTTGCTATCCTTGTCACTAATTGTAAACCAAGGAAGGACAACAACACCTTTGGTCCTGTCAAAATTAGGTTAGTCTAGTTAAATGTACAATAGAATTAGCACCATTATATATTTTACTAGCGCCCCGTCCCAGCCAACTTCTGACGGGTTTTGTATCCCTATTTTTATTAAAAATATATTATAGCCTATATCACCCGCGGATAGTATAGCCACATGAGTAAATAAACTGACGGACAGAGGCTTCACTTCCATACAACGGCGCGCGCCGAGGACACGCACACAAGCATGAGGCGCGTGTATTGCGTGACCTCAAAGCGCTCGTCACGTACACATGCTTGTGTGCGTGTCCTCAGCGCGCGCTATTGTATGGAAGTGAAGTCTCTGTTCCGTCAGTTTATTTACTCATGTGGTATAGCATCCCAACTGTGAAAGAATTTTTCAAATCGGTCCACCAGTTTTTGAGTTTATTCGTTACAAAAAAAACTTTCCTCTTTTTAATATTAGTATAGATTATACATCAAATATTTAATATCATATTGCGGTCACAACTTTGCTTATCGTTTTCACGGTCGACACTTGTATGACAATGACCCCACTATTATATTAATGGCGGTTTCATGTCGAAAATGTTGCTTACACTATTATATTGATTACTAAATAACAAGTAAGTATTCTAGACATAGAAACACGAATAGACTGTCGTCTAAACCTGATTTTTCTTATCAATTGTATCTTTTTGGCAGACTGTAATATAATATTTAAGTACATTTGATTTGCCTACCTTGATTGTCTTTTGCCCAGAAAACCAGGAAGCCAAAACTCGCTAACAAAATGCCATATTTGCTGCCTCTAATTGTTCTGAAATTTGAGCTATCAAGAAATAAATAAAAAATATGGAATATTTCTGGACTAATTACATACACAACACATTGTAGAAGACAGAATAAATAATAACACATTCTAGTCGCAATCTAATCAAAGCCTGTAGATACGATGGATATTAAATATATCTCATAAATATACACAAATACAGGAAGTATTTGTGTATTTTGTAAAAATAAAAAAACACATTATTATACATAGAAAACATCTAAACCAAAACAAACAGCCATCTTTATTTTATACATATAATTGTTTGTCTTCTGCGAGTTGCAACCCATGATCCTAGAAATGGTTAATGATCCTTGAGATAAAATAACCATTTCTAGCCAATCGACCACCGGGTCCGGCAAAGCGATCAAGTGCGAATATTAATATAATATTATATTATAGTCATCCAAAAAAAAGTTGATATGTAAAACGAGATTCGGACAACTGCCTATAGGAAGAAGTTATTAGACATGATTAATAATTCTTACGTGGATAAAGAAAATCGAAATAGAAAACTAAGTTCCGATTGTATAGCCAACAGCGACGCCCTTATGAGGTTAAACCACATAGCGAGGGCTTTTATTGGGTCGTACTTTTATTGGGTTGTACTTGTTTTTTAAGCCGTGGCTTCACGCATGCCTCCCCGCTTTTACCGTTAGATCGGTCTCTTCAGAACATCGAGGGTGTGGGAAGATCATTTTTCGATACAATGGTGTGGTAGAACTCCAAATTGTTATTGTAACTGCCCCTCAATCAGCAAAGTAACCCAAACCAAATATCTGGGTGTAATTGTAGATGAGAGGTTATCCTGGTACCCTCAAGTGGAACTAATAACTACCAGAATCCGTAAATTCGTATGGATGTTCAAGACCTTGCGCCATTGGTAAAATATTTCCCGTGGTACCTTCCAGGGACTATCACAGGGACCACGGGCAATAAAGGATTGTTCCTAATAAAATCTTAAATAATATCTACATCTCATTGGTTCAATCAATCATCTCTTACTGCATCTCGGTCTGGGGCGGTGCTATGAAAACTCGTTTCCTATAAGTAGAAAGAGCACAAAGACTGCTACTAAAAGTATAGTACATTTCATTACAAGTGCGGAAAGTCTGTCATTGCAAAGAGTTCCGACAAATGTCGACCCGAGCCGAGGCGCAGCCGAAGGTGAGGGTTGACAGTCGGAACAAGTTGCAATGACGGTTCCGCACGTGTACTGAACGACTATTTTTAATACAGTTGCGAAAAAATTAAGCAATTTAATTACTCATTTTGTGCAACAAGCAACTAAACTCGCAAACATCGAAATAATATTACTACTTATAGAAATGACAGCGCCTTCAAATTTTGGCGCCGTGTTCGGCCGTGAGGGGCGCGCCCCTCCCTGGCCCCGCCCCCAACCGAGTCATAGAATATGACATTACTACGCAGGGGCGACACTTTGTTTATATTCTGCCTATTGGACATCCAACTGATTATTTTATTTTATTACAATATTTTATTTTACATAATAGATAAATTTAATAGAAAATAGGTATAATATAAGCTTTATAGGTAGGAAGCTACATTACATTTTTGTTCTTAACTTAATATTAGTCAAAAATAAACTGAGATTAAATCAAAACTAACTTTATAGTGAAGCTATTTATATATTGTAGTATTTTGTAATATATGCAATAACCAGGAGACGGTCGCCTGCCAGACAAGAGGAGTTGTGTTGAATTTCAAGAATGGTAACGTACCTTTACTCCGAAACTTGTTTGCCCGAATTTCATTTGTTCGAAAATGGTTGGTCGAAATTTAAAATGCTGTTTCGTTTTCCATCTTTTTGTTTTCTAGAAACTTATTTTTTTTACTTAGTTAGTAACTTTATCCACATTTACGTATTTTACCTAGTATATAAAAATATTTTGGAAATATAGTTTAAAAAATCAATATTTAAATTACATATTATTTTTAAAAAGAATGATTAAAATCGGTCCAAAATTGAAGGAGTAATCGGCGGACCTCCTTTTTTGAAGTCGGTTAAAAAAAAAACTACAAAAAATTCAGAAATACCTAAATTATATTATAAAATTGACTGACGCTTAGTACCTACGTATCCCATCTGTACGATTAATTTTTGATAATCTATGATTTTCACATAGAAATGGCGGATGCAATCATGATGCATTAGAAAATAATGAAAAAAAATTGTTTTGGTTGGTTTTACTTAATTTTTTGTGTACTTAGCGATGATAAGTTACGCCGCTATCTTTCTTCCTTACTGTTGAACGGTTTTTACAAGTTTTTATTGAACATGACGGCATTTTCCAATATTTTTTTTGACATAAATCCGAGGACCAATCACGATGAGCGTCGGCAAGTTTCTAAACGAGTTGATGTCTATTGGCCTCAACGTATGGGGACAAAAATTTTGTTCGCGGTGTCCGTTCTATACGTAGTAATATTATTTCGATGCTCGCAAAGAATTTTTTTGGAAAATGGCGCCAACCGTAAAAGAATTTAAGCAGAGATTTCTTTTTTATTTTCTTCACCCATTCTGGGTAGGCAAAGGGAACTATGCCCAAACAGCCAAGTCTTCAGTAGAATATTTTAATTGATATGAAATGAAAATGAAATTTAATGAGATGAAATGAAATGAAACCTAACCTAACTCATTGAATCAAATCATTAAATCTGATATTGAAACAAATTAGTAGCTTCTTTTTATAAATATTTGCATGAGTCATAAAATCTTCTATGATTTTTTTTTAAATAAAAACTTCGTGGTTGAGTTTTTCTTTTTAATAGACATTAATTTTGACAGTTGGGAAAGAGAACGCACGAGTGCGGAAAAGGTAAAGAAAAAGCACGCGTGTGTAATAGCCCACTTTCCGAACGCTAAACGTCCCTGCAATACGTCACTTTTTGAGCAACTGTATTAAAAATGTATTTTAAAAAGAGAACCTTTCCTACCTCTGAGCTATATTTGACATGCAAATTATTAACTGTACGGAAACTATAAATACTAAACATCTTGCTAAAAAAACATAAAAGCTTACCTTATAACTCGGAGATTGCAGGGAGAAGAAGGCACGTTGTTGCTATTGTTCCACATATAAAAAAGAAATTTGCAGAAGTGCAATTAGAATATCGTTCGGCCTCTATATATAATCTATAATATAATAAAAGTGTAAAAAAAGTTTGTCTGTACATTGAATATATTTCCAAAAAAAATGTTTAGGGCGATGAAGAATAAGCAATAGAACAAGAATTTCGTAAAATTTTGTCCGTCTGTTTGTATGTTTGTATGTATGTTTGTACACGCTAATCTCAGAAACGGCTGAACCGATTTGGATGCGGTTTTCACTAATATGTGGCGATTTGCTCAACTTAACATTTAGGGTATGTTTCTTTTCAAAATTCCCACGGGAATTCGAGATATACGCAAACGAAGTTGCGAGGGTATATCAACGCACAGCCCAAACCGCTGGGTCTAGAGATTCCAAATTTGGCATGTAGGTTACTTACGACGTCTAGGGATATACAAAGAAAGGATTTTTCAAAATTCCCACGGGAAAGCGAGATATACGCAAACGAAGTTGCAAGAGGACGCACAGACCAAACCGTTGGGTCTAGAGATGCCAAATTTGGCATGTAGGGTCCTTATATGCTCCGGACCGACCGGACCGGACCGGAACGGATAAGACCTGATCGGTCCGGAAAGAACCGCACCGTACCGAGTCCGTGCCGGACCAGACCGAACCGGACCGGACCGTTTTTTTTTGTCCGTCTGTTTGTATGTTTGTATGTATGTTTGCACACGCTAATCTCAGAAACGGCTGAACCGATTTGGATGCGGTTTTCACTAATATGTGGCGATTTGCTCAACTTAACCATTTAGTGCATGTTTCTTTTCAAAATTCCCACGGGAATCCGAGATATACGCAAACGAAGTTGCGAGGGTATATCAACGCACAGCCCAAACCGCTGGGTCTAGAGATTCCAAATTTGGCATGTAGGTTACTTACGACGTCTAGGGATATACAAACAAAGGATTTTTCAAAATTCCCACGGGAAAGCGAGATATACGCAAACGAAGTTGCAAGAGGACGCACAGACCAAACCGTTGGGTCTAGAGATGCCAAATTTGGCATGTAGGGTCCTTATATGGTCCGGACCGACCGGACCGGACCGGACCGGACCGGACCGGACCGGACCGGAACGGATCAGACCGGAACGGATCAGACCTGATCGGTCCGGAAAGAACCGCACCGTACCGAGTCCGTGCCGGACCGGACCGAACCGGACCGGACCGTTTTTTTTGTCCGTCTGTTTGTATGTTTGTATTTATATTTGCACACGCTAATCTCAGAAACGGCTGAACCGATTTGGATGTGGTTTTCACTAATATGTGGCGATTTGCTCAACTTAACCATTTAGTGTATGTTTCTTTTCAAAATTCCCACGGGAATCCGAGATATGCGCAAACGAAGTTGCGATGGTATATCAACGCACAGCCCAAACCGCTGGGTCTAGAGATTCCAAATTTCGCATGAAGGTTCCTTACGATGTCTAGGGATGTACTAAGAAAGGATTTTTCAAAATTCTCACGGGAAAGCGAGATATACGCAAACGAAGTTGCGAGAGGACGCACAGCCCAAACCGTTGGGTCTAGAGATGCCAAATTTGGCATGTAGGGTCATTATAAGGTCCGCACCAACCGGACCGGACCGGATCGGACCGGACCGGACTGGAACGGATCAGACCTGATCAGTCCGGAAGGAACCGCACCGTACCGAGTCCGTGCCGGATCGGACCGAACCGGATCGGATCGGACCGGTTTTTTTTTCTGAAGCAATATTTGTTAATTGGTATGTAGGTACCTTATCAGGACCGGACCGACCGGACCGGAGCGGACCGACTGGACCTGATCGGACCGGACTATATATATATTCCTAAAATTCAATGTCCTGACTGACTTAACTATACATATATCAACGCACAGCCCAAACCGGTGGGTCTAGAGATTCCAAATTCGGACTGTAGGTTCCTTACGACGGCGACGTCTAGGGGTGTACAAAGAAAGGATTTTTCGAAATTCCCACGGGAAACCGAGATATGCGCAAACGAGGTTGCGAGGCTATATCAAATTTGGTATGTAGGTTCCTTACGACGTCTAGGGATGTACTAAGAAAGGATTTTTCAAAATCCAACGGGAAAGCGAGATATGCGCAAACGTAGTTGCGAGAAGACGCACAGCCCAAACCGCTGGGTCTAGAGATGCCAAATTGGTCCTGTAGGGTCCATATAAGGAGCGGACCGGACCGGAACGGATCAGACCTGATCGGTCCGGAAGGAACCGCACCGTACCGGGCCATGCCGGACCGGACCGGTTTTTTTTTAGGTTCCATATCAGGACCGGACCGACCGGACCGGCCCGGACTGACCGGACCGACCGGACCGGATGGAACCGTACCGTATCGGGCCGTGCAGGACCGGAATTTGTTTCTGAAGAAAAATATGCTAATTGTTACTAGGCCACGCGGGCGAAGCCGCGGGCAGAAGCTAGTAAAGTTAATAAATCACTATTCTTATATGATAAATCTTACAAAGAGTGTAAAAAAATGTTGATTACCTGGTTAACAAATCTATCATATGATGACCTGGAGACTCTAATTAGTTCTTAAGTTTAGCTGTAATAAAAACTTTAATCATTTTAAACTATACCTACTGTAATAATAGATTATACTATACCATACTGGTAACATTGTCTTTTGTAACTTAGCGATAAGAAGAGCGGAGGGTCCTGGCACAAGCATCCATATTGCTTAAAAGGAACCTCCAGCAATAATATATCTAAATGTAAATTTTGTTACCCAATAAAGAATTTTGAATTTTTTTGAATTTTGAATGGTCCGTTTCGGAATTATTTACATTTATCGTGTCAATTTTCGTTTTGCACGGTGGTCCCTCTATCTCCGAAAATCTTGAGTTTAGAATTTTGGAAAAAATCATGGTACTAGTCCATATGCTGAACCTTCAATGAAAACTATTACAGCTTAGTAGGCTCTACTTGTTACCGAGTAATACCCGATGAACTTATGAAATAAAATTTCTTTTATGAAAACTTACAAATGTGATAGAATGTGATATTAGACTCATTTGCAAGCAAGCAAAGCACATCAAATACGGAACTCTACACTGTGCGTGGTCCGACATGCACTAAAGCGTTTTTTTTATTATATAGTAGACAACCCAGCCGATAAATGAACTAGTTTTGTAATGTGTAACTGTTTACTCATTAACAGATGACAGAGTAAATTCACACGACATAATTTAGAGTGTGGTACTTCCTCGGTGGAGAAAGCCTATTTCATAAATGCTCTACCACCCCAGCGAAACATAAACTATAGTACTATAGTGCTCCTGATGTTGCTGATGTCCATAGGCGGCGGCGGTGACCACTTTCCATCAGGTGGCCCGCTTGCCTGTTAGTCTGTTGTATAACATAAAAGATATATATTTCATTCCGTTTCGTAGGAACTTATAAGTATAGTAGACTACGCATGGCTTTCAGATTTGTTCGGCGCTGTTCATCTAATCTTGTCAGTCAGATCACGTTTGTTTACTACAGTGGCAAGGTAGCGTGCTTGTTTGCACGCGCGTCGCAACTGCGCGCGCGCATGTTCTTCATTGTTCCCTTGGTTGGTTATGTCAATATTTTACAGCTGAACACTGAATTATGTAGAGTCGCTTTACTGTAACGACATATTATTTACTTTAAGTTTTAAAAATATAGAGTTAATAAAATAATTAAATATATAGGGACAATTCATACAGATTGAGCTAGCCCCAAAGTAAGTTCGAAACTTGTGTTATGGGATACTAATTCAGTGAACGAAAAAAACATAGAAGAGTAACTTCAAACAAAATCTTTTTGATAGACGGCCTCACGACGTTTGTTTTCTTTGAACAGTTAGTTTGTTTTCTATTAACATCACTAAGTCAAAGTCAAAGTATATTTTATTGCTTGAAATGCATGTGTATATATGATCTTACAAATTGATTATTGTTTCAATGCACTCTGCCACATAGGGCGTGCAATATAACTTATTACAAACATTATAAAATTAAATTAGCAAAAAAATAAAAATAAGATAATAGTAATTGATAACCAAATAATAATAACAATACATAACATCAATAATAATAAATCTAAATTCCATTGAAATTATCAGTTAAAAATTCATTTATAGTATAGTAACACTTCTCGTTCAATAATTTTTTTAATCTACTTCAAAACAACGAACACGGGAGCTCCTTTATTTCCTTTGGCAATTTGTTGTATATTATAGGTGCCATACACAAGATACTTTTGCGCATCATTGTAGTCCTGCAGCTACGAAGACAAAGTTTGTGTTCATCACGCCTTTGGCGGACGACAACATCAGACAGTCGACAGAACAAATGTGGATTTCTCTTGACAAACATGACTGTCTCAAAAATATATAACGATGGTACTGTCATTATATTATATTTCCTGAAAAACGGCCTACAGCTTTCCATCACTTTAACTTTGAACATTGTTCTCATGCAGCGTTTTTGATATTTGAAGACCATTTCTACATTCGTGGAGTTGCCCCAAAATAATATGCCATATCGTAGGTTTGAAGCTATCAAACCATGATAGGCTGTGAGTAAGCCATCTAAACCTATTACATTAGAGAGTCTGAAAATTACATATATTAATTTATTTATTTTCTTACATAGGATTTCTATATGGGGTTTCCAGTTTAGTTTACTATCTATATGAATACCTAAAAATTTTGTAAAATCTGTGTCTTTTATATTATAAGTGTTATAGTGTATGTTAAGTTGTATTAAATTATTATTTCTTTGTCTAAAATGAATTATGTTAGTTTTGTTTAAATTAATTTTTAAATTATTATTGTCTAGCCATGATAAAATCTTTTCCAATGTCAAGTTAATTTCATTTTCAGTAATGATTGGGTAGGTTGTCAACGCTCATCGCTAATTGGCTAAGCAACGCATAGTAACAATGACATCATTGGCGCTGGAAATGAACGCATGTGACATTTTTAAGGGGCGGCAAAAATTGACAAAGTGGTCGAGTAATGTAAAAAGGTAGCAATGAAAGATTTGAATATTTTTTTATATATTTTTATTTCTTTTTTTAATAAATCTATACTAATATTATAAAGAGGTAAAGTTTGTGTATTTGTTAAATTGTAAGGGGTAATCTCGGGATCTACTGAACCGATTTTAAAAATTCTTTCACCAATAGAAAGCCACATTATTGCTGAGTGTCATAGGCTATATAAAAAACCAAAAAATAAAAAGGCTTTTACATTATGCCCAACGAAGTGGGCACGGGTCAGCTAGTATTGAATATGTATATAGGGAAAAATCACACAGATTGAACTAGCCCCAAAGTAAGTTCGAAACTTGTGGTAAGGGATGCTAACTCAACGTCACGTTACTATATTTTATAACAATAGATAAACATGATATACAAGACCCGGGGCCAATCAGAAAAAGTTCGTTCTCCATCATGATCCGACCGGGATTCGAACCCGAGACCTCCTGGGCTCCTGGGTGGCGGTCCTGGTGGTAACCATTACGCCACAGAGGTCGTCGTCGTTTTGCGTATGATGTAGATGCATGACAATAAAAAGTTTGCCTTCAAACGGGCGGTTTTAATTATTCTACATATTGGTAATAATTTAATTCTAAATAGGTTTTAATAGACAAACTATGTTACTCGCACGCACTTAATAAAGAGTCTGGGTAAGAAATAAAGTTAATTTCAAAATCCAAAAACCTTTTTTTATGTTTGTTGGGGTAATAACAGTGTCACAGAAACATTAAGACGTTATAACTGTGTCACCAGCACCGTTTATCGCGGTTTACTTTAATTAATTTCTAGCAATTGAGATAAATTTGCACTGAATATAATCAACAATTAAGTACTTAGGTACTTTTGTTTTAAAAATAATAATTCGTTTTAGACCAAGCTAAAAATGTTGGGAATTTTAGTTTTGGTGGTTTTCCTGTCTTTCCAAGCGAACTGCTTTCGTCCATTATTATTCTTTCTTACTCGGGTCTTGTGGAAATCTGTCAAAGGCGCCGAGTATTTTTTAATGTAGCATACGGACAACACAAACATATTTTACTTCAAACTGTAAACGTTCAATATTAACTTACTTAGTCCATCGGGCATAACACCATCCCCATAGAAAAAAATTGATCCATGTTTTTAATGAATATATAAATAATGTTCAAGTTTACGAGGCTATTTACACGTGATAACTAATTCCAGTATTTTTATTATGTAGATAAGATCGATTTATGCACGATTTCACCGCACAATAAGGCATAATTTACACTTTTAAAATAGACAAAAATACGAACAACGACATGTGCCGTCACAGCCGAACTAAACTACTTCGTGTCACAATTTATCACGCCTACCGTGGCACAATCCGCGTTGGGTCATTTTCGGGCGCTAGGAATGCTTCTATGTTTTTTTCGTTCATTGTACTAACTCAACGATATTATATTTTATAACAAATACATATAACATCCAAGACCCGAGGCCAATAAGAAAAAGTTCGTTTTTCATCATGACCCGACCGGGGATCGAACCCGGGACCTCCTGGGTGGCGGTCTGGCGTGGTAACTATTACGCCACGGAGGTCGTCATAGAGGCATACAACTTATTATTAAATCTTGATGATATTCGTTTATTTTGCATTGCAAAACAACCATAAACATGAATAGAATTTAACAATATAAATAAATCTCCAGCGCACTTTTTGTAGCTGAGATGATGATGACATTTCATTAAGTTTATTTTTTTTATTCTTATGACGATTTCCTATTTAATTAAAATTTCCTTATTATAATATAATTTTGCATTGAGTAATATCTTAGTTGCATTAATACTTTCGATACACATATTGTTTATTTCCGGTTGTGTTCTAATACCAAAAATATCATAGATTTTTTCGAGAATAAATAACGCTTGAATCTACTCGTAGGTTTCCGTTGTGCTCCTTCATAACGCAACCTATAATTTCGGTTAGTGTTCAGTTTACATCATTTATACATCAGTGACGATACGAGTTACATTCTTTGGTTTTCTTCCATAAAAGAATCGCGATATATTAACGTTTGTTAGCAGAGATGTAGCCCTTAAGTTATTTTAACCGACTAGGGCGGTAAATAAAAGGTTAATGTAATCTGTATCCATTTAATTTTTTTATTCGTGTAGTTATATTGTTTTGCATATATATCACATGTAGAAAAGTTGCTTATTGTTATATAGTATATCATATGTAGTCAAGTTGTTTATTATTAAATTTTAATTTGCACAAAGTCAGCATCGTAAGTTAATTTTGTAAAATGGCACATCTTATGAGGAGCGCTCTGGTGATCGGCCTCGGGAAAGACGGCGAGTACGACGACGAAGGTAAGTAAACATTGTCTTATGTACGATAAAATTAAGGCTCTGTAATCATTAGTTAAAATTAGACACTTTACACTCAACTAGAACTATTGTTAAATATTACGTAATGTCCTGTAAATACATGCAAGTTCAAAGGTTTAGGATATAAGTTAACCAACTAATAATTTAGGATATTTTCGTAAGTAGAATCCTGAAGAAACTTTAGAACATTATTATTATTACATAATATTATTATACCGAACTATTAACTACTATTTTCATAGAACTTTTTTTACATAGCTTCCATGTCACGAATCTATTTAAATATATATATATATTGTATTGTAAGTCTCTTTTTGCCGTGTATTGCTTGTATTGTATTTAAATTTTATTATCATGAAACGACAGGGAAAGCTGTATAATGTAACAAAATGTTGTTGTTCAAAATAAGGCTAAAATAATCCTATGAAGTAAATATGGGCTATGGCGGTAGATACGTTTGTACGGAAAGGAAAATTCTTTAGTCTAACTGAACAAGTACCTATAGGAAATAGATTTTCTTAAGAATAATTTTTTTTTTCATTGTCGGTCATCGTTCAATGCCACTACAATTTTCATGTTTCTTCAGTGGCACTTCGTTCACTCTTCAGGGAATTCACCAGGCGTGTCGACGACACTGTTATGAAATTCATATCGACGCACTAGGCGAGTTAGTAGCATTCTATGTGTTGACTTTACGTGACATCTAAAAATACACCAAGAAGTAACCAGTGTTATCGTTACGTATTTAAACAAGTTATAAATAGGTATTAGGTATTTTTTGTGTTAATTAAAACATGAAGTACTTAATTAGCATTAAAGCACCTTGAGACAAAAAACAGCCATTGGAAAATAACGAATGTAAATTCAGCTCCATAACGATAAAGGAATCTTCCGCGAATTCTTTGTAAGAAAACTCTTCTTGTAGTAAAATTATTAAACTTTCTTCGATATCCAATGAATGTAGTGTTCAATAAAATGAATTTAATAACTGGTAGATAGCAGACACTTGCTTATCAATCGCATAAACCTTTGTTCCTATTCTCATAGGAATTTCAATAAATAAAATATGAAGTCGATTTTTTTTTAGAGTGGGTTATTCGTTCGTGGGTTATTCGTTCTTTCTATATTTAAACTAGACATGTCTTACACATATATTATGATGTTAGCCCTATTATACGCAATATAAACAGGAAAAATGACCTCTCTTAGGTATAGTAAAGGCCATAAAGCAAAATCTTTGAATGAGAAACAAGTATTGCTCATTAATATGGAGATAATTATGGTCCAACGCTTCCTTGAGTCCACGCTGATTTGTGACGTAGAGAAGGGTATTTGAACCTATAATATTATATGTAATGCTTGTTTTCGTAAATGTAGTGCGTGTTTTATAGAAAAAAACGGGCAAGTGAGTGTCGGGCCACGCACATTGTTGAGTTCCGTTTTTGCTACGCTTTGCTTGCTTACATGAGTGCACTATAGGATATTACAAAAACGTTACACATAACAAAAGGATAGGACAGGTCCTATCCGCTTTTTATGTGTAACGTTTTAAATCCTGTAGCGCTGGCCTAAATACTTAATAATTAAATCGAATTATACGCTAAAGAGAGGCAGGGTACAGCGGGTACGCCGCTCAAATGGGAGCAGCCCGTCTGGGGAAGAATCTCCACCGTACAGAAGATCGTAGCCAAATAGCATTGGTCTCGGCATGTTGTGTTCCTACGGTGAGTAAGGTCCCCAGAGCTCCACTTGGGGGGTTGGGAGGGTTGGCAACGCGGCGTGAGTGATACCCCCGGTATTGCAAGCGTCTTTAGGCTATGGTGATGCTTACCATCAGGCGGGCCGTATGATTGTTTGCCACCTTTGTGGCATAACCAAATAGTTTGTAAAGTATAACATTTCTGGAGTACGATTTTCCATTAATTTTCAATTGAAATTATACAGAATTGAAAATATTAAAATCGCGATTTTATTAAAGAGTAAGCATGCCAGCAGAAGAGTCCAGAATGTGTAGACCGCATATCTTAAAAATACCTTTGGTCGACTTTATATTCTTTACTTATTGACGAACTTACTTTAGGTACGTTACCTATGTCTGTAACAGACGTCATGTGTTTTGTAATTGACTTGTAGAAACAAAATTTTACATATATACCTAACATATTTAATTCAAAGGTAATTAAGATAAGTAGTCATTTAGTAGGAGACAATTCCCTTTGTTTACAGTTTTTGTGTATAATTTATGACTGTTTAACGTGTTTTATTGATACAGACTTTAGTTATATGATAAACCTGACACGTTCGAGAATTTAATTTGTTTTACCTATTTTATTAAGTACAGGAGCATAAAATGTCGCATGATGTTACCTATCATTGATTAAATAAGAACTCCATTGTTTAGCATGATATGTATGAGTACAAGTAAACATACTTAGAATTAATAATTAGTTTTAATAATTAGGTATATGACGTTATTAATTTTTATTGTTAATTTATATATTTTTGTAATAAACTATCCACTTTCTTCCGGATGTCACCACTTATGTGTAATTAGCGCACTCCCGTGGTTTAATACGTGTATAGTACTTATTTTGTATTTAAAAAAAACCTTTTTTACGTTTATTCAATAAGTTTTTAAAGTTCATTCACTAAATCCATACTAATATTATAAATGGAAAAGTGTGTGTGCCGTGAAAGACGGACAAACAAACAGTTGTTTGTCCGTCTTTCATGGCAAAACGGCGCGACGAATTAATGTGATTTTTTAAGTGGAGATAGTTGAAAGGTTGGAGAGTGACATAGGCTACCTTTTGTCTCTTTCTAACCCCCATTGTATACACCCCATAAATGGGGTGTGGATTTTTGTATGGAGCATTCCGGAATTTTCAAGGTAGAAAGCTAAAAATTGGTATGCGGACTATTTTTTGTTTTTTTTATTTATTAGCAAATAAATGAATTTGAATTTGAATTTGAATTTGAATTTGTGACTAACAAAAAATCTTGCATCCTTTTTTTTGGAAATCTGCCCCCAACCCCTAAAAAGAGGGTGAAATTTTATGTAGGACTTCGCAGTTTTCAAGGTAGGAAACAAGAGGAACGGTGTTACCCCAAATTTAACGCGAGCGAAGCCGCGGGCACGAGCTGGTTTTAAATAATCCCGCTATTCCAGTTCTTTAGCAAAATTTCGATTGTAGTTTCGATTGAGTGAGGTCACGCGGTGTGAGGAATATGGTAAAAACACTTTACTTACTAAATTTCTAAATGTTATTTATTATATGAATGGAAATTTATACAATTACACAGACACGACAGCACATCAAGGAATCTTTTAACCTTGACTTAACTTTGTGCTATGGACGCAAAGGTTAAAGTCTATTGAAGAATTTTGGTCGTTTTATTATATAACTATAACTTTGTCGGTACAATTCATGTAATATCGCACGGGTTTACCGATCCCTAATGTTTTTGAAAATATAATAAATACTCTCTTGGACGAATCACACAACGCCCTCTAGTCCCAAACTAAGCAACTAAGCTTGTACTATGGGTACTAGATTGCTGATAAATATACTTAATACTTTTTTTTGTAAATAAATACTTAATTATATGTATAATTATCTGTTTATAATCTGTGTATTATATGTATATAGTCTGAATACAGATCAAGGCAAACAGACATATTCATGCGCACAAATGTTTGCCTTGCGCAGGATTCGAACCCGCGGCCCTTGGGATAAAGTGACCATTGCTAGCCAATCGACCATCGGGCCTGTCAAATATAGCCTATGTTACCCGGACGGAGGTCAGGTAAATGTAGCTTCCGAACGATGAAATAATTTTTGAAAATTGGTCCTTGAGTTTATTCGTTACAAACAAAACTACAAATCTTTCCTTTTTATAATATACTAGCGAAACCCGCGCAACTTCGTTTGCGTGTATCCCGCTTTCCCGTGGGAATTTTGGAATGTATGATACTTTAAAACCTTCCCCTTGAATCACTCTATCAATTAAAAACGCATCAAAATCCGTTGCGTAGTTTTAAAGATTTAAGCATACAAAGGGACATAGGGACAGAGAAAGCGACTTTGTTTTATACTATGTAGTGAAGTTACATTTGATATACTCGTATGTATGTATCAATGGAGCAAACGATTGATATTGTAACACATTATCCTATTGTATCCTGTATTTGTAACCGCAACGTTCATGTTTGTGGTCACATCTGTCGGTAATTGTGATCCAACCACAAACGTAAAGATATGTATTAAATTAGCACAGATAGTATTATATATGTCATTAATTTATTTATTAATAAAACATATTCGTAGTTATTGCAATGGCGTTGCGTAGACTTTTTATAGGCTCATTAGAGTAGCCTTTTTAATACGACTTACTGCGTAGCCATTGCTACGGGGCTCTGCGTAGCCATTGCTACGGAACTTCGTAACTATTGCTACGACTTTTGTTGTACCCATTACTAAGGAGACTACGGAGCTAAGGGTACGTACATACATCGTATCTAAATGGCCTTTAACGGGCGTAACCTCGTAGTATAGAATCTACCCTAGCATATACATTTTAGCATAGAAGTAAAATATTAAACGTATTTACTTCACAAAGTATCCTTATTTACTTAATATGTGGTTAATTCACAAGTTATCGTTCTGATATAATTAACATGTCCACGACAGTAAGGAATTCTGCATAATATCGTTTTCGCGTCTCGTGCTATAAACACAAAAAATAAAGTTAGACTCCGTTACTTTTGAACTTAACATTTAGGGACTTGTAAATGTAATGAATGACACATTAAATCTCACCATATTACTGTTTTAAAAATATATATAATGCTATGCTCGCGGCGGTCCATAGGATCTGCCATTGATTTTATTTTCCGTGGGAAAAATATGTTTTTCCGGGATAAAAATGTCACTCTCCAGACCCATCTCAAAAAAAAAACATGTCAATCGGTTTTTTATTTTCTACGTGTAAGAAGGACAAAAAAAACAAACACACTTTTGCATTTATTATAAGTAAGAATGTGTCTTTAATGTCCTGATGGTTTTTCGCAACTCAATTCGACCATTTTTTTAATCAGATATGTGTATATGTTACAAATTGATGAGCTCATTGGTCAGTAAATAAAATCGGTGACATTCCAGTGTAGAGGCGGCCTAGCAGGTGTTTATTAGAGGCTTCTTTCAATACGCAATCGTCCGTACATTAGGCGCCGTCAGTGTTACTAAATACGTCGTCTTATGTGGCAATGTCAAATGAGATAAAAATGTTTGAAAAATACATCATGTGTTTTATATTGTGAGAGGAAACGTTATGTATGGATTACTTAGGGACGCTTCTGTGAGTAACATCTATTTATTTATCTATGATCATCATCATCTCTGCTAAAAGGAGTTCACTGCTGGATATAGGCTATTTATCTATCAGTTCATCCAAATTCAAAATATTTTTAGTCAAATAGACTTAATACAAGTTCTCTACGTTTCTTATCCGTCAGTTCAGATGGCGATGGCGATGTACAGAAGTACTGAGAAAAATCGGGCAAGTACGTGTCGGGCTACGCATCATGTAGGGTTCCGTATTTGTTGTGCTTTGCCTTCAGTTGAGTCCAATATCAGATTCTATCATATTTGTAAGTTTTCATCAAAGAAATTTTATTTTATAAGTTTGTCGGCTATTACTCGCCAACTAGTAGAGCCTACTTAACCGTTATAGTTTTCATTGAAGGTTCAGCATATGGACTACTACCTTGCTACTGCGTCTAGGCGCTAGACCGCGGACAGACAGACAGACAGACGGACATGGCGAAACTATAAGGGTTCCTTGTAGTTTACTACGGAACCCTAAAAATTAATAAAAATTCTCCTTGCATAATTGTTTATTATTTTGAAATACTTTAGCATAATATGCTGGCTACATTGGCCGTTTAAAAAAAAAACTTGCATACGCATTTACAATGTACAATACTAAACCCGTTTGGGAGTCGTAATGAATGGTATTAGCCAGTTAAGAAATGCGTTTAAATTTTAAGTCCACATAAGTTTAGTTAGACAGTGATAGCGATAGTTTAATGTATCATTAACTTTAAAAATGCGTATCAGAAACTGGCTGTTTATCTCTTAGGTAGACATTCAATTCATACAGCCATCTCTTTCTAGGATTGACGCAAATTGTTATAATTATAAAATTAAAATAAGTTACAGCTATTAAGATATCTTCACTTCATAATTGTGTTATTCCGCCATTGTTAATAAACGTAACCTATAAATATAAGTGTTTAAATATTAACGATTATTCTTAGTTTATTATAATGCACATTCACATATAAACTTAATAAGTAACTAATAAATTATTTCAACAAGATTTCCCCGATGTAAAGGAAAGGGGTAAGTTTTATTATCTTTGTATCATCATCATCTCGACTACAAGAACAAGAATACCACTACTGGACATACGCTTTACTCTGTTCAAATAAACACAGTTTAACACTTATTTTTATAGTTAGGATAATCATTTTTAGGGTTCCGTAGTAAACTACGAGGAACCCTTATAGTTTCGCCATGTCCGTCTGTCTGTCTGTCCGCGGTCTAGCGCCTAGACGCTTAATGCTAGAAAGCTGTAATTTGGTATGTATACACATATTATGATAACAAAGTGCTGGAAAAAAAATTGATTGGGGTGCCTCCCCTACATGTAAAGAGGAAATGAATTTTTTTCGCGCCCACCCCTTGTGGTGTATAGGTCTCTTCAAAACATTGAAAGATTAGTTTTCGGTACAATGATTCCGTTTCGGAATTATTTACATTGTATGAATTTTCGTTTTGCACGGTGGTCCCCGCCCCCCTCTATCTCCGAAAGTCTTATGTTTAGAAATTAAAAAAAAATCGTGGTAATAGTCCATATGCTGAACCTTGAATGTAAACAATAACGGTTAAGTAGGACGAAAAAAGGGGAAGGCAGCTCAAACGATGGGAAGATGACATAGTCAAAGTAGCAGGACAAACGTGGACAAGGGTAGCAAGAAACCGAGTGAAGTGGAGGGAGTTAGAGGAGGCCTTTGCCAAAGGGCATACAGACAATGAACCTGATATTGTCAACTAGTGGAACAAGCGAAAGCAAATATCAAAACATATTTTATAGTTTTTAAAATTATATTACATTTCTTTTAATTTTAAGTTTTTGTGAATTGCTTTGATTTGTGTCTGAATAAAGAGGCTATTCTATTCTATTCTATTCTATTCTATTCTAGGACGAAATTATAAAATAAAATTTCTTTGATGAAAACTCACAAATGTGATAGAATTTTATATTAGACTCAACTAAAGGCAAGCAAAGCACAGCAAATAAGGAACCCTACATTGTGCGTGGCCCGACACGTATTTGCCCGGTTGTTTAATAATGTCATATGCATAAGAAAAAAACATCAACGGCGACACTTCTGCTCAGTCGGCCATTATTTCGGTGCAACTTCACTTTAATCTGCTACGTCGTAGCACATGACTACAATATCTGCGACGTCGTAGCACATGACTACAATATCTGCTACGTCGTAGCACATGACTACAACACCTGCTACGTCATAGCACATGACTACAACATCGGCTACGTCGTAGCACATGACTAAAAGATGTGACAACAGCCTATAAATATCTGATTGCCATAAGCTACGAACAAACATCGGCTTTATGAAATACCTGCGTATCTGTTTTCGTACTATCTGGTTTAATTAATTACCTTATGCCAGTGCACATTGTATGTCAGTTGAACGAACCAGTTATGACAAATATTGAAAGGTCTCTAAAGGTGACTTCACACGTTCAAAACATGTTTACTCATTGTGTACACCGATTTAGTAGTAATTAATGTTACAAAAGAAATATTTTTTCCTGAAGTTGATTTATACCTCCATAAGTTCGTATTAATCTTGTGTGTAAGTTTCTGACGATGTTTGTTACAAGATGGCTTGTATTTTGAATTTTAGTAAAAACATAGATGATCTGGATATTTATCCCAAAAAATATGTTCCACCGGGTTATCAAATCAATTAAAACTAAGCAACCGAAAAGATTGTCTCAATGAGTATTTGAGATATGTTAATCTGTTTTTGTTCTTATTTTTTTTTAAATATAAGTAGCTTTTATTTCATTAATTAAATTATGTCATCTTGTTAGACGTTGCATTCAGAAAAAAAGTTATTCTTCCGCTGACGTGTATTTGTTTACTTACATTTAGATGTATTTATACTAATATGTATTCGTTTTGTACAAATATATAGTATACTCGTGTATATACTATTAGCAGACACTTGTGAATACGAGACATGTTAAATATCTACTCGGATTGCGATTCGCCGCACGTATGTCACACCTCCCTTTATTTGAATTAACATGAAAATTGATAGAGTAAATGTGCACCAAAATTTGATACGGATCAAGACATTAACCAATTTGCGTAATAGTAAAAATTACCCTAATGTTTAATCTTGATTTTAGTTTACGAATAGATACCAGGGGCGGGCGTAGCGATTCACAGGCAGAGAGTGTGTGACTGATTTTTGATTTGTGTGGATTGTATTGTTTGTTTCTACTAAAAACGGCTTTGAGTATTCAACTTCTTTGAGTAAATTTATCTATCTATAGGGTGACAGGTTTTATGTCCGATTCCTTAAAACTGGTTAAGCTAGAGGTCATTTGCAACAAATTAGCTCCCATCAATGGGGAGTCGAAAGTGACCGGTTATCGAGATATTGGTGTTTAAAAGTAGTATGAAGACTTCAATCTGCAAACATAAATTTCGATTTTCTTTAACATGGGATGGCAGGGGAGGCTTCTCGACTTGTCCTGTATTGCTAATGGTACCTACCTTCACCTATCACTATCCGAAGGAATGCCATACTTTTTTCTTTATCTCTATCTATTCCTATATTTTATGCTTCGATAACATTTTGTGTTATTAAAACAACAGGAAATTCTCAGGTATATTTACTAATCTTTTCTAACGAGACAAAAATAAGATAAAACAATTATGAACAAAAACTAATATTTCCGGATTTTTTGGTGATGGCACTTTGTCTCAAGATCAAAATATAGTGTAAATATTTAGACGTGTTTTTACTTACTTCCTTTAATTTATTGGTTAAACTAGTTTCCGGGTTTTAATTTTGTAGCCAAGGTCTTTGTTAAAATTGTATGTCTATAACATACCTAAATGTAAACATCTGTAGATAGAAACGTATCGCCCGCGGTGAAGGCAACGCCAATCTCGAATCCACACCATCTATTTGTCTGGGGGTTGATATTGTGTACCGACGACTGTCACTTGCAAATGCAAATAGCGACACTTGAAAAGATGAGTTTGAACAAAAGAGTTTGCGCCGTCTTATAACAACAGATGTTCACGGTATTTACAATAATAACCAATATTATTATTTAGTAGCGGCGACCGTATGTTTTATCTCATTTTGTCTGTTTGAGGAGAGTTAATAACAAATCAGTATCGCATTAACATTAACCGAGGAGTGGTGTCTGTAATAATTATATGTGTCGCAAGCATTCATATATTTTTTAAAGAAAAAAATATACGCGGATGTGTGTGATAAACAAGTGATATTGTGCCGGCATGGAATTCCAATACTATGGGAATTTCGATCGCCAAGCAATGCACAGAGTAAGAGTACAAGACCAGCCTTGGTGGGATGAGGAGGATACATTGTCAGACAGACGGATCAATGGTAAGCTACGCTTAAATTATCTACGTCTTCTACGTAATATGAACTATAGAGTAGTAGCGCTAAATACTTTTTCCCGAGTTCAAGTTTATTGATCACACGTCTACATTAGTGTTAAAATATTTATAATATTTTTTTATTCATATAAATAGTAACGGGTATTTTTCTAGTTTCCATATTTAAGAAATTGCTGACTTTAGTTGTTGTTTTTTTATTTTTCTTTGTCATACCGCACGCAAACAAGCCGGCGGCGGGCCAAAAAATGTAATGTAGTTACCGCCACTTATTAACATCAGTAATATTAGAGGCGCTATCAATCCGTTGCTATGAAGAAGGGAAAGGAGATGGGTTCCGTATTTCCCACTCACCGAACGTAACACATAGCTGTCTTACGCCGATTCAAGTCCATTTTATAAATGCTCTACAACTCAGTGGTGTGTAAAAGACTCATTTTAATTGTATATCCTCCCCTCGAGGTAAAACCGACCATCTGTTTGGCTGTCAGATATTTGGTTTTAACGTTGGGTTTTTCTTTTTCGTTGGTGTACAAACTTATGAAAAATTCTTAATAATAAATACTTGTTTTAATTTTCCACGACACAACTTATCTTTGAGGTTTGTTTAACACGTAATGTTGCCAAATTCGCGTGTCTCATATCAAACTATGTTATTTTATGCATTAAATATGATTATTCATTCTTTACAAGAGTCGTATAATACATTTCGTGACACTGTTTCGCGATATCTTGTTTGTTTAAGCTAGTTGTACCGAGGTTATCAAGCTCAGAGTGTAATGCCGTTAATAAGTCACTAAAAGCATTAGATTGTCAAGATAAGAAAATATAACATTTCTCTAATTATCTACCTACTGCAATGCAAAAAATATATAGTAATCACACTTACATTTCATATTCTTAACTTTTTTGTATTAGAGAATGTTTTGTTGATGTTGTCATACGTTTTCATTAAAGAGGTCGTGAGACTCTTGTCGGCGAAAGTGTTTCAGAACTTTCTATCTTCTGCCAGACTCTTAAATACTAGACTATTTATCTTATGCCCGTTACACGAACTAGCCATGACCTTAACTTGTACTAATTTAGTAAGAGTTAGGGATACATACGTTAAGTTTTTACGTTTAAGACTGGTTGGTGAAAACCGATATCAGTGTTCCGTTAGGTTTTATATCATTGGTGTAACATACATACACACGGCTACAAAACGCTGTGACACTATATCTCGCCGCACAAGCGCTGTAAACCGCCTTACCACTTACTAGCTTCTTGCGGTCGCCAACGACCACTGAACATGACAACTGATTGCTTGTGTCCCGATCTCGACCGCAAATGCCTGTCGCGCGATTCAGTTAATTCTATAGCTTTGTAGCTTCAGCCTTCAATGCAATGTTGGTCGCTATCGCATTTGTATGTGACCGATAGTATATCAATACCTAGACATTTCCCTCTTTTATTTTTTTCATATATCGTGTAAAAAAAGACTTATATAGAAAACACATTAATAACGTCCACTTCTACATGTCAATTATAATTTCTACTTTCATTATTTTTTTTATACCTGACCACTGTGTGACTGATGGCTTACGTCAATTATTTATAAGTTTAAGCCTTTATCAGGCAGTACATATCCATCATAAACTGAACCTTACACAGCAGTGATAAGGTAGATAAACATTAAGTATTATGAAGTTGAACTGGCCGTGAGAGGGTTAAAGGATGCTCGTTTATTTCTGTTATCAGCGACAGGCCAATCATTCATTCCTGTAGCATTTATATAGATAGTGATAATCATCTGTTTCTCAATTACGTTCACTTAGTAATAATTAATTACTAGGAACAGTTTTCAGGATAACAAAGATGTCAAGTAAATAGAATAAAACTGTTGTGAGTAATTTAAGCTCTATCAAAAACGTTGCTTTATGTCATTGTTGTGTTTTTACTTAAGTAAATAGTGAAGTTTAAATGGATGGAGGGCTTTTTATTTAAGTTCGGAAATCACAATCAATATCATTTAGAACGGAGAGACCCTAAATATAGAATAGAATAATTATTTATTTTCTCTCTCCACACTAATATACATACAAGTTTATACATAAGATCGAAGTTAACTAGTAAGCGCCCTGAGAATTTTTGTATAATAACATAGGACTATAAGCTAACAAGTTGTAATACTTTGCTATCTAAAATCATACTAACATTTTTAAATTACCTAGTTTTTCTAAGAATTATTATAATGATCTCTTCAGTTACTACCATAGTACTACAACATATTGTAGACGGTAGTAAAGTTAAAAGTCTGATTTTGGTTTGGAAACAATTTTATGTGATGCCTAATGTTCAAGAAAACATAATCCAAACAGCTCTATCTCAATATCAACACTTACTATATATTTTGACTGATTCAAGTGCTATTTAAGTGACTATTACGCCACGGGAGTATTTATTTACGTTCTTATCGATCTTCTCGTAATACAAGTATCCCGTATTATACGGGCCACGTCTAGACAGAAAAGGGACGGTATCGATTACCGGGATAATTTTAGAACGCGGATGAAAAATATAAATTAAAGAAGCAAGGATCATATTCAGTTGAAATCTCTGCGCTTGTCTGGTAAATAAATAAATAAATATATAGGGACAATTCATACAGATTGAGCTAGCCCCAAAGTAAGTTCGAAACTTGTGTTATGGGATACTAACTCAACGATATTATATTTTATAACAAATACACATATAGATAAACATCCAAGACCCGAGGCCAATCAGAAAAAGTTCGTTTTTCATCATGACCCGACCGGGGATCGAACCCGGGACCTCCTGGGTGGCGGTCTGGCGTGGTAACCATTACGCCACGGAGGTCGTAATAAATAAAAATATATATTAATGTGTGCATTTTATATTACACTAGCGGACCGCCCGGCTTCGCATGGGTTTTAACTAAGGATAATTTAAAAAAAACATAATAAATATAATTTGGCCTATGTTACCCGGGGATAATTAATGTACCTTCTCAACGTTGAAAGAATTTTTGAAATCGGTCTATTAGTTTTTCAGTTTATTCGTTACAAACAAAAATATAAATATTTCGTCTTTATAATATAGCATAGAATAGATAGACTGGATCCAAACTACAAACATGATTTTCGAAGTTAAACGTGGAAGAGAAACGTGTACGAATACGAATATTATAAGTATAGTCTTCCAAGTATTTATGATAGGCAAGAAAAACAAGTTTTTAATTACCGAAGGATAGCGATATCGATTTCAAAACAAAGCCCCACTCTTCCTACACTGTGGTGCATTGCCCCTTTGCCTCAATAGGGTTCCGGAGCAAAGATTTACATACCTCTACGGGAAATTAGTTGCTTAGAGCATACAGGAAAATGCACTTCCAGCTTATATCCGTCATGAAACGTAAAGTCATTTAGGTTTAATTTAAACTTTAATGTTGATTTAGGGCTGTAAATCTATTTTAAATAATAGGAAATATGCATTAAAATAAAATACTGTTAAAATATTTTTTTTAATATTTCGAACTTTGACAAACAAACGCTGACATTTCGATCGAGAGTGACGTCATCAGGGTTGTACCCGCAACAACAACGTAGATGTTTGCTATACATTAGCCGATTCTTATTTTGCATTGTGACGTCAAATCAAGCGCGTCAAAATTGTGACCGTTTGAATTTTTTATGTAAAACGGAAACATCTGTCACTGGCGACAAATTTTGTTTCTTTGTAGGGCTGCCAGGACGTGTAACCTAATATCTAGGCTGGACATAAAAAAATATAGCTTATAAGGTTGCGTATCTGACTGTTTCATTATGCAAATGCATCTGCACATTTTAATGTGGCAGGGACAGACTGCCATCTGAGCCAGATATCCTTTCTTTGACTTTATTAAAAACATTATGAAACTGTACCAATTTGAAAGCATCTACGTAGTTTGACAAGGATTTTCAAATCACAAGTTATAAGTAGATTTTTTCTAAACTTAAAATCAAACGTATACAGAAATGTATACCTAAAGATATGTGTCTAAAATCTATCTTACAATAGAACCGCAGATGTAGCTTCACCGTACATCCCCATTTCCATGAAAATTCTCGAGAAAATAATTGACTAACTTCATCACATAATAGTAGGTAGGTATAATTCTGTTCGAACTAATCCACAATTCGCAATACAATTTTAATAGAAATGTAGCAAGTAATATTGTTTTAACCAAACAGTTAATAACTCGAGGTTTAACTCGTGTCCTTTGAACGTTTCGAGAAGGATCGATGTATAACAATTAATTTATTTCTCGTTTGATCGGAACCCCGGGTCAGGCTATCATACGACTGCTGCATTTTAATTGAAAAACGTCTGCAAACAAAGAGATTTCCATTTCAATATAACCACATGCAGGGTTGCTGTATTTTTATACCATTGCGTTTGCAAACAAGGAACTATCCATAGGAAAGTGTATATTCATTATAAAAAATTGTCTTTTTAATCTCACAGACGAGGAATACAACATCTCTCATCACATTTCACAATTTGCATAAGCGAAATATCGAAACTTGATTTTGACAATTGGAGTCAAAAAAAATTACTTGCTGATGGTAACACTTCACTAACTACCACACTACATACAATGAGAAATTTCGCTCGCGCCGTGCGTGATCTTTGAGAGTCCATTTTGACATGACACTAACTAAACTAACGTTATTTCCTGTGTGAGATATCTCGAAAATAGGTCATTCATAACTTACACGTATGATTTGAAAAAACGAGGCTGGTTCATATCTTTTAAATAGATTTTGATACAGTTGCAGAATTTCAATTTCGACATGTTGTTTAACACAATGCAGGTTTTCAGCATAGGAATGTTACAATATACGGGTTCATCTATTTAGAGAGTGAGTCAAGGTTGCCCAATATGAAATAGGCGGTTAGTTGATCTCATCGTTTTGAGTCGATAATTAATGTAGCTGTTGTTCGAATTTTCGCCCTTAATTTGCTGCGATACTAATTTCGTAGTATTATATCCTTACTAATATACAATACAATACAATTTATTTATTTGTTTTTAAATAGGGTGTTACATTAAAATGTTAGGTGGTATACATTATTATGTCGCTTATACCTATTTAGCCACACATGGTAACATACAAAATAAACACATATCAAGCATATAACGACTACAATAATATACAATTAAGACATTTTTAACCTAAGAAAATCATCTATAGAATAGAAAAGCCTTTCCGACAGCCATTTATGCAGCACAAGCTTAAAAGCATTAAAAGGCAATAGCTTAATGTCATTTGGGACTTGACACTGTAAATTTTTGGCGGTGAGAGCCCTAGGCTCCCGCAACAGTTCGGTGTCTCAGAAAAGGGTGTTAGTACACCCGAACTGAACTTATATTATAAATAAAATTAAACATTTGGGACTTTGTTGTAGATGGTGTAGCACATGGCTGCGCAATTTTTTTGAAAACGCTATAATTATAAAGCTGAAATTTTGTGAGGACGTTTGTTACTCTTTCACACTAACTAAAGGACAGAGACAGATTTGCTTGAAGTTTGGTACACGGGTAGATTTTATGCCGGATATCAGTCCGGGAAAACCGGCATTTCGCGGGTAAAACTGCAGTCATCGGCTAGTAAATAAGGCAGTAAAGTTAAGGGTATTTACTGTTAAAATTCTATGGGTAGGTAGGTAGAAAAAGTGCGTTCGATGGACCACATTTACGGGCACTCCATTTGGGAGCGGTCCACGTCGGTGGTTTATGTTCAAATTATTTTTACAGCAATCTGAAATTCAACAATTATATAAGTTTAAAGATCTTTATTTCCCAAAAAAGATTTACAAAATCACTTACTTTAGAAACACATTTTGTTGGGCCAATGATTGAGAGGATTTGATATGAGATTTCAAATTGTATTTACTATTTACTTCAGATAGACTGAAAGAGATCTCTGAAACGAATAGTCTGCTAATAACTTTGTAATGATTTTAGTTGTTTGATTCAAGTGTTCTTTGTATTAATACAAATATTTAATACATCACTACAGTTTATACTTCACAAAATAATAATAACCTGTAATTAATTGGTATGTAATTAGCTTAATAAGTATGTAATTGTAGGCACCACTTAAAAATATATTATGTGCGTACGATATTACGTTCTTTAGTTGTAGTAGAGCCGTTAACTACTGTCATTAACTGTTACTAATTCCTATGCTCAACCGGGTCAGTACCACTTTACAGAACATTGACGTAAACTGACACGAAGTTAGACAAATCGTTTTTTTTTTTGCTTTTTAATGTATCGTCTGGTGAATTGTAAAATACGCTGTATGTAGTCACTTTTTGATATCATTTTACTACTGAAGGGTTTTGAACCAACATGTTATAGTGCGTACGAGGAGTGAACGAACATATTATAGGGCGTAGGAGTAACGAGGAGCTCGATGGCGTCGCTGTGTGTCGCACTCTAATATGGACACATAAGTCAAGCGACGTCGACCCTAGCCAGTGTTTGGATGGGTTTCGTTATCTCGAGGTTCTCCGTGCTCTGTTATCGATAGATGACAGTCGTTAAGCCATGTCGGTGACCTGCGGGCGGCTAGAAAACACCGGCCTTTGCCAATCCGCATTGGAGCAGCGTGGCAGAGTACGCTCTAATCCCCTTTGATTGAAGGGAGACCCGTATCCCTGCAGTGGCATGATTATGGGTTGACATGATGATGATGTTATAACATCATGAGCGACTATGTCTGTCACTATAGTGACAGACATAGTCGCTCACTGTACATACTGGGTACCTACCTCTCATAATGTATCGCGAAAACGCGGTATATATACGACTATTAAAAAAATATTGTGACCAGGTATAATGCCCTATTCGATGAACAACATAACATGCTTCAATGATTACGCAAAACAATAGCCAAAGTCACGCATACGTTTATTACGACATGTAACTAATTACAGAGGTTGAAGCGAGGAAAATCTTATCGGCTCATGTGTGTTACATAATGATTTTTCATTCAATTATACACACAACTCTGGTTGTAGGTGATACTTAGTAAGTAAGTAGGTACATTAAATTAATCGTACAATGTAATATTGAAAATTTATTGTCCAAGCCTAAATTAGCAGGCTTTTCAAACTCAAAGTGCTTTTTGGAACAATATTTTTAAGAGAATGTTATATATGAACACAAATGCATAAAAAATCAGTGTAGTTTATTGATGATTAAACGAACTTACCTGTACGTGAAGTTCTATCATAATTATACTAGCTGGTCAATTCTCATAATTAATTGCTTACTTACAGTATTATCGATTAGATAAACGGCAAATCACACGACTGTTCAGAGATAATCGAAAAAACTCAAGGACATCACTATTACATAGGCGTTACGTTACACACCTACATCCCTAGAAACGTCATTTTGTTTAAAGTACTCCTGACTCCGTAGACAGAGAATACTATTCTGTCTACGCCCGACTCGGACAATGTGGGCTAAATACAGATTTGTGTATCCCATACACTTACGGGAGGGGTACTTGGGAGGGACCTAATTATGAGAATTGACCAGCTAGTATAATTATGATAGAACTTCACGTACAGGTAAGTTCGTTTAATCATCAATTATACAGCGCTGGTCAATTCTCATAATTAATTGCTTACTTACAGTAGATGTTTAGAGCATCTGGATTTTTTGCCCATTTTGTCCTTAATATTATAACCAGAACCCCAAATACCTATAGGTATGGTATGTACACCAGTTCTGAAGATGATTCTGTAGTAAACAGAAAATTATAATATTTATCTTCCCTTTGTATTTCTGCCTACCTATCCCAAAAAAGGGTTGGCATGAAAATTAAAAAAAATTTTTTTTTTTTTTTTTAAATAAATATAGGTAGGTACGAACTCCAAATAGTTTGGAATAAATGTCCATTTTGGTTCACAGTTTCAGAAAAAACATCTGACTAATATTTGTTTCTCAGTAAGTGAACATATTATTATTTAAGTTCTCATGAGAAACAGATTTCTTAAACCATATTAATATTGATGACTAGATAGGTAAAACCAATACAGATATTACAGTCATATTATAGATCTCAATTAAACACCATGCAAATGCAGTGTAAAATATATCTAAATGTTCTACTTTTAAAGTTCATGCCCATAGTTTTTCTCTAGAAAAGTGGACAACCTTTGATAAGAATTAACACACTAGATGAGTCAGTTCATAGTGAATTTAAAGTAAAAGGACAAGTTATTACAAAGTCCTACTGATTTTTACAGTACAAAAATCTCTTGCTTAGGTATTTATCTTTGAATATACCTATTTGTTTTAAATTTAAAAATCAATCAATGCAACTGGATGATCTTTCAAACCTGCATACACATTTCACTGAACTCCCCCCAATGTTTAAAGCAATTCAATGCAGGATTCGAAAGTCTAGTTTAAGTTATATGAAATGGAAATTTCAATAACCATTGTCCTTCCTTGTCTGGACAGGTTCAGTAATTTCTTACTGTACTTATATTGAATCAAAAAATATTAATTATAAAAGTACAAACTTAAAAAGCTCTATTTTCTGTTATACTGTCCGTTGATTAATTGTAAAACTTGCAACAAGCTTTAATCACATTATCTCATACCCTCAGCAACATAAGGGTTGAAGTGCTTCTTTGGGTGACAATGCTTATACAAGATAAGATCTTATACCAGCTAAGGTATAGCTGATAAATTAATTGTGTCAAATACTCGAAAGTCATTTGTTTATTTTAGAATAAACCACATTAGTTAAATTGTAGTTTTAAGAAATCAAAGTTCATCAATTTGTTTTGCGAACTGTACCATAGCTTAGTTCTGAAACATAAATTAAAAGTACATACATAAATATTATGCAATCAGAAAGCAACAGAATTGAGCAATTTTAATATTGTTCAATCATTAACAGTTTTATAAACTCAAGACTGGTCAGGATAATTCCAATCATGAATATATGTACTATATTAACTATAGTTTTAATGTAGTTAATTAATTCTATTTTTGTTTATTCACAGTACCAACATAATTACTGGATAAACCATGTTGACATAGAGAATATGATAGTATTTTAGTATCAACTATGTATAAATTCAACCATTTTTCAACAATAAATATATATTACTTAATAGAATAGGTTTATAGTAAGTGCATATATAAAATCACAGCAAATACTATTTATATTATTACACAAAAGGTTTAACACCAGTATCCTACAACCTGTCTTGAATATACACTGACGCTCATCATCACAAAATGATCAAAGTATATAGGTATCACCCTATGTTCCATAAGATTCATAGTATTTGTAACTACTTATAGGAATTTTACATATGTAAAATCTTTCTTATTAAAAAGAAACCATATTTTTTACTTATACAAAGCAACAAGGGCCATTTCCATAACATAATTACTTGTATAGTATGTGTTTTTTCACACAATATATTAATTTTATTTAAAAAATATATATTTTTATTCTGCAGAAAAAAAATCTTTTTATGACAAGATGCCTTATCTTATCTAAATGTATTTCTCTGCCAAGTAGGAACTACCTAATTCATACAACTTGTTTGAAACTGTATCTTGCAAGTTTGGTTGAGTACCTAATAAAAAAGACAGATTCATTGTAATTTCATTACCTACTGACTTTCTGGTTGTGCTGTAGTACAAACATGTCGTTATGCTTTGTCATAGGTAGTCTTTCAGGCTAAGACCGCCAAGTGCAATAAGCGTATGTAAAACAGTTAAGTATACTGATCGCCAACACAGCTGGCTCGCGCAGTCCTAAAAAATAAAACGAAGTTCGAAACTAGCTCATACTTCAGTGCATAACAACAATCGGTTTTCCATTGTTTTGTAAACCGAGCCCAAATTTTGAGGCATACCATACTTGACTCCTTCATTACTGCATGATTACACAACAATGCGATATATTTACTGTGTATTTACACATTATGGCTCCTTTAAACTTTGTTTACACTGAAAGGAAGGATTAATAACTTTTTTATTAATAATTTTTATTTATTCAAAAAACAAATCTTTCTCTGTCACTAATGTCACTGTCAATTTCGTGACGTTTTATTTAGACTTTTTTTTTTTTTTTTTTCTTTGGCAACAACTGTCTTTGCTAACAGTTTTTGGCATAATAGTACTGCTGTCAAATGAAAAAATAATTTTAAATTATTTAGTATTGCCAGTACTAAATTAATATATTGATAAATAGCCAATGGCTATTAATTAGCCATTGAAAAAATATGAAGTCTCGATCGACTGATCGAAGTCTTGTTCAAACAAGCTGAAATTCGCAAAAGAATAATGCGTCAGACGGGAGTTATAGATATTGACAAAAAACAAAAGGCTGACTTAAGTTGGCATTTTTCTCGTTGTGAAAACAGAAAAAAACGTTATAAGCTTCTATAATTCTGAAAAAAGAAAAAACGTTATGTTTTACCAGTAAGAGTAATTATTTCAAGCACCATTTTTATAAATAATGCATAAAAGACAGAACAGTAGGTAACTGTCTCAAAAAACCTCCACTAAAGGCATGTAAACACATAATAATATATTTTTATGTACATTTTTAAAATAAATCTCCAACTATAACCATCACTTTCCTTGGTTAACATATGCCATTGTGTTTAATGCATTATGGTCTGGAATAAATTAATATTATTGTTTTTAACAATTTTGGCAGAGATGGTTCTTTTAAGAAACCATTCACATAACCAGGTAAACATTGTTCACCATTGTCATTAATGCATTGCTAGAAAAAATAAATTAATTTTGTGAAAGAAATGGTTCCTTCGGTTGAAGGGAAATCCGTATCCCTGCAGTGGGATGATTATGGGTTGATATATGATGTATGGTCTCATAAGGACAACTCGTATTCTGGAAATCAATCCATTATTTTCTGAAATAAATTATATTAATTCTGAAATTATATTCTTCACAAAATCACATGACTAAGGCCAACTTTGTTTTCCATTGCTTGCTTGGAAAAAGGATTTTCACGAAGGTAATGGTCCGAGAAAAGAAAATATTATTATAACCATACGCATCGCTAAGATACATTATTGTTAATAAATGCTAATATAATATTTGTGCCAGGAAAGAGGTATTCAGCACAAACAAAACCACATGGAGCTTAGTGCCTCCTGTCTGTGGATGGCTGCAATTTTTGGATAATAGATCCAGAGTAAAAAACCGGGAAGAAATAGCCCCAATTGTGCTATTCGCAATCCCTATATCCAAGATTCTTATGAACAGGAAACATGATCTGACCCCAATGTGTCAGACGCTAATGTCCCAAAATCCATGATAAATAAGAACGGAACTAGTCCCGCAAACTAGACGCATCCTTTATATCTAGGATATAATTCGGAAAGAAATGATCCCTCAAATCATTCGCAGTTCCTTAATCTCGGATAAAAATATAATGGTTGGCATAATAAAAAATTCTCATGGCAGGTACACAAATTAATAAATAATTTCTTCTTTTCCAACTTTAAATTTGTGCCAAATACCTCTTATAAATTTTGTAAACTGTAAAGCAGCTGTAAAGACAGTCACTGCAAGAAATCCCATGTGTTACATAAAAGTGCGGCCAGTCTTTGTTTTTCTGTATTTAAAAAAAAATATATATATATGGAAAGGGTTTTCCAAACTATATTGGTCTACTTATAATGTATTCTTGTTGGTCCAGCAATGGCCATTTACCAAGGTCAAATAACTTCCAAATGTGTTAGTACTTAACACAATAATTGTGAAGTACAATAATTATTAATGTATTCATAATATTCATCTTAGACCAAATTGTTTTTGGTCAAACATCAAACAATTGTTTAGCTGAATGTGGTTTAAATACTAAGATCACTGATATTTGGAATGATGTTAGTCCATTGATGCATGGAACGTAGGTACCACTGAGCCACACACAATGCCTTGATTTGACATTATTTATAATAATATTATGCAAATGAATATGCAATGCATCACATCTTGGGAAAAGGATAACGATCATTACTTTTTCTAAAGGCAACAATCCCATAAAAAAAATTTGTTCATTACAAATTTAAAGGAACATTACGACAAATTATTAAAAAATTAATTGCAAAATGAGCGGCCATTTTGTTTTCTTACCAGGTCGCCGGCCGAATTGTTAGGAAATCTAAATTATTAAGAGATTTTATTATTTTTTCTCTTTTTGAGAGTTCAACTTTAAAACAACTCACCATTTTGCTTTGAAATTATATAGATATTGGATATATATCAACCTACTTCATCGTAGCGGCGGCGCGGCGGCGGCGCGTGAGTCTTGTTTTCGTCGAATTCCTCCATTACTCGATTTTTACACATTTTCTTTTTATCTCCTCTTCTTCTACATAATTTAAGACTTAATAATGTCTTAATAATAGAAAAAACTAATAAAATTGAATAAAATACATCTTTGCGTGTATTGCCGAATACACACGAAAAAAAGAATGACGTTTCTAGGGATGTAGGTGTGTAACGTAACGCCTATGTAATAGTGATGTCCTTGAGTTTTTTCGATTATCTCTGAACAGTCGTGTGATTTGCCGTTTATCTAATCGATAATACTGTAAGTAAGCAATTAATTATGAGAATTGACCAGCGCTGTATAATTATATAAATTAGATCAGACATAGAAATAGATTACAGATACCTTCCTCACACCGTCAACTGCACTCATCCAGCCCACTTGCCATGTCCGTAAGAGTATATAACAAACTGCCTGACCACATTATAAACATAGAAAATGATAAGAAATTTATTCAAATAATTAAGGAATTACTAATAAATAAATGTTATTATAATATCAATGAATTCCTAGAAGACAAATATATCTCATAAAAATAATACATAATATCTGTGAATTAAAAATATAATAAACATACATAATTTTAATATAGATAATAATAATAATACAAATGTTTTTAATGCCGAGTAAAGTTAAACTTTGACTATAATAATACAAATAATATAATACCTAAATAATTGAGTAATAGACATACAGCGGCCCCTCTCTCATTGCAGCGCCCATCAGGGTCCTTAATTGTTACTAGATTTAAGATGACACCTGTACCTACATTAAGGAAGCAATAAATGATTGATTGATTGATTGATTAAAATGTAATGTTAATAAATTAGATGAAATGTTTACTTAGAACTTTTGTGTAGTTGTAAGGATTCGAATACTTGGCTAGTAGAAGCAAACATAAATATGTTTTTTTTTCTGTTTACCATTCTTTGTTATAGTCGGTCATACATTTAATTAGCTAAATGTGCAATCAATTAATAAATCCAACATGCAATGAACAACAAACCTTTAAAAAAAGATAAATTTATCTAAATACTTGCTAATTTACCTAATAAATTACTCGCTTAGAATGTTTTGAATACGTAAACAAACAGAATAATTAATCAGTATTTTATACTTAAATAAAATCGTTCTTTTATTGATCTACCAATTTCAATATTACAATTTGAGTGAGAAAATGGTTGAAGTCAACATTTTATTATTTTTATTTACTTACGTAAAATGAAATTAATAAATGTTTTTTATTATGGCGCCCTCTGCTAATTCAATATCATTCGCACATCCTATTCAGTGAGATAACAATCTCATTAATATAATTGTTGTTTACGTAAAATTGATAATCTACTACTGAATTTTTGCTTCGTAACTCCGTCATCAGGAAATCCGATTTCCGCGTCTATAAAAAAATATTTACATATGAGATGATGAATCTCAAATATCAACAAGTATGTATACTAACATCCCAAACTTATTTTACTAACACGTTCGCAGAAATCTGCTATTTTAATACAATGTATAAAACAAATTCATCATCATCCCAGCCACAAAAAGTCCATTCGTAGCTGGGAGGCCTACTAACAAATTTAAAGGTGGAAATAAGGAGATCTGGAATAGGTGAAGAGTTGGCCTCCCGAATCTCTAGACTCTTACTTAACTCACCGAAAGAAACGCATTGCTGCTTTACAACAATATTCTGTAAAAGAGTGGTACTTCCCCGGACGAGTTAGTCTATTTCATAAATTCATAAATGCTCTAGCACAGAGATGTAAACTGTCATTTCATTTCGTACCGGAACTGAATTCTGTGATCGTAATTTTGCAATCATGGAATCGTAAGACGTCAGGCAATTTTGAATCATTTCGCTAACAAATTAGAAATCAATTTCGTAGTGCAGACGCTATGACGTCGCAGACGATAACTAGAGATAGCTAATTCAAAAGATATAATTACTTATTAGATTAGCTTGATCTCGAGAGTTTATCATAAAGTACCACTTATTAGATAAAATCACTTAGTACTAAACTTACATAATGTAAAATTACTGAACTATTTATTACTCTATATATGTACCTACCTATGCTATGTAGAGTACAAATTACTTTACGTCTAATGCCAATTTGTTTTATTACTCGAATACCATCCAAGAAGCAAACATATGACGATAATTATTCGTTACAAATTAACATTAAAGTGTTTCGAAGGGCACGTTGAGTTGCCGACTAATAATGTCGATAGGTGACCGTATTTGGGGGGTGGGGAGTTGGGATACCTCCACCCGGTCCACTGTGGTACCGTCGGCGAGTAATTCCTTAGTTTCTGAAAACTCTATAATTACTTGCCGACGGCCAAATTCCCGACGCCATGGGTCTGCTCTCCGTGCTCTTACTTTCGAGTAATCTGCTCCCCTTTGCATCCGTACTGGTGCTGGGGGTGGAGCGGTCGAGGAGACAACCTCGTTCAAAAACAAGAGGTGGAGCCGGCCGGGCTTGGTTCGGCCCGGCCGGCTGTATGATGAGCGGTTTTTGGACTCATTCGCTCACTGACCCTACCCAAAAGCGTCTTCGCACCGACTAGTGTCCGGGCTTACTCCACCCATTGATACCGGGGGCGATCTCCGTAAGGTGGAACGCGGACGCCCTGCAGACACTAAGTCTCGCCAACCCCGACACTGCGGGGGGCGTTAAGGATTGGGTCACATGTGCGAATGAGGCCACCCTGGAAAAGAGAGTACGCACTGCGCGGTGGCGCAAAGTGTCACAGAGTTGACTAAAGACGCTGTGGCACCTGGAGTGCATTTTTCTGACGATAATAAAAAAAAAGATGACCGTATTTGAGCCGACTCAGTGACTGTTGGGTGGCTTGAAAACAATGACACCAGCTACCCTCAGTCGACATTTAATCCACACGAAAAAGAAAGAAGAAGCCAGCATTCGCCTGCTATGTAATGTAACGTTACAGATCTAATTACTTCACGAGCGTAGGTAGCAACTATTATATTAGTACATTAGCTGGACAAAGGTATATTACCTCACCTAGATATCGTTTTTCCAGTACTGAACGTTAATTGATTTACCGCCAAAACCAATCAATATTAACTACTACTAATTGCCATTCCAGCTTTGGCAAGCGTTTTGGGAACGCCACTACACGTGTCTTTTTAATTATTAATATTAGTTTTAGTTGAATTTTTAAAGAACCGTTATTTTTGCTTGTTGTTAATAAATAATAAATAAATATATAGGGTAGTGACAAATCACACAGATTGAGCTATCCTCAAAGTAAGTTCGAGCCTTGTGCTATGGGATACTAACTCAACGATACTATATTTTATAACAAATACTTATATTGATAAACATCCAAGACCCAGGCCAATCAGAAAAAGTTCGTTTTTCATCATGACCTGACCGTGATTCAAACCCGGGACCTCCTGAATGGCGGCGGTCCCATTACGTGGTAACCATTACGTCACGAAGGTCGTCAAGTAATAATAAAAATTAAGTTTTCACTTCTCATGCTCAGAAAATGCTAATTTGCGCAGGATATAGGCTGCACAAAATCGAATTTTGTGCACAAGGGCAAAAAACGTATCTACTCATAAATGTATCTGTATTAAGGCAAAGGAAATGAGCCATACAGCCAAAAACAATAAAGAGTTCAGAGATAGAATTTGTTATTTTATAAAATTTACTTTAATTTACTTGCCTTATGTGTTTTTTAAGTCATAAAAGATATTAAAATTTAAATTAAAGTACGGTAGGTTATTTAATTAATTTAAGAAAATTATTTTATTACAATAGTAGATTTTACAACAAGTGCACAAAACGAATCATTTCTATCCGAGACTTTTAGCAGCCCGAGCCGAAGGCGAGGGCGGATAGTAATGTCGAGGATAGAAATGGTTTTGTGGACGAGTTATAAACTCGGCTTTTCACTTCGATTGCGAGGAAATAAATTAATAAACGCACGAAAAAACAAGACTTGTTTCCCGCCGCTTTTTGTTTTAATCTTACGACATTGATATTAGGCTTGGGCTGCAAACCTATACAGCCTACTATTAAATTAATTTTGTAATAAAATAATTTTCTTAAATTAATTCAATAACCTACCGTACTTTAATTTAAATTTTAATATCTTTTATGACTTAAAAAACACATAAGGCAAATAAATTAAAGTAAATATTATAAAATAACAAATTCTATCTCTGAACTTTTTATTGTGTTTGGCTGTATGGCTCATTACCTTTGCCTTAATATAGATACATTTATGAGTAGATACGTTTTTGCCCTTGTGCACAAAATTCGATTTTGTACAGCCTATATCCTGCGCAAATAAGCATTTTCTGAGCATGAGAAGTGAAAAATTAATTTAATAGTAGGCTGTACAGGTCTGCAGCCTAAGCCTAATTTCAATGTCGTAAGATTAAGAAAAAAAGCGGCGGGAAACAGGTCGTTTTTTTTCGTGCGTTTATTAATTTATTTCCTCGCTATCGAAGTGAAAAGCAGAGTTTATAACTCGTCCACAAAACCATTTTTATCCTCGACATTACTATCTGCCCTCGTCTTTGGCTCGGGCTGCTAAAAGTCTCGAATAAAAATGGTTCGTTTTGTGCACTTGTTGTAAAATCTACTATTAATACTAATTGTAATATTAATATAAGTTAAAATATAAGTTTAAAATAATTATAACACTTTTTAAAAGTCGTGTGAATTGTTACAGGTAAGTGTGTCTCAAGACATGTCACAGGTGTACAGGCGGCGAGAATCGGGTGACGGGGACGGGGCGGGCGCGCCCACCCTCAGTCCACATGCCCATGTAGGCAGACTAGGTGAGTACTACACGCATTTGAGACCTACGAATAGGAGTGCATAGTTCAATCAAGAAATGTTAATTATAATAGAGTCTAATGCATGAACACAAATCATTTACTATTACATTTTAGTAGGGTATAGAACCGGGAAATCCCGGTACCGAAAATCCCGGGAATTCCCGGTTCTTTTATAGCTGTAAAAGAACCGGGAATTGAAATACAAGAACTGGGATTTTCGGTACTTTCGGGATTTTTTTATTTATTCAATTATATGGCAATTGGCAACACTGACGCTAGTGACGCTACGTGCGATCGAATATATTTTGATGGTCAACAAACGATCGAGTATGTTTTCATGAAAAAGTAAAAAAAATATCTAAACTATGCCTTTTTTGCAATTTTGCCAAAGAAAATGTTGTCTTTAAAAACACCTATGTTAACAATGGTTCTGAAACGGTTTTTATGCTTCGAATCAAGATCACGAAGTCTCAATTTTCCCAAGAATTGTCTCAAGTCCTGTTAAGATGCAAAAAAATTGCTCTTCAGTCTCAATGTTTGTGGAGGAAGCATGTTCTATGCGTTCTTTTTGGGATTTTGGTCTGGTGATTGCGCAGGCCAGTCTAAGACCGAAATGTCGTGCGTGCTCCTGAAGCCAGCTGGTCACCACTCGCGCTGTCTGCGTACGGACATTAACACCACAACCCTTCAGTCAGTTGCGAGCGAGCGACAGAAGCAGTGGTGTCCAATTGACAATTTTTCTTTAACACAAACAACTGGTGCTCTGACGAGAGCATTTGAAGAAACAGCATTGCCGTAACATTTGGCTGTTTTTTCGCATCAGTTAGCAAAAATCGGTCTTCGTGCGTATGGTCCTTGCGCTTCTGGCCATGGCATTCTTTCACTTACTACCCAAGTAGCATGATAACGTTACTTTAACCTTGATTACCGCAAGCCTTGCGACAAGAACAACTTTTTAGCATCATACCAGGACTTGGGTAATGTCGCCAGATTTTATTTATGACATGAAAAATCGATGCAGAACCATTGTATGAATCATGGGATACTTTATTGATATTTGATTTTTCGCATAATTGCAAAAAACTGCCTAAGTATTTTTTTATTTTTCTTTGTAACGACCGTATTAAACAAATACGGTCGTTACTTGTATCATTATCTCACTTTTAAAAAATATTTACGCAATAAATATAATATTATTTTATAATATTATTTTGAAAAAAATCCCGACGGTACCGAAATTCCCGGGAAATCCCGGTTCCAGCATAGTCCGGTACCGAAAATACCGGTTCCTTGAGATAGTACCGGTTCTCTATACCCTACATTTTAGGGTTCCGTAGTAAACTACAAGGAACCCTTATAGTTTCGCCATAACCGTCTGTCCGTCCGCGGTCTAGCGCCTAGACGCTTGATGCTAGAAAGCTGTAATTTGGTATATATAGTTTTTTCGCACTGACCCCATGTTGTGAGGTATCGTTAGATGTAGAGGTCTCTTAAAACATCGATCGATGTGGGAAGATCATTTTCCGATACAGTGATCCGTTTGCGAATTATTTACATTTAACATGTCAATTTTCGTTTTGCACGGTGCCCCCCTCCCCGTCTCTATCTCCGAAAGTCTTGTGTTTAGAAATTTGAAAAAAATCATGGTAGTAATCCATATTGTGAACCTACAAGGAAATAACAGTTAAGTAGGCACTACTAGTTACCGAGTAATAACCGACAAACTTATGAAGTAAAATTTCTTTGACGAAAACGTATAAATGTCATAGAATATGGCTGCAAGCAAGAAATGCGCAACCAATACGGAATCCTACATTGTGTTTTGTTTTAGTTTGACCGTGGGTATATTTATTCAATATCACTAGGTAAATCAAATAAAAATATATTTATACAAATCACAAAGATTGAGCTAGCCCGAAAGTAAGTTCGAGACTTGTGTTATGTAGGTACATAATATTTTTTTTTAATTTTTTTTTATACCACACAGGTGGCAAACAAGCATACGGTCGGCCTGATGGTAAGCCGTCACCGTAGCCTATAGACGTAAGCAATACCGGGGGTATCACTCACGCGTTGCCAACCCTCCCAACCCCCCCAAGTGGAGCTCTGGAGACCTTACTCACCGTAGGAACACAACATGGCCGAGACCAATGCTATTTGGCTACGAGCTTCTGTAAGGTGGAGGTCCTTCCCCAGACGGGCTGCTCCGAAAAATCCAAACAAATCCAATAGATAAACATCCAAGAAGCGATCGGTATTCGAACCCGGGATATCCTGGGTGGCGGACCTGATATGGTAATACGCCACGGAGTTCGTCAAAAATGTTAAAATCACACTAAATTAATTTGTAGAAGAATGACAGAGCTAAGCCAAACATAATGAAATAAATAAAGATGAAGTCACGGTTAGTTAAAAATAATAATCCATATCATGATATAACAATCGGTATTGTACGTGTACAGTATCGATTGTAAATTTTTGATTATGTCACTATGTTTTTTTTTCATTTCCTTATCAAATGATTAATATTACCGGCTTTGATCAAGGTTCTTTCAACCAACTTTCTAAGTAACGGAGGTGCAATGGACGTGGAACCTCTTAAAACGTGTACTTGCATTAATGAATTCGGTAGCCTGTTTCCACTGGAAAGTATACAAAATTAAATTTTACCACAAAAAATGTCATTAGCTAATTATTTGAATTTATAATATTATTATTATGATTATGATCCATACTTAATATTATAAATGTGAAAGTGTGTTTGTTTGTTTGTCCTTCCTGCACGTCGAAAGTAATGAACGGATTGATATGATTTTTTTATTGGGGATAGTATAAGGTCTGAACATAGACTACTTTTTATCCCAGAAAAACATCTTATTCTCACGGGAAAAAATAAAGTATATAATTTTTTGTTCTTCTTTCACGTCGAAAGGAACCTAAGTACTGACATGATTTTTTTAACAAAGATGATTTAAGGTCTGGAGCTACATAGGCTACTTTTTATCCCGGAAAAACATCTCATTCCCCAGGAAAAAAACTATGATATAATTTTGTCATATTTTTTTAACAGGGACAATTTAAGGTCTGGAGAGTAACATAAAGACTATTTTTTTCCCACAGGATAAAGAGATTCCCATGGGAAAAAATATTGACATTTTCCCTTGACCACGCGGGCTGAGCCGCGGGTAACAGCTAGTTATTAATATTCAGGAAATAAAATTATACCTATTATAAGTTACAAAAATATAACATACATTAAATTATTGCTATTGTGATTCTATGACAAATTGATTAAATATTGTTATATTTAAATATCTACATTATGATTGTTTATTTATAGGAACTCTTTCGTTATTCTGTACTCCGCAGTTTTAAAAAAAATGAATTATTTGTCTAGCCAATATGTCTGTCACAATAGTATGTGAGGTCTTGTTGATTTGAGCGGATTATCCGCTGTGCCCTACCTCTCTTAAAACTACTAGCGTTACTAGAAATTCAACTTACCTACTCAGTGATACAGATATTTTTTATTACTCGTTGTTTAGTGACGACAATGAACTACGCTATCAATAGGTTATCGACGCGAGAGGGGAGGTGTCCCGTCGATAGTCTGCCAGCAAACGTAAAATTTTAACGATATTTTAATCTAAATCCATTTGACTTAATTGCTTTTGAATAGCCAATGTTATCATATTTTATATGAAATAGCCATTTAAAACAAAGGAAAACGCGTAAAGTTTTATCTAAAACATATTAAATGTATTCTTATTGATTTTAATTGAATTTATTTTTAATTTATATTAATAACAATGTTGTAGTCAGAGTGGTCATCTTTTATACTAATATTATAAAGAGGATAGATTTGTATTTTTGTATTTTCGTGTGTGTGTATATTTGTAGCGAATATACATAAAAACTACTGGCCCGATTTCAAAAATTCTTTCACCGTTGCCGTTGGGAAGGTATATTAATTACCCCCACCAAACATAGGCTATATTATATTTTCCAAAAAATTAGGGATCGTTAGTAAAACGAAGTGGTCCGCTAGTTATTTATAAAATGGGCTAGCTCTAACGTAGAAGTACTATCTTCTCACAGAATATCGGCGTGAAACAACAATGCGTTTCGTTTGGTGAGCAATAGATTCAGCTCAATTTCTCCTATCCTTTTGTCTCTATTCCCTTCCTTGTAGTATAACTTCCGTAGCGGACAATGCATTAGTAGTGCTTCTGTCCTGGTATTAACTCAGAGATTAAAACCAGTTTGTTGTTATAACTATTTTCTCTTAATTTTAGCATATAGCTTAAACATTGAGAGACAATAATGTTACTTCTTGCTAGCCCTGCCCACTCCATACAGAAAATCGTTAACCTAAGGTGGCCTTGAAAAGATTGCTTTCAGCAGTAAGGCCGCCTTATTACATGTACACTATTCTGTTACTTATATTGTTTATTGTATCACTTGTTTGTGTATAACAAATAAAGCATATTCTTTCTCCCTCTCTACTTTTTTACTAAATAGCAACTGCGCCTATGCATTCTTCATGATAAACTTCCGGACGAAATCGAGGGCAAAAGTTAGTTTAATAAAAGTATAACTTCCTACAACAAATGAAAGAGGTATCCATATTTTCTCTTATTTATATTTTGTTAATATTACTTATCTTAAACATTTTAGTTAATAGCACTGTTATTATTTTAGTGCAATTGTTGTTTATGATAACTTGATAATTAAGATAATGACAATCTTTGCAATTCAAAACAATTTGAAGGTTTTTTTATGCGAATTGTAGAAGACTGATTATAACTGTATTCTACATATTTTGTTTAGTTGGCGACTTCAAAAGGATTTTATTTCATGTTCTTGAATATTTCCACCTATCCAGGTGACTCCGACTCCCACAGTAGTATTTAATCTTACTTTTTAAGCTAGCGTGCTTTTATACTATTTTCACTATAGATTTGTCATATCGAGTTTAGTTCCACGACGAAACTGGGATGTCGTTTTAAAGTATCATATGACAGCATTGTATTTGTTAAAACAAAAGGTACCGACGCCATGTTTTTTTTAAACTTCACGGTACCCTGAGCATATGGCCACCTTTTACCAAATTCTTTGATTAAAACCACAATTCACTTTTGATGTGATTTACAATTTAGCTACGTAATTTATGTATGCATTTATAAATACGTGAAGGCATATGAATACTTCCCGATTGCTATAACAGACTGTACGACCTTCGATCTTACCATGCGAGTACGCTCTTAAGCATTTTAATATACGTCGTCCAACCAGTTATAATTAACACTTGTCTCGTTCGTTGTTTAACAAAGGTAAGTTACTATTATTACAAATAAATGAATAATTGGTAGACCTCAGTCGTGTTGCTACCAAGGGAAAGTGAAGACTAAGTTGGACGTAGCGTCCATTCACCGATTTTTCGCTTGACTTCGCGAGACTAGAGCTAACATGAGATTTGACGGTATCCACTGATCACAATATTTAATTTCATGAAATATTGAATGTAATAAGAAATATGTTTTTACAGTGCGAATATAAAACAAAGCAGCATGAAAATGAATACATAAGACCTCGTCAAGGATCTATTAGATTTGTTTAATTCACAATTATATCAAATTCACATGATGGTCGTTGAACTCTTTTGTATGACTATATTCGGACTACTATTTAATACCTTTTTAGGATTAACTATAAGTAAGTACCGTATATTTTGTTTAAAATGATAAATTTAACGTGTATTTATCAAGTCGTTCCACGTATATTAATTACGAAATAATATTCTTGCTAAAGAACCCGCAATCAAATTATCAAAACGCAGTTTATCTTAATCTAGAACGTATCTACTTAGCGAATAACGTTATACCGTTAAACCACGGAGTATATTTATTCTGTTCCCATTTGCGAGATCCGAAGACTGCCAGCACTCGGCCAATGAATGTAATAAATTATCTGTGGCGAAAATCTGTCCATTTCCCTCCGGGTTTATTATATCCGGCGTCGTGAGGTAGTTGGCCCTGTTGCTTGCTGGCGATGCAGGCGGCGATCCGCGATCGCGGGTTCGCGGGCAGTCGCGGGCGTTGTTTGTTTGCCGTGCCGATGCCGATGCCGTCCGCCCAGCCGGCAGTCGCAGCAGGGCGCCCGCATCGGTAGCACGCACGCCGCGCCCGCATCGCGCCGCACACGCGTCGCTCGCTCGCGTACGTACGATGACGGCTGGCCCTCGTCCGCAACCACGCACACGCTTTCTACCGAACGGTACAGAAACCGCCATCTGAGCCGTTATATTGACATGTTTATGTACTGTTTACTTGTCGATGAATAGTTTTTCTCTGTTAACTGAATCTTACGAATGCGCTCAGCTGAAGGATTGCGAAACTGTACAAGTGAAGTTTAAAAATACATTGGCACTAGTGCGTAGTGACGCTCGTTCGAGATGTGTTCGTGCAGCAAGTTCTATGATTTCTGGAGGAACTCTTGTGGTGCAGGTAAGGTCATCATACATTATGTTGTACTGAGGTGAGGTCCTCACGACTTTCTAATTGCACTTCGAGCAAGTACGGCACACCAACACGGAACAATGACTTCGTCCTTTCTAATCTTGTTCGGAAGAACTTGGCCTTCCTTCAATATATTGCACAAATGTACAATATTTATTTTGTGCTGAACCTAATATACAAAACCCAAAAATATCTAAACTTTCCAATGTAAACAACATTAACATAAACTCTAGCTCGTAAAACTTTCAGAAAGGTTCTACAAAACTGAAAGTTAAGAAAGTATAGGCCATTGTGTTTATCTGCAACTAGTATTAATCAGTCTTAATTTATTATTTCTTTACATGTCTATGTTAATCGCTATTACAAAAAGTTTGAATTCACATAATGAAATTTTAAAACATGAATATTTGCAAGGTCTTTTCCGACAATCACAAGATAATTAAGATAGTTTAGCTACCGATACTGCTTTGTAACAGATCTGTTAAAAAAATAAAAAATGTTGGTAAAACCAGCCATGATGAACACTATCGGCCGCTATAAATAAGCAAACGTGTCAAGGCAGCATCTCAATGCGGGCGTGCACATCATATAATTATCGATACAATTGCATTTAAAAGTGCGTCATGGACATTCGAGGAAGGTAATACAACGAAAGTGACAAAATCCGTGCCGCACCGATGGCCGATCAATGGTTTGTTAAATCTAAATCAATCTCGAGATAAAACTGAGAGAATGTATCTCCGCCTAGTAAATTCAGGGTCAGTATGAATGAAGGATTTATTTATAAACCTGTTGCGATTCGGCAACCTTCGTATACGGTGGAAAGAAAACTAGCTTCGTGGCTTCCTTCGTGAGTTTCTAAGCAAATCTCCATTTCAGCGATCCTTCGCGGGCGCATCACGTTACACCTTGACACCTTTACCGCTACCCAGTCGTAATCCAATATGAATTATCATATTCTATTTCCCACACTGACATTTGTACGTTTTGCAACTCCAAGACTACATTGTCATACGATACCAGTATACAATTAGTGATTTTTAAGCATTTTTATTTAATCGCCGACGCCTGGCATTCGATTTCTCGCTCTGCTGACTCCATTCCATGTTGCTCGAGTTCGTGCAAGAAGAAAAAGTATATTATAACAGTGCTTTCGTTCGGCGCTGTGTAATTTTGACAAACTATGTGGATAATTAAACCCCGTCCATTGTACTGCTTGGAGGTTTTAATTGTCAGAGATTTTAATCGACACGTTGCCTGAGTCGAACTAATTGACTACAATATTTAAAGTCGTAAAGTAAACGTATAAGGTCAAGTGCGCGTCCTGTGTGGCCAAACAGGCACCAGCAGTTCAATATTGCATGTTTGCAACGCATTAGCCCAACCATGCGTGCTATTTAAAGGACGTGACTGGCCTTCTTTAATTAACCTTCCAAATCAGTCCGGTTTATCTAACTATTAAACAAACTTGTTGCAATTACAAATTGTAAATCAAACTAGATTTTTATCACCACTCTTCCGGATTTCTTATTCTAAAGGCTGTGGAAGTGAGTGGTGTATATATAGCTGTTAGCTGTTAAGCATGATCCTCTTTTCATTTTGCTAAGGTGGGAAGTTGTATATTTCAGTGCTTCTTATTCAGCCTAATATCTTTCTAATGGGATTCAGCGTGAGGTCCAAGATATTTTTGTTGTAGTCTTGTCAGCAACATCAATATTGCCAATCTGCGGCTTTATGGTAGCTCTACACTCTTTGAGTGAAGTGATAGCAGCACGAAGTTAGAAGACAAAGGAAAGATCGAAGTAGAACGAAAAGTCCCGTCTATGCTCTCGTCTTCGCTCAACGTTTAGAGAGAATAGAGAATTACATGAGGTACCTACAGCGATTGGTCGGCTTGCTCAGAAACATGAATTTTCTATATGCCTTTTTACTAAAGGTATTAAAGTACCCATAGCCATTTTTATTAAAAAGTAAATTAGTTATAATAAGGCTTTTCCTTATTAGAATTTGTGTCAGTCACGTAACATATAAGGCAATTATTCCCCGAAGCTAATCTCCATGTGGCGAAGGCTTTGTTTAGCAGTATGCGGTAACATTGGCATCAGCACACGTAATCGCGGCCCGTGGACGCACGACAATGCCACTCTTATCGGGACGTGCCCGGCATCTCTTTAGTTCTTATTTCGCTGACGTATATAGGTATTCTAGGTACGTCATGTCATTTTACCTTAGTAGTGTCCATTTATTCATTTACATAAATTGTTTCAAGTTTCAAAGATTTATAGTATCCCATAAAACAAGTCTCGAACTTACTTTGGGACTAACTCTATCTGTGCGATTTGTGTCTATATATTTATCATCATATTATAAAAACTTCTCTATAGTACGTTTACTGGCCCGAAATTATTATTTTCGGATTTGTACGAACAAACACTATGGTACTAATTTTGTCACGAACAATTTCGGAATACATTTATAGGTCAAACAAATATTGGATCCAACGAGGAAACCAAAATCACCACCCACTAGTGTCATAGTGCCTAAAATAGCCGCACGACCATGGGGTCATTTAAAGTCTATTGAATTTTATTATTGTCAAACATTGTGCACTTATAAATTAATTTGATTACATGAAAAAACCTTTATGTAATGATTTAGCTTTATAGATAATTAACTATTTACATAGAATAAAGTGCAGATATAGTTATCATACAAGGAATGGAGTTTGCACTAGAGGGTTTTTTTTTTCATTATTATAAACAAGTAAATTCATACATACCACTCACTAAAAACCACGCAGGGTTTATCTGTGACGTGGAGAGTCGCATATACATTTGCCATAATCTATAAATAAGTTAACAGGACACACCTATTCCTGATTAAGTTTTGGGTTTGTTAGATAATGTTTTGTGAGTTCTCCTTTGTAACGTAATTAATTAATTAAATTGTATTAGTAACGTGGATTTATTATTTGTTACTCTTTAACGCAGAAACGACTTTCGGTACCCAGGTAGTATATTACCTGGATTAAGACATGGAATAGAGTTTATACTGGAACGGGAACTTGATATCACCGGTATAGAATGTCTATTGGGAGAGAAAAACTAAAGTTAGAGGTAGAGTTTTCGAAATGTTGTGTTTATCGAGTGAGTCATTGACCTTTCGTTTTAGTATAGAATATCAATTAATTGTTATTGGTATAAAACCTGTATTTCGCATCTTGAAGAGTAAGGTATGAGGTAATTGTTAGTTATCATGAGTGAAAAATTACTGTTAACAATTATGGGTGTTTGTAAATTCATAAACAACTTGTGCCCAGAAGTCAATAACCTCATAATGAGTGACTTTCCACTGGTCTCATAATTTTTTTCGAATTAGTCCAACCTCAAATCTTTTTAAAAAGCTCTACGTAATTTGGTAAAAACTTTTAAACGACACCTAGGTACTTCAACACCTAGGCTAGGTACTTAATTTAATGCTATTTATAAATCAATTTGTTGAACATATTCCAAGTGTCAATTATAAGGAATGTACTCTGATTGCTGACATTACACAATCAATTTGTATGATCATTACAATTCAGCGTTCGAATGCTTATTTAGCAACTACGTCCGAGTTCACATCAGTCATAAACCCTATTCATGCAGTACCAATTGATGCCAAATAAAAGCCTTGTCAATTGTTTTAAACTGTATAGTTTTATAGGAATATAGGGACAAATCATACAGATTGAGCAAGCCCCAAAGTAAAATTGAGAATACTATCCTTATAATTGCTATAAATAACAGTAACTCTGTCTCTTACCTATGCACATAACGCTCAACCGATCGACCTGAGTGTTATGGGTATAAGTTGGAGACAAGAGAATGGACATACGATAGTTTCTATACCGGAAATCACCCCCTAAAGGGGTGAAAAGTGAGTTGAAATTTGACTTTGATAAACTTATTTTGCCTAGACCGAAAATTAACACGGATGGCGTCGTGGGCACTGCTACCTACATAATAACAAAATAGAGAGGTTTTAGGTTATAATTAATGATAAAAATTCTATAGGCTTGCTCGCCTATAGAATTTTTATCAGCCACAAACGGCTTCCATGAGTGACATTCCGAGGTTGTTATTTATGATATGTACGCATTTTACGAATTAGGACGAAGTAACTATTAAGTAATCTTTATTATAGGTACATAGTACATTAGTATTCATAAGAAATAAACAAAATATCAAACAATATTATAAGACATTGAACATACGTGTGTGAAAAAAATCCGCCATACTTCAAACGTAAATGATGTAAATATTAACCTATTAGACTTAAATTTAACCTGAGCCCGTGTCTGAAAATCCAATTTCTTCGCAAATTTGATATCCACGTTGATTTCCCGTCTAGGAATATTTTGATGTAATCAAAGGGGGATCTTCGCCTCCATTAATACGAATGCGACATGTAATATTATATCACATTGATGGAACAAATATTGTACATGTACATCATTTTTAACATGTTAAATGTAATGGGAAATACGTATTTGTGATAATATATCTCGGTGTAATGAAAAATATGTTTATCTTTCTCTGCATGTAAACGTAATCTTTATTATGAGGTAATTACTATAAGGTATACAATAAACTTCCCGCTGAGTTGTTTTTCAGGCTAAAGTCAAGACACAGATTACTATGGTTTTCTGACGTCATTTTTTCAGTTTCCATTTTCTAGGGTCGATTAATTATAAAAATTGTTAGCATCTCTCCCCTCGTGACTAGATAAAATACCCGTGAAAGCCTTCACTTTAACAAACAAATGTTATTTAATGACATACGAAAAGTTTATCAATTGTATAAAACATATGAATAAATGTATAGATACTTGAATGATTTTTAAGTTAGCTTAATTTAACACAAGGTAATTTGTTTCAATTGAGAATTGCGGAATTATTTTCGTGCTGTAAAAGTTTTGGAACGTGCCTCGAAGGTCCCGTTTGGGCACGTTGCGTGCATGTTGCCCGTTTATATTTGTGCCCCTTTTATTTTGGATTGTATTTTTAGTGTTAAATACGTAAACAATTTGCTTATTTTTAATTAGAACATTTTCAGATCAAAATCTGCTATTGCATTTTTTAAACGGTAGTTGACTGATTAAGTCATAATGAGATTGAGGAGATAGCCCTACGATCGAACTAGGTTGTTATTTATTCGTCAAGTACCCAAACAATGAATATCAAAACAATATAATACATACCTATACGGTACATACCTACGGTCAATAGTACTATATCACAATAAATACAATAACACCACTTCATTATTACAAGTGTCGAATGTGCCGCATCAAATTAAAATCTGTTAAAACAATGTCGTCATCAATTTATTATTTTTGATCGAGCGCAATCCGTCATGGTCCGTTCGGCCGTACCGAATGTCCTAAGATAATTCATTGGTCTCGGTGCTTTCGGTACAGTCGTGAGTTTGAGTCGTGAAACTACGCGACGCCGACGACTGCCGAGATGGCGGTAAACAAAGCGATAGATGCCAAAATAGAAACAATTTACACAATTTGAAATAAATTCACAATCTCTCTTGATGGTACAATTGGTACAGTTCCCGATTCGATGCTTTTATTTTAAAGAAATTTGGTTAATGTAGAGTCAACAAAGATATACGTAGGTACCCAAAAGGCCAAAACGAAAATTACCAATGACTTAGTTTTTTTCACTGTCACTTTTAAAGATAATCAATAAACTGCGAAAGGATAAAAGAGTGATTATAAGCCTTTGCTGTTCAAATAAGTTTAAGTTTACGGCTGCTAAAATCTATATGATACTTTGGGAAACGTTGTTTCGATGAATGTTAGGTCACTATTTTGATCACTACGTGGTCTAGAATCCAATACTCTACCATTTTCAGTATGTTAGTGACTATTACGTAATCGAATAAAAAAAACGTAACGACAATTTGTATGGTTAGCAACAGAAATATATTAACATAATTCATTGGTCTCGCTACAGTTCGATCTACAGCCGTGATGGTTATGAACAAAAGTAGCTATGAATAAAAACTCATGTATTTTAACTTAGAAATACCCGGATTTATGAGAAATTAGGAAAACAAAGAAAGATCAATATCAAATCTTTTTAAGGTTTGAGAAATCATGTTGCAATTTTAGATATTGTGTATCCTTATCAATGTATGTAGTCATTTGTGTATTATCAGGTACATAGGTACATACATACATACATAGAGACACCACAGTGGTGGTTGAAAACATTATAAAAAGTAAAGAAAAAATTGACAATTTATCTAATATATCTGACGAATACTAGGCGAAAAGAAAGTAAATCATTTATGCAGATCCATTACCAACAGCAAAACCATCACAAAACCCAATATCAACTATGGTTAATACTTAAAAACAATATTTGTTAAATTTTTACAATGCACGTTGTTGCACGCGACGACACTGTGAAGTGTAAAAGAAAAAAGCTAAAAATCCAATCACTGGGATTTCTTCTCTTTTGCATCATTGCCGGATTTTCCGGAAAATTATATAAATTACTTTTTTAAAAGGTGTCTAATAAGTTACATAGCCTATCTATTAAGGATGGTGAGGGTTAAGGAAAAGAAATGGAGATAAATTGTAATAGATGAGAGTTTACAAGAATAAAAAAAAAATGAATATGTTACAATGTGTAAAATAGACGTAAAAACCATTGGCAAAAAGTTTGTATTATAAAAATATAAAGAATTAGAAGAATTTGGTTTGCCACACTATCTGTCAGTAAACTCTTCCTCCCTTTCTGTTCGATAAAAAAACTATCTGTCGTTATTAGTCGGTTTTACGACATACTAGGCAATATGACAATGGCCGCATTATTTTTTACAAGTTCTACGTAACGTGGGATCTATGTGTCCCAGAGCCACATGGTAATTGCTCAATTTAGGTAAAACTAGGTAGAGGTTGATACTTTATATTATGATTTATTAAATGATTGTAGTATAATGTCACGCTATTTGTCTTCGAATAGATTCATTGAAGGAAGTGAGTGCAGCACGCACTGATCATGTGCTGATTACTCCGATATATTGACATTTTCATGTGACTGTTCTCGTTTTTCGTCGACAATGGTGCTAATTCTGTTGTACATTTAACTAGACTAAACTAATTTTGACAAGACCAAATGTGTCGTTGTCCTTACTTGGTTTACAATTAGTGACAAGGATAGCAATACTTTTAGTCCTGTCAAAATTAGTTTAGTCTAGTTAAATGTACAACAGAATTAGCACCAATGTCATTCTAGTCTTAGTGTTTTAATTTGTACTCCTGACTAGTCCAAACACAAAATGTTTGATAATCGACAACAGTCTGAACTTATCTGTATAATACAAAAAAAAGTAAAAAAATAATAATAATATTCTGAGAAAACATTGTTTGTTTCTACGAAATTAAATTGGCATCAAAACCAGCAAAGGCATGGAGAGCATGTGTATGAGCAAATCAGGTTTGAAGGTGAACAACGCTATTATATATACATTCAAGTATCATGTCGAATCGTTTATGCAAACTTCTGCTATCTACGTAGCCCATATGGACTTAACATCCATAAATATTGAATTATTTAAAGTATAGGACACCTTCCTCCATTGGGGATGCTAATATCTTTGTTCAATCTGTTCAGGTTTTAATAAAATATTAACATATGCGGTCACGTCCCAAACTCAAAAGGATGTAAATCATTTTAACATTAAATTATACGGTTTTGTGTCATTTTGCAATTGAATTGATAAGAATGATAAGAGGTTACGATTCCTATAGAAGTTTAGACGATATCTATATTACAAGCCTTTATCCAAGGCTTCGCTCGACTTAAATGTCGTTATTTCAAAACATAGCTGATTTAAAAAGTTCAGTATTCATTAACTAAAGATTAATTTCTACTCCACGAAAAGCGTTAGTAAGATAATTTTGTTGAAACTTCTGTTTTGAAGAGGTAATTAACACATTCATTTAATGAGGTTTTTTCTTAATTAATATTAGTGAAAACCAACAACTACATAAACATAATATAGAGCTAATAAAATCAAGTTAGCCAACAACAGGACCTCGAAAAATCAATATCAATCAATATCAGCAATAATCAAGTACTCGAGTATTTTATAATAAGTAACAAATATAGGTACATTATTATGTAGATTTGTGTAGGTATTTATTTCGAATACGTCATTATAAGTTTGACGTAATCGATTCAATTATTAGTGTAGGTGTTGATAGAATTTAAATTGTACGAGATCAATGTCATACCATTTCGAGTTTTATTAGTCGAGTTAACCGAGGACCCCATAATATATTCCTCATTGCATCTGCCCGACCTACGACCTAATGAAGCTGCTTAGACCGAGCCAAATTAGCCTAATAAAGGAGTCTCGAAGCATTTAATGTACATACGTTGTTCTCTAAACTATTGTAATGTCATATACAGGGCGGAAGCCTTAGAAATAGGTCGATGGTATCCGCATGTGTAAGTGTCTTACAATTTGTAGACTAAGTAATTAAGAACTGAATTAGTAATCAGGTTTCGGCATTTTTCGATTTCTTATATCTCGGTTCTATACAATTCGCGAAGTTGGCAAAGTTAAAGGAAGAAGACAAAAAAAGTGAGACGAAGTGCCCTCACTACAAACTCTTTTATTCGCCTGACCTCGGTCATCTTTACGAACTGTATAAATAATCAAGTAACTTTTGGTTTTTTATTTTAATTATACCAAATGTTAATATTTCAAGTGCAATTATTATTTTTTATTAATTCCGAGTATTCGTTTTTGATAAATTACATTTTAATAATTAATACCAACGAGACAACCTAATTTGGTAATGGAAGTCATCGTCATGTTTTATGAATCGATAATGATCTTAAAAAACGATTAGTAATATTCTAATGGAGAAAATACTTAAAGAAAATGAATGACCGAAATACATTTGTTGGAATTAGAAAGCACTTCTGTGCATTAGGTCGAATCGAATGGAGTCGATATCATTGTGATTCATCAGTTTCCACTTAGGGTTAATTCACACCAAGTGACAGCGGCAGGCAACGGCATGCAACGGCATGCAAAGTGGCCTAGTTTGCCGGCAAGAAAAAGAAGGCAGACCACCGTTCGCTGTGGTAAAAAAATGCGAGCGGCTACAAGTCCCATCCGAGATTTTCCTACCATATAAAGTGTCTGTAAGGTCCTACTATCTGAATAAATATTTTGAATTTGAATTTGTGGTATAAAAAAAAAGCTTGAAGTTTGAATCGGCTTTCGCACATAAAATTTCTATTTTTTTTAATATTTTTATATGTAGGGACAAATCTCACAGATTGAGCGAGCCCCAAAGTAAGTTTTTTTTTTTTTGACAATGTTGCGCAAATTTATTGCGTTAAATTGCTAGTGAAGCGCTAATGGGATACGCTTCACCAGCAACATTGGTTTTACGTGGGCGAGGTGTCAACCCGCCGCACAACCCCCGAAATGCTGGAGGACCACACCCGTCGTTGGTCAGCGAGTCCATCGGACTTAGCACATAAATAAATATATTAGGACAAATAAAATATATAAAGGACAATTCATACAGATTGAGCTAGCCCCAAAGTGAGTTCGAAACTTGTGCTAAGGGATACTAACTCAACGATACTATATTTTATAACAAACTAGCGGCCCGGCCCGGCTTCGCACGGGTTATAACTATCTGCCTGTGTTAAACAGTCGTATACTTACATATATAAATAAATATTTTAGTTTGTTTTTTAACATACTAAAATATTTCTTTATATACCACATTGACAACTTCTGCGTCATTTCGTGTAAAAACAAACATATTTTTTTTTTTGATGTTACACGTGACAGGGCAACATACAATTGTCCATGTGAAAAACATTGAGTAGTTAAGTCGATTCCAGCAACGAATACGGTCGTTACGTAAGCGGAGTTGTCTATCTTCGGGCGTTTCTGTCTCTTTGAGCGTTATGTCTATCATTGTCCAACGCTAAACGAACTGTGCGATCCACCGACGATTCTCGCGCTCTTTGGGAAACATGCCTTTCACAGTCCAACGATAAACGAACTGTGCGATTCACCGACGATTCTCGGGCTCTTTGGGAAACATGCCTTTCACAATCCAACGATAAACGAACTCTGCGATCCACCGACGATTCTCGTGCTCTTTGGGAAACATGACTGTTACGGTCCAACGATAAACGAACTGTGCGATCCACCGACGATTCTCGCGCTCTTTGGGAAACATGCCTTTCACGGTCCAACGATAAACGAACATCCCTCTCTTGATCATTTTCGTTGCTTCGACTCAAACGAATTCTTTTGGCAGAAGATGTACTGCGTCCTATATTAGACTTTCGTCGAGGCATGATTAAATTGTCATGAAATAGGTACTTTATATTGCTAATTAAACTTAAATAATTGTTATAATCTGTCAATAAAAAAAAACTCAAAGATAACATAAATCAACACGAAACCATTAAAAAATGCGACAGATGTTAAAATAAGCCCAAACAAAGGACTAAATTGAAGCGAGTATGTAAGTGTCTATCCATATCTATCTATTTACAATCAATTGTATCAAAATTTTTAACACGAAACAAATAAAATGCACCCTTAATATTAACTTTAAATAATTCAAATTGTGAAGCATAAACAAATTAAAAGTATGTAAGTATCTATAATTTTAAAAAACTCAAAGATAACATAAATCAACACGAAACCAATAAAAAATGCGACAGATGTTAAAATAAGCCCAAACAAAGGACTAAATGAGGTTAAAAACTCAAAGCTCATCGTAGGTGGCGTCACTGTTGACTGTTCCAAGACCCGCCATATTGGTTCATTGTTTAAGTTTGATGTGAGAGTAATTGCTAAAAATCATAGAAATGTAAGCGACCTGGAGTGTAATTACGATTGAAGGAGGAACTGCGGAAACGGAAAGCCAAGACCATTAGCAAAAAAGCCTTATAAATCGAAAGGTAAATAATTTACAGGCATTATTGTGAATTGTAGGTTTTGCTGTGTTCTTTTTATTTATTTCAATTTCTTTTTGTAGACTGGAGGCGTACGATGGAAATTACCTCATCGAAGTTGAAGACGAACTTGAGGATGATATTCCTGAAATTTCTACCATGGATAAGTTCAGAGATATTAATTCCAGCAATAATCTTCCACCACTCTATAAACTACACATTCAAGAGTTTGCAGACAGGTAACAAACCATACATTCATGATTTCCTTATTGTTCCTTGTTATTTTAATGTTTCAGATAGAATTAGACATTTAATGACATACATGTTGTTTCAGATTTCAAGCAACACTGAACGGGAGATACACTACTGTATGAAAGTAGAAGCTTAATAACTGTGAGAGTTGCCTTTGAGGAAAGTTATATTTATTTCCATGCGCAATGCAAAGCCCAAATGAAGAAGCTTCTTTGAATATCATTCTGTTTAAAAATGGATAATAGTGGCATGATAGTGGAGTCACTGCGAATGTGCAACTGGAAAAGGAGTAGAAGCACACTGTAAGCATGTTTTTACAGTTCTCCATGGCATAGAAGATATAGTGCCTACTAAAACTATAATTTTGTACAAAATGTGCACAGAACAATTGATGACATTTAAAAAACCGAATAAAGTATTCTATAATTCCCCGATGCAATTCCGTTTTACCAGGAAAATATAATGGACAATTATGAAGGATATGTCAAAATCCTAGCAGTTTCTCCTGTACTACTAGTAGTAAAATGGCTTATCTCCAAGTAATCAAACCTGCCAATCCATATGCTATTGAAATGGACCATGATTACTTGGAAATATTTTCTTATACTTATGAGTATTACCTTTGTAAAGTTTTTGTTAAACCTATTTTTAAACCACTAATTTTAACAAATATCTGTATAAAAATTATGATTTTTGATGACAGTTTAATAAAACAAAATTAATACCTATTAAATAGTTTTATTTTCTTATACCTATGAGTATTACATAATACACTCTAAAATTACAGCATATATGACACAAAACATGTTTTTGAAGTTATTTTGAGTTTAGACCCCGCTAGACCCAGGAGGATCAGTAAAAGAAGTTTCATTAGCATCACATTCATTTTGAGTTTGGATCCGGTTAGGTCCTGGAATTGGATCACCACGAGACGTTTCAATACACCGTTTCATGCAACTTCTTTTTAGCAATCGATCTGAGCGTTCTTGTGCTAGTAGGTTAACAGATTTGATTTAATATAGAGGGCACAGCACTTTTCTTTAATGTTCGGTATAAATTTTCATTGTCTGTTAATTACTTTTAATATTATAATCTTCAGATCTAAATTGGGCAGCACATAACCTCGACCATTTACTGGATTTCCAATTTTTCCTTCGAAGAGCCTTTTCCCACAGTTTTCTTCGTTTTATTTCTTTGGAAAATAAATAGATTGGAACATTTTTACAATCGATAGCTGCACAATGAGTCATATTTCGGAATTATTTAGAAAACAAATATGATGTTTACAAAAATAGTATGGAAAATGACAGCTAGCTGTCAAATGTTTGGAACAGTCAACAAAGCGACATCTGAAGTGAGCAAAAGGCAGTTTTTAACCTCATTGAAGCGAGTATGTAAGTGTCTATCTATATCTATCTATTTACAATAAATTGTATCAAAAATTATAACACGAAACAAATAAAATATTAACTTTAAATAATTCAAATTGTGAAGCCTAAACAAATTAAAAGTATGTAAGTATCTATAATTTTATTTTTAAACAGCGCCACCTAGCGTAATAGATTTAAAGTGCTTTAATTTTCGCGCGATATTTATAATTTAATGAAAACGTAACCATAGCGCGATGCTTTTGAATAGCGCCATCTAGCGTAGAATAGAAAGAACTTGAACTAATTTCGGCAAGCGCGTAAATTTTTTGCTATAACTTCTAAAGTATCTATTTAAATAATATGATGTAAAGATTATAATAATGTACATGAAATACTTAAGGTAACTAACGTAGTTAACTGGATAAGGATTAATATTGTATACGTCAAAATCGGTTTCCAATTCAAGTTCTTTCTATTCTACGCTAGATGGCGCTATTTCCGCATTATTACTCGGAAATCGCTTTTTATTTTATAGTAAGTTATCCGTATACGATAAATATATGCTATCGCGGACTTTTTTGGAGACCTAAATAAGAGGAATATCCTATAATTTTTGTTTTGTTATATCTCAAAGGGTTTAGCCAGCGTTTTCGTCGACAGCTCCCAAGCGGTTGATTTTTTCCGACACTCCCAACAATAATCTTTATATTTCAGCCAATTTACATAAAATCCTGACAAATTTTATACATAAACCTTCCTCATGAACGCTATCCGTTGGTGAAAACCGCATCAAAATCCGTTGCGTAGTTTTAAAGATTTAAGCATACAAAGGGACAAAGGGACATAGGGACAGAAAAAGCGACTTTGTTTTATACTATGTAGTGATACATAGATAATAAACATCCAAGACCCGAGGCCAATCAGAAAAAGTTAGTTTTTCATCATGGCCCGACCGGGATTCGAACCCGGGACCTTCTGGGTGGCGGTCCGGCGTGGTAACCATTACGCCACGGAGGTCGTCAGATATTTATAATTTTATGTAGGTACTTTACACCAAACTTTTTTAATTTAATAATGATAGTCTCGAACTGTTCGCTGTACGTCGCTGCCATTTCGATCCGATATATACCTTATTGTTCGATAGAAACTAATATGGGTTACCTTGAAAAAATTCTAAATTCACCACGACTACATTCACATTTTCCCCCCGCTAGTCGATATCTATTACTTACTTAATGATATTGGTTAGTAGGTAGTTTTTGAGGCTGAATATCAGGACACTTTTTTCTGACCCTGAGCCTCGTCTGTCATCCGAAATGTTGCACGTTGATTTAGACCTCAATTTTTTTGCTAACACGTACTGCATGGGGTTTTAAAGAACATTAAGTTCTTTATTTAGTTAAATGGTTGTTCCTTTTTGTAATTGAAGTTCTAAGTTAAGACTAATCTGCAAAAACACTTTTTATTTGATAATTACGTAAAAGTACAGAAAGTCATTAAAAATATATTGTAACATATAGCACGAAATTATATTACCCGTTACGTTTACGACACGATGCGTACAGTCGCCTCGAGGATAGCAGGACCATCTTTAGGATGATTTTTGGTTGCAACATCCAACATCCTAGTGGACACATGTGGCTCTAATAAACAAAAACCCTGTTTGGTAACAAAGAAAAGGACGGAGCTGACAAAAGATCCGCTTACAATATGTGCAAGCGATTTTTTTCTAAAATGGTCCTCCTATCTTCGAGGCCACCGTACATGAGATCGACTTTAAAATGTGAACTGGCAGTTTAACACATAAATAAGTGTACGTAAAACAAAGAACAAAAGTAATCGTTTTTACTACACCGGAATATCGTAAAAAAATAAAATAACGACTTTAGTAATTACGTGTGCTATTTCGTGTTTCCAAGAGGAAGTAAGATTTCCACCGCACTTTATAAATTCCGTGTTTGAAGGGTATCTCACGGCAATTTACCGCCGACCATGAAAATTTGTAACTCTATTTTCAATAGCAGGAATTTATTTAGATGTCAAAGATATCAAAACTATTAATTTATTATCACTTCGATCGACACTTTCTTTTAAAGAGCTTATGAAAAAATATACCTGTTTATCATTGTATTTACAAATATATACCAAATCTAATTAAATACATTTCAAACTTTGCTGTTTTTGTTATTCACTTTAATTGTCATTTTTGTTTAAATAAAGGTAGTAGTTAAGTATAAAGAAATACTAAAAATGTTAAAATGAACGGCTAAAAAAATCGTAGCTTTGTTGACAATAATATTTTTATTATTGTACACCACAACATTCTAAACCGCATACAACATGTCAGTAAGTACCTAAATAAATTGTAATAAATGAGGATTATTGTAAAAAACGTTGTAGGAAATTTTTTACAGTGGCTTTTCCTACAACTCGTGCGCCCTTCAGCGCCCTACGTGCTGAAAGGTTACTTAGGGGCAATTAACTAACGGGGTCGTTGGAAGCGTCTCTTGATAAATAGCTATCAACTTATACTTTAATATTTAACAGCCTTGTATAATTTATCTTTCCTTCTCCGTTTATTTCTTTTTAAAAAAAATCATCGATATCAACCTGTATTTTTTTTTTACTTAATTCAGTGGAACACTGATCCAAATTCGTACACATTGTACACTTCCCTAATTAGAGCATACTTTGGATAGGTAAGTGAAACCCATGTCAGGGGCTGTTAGGGGGAGGTCCAGTAGTGGACTTCTTGTGACTGAGATGATGATGCTCCCTTATGGGGAGTATTATCCCCCACACTGTTGAACGACAGGTTTTCCAAAGACACTACTCTCAAGCCGTTCTTGTTCACTTAAAGACTGTTACCATTCGACAATGGCGAATCCAACGTCTTAATATGCCCGAAACAGAGGAACTCGAAATTAATTAAACTCAGGGATCCGCCGTCGTATTGAGTGTGACCGAAATTAACTTGCTTGTTTATTTAGTTAAACGGCACCAACAAGCTTTTGATTGCATATGCAACAGTTAAAATGCAAGCTACTCGTAATATAAAAAAAGTAATTTATCAAGGTATTGATTGATTAAGCAATGTTTAACCCGTGAACTTTTTGTTAATTGGATATTGGAAGTTTCACTGCGTTTCACTTTTTATTTAGCACGAATTAGGCTGATGATGTTACTAGTATTCTGCAGTCAATTTGAACTGTGATTGCTGTTGATCGGTAAAAAATAAGTACGTAATTTAAATGCAGAGTGGTTATCAGCGTAGGTAAATAGCGAACGTATCTATGCGTTCGAAGTGTATGCATAATATACTTTTTTTACACAGTTTACTTTGACTAAATAATCAAGGCTTAGCTACTTGTATTATGGAATTCAAATAAGTATACTTTTTGTAAACAAACATATAAAACTTAAAAAGACAGTCAGACCCAATATTCATACCATAAAATTTGTCTGATACTGTCAAATGAAAACTGTCCGACATCACACACATATTTTAGAACCATTAAACCATAAGCATACATTGTTTAATATCAAGATTCATGTATGTATAATATTATGTGCTCCAAACACAGTCATTTTGACATCCCACTTAAGCCAGGCTTTGTCTCATAACTCCGAGAAAATGTCATGGACCTGAGTACAATTGAATTTACTAAATAAATAAAATGTCATAGACCTTATTTTTAAAGACACTGAATAAAGCTTTGTTATTCAAACGAATATTTGCTATGTGGAATAACAACAACCCATATGTGGTAATAAAAAATGTTTAATTCAAATATGAGAAATTTTGAGTCGAACGGATTAAAACAACATTCTAGGAAGATATGCCTATATTACATTAGCTAAGGCTTTATTTGAACAGCCTTAATTCAGGCGGTAAAGCATGTTAAACATTAAATATGTACAAAATAATAATATGTAAGTGTGTTTGGGGTTGACATTAATACATAGTTCTAGTTTTCCAGATCGGGGAAAGTAAAACGAAATGTACTAGTTTTTTCACTTGTTTTCCATACAATCGTTTGTATGATCTAGGTTATATGTACTTATATTTTTATTGTTAGCCTCCTTATTTATTTTCACTTGTAATCATAGAGCGATGAACTCACAAATCTAAATAAACCGAAGAAATTTTCTAAAGAATACCTAACGTTATATTTACAGCGGTATTTCTATAAAGGTCAGTGGCGTTTATTTTATTATTTCGGGTTGTTAACGTATTTTTTATTTATTTAGGACTGAGGTGACCTCAATAGTTAATGGTTATAATTTTGACAGATCTAGGGCGGCTCAATAAACACGTTAAATCCAATCAATATTTTTAATAGTAGTCGATCACGCTCGAAGAACTTAAATTAGTAGAAATCCAGACTAATAAAGCAGGAATAACTGTGATTTATTAAAGTACATACTAGCTTTTGCACGCGGCTTCGCTCGCGGTTAATTTTATGATTAAGATCACGTATAGCGCGACTTGTGGCGCCATCTGTTGGCCAGCAATTGCGAATTGCAGCGCCATCTATAGTAGAAAAAGTATTTTCCCATTGGAATGACATACTTTCACGGGATAAAAAGTAGCCTATGTTGGGCTCTGTACCCCTGACAATATGTATACAAATTTTCATAATGAACGGATGATTAGTTAAGCCGTGAAGGAATAACAAACAAACAAACTCACTTTCTCATTTATAATATTAGTTAGGATTAGGATAAAGATATTTAATTGCATATAACAAGTGGGTAGCTTCTGTTATTGTCATATTTCACCAGCGTAAGGGTTGCCACCCCTACTCTAAAATTGAGTATTGTACTCTATTTCCTGGAGGTGTACTTTATAATTTACGACAACAATAAGGTACGCTAAAATACTCTATTTTTTTAAAATTAAAACTGACTGATTACTGTTACTGGCCATTAGACTAAATAAACTGGTATCCAAAGCCACAAAATTTTATAAAAAGTGTTAAAAATAGGTAATGATAAATATGTTTTTAAAACACAAATAAATAAGTACTCTTTTTTATAGTGTGTACTTTATTTTTGGACTGCTAAAATAAAAATATACTTTATTCGTCCCTCGAAAAGGTGGCAAGCCTACGTACTTGTTCACGTTGACACGCGGGCGCGGTGGCGGGCGCGGTCACGAAATATCAAACATATGACGTGATTTTAAGTGTTCACGTTCAAAACGCACGTGCGGTCTAAGTAGCGAGCTAACTAGCGACTGGCGCGTGCGGCGCGCTCGCGGCAATTTCAAGCGCCTGAGACGTTTGTGTGTGTTCATGTCAAACTAGCGGCGACGCGCGCGATTCACTCGCGACGTCAGGTAAGATCAACCAGTTTGAACTTGTCGCTAGAAACGATAGCACGTATCATGTCATTCAATACAGAAGAATTTATTAGTGCTGTTCAGGCTAGAACTCCTATTTGGCAAAGTAAACACAGTCATCATATGAACAGAAATGTTCTTAATAAACTATGGAAGGAAATTGCTGAATTGTTTCCTGATATGGAGGGTAAGTAAATGAAATAAATATTATTATGCTGGAAATATGATATATTTGCAGGTATTTTAAACTTTTTATTTCTTGAAAACTACAAAAGATACATAATACAAAAGCGACTACGTGTATATTAAACGATTGTTTTCCCAAAAATATTTCGTGAATAAATTCCGAACTTGTTTAGCCCGATTTGATGGATTGTTGTTTCTTCCAGTTGTAGTTTGTCGCCTTTGGTGTCGAGTTGGATTTGTGAACTCATTATCACAATCGTAACCATCTGTATCAATTACAATATTGTGCAATAAGCAAGCGGTTTTTATAATCAGGCGTGCATGTTTAACATCAGTTTCAATAGGTTTTAACAAAACTCGCCATTTATTGCATAAAATTCCAAATGCACACTCCACGGTTTTTCTCGCTCTTGACAATCTATTATTAAAATTTTCTCTCTCTTGATTCAATGTTCTTTGTGGGTATGGACGCATTATATATTCTTTAAGAGGATAAGCTTCATCGGCTAATATAACATATGGAACTGTAATGTTAGAATTAGGTAATGTTCTTGGTTCCGGAATATTAAATTCACCTCTTTCGAGTAACCGGTTCAGGGACGAGGCATTAAATGTACCGCCGTCGCTTTGCTTTCCTCTACCTCCCACTTCAATAGTTAAAAATCTTTTCCTCGCATCAGCCACAGCTTGCAAAACAATAGAAAAATAATGCTTGTAGTTAAAAAATGCCGATCCTGATTTTTTAGGTCGTTTAACCCTACAATGTTTACCGTCCAAACTGCCAATGCAGTTAGGAAAGTGCCACATCTCCCTAAAATCTGAAGCAATATTCATAAGCTGGTCTCCAGATGGCTGTGGCATGTGGACATTCAAATTGTTTTTCCAAATAGCTTTACAGGTACTATAAACAATCTCAGACACAGTACTAACACCCATACGAAAGCTATATGCCAAAGATCGAAATGCCAATCCAGTGGAGAGATATCTGAAACATAATAAAAAATATAATTATAATGTAAAACTTAAATAAATTTACACTAATCATCAACACTAAAGAATATCTCTCTGATTTTACAGAAAAGGCTTTAAGGAAAAAATGGAAGAACATTCGGGACCAATTTATGAAAGAATTTAAGAAAATTCCGGTTTCTCGTTCTGGTGATGCTGGAACAGATCAAAACACTTCAATGTGGCCATATTTTCAAATGATGCTGTTCATAAAAGATGATGTTACCCCAGAAATAAATGAAGGCAATTTAGATGAAACTACCGATGAAAACTGCAATAATAATGATGATGATGAGCGGTCCTCAACTCCCCAATCCATAACTGGTGCATCTTCAAGTACACAATATACGAGCACCAAACGTAAATGTGCACAAGATGTAAGACAGGAATTTATGGATTTGGAGAAGAAAAAGTTGGAATTATTACAACTTAAACTGTCACAAAGCAGCGAAAGACACGAACAAGATTGCGAAGATCTGTTATTTTTTAAAAGTTTGTTGCCGTACATGAAAGAATTATCTCCTATGCAAAAACTACGTGCTAGAAACCAAATTACACAAGTTATTATGGACGAAATGAATAGTGGCATGACGCAGTCTTACCGTGGATATAATACATACGATTATAACCCGAATAATTATGCAAATTAAACTTTGTATAATTGATAACGATAATATTAATTAAATAAAATAATAAAGAGGAACCTTGTTTGAATTTGAATGACTGCAATATGTATCCCGATAAAAAATGATAATTTACTTACTATGAAAATTATTTTTTTTAAACTCACCTTAGAGTTACAAACAGTCTTTCTTCGGGCTTTATGCTTTTATGAAAATTTGTGTCCACTTTTGAAATATCACTCCTTATTGATTCCAGTATGTAATCAAAACAGTTGACACTCATCCTGGTATATCCAAAAAATCTTGAAGGATGTTCTCTTAAATTACCATATAAAGTATGAAATTCACCATACCGTTCTCTGTCTTTATTAATTTCGTGCACGCCAATTCTAACTTTTAGCATCTCCCACTTTAGGTATGAATTTTCGGTTAAAAATAAAAGATCGTGGTCCATATTTACGACCTCTGACAAACGTCACACTCGCGCGAACGCCTGGCGGTTAATGTGAACATGAGCTCGCAACGTTACCCGCGCCCGCACCCGCCCCCGCGCCCGCGTGTACCAACGTGAACGAGCACTAAGTAACGTCTATAAATTGTGTACAATACACACAGCTTCTGGTCAAGCAAGACTTAAACCAATGTTATGGGTGAATGCCAATTTCTTGTATAGTTTATATTTAACTATACGTATGATAAATAAATATACCTAGATACAAACACAAAAATGGTCTTGTTCGGGGGTCGACCCCGCGTCCTTTCGGCACCATACCAACTGAGTCATCGCACTGTCGAGTCTTAAATACAGGAAAAATGACTTACCTACTATAGTGTAACGTAGAATAATTTACTTTGAAATAGAAACAGTAGTTTATCTTTTAGTGTTTTACCTTTTAAATCCGTGCAACAATGGATTGTCGACAGTAGACTCGTAAAGAGTTGAGACAGGCGTCCAGTGGGACATTAAAAATGAACGAATCGCGTGACCGGCCATTGTCGCAGGCAAATTAACGGAGCCTTCCCGCTCTTACCCTTTTAGCGGAAAAAGAACGGGCTTAAAATAATATGTTCGTATAGCAACACTGTATCTATTATTAGACAACAAAAATATAGCAAAAGAATATGAGTTTTGTCGTAATAAGTGGTAAATTTGGACTAAGTCGCAAGTAACAAGACGAGACCATAGAATGATAAAAAGCATTGCTCTTTGACGTCTCAAAGGAAATACTGCAACTGTATTAAAACTCAAGAAAAAAAATGGATAGAGTAGGTACGAACTATTGAAATTGTTTCTCGAGTTAGAGACTTAATAAGTGGTATTATCACTGCTTAGATTATTAATTGTAATCATTGTGACCGGCAATCGTTTATCCCAATTGACACTTCAAATACCTATAACGCGGCAAAGAAACCAGTAATTATCGAAATTGCAGCGGGAAAACGAAATAAAAACTTTATTTTCGAGTGTCTACAATAAATATTCGTTATTGATAGTCGCCAGGATATACGTAATGCCAATTAAATTGTGTAGTTATTTATTACCCGCGTAAATTAACAACGTCGTCTGCATGAGGCACCACTGCATCCATATGTTAAAACTACTTATAGATTTTCAAAGACCTGTTAACAGGCTTATCACGTACTTATTCAGTAATTACCCTCTATGTCTAGTCTACTTACCAATGTAGATTCTAGGTCTTAAAGTCCTTATGGATGCACTCTTTCTTATCGGGAAATAGATAATACACATTATCGTATACATTTCCTTAAAGATAAGCAAAGTGTTTTAATCTATTGAATTGTGTTGCATTTATAGAGTTACGATAATATCGAATAGGGTAAGCAAAGTTAAGAGAGTCACTCAAGACCTCAACGTATTAGTTAGGTTTACATTGAAACCGTAAAAATTTTGGTAATCAGCCTAGCATAGCCCATGGCCTAGATTGCCTAGCCTACCGCATACAAAAACAATTTTTTATCACTTAAGAGATGCTGTAGCACATTGTAACAAATTTAAGTAGAAAAAACTTGAATAAATAATGGCCAATCGAAACCCTTCCTCGTCAAATAACAATTTTGTAGAATTAGTTTCATGCAAATGATCACTAATACCTAACCGTCAATAAATACAAAACAACGATAGATTGCTCCACTTTCACCGTTAATTTTTGATAAGCCTTATCGATTGACCTGAACTTCGTGTCAAACATGACTGATCTGTGTGAAAGACGGAGTCGTGCCCTTTTGCATTAACAGCGATGTTAAAGCTTTTTTCCTTTGCGTTTTTTTTTTCCTTGAATTTTGTATAACTTTTTGTTTGTAAATGACAAGTCCCAACTGAGCGAAAGCCTTATTTTTCTCACAATATTTTGTGTACTTATGTATTTGGAAAATGACAGCCAATTTCTGAAAGGAAATTTAATTTCACATTAAGTCTCAAGCTATCTCTTTTCCTTTTCTTTTGTTTGACAATATCAGCTATAATTTAATGTGTCATTAACATTAAAAATTAGTTCAGAAACTGCTGCTTCTTTTAGCAATATTAGTTCTCGAATGTGTCCTGTAAAAAGTAACTTTTGATTTTTTTTTTTATAAAAATGATATTAATGTGCAACTATCACAATAGCCTAGACTAGAACAACCTTCTGATGTGCTTATAGTATAGGCAGAAACGGCAGAGTACATAGTTCACAAGAATTATACGCATCATTACTGTCTGTTAGATATTTAACAACTGTTCCGCACCAATATAGGTTCGTCTGGTGCGCTTTACTGGTTCATAAAATCCTGTTGCAATTTGTGCATTAATTTTTTTATGGAAACATTTTTAATTATTTCAGGATAATTAATTTCTAGTATGTACAGAAAAAATACGTATGTAAAACGTCATACGTAAATATAAACTATTTAAGTACACAAGTTTTAAACACACAAAACTAAAAGTCAACTATCGACCGAAATTGGTAACCTTTTACTATTTAAGTATATTTTGTGACGTCGTTGTTATACTTAAATTGTTTTTTTAAGACCAACAATAGTGTTATCTGTTGGTTAGCAATTACCATTGTACTGGTAAATTCACGTATCCAAGAGTCTTAAGTGAGTTGCCCATCTATGGAGGAATTAGAAGCGGAACGAAAAACAGGAAGGAAGCGGGACGGGTATTATGGTTGCGATTCTCTCACTCATCGTACAATACAAAGCGGCATATCGTCATTATTTCACTTCGATATTCTGTAGTGATGTCGAGCCAACCCATTTACGAATCACTACCAGGTCATAGCTAGGCTCTACCATCCGACTTTTATATTTTGTTTTATTAATGATCCCCATTATTATTAGCCCCATTCTTGTTCAAACAATACTATAGTTAAAAACCTTTATACATGGAAAGTAAACCACATAGATTGTTGTAAAAAATGAATAGCTTTCAATTGACTACAGACATTATTAATCTTTCAGGGGTTTCAAACTATAAATCAGGGCAGGTTAATGACTAACAAAACACACAAAGATTTGGAACATCGTACTATGAGTAGAACAAAGTATAGGACATTTATGATTGTCGTGATTAGTTATACACTCGAGGAAAATCAAACAGGAAGACAGGTAAAATAATATTTAAAAGTATGTATTATTGTTTTTCCAAGGATTTTCTGTAGCAGAGATTCTTTTTATCAGCAAATTCATATGAATTTGCTGATAAAAAGAATCTCTGCTACAGAAAATGTGTGGAAAAAATATCTAGCTACTGTTTATCATATGATAAACAGTAGCTAGATATTTTTTCCACACAAACAAGCGTTATTTGGTAACCACTTCACAACCTTCAACACGTAAGGCGCTGTTAATCAAAGTAGATCCGTATATATTAGTGGTACTTCTCTAATGGACGTTTGCTCTGTAATTTACAATATTAAAGCTTCATACAGATTGGAGCGTCACCGGCTACAATAGAGTGACCTAAATGTCAACTGGCGACTGTATCCGTGATGCCGTGAAGTCATTAACACTGGCCAGGAATAGACCGAGTACCACACAACAATAGTGGAGGTGTGTCTGCCGCGTTAGCACTGGTACACAAATTTTCCTAGCTATTTCCAGCTTGGAGGAAGTCTGCTAATTATATTACTAGACGTATAATTAGACGATGCTATATTTAATCCCGTTGACAACAATCTTTTTTTTAAATTGAAGATCTATAGTGTGCAAAATATGGTGAGCATTATATTTGGGTTTCGTGAATTTCCTAAACAATATTAAAAATGTAATAACTTAATTGAATATTTTTTTTGGTGGAAAAAGAATATTGTATTGTGTATTCGATTGTAATTGTTTTTTTTTTCATAATAGAGTTCTCTACCATTTTTATCAAAATGTATTTCATGGCTGGATTTTTCATGGACTTATACAATGAATGTAGGTACTACAATACGGCAAATAACTGCTGAAATAATATATTTACTATTTAAATTCTCTGTAATAAATTACTTTAGCCTGTGCAAATATTATTCCGTAACAAAGTCTTAGTGAACAGGTGAATATACACTCAATGTCGCCATATTTATCATAAACGCATACGTGACTCCATTCATGAAACATAACTTCACCACGACACGGATTAAGACGATTGCATCTGCAGTTTTAATCTTATGGAAAACCCAATAAGTAATAACCTTACTTATGACTTAAATTCTTAGGTCTAAGCCTTAGTACCTACACAACTAGGTACACATTTTAAAAAATACAGGTCTTATTTAAAGAAGGTACTCTAGGAAAATTACTTAAAGAATTTTTTTTAAAAGCACACAGTATGTATTTCATCCATTCCATTTGTTTTGTTATGATGCCGTGTTTTCGCCATCTAAGTAATTACTTAAAACAGATTTATTGGTATTGTATCAATAATTATATTAATTAATTGGATAAATAAAATCGCTATGATAATACAGTATTTTTCGTGCTATATTTTTTTTCTAAATTTATTATACCTATAATAATAATAGTATTGGTTGAATAAAGTTCTATATAATCCGGGTGGCAGGCAACCCTATGTATAATTTTTTGTTTAAAGCATTCGGTAGTTAAATGCTCAATTAACCAATTATCTCGCGTGACGTAAAAAGTCATAGTTCATTCTACTTTCGCTGCCTTTTCAATTTTTTTTATCACTGTGACGTATCGTGACGTAGAGTAAAGTCGTTTACTCGAAGGGTCGTCAGTTCGTCACTCATGCGTCATTATCCTACATTCTGTGTCACCATGCGGTGTAAATCCACAATCCACATATAACATTACGCGGCTCGCCACACACCTCCATAAGTATATGATACGTCAACGGAGCTGGTCGCCCCGTTGGGTATAAATGAACTTTTTTTACAATTAACTGATAACATTAGTGTCCTCGGATCGTCGCATTATATTTTATTATTCGTCTTGATAATAATCTATGGTGTTAGTGTTACGTGCTTTTATATAAACTAAGGTTATAAGTGTATTGTGACAAGAGTATATTTTGGTGATATTGGAAAATATATCAACAGGTTGGTACAAATTAATTTTATATTACCAATTAATCTGTAAATAATAAGATATAATAACAATTGCTACAAGAAAGAAAACTAAGAAATTTTATGGTCTAGGTCTAGTATAGAACAAACCTCCGAATATAAAAAAAAAGTAGTAGCCTAAAATCGTGCTAATAATTCATAAAGGCTTTATATTCGTCACAATACGACTCATGGGATAGGGAATAAGGAGGTGTTACTTAGATGTTTTATAAGCCTATTCTCTGAACAAACGACTCAATACTTTTCATAACAATGAATTAAATGTCCATGAAAAACAAAAACAAAAAATATCGTCATTTTTATCCATTTATCTTTTTTTTTTTTTTTTTTTTTTTTTTTTTTTTTCATTCTCAGACCTTTTTTATTTATTTATTTATTAGTTTCCAAACAAATTTACATAGTATCAAGTAATAAGCATTCGCCAAACTGCGTAGCAGTTTGTCGGCGACGATAAACGCTCGACGCTTTGACGCCAGGTATTAGCATAATCAGACACATTCTACCGGCAAATATTTTTTATATAGCTTTGTAAATTTTAATAATACGTATAAACAGAGAAATGATTTGTCAATTGAACATGACCGGTAGAAAGTGGAAAAAATAATCACCGGTAGAAAAATTACGGTTCAATGTGGAACAAGCAAGCAACTATATTTATTGTGGGAGACTAATTTTGGGACTGTATTGTATAGTAATGTGATTTGAGATAACATTTAGAAGAGGACTTTGTGCTTACTACAACTTCATAATATTTTAACTATAAAGATTAAGCCTTTAGGGAAGTTTTTTTTTTTTTTTTTTATACCACACAGGTGGCAAACAAGCATACGGTCGGCCTGATGGTAAGCCGTCACCGTAGCCTATAGACGTTTGCAATACCGGGGGCATCACTCACGCGTTGCCAACCCTCCCAAACCCCCAAGTGGAGCTCTGGAGACCTTACTCACCGTAGGAACACAACATGGCAGAGACCAATGCTATTTGGCTACGATCTTCTGTAAGGTGGAGGTCCTTCCCCAGACGGGCTGCTCCGATTTGAGCGGATTATCCGCTGTATTTGAACGGATTATCCGCTGTGTCTATAATTTATACAAGACTTCAGTTATTGACGACACATTCATGGTCATAACAACTACAATACAATAATTGCATTCTATTTAAGTAATCAAATAATCAATAAATGATTATCATAGACTATCTGGCACCAGCAGTTTAACTCGTGAAATCACATTGTTTTCGTTCCCGGGTCCCAGTAGTCCTAGGTATATGGGTTATCCAACATTATAAGAATTTTTAAAATCGAGTTGTTCAGGATAAACGCATTCAACCTACCGAACGTTAAATAGACTAACAAAACCCGCGCACATGTATTCGTTTGCGTTCTCCCGTTAAAATTTTGTAAAATCCCGCCTTATTCAATGTCTACATTGTACATTAATGACTGGAACTTCTGTGCAAAATTTCAGCTCTCTGGGTGATACTTTCGGCCCAACCGAAGACTTCTTATAAGTAGTATGACCTTATTACCGGTAATATTGTTATGCAAATTATTACTTTGTCTTAGTTTATACGTGTTTAATATTTTGTTTAGTTTGTTTTGACGTAACATCTGAGTAAACACTCCATGATTACATTTCTAAAACAATTGAAATGTATACTTTGTTCTATTAATCTTTATTGAATACAAGGAAAATAATTGTTTCCAATAAATTGACGTCATAAACTTACTACAAATGAAACGCTTTTTTACCATTTTCATATTATATAATTTTTCCGCATGTATTTCCTTATGCCAAATCATCTTTTTACGCATGGGAATTCACTCTCGATTTGACTCAGTAATTTGTATGTAACTTTTATTTATTTATTTGTATTTAAATAGAGTCGTATAAAATGTTAACTGACCATATGAAGTTGGAATAAGCTATCTAGCGAAATATTGCAGCTATTTATAACAGAAATATAGAATAACAACCAATTAAGTACAATAATATTCAAAATTGAATAACATTTTTTACGATAATAACAGTCAAAAGCTTACATAATTTTTAAAACCTCTAGATCGATACTGTGTATTAAATACTCTGACCTAGTTCACAGGTCCCTGATAAGTTACAGTTAACCCAATCTGTAAAATATTAATTAAGGTTTAGCTGATTTTTGTTTAAAAAACACTACCGTATAATATTCTCGTATAATTTTGTTCTTCAGTCATCACTCCAATGCAGTCTTAATTACTTTTCAGTGCCGTACAACCGTACAATGGTCTTAATGCACCTGAATATTAATAACAACGACATAGCTAATTATCTGGTTATACACTTTCAAGGTGATATCTTTTAAAATAACTTTGTTGACAATTAATTAACGTGTTCACAAAAAACAAAATATTCTAAAACAATGTGAATCATACTAGTTTTTTACTTAGTACAATTTCCTATTTAATATTAGTACCTAGATCAAAGTTTTCTAAAATCTATTTTTTTTTGTACTTCCCTTATGTTTTTAAGCCACCATCAATGACTTTACCTGACGACTGGAATCTAATCGTGACCGACTATGAAATTTGAGATGTTTAAACCCATCCAAATGCTGGCTTACTGGAAATGTTTGGGATAACCTATGTCCACACAGTAGACTTCTTATGGCTGAGACTTGAATATCAAGTGAGTTGCTTAAACTTGCATGTTCATTCAGATTTCTCGCTTCATAAAAGAAAATGATTTTTGTCTTCACAGACAGGTCTAGACACGCCTTACACATCGTTACATTATAATTCCATGTAAATAAAAGCTTTATATACTACCACCACCTTAAATTAAACGAAATATAATTTCAAAATTAAATCGACGCGTCTTCGTACGATTTACATTAATAACCTTCGTTCCATTCGCCTGAATTTTCAGATTGGATTAAATTTTGATGTTATTCAAACAGGTTCAGTTACGCTTATTCATCTGAAATGGGTGTGCGACAGAGATAAGGTACAAACGACGCCAATAAACGTCTAAATTGATCTTCTTTCGGTAAAATTGATATAATAAATATGAATACCTACTTACCATTCACTCGGAGATCGAAAAATCTCAAAAGTATATCGTTTAAATAAATATTCCAGACGAATAAAAGACACCACGCTATCTAATGCTAAACTATACAAAACTGCACTGTGCTTTCTAGATAGCTGATAAATACATACATATTATAAATACATATTATAAAATAAATACATAACTATTATACAAAACATCCAGGACAAAACAAACAGTCTAGTTTGTGTCGGTCACAAACAAATGCTTGTTTTGTGTGGGAGTCAAACCCATACCCTTGGGATAAAGCCATTAGTAGCCACCCGAAATACTGGGTATAATAATGATTAAAGATTTAGTTATTAAAAAGTTTATTTATTATACAGTTAGATTTCCACGCGATTTCATTATGAACGGTATTTTTTATTGCAAACGACTATACTTCACTGTTAACTAAACTCGTCAAAAGTCTCAATATAGGTGCTCTTTCTTTGGATGATATTTTGATAGAATAACATTCACAAGAATATTTTAGTTAAGGAAAATAAGAAATCGGCGCGTCATGCCCAAAAGCTATGAATAACTTTAAACATCTGTTCTTATTGTTTTTCTTTACAGACGATTACTCAGATTAGTTCATAGAAATCATTTCAAATAATGCACAGTAGACGTGAAAAGTAAATAGATGACGTCATAGCACTCTTAGACAAAATTTGCTACCTATTTTTTATCAATAATTATTAGGCCTGGTGTAAGAGGCGTTATTGTAACATCGTAGTCCATGATAATTTAACGAAACATATCCTCTCCGCTCCTTCTGTCGCTGCTTCAGTGAAAAATAGGCCTTAACAATGAATTATTTCCCGGTATGGGTTTACACACCTTTTTCTCTGTTATTTCAAACATATCGCGTCTTTCTGCTAAGAAAGTTGTTGTTCTATTATTACTTTTACACAAAATTGCCTCTGTTTGTACCTATTATTTCCTTAAGCAGATACATAAGGAGGAAATAGAAGATGTCATTTCTAAATTGTTATTTACATTCTACAAGAGGAGATTTGTAAATGACTTTATGTTTTGTTAGCTTGAAAAATAGGTATACATATAAACAATATCACAAACAAAGAAATTATAGCAATATGTATTGGTGTCAACATCGATCGGTGATATCTGATCGTAGGTTCGTGACTGACCAACGACCAAAATAATATACAAACCGGTTACAATAGCTGAGAATATTTTACATAGCGCCATACCTATAATCCTGTAAGGTAGAGCACGCATAGAGCTTGGACTTGGAGTACGTGTTAATGGGCGTTTAGTTAAACTCTTGTCTCTAATCCCACCCTAACATAAACTCAATGAGACTTCTTCGAAACTGACTTTTGACTTGACAGTAGTTAAGTACAGCTTGTTTGTCCCCTATCATTCCACTGCAGGGTGCCTTCCATCAAATGGTTACTCATACTAGCCACACTGCGGGATGGCGGTGACATCATATAGACGCATATATGTGATTTCACCGAGAATTCTCATAGTCGCGTATGCTTAAATGTCATAATCATAAATCTAATTTAACCTTCAAATCCTAAAGCATGGTAAAATATTATACAATTACTACAACGGCTACAACGCGTAAATGCGAACGTCAATCATTTGGTAATTATAAAATACTAGCGTCCCGTTCTAGCTTCCCACGGATTTTTGTAAAATCCCTGTTTAAAAAAATATATATAATATAGCATATGATGTCACCCGCGGATAATGTAGCGTCCCAACGGTGAAAGAATTTTTCAAATCGGTCCTGTAGTTATTAAAGTTAATTACAAACGTTACATACAAAAATACAAATCTTTCCTCTTTAATTAATTAATATTAGTATAGATAAGGGACATTATGACTTATAAACTACTCAGAACAAAACAAGCATTGCTTATTTTTCACTTTATTGCTAAAAACGACATTATAATGTAGTATAATGTCGCGTTATCAGATATTTAAGTAGTGCTATGGTGAGGGTGACGTCTGATAAGTTCACCTTGGCAGGCCACTGCGGGCACACGAATGCCGGATAGGTTGCGGCATACAGACGCGAATTTCGTCGGCAACAAATGCAACATTTTGCAATAGGAACAAATACGTCGATTATTATACATTGTTTCGTTCTGGGACAAACAATGTATGTAAATATAAACAGGCATAAATAAATACATATCAAAGAAAGTCTATGTCCGAATTTATCCACTATGTACTGATGTTGATACTGATGAACAAAAGAAGAATGCAAAAAAAAAATGTATTTTTTATCGTTGTCAATTTTTTTTCTTTTTTGTCTCATTTCTTCTTACAAAATTGAAGTTACAAGGTTCTCGCTGATAGGTTTAGATCATCACTTAATTTGTTTGTTGAACTTCACATCATTACTTACTGGCCAAGTAAATTCTAAAGAGAAAATTTATTCCAAAACTATATTTTAAAATAAAATTCACAAATTATCTGTGGCCAGTAATTTCATGATACATACTCATCAGATTTACAGGAGAAATAAAAAAAAAATGCTCATATCAGCGTATTCTAACGGCAATTCAATTAAAATTTTAGGCTGTAATAATCCATTGCGTACGTTTGTTTACAATTTATATAATGTGGACGGGTCAAACATATTATGTTATACATATACTAATAAAACCTACGCATTATGGCGTTATATTAATATCGGGTAAAAATAGCAAGAGGTATTTCAGGAATGCAAATATATCAACATTCTTAAATATTAATTCATCAAAGCTACATAATTTCCGTCATCTTATAATTAAATTAATTGCCAAAATGTGCTAATATATTAAAATATACACAAAATTATACCTATAAGTAATTTTTTTTATTTTATTTGTAGCTAACATGTCGTAGTTAAAATTAGCAAACACTTGAATCTAACCCTAGCTACTTTCAAGTATCATTTTTCGACCTACACACTTCACACTTTCTAAATTGCAACTGGTATACACAATATACTGCGGTGTATACAAGTATAAAAGCGAGCATCCTGGCGCTCGCCTTTTGAACGCGTGCATGATGTTTTAAGTGAAAGTGAAGTGTACCTTTTTATGGTAACTGACACGCAAGGAACCTAAATCCATTATGTATATGACGGCATTGATATTCCCCACGGACCTCGAGTATAGTGCTCGTCCCCATTACATCTTATGAACTGCAGCGTTAGCACTCTGAGAAAAAAATATTTAGAATTTTATAGTTTTTTTAAAATGTTATACGGTAGACAAACAGGCAAGTGGATCACCTGATGGAAAGTAGTATATGCCGCCTATGGACATCAGCAACACCATGGGCGGGCACTCACTACCATACCAATGCGTGGCCCGCTTCTGACGAGACCTCTACGTTGTTGTAACGTATTTTCCTTAAAAAGAAAAGGATTTATTATTTTATAATTACTCATATGGATATGTACTTGAAGTATTCCTATAAATGTTATCTTATATTATTTATATAATATAACAAATAAAGCGTCACTGTTTTCAGTGTATTTATAATATAAACGATATAAGAAACGAAATATTATAAAAAAAATACAAAAAAAGACTAGTCTGAAAAACACGAAGACTTATTCGTTCATCTAAAATATGTGCATTCTCAAAAGAAAATGTGAAAGTCGTAAGAACAGTAACATGGTTGACAAATTCTCTTTGGCATTCTAGTTAGCTTTTTCAACACCTACGCGAGATATATTATAATAAGTGGGAGCCAGGCACATATGACTTTAATGCTAGCTCTACACTCTCGCAAAGTTGACCGGAGAGAAGTGGAGTTAGACACGAAGTGAGAAGACAAACGAAAACTAAAGACGAAGTGGGACGAATAGGTTGTCCACAGTCTCGTGTTCGCCCAACTTCGCGCCGTGTGTAGAGCGGGCATAAAAATTGACGTTCAAAATTATTCAGAAATCGAAAGTTCTAAATTTCTTTATTATGAACAGTAATCCTTTGCTTATTTCTTTTTTTTTGTAAGTGAAAATGTAAAGCAATCATCACAAATAAAAAACTCTATGCTCTGGACATTTTAAGAGTAAAAGAGCGTATCCTCTTGTGATTTTCTAAAAGCAAGCAACCCTAAAAACTTAATCAATAAACACTAACTAAAATTAAAATAAAGTTACACTTTCAATTGGTAGTTAAATATAATGCCTGGTAATGATAGACAAACACTCGATGTTTTTGCGAATCTACGTGCCAGAATGTTTGTATTATAGATACGCACATTAGCGGATTTGATTTTCGAGGCACGTTTAATCAAACGTAATAAATACACACAATATGACGTAACTCTGAAGTGGATGAGTTATCTGTTCATGAGTTTTGATTTTACAGCAAATCCTTGTATTTATTTTAATACTAGTGAACGCTCACAGTTTTACCCTGGTAATCTACCTGTTACGAAGTAAACTCTTGTCTTCATCTGGGTCCTACACTATACACATTTCAAATTTTATTTTTTAAATAGTCACAAAACGCCAGCGGTTCAAGCGCGAAAAGGTCATAAACTTTACTTCACATTTATTTTATAATATTAGCACATATTGACCTTAAATCGAAGTAATACAATCAGGACAATTCAGTCTGGATTTATTCAACGTAATGTTATGTTTATTTATTGAACAATCAAATGCTTCCTGACTGCTGCTGACTGATGTATAGTTTACTTTCTATAACACATCTACGTTCCATTTAAAGAAATAAACATCGTATAAAATACATCTTGTAACAATGGAGATAACGGCTCTGGTAGTTATTAGAAAGGCATTGTTTTCAAGAAAATTTGCATTAAAACACTCATTCATTAATTATTGGGGTTAACAAATTATGAACCTAGTTTTTTCTGGCTCTTTTAGGCATTATGCATATATAGGCATATATTTAAATTTTGAATAAAAAAAATACATTAAGTTAAAATAATAATTATTGATTGAGCGTTGAAGTAAGGTTAATGTATTTTAAACTTATTCTTATTTTATATAAGAAACACAATCTTATTTATTTTCACGGTGCCTTACCTTCAGACCCCAAGGTCTCTAGAGTTTACTTAAGAAATTGTCCTAAATAAAATTCTGGGATAATATATTTTTTCCTAAAACCTTGCCGCAAACGCAATATTACCTTGCCGTCAAAACTACAAGCTACTGCGAGCGGAATGAGTTACATACACACACAAGGCTCAACTTTGTCTACCTTTACTCTTTTCTTTCTTTATAATTTATTAAGACCGAATTTTTGACCACAGACTCATGAATAGGTAGATATATACTAATATCTATAACATCCCCACATACAAATATCTATGAAATTCATGTAAATTTTTTACCGACCCTGGGATAATTTTCTTCAATGTGGTTGATTAACATACAAGTGTTCATTTACACAAAACAACACCTTTACAGTTATATATTATAATTATTTTTAAATAGGTGTATGTATTATGAATCTATGATATCACACTTGTAGGTATTATAATTTTCACAACAAGTGTTCAAAAACATTATCATACTAATATTATAAATGAGAAAGTGAGTTTATTTGTTTGTTATTCCTTTACGGTTTGACTAAGCAGCTGATCATTATGAAAAATTGTATAGGTACATATTGTCAGGGGTACAGAGCCCAACATAGGCTTTTTTTTACACGGGCGAAGCCGCGGGTAACAGCTAGTAATTTATGAGTAAAAAATAATACTTATATATTTTTAAATAATACCTAATTTTTACTTCATTACAAGTGTTGAATGAAATACTGTCTATGGTTTAACGAAGGTTATTTCTTTCATCAATACCATTCCCTATTGTGTAAAATAATGTATTCAGGTGCAAACACAATAAATAAAAATAAAAACAAACAAATGCAAACACAATACACATTAATTAATATAAGTGAAGAATGAGAATAACAAATTGTTTTTGTGAAAAGGTGGTTTGACTTGACATTTTTACAGGTTCCAATTTCTATCTCGTTGCGGTTTTGCACTGATAAGAACATATTCAAGGTAAACAGCATCTAGATTCTAGATCTCCGTAGGATCATGATTTCGTTACCATATATAGGTATTGTGAAAGAAGATGGTACTGGCTCTTCTTTACAATCTGCTACTATCCTTCCATTTAATATTTTTTTTATTTTGTTGAATTTTTTCCCCCAGGGCGTCAATGAGTTCCTTCCACTACTTATTGTCAATCTATGGTTACCATTGTTTATACTGTCTATCCAGAAGCCTAAATATTAGTCTCAATATATCTGCTAAAATTTCAGTGTGAAGCTAAGTTCTACATTCTGCGTATATAATACTAGCGAAATCCGCGCAACTTCGTTTGCGTATATCTCGCTTTCCCGTGGGAATTTTGAAAAATCCTTTCTTAGTGCTCCCCCCCTACGTTATAAAAGGAACCCCTGTGCAAAATTTCAAGTTTCTAACCCTTATAGTTTAGGCCCTGCGTTGATAGTCAGTCAGCTTCTCCTTTGATATACATATATGTATAATGACTCATAGCACATAAGTAAAACGTACCATTAACGTAAATAACACGGCATAAAAATTTATTACAAACACAAAAATTGTCATTGGCCGAATGACACTGACATACTTAATTATAGGTACCGTGTTAACTTACACTAGACACCAATTAGTATTACTTTAGTCCTCTGTTTTGTACCATCAACATTTCCTGTTTGTGAGAAATACTTAAGACAAAATTTACGATTTACTATACTTTTATTAACAATACCATCAATATAAACGTAATGGAAATTATCATCGACAACTTTTATCTACCCACTGCTAGACATAATTCTTCTTAAGTCTAGGAAAATCTTCGAGATGGGTTCTCGATGCAATTTCTCCCAGCTATTTGCCTGTCAGTGTTGACACAACCACCTTTCTTACCTCCCTTATCCTCTTGGGTTTTACTCTATCTACCACGGATCGTTTTGGTTTTTAAATACATTCCAAGTAAGAAATACAAAACGATTAAATTACTTAATATAAATAAATATAAATAAATAAATATATAGGGACAATTCATACAGATTGAGCTAGCCCCAATGTAAGTTCGAAACTTGTGTTATGGGATACTAACTCAACGATATTATATTTTATAACAAATACATACATAGATAAACATCCAAGACCCGAGGCCAATCAGAAAAAGTTCGTTTTTCATCATGACCCGACCGGGGATCGAACCCGGGACCTCCTGGGTGGCGGTCTGGCGAGGTAACCATTACGCCACGGAGGTCGTCAAAAATTACTTATTGCCCAAAATGCTATGGCGGTTGTCACAGACGGTGCCCCGAAGCAGCGGTACTTCTTCACGGCCGCTGCATTTGCAGGCCGCCCGACCGCGCACAATCCCTCACGATATGGCCAACGCCCATTGTATTTATTAAGGAGCCGTGTAAACAGACAGCACAATACCCTTTCTATTGTAATTGTTCTTAACTGTAATTAAAGCTGAAATAAAATTCTGTTATCATCATTCATATATTAATTGTTACATTGTTTGTTACAGGTAAGCCATGACTACGCCATCGGGGATTAACAATAATGACGTTATACAAATACGTTTGAGTATGTATTCAATATAGAAAACATTGTTGTCATCAAGTGCAATTAAAGCGAACCACACACATAGGACGGGTGCGGGTCGGGAACGACGCGGGCGGGTATATTGAAGCGTCATCTCCCCGGCCCGTTGAACACAAAAAGGAAGGCATCCTCTTTATTTTTGACACATAAAGCACGCATATTCCATGCAATTTATGCTTTATGCCGCTGAACAAAAATAAATAACAACGTCCAAGTCCGACTTCACGTTACTCGCGAAGTTGATCGAAGGTAGGCGAATACGAGAGTGTGGAGAAGTCACTTCGTATAGCTTTTACTTTGTCTTACTTCGCGTCACTGAACTTAGCAAATAGTGTAAAGCCCATAGTAATAATATTATCTATATATAACTTAACATGCATTGTCATCATATGGAACAAACCAATCGATTTGTTATTAGAAAAGGGAGAATGTAACTTCCATCGACAGGAAACCCGCATCCTGACTGCTCTCTCGTAATGACAATAGATAATCATAAAATGTCGAGTTTTGTGTGTCAGTGTGTACTTACAACAATATGTTACACCATATCTAAACACGAATGTGATAAAATCTCCCGTTTAACATATTACATGTATGAGTTCTTACTAAAGTAAAGCTTTGTAAACAGATGTATAGAAATATTAAATAAAGTATAATGCATTAATATAGTTGTACTTATTTCTATTAAGAAAGGCAGTTTTTTTTTATTATTATGTGAAATCTGTCAAGGATTTACTGAACTTACACAAAAAATTACACTGAATATTTTCCTTGTCATTGTATACCTTGTCACGGTAATTATTAAATAACGGGTTAGTTATGATATAACCTTTCTATTCTTATTTTACAAGGTTAAAAAAATATTACTAATGTATTAGGTATACCTCAGTAATGTATACATTTTTCTGATGAAAAATAAAGACATTTTACCCCATTCGTTTTAACGTCAACCACCGAACTAATTTCGATGATTGGAAGGAACATTCTACTGTACAAATAGATGCATCTTCATCCATCTTCCACGGGAAAAATATGGGTTGGTTCGATACTCATATTAAGAGGTTATGTACTCGGGTGGTATGGCCCCTTATTTACTTTCAAGGGATGTTCCATACATTCCAATAAGAACATAATTTTATCTACATATGGTCTTTCTAATAATTAGAAAACCCTTAAATACTTTTGGAAAATTTAAGGGTTGCATAATACCCAGAGTTAACAACAGCGAGCGAGCAATTATGCTGTTATATATTTTTATGCCACAAAGTTGGCCAATAAGCATTCGGCCCGCCTGGTAGTAAGCATCACCGTAGCTATTTGGCTGCGATCTTCTGTAAGGTGGAGGTCCTTTCCCAGACGGGCTGCTCCGATTTGAGCGGATTATCCGCTGTGCCCTACCTTAAATGTGTTATGTATTAATTATGTTATGTATTTTTCTCTATTTTACCAACGAGCTATAAAAATAATATAAAGATAACGCCACAAGAATTTACGATTTGTTATTGAAATAATGAGCCAAAATGAGGTGAAACCACAGTGAAACTATGACTTTTCGGTGTCGTTTCTTTGTCGGTTCAGTGAACCTTGGGCTCGCCGGTTGTGAGCACACTTTTTTTCACATTGCACCACAATACTCAACTGTTTTAAATAAAAATAAGTATAATTTTTAAAACATCGACGCTTGAAACGATGAAATTCACAAAGAACACAAGGTTACGTTAACAAAAAAAAACAATAAGTATACTTAGTTCAATCAATACCAAACACCTGAACATACAAGTTTCTGAAACGTTATAGGTAGTCATTACTTATATTTACGGTATTTCTAGATTGTAGATTGAAATACAATACGTAATGCTATTTCTGCAGCATGGGAATTCTGCATAATTTATTTCTTAACAGAATTGTGATATCATTAGCATACACAACAAAACAAAGATGTCATTTACAGAACTGGAGCACAGTTGCCAACATATATTTTCGGTTCTGGTCTGGTTACCAAAACCATAAATTGATACCCACTTCAGCCACCACCGGTCTGTTAGGTGACATGCCACAAGTTGCTCCTTTTGCATTCTATGAAAAATAAAATAATCACAATGACTGAAACGACACTCATTAACAGGAATTAGTTTGTTAGTTGGTAATCTCTCTAGGAGTTAACTTCTCGGTCAAAAGAAAACAATAAGTAAATAGAGTCAAAGTCAAATCGTTTATTCAGAGACCAAGCCTTCAGGGGCACTTTCTCTGGTCATATAAGTGCATCATTATCATTAAATACTTAATTATCTATAAGTAAATTAATTTTATTCATAACTATGTAAGTACATAAATAAACTAAAGTATCATCACATAAGTAAACTAAAAAATCAAAAAGAGCTGTAACCGGTTTTATTTCGCCATTAAAAGAAATGCCGAAATAAAACCGGTTACGGCCTTTTTTGTCATTTAAGAATATATTGTACATATTTTTTAACATAAAATTTTAAACTCGGTACGTACAACATTACGTGCCATTAATTTGTCTTAACATAAAATTAAATCTAAATTGCAAAATCAGTGTTAAAGACCAGGCAGGCAGCAGCCGTTCCCGTGTATTTTCGCCAAAAAATACAAAAAATAATAGAGTAATCAGAAAGAAGAAATTTGGACTCTTTCACTCAAAAACAACTCGAGTGATTTTCATGTGGCATACAGATAGTTTATAATTCTTTTTTCCCGACAATCCCGCAATTTTGTTTGACATTGAAAACGTTACAAGTTAATTAAAAAATCATGCGTTTAAAAAAAAATATAACCTACAAGTAGACCCCTTGCATATTTGCATTTAATCAGTTTAACTATCGATTCACATGATAATACCATTGCGATGTCAGCCCACGTCTCCGTTCGCTTCAAATACAAGTTCACGGAACTGGTTTTCTGACATTAGACAAAAATAACCTTGTCTATTTGTATGAGATTGTTACTACGTAGACTTATTAATGACCCCGGTACCACGACAGTCTCCGTTAATTATTGAAATTACGTCATATGTTTGAAAGTAGGTACATAATATTTTTTCATTTTTTTTCCATGATTTCTATCATTTTAATGTAAATTTGGATCTATTTGAACGAATGAAAGCGCTCTGTTATAGAAGAAAATATGATACTTATGAAAATCCTCTTCGTAGAGTCGTTTTCAAAACTTGGCAACGTTTTTTTTGCCATTTATCTTATAGTAGAGAAACCACTTGGTTTACGTACGTTCCCGCTTTACGCCTACGTCATATAAAGAATCCACCCTCCCAAGCTTCAGATCTCTACGATCAGAGGTCTAGGATGTACGTTGATCTATCTTTCAGGACAAAGCATTTTATATAAAGATATATAGATTTATATTGTTTTATTTTCTATTTAGGTGTAATTAATTTATGAAAACCCCAATTGACCTCTGATCCGACATCCTTGTCACAAATAACGATGTCGTTATGTTTTATGGTTTTTAGTAATAATATTTAAGTATTCTTTAAAATATTCAGTAATAATTAATAAGTACCTATTTGTTGGTAAGTGTCAATAGGTGTCAACAATGTTATAGTGACAAGGTACTAAAATGATTAGTGAAACTGACTGTACTGACTTCTATTTAAAGAATCTCTGTGGTACAGGTTATTATACCGCTAATGACCTGAATCACAAGGTGTATGATAGTAATCACAAGATTGATATTATTATTATTACACCGTGAGAAATAAAAACCCTTATTATTTTATAACAATGATCTATTCATTATCATGGTGGACCGACTGCAAAGTATCTTCTTCCTTTATTTATGTTTTTGAGTAAACTTATTTTTATTTAATAAAGGTTTCATTAACTAATAACCTCGCAATAACGACATCATACGGCTGTGTTCCACCAGAGATTGCATACTATGTAGCGAGGGATGTATTTTTTAAAACCAATCGAAACGCTTCTTTTTCTATAGCTCCTGTGGAAATGACTCTGAGGAGCAATGAGCAAATGACTGAAGTATATAATGTATCAACGACCCACATTTCCTAGCAAATGTCCATGATAATTCTAAACGATTTACCCCACATATTTAGCCTGCCAGGAATTCCCAAGATATTACGTCCAGGGGAATTCTTGTGAACATGACTTTCGGTGTCCATGTAGGCGTTGCAATCAGAGAATGAGTAATATTTTACTGTTTGAATGTTTGGTAATTATTTTATGACAAAAATAGGTATTATAAAATGACAATAGTTTTAAATAAGTAATAAATAATAAAGCATTTTAATGCAGCATTAACTTACGTAGATAAAAAATAAAGAATGATCCCTAAATACGTCGAAATATCGATTAAGAAATTATATTTAAAAAACCAAAAAAACCCGTGAAATGAATAAAGTTTTACTTTCATCCTAACTAATATTTTAGATGAGAAAGTGAGTTTGTTGGTTTGCTTGTTATTTTTTCCCGGCTTGACTAATCAGCCGATCATTATGAAAATTTGTATACATATTGTCAGGGGTACATAGGCTACTTTTTATCCCGTGAAAGCATGTCATTCCAATGGGAAAATATTTTTTCTACTATAGATGGCGCTACAATTCGCAATTTCTGGCCAATAGATGGCGCCACAAGTCGCCCTATGGGTTGTTTTATTGTCAAACGAGATCTTTATCATAAAATTAACCGCGATCGAAGCCGCGGGGAAAAGATAGTCGTTTATAAAGAGACTAGGCGTTCTCTAGTAATATTATATATATGTATTCCCTTCCCTTTTACAATCGGTAATAGAAATAGAAATGTAGAATAAAAGAAAAATTAATTCCTAAATACCAGTTCTTTATATTTTTTTTAATTATAGGAAATAGCAAAGGTGGTAATTGTACGATGCTAATCCATTTATCGAATATTATCGCCTTACGCGGCTCCGAAGCCATATTCGGACGAGTGGGTGAGACTGCTTACAAGTGTCGCGGGCCAAGTTGCACTGGTTTTACTTAATCCTACATTAAATCTTTTATATTATCATAATCGGTGAAGCCTGCTCAATGGGCGATGTCGTAAGTTTAGATAGGTGTCACTCAGTATATTTATTTAATCAGAAATATAAAGTACTAGCAGTTACCCGCGGCTTCGCCCGCGCGGTCTGGAGGAACTGCCACTTTCCCGTCGGTATAAAATGTTTTTCCGGGATTAAAAGTAGCCTATGTCCTCTTCAGACCTTAATCTATCCACCAAAAAATCTTGTCTAACCGTACGTTACTTGAAAGAAGGACAAACAAACATACTGTTGCATTTATAATATTAGTCTGGACTTATCTAGGTTTTTTTTTCTAGGTTTATTTATAGGTGATTTCTAGAATTTATATTTAAGTAAATAGGTACAACTGTTTTACTTACAAAGAGAAGATAAGAAAATCGACCAACATAGTACCTAACTTTTTATTAATTTTTAACATCTACGGAAGTGTTAGTATTTCTGTAGATGTTAAAAATTCATGAAAAGTATTCTGTGTTTTTTTACATCAAAAATGAAAGATATTCTGTGTTTTTTACATCAAAAATGCCTGATTAATCACGGTAGGAACAAAGTGAAATTCCTTAGATTATACTCGTCACATGTCAATGCCAAGATTTTTGGTGAGATAATACATAAACAACCTATTAATACATCTCAACAACAAGTGATATGTCCAGTTATCGCTAGATATCTTGAGATATGGCAAAATGCATCTTTCAGTGTGAATTTTATGGATATTTTGTAGACTAACAGTGACAGTTTGAGGCCGTGTTTACTTACCAATGGAATGATAAAATTACAGCCATTTTAAAATATATGTACAAGGTACTTTACTTTTTTTTTTAGTCTTTTACAAGTGGAGTGATATTTCAAAACTTTATAGTGAAAACCTGACTTGATTTAGAATTAATGTTGACTAGTAAATTTAAAAAATAAGTAGTAATTGAAAAGCATGATGGCCTGGATATCAATATATGCATCAGGTTACTGGACATCACCTCCTGATAGGACAAGAATATGTAAGTTAGTTACTTTAAATGAGTTAGTTAAAACGAGGAAAACCTTTCTCCCAGCAAACACAAAAGTGTATATGTAATTATGTTGTAGCGTTATAACTCTATTAGAATGTTAAGAAATTTTTCCGAATTAGAATCAAATAAGTTAATTGATTAATCAATCAATTTAATTACTTGCATAATAATAAGCAATATAACAAAAATACGAAAACTCCAACCACTAGAATATTCTTCAACTGAATATAAACAAAATTCTAGATGGAACGTAGATATCAAATTGTTATCAGATAATTCATCTAGAAAAATAAAAACAAAACCTCCATCGTCGTCGTTTGGAATGTATTTCTATCTATACTAATATTATGATGAGGAAAGATATTTATTTTTGTTTGTAACAAATGAACTCAAAAACTACTAGACCGATTTCAAAAATTCTTTCACCGTTGGGAAGGTACATTAACCCCGAATAACAAAGGCTGTATTATATTTTTTTAAATTGAGGTCCTTAGTAAAACCCGTGCGTAGCCGGGGCGGTCCGCGACGAGTAACAGCTCTTGACGTTTCTCATACAATGACTTGGCAACCTCCGTTCACCTCATGCCGCTAGGGGCGCTATAACATTTTGCATACAAAAGTTTTGAAATCGTTCACCTCATGCCGCCCTCATGCCGTAGGGGCGCTAGTGTCGCGTCTTGCCCGAATTCTTCCGAAGCTGTGCGTATTACTCGTCTATAGTATTTGCTGATAACGACATGCTAGCTCTACATTCTCGCAAAGTTGACCTAAAACAATAATGTGGACGAGCTACTTTGCCTTCAATTCTCCTTGACTTCTAACTTTGTGCCTAATTTCACTTCACTACCATTTGGCGACCAAATGGTAGTCCTTCGTTGTATGATTCCCACAATTGATGGTAATTGTGGGAGGTGTTATGTGAATGCTTTTCAGTACCCCTTATGCTGAACTTTCTATAAGTGCTGACAAGTACTGACGAAACAAAGCAATTTACGTCTTAAAATAGAAATACCGTAATTCCACCCAGAAGTGGAATGTGCTTAAACAGATTTTTTGCGTGTTATTTCGTATATTGCAGCGCGTGACCAAAGGCGCCACTCCAGCGCACACTGCGAACTTGACCTACATCGTTGAGAGTCTATTGTCTTTAAGCGACCTCGGTCAACGATGCCCCGTCTTGAAAACCTTAAAATAATCCTCGCGATCCTCCGCAGCCTTTAAAATTTAAGCCAATTGTCTCCTCAACAAGCATTTCTCGAATACTTCGATCGATATGTCAATCTATATGGGCACTAAATAAAACATTTGACTAACCAGTTGCAGAAAAGGATTATTTATTTTATTCTTTTCTCATTTAGTTTGACTATCACTTTTAACGCAAAACTAATTAATAAAATTGTTCCTGGTAAGACTAAAAACTGTTCCTGCCTGATAAATTCCAGCTAGGCTACTTTGTTACTAATATTACTATATATACCTACCTACGTATATGTATTATGAAATGTGTTGTTAAGATTACATAACAAAACAGAATCATTTCGAGCGTCCTTCTTTTATTTATTTATTTATATTTATTTATTTATTTATATTTACTGACCCCAATGACTGGTCAAATTGCCGATGTATCATCTAATTGTAAACTTTCCCAACTTTCGTTTTATCGTCGAGTTGCGATGTTGTGAATGAGGAGTCCCGTTACCGACATTGACCCACTACGCCCCAAATGGACACTTTCCACGTTTTAATGGATAACTAGTTTGCAGAAGTTTGCTTAGCCAGAGTACGGATGCGGTGCGGATCTTACCGTAATAATAATTAGCAGAACACCAAACATTATAATGTGTTAACTTACTTAATTAAAGCAGCATTTATATCTTCAATAAATTGCTGCGAGACATTGCCGACATCTCTGACCGACTCCTGACTCCGACTCCTCCTTTCCTTAAGGTTTATTAGACTTATACACACCTACATTATATTATTAGTTACTAACCAAGCTTTTACCCACAGGAAAGCCTGCTCTTAATTTTCCTTATAAAGGCTTAAAGGCTACACCTTGATAGCAACATAATTTTTTTAAAGCCGTTTTGCAGTTTTTTACTTTACCTACCGCTTTACTAGGTATGATGCAAATAAAATACAAAACGCAGTCTTAACATATTCATGTGAATACGAATGTAAATTCTTTTAGGCAAATTAATTGAATAGTAGAATTGCATAATTAATACATACCTATATGTATTAATTTTACACGAAAATCAAAATAACAATAGAGATAATTGATAACTTAAAGAATAGTGTATTCGTAATAAGACGGCCTTGCTGTAAGCAATCTTTTCAAGGTAACCTTATAATAATTAATATTTAAACATTATCATTAATTATAGCAATTTCTATTCATTACAGGCATGTCATTAGACGAGGGTAGACAATCGCAGAGGCCGTATAGATATGGAATGGTGTTGCTATGCGCCGGCGCACTGATAAATTGGCTTGGGCTGGCAGAAGATTATGCAGAGCCCGTGCGTTACGTCGGCGTCGCTTGCATAGTGGCCGGTGCGCTGCTGATCTGCGCTGCCATGTGCTGTTGGCTGCAATCACCAGCGAGGCAGCCACAGAATGAACGCGCGTCGCCTGATACACATCAGGTAAAAAAATAAAATTACCTGTTTGAAATTGCTGTCTTACGCTAAGGATTTCAATTCTTCATTACCTGCCTTAGCCCGCCCAATATCGTTTTAAATTCGTTGTCAGTTCCAGATATTTGTACGTCAATGAGCTTCACTGCTTATTGTCTATGTATACTTAGTCGCCGTGGTGGTTCTAAAAATTACGCACTTTTGTTATTAATAATCAGTGATTTTAAGCAATTAACTAAGTAAACTTTACTACTAACGTAATTGTTAAACAAGTAGGTGGTAGTAGTTTATGTAAACATTGTTAAGACCTTCTGAAATTTCACAACCGTAAAGATTTATATTACCTAGAGCTCCACGCGTAGCCAATTCTTTAAACACGTAGCCTTGAATTCTTTGTCCCTTGCGATGATGAAAATGCTATTCGCTATCCGGTGGGGTGGGGTCGGTGGGGAGGACCTTGAAAACCGTGAAAAACGTAAAATAGATGCACAGATAAATACTACTTAGGTACTTTGAACGTTGATTTGATTACATACAAGAACTGTATTTATTTTCGCTGCATTAACATCAAAGTATATTTGGCACAATGTCTTGGCTACATAATATTTGGCACAATATCTAGTCTCAACATCTCAAGCTTTGTTATTGACCCCAACTCTCATTCGTTACAGATCGACGACCCCATCCACGTAATATCTATGCCAGATGAAGAGACAATGCAGCAGAAGCCACCAGATTACGACACGGTTGCAGGGGCACCGCCGACTTATGATGACGCGATCAAGCTGAACCCGGCCAGGCTGCTGCCCGCCACGAGCAGCGCGCGGCTGGAGCCGCCGCCGCTGCCCCCTCACAGCATCGTGGATGTGGTCGTGATCCCGGGCCAGCCGGACGACGCTCCGCGCACGCCCCACGCGCCGCCCGTCCATCCCGCCATCGCGGCCGTGCACCGGTCACAAGTCCCCAAGACCCCGCCGCCACCATACAACCCGACACATGCCATCAGATGAAAACTCGGCCGAACGACTGTGTTACTTTAAATCGACTGCTGTTTCATGTGATGAGACTATAATTAATTAAGTACCTTGTTAATGTTGTCGTTATTTCGACAGTATTGAGGTATTATTATAATTATTCTACACATATCCGAGCATGAAACGATTGATTTTATTTAATTTGTAGGCTGGACGGCTTAGAAGCGAATGTACTTATGTGATATTATGGAAGCTGTAATAAATAGTTACTTTTTGTACCTATATGTACATATTAATAACGGAGTTTTGTATAAAAGTTTTGTTGTTACAGTAATGAATACCTAGTTATAAGTTAAGAAATCTCTTCCAATAATTGTATTTTCCACTATCGAAATGACGCGCCTGCTTGTATTTACCTACGTATTTAAAATGACTTGACCGTGTGTTGTAAATTATCGACACGTTTACTATTCTATAAGCAGCAGTAGCACTGTGCCATTCTTATTAGATGTATTATCCTGAAATAGTATCATTAGCACTATACTTTTGTTAAGTGTTAAACTACCACACGTATGTTAGTTGTTATGAATATCATCACCTCTTCACAAGTCTTCACGTAGTGATTGTATGCTCAGCAAATGTATCGTTATAAACTATTTATTTTATTGAACATTGAGAAACAGCGTGCTGTACTGTGTAAATAACTGGTGATCGTTTTATTATCGTGAAGCATTAAAAACAAAAAAATAGTCGTCATATTGGTAGAAAACAGTTATTTGTTAGGATGTAGTGCATTATTCTGTTCCGTTTTTCGATTCTAGTCTTTGAGTAACATGTTTTTTACCTGACTTAAGAACACGCAGCAATAATTTTGTAATTTGTACACTTTGTGATTGCACAACTTGAAGAAGATTTGACGACCATTTAATGACTAGCCTTCGCGGAATCCTATTATCTTCGAGCGGTGTAATAAATAATTTGTTCATAGATAAGAAAACAATCAATTAAATCCCAAATTAACTACTGATAAGTAGTTCATTTTTTTTTTAAAATAAGTTGTGTCATGCCTACCTAACTTGCATATATTATTCAAATATTAATGTGTTCAAAACTGTCTTCACTTTTTTGTCTGCCATCTGCTATGTCCAACGAATCCTAAGAGTTATCCAACAAATGTCCACCACGTGATCTTGCAAGCGTTCGCAAAAATGCACTGGCGTCTCGCGTCGTCGCGGCAACGCGACGCGACGACGCGCGACATCGCGTCAATGCTGCGCGGACTCTGAAGAGAAGACACTAGTGTTGGGGTACTCTTACAAACATGTTAACCGCAGTTGGTTTGAAGTTAGGATAAATAATTAGAAATGATCAGAATCATTGTATGGATTCAAGTATTTTTTCACGACTACAGAATAAATAAAAATGCGAAGTGGCGCTTGATCTCTTGTTTGGCCTAATATTGGAACAAATAAAAAAGCAATACAAGAGGAAAAGATAATTTTAATTAATGACCTTTCAAATACTTAACTAAAATGTGGGACCAAAATAAGTAAATGTAATGTGTGATTTTGCTAATGAAGCAAACTGAAAGTAATCTGTGCGTGCCTGCAAGTCTCTTTATGTAATTTTACAATGCTGAAGTTGTGCATTTATTATTTGTACATTGTACAAAGTAAACGGAAGTTATTCATGTACATAAAAAATAAATGTTGTTGAGAAATTACTATTGCTTGTATTAATTTTTCAAATCTACCTAAGTGTAGGTACCTGAGAACCCTTCCCTACGAACAGCTCTTTTTTATGTAAGAAGTTGGCAAACGAACATGTGGGTCACCTGATGTTAAAGGGCTGAGCACACCGCATGCAGCGCAGCACAGCGCGTTGCAGCTTATGGCGTTGTAATCTATGCAATATTATGAGAAATGACACACCAAACGCACGACGCGTAGCTGCGCAGCGGTGTACAGCGTCGTGCATTTGGTGTGTCCTTAATTTCTCGTAATATTGCATAAATTACAACGCCATACGCTGCTCAGTCCTTAAGTAATCACCGCCACCCATGGAGCACAGAGACACCGGGGGAGCCCCTGAGCCACTGCCGGCCTTTTTTTTTTTTTTTGACGATGTTGTGCAAGCTAGTGAAGCGCTAACGGGATACGCTTCACCAGCAACATTGGTTTTACGTGGGCGAGGTGTCAACCCGCCGCACAACCCCCGAAATGCTGGAGGACCACACCCGTCGTTGGTCAGCGAGTCCATCGGACTTAGCCGGTTAGTGTAGCTAGGCTGTACTACCGACCATTCCCCTATCCGCCACCTTGGGGACGCTCCCCTACGCTGTGAGGGCCAGCGCGGGGGTGCCGGCCTTTTAAGTGCATGTATGCTCGCTTGTTGAGGGTTCAAGTCATTCGGAAACACCGCTGGCAGAAGTTGGGGCTCTATCATACTAAGGATAGTAATAAAAGAAATCCCAAACTATACAGGTAAGTATATAGAATAGATTTATAAATATATACTATAAAAAAGTACATAAGTAAGTATACTTTTTTGAACTTGATTAAATAAATCAGGATAATAATCCTACTTATCTACGTACAGTCAACAAAGGAAAGGGTTGAGCCAAACCGTAAATATGATTAAAGGTTTCTAAATATTGTGTAGGTACTTAAATAGATTTACTAAAAAGTTTAATTTATCAACAGGATTCTTATTGTATGTACTATGCCCGGGTCAACCCTTTTTTTTTTGTTGACTGTACTAAGTACCTATAAACGCGAAAGTTTTTATGGATGGATGCAATCAAGAAGCTTAAAATTGGATGCAATGGACACAAATGTTGTACTTAATCGAATCCTTGGTTCTTATGATAAAGTGGCTATTGTTAAATCATTCGACCACTGGGCCTGTAAATAATTTAAAAGTCCTATGTTTAGACCATCGTTTAGCAGACACCAGACACTCGTAGGTCCTGTGCTGTCTCGCATGCTGTCGGGACTCGGGAGCGTAGTTGCGATTGCATAGGCGCAAAAAAAAAACTCTGGAAAAAATAATTTTCAACTTCGAGTTGGTTGCCAATAAGAAATGAGACAAAAACATCACAACAAAATAATTTTCAACTTAAAAGTTGGTTGCCTTGCCATTCTTGCCATTAAAGAAATAAGAAGAAGAAGAAGAATTTGCTATTGTTTGATTTGTTTTGTTTTTTTTGGATTGCTTGCGATGAGGAAATTAATAATTAAAAGTTGCAATCTATATACGTACCTAATATTCATATAACTTATAGTGATAAATAGAATATTCGGTTATTAAGAAACATAACAAACATTTATGAGAAAAATGCCGGTGGAGCTGAATAGCTTAACTGAAGGGTGGCTGGAACTGGAGAGTGATCCAGGCTTATTTACATTGCTTTTAGAAGACTTTGGAGTAAAAGGCGTTCAAGTCGAAGAGATTTACGACTTGCACAAACCCTTGGAAAGCCCTGTCTATGGCTTTATATTTTTATTCAGATGGATAGAGGAAAGAAGGTCCCGGCGAAAGTTCGTGGATCAAATAGAGAGTTTTGTACGTGATGAAGAAACTATTAACAATATATTCTTTGCTCAACAAATGGTTCCGAATAGTTGCGCCACTCATGCGTTGCTGTCTATACTATTAAATTGCCCAAATCTACATCTAGGGGAAACACTTAGCAGACTAAAGGTTAGACAATCTTGTTGAATTTTAAACTATTCCTGCCCTGTTATTGTTTTCGTCAAAAAATATATAAAACTATTGTTTTTGAGGCCCTCATAACTCCTATAACTTTTTCTTATAGCACAATATTTTTTATAAACAAGCAATAATTATCAAAAATATTGGTCCGAGAGTTGCGTTAGGATTTTCACAATTTACTAACAAACAAAATAATGAATTTATGATGTTAAGGAAAGACAGTTGAAATGTTTTATAATTTTATCTAGCATCACACATTGGGTATGAACCCCGAGAACAAAGGCTGGGCGATTGGCAACACACCGGAACTGGCTTGTGCTCACAACTCGCATGCAATCCCACAGGCACGGAAGAAAACTGATAAAAATGCTGGAGTGTCTACTGGACGTTTTACAGGTTATTGTTGTTATTCATATTCCTAATGGCATACTCATAGACTGATGGCAAGATTTTATGAGTGATCATAAAAGTTGTCAAATCTTTTTAATCTTCTTTATTCAATCATGTTGTAAATGTAACATGTATTAAAATATTTTAATGCTGGAAGATGTTCACAATTAAAGATTAGAAACATGACATTCATACAAATGAATGTCTAATGATTATTAGATTTATTATGTTGTAATAGTAGTCCAATAGTAATCCAATAAAAATAACTTTTAAGTAGTGTTTGTGAATTTATAATAATATGTTTTTGAAATCAAATTACTTAAGATTTTAACACTAATAAATCTTGTAATAATTACAGGGGAAGCATATCACTTTGTTAGTTTTGTCCCCATAAATGGTCACCTGTTTGAACTGGATGGTCTTAAACCATTCCCAACTGATCATGGACCATGGGCGTCTGATGAAGATTGGACTGACAAGTTCAGGAGAGTCATGGCTGAGAGACTTGGAAGAGATGCTGGTGAACAAGTTCATGATATTAGGTAATCTGTTTTTGTCACTTGTATTATAATGAAACTATCTGTTCTCGAATCGTCAATCACCCTATGCACTTCTGAGGGTCATGGCATAATGTTATATAGCATATAATTATACTGACTATTCTGCTTCAAGAATAAAAATACTTAAAACCGATCCTCCATTGTTCGAATCTCATCGTTGAGTATTGTGACTCTGTTGTACCTTATTTTTACAGTTTCCATCTATTTCAGTTTTTAACAGTTTGCCAGGCTTATCAACATCTCCAGACTTTCTACTACCTGATCTGTCCATCATCTAAATGCGCTACATACTTCTTACAGTTTTGTTTCCCAGCAAAGATTATAGCCTGTTACTGAATAATAAATAAATAAATATATAGGGACAATCCATACAGATTGAGCTAGCCCCAAAGTAAGTTCGAAACTTGTGTTATGGGATACTAACTCAACGATATTATGCTTTATAACAAATACATATATAGATAAACATCCAAGACCCGAGGCCAATCAGAAAAAGTTCGTTTTACATCATGACCCGACCGGGGATCGAACCCAGGACCTCCTGGGTGGCGGTCTGGCGTGGTAACCATTACGCCACGGAGGTCGTCAAAAATAAAGAAGTCTATATTTAATTTCAGATTCAACTTAATGGCTGTTGTGCCTGACAGAAGAATAGCTTTAACACAGAAACTTAATGCACTTGAACTCAACCAAAAGAGAGTTAAGGAAGCTATCTCAAAAATTAGTAAACATTTACGACATCTGTTAGCAAAGAGAGAATACAATGGTAAGTAAAAATATTTATGTTGTCATAAATAGTTACAATGGACACTGCTGCAAAAATAAAAATACTTAGGAGTTGATCCTCCATAGTTGTCTCTCATTGACAGTCGTGATTTTGACGTACCTTAGTCTCAGTTTCCCTCCATCTGTTCCTTGTGCTAGATGGAGAGCTGTGCTTATATTTCCACTACCTGATCCGCATAAAAGCGTTACCTTTTTTAAAATGCAATCTATTATTATTTCATTGTTAGCAAAATAATGTTTAATAACTACTCAGATATTTAGTAAAAGTTCTGTTACATACAAGAATTTAATTATTTAAAAAGATATTGATCTGATTGCAGTGTCAATAAAATATATTAATAACACAATTTAATTATTAATATTTTAAATTTCAGAACAAGGAGATGTAATCCAACCTACAATTGAGATTTCTCTTAATGATAATATGGTACAAATAAGTGAGGAGAACATTCTCTCTAGTCTGGAGTCAGCACAGGTACAGATGTATGACATGGACTATACACTACCTATTACTATTGAGATTGGAGCAACCGATCGTCCACAACAAGACAACAGTCTTTTTCTAGGTATGATCTCTGTCCTCAAGTCGTGCTAACTTCACTTATCATACCAACACTTATATTTGAAATGTTTATTTTCAGTCAGTCCTGTAGAACAAGGTGCAGTTGTAAAGTTTTTTACAATCAACAGAGAAAACCAAATCTTAGGAGATGTATGTACTTATTTTAGTAAAATAAGATAATTAGAATGCCCGGCAGTAAATATTGCTCGTTGGTAATCATCGCATTTCCAAATATAAATGAACTGTTGTGTTGTTTTAAACTACAATAAAGTACGTTCTAACTTCGGATTATGATAAACAATCCCTTCGGAAATGCGATGATTGCCTGGTTTTTATCAGTAGGTATGTACATTTATTTACAAAAGATTTTGGGACTAGATGGCGCTTCTATGATCTTTTTTTCTTATTGCAGCTATACCCAACATCCACTACAGCTTTGGTGAAAAGTAATGACTCGCCGATCCTGGTGTGCTGCGAGGCAACGTCAGATCAGCCGTTCAAGCTAAGAAAACTGTTGTTGACACACACAGAGCTGAATACGCTCATGAGTAGCATTATTAGCGAAGTGCAGTCCTGCCAACAAAGCCTGAATGATGAAAATGATAAACGGGATATGTATAAGGTTTGTGATTTCCTTGTATTTGAAACTGAACATGCGTTTGTATAAAAACGTGATTCTGTACAATCTGCTCAAATACGCGCTGATATCCTGCAGAGAATGCGCATATAAATAAAGCTGATCGCTCATTTGTCAGCACCGTACGCGCCGCACGTGCCGAACGCACCGCAATTTTGAATTCGTTGTGTGCAGATGTGAAACCTCGCACATTTCACCCGCACCGTACGCGCCGTATTTCGTAAAGTGCGGTAGGCATTCGAATTTGAAGGAAGCATGCTGATGACGGTCATATAACGCGGCGCGTACGGCGCGTGCTCGAATTGTTGGCAATACACTAAAGATTTACGTACGGCGCGTACGGCACGTACGCGAATGTGCGAGGGTATCAAGAAATGCGGCGCGTTTGGCGCGTGCGGCGCGTACGGTGCTGACAAATGTGCGATCAGCTTAACGCGCATTGTCGGCACATAATACAGCTACACCCTCACCCACTCTTTAAGACTTTTGGTATGTTGATCTGAACTCCACAAGGTATAACTGTGCCAATTTTCAAAACTATACGAATTATTTCTCCTGATTGACTGTATATGGCTATATTTCCTTGGTCCTATTATCATTTTTATTTAATTGAGCACTGCACTGAAATATTATTTATAAAAATTTCTAGGTGGACGACTGTCGCAGAACTCACAACTACGATGAATTTATTTGCACTTTTCTATCGATGTTGGCGGAACAAGGAGCATTGGCAGAGCTGGTGGCCGCTCAGCTGGAGCGCGGTCGCGCCCCGCGAGTGCGGCGCCGCAGACCGCGACCCCGGCCGCGCGCGCGACCGCGACCGCGACCCCGAGCGAGGAAATGAAATTCACTTGACCACCACGTTACTTACAATTTTAATTCTTACCGTACTTTTGTACCTATGTCGAATTCTAAGACAGGCAATTTTTCCCCCACAAAATCGATGCTCATGGCAGCTGCAATGGTGGAAATTTGTGACCTTGTTTATAAGCAAACTCTCATCTCTATACCTACCTATTTATTGTTATTAGAATTAACTATATTTTCTTTGCTATATTTTTATGTATTTTACATACTGAAATGTATGCTATTATTATTGAAATAGGAATAAAAATTCTTAATTTCACAACTGTATTTTTTTGGTTAATGACACGTTTTAGCGGTCACTGTCCTGTCAAATCAAAGAAGAGAAAAAGAGATGGTCATACTAGTTGCGTTAAATGTAAATTAAAATGTGTTTCTGCAACTATATCCCTACTACGACGACTTTATTAATTAAAAACAGTATAATATAGAAAGTTCTTAAACACGCTCTACAACACAGTCTGCAATCAGTTGTCTAATAAAAATTTGGCGCGGATTTTTTGCGCGCAATTCTGATTTCGTATGCCGCACTCGCACAAAATTCTGCATTGCAAGTATTCTTATAGATAAACTGGTATATAGACTTGAGTGTTATTGAAAGGGAGAATAATAAAAAATATTTCTATTTTAAAAACGATTTTATTAGTATACTACGAACAGCGCCGTATTTACATGGTCGTCATATTGTTAAAGAAATGTAACAACAACAACATGATTATTGTTTGCTTAGGCACATACTTCATCGTACAACATACATCTTGCTAGCTTTTGGATAACTGCCGTAGTTACTTCCTATAGATTTTCCCAGTAAAAGATGTCGCAGAAAGTTTTTAACAAAAAATATAACAATTACTGTGGAAATCGAAATGGGACGTAACTATTGCAATGGGCGCTTGCATAACAAAGAGCGTTTCCATTCCAAATTAAAATTAATTTGAGATAGGGATGGAGGAGGCCTACACCCTGAAGTGGGTAACCCAATGAGGAAATTAAATAAATAATAAATTCTACACAATTTAGATTAATTAATAATTTAAATAATTAGATAATCAATGTAGGTAGGTATTGTAAGTTTTATATGTATGTGAATTGAAAGTATATTAATTATGTGAATACGAAATATATAAAAAAAACTCCATTTCGAATGTTTAAAAATTTCATAAATTATTTTTTAAGATAGACTACAACCTTCTAAATTCCATAAAGTTGAATTATATGCCCTTTTATACAAGCACCCATAAATCCGTCGCATACATATTCAACCCAGGTAACATTACAACGGCTAAAGCATCTGTGAACACCCCACCACTGTATCGGACCTATCGGATACAACCTTAACAACCTTTTACATATTTTGTAAAATACACGTTTGATTTCAGAATATAGAATTAACCAGAAAACTTCACCGCACTCAAATTGGTAAAGTGGTAACAACTACATCCAAACGATAATTTGTTTGTTAAATTGATAATTATGGCGAAACAATATGAATAGGGGAGATGATGTTTGACGCAATGCATCACGTATAATGTCATCGATCTCTTCTGGTTTTGTTCTGTATTCTAAGCTCTTTACATACTTGTAAAATACACGTTTTTGAATGGATAAATCATTGACTTAGCGAACAGTGATGCTTACTGCTAATAAATGAACGCCAACGGAATGAAACAACACATTTTCCACTACATTTAGACATCGCAGAATAAAGTCAGTTCAGATGGGCGCGGAAGCGTATGGTACGTTTATTTTGATATAATCTTCTCAATCCAAAGTGAAAATGACACCTTTTATTCTTGGGTTAAGTCACGTCTTTTGTACATAATATTTTACAACACCTCCAAATGAACCTAACTCCTGCAATTTTTTGAAGAATATAAGAATATTCTGTTATCAAGAGTTTCGTTTCAATATAGAACTAAATAACAAAGAATCAAAACCAAACAATTTGCCTTTACACCCATGAAAACTGATCCTTGCCCGTTTCAAATTCTGCTTGATAGCCAGACACATTCGGGCTATGTGAGCTGTGCTAATTAGGGTCAAGAACATATGTATTACACAGAATGGATTCAACCTACAAAGTTTAATTACAATGTTCACGTACTTAAGTACCCGCCATTTCTTGAAGTATTTTTACTTTAATAAACCTAATTCTATTTTCACCTTATTTTTTTATTAGTGAATTGAATCCTTTTTGTTTGACTACATCCGTGTGATGAAATACAATAACGAAGATGGGTATACAATAACAATATTACTATTATTTTTTTTACTTTCGTACGAGAAATAACGGCATTAACAAAATATTAACAATATATTTCATATCTCTATTATATATTTGATGCTGCATTGACTAGGGTGTTATTACTGTATACATACATACCACTTGACTAACTCTGAAAGAACTGTAGAAATGAGCTGCACATATTTCTATATTTTTTTACTGTTTAAGTTTAATTACGATTTTAATAATTTGAATAGCACAAAGCTTATCTGTAGGATAAGGTAAATGTGCTAATCTAAAATAAAAACTTAAGTATGTTGTAAAGTAAAATATAAACTTTTGTGAGGATGTTCTTCAGCCACTTTTACAGATGGGTATCATTGCATTTCCGAATCTGACACCTTTACTTGTTATTGGTATATTTATACAATATTATTGTCAAAGGACAAGAAATTATGTAGTATTTACATATGACATGACACCTCATGTTCCTTTCACTGGTTCATTCCTTTAAATAGATCCGCTTTATGTTAGCATTCTCCTGTTCAAAAGGTCTACGCACAGACAAGGCAAGTGACTCAATGATGAAGGTCAATAAAACATTTTATATCACAGTCTAACAGAAATATTACATAAAAAAACTTATATTCACTACATTATGGCACTAAATACTAAAACCTGAAACTAAAATAACGATAGAGGCAGTGTTCATAAAATAACATACAAATATGTAAGACTCGTTCGAAAGAAAACTTTGCGCGCAGATAACGTCGAATGTCAGTGATTATGAACTCGACGCTTCGAATCCTGTTACATTTCAATCACAATATAACCGAATATCTACGACTACAGGTATTTCAACAATATACTCCCCGCGCTAAAAAAAATAATACTCGACACTAACAATTCATAAAATCATTATACACGTAGGATGTCGGCAGTAGCACCAGTGGCAGAAACGGCGCCCGCGCGCTCTCGGGTTCACAACCAAAACTTATTGCTATTATCACTACTTCGAAATTGCACTACTTTGGGTGTCCGTAATTGTGAATTCGAAACGGAAGCATAAAATTAAACCTACGCCTGCGTGATTTGAGCGAAATATAGAAATATTTGCACATGCATAAATAAAATGTATTGCACTGCGACAATTCATAAAATTTTAAACACTTAATTATTTGATCAAAATAATATCCTCAAAATTTGACTAACAAAAAATCTACATCAAACCTTAGCACACTATCCACTACGGCATACATTCATAGATAAGGAACAATATCATCAATCAATAATTATAAAGTAACAATGTATATGTCCAATAGGAGTGGAACATGCTGTGCTACCGCTGCGCCGCGGCCTCGCTTACTCACTAACGCAGTCGAGCCCCGCGCGCCTTTCAACTGTCGGCCTCGGGCTCGCCCTGCTTCGCGGCCAGCTCGCCCAGCACCTCCGGCAGCGGGAGATCCTTGAGCTGGCGCTTCTCGATCTCCGCTTTGAATTGTTCGATGTCGTGGCGGCTGGAATTCACATTACAATAACGTCAACGATTTGGTCAACAGTCTAAAAATGGATGCAATGAGTTTAGTGATTAGTCGCATGGTTTACCTTATCTGCACGAAGAGAATGCCGTTGATGAGGTTGAGCATGTCGATGACGGAGGCCATGCCGGGCGGCTGGATCTGCAGCGGCGGCGGCGCGGGCTGTGCATGGGGCGCGCGCGCGTACGCCTCCGTCAGGCGCTTCTGCAGCACGACGGCCTGCTGCGTCAGGTGGCGCAGGCACTCGGACGACTCGCGGGTCTTCTCGTGCTGCTCGCCCAGCTGCAACAACAGTGTCGCGTTAAGATGAATCCGCGTCGGATCGAGGCTCACGTGTAGCGAGCGACGAGTGCGCCACTGACCAGCTGCTTGTATATGGAGTAGGTCTCCTTCTCGTGCGCGAGCGCGGCGCGGAAGTCGCCGAGGCAGGAGAGCGTGCGCGCCAGCAGATGCCTCGCGACGGCGGCCTTGAGCGAGCGCGGCCCGTGCGCGCCGCCCGTCACCAGCAGCGCGCGCTCCGCGAAGCGCAGCGACAGCTCGAACTCGCCCACCGCGTGCAGGATCAGCGCGATGTTGCTCTAAGGGAAACACACACATACCAATATTATTAGTGTTGTATAAAAATAAATAATATTTAAAATCAAAATACGAAATTTGATTATTTACACTGGACAGCAAATAAACCGGACCCGCTGTACCCCGTTCACAGTTATTTTACCTCTGACAGATGGTTTAAAACACTCGAAATAAGTGTCACAGGAATAATTCTGTAGCAGAAATACTGTGTGAGCCGACATAGACGGACTACTCAAGCAGTTAGCCATTGATCAACATACAAAGACCGCGACATACAAAATTATTTTGAGTGTTTTAAACCTGTTTTTACATCTGTCAGAAGTAAAATAACTGAACGATCTATACCTTGGAACACGAACCAAGTTTAAAAGTGCGCTTTTAAGAATTAAAATTAATGGAAACGCATTGAGATTTATTAAGCGTGTAGGTATTAAGGATTTTACAAAAAAAAAGTTTTTTTTTTAGAAAATCGAGTTGAGATTTCCAAGGAGCGGGTGGCTCGGTTTATTTGCTGTTCAGTGTATTTCTTTGTCGTTAGTCATTATTGTCATTTCAAGTAATTTTCAGGGTTACAATTATTTTGTATAATAATAAATAAACTTACATCGAGCAAAGCCATCTCAGGATGATTTTCTCCGCAGACGAGAAGAGCGAGGTAGCGCGCACGGTACAACAGCTTCAATGCAGTGCTCACTTGTCCATTCGCGAAGCAATATAACGCTAGGTGAGACTGAAACAATATTGCTCAACTTATAGTACCCATGCACCGAAGTCCATATCTCTCGTTGATCGCATACCAAATGTCGAAATTCGGCGAAGGTCGAAAGTCGAGGATGTTGGTGTGCGAGTCTGCAGTGAAGTGGGGATGGGCAGAACACTTGGCCAGACGTGACGACGGCCTATGGACCAAAGCGATGACAGTGGTGGCCGAGGCAGGAGTCGAGATCGATCGGCAGACCACACCGGCCCGTTGTTGGTCAGACGACATTGTGCGGATTGCGGGATTTATATCTGTTGCCGACTATTCAACGCATTTACGGCTTAAATGCTTTGAACAGTCAGACTGAACAATATTGCTGTTTACTTTTGGGGTAAATGCATTGAATAGTCAGCAACAGAAATACATACAGTCCATAAATTTTCATTGTTTTTAACGTTTTCTCTACAAGTTTCAATGGAATATGCTGTGCAACAAAATTGCGCAATAAGTGCTTGACATGTGAACATACGTTTTAGAATCGAACAATAGAAATGACTTACATATTCAGTGATAGTATACGGGTGATCGATGCCGTTGACCCTTTCAGACATGAGCACCGCCTTCTGTTGGTACGCCATAGCGTCGCGATGGTCCCCTGTGACGTAACAAAGTCTAGCCACCATACGAAGGCACTGCGCGATCTCGCCATGCATAGCACCATACACATTATTCAAAAGGTTGAGGGCCTCTGCTATCATTTCGTGCCCTTCGTTCACGGCCCCTGCTTGGATTTTGTTTTGACCTGTCGTGTAGAAGTTATAGGCGTCTGATGCCTGCAACAAAAAATATGAACTTTAGATTTAGCATTAGTTTTACATGGCAGCACGATAAATTATCATCATCTACCTAACCTATTTCTTCTTATTAAACTTTCCTATGTTTATTTTAATAATTTATACAAAAAAAAACACTATCTTACAACCAGTTGTAGAAATGCATTCTAATCTTAATTCCACATCCAAATCTATTCTATCTCTTTCTTCCTCTCTAATATGGCAAGTGACAGACAACCATAATTGAATGTCTCATTAACTTTAAAATTTGTTTGAGCAATTTACTATTTATGGATTACTCCATTTATATCTTTTATTTTTTCGTTACCTTAAGGTTGCCTTGAAAAGATTGCTTTTTAGCAATAAGGCCGCCTTGTTACATTTACACTAGTTTTTAAGATTGTTTTTTTGTACTTTTTCCTGTGTGTAATGCAAATAAAGAGTATTTTATCTATCTATCTTTAAGTAAATGAACAAAGAATCGGTCTTGAAAACAACAAATTTTTTTAAATTAGGTAAACAACAAATATTGAAACACTTACCCTAGGATTGATATGTTTAACAACAGGGAAAATATTCATGATATCAGATCCGTTGAATGTAGGCTTGTTTTTGTTGTCGAAGTCGTATTCGCGCAACATTATCTGTAAACCTACTTTGAGAGCAAACGATCTGAAACAAACATACATTACTTTTTTACGATACATGTGAAATAAACGCATTTTGTAGCTCGATAAAAACTTTTCGTTGATCAAATGAAGATTGATATAATTTAAAGCATGTAGATAGTCCACCTTTTAGTATAAATAAATGCAAGGCAAGTTGACAATAAAAATCAAACTGAAAAATATATTTTGCAGTTACCTGAGCAGTGATATTTTCTGAAGACCATTCTTTTCTATTACATCATCCATATTGTCAGCTTTCAATTCATAACCCCAATAAGCCTGAAACAAATATTTTTTTAAGTATACATATTTTGTACGAAACGTTTGTCTCGGTAGTAACGACTGTAAATATGCTAGCTAAATAAATAAAACAAAGAAAAATAAATATGTAGTAGATCAAAATATACGGTCCTTATCAAAATTCACTATTTATAAGATAGTTAGGTACCTAACTATAAGTATAATTTAAATTTAAGTACACCTTAGGAAGGACGCAGGCTATTCTAGCGAACCCAGTGTAACAGAAGTTGAATATTTTATTATGTTAGATTGGCGCACCTTGAGCTCCTGCTTGATCTGTGCGAAGAGCGACTTGTGGGTGAGGTTCTGCCAGTTGTTGGCCGGCTGCGGCGGCGCCTGTTGCTGGGGCGCGTGGTGCTTGCGTGAGCGGCGCGAGCGCAGCGCGCGGGGCGGGCGCGCCGGGGCGGGCGCGTCGCCGCCGCCCGCGCCCGCCACCGCGCACGCGCCCACCAGGCAGTTCAGGAAGTGCGCCACGCCCGCGCCCGCCAGCATCGCCTCGCAGCCCTTATAATATTACTACGATTCGCATCATTTTATACAATTGGTCATTGTTGCCGACCGGCATAGGCAATATTCTCTAAATCATTAATACTCCTTTTATACTTCTTATATCTCAAATGGCTGGGCCAATTTTTATATTTGGTATGTAGATAATACCTCACATAGGGTACTTTTTATCCTGAAAAGTACGCAATTCCCGTAGTATTTGATCAAAAGTCTGATAGTCAATGGCGTTTTATAAAGTAGATGGCGCTGCTGTGCATTACACGCAATACGTTTATTTAATTACGCACGTTTCGCTAATAAAACAAACACTTTAATACCTGTAGATAAACAGTGTAAACATGTTTGGCAGCTCGAAGGACCAGTTCTCCGACGGCGATGGCGTGCAAGTACGCGAGGTGCGGGTGCGGACGCAATGCTAAAGCCACGCGTCCCAAGTACCGCACGTTGATGCCGCGCGCGTGTAGCGCTTCAGTCAGACCGGCGCCGTCCATAGGCGTCGATGTATGCTCGAGACATTCGCGTACCTATATTTAAAAAAAAAATGGTTAAACAACAAATTGTCAGTTTTACATATCTGACCATCGTTTTAATTCTCATAATATTATACAGGGTGATTGATAAAAATGAGCAATGAAATTTTGTTTTAATAGTCCATCAGTGTATCGCCCGTATTTGTGATTTAAAAAACATGGTGCAGACGTCTGTTAATATGGGCAAAATTTATTGAATTTGTATATTTTGTATATTTAACTATCAGCATTAGTGGAGTATTAAGTTTGTATATAAGAAATTTGTGTACTCACAAAAGCTGGTATCTGCGTAGTAAGCAAGAATGCAGCAGCCTCTTTGACCAAGTGTCGTTGTTTCGCGAGTTGTTCGGGTGAAGCAGCATGTTTGATTCCGGCCGAGTATACGTCGGGGTTGAAACGAACGTCGAACTCTGACTCCTTGAGGGATGCCACTGCTTTCGCGGCGGCCGCTACGACAGCTCGGGAACGTTCGCCTGCTAAACATTTCATTCAGTTAGCTTCGTAGCTATATAACATATGACATAATTACAAAGCGCACATGATCTTGCATAATTTTCCAATTAAAAAAAATAAGAAATTCTTGCATTATATGTAATAACCGAACAAACTCTCGATCTAAGATAAAAGAACCGCGTCAAACCATTAATCAAGGAACAGAATTTAATTTCATGTATACAATTATTATATTATACTTACAATCACTTTCCTTTTTATCTCCACTGCAAATAGAATCTGTAATACTTTCTACAATCTTTTTGGCAACATCTGTATCAATTTCGGAGTAATTTTCATTCAATAAAAGGTCATCATCTTTTGTCTTATCTTCTTTGTCTTCCGTCTCTTTCTCGACCTCTTTTACTTCTTCTTTTTTGGCACTATCCTTCTCTTTCTTATCATCCTTCTCTTTCTTATCATCCTTCTCTTTCTTATCATCCTTATCTTTCTTATCCTCTTTCTTTTTCTTTTCTTTCTCCTTTTCTTGACTCTTGTTATCTCGCTTCTCCTTTGGTTCAGTCTCAGGAACTTTAACCTCACTATCTTTATTTCCCTCAATAGATTTTTGTTCTGTTTCCTTTTGCCGTTTGGCGCTCAATTGCTGAAGGTGGAACGCAGCATAACGAATGAACATAAAATATCGAGCCCTGAAAGAAAAACACAAATCAGCCACTATAGAAATGAAACATATGGCAAAAAAACTTGTTAAAGAATAAATAATGATACTTACTCAACAAAACTATCAACTAATTCTTGTCTAAGGCAACAAAGTTTGTGTTTGTGGATAATAGGGAATCCCATTGATTTTATGTCCTCCCTCAATTCGTCATCTTCCACTGAAAATATTGCAATAGTTGTCAATTTATCTATTTTGGCTAATTTTAAAAAGCTTGTATTTTTTAATACTAACAACTGATAATGTACAAGTAAACACTAATGAAATAGTGCAAATGTTTCATTGTTAAAATATCTCAACGCAAAAAATAAATTTTTGCTCGAAAAGTTTATAAAATTGTTTTCTAAAATTGTATAAAGCTGTTGGTTCTCCTAAGAAACAATAATAATTAACAGACAACTTTTATGTCTCGGTCACAATAAAAGGTGCAGCTCGATGTCAGGTGTTTCCTACTATCAGATATATCGAACTTGAAGAGAACAATAAACTTACATTGAAGGAAGTTCACGTCTGGAGGGAAGGTTCGCAGCAAATCAAGTATGTAGTGTCTGCCGTCGTTGCCGATAATGCCCTTGCATTCCACGCTAGAGCACAGCTCTACGGTCTCGCCGTTCGCGGAGGTCACCGAGTGGGGCATTATCTTCAACTGCTGCCCCGCTTTACTCAACTGTGATGAAATAAAGTAATGATATCATAAAATCTGAGAGAAAATATAAGTTCTAGAATAATATTTTTTTCCGGTTTCATTTTAGGTTGAGTGGTAGAAAATGCTTTTAGCGTTAAGTCCGCCTTTTGTACCCAAAATATTGTGGTCAATAATGTTTAAATAAAGATTTTTACCAATACTCTGAATCAGAGGTAAAAAAAAATCAAAAAGCACTCAAATCAAAAATATTACTACAGTTATATTATTACAGTTTCTTACAACTATAAAAATTGTAATTCCTCTAAGACCGTATTGTCACCGAGTATATAGTTCTGCTTGACTCACTGACTATATTTGTATTTATATACTTTTTACACGTCAAATCATGTCGTAAATTTCATCAATAGACTATTAGTGAGTACCTAATCTTGAAATGAACTTACATGAACTTTAAAAAATAGAAATAGAAATCAATTAAGTATAATTAAAATTATTTTATAAAATTACACTCACCAAGTCCATATACTTAGGATGCGACAGTACAGTGGTCCCAAAATCAATACTGCCATATACAACGCTCTGTTCCTGTTCTTTTTCGAGTATTCCTGGGATGATGGACTGTGCAGTAACTCGGTAACCCCGGTAGTCCACAACAACAGTGCCGAGTGTATGCAAACCAGCCGTATCTACTGCGCTATATACGCGCACGCCTTGCAAATCGTTACGCTGTATAACAAAATATTTATATTACTCTCTTACTTACGTTTACTTGGGTGTATCCCACTATTTCTATTATGTATTTCTATTGATAGAAATACTGGGACAAATTCTCCCACTGTAAAGGATAGGGGAGAGAAGTGGAAACAAGAGCTCAAAATGAGATAATAATGTAATAAAGGAAAATATAATAATACAGAGCAAACTAAAACCAAGACCGCCAGAGACGCAATGACAAACGTCAAAGGCGAACAAAAAAGAATAAAAAATAAAGTCTTTAAAAAAGTATTTACACCTCCAGCCTGACGACTAGTCCGCAACACCCACTATTTACATTGCTGGCGGCGGCGACAAAAAAAAATGTTTTTTTTTATGTTGCGTTTTTTTACCACAATAGAAATAATGGGATATAATTTGGAAAAAAACTAGTAGTCACCCGTTTACTTGGCACAATGTAGCTTAGTAGGTACTGCATTAGGTCGGTGGTTGCTGTATTCTACCTCCATGTTATGTTGTTCTGGTATTTTGTGGCCGAATTAAGTCTGAGCAGTTTTAAGTAATTATGGTGTGTACATAATTACTTAAAACTACTCAAACTTAATTATTTATTTATATTTACAAAAAGTGTGTACATATTTGTATTCGTTGTCTGGTCTACATAATAAAGAACATTGTGTGAGAATATTAATTATCTTATCTTAATATTCCATAATGTAAATTTTGGATTCTGTATGGGCAAAACTGAACTCTTTGGAACACCCTATAAATTGTACCACTACTCTAGCTTCGTTTTGACTTGTAAAAATTATAAATATAAAAATTCTCAAATATAATTTACTTACAGGTGCAACAAAGGCAGCAGCGTCACCACCAAGATCCTTATAATGGTCGCGGACATCGAAGCCGAGCGAGAAGAATATGTTGTTCCAAATGAACATCTGCATTTTTGGTTCCTCGCCGGGATTGATGGCCATCACGTTACCGTCGACTACAGCCATCGCGCCTCGTGTAGCTGCGGCTACAAAGTCGCTATGCACCTGACAACAAGAGATTTTTTTTATAAAGCAGCAGCTTAGAGCATCTTATTTATCTATACTAATATTACAAACTACCGGATCGATTTGAAAAATTCTTTCACAGTTGAGAAAGTACATTATCCCTGGGTAACTTAAGCTTTATTATTTATATTTTTTAATAGCGATCCTTGCAAAAACCCGTGCTAAGCGAACCCCGCTAGTTAAATATACAAGACCAGCAAACTGGTCAAAATATCAAATTCCATGTCCAAAAAAATCTTTTGACATGGAATGTCTTGTTGAACTTGGGATATCTGAATCTTTCTTTAATTTGTTACCTACCTTGAAAATAGCTCGTTCGCGTAACAAGCGTTCGGGTAACGTCGCACGTGGTAGTTCGCGAGTAGTTTGCAACTCTTCATTCCAGTCTCGTGTCTGACCAGGAATATGTTCTTCGTAGCCCAATTTTGATGAAAATGCTATTAAAAAAATACATAATGTAATTGAAAAGGTCAGATACAAACAATAATTTAGTTTTTGTAAAATAACAAATATTAACTTTTTTTGCAAATGTCATTAACATTCTATGAAAAACACAAGTATGACTTCATCGTCATTTCAAAGTCAAATAGCGTTCCTAATTAACACATACAAATGTAGTTTGTAAGTGTATTTTGATCAATAATAGTAATACATATTTTACATAGATTTATTCAATCAATTAGAAAATATGGACATTTATTTGTCCAATTCATCCATTCCATCCCGCATATTGTTTGAGACACTAATTTATAGATGGTGCCCGCGATTTAATTTTATGCACAGTAGCGCCACCTACTTTATAACGCGCCATTGACATTTAAGAGAGGTAGGGCACAGCGGTTTAATCCGCTCAAATCGGAGAAGCCCGTCTGGGGAAGGACCTCCACCTTACAGAAGATCGTAGCCAAATAGCATTGGTCTCGGCCATGCTGTGTTCCTACGGTGAGTAAGGTCTCCAGAGCTCGACTTGGGGGGGATGGGAGGGTTGGCAACGCGTGAGTGATACCCCCGGTATTGCTTACGTCTATAGGCTACGGTGACGGCTTACCATCAGGCCGACCGTATGCTTGTTTGCCACCTGTGTGGTATAAAAAAAAAAAAATGACTATCAGACTTTTGACCAAGTCCTACGGGAATCGCGTACTTTTCGGGATAAAAAGTATGTGTTAATCCAAGGTATCGGCTACCTACATACCAAATATCATAAAAATTGGCCCAGTCATTTGAGCGTGAAGAAGTAACAAACATACACACAAACTTTCGCCTATAAAATATTAGTGGTATATCAACCTGATACGAAAATAAGCCTTATTCTCGTAACAAAAATCAGTCAAAAATCGTGTCAAGCTCAATCACTGTCTCACTCATACAAAATTGGAATAGAGCGTGACAGCCGGTGAGTTTGAATCGAGATTTAATCTTTGTTACAAGAATTGGGGAGAAGATGTATGACAAAAAGTGCTACTTACTATCTTCTGCGCGAATCGCGTCAACAGTATGGTCCAACATTGGTGATGCCCATTGATACACTTGATATGGTGTGGCAACTCTTTCAAACGGATGTTTTTGCATGCGCCGTTTTTGGACTAGAGCGAAATTCCTCTTGAATGCTGGAGACACGATGCTGAGTAGCTCAATCAGCGAATGACATAACAGGGAAGGGCTTGAAGGACGGGGGTTGAACACTTCTTCGGTGGACCTGGTTATTTTTAAAAAAAACGTGTGAATATGGTATACGATTTACACAGATATATATGGTACCGCGCGCTGCTATGCAGTCTCACACTAAAGCCCACCATTCACTACACGAACCCGGACCCGACAGCGGACCAATCCGGCGTTGCCCATACACTGCACGAACCCTCCACTCGAAGTATGGCATGTGGGGTTCGACAGGCGCTCGCGGCTCGCAGCGAGCCCGACGCCAACCCATTTGACAGTCTGGCCTACCGGTTCGTTGCTTCCATACACAGGCGGATTAGTACGATGGCCGATCAATCCGCCGGACCAATCTGCGTGTGAATGGTGGGCTTTAGAAACCGCAATATTCAAGATTTCTCATCTAAATCCCTCATTAGTAATAACTAATGAGGTCTAACTCTCCTTGAACTGTTTATTAACAGCCATTTTGAAACAGCGTATATAAAAACGGTATAGTTAAGGTCAAATTTGCATAAGACATTGTCCCTTTGTAAAATAGAAAACCTACTATTTTCACACACAGCAATTGCATATTTGTTTCAAATACAAAGTAGTCAGGTAATAGTATACGGTAGGTCAAAGGTATATCATTATTTCCAATGTGGTATCGTTGCATTTACTATAACAAAACCGTTACATATCTCTTTGTGCAATGCCATACAAAACAATTTACAAATAGAAATACCTAAGTAAATCAGGAGCACAAACGGTTTTTAAGTATGCACATTTTAGCAAAACTTACAGTACAAACACTATTTCACAAAATTGACATAGCCATCTGATAGACAATACAACCATAATGATGACTTGTACAAGGTTGTACATGAAACTTTACAAGGTTCTTGTTATTCAAACATCATACAGACTCAAATTATTGTTTTGAGCCCTCCTAACGGCTCCTGCCGAACGACAAATTACAAGTAACCATGTATATCTAACAGCTATAGATATAATTTGTATCGTCATTGCTCAACATATACCATTGACGTAAATACAGGGTGTATCAGATGACGTGTAAATAAATTAAGGAGATGACTCAGTAAGTGATTCTGAGCAGAAATAATAAAAAAAACAAATACTTTTTTTTTTCTCCAAATGTCTACTTTTTTCCTTGCATCATAAACACCAAAACCGCGTAGTATCGTAGCGTCGATGTTGTAGCGGCGGCGCGGCGGCCGCGCGGCGAGCGGCGGCACATCAAAGATACCTTTGTCGCGCCGACAAACAGTGCCGCGTGCGCCGCCGTGTGCCGCCGGGGCCGGCCGGCCTGGCAGTTTGTTACCGAGCGACCGCGTGTTCGGACGCAATTGATGTGAACTCGCTGAGCTAGTAAACGCGACGCGACAATGGATAGCGAACTTACGAACATTGAACTTTGTGACATCTTTCTCTTGTACGGGGAAAGTGGTCGTAATTTAAGTGCTACCTTACGCCTGTGGAGAGAACGGTATCCTACACGAATTGTGCCTTCCGTACGTCGCGTATTGAGAACGGTTCAAAATCTCCGCGACTATGGACAGTTCACAGTGGTGGGCAAGAAATACCAGTGGAATTGCAAGAAGAAATCCTTCAATTTTTTGAAAATGAACCACGCGCGAGTACGCGAGAAGCGAGGCGGCGTTTTGGCGTCGGCCATATGACGGTATGGAGGTTGGTTATTACGTGCGGAAAACCAACACCCGTATCATTTTCGACCAGTGCAAGATTTACTCCAACCCGACTATGAAGCTCGCGTTACATTTTGCGAGTGGCTGCAAACCCATCTCCACGAAAACATTCTGTGGACTGATGAGGCCTTGTTCAAAAAAGCGGCGCGTGTATTCCAACAGAGACGGTGAGGTCAATGACCGTGATGAACTTCGTAGGCGTATCGAAAGTGCTTTCGAGGAAGTGAAAAACAATGATTTTATTCTTTTACGCTTACAAGATAACCTACGAAGACGTGTAACAGTGTGTTTAGCGGAAAATGGACGCCACTTTGAGCACCTGTTAAGAGTGACATGAAGATTTTTTTGTTTATCGTAAGTACTTCAATTCTTACCTAATCATTAATGTAAATAAGTCGATTCATTTTTTAACAAGGCAATTCGGTTGCCTTCCGGCCCCTTGGAAACACTGGCCTCTGCCAATCCGCATTGGAGCAGCGTGGCAGAGTACGCTCTAGTCCTCTTCGATTGAAGGGAGACCCGTATCCCTGCAGTGGGATGATTATGGGTTGATATGATAGTTTTAACTACACCAACATACTTGTGGCCCTTTAAATTTCTTACCTATTTTTTAATGATTTTTAATGAATGAAAAACTGAATCTCTGAATTTACACGACTCATAATTTACATAGTAACTATTATCTAATCGAAGTAGAGACTGTCGGAACAAGAAACTGGCCAGACCTGGCATTGAACCGCGAAGAGTGGCAATCTTTGGAGGAGGCCTTCACCCGTTTAGGGGTCCAGTCGTCTTGCACATGAAACCACATTTTAATTTACTATTTTGCACAAATTAATTATGCATGATATCTTGGAAAATTAAAGGCTTTTTTATTTTTATTTTATTTATTATCTAATCTGTGAGTTCTGTGACATAATGTAGCATCGCCCGTCCGGATAAACTCAGGCGCCACGTAACTTTCGTAGTGCGCGCTGTGCTACGAGGCTACGACCGCACGATGTCCATGTTGGCGGGTCCATTTTAGGAACTTTTCTTTTCATGATAATACCATACATGATAACTTACATTATGTGAATTATTATTTTTTGAGGTGTTCACCCCTCACTTAATATCTACCTTAATTTTGTTACACGTCATCCGATACACCCTGTATAGACGCGGAGATAACTTTGTTTACTCTCACGATAAATTTATTGAACATGGCCCATTTTACTTTGCAGATAAATAGCTTTATACAAAATGCATTCTGACTTGATTCATCACAATCATATTGAATTGGATTATGATTATATTTGCAGCGATAATTATAGGACTGCACGCATTACTTATTGACCATTTGAAGCTTTGTGGGGTTTTTAGATAGGTCATCATATCAGCAAATCTATTCTCGTGATTTAAAAAAAGGTTCAGTCTTCAGTCTCACATGCTATTCTGCTCATTTCTTATATGATATGAGTGAAATAGAACTAGCAATTCTTACATAGACCATTATTACGATCAGAATGTTGTTTAATTTTATATCTCAATTTCTTTAATACGAGTACAATATAAAATAACAAAAGTTTACTACATAAAGCATATGCAAACTAGTGAGAACTACAAGAATAATTACTGGTTGAGGTAGAATCCTCTCGGGCACGCGGTGATGTGAAAATGCCGATCTTCGACTGTGATAACGTGAAGGTAAAGTAGATCGCCGCACATTTTTCTCGGACCAGGCGGTGGATTCCAACCGGAGGTCGTTAGTACCTGAGAAGGATACGGTTACACTTAAATCTGTTCCTAAACAGTTCTTATTCCGTTAACAAACAGATATGAAATGCTATATGCATTTGGGGCATTGTAATCACTTCAGTGTGACGCTGGTTTATCGGTATAGGGAAATTGTATCAAGATTGCATCGTTTCGCTTGTTAAATTAAATACTCAGGTTAAGCAACGAAGGCCCAATGACACAGTTATGTATTGCAAGAAGATCATAATTGTAATTGAATCTGCAAGGTTACAAACGCCAATATAAATAGTTTACTCGACAACAGAAAATAAACTGTTTTATTGTTATTCCGGTCTAACATTGCGTTTTAAATTGCAGTTTAACTGTTAGTTCATAGCTATGTGACCACACCCTTAGGTCTAGTAAATGTATATTGTCTTTACATTTACGTAGTAATTAACACTTGCTTGCAAATTTACCTTCAAGCACTGAGGTGCCTTATTCTCTTTGGTGAGTCCTGGGTGCAAAGGCAACAACGGTCTTTCACTACTGCCTGGCATTATGTAGTCGGGTGGCGTGCAATCTACGCTTTCAGGTCGAGATTTCTTTTTCTCTGAAATAAGAATAAATTTCAATTCTGATCAACTGTATAAACATTATATTTGTGTATATTTTATAGGTCACAAAAACGGAATCATTTTTGTTTTGTTAAGTTGTCTGAAACAAATTGTTTATTACAAGCAGTGACTGCATAACTCGTGTTGAAATATTTTTTCCAGTGTTTAACTTATTTGCTATCCTGCTGTATTTCCGGTCTATGTGTTAATCCAGATTATGAAATAAAATACCTATTCAAAATATCAAGTAAATCCGTCGTTTTTATGTGACAGAATAAGCAATATCTTTACATTTATATCCTGGCTAACGTTAGCATTTATAATATTAATAAGATTAGAATACTTTACCTAAAATATCACCCTGTGTTATGACATTGAGAAAAGCAAGTGAACTGCATTCTTGACCAGCGTATGCGTCGGTGTAATCAATGGACTTCAAAAGATCTCTAACGTGACGAACGTGAATTCGGGCTTCACGCATTGTATACGGTTCTTCTACAACCTACACAAAAAATAATTAATTCTTCTTTCATTCCATTATTTGGTATAGCCGGCGGCAGAATATCGCTTAAATAATTACTTGCACGAACCTTTTTTAAGTAAACTACATTAAGTCTCATGCTTCATAATAGGTAATAATTGAAGAAGAAAAAGAGATAACTTGAAACTTAATGCGAAATAAAGTTTTGTATGTGTTACTGTACACCCAAAGTCAAAAATACTAAAACCCCAAACCAACGTCTATATCAGGAATATAATATTTTTGGGAACAGTAATGAGAATTACACTGCTAATTATACAAACAAATTAACGACATAATATTTACTTTGATAACGGATCCCTCTTTTAAACCTTCGATGTTCTTCAACTCAGCAAAGTTGTCTAATGTAACACCTTCAAGTTGCAATGAGAAACATGTTCTGTGGCATGTGTCCTCACGATCCATCAATACCTGATGAATTTCTTGAACAAGCTCCATACTGGACACCTGAATGAAATCATTACGAGATTAAAGGCCGATTTCACACAACGCTAATAAATTCTTCATATTAGAACTGTCAAAATCAATCAGTTTATTTGACGAATAAGCTATTTGGGAGTGGCGATGTTTTGTAAATGGTAAATAGTTTAATCGGGATTGTCATTCGTCTTCTTATGAAATAGAATGAAATTTTACGTCTCTATCTGGATACATATAGACAAGCTAACTGATGATTATCAGGAATGGGTACAATATTGGTCTTGAACAATATTTAACAAAGTGTACCTGTATGTCCAGGGGCTCTGCTCCAGGACTCACAATTTTGACAGTAAATCCCATATCTTGAATGAACACAACTTCAGCGTCACGTTTTTTATCATCACCATCTTCACTCGGAGTAGATTCCCTGTCCTTTTCTCCATTCACAACTTTACTGCTCTCTCCATTAACTTTTTCAGAGGCATTTTCAATATCGCTTGCTTTATCGTCTTTCTTAGCTTCCGCGGCTTTGTTTTTGAGGGAATCTTTTTTTTTGTCTGATTCACTATTTTTCTCAGTCACTTTAGTCTTTTTGTTTTCCTTCTTCTTATCAGAAGTATGTTTGCCCTCAGTCGCTTTGACGGGACAAACTCCAGGTGAAACTGTGTCCTGATCTTCGTCAGATTTATTTGATTTTGTTTCATCTGAATCACTGTTAATTCCATTAGTAACTACTTTACTATTATCACTACTGCTAATATCACAATCTGTATCTTTTTTCGCGTCACCATTATGAATGTTTTCACTTATATTTTCTGTGCCGTTTACTATCGTTTCTTTGGTACATGTTTTAGCTTTCTTATTACCGTCACTAGATATTGATGCATCTCCATTTACTTTTGATGTGACGCTAACGGATTTCTGTTGTGATGACTTATCATTAACTTTGTTTTTCTGGGACTCTGGAAAGAAAGTTTTCGCTTGGTGATTGTTTGAAAACTAGGTATATCTAAAAACTAAGATCAAGTAACCATGGTTTAACTATCACTTTTTGCCACTGTCGTACTACATTTAATTATCCTCAATAATGACAAGGGCCCAACAGGTTTTAAACCTTGACTAATCTTTGTTTATTAAGGGATATATATCTTACTACAAATGGTTCTAAAAGAGTATTACATGATTTTTGTCCTAAAAGACACGTCACAGCTGACACTATTAAATTTAAGGAATTACTGTACTGACCTGTATTTAAGGGGAATGGTGCTGGGGCATTACTGGACTGTGGTGAGGGCGGCTTACGTGCGGCGGCGGCGTACGATACCCGCGGCGGCGCCGCCGAGTTTCCTCCACCACCCCCTTCATCATCCGCGCGGCCATTTGGTGTGTTCGCATGTCCATTACTGCATGTCACTTTCACCGTCACATCTTTTTTCATTTTTGGCAGTTTATCTTGTTTCTCTACTGAAACAATTGAAATATAATATCTATATACAATTATAGTAAAAATAAACATATTTTTAAACAAATACGAGCATTTCTCATTTCAATTCATTAAATAACTCATTGACAGTTATGCTCTGTCGTGCGTAGGCACAATAATGTATAGTACGGTAGCTTAGACAATTCCAGTAGGTCTAGACTACAAGTTTATAATAAACTTTTGTAACGTTTCCCAACAGTAAGTCCTTATTCCATTACGAAGACTTTCATCGGTCGTTTTGTTAAAATGTGTCATCAACTACGATTTAAATTACTTAAGTACTGTATTTAAAATAAATTCTTTCACAAGGCAAATTGCCAAGTAAATTAAACTAGTAAACATTTCCTTCTACATTGAAAACAACGCGCGGAATTTCCATTACCATTCTTCATACGTTTTACTCATTTCTCATTCACGAAGAGTTTAATAGATTGATGTCTGTAGCTGAAGTAGTTAGTGCGTGCCGAACTGGTGCCGTCGGTTTTTTAGGTTAACACCGACGGTACCGCAGAAGTATATTTATTCATGTGGTACCGCGACGAGGGACGTACGCCATAGATCAACTAATACATAGATAACGCACTGTGAACGTATCAGAAAGGTGCACGTGACATGCATGAGATTTCCGTGCATGAGATAAACACAACTTGAGCTTTCGATAGTTTCGCGACTTGAGGAAGGCCAACTTTTATCAGCGATGAACTTACTGTTGATGATGATGATTTAAAACAATGTGTTTTTGAGAGCAGGTGTTAAACCATTAGTAGAGGAGCCGATGCTAAATTTCGCTACTACATGTAGCGACATTCCTGGTTCTTTGTTATCTTTAGTTGGTCTGTGTTAAGCGCACTGTACGGGGGGCATACGCGCGTTTTGTCCCGTGACGGGGCGGGGAACACGTGGTTGGCGCTGGCGTAAAGCCAACTATCTCCAGCAGCGAGTCAATAATAGACGGCAACGGGATGCCGCCAACAATAGACGCCGTCGACGCCGACGCTTCATCTGCACTGCCGAGATACTAGTCAAACTTTTTTTTCTATTTGTATACAAACTGTACAAACATGTCTTCCGTGAAGAGATTATTTTAATTATACATAAGCACCAACAAAAGAAGATAAAATATCCATTATGAATTGAGGTACTAAAATAGGTTTGTAAAATAAAATGCACACTATCTCTTTTATTAAACGGAAGAACATGTAAAAAGTGTAATAAATTGTAGACTACACCAGAAGCCTAATTACCATTCTTTGCAAAAATTCTTTAGACAAGGCGATAATTTTTTTTTTTTATATTTTAGAGAAAATGTGCGATTTAGAAAAATAATTTCTAGCGATATAGTTTCAATAAGTAAATGGTACATAATTTAAAATTTTAATGTTTAAATAAGTACAATAAAAAATGAATAACTTACATTGCTTAATAATAGACAATAGGAAAATTTCTCTAACCAAGGTTGTATCGGATCCGTTAGTAATTAAACCACGGAAAAACAAATTAGTACGTATGGTAATAGTTTAATTACTTTATAGAAGACGTGGTGGCCTAGATCGCAATCAACCGTTACTATAAACAAATACGATAAGGAAAACATTGACAATTGGCCATTTCATGACACAATACGTTAATGAACCTTTATGAGTATAACATCCGATATACAGAGGGCATGTAATTACTCCCAATCCTATGTTTATTATGACGCAAGCGCAGTTATTGTCATAAACGGTACTATTGCACCTAGTACTGGACAATAAATAGCTTCTATTTCTACTGGCATTACAAAGACTAGGGGAACTAGCTCATCGATCGCATTTATCCTACTATTCCGCGCGATTTTCGAAAAATCTCTTCTTTCTGTCTATATTACAAAGGTTCGATCTTTGCAAAATTTTAGGTCTATTGGCTCATTTGGGATGTATATGTCACTCAGACGTCGCTGAGTCAAGACTTTTTTATAGCATAAATGGGTTATTAAATAATACATATACATGCTGAAATAACTTCTGTACTAAAGGCCGAGAGAATATTAGTTTTCAGAGATGTGGTAATACCACTTAAAATTATATACTAAAGTACGTTTAAATTGAGGATTTCTAAAATTAGATAAACGACCAAATAATACCTAGCTAGGTTTACAAGCGCATTGTTCTAAAACTATAGGAAGGTTTTTTTCTATGCCACAAAGGTGGCAAACAAGCATACGGCCCGCCTGATGGTAAGGATCACCGTAGCCTATAGACGCTTGCAATACCGGGGGTATCACTCACGCCGCGTTGCCAACCCTCCCAACCCCCCTAGTGGAGCTCTGGAGACCTTACTCACCGTAGAAACACAACATGGCCGAGATCAATGCTATTTGGCTACGATCTTCTGTAAGGTGGAGGTCCTTCCCCAGAAGGTTACAATAATTTATTGTTATAATTTAAGTAATGAAACAGCTCTAATTGTTACCACCTTCAGACTTAGAACAACTATTTGGCATGCAAATATTTACTGCACGTTTTGAGGCCTAACCAAACTAGGCAGATGTAATATTTTTTTAAATAATAGAAGATCGCACTTAGCCTTATTTTTAAAGAATTTACTGCGCTACATCTACCGAAACCCTTATCTATAATCTATCAATGTCATTGAATACTGTTTAGCTATTTATCGTGATTGCATCACAAATTAATATTAATACGATAAATCTACACAGATATAAAATTGTATGAAATAACTGTTATTCTTTCGGTCCTGAGAAGATACACCGATTATCACCAAAAATGTTGATGTTATCTTTCGTAACGTTTCCAAACAAGATAGCGTACACTAGCGCCTGTGACTAGAGATAAGCACGAAATCAAAATTGTGATAACAAGACGTTGACACAATTTCTATCCGCTTTCGTGTTCACGGCACCTTAGGCATTTTAAATCACTGTAAAATCAATAGGCCCATGTACCTGATAAGTTCCAAATATGTCAGATAAACGATCGAAAAATTATAGAAAGGGTCAATATATCTGGTAGAGACGTTAAGTAGAGCTTAGCAAAAAATCTGTGAAATGGGAACTGAAATGAACAAGACGATAAATGAACTTGTGTGTGAGACATGACATTTTAATAATAGAAAAGAATGTCTCTATTACTTTCTTTAATACTTTTGATGTGATATAATTTTAGCATCGTTTTTTTCTAGTAGAAGAGAGAGGAACCATTTAGGACGTTATGAGTTATAATCATCTATACTAATATTATAAAGAGGAAAGATTTGATTGTTTGTTAATTTGTTTGAATTGAATAGGCTCCGAAACTACTGGACCGATTTCAAAAATTCTTTCACCGGTAGAAAGCTACATTATCAGGGAGTGACATAGGCCATAGCTTTTCCCGAAATTCAATGTGGTTCCCACGGGAACGGGTCCGGAACTTCACGCAGACGAAGTCGCGGGCAAAAAAGCTAGTACTAAATATTTTCGGATTTAGAGCCGTTCAGACAGCTAGCCGTGCGGCGTGGCGCGGCGCCTGTTCTCTTTCATTTCCTGCATATAAAATGTATAGTATTTCGCATGGCGTATATTTGCCAAATAATGTGACGAAAACTTTGTGGTGCTGTACCACAACTCGCCGTGTAGAACAGCTCATAACTGATGACAATAGTACGTAGTACTATTATTTATTCTGTGAAGTAATATTTTTAGACTAATTGCAAAAAGCACACGAAAAGAAGAACAGTAATATTAACAATACATATTATGTAAATTAGCCGTATTGTCACCTTATTGCTGCTAGCTGCTACACACATTAAATTTAAAGGTAGAGTGTATACATTGTCGGGCATGTCGGCGAAAATCACAGATCTTTCCTCCATAACTTTGGAATAAAATAATGTAGATTTAGTTCATACAGACGATAAGACCGCTTACGAGTATGTAAAACTATTAGACAAGGAAACTTGTTATTCTTACGATTATGCTATTCAAATGCAAGATACCAATCTCGTGACTATAACCATAAGCACCTGGTACTTTGCATTTGACTGAACAGAGGTGAGTTAGGTGTCGACTGTAGACTTTAAATTCAGATAAACAGCGCACTTATTACCGGTATTCTCGAAAACGCAGCGGCTATTCGTCGCCGGCGATCAATGAATTATGCAATGAGAGACGACTCGAAACCCCGCCGACACTGTTTGAATATTTAACCTTAACACACAGATTATTGTTACATGTCTGCCCTTCACCTTTACTTTCCTGGTACCTTCTTTAATCATCACAAAAATAACTAAAAACGTAACTAAAGTTACACAATAACAGTGAAAACATATTTTCCCATTACTTTGCTATTGGATCTTGTACTTTTCACAATTTTGACATAACTATTTACAAACAATTTATAATGACACATAATAACTTGCAAAGTCGAACACAATCACATAAAAATGTTGGTCATGGAGGTTTAACTAAATAGTCATAAAGTTTTTAATACGAGTCCTTTTACATACAATAAATAGAATTGTAATAATTTTCTCCAATTTCCAATGCAAGAATACAAATTACTAAGTGTCATCAAAGCAAGTTCACAATAGAAATACAAGAGAATTTTATAACATAACGGAGGTACGTAACGTTATAAACAGCTGCAGTCAATATAGCAACAATTTCATTGCATTTAATTTTGTTTTCATGAATTGGCTACGGTATCAGTATGAACGACACCGCGACGCGCCGCCGCCTGTCCCGCTGACGACTTCGAAACGAAACGAAATCAGATTGAAAACAGTTATAAAAGGAGGGCAGACAGTCAGGTTTATATTATATTATACTCAATATTCCCCTCCAGAGAGTCCGTCAGACCCTCGTCGCGTCGCTTGCTTAAACGGAGAGATAGAAAGAAATAAATGCCTTTTCCTGACTATCGACCAGCGCCAAGGCAAAAAATATTGTAATATTAATAATCTATTTAAAATACGTAGAAAAGACTGGGCTACAATCATTAACTGCTGCGAGAATAATTTCAATTTCAAGAGGAAATTATTAATAGATCGCACATTCTTTGGTTAGCAGAGAGAGTCTTGCTTGGGTTAAACCACTGCAATCGGTGAATATTTACTGAAGCCTTTTCTCTTAAACATAGAATATACAGGGTCAAGTAATCAATAGTCTACACAATGTCGTGTTCAGTGTAGTGTGCTTCTCGTAATAGATTGTACTTTGGACGCGGTGTTTATAAAGCAAAATAAACCTAATTGGATTGCTCAACCAGTAGGCTTCCTTAGACAATCAATGCCCGTAGTTTTTCGAGTCATCGTTGTTAAGGAAAACTATTTTCTTGCGATTTCTACTTGTATAAATGCGATAATTACTTGTCTCGCTTACACCATGTTATCGATTTAGAAAGAATTTAGCTATGTGCTATTTCATTTAATTATTCCTCATACTACTTATACTATCAGACTGACTACAAAAACTAAAACCAGACATGCTAAAAAAAATATCAACCACTGCTATTTTTTTTCAACAGCAATCACTTGGAATTGAAAAGGTGATAGATGTTTCAAATAATGTACCTTAACAGCTTCAAGTATACAGAAAAAATATAGGTGTGGCCTTGTTGTTCGATCTCGTATCTGACGCACACGCCGTGAAAAAAAATCGTGCGATACGACTGAAATACTGACCGAGTGATTTTATTCAACGAACGTTGAACATGCCAGAGGCTTTATAAAAAAAATGTAAAAAACAATCATTACGGAAACTAGACGTCTCTGGCACCCAGTAACTTATACTAATTTAATTTAAAAAAATTCTATGCATACGGGAACAAGATCATTATATTTAATCATATTTATCGAGTAAGTAAGTACAGCCGGCCACCTTCGTTGGCATGCAAATAATATAAAAGCTCTCCTTGCATAGTGATGATATAGAGTTACCCATTAAAACCTGATATACAATATAACTCTGCTCGGAATATTTTAACAAAATGTCATGTGTGTATTAACTATGACATGTTCCAGTTACTTAGACAAATAGTATTTCCGGCTAGTCACAATTAGAACCAACGATTACCAACGCATACTGGCTCCTCGATACTGCTATTTAGGTGCCGAAACTTAATCCATCAATCATTTTCGTGATAACACAGTTGCATGTACTAAAACCAACATATGGATTTTTTCGTTACAGCGAGATAGGAACCATTTTTAAGATAACATTGGCTGCTAAGTGTCTAAAATTAACGAATATTAACTCCCATGTTGCAAACTATTAAACGACGACGCATCGTCACTAGACAGTTGAAGGTGGTTCAAGTTAATGGGACGAGGTCGATGTTTATTTTTTAGGGTTCCGTCCGTAGTAACTACGAGGAACCCTTATAGTTTCGCCATGTCCGTCTGTCCGTGGTCTAGCGCCTAGCTAAACACTTGGTATATAATACACATATTAACAATGGTAAGAAGTGCTGGAACAAAATTTTTTTTGGGGTGCCTGCCCGCCCGCTAGAAAATAATAATTTTACATGTAGGGGACATGTAAAATTTATTCTTTTTTCGCGACCACCACACGTTGTGTGGAATCGTTAGATAGGTCAAAACATTGAGTGTGGAAAGATCATTTTTCGATAAAATGATCCGTTTCGGAATTTTTTACATTTATCGTGTCAATTTTCGATTTGAACGGTGCCCCCCCCCCCCCCTCTATCTCCGAAAGTCTTACGTTTAGAATTTTGAAAAAATAATACATAATATGCTGAACCTTCAATGAAAACTATAACGGTTACGTAGGCTCTACTAGTTACCGAGTAATAGCCGACGAACTTATAAAATAAAATTTCTTCGATGAAAACTTACAAATGTGATAGAATTTTATATTGGACTCAACTGAAGGCAAGCAAAGCACAGTAAATATAGAACCCTACATTGTGCGTGGCCCGACACGTACTTGCCCGGTTTTTTTTTATGGAAGAGATGGCATCGAACATGTGGACCACATGATGGTAAGCGATCAATTGATCACGGACGCCCATGGAGCACTGATACTATGGGACATTCTGTCCGCTTACCTACCTTAGGTAGAAAGGTGTAAGAAAACAAGAACAAAAGGGATAAGGAATTTGACTTCCCAATCATTAGGGAGAGTAGCCAGTACAGGCCCAAAGAAGCCTGATGGCGTCGATCTGTGCCAAACACTGAAACCGCAAGTTAAGCAACGATAAGCCGGCCAATTTGTGAATGGGTTTGTTTAAAAATCTCGAGTCTAATTTAATTCCTATGTGAGTACATTAATTAACAGAATATAGATCAATGATACGTCGTTAGGGGCCGTTCAAGTATTACGTGAGCAGATTTCTTACCATTTTTTACCCCCCCGCCCCCCTTGTCATCAAAAGTAAGCAAAGCACTTACCCCCTCCCCCTATGCTTACGTAAACATTTTTAGTAATAAATGTTTTTTTATATTGTTATTTTTAAAATAGGAAAATTCATGAAAATATTAGGTTTAACTGATACACATAGAGTAAATGACAAAAAAATATAATCAGAAATAAAGAACATAACTAACATAAACGTTCATTATAAACATATTTTGACGCTTTTTAGTAGAAAAACCATTAATTTCTAATAGATTTCAAGGTAATTGACCTCTCTGCAAAAAACCTACCCGCTCGCCAAAATGTTAGCGGACATTTTGAATTTAGCATGGCGGACGTTCTGATAATATTTTATTAAATGAGTGAACTATTGTTATCATTTATACATGCAAACGTTATAAAAACAATCATTATTAAACAAAGTTTCATATTTACAAATAATTGACTGTAGATAAAGTATTTAATTTGATATATTAACAAGTGAAAACTGCTGTGAAAAAAAGTGATCGATTCGTGTGCCGAAGTAACAAGTAAGTGTTTTTATAATAAATCTGTGTAGATATATATAAAACAACGCCTTACGTTCATTATAAACATATTTTGACGCTGTTTTAGCAGAAATACCATTAATTTCTAACATATTTCGAAGTTCTTGACTCACTGGAAAAGTACCTGCGGCTCGCCAAAAAGTGAAAGTGAGAAAGTGGAGAAAGTAAGAGAAAAGATTTATGCTTTTCTTGGCAAAACTATAATCAGTTCTCAAAGCGAGTGCCTACGCATATGTATTATTTGCGGGAATCCCCGAAAAAACTTAAATAACTAACGATGACGTAATCATCATCTAGACCCCCCCACCCCCCATGTCATCCAAAATAAGCAAAACAGAGACCCCCCCACCCCCCCTTGGTGCTTACGTAATACTTGAACGGCCCCTTACACGTGTAAATCGAGCGAGACAACTGGTTCACTCACTGGTGGCTAAACTAACTCACGGTCAACAAAAAAGTGTAATAAGCAGAGTCAGGACAAAAGCAAACCGGAATTTTCGGGTTCAGAAACATTTCGGTAATGACTGTGGCCGAACCCACTGTCATTTAAATTTTTTCTGCAAACATTCATTTAAAATTTACCATTCTTGGTGAAAGGTATGTATTCATCAAAATTTTACGCATATAAAAAATACTTATAGGTAAACAAATACACAATATTATTAAAATTAAATAATGAATTATGGAAATCCCTTACACAAAGGTTAACACACAATACGAGTTAACATACCGCGCTCAAACGTGAACTTAGTTACGACATATTTTCATGAATTATGTGGTCACGATCTGTCCTCTCCAGAAATATGATAAACTAACACAACGTTTCGTCAGCAAAGGCGCAAGATTCTCACCTACTTCTGTGTGGATAAATAATTGAAATTATGCTGTAATCTTCCCAAGTATTTATAAATAAAAATGTATGGATAGGTACAATGTTATTTAGATATTGTGACATAACTCGAGAGAGACAACTACTTGGCAACTAGTATCTTGCCGTTGAATGGAGCCAGACAGTGGGACAATCGGCAATAAATATAAAGGGGACGATACCCCCTTACACATGATTGGTAATCGGGCGCCCTCTCGTAGTTAAAGCACCCTAGCATGATCGACAGTAAAAATACAACCAGTCGCGTGCATGTCGTCAATTCATTGCGATTTTAATTCTACGTAACCATTACCGTTGGTAATAGGTACATAATATAAAATTACAATCGAAGAATAGTTAATCTTAAGAATGACACCAATAGTAAAAGTGCACGCATTTAACAATGAACAATAGATTCGTTCCTGGTTCATAAACAAGGCTTTTTTGTTTTATGTACACAGTACGATGTGACATAGACAGATACAACAGAATCCCTAATCTGTGAAAAAGGCAATGTTGGCAATGTTTAACCCTCGTTACGATTATAACTTGAAGATTCTGTTAAGCAATTAAAATTATAAAAAGGCACATTAAAGACATTATTGTTTTAATTAGATTCGCAAATTATTTCTATAGAAACAAGCACAAACAAACAACCTTAAGATGATTTGCAATGATGCAATATTCTTTTATGTTATTCGTGGTTAAATTACTTACAGATAACGTTAAGATAATTTCGAAACACTCATTTTAAAGATGTTTACTGAGCGATAATGAAAAATGGTATAAAGTTGATCAAGCTCTAAAAGACACAGTACACATATCAGTTTATAGTTTAGAAGGGCAGTGCAAATATTTAGTGATAAACACGACAAAAATACTAATAGACAAAGTATGCACTGTAGATGTTAAGTATCTATTAGTATTTTTGTCGTGTTTATCACTAAATATTTGCACTTGCTATATATATATATCGAGCATCTATAAATTAATATTTGAAAAGTGAAAATTCTAACTAAGGATAACGATCCTTAGTACACGAGTAACGACTCGTTCTAAAATAAAGGGATTCTTGTCACTGATTAAAGTCAATATTTTTTTTATAGATTATGTATATTCCTTGACCTAGAATGAAAACTAAAGTCAATAGATATAATAATTTCAACAACTGCGGTTATGGACAAAAAGTAGAGTCGTCATACCATAGCCGCCATAGCAACTGGCTTTTGCTATAGGTAATGTGAAACTAATAATAACGGACCCATTCTTATCATACATTCTTATCAGCTTATATACTACTTGTGTATCACGGTCTCATCAAATTGTTGCCTAGGTATTTCAATGCTATTTTAACGGACTTCAAAAAGGAGGTTTTATTTTCACAGCAATTTTTTTTCAGATAATAATACTTGACTTTAATTTAACCAGAATTAAAAGACATAAGAACAAATAGATAACGCTAGGACTTTGAACTGTACTGTAGTAATTTGTAAGTTGTAAGGATATCTTGTTTTGATTGCCGTTATTCTTATCACGTTGCGGACTGCGTCGTACGAAGTGACGAAATTATCAAATGCCCGTCCCCTTTTATCGGCGACGTTCCACTTGTCCATACCCTTAAATTAAAGGTACTATCACATTGCACCTTAAGAATGAAAGTGGCCTATCTCTTAAATTCCTGTATACCCTAATTTAGACCCACGTCAATTTAACTTGGTTGGGCTTAAACGGAGCACTAACCACAGCAGCGGTAAGACGTTTTCTTAGTGAGAATAGCTACCACCAACCACACGAGTGCGGCATGTGGCTTGTCGATAGTGGTCCGTTTGTGCCAACGCTCATATGATGGAGTGGTAGAGTCCGCCCGCCCCCCGTCGAGTCGAGAGAAGATTCGTAGATGTAAATTAAGTGACATTTCATACAATTTAGGGATTTTCAAGGCAAGAGTGAACAGGCATTTTTTGAGTTTGCGTGTACCACCCTAGACCTCATCACTGCTTAACACCAGGCAGGATTGTGGTCAAACGCACTCAATTTTTTTTCTAAAAAAAATAAAAATGTAATTACATTAATTAGGCTATCATATGAAAACAGAATTCTTCAGTGAAATATCGCTCATTTTTGCTACTATCCTCAACAAGCCACCCACAGTCTGACATGACAATCCATATTATGTGTTGCTATGAATTCTATAGATATAACATACCATGGGAAATGGATTTCACGAAAGCTTTTAATTTAGAAAACAGTATTTTTCACTTCTCATGTTCTGAAATTGCTTATTTGTGCAGGATATAGGCTGCACAAAATCGTTTTTTTTCGTGCACAAGTGCATAAACGTATGTACTCATAAATGTATCTATAATAAAGCCACGAAAATGAGCCATATAGCCAAACAATAAAAAGTTCAGAGATAGAATTTGTTATTTTATAATATTTATTTACTTTAATAAGATATAAAAGATATTAAAATTTTAATTAAAGTAGGTACGTACACATTACGGCAGGTTATTTAATTAATTTAATTATTATTACAAAATTAATTTAATAGTAGGCATAGGTCTGCAGCCCAAGCCTAATTTCAATGTCGTAAGATTTTTTAAAAAGCGGCGGGAAACAGGTCTTCATTTTTTCGTGCGTTTATTACTTTATTTCCTCGCAATCGAAATGAAAAGCAGAGTTTATAACTCGTCCACAAAACCTTTTTTATCCTCGACATTACTATCATCAACTCGACATGCTAAAAGTCTCGGATAAAAATGGTTCGTTTTGTGCACTTGTTGTAAAATCTACTATAGATGTATATTGTTTGTATTGACTTGAATAAAAAAAATGTTTTATGCTATAATTTCTCAGCATTTTAATTTGATCTAGACACCTTTAGACATTTTCAAAATATATGATTAATGATAATCCAGTAAGATTTAGAAATTTTGGTAGATTTAGAGATCCTTGGACATAACTAAAGAAACTTATTTTTTTTACTAAGGTTATTCTTGTCTTTTTTTTTAAATGTTGAATTGAGTTTAATGATTAGGAATAAGAGATATAAAAACTATAATTTTTTTTTCTTAAAAAAAAGTAAATGACCCCTTCTTTCAAACAGTGAGTGATTGATGACAAGTTTATATGAATTTAGATCTAATTATAGTTAACACATGGATAACAGATGTCTCTTTTATGAATATATTGAGTGTTATATTAAGAGTTTATCATTAAATTTACTATGCACATTACTTCCTTACACTACCTATTTACTTACTACTAGGCTTATTATGCATTCATTTATTAGGTACCTATATGTATAATATTCACTATGTAGTAGCTTTAGAGTCTTTAATTAACCATTCCAGTTACAATATGAAAATTATAGTAGGTAAATGATTAAATTGAAATGTAAAAATGTACCTTAGTTAGAAATAGAAGCAGAAAATGTATGAAACACTGTCCATTTACATAGAAGTTCCTTTAAGAGTATTACACCTAGGTATTCCCTATGGAGTAGTTTGAAGTTGTTTAATTAACTAATGCAGTTGAAACATATATATCATTAGTATCATTACCATTCACTTGCCCTGTTTGACAACTTCACATTCGGGATTGATACAGTCAGTACTATCTGATTTAATTTTGAATGGCAATGAGAAAATCAGAAAACTTCATTGACAAGTGTCAAATTCCATAGTAAAAAATATGTTGTGTGAAAAATATTATATTTTTAATTCTAAAGTTGTCTACTTTTCTCATTCCCATTAAGAATTGAATCAGATAGTACCATGGAAGTAATAAGGATAGTACATCTTCTTATTCCATTCACTATCAGCTGTCACTTTCATGCTAAAAAATTTCCTATGCATCTTCCCAGGGCATCTTCTTTCACAAAATCTATCCATCTTTTATTTGGTTTAAAATAACTAAAAATTAATCAGCTAAGCTACAACAGGTCCATTGCTAGACATAAGCATTCCCCAGTAGGACTGGTTGGATCCTACAAGTTTATATTAATAACATAATTTAAGTGCAAATAGAATGTAAATGCTTAAAAATATCTTATCATACCACATTTTTGTATAAGAAGCTTTATTTAAAAAAGATAATGTTTAATCTTTACACAAATTAATTACATCATCCTTCATATAGGTCAGTAGGGACAGATATAATATAAACATATGACTGAAAATAAGTATTTTAATACCTAGGTAGACAAAGTTATCTATCTAGGTATTATCTTAAAATAATTTGTATAATTTCAACTTATTGCAGAGAGGAAAATTAAGGAGGTCTGGTGGAGAGTGTTTATTTTAGTTAAATCTTTAAAAATAATTGTTTTTGTCTACAGATAAAAAATAGGCATCTCTTATAGTATTTTTTTTAATAAAAATTAGAACTATCCTCCCAAACATCATGTGCTGTATAGCCAGTATTAGTAACCACAGTAATAAACACTGGAGTTTATGATAATCTGTTTTAGAACACACAATGTAAAAATATACCTAATATTTTAATAATAATTATAAAAAACTAGCTGACCAGTGCCCACTTCGTTGGGCATTATGTTAAAAGCCTTTTTATTTTTTGGTTTTTTATATAACCTATGACACTCAGCAGTAATGTGGCTTTCTATTGGTGAAAGAATTTTTAAAATCGGTTCAGTAGATCCCGAGATTACCCCTTACAATTTAACAAATACACAAACTTTACCTCTTTATAATATTAGTATAGATTATAAAGATTCCAATATAATGGCGTAATCAGATCGATAGTGAATAAAAAAAAGTCTCATGTAACCATTGATCCTAAATAAATAAAATATGGAAAATTACATTATGACAAAAAAAAAGAGATATTATATTGAACTATACAATGTTTATTGATCACTATGGTGATAACCCAAGCATACTGAACAACTAGGCGAGGTCAGTAATTAAAGTTTTTGATAAGTGAACTATACTCTATTGAGATATAAGATCAGGGTAAACATTTTATGATAATTTGGCACTTTTAGTGTACAAATTATGGAGATCTATGTAAAACTATTGTCATTAGAAAGATAAAAAGAGCCTGTGAAGGCATACAGAATAATAAAAAATCATTTCAAGTTTTTTCTATATGCTTTGGGAAATATATGAAAATTATAATAATATTAATAAAATTATTAATGTGAAATTGATATAGTTTAATAAGTATGGTGTGTTTACTTCCAACTATATTTTGTACAGTTTTTCCCAAAAATGATAGGTATGATTCCAGCAATAGGTATGCAGGTTTTTTCCTCCTATTATTACTAAAAATAAAAATACACTATGTACTAATTATAATTATATACTCACTTAGGTAGGCATTAAATTAGTGTGGTCTAAATCTTTTTATTTTAAACAGCCATATGTCTCACTGCCTACCCTTCTTTCCTCCACATCTCTTTCCAAAGCCCGGACCATTTCATAATAAATATCAGTAGACTGATATTATTATAATAAGTAGCCTTACAGTTTTCTTTGACAATGAGTAATATAATTAAAATATATACGACAGATCACATTATCTAACATTTATTAATTTCAGATATGTGCAAATTTTTTGGGGGAGTTGTCTATTAGCATTTTTTGTAGTCTATTATGTACCTACATAATCATACTAAATATGCAAATAATAACTAAAACTCATGGGACTTTCGTGTTTTTCGGCAATAAATTCTTACCTTAGGCCTTACTAGAAGATTTAGAAAATATAAAAAACCACATGACCACAATACTTACATACAAGTATTGTGTACATAACTAACAAAAGAAGTTTTTTTAGCTTTTAACTCATATTTTAATCACTCAAACGGCATTGCACCTTGAATATAATTGTAGATTTATAGAATACAACATTGTATGTACTTCTACATGACGACAAGTTGTGTAATATTGGGTTTTTGTAATCAGCAATTTGCGCTCTATCAGTGGACAAGCAAATAAGTAGTACAACCATCTCACACCTTCAATGTCGTATTATTCCTCATAATTATGTGCATAATCGAATTGACACCTGGAAATTAGTGCACAGTGTCCACATGGTTATCAGCGGCCCGCATGATCACATGATTTTCTGTGGTCACATGACCTAATGCATTTAGTGCACAAAATACAACGAAAAAGTTTAATTATTTAAAAGTACTAAAAACTTGACGTTACATAACTGAGGGCATGACCAATATAAACTTACCTTTATTATCAGTCTCGTTCCCACTCTTGTCGTTCCCATTACTACTAGCAGGACATTTTTTCACTTTATGGGAAGCATTTTTAGAAGGGTTATCATTCACTTCACTACCGAGAGCCATCACAATACGAGGAATCAATCCGCCAGCGACTAACCGCGACGAACACGGTCACACTCAGCTGAAAGAGCACATGCGGCAGACGTAAGGTTCAGTTTTGACTGATTTCCTTCCTGTCCAAAGAGGACGAAGTCCTCTTATAAGGCGACCGACTTTAGAAGAACGTCAAAGTCATTTAAGACAGTGTTTCACGATATCTATGGAATATTGCAGGTTAATGATCCCGTTTTACGACATATAGTGGAACTGTGTATTGTATTGCAATATAAATTAAATAAGATAAATGTTTCTGTTTCAGCTCATTATTATTATAATGTATCAAAATTAATATTTCACCTATTACTGGACTAGTTAGCGCGAGAAATACTAGTTAAAAAAAATATTAAAAATAATTTTAGTTTAAAATTTTGCATTACGCACGACATCTAGCGGTGAAAATGAATATCACAGTTCAATTCAATGGTTTTCACCAAAGATTAAAGAAAGAGAGGATACAGCATACAACAAAAAAATGGTCATACATACCTAAACTATTGTCACAAATTGGCTTCTATGGCCGACCATGGATTATAGTAATCAAACAAGATTGAGTTCTCTGAAAATAGCTCAATGCGATAATAAAACTTCGTGCAATAAGGTTCATTTTAGGCTGCCAGAATCATAGGGAGGAAAACGGGCCGACAGAGATAGTCTGGACAGAGGTGTGTGTCCCTTTCTCGCGCTTTTTAGTAGATAAATTCATTGAATTTGGTAGTTCCATCGATCGCTTGTAACAATATATTTTTCGTATAACTTTTGTTTTTAGCATAGAAATATTAAATAATTGGTAACATTACTACATTACTTTAAAAATGATAAACAGAAACAAATAACAATCATAACAAAACTATTTCAGAAAAGTTTTACTGAAAGTAGTATTCTATTTTAGAGAACTGGCAACATAGAACATTAATTTGGCGTCTACATAAAGCATAGCGGCCATTATGGCGGCCTATTGTCAAGCTTGGAAGTAGTAATGTGTTATTTATTTCGTATGTTTAATGAAATATACGAAAAATAGTGCAAAAGTGTTGCATAAAAAAATGTGCAAGTGAATCGATCGGTGGTTGCGGCATATCTTTTCACAGATACGTTTAAATACAAAATAGAAACTAAATATGTAATTAGGGTGGCCAAAAATTAGGTTTAATAATTTTATATTTACGACTATTATTTTAGTATTCCAAAAAAAATAAGAACGACGAATAACTTTTACGACAGCGGCGGCGGCGACCTAATTAAGATTAATAATTTAGGATGATAACAAAATAAAAATGTTTTTAAAACAATGATTTTTATTTGTTTAGCCCGTAGTTGTATCATCGCTATTATACATAGACTTAGGATATACTAACGCTCGTATATACTAAGTCTATGCTATTATATAACCTGTATCTATTTTATTGTAAAAGGAAGCCTTTGTTCTTGTTGAGACACACGAAGATGTGTAACACTTTGACTCAACGAAAATCAAATTATCGGTGTGTAAGAGTATTACACATTGCACATACATACGACGGTAGTTGGTTTCGTAGTGGTTTCATACAATGGTTAGTAGGGCAATATCGTACGAATGGTTGTTCAATCGACTATGTACTTATTTAATATCCCATAAATTTTTAGTTGTATAGATATTAGATACCCTGTGGGAAAAAGACAAACACCTCTGTTCTCGTTGTATCACGTGGTCCCGTTTTTTTGATTCCGAGTACTCAATCCTGTTTGATACTACATCCATGGAGCCGACCAATCACAAGCCGGTGTGAACTGACAGCACACTGACATGATGACAGTTTGAACCCTTATGGCGGAAACCTAGGACCAAGTATAAGAATGGACAGATTAAATTTTAGAACGACAATGAAACTGTCTTTGCTCTCTGTCTTGCTTATAGCAACATTCAGTGTGAAAAAAAGAAACAAACATAGACAAACATCACCGTCTAGAACGTCAGCGTGTCAACTTTTGAGACATTTGGTAGCCGCTTGGATATCAAAGCTCGTGTTGGATTTTTTGTGTTTTGAGGTGATAATTGGACTTTTTATAAAGAAAAATTGTGATATGGATTTTCGTTTTGAACCATAGCTTGCGTAGCCATTGGTTGTAAGAGTAGAATGGGTGTTACAACGGAAAGCGATCAAAGGATATCTTTTCATAGGTAAGTTATCGACTACATGATTTATATTTTTTGTGCAGGAAATACATTACATGATCGGTTTTTGTAAAGTTAATTGAACCCTAAAGACGATGCAGACGCATAATTTCAACAAACCCATTACTTTTATACAAAGATTTGATTTTAAACATTACGTTTATTGAGCTTTGACAGATGATGTACCTTAAATATTGTAAGTAGAGTTGTCACATTGTATCGATAAAATAATAAATTGTATGCGTTTTTATTAAGGTTTAATTTATTCCTAGTTCTCTTGCCCATTGGGATGAGGGTTAGTTAGATAAGAGTAATCAAAGTAATATAGATCTTGTGTTTTTCAGGTTTCCTGACACTAATATAAGAAACAAGTGGATTAAGAACATAAAACGAGATAATTGGACACCTTCGCCATACTCTCGCCTGTGCTCATTACATTTCGATGTATCTTGCTATCGGGCAGGTAATTTAGATGAACACGCTACGGAGTATTATGTGACGTTTAATCATAAACATATTAGAAATCATTTTAATAAACTTGTCTTATTTAGTGGTCAGTAGATGCAGTAAATAACTAAGCATCAAGCACTTTAAGTAAATTCCTGTAAGTCTTTGTTTATTGTTTTTTGATCCCTAGTTGATTTTTTTAAAATAAGAATTGTTAAATTGGTGACATTATACGGATTATTTAACAATTCCTATTAGATATTATAATTATTATTACATGTGTGTATAATGATTACAAAATGATCATGATTATGATGTATGATTTTATTTAATTTAAATATTTTGAATAAAAACCTTATAAGTACCTATTTGCTTTATTTATTCTTCACCCGCATTGAGTGTAGGTAATCTTTTTATTTGGCATATTTAAAAAAAAACATAAATACCTAAAAGTTACTGATAGATGAGTATTTGACATTCCTATCGATAGGTGTCGATAGTGTGTATTTAATTGTTAAAGAATATTTCTGTCAGCAATATTGATTTATAGCTGGACTGGGACTGAATAAAAAACATAGACCAACCCTTTGAGCTGCTTATCTTCCCAGGGTATGTCGTAAAAGCCGACGTGATCATACCCACTCCAACATCGGACTGTCTATGGGGGATAACGATAGGAATGTTCGTCATTGGTAATCTTGGAACGAATATCAGGTTGCTGTGGTTTGACTAAATGACTTATGGTTCTACTCACCCCGATAGGGAAACTAGGGGGTTATGCATCTGTTTCTGTCTTTAATCATTTGATTTGTCAAGTGTTCTCAGATCTTAAAAATGAACATTAAATATTAAATCGATATTAGTCGATAAAGACACGGCACATCTCTAGTGATCCTATATAAAAAAACAAAAGTTTATATAGCATACTGGCTTCATGAGCACAAAAGACGTTATAGACAATGATATATCTATCTCTTTTTTACTTAAGACGGCACATATTAGTGTGAAAGACAATACCCATGTATTTCTTTCGTCTAAAATACAATCCGTCCATTCTTATACTTGGTCCTAGGCGGAAACACACTAGGTACCGTGTCGGGGCGTGTCGTGTCGCGCTCTGTCGTGACGGTGGGTGTGCAGTTGTGCACACTTACGTGTCGTGTCGGGGCACGCTTCTGTTCAGAAATGAACGAAATAAACGCCAGACGTTTATTTCTTTCATTTCTGAACAGAAGCTCGCAGTGTTTGCCTTTGCCTGGGTGTTTTCTATAATGTATAATGGTATTTATTTACAAAAAAAGTATTTAAGTATATAATTATCAGGAATCTAGTACCTAGTAACTCATTATCACGCTGCAAAAATAAATTTAAAAAAAAAGCGTCCACTTGTTCGCGCCACGAGCCGCGCGCGGGTATAGAAACACATTTGCAGGGCGTGTCGTGTCGCGTCATAACCCCCACCACCACCGCCGTGGCGCAATCGGCGGCCAGCAGTCCGCGCCACGCCAGAGCGAGTCACGACACGACACGCCCTACAAATGTGCTCCTAACCATATAAAATGTATGAACGCGATATGCTTCTGGCGCGACACGGTAGTGTGTTTCCGCCATAATATGCGATTTAAAAAAAAGATTTGGCAAGAATACGAAAAATAATAGCTAAAGCAAAAAAAATCGGAGAAAAGAGTGAAGTGGAAAAAATTTACAAAGAAGAATTTGGAGAAAAAAAGAAAAATTATAATACGCACCTTTATTAAATTTGGTACATTATATTAAATACTGCCTTAGAATTCCGTTACCGTGTATGTATATTATAAAATATTGTTTTCCGCTTCATAAGAAGGAAAAACTTTGTTTCTTGCTTGGGTTTTTAAACAGCAAAGAAAAAATTGTACATTTTCCGCAACCTGGTAACGGAACTACAAGAAATGTGATGTTATTTTCAAAATAAACGAACATTATTAAAAAAATGATCTAATTAAAAAGAGGAACTGTTGCTTTACTAAACCACAGCAGTTTCCATACCTTTTTGTCTTTAATCACGTATCTAATTTGTGTGGTGACGGAAAAGAAGAAATTTTCGGACCTAGTTATAGTAAAATCGCAATTTAAAGGAAAAATTCAGTATTTTCAGTAAATAAGGGTTCATAGACGATCCAAAACGCGTAAAACAATGATTTAATTGCTTTACCATTTTCAGCCTCATTTTACATCATGTATGTGTATGTACGTTTAGAAAAATAGGATTTTTTGTCAAAATACAGCAAACACAAATACAAATAGCCTTGTGTGGAGCCACCAAAAGCAAAAATAGAAAAAAAAATAGCAGACAACTGACATTGACATTTGACAATGACATTAATAAAATAAACAGAAAATTCATGCTAAATAACTACTTTCCGTACCTGCCAATAGAATAAAAGCAAATAAATAACTAAAAACATATGTTTTTTTATTATAAAGTCTTACAAATTAGTAATACTGGCGTCCGAAAATTATACCAAGGTAATTAAAGTCGCATTTAATAGCCATAAAGTCAAATAAGTGTTCTATGTATAATGTGTTATGTTTATGTTCCTGTAGAAGATGCTGGATGGGTGGTACTGTCGGTCTATTGCGAACATGCAAGCGACCGAAGCCGCCAGTGTAAGCAACGCTCCTGCGGAGACTTCTGCGCGTGACTCTCGTAATTATTCGAGTGATAGTAGCAGTGAGGCAGATCCAGAGCCTAACTATAGAACTCAATACATAGTTTTAAAGAAAAAACTTAAGTACCTGATTTATGTAAGTTTTATTGTATTCTATCGTAATAATATATCTATTGTCATTATGTTTATAATGTCTAGTATAATTTGCATAATGTTACAAGTAATTTTACTAAAAGTGGTCACATAAAGCCACACCTTGATCTTTTTTTTAGGACATGATTTCAACACTTTGATGAGTAAAGTTATACTATTACTTTTATAACTATAATATTCTAATCATTCTCAACTCACATTGTTATTTGCACTACAGTTGAAATAGTAATTTAACACTGAATGAATTTATAGTTCTGTAAATAATTCATTGGAAAATTCAAGTACAGTTAGACAATGAAACAGGTAACCAGGGTATACAAAGAATTCTATGCTAATAATATGTTGTTATGATTACATAATACTATTGATAAGTAAAAATTCTAGTAAATTTTTACATCAATATTTTGAAAATTTAATTTAATTATACTATATTTAGAACAAATTTTACCAATGTACAGTCAATAGAAGAGGTCTAATTACATCTAACAGTAAGACTCAAATGTTAGAAGCGACTGACAAAAAATTGTATAAATCTTTTTCAGGAAAATGAATGCTTCCAAGATGCACTTAGATGCAGTCAGAAGAGACTTCTCAAAGTATCTCGGGATCGGAGTTTCCTGCTTGATAGATTGCTACAGTATGAAAAGCAAGACAGCACTACTTCTGAGAGTGAAGATACTGAGTCGTCAGATGACACTGACTACAATAGGATTGATGTTATGAAAAGGTGTGCACAGGAAATTTAAATAAATAAATCTATTCCTAAATATTTATACTAGACTATTTTAAGGGTCTTCTTAGATTGATGAATGACTAAAAATATGTAGGAACATTCATCACCTCAGCCACTTTCTGCCCACTGTTGAGTATAGGCCACCCTTTTTGTCCGCCTACCAACTCGGTCTTGTGCTATGAACATTTTTTATTTTTATTTCATTAGCTATTTAGGTCCCACTGCTGGGCGAAAGCCTTCCCTTCACGCTTCCAAGCATCTCTGTCATTTGCCAGTGCCTCCCACTCTCCGCAAAAGGCCATGCCCAGTCCTACTTTAATTTAGCTGTTGAACATTAATTCAATATAATTTTTAAGCATAATATACATTTCCACTATTTCATTTCTGGCTGTTTGTGTAGTTGTCATCTCATCATCACTTTAGATTTGTTTTTGTTATTTTATTTTTCGAAATAAGAAAATATTGTGTTTGTAATAGTAATACTCATGGGCTGCTACTACTAAATTATGCCTATTATTAATTTATGTTCCAGGAAAAAGCTGGAAGCAGGCGCTGCACATCAAAACGTGTCTAATCCATCAGCACTTAAACCCAACGCTGTGAAGAGGAAAAGGGCTGTTGCTCCCAAAAAGGCTCAAAATGCTGCTCACCTTGTAAGTATGGGATCTTGTATTGTAACACAAGATTCATATTAATCCAATACAGTTCATAATTAATCCTTTATCATCCACATTGTGTCAGATATAATAGAAAGTGTGTTTGTTCGTCTTTTTACATTAAAAGATTAAAAGCAACCAATGAATTGATTTGTTTTTAGGGTGATTAATTGAAGGGCTTCTTTTTGTTCTCAGAAAAACATTTTATTCCCATGACAAAAGTTTTCAATAATCATTGACACATCTTGACCATGCAGGTGATGCAGGTGAAACTGAGGATAACAACTAGTAAAATGTAAATTATTTTTCGAGGAGGAATAGTCTTATAAGTACCTAATTCTTGTAGTTAATAAGTTAATTTTAAATTACAGCATCAAGCTGCAGGTGCAATGATGTCAAAGGCATCTCCAGCACTTGGGTTCAATCTCTCAACTAGTGATGGCCACATGACACCAGAGGAAGTCGAACGCCATTTGCAATCTCGACAGTCGTACTTGGAGTTGCTGCCAGAACGTGCTCCTCCCACTGTCCCTACTGAAATGTTCAGTAATGATCCTTCATTAGACAGGTACTTATTATTGTGTTATAAATAAATAAATATAAAAATGACTATTTTCGGACAACTAATAAAATCCATTTTTAATTAGTAAAACTTACATTTAGGGTGTGTTAATATGCACCAAAATTTAGACTCGCAGTTTATAAAACAATTGAAAATCGATTGTCGTTATCCGTCGTTATGCACCGAGTAAAATGAATACGTTGAGTTCCAAACTTCGTTTTATATCTGCGCGACTCAGCCGTGTTGGCGACTAGTATAGTACTTATATTCTATAAGAGATAGCGTAAGTTTATCCTAATTAAATGGCCAACAAATGGACAGTCCCCGCTGTCGGCTATCGTCCTCAGAACACTTTTCCTGTCGCCGGACCGGAACATGCTGGATGCAGAAAATTTTATTTGTTATACTGGAAATGTTTGGGAGAAGCCTACGTTCAGTGGACTTCTTGTGACTGAGACGATTCGTCAAGTGATAATTAGAAATATATACCTACATAAATCCGAAAATTCGAACATTGTTTTGTTGTTGTTTTAATTTACCTTTAATTTTTGGTTTCAGTGAATCAAATGACGTGATGGAAAATTCTCCAAATGTTGAAGAATGGTTTGATTAGTATTGTGAAATTATGACGATTCTCAAAGAACTTACATCTCTGTGGATGAGAATGCGTTCAATAATAGAGTGTTTTAGTTGATAGAATATAGACATTTAAAATAGTTTATACAAATTATCTGTAGGAATTTTTCAGAGTTCGCTTTATTAAGAAGAAACGTATTTTCTCAATATAGTGCCGTTTGTCTCACATTTCATACATAATAATAAGAATATTTTTCTAAAAATAAAACTGTATTTAATAAAAAAAAATAGTTTTAATTAATCCTTTAGGTACCTACATTACATACTATACAATCCTGCCAGAGGACTTTCACCTATAGGTGACCATACGACAATATAGAGTTGCAACTTTTTAAATATGGTCGTATGGTCATCTATAGTGCGGAGGGTTGGTAAGTTAGAAAAACACATTTTAAAATTAATGCCACGTATTCTGAAGATATCCTTGTGAAAACAAACACAGCTTGAGATTTAATGCGGAATTAACTTTGAAATGTTTTTGTGCAACTGGTTCATGGTGGACTATGAACTACCTATTTCATATTACGCCTTTAAATCTGGTTTATCGGTTTGAAGCAGCAATTCTTTTAATTTGACAAGTTTAGAGATCCGGAACCACAATTTTTTTTCTTTCTTCCTGGATCAGGGACTCGCCTGATGATCACTTACCAAGTAAACCGCATGCTAGCTTACTTCATAAATCATGTAAAAGTGATTTAAGAAGCGAGAACCCGCTATCTAACACGACCAAGCAGTCTGCTAATGATAGAAGATAGGAAGGACTAAGGTAACAAGGTTTACTCTAGATAAAAATCACTATTAAATATGTATCGGATAAATATTTATTTTAGACAGTTATATGATTTCGAAGCGCGAGAACAAACATCTATCTCTAATACGATCACACAAAAACTCATGTGATATTGTACATAACGGTAATCACACCATACATGAAGTTGTTATATACTTCTTACATTATATGTACCAAATAAGCATCTATACTTTGCTCCATTAATTTTCTCAATATACATATATGTTATACCACAATCTTAACAAGGTGAACCTACATAAATGTTTCAAATGATATATTATTCTGATTTCTTAACAAACCTATCATGCAAAGAAAGCCTTAGCATGCTACCAAATAACAACATTTCATGTCCATAATACTAAGTAGTCTAGAATCTACTTGCTACAACTATTATCGTGGTAAATAAGAAAATACAATAATTATCTAGAGCCGTGAGATTCTTATAATCAACTCATATTCATTAAATTTAATGCATAACTTCAAATTAAAAACAATGGAATTGTATGTTTATCATGAAGCTAGATTTAATCCCTTCAATATATTATATTTTTTACATAGCTATATTATTACTTTTGTTTGAAATCTGTGTTCAGGCGCATACATTGTCCATTTGGTGATAATATACAGCGTCACTGGCGATAACACAACGGTATTTGGGTATATAGTAACCGATTATAACTATTTCCATTTGGTAAAACAATATAGGCACCGTTGAGATCGGTCATAACATATTCTTTCAATATTTCATCGTACATATAAATAAATTTCAACTTATATACACAGGAATGTATATTACCTAATACGCCTAATAGAAATACATGAAATAATACGAATAATGTACGAATTTATAATAACATTGTCTTGATATGAGATTTGGAAATTGTTTTCCCATGTAAGTAGATAAATCTCAAGAGTATGTAGTTCATTCATTAACAGGAACAATAATTCACCTACATAACTTAGGGTATCTAATGTTACATGACTGACCAAAACCTAAATCTTTGTGTAAATAAATAGAATGATATTAGATCTATCATACCATTTGAATACATATTTTAATTATAGCATTTAAATATTTTGTAGCTTAACATTACTTTCATAGAGTAACATTTGAGACAACAATTTACAATAAGGTTTGAAAAATCACCCCGTTTAAATATAAATAATATTACATGGCTGACGAAACATTGTTATTATTTTTAAGTAAGCTGAAACATGCATAATATTATGGGCGATTTTTCAAAACTAAGAAATTACAAGAATTATTTCATTCAACATAAATTTTGATACAAAAAGATATTAACAGCCAAATTATTACCTACTTTGGTATGATCACATTTACTATATTAATTTGTTTATTAACATTACGAAACGCCTTAATATGACAGTAACCACATTTCTAGGATAATATACATTTTACAGGTCTATCCATCATTGAGATACATTTTAAACATTCATAAATTGAGTAAAATAAAGTTAAAAATTTTCAAAACTTATATACAAATAAAAAGATTCGGTATATTCAAATACCCATCACTTAATTTCATTTAAAAAAAATTAATTAATATAAAACAATTTTGAAAAATACTATGTGAGGCAATATCAAATGTTAAAAATTACATGAATATCCGACAAACAAAAATAAAGTACATAATGTAGTTGATCAACAGCCTCACACACTTGACAAAAAATATAATAAAATTTGGATTTTCAAATAAAATTTGTCTCAGTACACAAAATTCCTAGTCTAACTCATAAAATAAATTCAAAATTGTACAGATATTTATATTTTCTATGATATTATGTATGTTAGTGCAAAGTTCACAAGTGTATGCATTCACCTACTTATATATTGCTATTTAGCAACCCCATAAACTGTGAATTTTTTAAGCAACTGTAGTATAGCTTGTATTTCGTATTACATCAATATCATAATCTTGCTTGCATACATAAATTGTTCTTATTAGTGGTCCTTTCATATAAATTTATTTAAAACTGGTCAGCTAACAAATTGCATATTTCTTGTGAGACTGACTCCTTGCTAGACCTGACAGTCAGTCTGTACATTTGAGCTTGTTTGTTTGGTTCCAGTCTCATGAGACATCCCACTTGCTGGACTCTGGTATGCACAATTCCAGCACATACAAAGTTATCAGGATTGGGATCAATGCCATCCAAAAGCTGCATTCCAAAACCAGAGAGCTTAGTACGTGCACCTGATAAATCGATGGCACCTTGAGCTTTGAATATCTTCTGTGCTCTCTGTTGCTCACCACCTAAATTTTTCCATCTTGCAAAGAATGATTCACCATTCATTTCAGTAGGCTCAAAAAATTTGTTTAAGGTAAGAGGAAGTTTCATTGTAATTTTTTGTGGTACATTATTGAACATAAAAGAGATGGACATACTTGGTGTATCAGCAAAATCTTCAATGCATTCTGCAGTCAACATTTGTTGAATTTGTGCACCAGCTTCAAGAACTGGCTCCATTGGCTTCATCTGAACATTCAACTTGTGTAGATCAGTCCAGTGTAATTCAGGGTGTACATTCTGGATTGCAAACTGGGTCTTATTACCATAAAACAGGCCAATTCTACCCAAATTCTGTCTAAATTCACTCTTGACACCTATTTGTATCAATTCATTTTCAAATAGGACACCGTTATTTTTGAATAAGAATTTTTTGATATTATTTTGTTGTACTGCACCGGGACTTATTTTTGGTGCAGTGTATAAATCTCCAAGAACATCAAGAAGTCCATTACCAGTTGCAGGAGCAGTAGTTCCTGGTGGTGTGGATAGCCCAAGAAGATCTGCACTGGAACTATTGTTGGTATTATTGCTGGCATTGATAGTCGCAGTAGGAACTGCTGTAGGCTGAGGGCTTTTTGAATCCCTAACTTCATCTGGTATTCTACCAGGCTTTTTCTTTTTCAAAACAGCAAGTATTGATGATTCTCTTTCAGGGAAAGCAGGCATTTCTTCAAGAACTGTTGCCAGTACATCAGAGCTTGCAACTATGCTTAGCTGTAAATATTCAGATGCTCTTTGTTGTAATTCCACATCTGCTGATCGAAGGTTAGAATCTGCTCTGAAAACTTCTTGCACACGATTTTTAATCTCTGGGAAGAGATTCACAAGTTTTATATAGGTTGAGAGCAAGAGAGCCCTTGTTGCTGCTGAACATAGATGATATTTGGAATGAAGTAATTCAAACTGAACTTGTGGTGAAGATCTAGTATCACCAGCAATAAGATTACCAAACTCCCCAAGTATGTATCCTCCAACTTTTACCATGTTTTCGTGGCAAGTGGGGGCCTGTAAAGCTTCAAAAACTGTCTTAGCGGCATACCCTTGGACCTCTTCCCTATTAATAACAATCTGAATTACTCTGTACCAAACTTCCTCAGAAACATAATCACCTGCAATTCTTATGAGATTGAGAATAACATCAACATACCAAGTGAAGTCTGTAGCATACTTTTCTGCTAATATAGCAACTTTCAATACCATCTCTTCCCTAATTGAATAATCTGCAGTTTCCAAATAAGCCAACATTTCTTGCACTATTTCTTCGGCATTTGTTTTGTCACACATGGCATACAGTAGATCAACTGCCTGCTGTCGTACAGAGACATCCTTTTCCATCTTCATAGAGAGTATCACAACTTCCTGGTGCTTTTTAACAGCTTCGTGTGAAAACTCTGAAGTTGCTAGATGGCACATGGATTCAAGAGCTAAGTAACGAAGATTTGTCTCTCGGTTGCTAAGGAATTGACCTAATTGATTGCAGGCCCGGACCAAGAGGTTAGGTTCACTGTCATTGTGAATAATGAGACTGATGGCTTCAAAGAGTACAGCATTTTTAGCATTCGAATGTTGGACTTTCTTCGATTTTGGAGGCTCTTGAGCTTTGTTAAATATAGTTTCCAAACATTCAGAAAGTCTGCCTCTTACACCAGGTTCTTCAGATGGCGGGGTGTAATTTTGCAGCAACCTTAACAACTTCACAGACAGCCAGGGTGCTGGTACAAAGTAATATGTATAATCTTGTAAATCAGTATAACTAGCTGTAACAATGCGGCTCAACCTAGCGACAGCTAATGTCACACATCCCTTATATTCTTCAGGATTCTTTTTAACCAGCGCATCAATGAGAGATGTAGCTGCTGTGACTACTCCCATGTGAGGATCATTTAGTAAGTGTATTATTCTGGATGTCCACTCGCCGCCTGGAATAATTTCTGGCGATTTACGAAACAGACGAAGCAGGCACAGTGCCGCCGACTGTTTGACAACATCCATGGTGTCGCCAGACACAAGGAGTTTAGGTATTTCTGTACCAAAGGCCTCGGCCATATCTTTGCTGCCGATGTTGGCAATGCACTGCAGCGCAAGGTTGACGTGGATCGGATTCCGCGACTGCAAGTCATTTTTAATGCTCTGAATAATGAGTTTAATCAGATCACTGTTTGTGTTGACTAATACAGAAATGAAGAGATAACCTATCTGTTTCTCTGAGTATTTGTTTGAAGAGAGCAAGTTGACCGCCTCCATGTGCCCGAAGTCGATGTCGTGGCCCAGCAGGAATATAAACAGAAGTTTGCAGACATACTTTTTCTTCTGATAGCCATCGAGAGTTTTGTCACCTTTGAACTTGCTCCGTATATTCGCGAGTTCTTTATTGATCCTCTTTATTTCCGCCTCTTTACTTTTACAGTTCCGTATATCAGATATGAATACTGCGAGTCCTCGCATTCCATCACCCCTGACGGCAGGCATATTGCCAAGTGACTTATCGAACACCAGTTTTATGCCTTTTCTTCACCAATTCAATAGAAACAGGACCTTCCCGAACACTACCACTACTTTAACACTTGCAGATAAATTGATTCGCCACCGAATTAGATACAATAAATCAATCATTAGATTTGTACAATGTACCGAAAAACGAAGACGGGCTTTCTTCTACAACGCCTTCCATCCATAGACTTTTTTTCTTTTTGCTAATTGGACTATTGGATAAACAAAGGTGACACATCCTATTCAGCCAAACAAATGAAACCTAAACTTTTGTTTGAACTTTTTCAAATATTTTTCAGAATCTATAAATATTTTTTATTACATTTTTACACATGACATGACATGACATGTCTTGCAATAAATTATGAAATGTAAGGAAAATGCAGAATAGTAATAGCAAATAGCAACACTTAAAGTGACAGCTGCTGTCATTTGATCTTGTCTTTTGGTTGGTTGGTAGAAATTGGCTATGGTTGTACGATCCAGATCACAGTCACAAGTCACAAGATACAAAAAATAAAAATGCGTCTTCATTGTTAGAATGGTTAGAATAAGAGCGTGCTCGTGAAAATTTTTATGTTGTGATAGTGTGACTTTATTAATTTCTATCAATAACCATGTTGATAAATATGGTTTTGTTTGTTCGATCGTGAATGGCTGGTGTCAAAGTACAGAACACTAATGAATGATGCAGTCTATATTCTGGACAGGGAGAGTGCTATCACGTGCTATAAGAAATGGGATTTCGAATTTATCGAGTGCTGCTGAAGTAAATTTTTCGAATAAAAAACATCCTTACTTAGTATCGGTAGTATGTGGTTTTCCTAAAGACATTGCTAATGGAAGAACGCATAAAGGTCAATTCGGAGATGACGCCTGGTTTTCCACAAATTACAATAATGCAGACGTTATTGGTAAGTTCCTAAATTTGCAAATTAATGTTATTCATTACTAATTATGTATTTATTTAGTTGTCGATTATGTACAAAGACTCCATTGGTCTAGTCACCACATTGACCTGTACATTTTCAAGGCGCCAGGGGTTGTAACTTCGATTTTAAAACTAAAAAATATATTTTTGTCTACTATTTTATTTACGAAAATTGAGTTATAAAGTTACAGAAAAAGTAAAATATTATTAAGTTATTGCAGAGCAGATAAACATATGTTTTGGTCTACTGAATTAATAAATAATTTAACATTACATAATATTTACATAAATATTAAATTTTACTCAATATCTAGAGAATATGGCCAAATCCGATACAAAAATAAATTTGTATATTTTACATCATAGAGTAAAGTTAAGAGTTTATTACACAACAATTAACTTTATAATTAGAAAATAATAACATAAATGGCCTTTTGAAATTAAAAAGTAAATACATTTCAATATTCAGTCACATTATAATGATAACTAAAATGGCCAATAGTTTTAGTATTTCATTGAAATGAAATGTGTTTGGCCATATGTCAAGGCAACCATCTTAAAGTATTTTGTTTAAATATTAGAAACATATTTTTATATTCTAATACCAGTTGCAGAACAAAATCTAGGTAATTTAAATTTACAGTTAATAGGTAAAAATATAGAATATGGCCCGTCGAATTTTAAGGGGGGAGGGGGGGGAGAGGGGAGGGGGAGGAGGGGGCTTCCCCCCAATACCACTCCCCCACTGCGGAGATGCCTAGTTTTCGAGATATTCAAGGTTGAAGTTTGAGGTTATGACTGTACTAAAAGTGACTTTTCTGGCCCATATACATTATGGACCGTCGATTTTACAGGTGATGAGGGGGGGGGCTACTCCCCAATACCACCTCCGGCGGCGGGGTATTGCGAATATGTATAGTTTTCGAGATATTCAAGGTTGAAGTTTGAGGTTATGACTGTACTAAAAGTGACTATTTCATCAATTGGAAGGATTTTCAAGTTGACTACCGAAAAAGTCGCGCCTCGCTCGCTTCGCTCGCTCGGCGGTGTTATGATCACAAGCTAACCCTAACCTAACCCACCATATCCCATTCATCTAAAATCAAATTGACTGACACAAGTGACGCAACAATATGGCGGCCGTACTTGCGTTTTGTTATGTCACATTTTATAATTTGTTAAAATCAAAAGTGATGTTACAATAAATAATTTAGCATATTTTAATAAATGAATTAGCGTATTTAAAGTAATAATTAAAGTATAATTTATTTTTAAGTAAATTGGGTCAAAATAATAATAAAAAAATTAAAAAATGTGTATGAAGGAAATCAACATGTGTAACAAAACGTTTGATAATGCCAGTGAACGTCATCTATAGCTGTCAAAATACGTCTGACACCTCCATAATACTCGAAAATAATACAATTTTATTTATTTTTTTTCAAGAAAACTATATTGTTCCGCAACTTGAAACTTCGCACAGTGACTCTAAATACTGTTATCTAATTGCAAAAAAATCAGGGGCATCGAACTCGACGGGCCATATTCTATATTTTAGCCAATATAGTATTGTTGAGTTAGTATCCCATAACACAAGTCTCAAACTTACTTTGCAGCTAGCTCAATGTGAGTGATTTGCCCTTTTATAGTTATTTTAACCTAACTGGACAAATTCTATGAAATTTGATGACACAAGGTTATAAGAGACATTGGTGAAAATTGGTCATTAAAAGAACTATTTTTAAAGTGTTTCCTGAAACTGCTTTAATAATGTTTCTTAACAGGAAATGCTAAAACACATCACTGAAAAATCTAAAAGTAAAGTTTATTTAGAGAAAATCTGAAATTATAATGTTAACCTATTAACATATTTATAAATAAAACATTTACTATAAATCTTATGATTTTCCTTAAACTTCCATGTACCATTTGTATAACATTGGTACCTAAAGTGGTCTAGAGAATTATAATAATATCATTGTGTATGGGACAGTAAACAACAGAAGAATATCAATTTTAGTATGATGCCACTCTTATTGTAATTTAAAAGTGACTGTCAGTATTGCTGTTGTAAGATCTGACGTGTTTGTCTACCTGAAATTTCCATGTTTTAAAGACCAAAGAAAATATTGATTGATTGTGTAAAGGATGATAATTTCGAGAAAGAATGTTACAGCCCAGATGATAAATGGTAAGTCGAAGTGGAAAAGACTTATCTGCTGTACTGACCCCACATAAAATAGGTCAAGTGTAAAAATAAGAAGAAGTTTAAATTAATAAAAATTACCATAGCAGTTTGAAAAAGTAGTTATTTTATAACAACAACCTATAAAATTACTTGAGTTCCATTTATCATCCACTTGCCAGCCATTAGGGTGCCACCTGGTGCACATGGGGTCTTTTTCATCCTTAATGTGGCTATTTTTGACTTAACTATACTTAAATTTTTACTTAAATTTTGGATGTGTGAATATATAGATGTTTGTTACTCTTAAAAATGGCTGGACAGATTAAACTTGCTTAAAATTAGGTATACATGTATTTATAACTCTTATTTTCGAGTTTTTATCCCATTTATCATTTCAAGAATGGGTACAAAGGGTAAAATCTCTCTAGAATCTCTCACTCACCAAACGAAACGTATTGCTGCTTTACGTCGATATTCTGTGAGAGGGTGGTACTTCCCCGGTCAAGCTAACAAATTTCATAAAATGCTCTACCTATGTTTTATCACTTTATACTTTCTTTGAGAGTGTAAAAAGTATAAAGACCGTTATCACGTACCCTTAGGTCGAGAGTCACTACGCGCAATTACTAATGAGGTCACAGCATCATTTCCGTATGTTGACAAACACAGTCTTTTTGTTTTATAAAACAGTTGCATAGTAAAAGTTTTTGTTCACTTACAAAAAATAAAAATACATTTTTTTTATTAGACTTATCTTTTTGAGATAACAAAAAGGACTGTATTTTAAAGCCTAAACAAATGTCTTTTAAGAAATTCAAGAAGTTGACCAGACGCCTTTAATCTGTAGATGTCAAAAAGTATTCCGAAAAAAAATTATATTGAGGCCGCGTTTACACTTGCAACAAATTGAATGGGACTGCGGGCAGTTCCTGCAAGTTGTGTCACATCACAAGCAACTAATGACATGCTAAACATATTTGTAATAACACCCTATACCTAGTTCTCGCAGATTATCAGTTGGGTTACCACGACGACGTCTTATAACATCATCAACAATAAATGAGGTGTCCTCTTACATCATGTATTGCGCCATCTCGTTTACTCACTCCTTTTTAGATTGCTATAAGCCGTCATGGTACGGCAGAGTTTGTGTATATTTCTTGCACTCGCAGCTGTCTGCACTAAACTCACGCACGACTTCCGTGTGTTCTTCTGCGAGAACTTGCAGGTGTAAACGCATCTAATATAACACATAATTACCGTTTAATAAAATAATACTATTTAACACATAATTTGTTGGGCAGGTGTCGCTGACGGCGTGGGGGGCTGGCGTGCTTACGGCATCGATCCAGGCGAATTCTCCTCGTATCTCATGAGGACCTGTGAGCGGCTAGTTCAGATGGGCCATTTCAAGCTGTCGGAACCTAGCGACTTGCTCGCCAAGTCATATTATGAATTACTTGAACATAAGAAACCTATACTAGGTAAGATTAATAAATAGGTAGGTAATAAACATTAATCATTTTTGCAGAATTATACATGAATAATTTGACTTGCATGCACTTATATTAATGCAACACAAGACACGCATACTGTACAAATTTTATGAATAAATAAACCCTTATCACATAAAACAATAAGACAATGAATTAAGTACTCTAAGATTGACTAATGAAAAAAGTCCCTTGCTTGAGTAGAATGTTAAGTGGTATCCACCTCGACAAGTGCAATATTCAAGCTAAGCGAACATTAGTAATTATTGTTTTAAGAGGACAAACAATACAAAAGACTTTTAATTCTAAAAAGGTAAAAAAACAAAAAAATGGTCGCGCACTGCGCGGTTTCAGAGGAATTCCTCCCGCGAACGCTGAAGCTGAGGAATGAGATCCCCGCCGAGGTCTTTCCTTTAGACTATAATATGGGGTGCTTCAAACGGGGGATTAAAAGATTTTTACAGGGACGGCAATGCGCAAGTGATACTCCCGGTCGGTGTTACAAGCGTCCATAGGCTACGGTGACCGCTTACCATCAGGCGGGCCGTAAGCTTGTTTGCCACCTTAGAGGTATAAAAAACTGTTAAATTATACGTGACTAAACAATCAATCTCCACAAATGTCGCTAGAACGGCTCTGTAGTTTTCGTTGTTCTTTCTTCCTGATCGTTCCCTCACTGCTGAGGATCGTGACTCTACACGACCTTGTCGACTAGTTGCCGCCATCGGTTGCGCTCGGACGCCTGGTGTAGTGCGGCGCTGACAGTCATATTTAGCTGACTGGATATCTGGTCTGACCATCGAATGGGACTCCGGCCACGAGGTCTTTTGCCTTCAATCTTCCCCGTCACCATCAGCCTCTCCATGTTATCCACATCCCTTCGCGCGACGTGGCCGAAGTATCGTACAATACGTTGCAGACAAGTGGAAGACAGGCGTTGTGCATCCCCCAATTTGAGTTCTTTTAGTACAGAGACGTTTGTACGGTGGGCTGTCCACGGTATTCTCAATAGCCGACGCCCGCACCACATCTCAAAAGCATCCACTCTTTGCCTGTCAGCGGCTTTGAGAGTCCATGTCTCTGCACCATATAGCGCGATGGAGAAAACCAGTGATCATACCAGGTGTATTTTGGTTCTGTTAGTGATGTTTCTGTTTCTCCATACTTTGCTCAATTGGGTCATTGCTGTCTTGGCCATGGCGATTCGTCGACGTATCTCGGTTTCGCAGCTGCCTCGGTTTGTGATCACGGAGCCAAGGTATTGGAACTGGTCAACGGTGTCATACTCTGCTAGTAGGTCAGTGCGCTGGATTGATGAGAATCGATCGATCACCATAAGTTTGGTCTTGCCTTTGTTGATGGCAAGGCCCAACCTCAGGCTGACGGCCTCCAGACGATCCAGTATTTCCGCCATTTCTATTTCGGATGATGCCAACAAGGTAGTGTCGTCAGCGTAACGCAGGTTGGAGATTTTGATTCCCCCTACCTTCACGCCACCCCTCCAATCCTCAAGCGTATGTCGCATGATGTATTCGCCATAGATGTTAAAAAGGATTGGCGAGATCACACAGCCCTGTCGAACGCCTTTACAGAATTTAAAACGGCTCGATGTTACGTCTCCCACTGTGACAGTGCCGTATCCAGACTCGTATAAATTGCGAATAATTGATACCAGATGTGATGGAACCCCGGTCTCCGTAAGCACTTCCCATAGCTTTTCCCATTTCACACAATCGAAAGCCTTCTGGTAGTCAACGAAGCACATAAACGTCGGCACATTAAACTCATAGCATTTTTCTACCAGAAGTCGTAGGTTCAATATGTGCTCCCTGGTTCCCCGTCCCTTGACAAAACCCGCTTGCTCCTGTGGTATCTGCCAGTCCAGAAAAGCCCGCAACCTCGAATTCAGAACGTACAAAAGGATTTTACTTGCATGTGATATTAATGCTATTGTTCTATAGTTATTGCAGTTGCGAACAGATCCCTTTTTATGAAGGGGGAGAATGGCAGAATGCACCCAGTCAGATGGCCACTGTCCGGATCTCCATATGTCGTTACATATGTTATGTAGACTGGCAATTCCATTTGGGCCTAGACCTTTCAATGCTTCTGCCGTGATGTTATCTGGCCCTGGAGCCTTGTTTCTCTTCAGTTTTCGGATCGCTTCTTCAACTTCAGACAGAAGTATGTCCGGTTCTAGGTCACATGTATGAATGTCATGTTGCCGGGTTGTTCGTGGTTGCTGATCCTGATAGAGTTCCTCGCAATATTCCCTCCATCTCTCTGCAACTCCTTTGACGTCATGAATTGGGCTGCCATACTTGTCATCAATTGTCCAGGAGGATGGTTTAGATTTGTGCGTTATTTGTTTCACTAACTTGAAAAGATCAGCTGAGTGGTGTGTTTCAGCGTGACGCTCTGTTTCAGTACAGATATTTTCGAGGTACTAGTTTTCATCCCTTCTGCACTGTCGCTGTATCAGTTTAGAAAGTCTGGAATATTCTCCCTCGTAAAGGTCAGATCTTTTTCCTTTCTTGATTTCCTTGCGAAGAGCTATATTTGTCCAAACCTCGTCCGACATACATTCTTAGATTTCGTTGTTAAGCGATCGAAATGATCAAACTACAAGTCACCAGTTCGTCATGGGTGTGTGTTCGTCAATTGTTATAAAATATGACCTGTTTGTTATCTATAAACCAGTCATGAGGATTCAATGTGACTTTTATAATTTACCTGTAAAGTATCAAAGAGTACTTGTACAGTTGAGAGCAGGCTGAGTTTAACACTTTGGACTTTGAACTGTTTGAAGTTGAACGAGAGAATTGCACGACAGAGATAGCAATGTGTTCATCTGTCCCGCGCGTAATCTGCGTGCTGCATAATAGTAAACTTTACTTGTGTGCGTGTTGTGTCGGGTAACAACAGCTTTAATGAATTACTGTGGAAATAAGCAGTCGAACAATTTTTTTTGTTAACAAAATGTTATTTGATTTCCAAGTTTACGTTTGAAAAGCGACTCACGCGTCAAATGTAAACTTGTGAATCTAATATTTTGGTCTGATTGTATTCTACTACTATTATGATTAGGTTGAAATGACAAAAAAAAGGTCCGTTGGAGTTACTATTTTACAGAATAGATATTATAATAAATTAAACAAAGACTTTGAAAATAAAATTTGTAAAAAAGGTTTTTTGTATTGTTTAAGTAAAGAAAAATATTTTAATTAAGTATGTTACTTAAATAAATATCTATCAAAATAATATAATTAAATATTTTCAATTTGATTTATATTATTATTTTGATTTAGGTAAGTATTAAAAAAAATTCAAAACTTAAATATTGTTTTATTATATCGATAAATAGAAAATTTTGAGCTAGATAATTTATTAATTTATTTCTATTTTTGCTTTTATTTTTTATCTTTTAATGCTAAAATCGATAATCGATAAAATATAATTAATAATCTAGTTGACAAATCAATAGGGCTCGCTTGAGCTAGCTAGGATTATCACACGAACTGACCAAAATATTAAAACTAAATTAATTAAATACATATTTATACTTAATCAAAATTCATTTTCATATTATTTGAATCTAAAATAGTATTGATGGTTAATTAAATGCAGTTATTATCTATTTATTTGAGGCAATAGTAATAACAAATATTTTTTTTTATAAATGTTGATAATTACGCAAATAATTTGTGGCGTTTGAATCGATTTTGATGAATTCTGGTATACAGATAGATTAGGGGAATCTCGGGGAACATCAAGCTACTTTTTGTTTCAAAAATAAAACGTAAAGGGAGTTAAAATAAGAGACCTTTGCAAATATTTTTTTTTACTTCAAATACGCGCGATATAAAATGTAGTCCACGTGAGTGGAGCTGCGGGCAGGAATAATAAATAAATTAATATATAGGGACAATTTACACAGATTGAGCTTAGCCCCAAAGCACAGACCCAAAGTAAGTTCGAAACTTGTGTTATGGGATACTAACTCAACGGATACTATATTTTCAACCGACTTCAAAAAAAGGAGGAGGTTCTCAATTCGACCCGTGTGTTTTTTCAACCGACTTCAAAAAAAGGAGGAGGTTCTCAATTCGACCCGTATGTTTTTTTTTTTTCTATGTTTGTTACGCGATAACTCCGCCAATTATGAACCGATTTGAACAAATCTTTTTTCGGCTTATAGGTAATACCTCAAGGGTGGTCCCATGAAGTCGGATTTTTTTTTTAAAGTTAATTATTATATAACAAATACAGATAAAAATCCAAGACCCGAGGCCAATCAAAAAAAGTTTGTTTTTCATCATGACCCGACCGGGATTCGAACCCGGAACCTCCTGGGTGGCATGGTGGTCTGGGATGGTAACCATTACGCCACGGCGCGCGGTCGTCAAAATCGATATTAATTATGAAGCTAGTAATTATCAGTTTATTTAAATGTTTGTTAGATTTTAAAATTACGTGATCAGTAACTTTTAACATAATTTAATAAATTTTATCAAAAATTACTGCTTAGTGGTAAACTATGTAGTTGGCACTGCCATAATGTTAATATGTCATAAAGTATTATTTCCGAATAAAATGCGGACAGAGCTGCGAGAACTTTTCGTTAGAGGACAAAAATAAAAGTTCGTGTTTTCAGTTTAAATCATCTTTTATTCTTTAAATTGTATAGATTAGACTAGAATTGCTAGATTACCTACTATACTATTAATATAAATAGAAATGTATAGTATTTTCATTTATGTGATAAGGTAAAATATGATATTTTGTAATGTAAATAATAATAACAAAAGATTTATTTTTATAGCATAAAAGAACATCAATGACAACAATTTTTCATAGCAAGTATACAAATATAAAAAAGGTATAAGATTGCGTATGTAAAACAAAAAACAAATTTTACAATCTGGTTATTTTGTGAAATTATTTCAATTATCTCAAACATGTTATTTTTTTTTTTCAATTATCGACTAAAGACATAAAAACATAATCATTTCAGCTTACAGGTAAAATTTTACTGCAAAAAACTTAATATATTAAATATGTATAATTAACAAAAATAAATCTAAGTAAAAAATCAACATTAAAATAAAATGAACTAATAATCAACACTTAAGACGCTACCGGTTCGTAAAATACCTATAAAGAGGTCTAGAAAAAACAATTTTTTTTAATGAAGTTCTTCAAAATAACGAATCAAAAAAATAATAGGTATTCTTGAGTACCTTGTCTAGTTAAATCATATCTTCAATACACAATTAGAATTACTTCACTCGATAAAAAAAATTATTTAAAATTCCACTTTTTTAAAACAAATAACTTATTTTAAACTTACTTCTGACACGTTTTAAGAATTGAAACTTAATTATCCTTTTAGTTATTAATTGAACTAGTCAATTCATGCAAAATAACGTTAGAAAGATTACATGGCATTTTTATATCATATTTTATACACGAAAATACGAAGTCAAAGCGTGAGTTCGCGTTACTCAGTCCGGTCGCAGACCTTATCGACGTCGGACGTGTGTCAAATTTTCCGCCATCACCGCCGCGCTCGCAATTCGATTACGTAGAATAATTGTTGGTGAAAATGGGTAACAATTGCAATAAAAAAAGGAAAAACAGTGTGGAACCATTTCTTGTTGGACCAACTATTATGCACAAAATAAGTATTCCTGTTGGCACAACTACTTTTTTTGCTGTTTCGTAATGGTTTTCGGATGGTTTTCAGATGGTTTTTGGATGGTTTTCGAATGGTTTTCAGATGGTTTTTGGATGGTTTTCGAATGGTTTTCAGATGGTTTTCGAATGATTTTTAGATAGTTTTCAGATTGTTTTTGGATGGTTTTGGGATGGTCTTCAGATGATTTTTGGATGGTTTTCGAATGATTTTCAGATGGTTTTTGGATGGTTTTCGAATGGTTTTCAGATGGTTTTTGGATGGTTTTCGGATAATTTTCAGATGTTTTTGGATGGTTTTCGAATGATTTTTAGATAGTTTTCAGATTGTTTTTGGATGGTTTTGGAATGGTCTTCAGATGTTTTTGGATGGTTTTCGAATGGTTTTCAGATGGTTTTCGAACGGTTTTCAGATGGTTTTTGGATGGTTTTCGGATAGTTTTCAGATGTTTTTGGATGGTTTTCGAATGATTTTTAGATAGTTTTTGGATGGTTTTGGGATGGTCTTCAGATGATTTTTGGATGGTTTTGGGATGGTTTTTGAATGGCTTTCAGATGTTTTTCCAATGGTTTTCGGATAGTATCAAGATGTTTTTGGGATTGTTTCGGGATGGTTTATGGTATGAATGAGAAAATCTTTTAGGATTATTTTCGAATGTTTTAGGATGAATTAGGAATTCTTTTAACATTATTTTCTAATGTTTTTAGAATGAATAGAATAGATATTCTTTTAGGATTATTTTTGAATGTTTTTGGTTTATAGGTTCGATTTATAGGTATAGCTTTACAATTGTTTTTGGATAGTATTCACAGTTTTGGGGTAGTTTTCTATTATCCGATGGTTTCTTTAAGGGTTTGAACTACATAATGTATATTTTAGGCGAAATAACATTTTAGGGAAGTGGCGAATTAGACGATATACTATATCTACAAAGACGACTTACGTTTGCAACGTTTTAAAAATAGTACTTATACTAAAATATTCTTTGATATCACTGTATACTTGTAATAAGAGATGAGTATAATGACGACTGCGGATATTGTGTATGTCAAACGGATTTATTATTTGACAGACAAGAAGTTGTTATTTTACTAAGCTCATCATGTCTTTGAAATTATTTATAATAAAGGTGGGAAGATTGCACTATGTGACGACTATATCAGTGCCATTTGGTGCGAAAGCATTCCGAACTCACTCCAAAACTATCCCAAACTCACCCCAAAAGCATTCCAAACTCACCCCAAAACTATTCCAAACTCACCCCAAAACTATTCCAAACTCACCCCAAAACCATTCCGAACTCCCCCCAAAACCATTCTGAACTCACCCCAAAACCATTCCTAACTAACCCCAAAACCATTCCTGAGTCACCCCATAACATGCCTCTTATACAGTGTTGCACACGAATGAACTTAATTGTGGTACCAAAGGGAACTATTTAATGACAATTATCTGGTTGTGCCATAGTTGTGCCAACAGGAATACTTTTAGTTGTGCCAAAATTAGTTGTGCGTAGCAGTGGGTCCAACAGGAAATAATGATTTTTCAATCATTATTTCCTGTTAGACCTAAATAAATAACCATAACTAAAATCATAAGTAAACAATCCCATTATTTTGTTACAATTTTCAGATAGTTTCATACCAAAAACATTCGAAAATAATCCCAAAACCATCTTGAGACCATCACAAAACCATTGAAAAACCATCCGAAAACTATTGAAAAACCATCCCAAAGACATCAGAAAACCATCTCAAAACCATCCAAAAACCATCTGAAAACCATCTAAAAATTTTCTGAAAATCATCCCGAAACCATCCAAAAACCATCTGAAAACCATCCAAAAATAATCTGAAAATTATCTGAAAATCATCCCGAAACCATTCCAAAACCATCTGAAAACCATGTCTATTTCATTTTTCATATTTGGTTCCTAATAAAAGTTGTTCATAATCTTCATTTTATATTCATTCATATTTATTAAAAAATAATTGTAGGCAATTATTATTTTATTACAAATTAGAAAACTTAAAGTTTCGGTACTGCATATTTTTACACTATGTGCGCAATGTTAAGAAAAGACGCTCGGTTGTCGCAACGTGACGCGAGGCGCGGCGGGGTGGACTTCGCGCTTGGGTCGCTGGACCTATGGCGCCTTAAGAAGAGTTGTCATGCTTATAACCATTATTAATAATCAATAAATATAATTATATTATCTATAATCAACTTAATGGATCACCAAACAATGACGACGAATCAAATGAAGGAAGATCTTTGCGCCCAAGGCCTCAAAGACATAAAACTTGCAAAAAAATACTGTCAGGAGTTTCACAACAAAGCTATTATTAGTTTCGTTTTAGAATTTAATAATATTTTGATTGAAAGAATAATAAAATGAAAAACTTTCCAAACATTATTAGTATTTTTTTGCAGGTCTTCTGCATTTGAGACCTGCTTCAATGAGTCGACCGTCGTCTGACCGTCCAAGGAGTTATCTGAAAAGAAATATAACAATTACGGACAAGCTAATTCACAATTTTATTTTTTGATTTGATTTTTGGTTGCGTCTACATTCTTTGATCTACGGATAAAATATAAATGATCTGCTTGCTGCTGCTAACAAGCGTGGCTTAACTTGTTTTGAATAAAGGGAAAATAGATCAATTAAAACCTTTATAGATATATAAAAAAGGATTTTAGGTAATACGGATTATTAAAAAAAAGTGCCCAAATTGATTATATTTCTTTCTCATTTCTCTCAGAGTTTTGGGGCCTAATTAGAAACTATATTTTCTGCATCTCAAACATTTCCGCGCGCACTATAATAAAAATTCTTAGCCTCGGTTTACCGTATTAATTTGACACGTTTTACATACATATTATTTCAAATTAACTACGATTTAAATGTAAACCTAGAGTTTTTTTGATATGGTTGTTTAGCATTAAAATATTCATTGATTTGGTTTATTAATTTCTGAGAAAGGAGATCAATAATTAAAAATACGACTATTTACATTATACATATTTATTTACTTACTGTTTTTGCAAAATTAAAATGATCAAGTTTTTTTTTTTAATTTTTGGCTTAATTTGACTTTTCACTTGACTCGTGCGAAACAAAGACGCAGGTAAAAAATATATTTTTAAGAACAAAAGGATCTTTCCTGGAATCGCACAAGCCAATATTTGTATGATAACAATTTCAAAAGAATGCCGCTCGGCTCGTGGGAACTCTGTAACTAGGTAAAAAAAAACCTTTTGTGCACACGAGTCAAGCATTCAAAAAAGAAATAAATACATTTACAAACAAATAACACAATTTATTGAGCCGCTTTGTTTTTTTGCCACTACATTATATATTAATAATGCCGACGGATGATGCCGTAAATGTTTGAGATGAAGAAAATATGATAGTTTTTGATCGGTCCCCAAAAGTAATAAAAATGAGAGAGAAATATGATTAATTTGGACACTTTTTTTTAAATAGGTATGATCTATAAAATTTTTGATTGATCTGTTTTCCCTTTATTCAAAACAAGTTAATAAGCCTCGCTCGTTTTCCTCGCTCGGCACTTTAATAGCCTCTAGGAAAACACAACCTACACCTAACCGGCAATTCGTTTAATTAACACTAGAAATAACATTTCGATATTGTCGATATACAATAATTAAAAAAGGAGATCAAATATCGTTTTTGAATACAAAATATTAATTGAGTATGCTTGATAATTATTGAGTTACTTTGAAAGTAGTAAATCAATAGACGCATTAATTTATTTATGGACAAACATAAATATGAATTTCTTATTAAACGAAATGTTTGATGGTAAAATAAGATTATCCATATTTTTCAATCCATATTTCTAAACTAATATTATAAATGTGAAAGTGTTTGTTTGTTTGTTCATCTTTCACGTCGAAAGTAACGAACAACGGGCTCTACACTCGCGCCGCGAAAGCCCGCGAAGGCCGCGAACTACTCGCAGTTCGCGGCTTTCGCGGGCTTTCGCGGCGCGAGTGTAGAGCGGGCTTACGGATTGACATGTTTTTTTGTGAGGATAATTTAAGATCCGGAGAGTGACAATACTACTTTTTATCCCGGAGAAACATCTTATTCCCATGAGGAAAAATAGAGCTTTTAATTATTTGTCCTTCTTTCACGTTAAAACAAACCAAAGTAGAGACAATATTTTTTTAACAGAGAAAAAAATACGTCATAAAAAAACATTTTATTTTCACGGGAAAAATATAAAATTTTAAATCATTTGACCTTACCGACATGATTTTTAACCGGGATAATTTACTGTCTGGATAGTAATCAAAGGTGACTTTTAATCCCGGAAAAACATCTTTTTATCATCATGGAAAAAAAAAGTTTATAATTACTTGTCATTCTTTCACGTTAAAAGGAATCTAAAATCTATATTATATGGTATTAATAACAAAAATGTTGCTCAAGTCCAATCTATCCTTAGAGCATAAAACTTATTTATTTATACTCTAAGAATCTATCTCTTTACCAAATTTCACTTAAGTGGTATATTCTTCAATTGAAATGCAGCAGACATAGAGTTATAAACCTCAATAGTAATAAAAATATGGATTTATAAATGGAATATTTCAAGGTATCGAAAGACACTTAGTTTTTGTTTGATCTAGGTATATCTATTTATTTTTATCTATACTAATATTATAAAGAGGAAAGATTTGATTGTTTGTTTGTTTGAATTGAATAGGCTCCGAAACTACTGGACCGATTTCAAAAATTCTTTCACCAGTAGAAAGCTACATTATCAGGGACTGACATAGGCTACAGCTTTTCCCGAAATTAAATGTGGTTCCCGCGGGAACGGGCCTGGAACTTCACGCGGACGAAGTCGCGGGCAAAAAGCTAGTATTATATAATTTAGATTTGAGTCGGGTGATAGCGGTAACTTGTAGCTTAAAAATTAATAAATTGTATTGAAATTAAAAGATAACAACGCTACAAAATATCAAACAAACAGGTTAATTAGGAATAATTTTCTTTCCTTTTTTGAAGATGGTATAAATATTATGAGTTTACACTTACATTATAATTTGATGTTGTTATCCTGGTGGGCAAAAATGGATTCGAAGTGTGCGCAGCGACTATTTGTGAATCTTGCGCTGCAGTCGTTGCCCTCGCAAATATGGGTCTTCGATGGCACTCGATTGACCTAAGACTCCTCCCACCGTCTTAACCAAAAATATATTGTTGGTCTCTAAAAAAACACAAAAAATATAATAAATACGTGTTATTTCAAGTTACCAAATACACATAATACCTAGTTATTATACTTTCATTCATATACATCTAAAACGGTTTGACATTACGAACGTTTTATTGCTTGCCACTAAGATGCATAAAAATATTATACATGTGCAGTAAAAATTATTAATACCTATATTTTAACACAAAAGTATATAGATTACATAATAATTATTATAATTAATTCAATTACCCAAAAGTTTTATTGTATAAACTTATGTAGATAATCAATTTAAAAGTCCGATATTTGTCTCAGGCTATCAGACATTTAAGTTTGCATTGGCATTTTAAATACTTATTGTCAAGTTTTTTACAAAAACTTATTTTATGTATAACTTAAAAAAAAATCTACTTTAAATAAATGGAAAATAAAAGGTTTAAGGACTTACCGAAATCCCCGTTCTCTGGCTAATTTGTGACACCGTATGCCCGCTCTCTCTTAGCGCTATTATCGTTTGTCGCTGAATTTGCGTTAGTTGAGGAGCCATTTTATAGAGTCTCTTTTTTAATATTAATAATTTTTGCTGCGACCACTGCACCTGCACTGCCCGACGCACAAGAGGACAACTGATTGATTATTTACGGGGGTGGGTTGCGTGTGTGTGCGTGTGCGCCCGGCTGGACGGGGTAACACCCTTTTTTAATTTTACCCAATTGCAGCGTCCGTTGTCAGTGCAGCATAAATTTACGCATTTTTATTTGTTAAAATTTTGTTGCTTTTGTTTTCGACAAATGAGGGTGAAGTGGCCTTTCTTTCTACCGAGCGTAGCTAGCGTATCTATAGTTATATATAGTGTAAAGGTCAGCCTGCTCTTAACTGTACATTGATGCGATACGCGTTTTTCTTATAGACATTAAACTTTGATTATACTTGAATCTTTTATTGTGTTATACATGTCCACTTCATTTTATAACTTTATTTAAGTATATGTACAATCAGTGTTTTAAAACCACATGTTAATAAAATGGTTATTTAGTTTTATATGGTAGTGTAGTTTAGTATGAATCACTGAGTGGATGAATTCAAAACCTCGTAATTTCTATTATTATGTTATAGAAATGATAGCTCTGTGGATTACGAAACACATATTAATATACTGGTCCCAGATTCCTAGGGCTTAGACATTCAAAGACATAAAAAGTACCTCCACCTTACAGAAGATCGTAGCCAAATAGCATTGGTCTCGGCCATGTTGTGTTCCTACGGTGAGTAAGGTCTCCAGACCTCCACTTGGGGGGGTTGGGAGGGTTGGCAACGCGTGAGTGATACCCCCGGTATTGCTTACGTCTATAGGCTACGGTGACGGCTTACCATCAGGCCGACCGTATGCTTGTTTGCCACCTGTGTGGTATAAAAAAAGTATGCATTATTTATTTACTATAGACTACCACTAAAATCGTATTCTTGACCCCTCTGAGTTTTAGTATGACGGTCGCTCGATGTAATAAGTCGCACGGAATCTTCATCAAATCGGGAACAGGATAAAACTATGATGAAGAAGAGTTTGGATATGTTCTTATGAAACAGCAATCTAAACAGACAGAAACGAACCTCCGAACGTGTTCATTCATCCGAAACAACGAAACACGTAGTCATGTCAAAAAAGACATTATTAGTTAGAATACGGTTTAAAACGGTTAGAATTCAACGAAACGTCAGTCCGTATTTTCGTTTCATGGTTGCCCCGCAGATTACAGCAGCGTACCGCAGCCGAATCTTACTTATCGTTATTTCCCCACTTCAGGTAGCAGCACAGCGTGTGTGATGATCCTGGATCGCAGTGAGAGCGTGATGCGTGCAGCCAACATCGGCGACAGTGGTTACATGGTGGTACGTGGAGGTCGAGTCGTGCACAGATCCCATGAACAACAACATTACTTCAATACGCCGTACCAACTGAGTTTACCGCCGCCTGGACATGATAGGAACGTTCTTAGTGACAGGTTAGTAAAATGGAAATGATTATAGGCTTGCACAGACGAGATGGTACGACCCTCGCATGGGTTTTTCTTTGTAGATGTAACGTTTTTTGACCGCGGTTAAGTTTATCGTCTGCGCAGGCTTTATTATGATAGTTGTATATTATTATGGGAATTTTGAATTTTTTCCCTTGTGAAAAATATCGGACTAACGATTTCGTATAAAATATATGAATGAAAAGTGATTTATTTTTTATATCAATATGTAAGTATTATGTAGATTGCTCTGCCATGTTATGTGCACAGTTGTTCAATAACACGTCAACACATTCGCAGATAGATGAAAAAAATATGTTATACTAATTTACACACATTTATATACCTACTTCTACATTGAGCATAGCAGCACAGGGATCTCCTTTCCTATCTTCTATAGATCGATTGAATACGTACATAAGCTTATAATATTTTTATATCGGAAATAGGAAAGCCAGATTAACAATAATATTCATTCCACATTCAGTTCGGGGGGAATAAAAATAAGTTGTAAAACTCCCAGACACTTATTGGTTACACCTTAAAATACGTATAAACAACTGTCCAAACTATACTAAATAGCGTGCATTTAAATAATAAATGTAGCACACGACCTCGCCGGTACATCAGCGCATGATCAACCATGATAAAATGTTAATCGTGGCGCAAACAAGAAGATATCTTTAAAATTTCAACCACTATTGTTATTTTTGTTTAGTAAAGTCATGCCAAAAATATTTTATTCTGTAGTAAAATCGCGGGCACTTATGACACTCTAATATGTAAATGTTTGTGATATAAATAACTTCGACATAAATGATCACATAAGTTCTGTGCAGCTATTGAATGAAATTTGACACACATAATATATACTTTATTTAAACATTAATTATTATTCTACCTATTTATAACAAGGCCAAAATATGGTAATATCACAGATTAGTTAATAGTTTTTGTTTTACTTGGTAATGAGTACAGTAAGCGGAATAAATATGCTGTAATTTTTATACCTATAACATTTAATTACTGAAGGTTTTGACACATCAACATTGTTGTAGATACAAGGTACTGAAGTGATAATAACCTAAGAAAACCGGGCAAGTACGTGTCTGGCCACGCACAATGTAGGGTTCCGTATTGGCTATGCATTTCTTGCTTGCAAATGAGTACAATGCCATTTTCTATGACATTTGTACGTTTTAGTCAAAGAAATTTTACTTCATAAGTTCGTCGGCTATTACTCGGTAACTAGTAGTGCCTACTAGCCGTTATAGTTTTCCTTGTAGGTTCACTATATGAACTACGACCATGAATTTTTTCAAATTTCTAAACTCAAGACTTTCGGAGATAGGAGGGGGTGGGGACCACCGTGCAAAACGAAAACTGTCACGTTAAATGTAAATAATTCGCAAACCAACACCCTCAATGTTTTTAAGAGACCTATCAAATTTTTTTCATTCCTACTTTACCTGTTGTAGGGGAGGCACCCCAAAGAAAAATATTTTTCAAACTTTTATTCTACCCCTTTGTTAGCATTGTTAATATGAGTATACATATCAAATTACAGCTTTCTAGCATCAAGCGTCTAGGCGCTAGACCGCGGACGGACAGACGGACATGGCAAAACTATAACGGTTCCTTGTAGTTTACTACGGAACCCTAAAAAGAGGCAGCTAATGAAAAATAATTAAAAGTTGGTATAAGTAGCAGACGTCTGTAATGCTTGAATATCAATTAGCATGGAAAGAAAACGCGTCACAGTCGCTAGAGGATGGTTAGAAGCTAGAGGTTATTTCAATATAGATAACAGTGTAAAATTCCAAGGTCTTTTCTGTTGTTTATTTGGATGTCGCAAAAACAGTCTAATATGTTTTTACATAATATTGTCATCAACACATAATAAGTTTTTTTCTGTTGGAATGAAATTACAATTATATTCTGACTGAATGGAATATTATGGCATGTAAGTACTTAGTTGCTCAAGAAAGCGTAGTAGCTACGCTCGTAGGGAAAAATATACAAATGGAAAGTAAAGTACGTTTTCATAAACAAAAAAAAATGAATATCGGATCATCCGTTTGGGATATCTCCCAAACGGATGATCCTACGCGCTACATTTTCTTAAACAAACAAAAAAAAAACGGGCAAGTACGTGTCAGGCCACGCACAATGTAGGGTTCCGTATTGGCTATGCATTTCTTGCTTGCAGATGAGTACAATGCCATATTTTATGATATGACATTTGTTTTTGTATGTTTTCATCAAATAAATTTTACTTCATAAGTTCGTCGGCTATTACTCGGTAACTAGTAGCGCCTATTTAACCGTTATAGTTTTCCTTGTAGGTTCACTATATGGACTACTACCATGAATTTTTTCAAATTTCTAAACTCAAGACTTTCGGAGATAGAGGTGGGGGGGGGACAACCTTGCAAAACGAAGCTTATTACATAGCATATTGTAGCGTATTTGTATTGTGTACTCCACAAACTTATATGAATTCTGCGTAATTGAGCGTTATTACTGCCTTAATGAATTTATAAAATTTTTGGAACATTATTAGAAACCTATTATTAGCTTTAAGAATAGCATGTAACATGAAAATGTAAAATATATTATTGTACGCTGTTGGTTTCTTAAATAAATAAAAAAAAAAAAAAAACGAAAATTGACACGTTAATGTAAATAATTCGCAAACGGATCATTGTATCGGAAAATAATCTTCCCACACTTCTTTTTAAGAGACCTATCTAACGACACCCCACAAGATGGGGTCGGTGCGAAAAAAAATGTCATTCCCTCTTTACCTGTAGTGGTACCCAAAAAAAAATATTTTTCAAAATTTTGTTCTACCACTTTGTTAGCATTGTTAATATGAGTATACATACCAAATTAAAGCTTTCTAGCATGAAGCGTCTAGGCGCTTGACCGCGGACCGACAGAGGGACATGGCAAAACTTTATAGTTTATAGTTTCCGTAGTAAACTACAAGGAACCCTTATGGGTTCCTTGTAGTTTACTACGGAACCCTAAAAATGACAATATGATGGGATATGCCGATCTCCGGGGCGTAATGGTTACCACGCCAGACCGCCACACAGGAGGTCCCGGGTTCGATCCCCGGTCGGGTCATGATGAAAAATGAACTTTATCTGATTTGCTTCGGGTCTTGGATGTTTATCTATAAATGTATTTGTTATAAAATATAATATCGTTGAGTTAGTATCCCATAACACAAGTTTCGAACTTACTTTGGGGTTAGCTCAATCTGTATGAATTCTCCCTATATATTTATTTCTTTATTTATTTATATCCTCCAAACGGATGATCCGATGTCCCAGACATATGCTTTGGCAAATACAGTCAAACTGCAATTTACACAATCACACTTTATTTGAAAGAAACTACTTATAAGAAGTTGGAAGTCCTAACATAATAATCCATGGTTTATAATTTAATCATACAGTTTAGTTACTTTAGAAACGGGAAAAATACTTCTATATTAATCATCTACACTCTTACAACACTATAAAAAGATTACATTCAATTAACACTTTTTAGTGTTGGTAGTTAACAATACTCGAAAGTTGTGTTAATTGGCCATGATCAGCTCTAATGAAGGAAGAAACGGCTAACACGCGACACTATGAAATCTATATAACAAGTATTTATTTAACAATATTTAATGGGGTCAAATTTTGCAACTGCATGTTAAGTAGTTGCTGTTTTATCTTTGTTAGCCAAAATTTTCCACGGCCTCAACAGGTCTATTAGTGTCGTGAAATCGTGATCCCGTTATGCTCAGTGATGCAATAAGGAAAAGGTTATATTAATTTTAAGTTAATACACATTTTATTTAATGCGTACTGTACTTTATCTTCGAGTATAGCGCCTTATTTTGGATAGTTACATTAAAAGTCAATCTTGACACCCTTATTTAACTAATTAGTGGCCAACGTATGGTAGCCTTGCGACAAGCGATGACATATCTGTAGTACGCCGACGACGGAAATGATAGACAATAATAAAATTATGGTTTATAAAAATATACAAATTTGATCTCTGACCTTAGACTTTGTACACAAATATTTGTGCCCAAGCCTAAAAGTACAAGTAGATCAAAGAATATTTGAATAGTAAACAAAACAGTATTAAAAAGATAATTTGTTTAATCAATCATAAGTGCTATAGGTACTATCTTTTGATTGAAAGATTATTATCATATCGATTATGTCAAATATTTAGCACATAGATGATTGTGTGTTAAACTACTGGGCCAGTTGGTACTGGGTCAGTCAACAATCGATACAAATTAGTACATAAGTTAGGGCAGAGCATTTGATACATTAGCTTTGCTTCTAAGGGTTATAGAAAATAGTAGAATAATAATCAATTTTCTGGCTAACTTATTTCATAAAATGAATTAGGTACCCAGTTCACATGTATATTGTTTTAGTTAGCGTAACCACGGAAAGGCTCGTAAAATCGGTCACGCACACTAGCACGATGTGCATGTACGCCTAATAATATTCATAGCCGAACGCTCTAAGTGAAATATAATATCTGCACCTATATAGTAAACAAACAAAACCATAACAAAACAAATCTAATCTTTATATAAAATCCAGCTGTAGTAAAGTTATTTGTGACATCCATCCAAATGTTTACAGTTTCACGCGTGTGATATTTTTACGTTTCCACAGTCATAAGACCAATTCTCCACGGGACCAGGAGTCATGTGCTCATTCCACAATCAGCACTGTTGTATTTCTGCATGCACGTTTAATATTAGAATTTTTAGCTCATTGGACAATTGCCAGCACTCACGTGCTTGGTTCTTTATGAAATAATGTTGCGCTTACGGAATATAGGTACGGTAGATTCCCTGTGAATGTGAGTGAAAGGTTAATTAAATAGCACATTATCTAATCACAACACGGATTATGATAGTACAGTTATTTTCATCAAACTGTAATATTTAACTCCGGGAATTTAGTTTATTCATGTTATTCTACTTTATGGTGTTAAGTAAACGTTATGTAATTTACGTCTAATCTGGTGGCGGCACTGTCTTACGACTGTCATCTTTTAGCAGCAGCAATAGTCATAACGTGCCCTCCGAAACACGGAACTCGAGATTTTTATACTTAAACAAATATTGACTGGGGACTTCGTTGCTTGACTGACTTGAGTATTCAATTTTGACTTGCGCCAAGCTGCCATCGGGCTCTTCTCGAATGTTCTGAAATGATCTCTTCTTGAATGTTTGAAACTAGGCCTGTAGCGAATGTGGAACGATCTAGTCGCTCAGACTAATAGGAGTCACTCGTAATTTACGAAAGGTTTTACTTATTTCCTTCTATTTTCGTCACGATTTTAAGAAGTGAAAGTACGTACATCTCGACCTCGTGTACAAATTGTGGTTGTACTTTCACTAAGTACACAGTGAAAGGCATAACGCTATCAGAAAAATAAAGTGTCTTATCACTATACACACATACTCTGACGCGATCTACATAAATCCAGTATTTTTATGACGTACTGTTATCTATTTGTCTTACTGCGAATATTGCAAACCTGACAAACACTGCGAGATAAGTCTGATGCCTTTAGAATTATCTTTGCAATGAATTGACATTCATTCACTTAGTGATAGACATAATCACGAGGAAAACAGAAGAATGATGCAGTTTGCATTCGATTAAAGAAAAAATAATGGAAACAGAACAAATATTTATTTTAACATCATCTGTTGCTTTATATAACACTCTTGTCTTTATGTCATCGCAACTAAAAAAACTACATAGCTAATTTATGCGACTGTACAACAAGATTATTCTATAAGGTGTATTTTTTTTTGGTATTTCAAGGATTTTTCTATTAGGTTTATTTAAAAAATATATTTATATTTCAGACCAGAGTCAGCTGAAACGTCCGAGTTTCCTGTAGAATGCGGTGACGTAATCCTTGTGGCCACCGACGGCGTATTCGATAATGTGCCCGAACCCGTATTACTAGCCGAGATGCGTCGTGCGCAAGGGCTCGCTGGTAACGCAGAGCGCCTACAAGGTGTTGCAAATTCCATCGCTTGGATGGCGCGCAACCTCTCCTTCGACGGCTGCTATATGTCACCATTCGCTAAGAGTGCCAGGCAAAATGGCATTGATGCTATTGGTAAGAAAAGACTCCCTATAGTATGACATGAGATCTACCCTCCGGGACGCCAATGAGCTTCACTGCTTAATTGTCGTGTGGTCGTTTTTTTACGTTGACTTTACATGGGACAGTATTGGGAATGTGTGACGGACTTGTCCCGTATTCGGTAATCGCGAATATTAGATTGTGGTATTTAGCCTTCAAAAACATAGGTACTACAAATTTTTGATCAGTCTGGATTTGACTTATCAAGATTTCTGTAATCTTAACACAATACATGAGCATTTGTCATTTTTGCAACCAAACTGAGGTGAATCCAGAGAGGTCTGAGTTTTGTGTTCGGCCATTGACTATAATTGAGTGCTCTACGCCAGAATACGTAACTCAAATACGTTGAAATGCATATATCCTCATTTAGGTTAGCGATCATACGCAGCATGTTTTGACGGTGACCATAGCAAGCACTGAGATAGCGAATCATGAGTCAAACTAAACTGATAGCAACGTTGACAATCTACGCGGCAGGCCGACATGATTCTGATATCTCCTCTGTAAATAAAAATTGTATAAATTTTTTTTCTCCATTTCCAGGTGGCAAACCGGACGACATAACGGTGCTACTCGCGATTGTAGCACTATGAAAATGTCTTCATGTGATTTAGTTAAGATTTTAGGCACATGTTGTCGCAGACATCTGCAAAATTAGTAGAATTAGTGATATACAACGACACCAAAAATCAAACTGGGTCATGTTTTTGAATATTATTCAATTATTCAGGACACCTTTTACGTTTTTTAATAACTTAATTTTATCTTGCAGATATGATTGCTATAGTGTTTGTTCCATAATGTGTTGTGAATTAAATATTCCGGTTGTAAAATAGTAATAGTTCCGATTTCCAATCGCAACTTAGAACTCTAGTCACGTTTTGTGATACGAGTTGTGCGTGTATTTTTTCGGAAATAACTCTGATGAATGTCAATTTAATGCTTCCTCCATTTGCAACATGATCTCTGGTAAATTACACCGAAACGAATAATTTTATTGAACATTGTCTTGTCAAGTTGTTATCATTTAAAAGTGAGTGTGTATGGTAATCTGTTATAGTTTGTTTTTTACCCGACTGCCCCAGGGAGGGTGGGAGGGTTATGTTTTTTAATGACTGTACTTTACGTTTATTTTAAGTAGCCTCAGCTTGGCCATTGTGATCCATCATGATAACCTTAATATCGATAAAATGGCTCGGAGCATTAAAGTACCTCGATGCGATTTGAGATGTTACGAATATTTTCATATACGATTTTGTATAATAAATTAATGCAATTTTTTAAAATGTTTAACCGTTAAGTGATGATAAAAATCAAACTATAAAATGGCATTTGGAGTTGAATGTTTTGATGTTTGAATGAAGACTGATATAGATTTACGATTCTTTTTGTTACTTGTGTAGACATAAGGCATTACAAATTAAAACCATCATTAACTAACGGTTCAATATTACATGTTTTGTACAATACTTTTTTTTAATATAGCTTCGCTCCTTGTCTTGTCCTTTTTTCTATCTACTGAATTTACTAATGTCTTCTGCGTATGAGATTTTAGTTCAAAATAATTTACAACGCCTTTGTTTACTATTTTCAATACTTTTCGTAACCTGAACTCTTTGTCCAAGTGAGGTTGCTCACTGCTTAAATGACAATTTGTAATTTACACCTACTTATCAGGTATTTTTTTTGGCGATGTTTTGATTATGAATCTGTTCTAAATTAGCGTGGAAAATTATGAATAAAGAATTCTGATGATAGTATAATTTTCATTTATTTAATTGCATCCACAGTTGCGTTTTATAAAACGAGCTACACACGGGTACGGATCTGAGATGCCTGGGTTCTACAGTTTCGTTTAATACACGGATCGGGCGCGTGTGGGTCGCTTTCATATAAATGATTGCGCCTGACCCGCTCCGACCATCCTCTGTTTCATGACAGTCATGATCGCATTATTTGCCAGATCCGATATTCGTATCACCTCATTGTTCATCATATCGTATCTAGTTGTGGACACTTTTTACTCTACACCATAATGTATGTATCGTGTCGTACACGACATGGGCCATGGGGTCTGGCCAGGACATAAGAGCGGCGTATCATGATCATGGAACAATTAGGAAATGATACGCGTAGTCTACGTCTACACGGTAGACGATATACGGATAGATGGGATGATACATATCGGGACATATCTTCACAAAACAACAAGGGAGGTACTTAAGTTAGTGATAGATGATTAGTTACCTACATGAAATCAAAAACTTTTATTTTTACGAAGTATTATTTATATTCACAAAATATCCTAAGAAAAGAAAAAAAAACACCAAATAAAGAACCTTTCGGAGATTGTGTTGGCTTTGTACGTTTTTCATTAAACAATAAATTGTATTTATACGAAAGCAAGCAAAGAGCATTGATAATTTACAAATATATTTTCTTGTCTTTGCTTTTTAGTTCTTCTTATCAACTAGTAATTATAGAAATAAACTTATGAACCCAGCCTGATATATTAATTTACATTTTAACCAGTAATAATAAACACTTATTATGGCCGTTGGTTCCAATCAAATCCGCCAGGTCGGATATTGGCCAATTCTGGTAAAGGAACATACTCTTCTTCTTCTGGTGGATCAAATAGCTTTTTTCTAAAAAAAAATAATATATTTTTAATACATACCTACTATAAGGGTTTAAAAAAATTGTCTAGTAATTAGATCATGTTTTGGATTGAACTTACAGGAACTTTGGTGTTTTCAATAATTTTTGACCGCCATTTTGTCGCGGTAAAACATCCTCCATGAAGAAGTAAATATGGCCGATGGCCATACCAACCAAGTCAACAGATATTGCATTTCCCAACAGCACGGAGAATCCAAGCAAAACCCACGGCAGATATGGTGCCTGGAAAATTATATATTTATAAATAATACAAGACAATATGTAAACAAGCATTCATAATTTCGTCTTAACTACATCGACATAAGAATAAACAACGTGTGCACTGATCATAGATTTAGTATATAACGCTAGTATATACCTATCACAGGGACTATCACAGGGACCACGGGCAATAAAGGAAATCTATGGCACTGATAATTTTCGACGAAGTTATTAGACAGCGCCATCTAGTCATCAATTAAGTAAGTTATAAAGTACAGGTTCAGTTTCATGGATTACAGAGCCTGATGGCTTTTATTTATTAAAATTTTATTGACAACAATATTTGTTACAAAAGGCGGACTTAACGCTGAAAGCATTATCTACCAGTCAACCTTTGTGCCGATATACATGAATGCGGTTTTACTTATCTAACTTACATAAATAACAAATAATCTTGAGGCGAATATGAAAAACCAATTAAATATAAAAAATTACAAATACAAACTTAAAAAATACTTGTGTAGTGTATGTGACGAGTGTCTCGCTTGCACTACTGTAATCCGCAGTATAGCATCTCTGTCTAACAGTAATATCTTGTTTATGTGACTTTTTACGTATTTAATTCTATTGTAAGGTGCATTGCATGTTGTACCCACATTAAATTCAATATTTTTATAATACAGCGTACAGTAAAACAAAATTGTTTTTGTTGCGCTTATATTCATTTTGTTTAACTAAATGTAACGTTTTATAAATAAATAAATATCTGGAACTTATCTACGTGATATTTGTCCATATATTTCTAGAATGTTTACCTGGAAATTCATCAGCCCAAAAAAGTTCATTCGCACAAACACATTGCGCCTCGACCATACATACACAATCATGATAGTGAAAGCTTGTCCTAAAAATAACAAATTGACAAAGAAAGCACATAACTGTGGATTTATTAAAGAATTCATTAATGTAATAAAATAATTATCTATATTATAAAAACATTGTTCAATTTCCAAAACAACTGTACTGATTTCATTTTATAAATTCCCATGGGAACTCGTACGTTACGGTGGCGCGCTATGTGCCACCGCACCGTAATGTATCCCATGGGAAGCAACCATGAAAAATCAAAATAAACCAACAAATATTAATTGTTTTCACAACAAAAAGACCTCATTTAGTATATTTTAATTAATCAATGTTAAAACATTCAAATGAGGTTTTCATTGAGTGTAATGGGTGATCAGAATATAGGGAGTGATAAGGCTTATCATCAACGTTTATGCATATCCATGTAAATAACAATTTAATCAGATACTGTGATTACTCATAAAGTTCTATATTGGTGTATTCTTTAAATATTACAAGCCTCATTAAAAAAAAACAGGCAATATCAATTCATAAAAAAAGTTTTATTACGTTATAACTTGTAACTAGTGCCAATTAAAGATTTCTTGAATAAGTTTTGTCTGGTTTTATTTGAAATTGCCTAGGTTAAACACGATACATAAAAGTGTTGTTTTATTATTTGTTAGATTTCAATGTATTTTGTTCGGTGAGTGTTTCGGGAGACCAACTCTTTACGGGATAGGTAAAGAGTTGGTCTCCTGAAACACTTTTCTCTCTATTTTCCAATTAAGGGTTGGTAACAGCTCAGGTATACCACAGGTGTGTTTCCATCAGGTGACACACATGTTTGTCAATCTCTTCCATAAAAAAAAAACTAAAATCTGATGGCACTCAGAAGTTAAGCAACACCAAACCCCATCCAGCATTTGGATGATTTCATAAAGTCAAAGTTAGTTCTAAATGAGACATCATTCAACCAAGTGACCCTTCATACAATTGAAAGGGATCAAAATCCCCATTTATATCTTTCTTTCAATGTTCCAATATAAAGGTGTGGTTAATTTATAGTGCTAAGATGACATATAGTAGGATAACTTATAATTTTAAAGGATACTATCATCAATACTCCTCCAAATATGAACATAACAACAAAATCTGCTGTCCTTCCTCTGAATGATCCCTCTTCCAACATCCTACAATATCTATAAGTGAAAATCATATTGAAAAAGAAATTGAATCCTAAATTCCCAAAGAATAGGAATGTTGTTAACAGCCTCCATATTTGGTATTTTTTCAATATTAGAATGGGATTGAAATATAATTGAAACGGCGAAACTAGGTCTAGTTGCTGAAACAAAAAAGAAACAATTTCAATTGAATGCAGCAGATATTCTATTTGATGAAGAGTGTTGGCTATGAATGATGTAAGTTGTGCACATGCAGATTGTTTTAGTGTGTGTGACCGATTTTACGCACACAAACATAATATGCACATGAACATTACAATATTCATAGAACTCTTAGAACTTTATAAAATACTATACCAGTTAACACATTTAACATGCAATTAATCCTGACTAATATTATAAATGGGAAAGTGAGTTTGTTTGTTATTCCTTCACGGCTTGACTAAGCAGCCGATTATTATGAAAATTTGCATACATATTGTTAGGGGTACAGAGCAAAACATAGGTTACTTTTTATCCCATGAAAGTATGTCGTTCAAATGGAAAACAAATTTTCTACTATAGAGGGCGCTGTATCAGCCAACAGATGGTGCCACAAGTCGCGCTATGGGTTGTTTTGTTGTCAAACGAGATCTATGTCAATAAATTAACGCGAGCGAAGCCGTGGGGAAAAGCTAGTATACAATATTTACAATAAATTGAATCATACATAAGATACAGATCCAAGGTAATTACAATAACTTAATCCTAAATCATGGCAAGCGATAGTATAATGCGACTGGCTGAACTGGTCAGGTAAGGGTCAAAGATTCGGCTTCGGAGAGTGAAATTTATAATGTCATCTCATCATCATCTCAACCACAAGAATTCCAATATCATTTAAGTATTGGAAAATGCCATTGCTTAGAATTTAACAGCATAAGAATATACTACAAACAATAACCACTTGTAGTATTTTTACTTATACAATTTTCTTATAAGTAGTTTGAAACATTAGAACCTAAGTTTTATACTTACAACTGCCAAGGTTGTGACAACACAAGCGGTGGTATATGCTCTCGTCACTGGGGGTATCAACATATATTCTTGTAGTAATGTTTGATATGCCATTTTTATTAAATTATAAAAGAATAAAATAGCGAGAATAGGTACTTCAACGCATCCGACAGTCAATATAAATTAGCTTTATCATGAGTTGCAATCAACATGATTGGGCCACATCAGGCATACGCAACAATAAAAATTGTTTACGTTTTTTTACTTGATTTGTATCATCTGTCACCTAAAAATGAATAATATTATCAATTTTAATATTAAGTTTGGAAAACTAAATTATTTCACAAAGATACCTACACAGAAAGTGAAATTAAAATTTATATTTGGCCGCTCGGTTACTGTGTCCCTTTACTACATTTTATTTGACATTTGACAATAAACTTGACAGTTTTGCAATTGTGACGTATGACAGGTCTTTCCTCCGCCACGGATTATAGAAAGTAATGAAGAGTCATGCGTCATGCCGCTTTTGCTTATGCCATGCATGACGTTAATTATTACATTTTACACGAACATTGAAAACCTAGGATTCTTGAATAAAAACATATTGTTAATAAAAAAAAAGTAAAATGTCACTGTCTCTGTCATATTGTTGAATGAAAGGAAAGTCAATTTCCAATAGTCCACGAGTTAGAGAATATTAATAAACAGAAAATCTAGTAATATTTGATAATCTTAATAGTTATAGTTAGAAATACGTAGAGCCAGAAAGTCTCTTTAGAGGCAGGCCTAGTTATGTTCTCGTTTAATGGTTCTACTTTATCGTAGTCGTTCAACATTATCGTAGTAATTTGTATATTGTGATAAATTTTGTTGGCTTGGCTGCTAAGACTGCTATATATAAGATCTAAGTGGAGTAAGAAGGAAGATTTTCTATCCAGTGTTTGAAATAATTTATCTTAAAAGATGGATTCCAAAGAAGTTGTGGAACATTTAGTTGCTTTGAAAGTAATGAGACTAACAAAACCAGCTCTGATCAGTCCTAAAATTGTGACTTGCGACTCAAAAGATCTTCCCGGCAATATACTGAACAATTTTTTAAAAGATGATGCCACTTCCGTCACTCAAATGGAAACCCTTGCTGCTGGTCAGTTTTTACTGTTACCACAGAGTTTTGGTAATATTTATTTGGGTGAAACATTTTCTTGTTATGTTTGTGTACACAACGAAACTAAGCATCCAGTGCAAAGTGTCTCTATAAAAGCTGATTTACAGACAAATTCACAGAGGATACCATTGAGTACACAACAAAGTCAATCTCCGACAATGCTGGATGTTGATGAAACACTCAGCGATGTGATTCATCATGAAGTTAAAGATCTTGGTACTCACATTTTAGTCTGTGAAGTGACATACATGTCAAATTATAATACATTAGCATCATTTCGGAAATTCTTTAAATTTGAAGTTATGAAGCCACTTGATGTTAAAACAAAATTTTACAATGCCGAGTCTGATGATGTGTACCTTGAAGCTCAAGTGCAAAATATCACTTCGGGAGCTATTACACTGGAGCAAGTGTCGCTTGAGAGCTCTCAACAGTTCACTGTGAAGTCACTGAATGAAGTGGAAGATGGCCAATCAGTGTTTGGAGATGTCACACTACTTCACCCACAAGAAAGTTGCCAATATTTGTACTGTCTTACTCCAAGAGAAAATATATCAAAAGAAATAAAATTATTAGCTGCTGCAAAGAATATAGGAAAATTAGATATTGTGTGGAGATCTAATTTGGGTGAGAAGGGAAGACTTCAAACTAGTCAATTACAAAGAATGACCCCTGATTATGGTGATATCAGGCTAACATATGAAGGGCTCCCTAACAAAGTATATGTTGATGAGCCTTTTGGCTTCAAATGTAAGATAGTCAATGCTTGTGAAAGAACACTTAATTTAATTCTCAAGTTACGTACCCATCAGGATTCCAGTCTACTGTGGTGTGGCATCTCAAGTAAACAATTGGATGCCTTGGAGCCTGGACAATCAATTTTTGTGAATTTAACAGCTCTTCCAATCAATACTGGCCTACACAATATTACTGGCATATCTCTAGTGGATTTATTCTTGAAGAGAACATATGATTACGATGATTTAGCTTATGTTTATGTTAATTAGTGACATAGTTGCTGTAAATCGTCTATATTTATTCTTATTATAATAAATGTTTAATAAAATTTAAATGATTATATTTTATTAATTAAATTACACAAATCTAAAACTTAAATGTTTCATGATAATATTAAACATTCGAAAAGTTTTTTCAAAGTTATCTTTCATGTGCAAGTGACCCTCAGTCATTATGTGTGACTGTGTGACTACCATCAAAGATGTTGCAATGCTGCTGCATCATCCTGTTATAAGCTAAAATAAGTAATATGCGGCGGCGATTCTTACCTGATATGATCTACTGTAGAACCTTGAGTCTTGAGACCTTGACTAGGCTAAAATTAAAAAAAGGTCCTACTTCTTTGTCTTTTAACTTAGAAAGTTGACCGAAGTGAAATTAAATTAGGCACGAACTTTGAAGACGAAGGGGACGATCGAAGAGCCCGACCACACTCGTTTTCGCTCAAAATCGCGAAAGCTAGCAGAATAATATCCCTGAAAAAAATGCAACACTGCCGAGCAGATTGTCAATGTCATGCGTACATTACATAGCGTCAACGTCAGTCAATGTGAAATTGTGTGCGATTGGTGGATTGTTGTCTGATTGTTGTAATTTGATTTCGATAGCTTTACTTCGTCGTAATAAAATTATACTCTTGTGTCTCTCGCTATTATTTGTTTCAATTATTAATTCTAATAACAATGGTGCTCTCAAAAGAATATAGGATATGCATGCCAATGGAAGTAAAGGAGGTAAGTAAATAAATAAAAAAATTAGGTTAAGTTAGCATGAAAAAAAAAAATGGTTATATTATGTACTACCTATTATTGTAATAAAAAAAATTATAAATTCACATTTGTTATAAACTACAACTTAGGAGTGAAATATCTGTCTTGGCCTTGAACGAAAAAATCGCACACAATTTCGATAATTTAATGTTGTTTTCTTTGTAATATTATTAATTTTATTCGTACAATTCATTCTTTAGTTCTACTCTTAACTATACGTGAAATTTACCGGCATTTGAAACTATATGCTACACTAAATATTTATGGAGACGGCAACAAAATTCACAAAACATTCAAGTAAATAAATATACCTAGATAATCTCCATTCTACTTGGGATTTGGTGTGAGGTTTTAAAATCCAACAAACTAAGAAAATTTTATATGTCTTCTCTTTTTTACACCAAACTATTCAATGCTGTTTTCTTAATTGAAAATAATTTTCTTCAGTATCAAATAGGCCAACTGTACATGATAGCCCGACACAGTTTTGAGCAATCCAGTAATGGTGAGGGTGTCGAAGTGGTTGCCAATGAGGAAGTAAATGATGAAAAAAATGGTACCGGCCAGTACACCGAGAAAAGGATACATTTGTCAAGGTAATTCATAAAACTATGTAAATCTGAAACTATTATGAACAGATCATGCTAATTTATTTTCTTGCTTCTTGTAAAAGGCTTTATAAGGTAGTTTATAGGAAGGCCCTATACTAGAAAAAAAAAAAAATTCTTCCATTTGATCATGGGTTCTTTTGCCATTTCTTTTCCCAGTGGTTTGATTGGTTTGAATTGGTGATGGTTTGTATGAATAACTATTTTTTTTTGATACTTACTGATTAATATTGAAATATATTAATGATAATATACTCTATCAATAGTTTTGCCATAAGGAAAAAAGGGGATGTTTTATTTTTTTATATCATGAAAAGTGAAGCCCGAGTGGGAAACAGGAAGTAAATATTTAATGTTTTTTAAATATTTACTTACTGTTTCCCACTCGGGCTTCACTAACAGAGGATCTGCTAATGATTTGTGTATGTTTTTTGTAATGGTAAACTTTTTATCCTATTGGAAAAAATATCCCCTGTACCACATTACTTTCACATTTAATAACATTAATTAGCTTTTCCCCGCGGCTTCGCTCGCGTTAAATTTACGACATAGATCTCGTTTGGCAACAAAACAACCCATAGCGCGACTTGTGGCGCCATCTGTTGGCCGATAGCATCCCATACAGCGCCCTATATAGTAGACTACTTTCACGGGATAAAAAGTAGCCTATGTTGGGCTCTGTACCCCTAACAATACATAATGATCGGCTGCTTAGTCAAGCCGTGAAGGAATAACAAACAAACAAACAAACTCACTTTCTCATTTATAATATTAGTATGGAGTATGAATGAATATGATAGTATGATTCAAATTTTGACCATCATAGCTATTTATCCTGTAATAATTATAATTTTGTCTGCAATCTAATAGTAGTAGTGTGAGATGGTGTTGTGTGATTCGTCCAAGAATATTTATTTATTGTTTGATTTCAGCCATTTACCATATTGGCTGCAATCGTTAATACCAAAGATATTCTATGTCACTGAAAAAGCATGGAATTACTACCCTTACACCATAACTGGTAAATATTACCATTTTTTTTAATGATTTTGAATTTTTTACTAAAATTATACTATCCTAATATATTTTTTTGTTTTCATGAAAATAATAACAACCACAGAATATACTGTAAGTATAAAAATATAAGTTATATATATAGTTTAAAAAAAAAAAATTCTTTTTGATGCCAAACATTTGTGTGCATTAACAATTTGACTATAATACTTTTGACTAAATCCTATGGAAATCGCGTACTTTTCGGGATAAAAAGTATCCTATGTGTTAATCCAAGGTATCAGCTACCTACATACCAAATATCATAAAATTTGGCCAAACGTGAAGAAGTAACAGAAATACTCACATTATAATATTAGTTGGGATTACAATGCACAAGCCTAGTTGCTTAGTTTCAGACTAGATGGCGTTGTTTGATTTGTCAAAAAGAAATTTATATTTTTATTATTTTTCAGTGTTCCTTCATCCCAAAGTTTTCTATTTCAATTCAAACTCGGTATGAAGATAATAATGGCACCAATGATAATGTAAGTTTTGTAATCTATTCTATAAGCGAGAGAGACAGACCTTTTTAGCATAAATAATTTAAATATGATTATGATGATTTTTGTCTCCTGTGGTTGCAGATTGCAAGAAAATTTTAGTGTAAAATACTTTAATATATTATAATTATTCCGACTGAATTTCGTTTAAATACATTATTGTATTATCAGAATATTACCTGTTAGATACATAAAGTTATACAGATTTGTAATGATAGTGTGGTAATAAATTATTCAAATAGTATATTTATTTTTTATATATATATATATATTATTTAGTACGAGGAAGAACTGGCAAGAGAAACAGAATGGATAAGAACAAAATCCCGTAAAAAAAGGAGAATGAACTCATCACCCTCTGCCTCGCCGCCAGAAAAGGAAAACACAAACCCGGAAAAGGTAAAGAAAGTTCCCCCGCCGCCTCCCATCATAGTGGATGGCATAAAAAATTATCAAGATTTCTATGACTTTTTGTCAAGAGATCAATCAGCTGGCACATTCACTATAAAGATGCTGAACGGTGACAGCGTCAAAATAAACGCCTGTAATGAGGAGTCGTACAGAGCTGTGGTACATATACTAACCACCAACAATTGCCTTTGGCATTCGTACGAAAATAAGCAGGAAAGACCAATTAGGGTATTGGTAAAAAAATTGCCCTTTACATGCAAGCCAGAGAGAATTGTAGAAGATCTTAAGTCTAAGGGCTTACAAATTGAAAATGCTGTGAACAAGTTAAGTTGGAAAAGTAAAGAGCCACTAAACATGTTCATGCTAACCTTCAGCAATAAGGAGGAAATCAATAAGATTTATGAAATTAAATCAATATTAGGATGCGTAGTTGATATACAACCACTCAAATCGCCAAAACTCATTCCTCAATGCAAGAGATGTCAGGCTTACGGACACACCCATATGTATTGCTCTAAAGAGCCAAGGTGTGTAAAATGCACCGGTCGTCATCTGACCAAAGATTGCACAAAACCTCTACAAGAAAAACCAAAGTGTGTACACTGCGGGGAAGCTCATCCAGCTAACTACAGAGGTTGCATGGTAGCCAAAGAGATGCAGAAACTAAGAAATAAGTCTGCCAAGAAACAGTCCACCCACAGTAAAACAGCTCCTATCACACTGCAAAAATCCAGTGAAAAGATAAATACAATCGTAAGTAAAAATGTGTCTTACGCCCAGACTGCTGCTAAAAATTCAATGAGTTCTCAACGCCAGCAAACTAATTCAAACGAGAACAAGCTAGACGAAATATTAAAGCTCGTGTCGTCATTTGATGCCCGCTTGAAAAAAATTGAAAACAGCACGAAAAGTGCTACTCCTATTGCCAAAAAATGATTGACCACCTTAAGATCATGGCCTGGAACTGTAACGGACTACTGAACCACCAGAACGAATTGCAAGTAGTCCTAGATATAGAAAACATTGATGTGTGCTTAGTGTCAGAAACACATTTCACAAAACAATCCCACGTGACATTCAAAGGCTATAAAGTCTATCAAGCATTACACCCAGCAAATAAAGGAAGAGGCAGTGCTATCATTGTTAAAGAAAAAATCCAACACCAGGAAGATATCAAACATGAAACACCAGAGGTTCAATGTATAGCAGTCCGCTTGAACACAAAACAGTATTCCTTAACTGTGGCAGCTATATACTGTCCACCTCGTTATACTATTCATAAAGACGAATATATCAATATATTACAAACACTTGGTGAAAGATTCATATTAGGAGGCGACTTCAATGCTAAGAACACGCATTGGGGTTCCAGACTAACGACATCAAAAGGAAGAGAACTTATGCATGCCATAACAGAAATGAAATGTGACGTGGCGTCAACAGGATCTCCTACATACTGGCCAACGGACCCAACAAGAGTCCCTGACCTTATAGACTTTTTTATTTATAGAAATTTATCGTCTAATTATTTAAGAACTGAACAGAGCTTTGACATGAACTCTGATCACTCAGCTATATACCTAGAGATAAGTGAGAAAGTATTAACTAAGGAAACTAATCCACGTTTAGTCAATAAATATACTGACTGGGAGAGTTTTAAATTAGATTTAGATAGCCACATTGACCTCAGGGTACCGTTAAAAACTCCGGAGCAGTTAAATACAGATTTGGAGAAATTTGTTACTCTAATACAACAAACAGGTTGGAAAAATACTCCTAACATTAGAAAGAGAACCTCAAAAAACATCTACCCAAGAGAAATCAAAGAATTAATAACAGTAAAAAGAAGGCAGAGAAATGTATGGCACCAAACTAGATCTCCAGAAGATAAAAGGAAGTTAAATAATCTAACCAAACAGCTGAAAAGACTAATTCAAAACTATATTGACGAGTCTACTAGTACTTATCTCCAAAGATTAAGCAATGATCGTAGCACAGATTACTCACTCTGGAAAGCTACCAAGTGTATGAAAAGACCAATCAATCATATACCGCCTATCAAAACTGAACAAGGGTTGTGGGCTGTTAGCAACGAACAAAAAGCTACATTATTCGCAAAACATTTAGAGAGCATATTCCAACCACACGAAAGCGAAAACAATAGCGAATTGGTTAACGATATCATTATAAATGAAAACAGCGATAAAACCAATGAGCAAACAAACATCAGACTGGTGACTCCAAGGGAAATCCGACGTGAAATTCGTCAACACATTAACCCAAAAAAATCACCAGGTTTTGATCTCATATCTGGCGAAATACTACATAACCTCCCGAGAAAGGCATTAGTAAAATTAACAAACATTATAAACGCAGCATTAAGGCTAAAATATGTACCTGACTTGTGGAAAGTCGCTGAAGTAATCATGATAGCGAAACCGGGAAAATCGCTGAATGAGGTTACGTCATACAGACCGATCTCCTTGTTGCCTATTATGTCAAAATTGTTTGAAAAACTGTTATTAAAAAGACTGAAACCCATAATAGAGGGGAAAAACCTGATCCCAGAGCATCAATTTGGTTTCAGAGAAAAACACTCAACAATAGATCAAGTGCACAGAATTACGAATGTAATCGAAAAAACTCTCGAAGATAAAAAAGTGTGCTCTACTGTCTTCCTAGATGTAGCACAAGCTTTTGACAAGGTATGGCACGAAGGACTCATTAAAAAACTTAAGAGAATGCTACCCACACAATACATAGATATAATAAAATCATATATATCGGATAGAGTATTTAGAGTAAGGCAAGAAAATGCATATTCAGAAATTAAGAAGATAAAAGCCGGGGTACCGCAGGTAAATGTATTAGGTCCGGTCCTGTACCTATTGTACACGAGTGATATTCCGGAACTAGATGATAACACTCTGGCAACCTTTGCTGACGACACCGCTATAATGGCAGTTGGAAGCACTCATGAGGAAGCAGCAGAGAAAGTTCAAATAGCTGTTACTAGAGTTCACGACTGGACAAAAACATGGAGAATCAAACTCAATGAAGCTAAATCAGTTCACGTCAACTTTACAAATAAACACGATCAATATTACCCAGTGTACATTAATCAAAAGCGTATACCTTACGAAAATACAGCCAAGTATTTGGGTATGACGCTCGACGCGAAGCTTCGCTGGAAAGCTCACGTCAAAAAGAAAAGATGTGAACTTGATATACGGTTCAATAAGATGAATTGGTTACTAGGAAGACACTCCACCCTGTCGGTTCGAAACAAAATACTACTGTACAAACAAGTCCTAATGCCAGTATGGACTTATGGCATACAGCTGTGGGGCTGTACCAAAAAGAGCAACACTAAAATAATTCAGAGATTCCAAAATAAAGTACTGAGGGCTATTGTGAATGCGCCATGGTACATAAGAAACGACCATCTACACCGGGACCTTAACATACCAATGGTCAACAATGTCATCCAAAAAAATGCAGAAGCACATGAGAATAGATTGCTTCATCATGTGAACGTAGAGGCGATCCAGCTCCTCGACAATACGGACATAGTGAGACGACTTAAAAGAACTAAACCATTTGAATTAGTGTAGTGATTAGTGACAATATTTATGTGTTAATATAGTGTAAACAAAGACACATGAACTAAGTGACTTCCCCTTAATAGAGACAGTAAGAAAAGTGCCGATGGACACATTCTTATATTACAATTTTATAAAACTAGGTCAATGTAAAATTACTCATTAGTCTATGTTTAGGCTAGATTGTAATTATATTAGCGTATTTAATAATATAATATTAGTATGCTACAAACAAAAAAAAAAAAAAAAAAAAAAAAAAATAGTATATTTAAAATCTGTAATTTTCCAAAATTTTTAGTGTTTAGGATTAAGTCCTGAAGAATTGGAACAGAGAGAGGTTGACTTCCTGGATATAGCTTATGATGAGATTAAGCCCCACCATTACAAAGAGGCTGAGGACCCCAAGTTCTTTAAATCCGAAAAGACAGGTCGAGGACCACTGGTTGAGGGTTGGAGAGACACACAGAAACCTGTTATGTGCTGTTACAAATTGGTTGATGTGAAATTTGAAGTTTGGGGCCTGCAGACCAAAGTCGAGGATTATGTGCAAGGAGTATGTATATTTTTATACTAGCTTATCCCCGCGGCTTCGCTCGCGTTAATTTTATGACATAGATCTCGTTTGACAACAAAACAACCCATAGCGCGACTTGTGGCGCCATCTGTTGGCCGATACAGCGCGCTATAGTAGAAAAAATATTTTCCCATTGGAATGACATACTTTCACGGGAGAAAAAGTAGCCTATGTTGGGCTCTGTACCCGTGACAATATATATACAAATTTTCATAATGATCGACTGATTAGTTAAGCTGTGAAGGAATAACAAACTAACAAACAAACTCACTTTCTCATTTATAATATTAGTTAGGATAGTTAGGATGAATTACAAAATGTTAATATTAAATACCACTAAGGTGGCAAACAAGTATATGGCCCGCCTGATGATAAGCGATCGTCGTAGTCATTTAGAGAGGTAGGGCACAGCGGATAATCCGCTCAAATTGGAGCAGCCCATCTGGGGAAGGACCTCCGCCTTACAGAAGATCGTAGCCAAATAGCATTGGTCTCGGCCATGTTGTGTTCCTACGGTGAGTAAGGACTCCAGGGCTCCACGGGGAAGCGTTGTATCGGCAGTTGGAGGACCCGCGGTGGTAGTGACACCGCACTTTGCTGTCGCGGGCACAGGGGCATGTTGGTGCGGCGGTCAGGGAGAACCAGTGAAACGGCTGACCGCTGGCCGCCCGCAGGATAGTTGGGTTCCCGAACCCGGGGACCGCTTTGTAATCCCCGCCCCGGGAGGCTGAACCGCCAGCCTGTGCATAATCCCCCGGAGTGGTGGTCTGCCGGAATCGGGGACCGGAGTGGACCGGACTGCTGCTCTGGGTGGGGGGACTGGTGGCCCTTCCGCTCGCCGCACCAGCAATCCGCGAGACCCCCTTAGCATTTTGCGGGTCATCACCGCAACCTCTTTGTCGCCCGTGCTGCCGATACAACGACTCACCTAATCTTTTAAACCCCTCCAACAATGGCCAAGAAAAACAATAGAAGGAATCGTACCACAGCGGCTCCCCCGTCCACACTCGACGTGGACTTCTGCAACATCCGGGGGCTTCACTCCAACATGAATGCAGTCCATTGGCATCTGGAGACTGCGAAGCCGACCCTTCTGTTCTTGACGGAGACGCAAATATCCTGCCCGGCCGACACATCGTACTTACTTTATCCGGGTTACAGGCTGGAGCAAAAATTTGTTCGCCGCGCCGGTGTGTGTGTGTACGTACGGGACGATATTTGCTGTCGCCGTCTAAGTGGCCTTGAAGACCGGGACCTGTCAGTTTTATGGCTGCGCGTAGACCACAGTGGGTCCACACGTATCTACGCGTGCCTTTACAGGTCCCACAGCGGTGACTCGGACACGACTCGATTATTTGAGCACCTGCAGTTGACGGCTGACAGGATATACGAACAGTACCCTTCCGCAGAGTTGGTCGTTCTAGGCGACTTTAACGCCCACCACGTTGATTGGTTGAATTCACGAACGACAGACTTTGCAGGAAGGGCTGCTCACGAATTGGCTCTGACCTATGGACTCTCCCAATTGGTCAACTCTCCAACGAGAATACCAGATGTGGAGGGTCATACAAGCTCATTACTGGATCTTCTGCTGACTTCACGTCCGGATAGGTATTCGATCTCTGTGGAAGCGCCGCTTGGCTCCTCTGACCACTGCCTTATCCGAACCAAAGTGCCTTGTACGCGACCTCACTCACTTCGCCCGTGCGGAAAGCGTCGCGTGTGGCACTATAAGTCAGCAGACTGGGATGGATTGCGTGAGTTCTATGCATCGTACCCGTGGAGGCAGCTGTGCTTCGCATCAAAAGATCCTGACACCTGCGCAACGGCGGTGGCGGATACCATACTGGCGGGTATGGAATGTTTTATCCCTAACCCGCTGGTTGCCACCGGGACTGCGAAACGGCCGTGGTTTAATAAGGTCTGCAGCGAAGCTAGAGCACTTAAGCAAGCTGCATATAAGGCTTGGACCACGGCCCGTGCTAATAAAGAACCAGGTGTTGGTGATGCGAAGCGGATATTCAATGCTGCCTCGAGGTCCAGTAAGAGAGTGACCGCCAGAGCTAAATTCGATTTCGTCGGCAGAATTGGTGAGCGACTTGCGAAGTACCCTTCTGGTAGCCGCGCTTTTTGGTCGCTTGCCAAAGCTGCCGAAGGAAATTTCTGTCAGTCGTCCCTGCCACCGCTCCGTAAGCCCGATGGTGACCTGGCCCACAGTGCGAAAGAGAAGGCTGATTTATTGGGATCTCTCTTCGCCTCAAACTCGACTATGGATGATGGAGACACCGAACCGCCTACTCTCACGTGGTGCGGGTACTCCATGCCGGAAATATCCATTACCCAGCGGGAAGTCCGGCGTGAGTTGTTGTCTCTTGACATTCATAAGTCGAGTGGGCCTGACGGTATACCGGCAGTGGTGCTTCAGCGGTGTGCTCCTGAGTTGTGTCCAAAATTGACGCGCCTGTTCGCGCTCTCCTATTCCACTAGGCAAGTTCCGACTTCGTGGAAGATAGCCTTTGTGCACCCTGTGCCCAAAAAGGGCGACAGATCAGATCCGTCGAACTATAGGCCAATAGCTATAACCTCCCTACTCTCAAAGGTAATGGAGCGTGTTATTAACACGCAGCTGCTGAGATACCTAGAAGATAATGACCTCATCAGCGACCGGCAATATGGTTTCCGCCATGGTCGCTCCACAGGAGACCTTCTAGTGTATCTCACGCACCGATGGGCTCAAGCCGTTGAGAGTCAAGGTGAGGCATTGGCAGTCAGCCTAGATATAGCGAAGGCATTCGATCGGGTCTGGCACAGGGGTCTTCTATCGAAGCTACCATCGTACGGACTGCCCGAGGGACTATGCAAATGGGTAGCCAGCTTTCTGTCCAACAGAAGCATAAGTGCCATAGTTGACGGCAGTTGCTCGGACCGCATGGACATTAATGCTGGCGTGCCACAAGGCTCCGTTCTATCCCCGACCCTCTTTCTGCTGCATATCAATGATATGTTGTCTGTAGATAATATTCATTGTTATGCAGACGACAGTACCGGGGACACCTATTACACGGGCCGGCCTAGCATCCCTCGTTCCGTAGTGGAGGAGAACCGCGAACGACTTGTGTCTGAAATCGAAGGCACCCTAACCAGGGTGAGCGATTGGGGACGACGTAACTTAGTCCAATTTAACCCCACCAAGACACAAGTCTGCGCGTTCACCGCGAAGAAATCCCCTTTTTCAGTGGCCCCACAATTCCAAGGGACACCCTTAATAACTACCGGCAGCTTAGGGATCCTTGGAGTCGAGATCTCAAGCAACGTCCAGTTTCGCAGTCACATAGAAGACAAGGTCAAGTTGGCGTCGAAAAAGCTCGGTGTGCTGAATAGGGCGAAGCAGTACTTCAATCCGGGGCAGAGACTTGTATTGTATAAATCTCAAGTCCGACCCCACATGGAGTACTGCTCTCACCTATGGGCTGGAGCGCCGGCGTACCAACTTGGACCTCTAGACTCAACTCAAAGACGTGCTATGAGGATTGTCGACGATCCCGAGCTAACAAGCGGTATTGAGCCCCTCAGTCTGCGGAGAGACTTCGCCTCCCTATGCGTGTTCTACCGCTTGTATAATGGGGTTTGTTCCGAGGAATTGTTTGACTTGATGCCTACGGCCACTTTCTACCATCGAACTGCTCGTCACCGGCGGGGAATCCAACCTCACACACTAGAACCAAAATGGTCGCGTACTACGCGGTTTCAGAGGAGTTTCCTCCCGCGAACGCTGAGGCTGTGGAATGAGATCCCCGCCGAGGTCTTTCCTTTAGACTATAATATGGGGTTCTTCAAAAAGGGCATTAAAAGATTTTTACAGGGTCGGCAACGCGCGAGTGATGCTCCCGGTGTTGCAAGCGTCCATAGGCTGCGGTGACTGCTCACCATCAGGCGGACCGTAAGCTTGTTTGCCACCTTTGTGGTATAAAAAAAAAAAAAAAAAAAACTTACATTTAAAATTACATTTTATCAAACTAAAAAAAAAAAACAAAAGCGTTGCCGGCCAGCACAGAACAACCGCGCGGCACGCGGCTTCCTAGTCTGGTGATACTTCTCAAAACTATGCCGCTAGCAACACAGGGCATCACTCGTGCGTCGCCGAACCTAAAAGATGTCACACAAAAATACACTAAAATATGGAATATTTTGTAATGAGTTTTGACACATAGAACTCCACTTTTTACCCCACTATTTAATCATTACTTTATATATGTCTGAATATTTTCACAGGCAATACGGGAAATCCTGCTTCTCGGTCACCGGCAGGCCTTTGCCTGGATGGACGAATGGTATAACATGACAATAGAAGATGTTAGAGAGTATGAACGAGAAATGCAAGCAAAGACAAATATGAAGGTGATTTTATTCGATATTTAGTCCACACTTTAGAGGAGTGTTGCTCTAATTAAGGAATTAAATTAAAAAGAGAGACTCTTGACTCTTTTAACTTAAAAACTCCAAATCATTAGGCTTCGGGGTATTAATAAATAATTTTAAATATATTTTTCAGCTGAAAACTGCTATAGATAATGCTGAGGGTAAAGAAGGTGAAAGTCAGAGCCAGAACAAGTCGGAACCAGAAACTCCGAAAAGTCCCAAAACACCAAAGAGTAGTGCATCTACACCAACATCAGAAGGAAGGTCGTGGTTCATGTGGTCCTAAGTTACTTAATATCAAGGATGTTGTTATGCAAAAAGGAACCAACTTTATAATATTTCGATTTTGATTGATTACATTTTTTATGTAATTATATTCACGCGGGTCGATTTGTGACTATATTGTACTAAATATTACAAAAGTACAAAATTTTCCATTGTTGATTATAAGGAATGAATAATATTTTCTCGAAAGATCTATAGACTACTTTGAAGGCCACTGCGAACCTCATTATTTTAGCTATGATCAATTTGCATCTGCAAAGCGTACTAACCATTGTCAAGGTCTTCCTACGCAGCTTTTGCCTTGATGCAGTCAGGAGGCACTCATTTAATTGTAAGCGCTGAGTAAAGTCTATGGAATTCAGATAAATACCACATTATAATATTGTATTGTTGCCTAAAAAAATATTAATAAATTGTGGTTGGTTTGGTTTCTTTTTGCATACTACATACAATATGCGATCTCAGTGCATTACCAAAAAAACAGGGTTCAGTTTTAACATCATGATGTGTTCATGATGCCTTATAATGTCATATCACGTTGTTAATACTCTTCTTACCAACTTTAGTCTTTCCATGGTATATTATATTTTTACTTAAATATTTTAGTTTTGTTTCTAAATTGGATTAACAGCTGGTTCAGACACGGCGGATTCCGCGCGGATGCTAACTGCGCGGTTCCAAACCACTTGCGTTTGGTATTTGCTGACAGGCGCGGGTGGTATTTGCGGAGTGTAGAGTGACAGTCCAATCATGGAAGTCGAGGAAGCAATGAGTGTACTTATTGCTCCGTACAAAAAAGAAAGAAAGAAGAAACGGTAGGATTGGGTGCATCCAATATTACGTGATTAACTCACCCATGGTCAGTTTCAGATTTTATATCCAAAATTAAGGAGTTTTGAACCAAAATTCTTCAATTATTTGAGAATGTCGATTAATAATTTTATTAGAATATTCTGCACATTGGATGTCCCACAAAGCAGGTCTTTTTTCCACCTCATCGATGAATAGCTCGATGTCGAAGCGATCCATTGTCACCGTCCGATACGCGCGGTTTCCGCGGAGCAAATGAACGCGCTCTAGGTACGTCAAGTAAATAGATCCGAGCGGCGACCGCGCGGAATCATTTTCCAGCGGTAGCCGCGCGGATTGTCAATCCGCGCGGACATGTATGAACGAATGATAGGCCCTAAGGTAAATAAGATCCGCGCGGTCTAACCGCGCGGTTTGCATCCGCGCGGAATCCGCCGTGTCTGAAGATCGATTGATGTTACTACACCAATCGATCTTTTATCGACCGACGGCAACGAACGATAATAGAATAAAACACTTCGATCAAGTCAATTGTTACCGTACAAATAATTGACGATCGACAATCAATCGATTGTTTTAGTAGTAATACCCTAATAGAAAAAGCATTTTGTTAAAATGATATTTTAGTATAGTGCGTTTTAATAGACGAAACTAGTTACTCTGATTAATGTGATATAATCACATAGACTATTATGTAGTGATGTACGATCGCCTGCAATTATATGTATTTTAATTAAAAAATTAATGCCTGTGACATTGATTGACGATTCCATGAAACTTGCTTCATCTGCTTTTCTGCTGATGCTCCTGGTTATTTCTTGTTATAAGTGTGACTATATGTATAGTGGCACTTGCTGGCGGCACTTTTCTGTTTCTGGTGACTCCCCCCCCCCCGCGTGAATTGAATCCACTTTTATGTTTTTATTTTACACAATTTGCTTTAGTCTATAATGGGAATATAATAAGTCAAATTATTTTCGTCCAAAAATCGAATAAATCTTATAATTAAATACTACTGTAAGTTTGCCTAATTATTTTGATAGGTATCGCTTAATCTTCTACAATGTACTCGTATGCGATATTAAGTACAAAATAACATAAAATTAAAATATAATAAATTTTTTTTTTGATCAGTCAGAAATATAAATATTTAGGGTTTCTTTGACCAACTGGTGAATTTATTAAATATTATAATGTAATCGCGATACTATTAGTATTTGTGAAATATAAAAAACGTCTCGGAAGTGTTCCTGAAAATTACCATTAATGTATAAGGGCTCCCTGTTAAGTTTAGTGCTTTATACTTGCTGTATTGACGTATTTTAATATTTTAGAGGCATATATAGTGATTTTATTTCATCATTATTATCATCATCATCTCACCTTGGGCTGATTTAAATTATTTTCTCACTTTTTATCATTGCATAATGTCCCAATGTCGGTGTTTTGGAATATGAAAATAGATAAATATACAACTCTTTCTATGTTATGGTTGTTAGAATATTAAATGTTGATATGTGGTCTGTTTGTGAACAAATTGTACTTCCTTTTATGATGTTCGTCTTTCTATGATGTGCTAATGACTACGTTTTTCATTAAAACGGAGAAAACAGATGATTTCAGGTGGTAGGGCGCGTATGTGTTCCGTATATTATAAACTAAACGATATTCTTTGCACGTTTGTGAGAAATTTTTGCACGTTACTCAGTTGTATTTGTTACTATTTGCCCTGGTACTGCTGCTACAGGATAAAATGCTCGATGGTCCAGTCAAAAAAGGAAATAGGTATGCAAGGAAAAGAAGGTACCGTGTCCGTACCGTACCGTATATGTGTATGGTTAATTCATAAGAAAATTAAAACTATGTATTACTGGCCTAAGGTAGATATTAGGTTTGGTCCTTTTGGCTATGTTTTGACTTAAGATGGTTTGCGCTTTTAGAGTTCTGGACACGACGAAGTAGATATTTTAGTTAGCTTAATTAGATATTTGTTGTAAATATCTAATTAAGAATTAGTAAATTATTATTGTGATGCACTTCTCTGTCATGCATTCTTTGTGTCGTGTGCAAATTTGGGAACAATTCTCACTAATTGTCAGTTTAGTATAGGCGTTAAGTTAGAATATTGTTACTTCCTATCACTCAATAAATCGTAATATACAATTTACAAAAATGACTGTGTTATGTTTACATTAAGGTGCGAAACACACAGGATGGATGACGATCGGGACGGGCGTGGGGCCACAGATTAATAAATAGTTGTGGGGCGGCCTACAATTTATATGAACTGTAAACCTGCTAGCTGTACATGTGTAATGAAAATAATAAATAAATAAATAGCTTACTAGAATAAAATGATAATATTTTGAATTCTTTATAATTTCATTTTAAATTATACAGAAACGTAAAATATTCAAGGCTGAAGTCCAGTGTATTAATACTAATATAAACCAAAGACTAGCCATGCCCGCTCCTCATTAATCCTTTGTGTGTTTCTCACTTAACGTCGCTTTACAGTGTGGTAGATATGAGGCATAAATATGTGATTAGTGCAATACGGGTTACTACAATTTATAAATGTAATTTAGTTGTGTTTAAGTATGCTTCTGGAATTATATAATTGTATTTTCCGAAAATGCTTATGATGTTTAGAAAAATGTGAGTTGTTGATTAAATGATAAATATTAAATACTTACACGTGTATACTACTTACTTATACGTGTTGGGTCAAATACTTATAGTTTTATTTTATAAAATAAAAATTCTTATATTACTACCATCTTGACTCTACTCGTCACACAGTCATTTGGTTTTGATTATATGAAGCTCATAGAATAATGTTGGGTAATGCTAACAGATGTACTCAATACTCATGCCTGTTTTCACCAACAACCACTAACGTTTAGTTGTCTTCCAAAGTTTTAGTAAAGGATTACTTTAGGGCTGGTGAAAACGGCGATGAGTTAACGTTTAGGTACTCCTTAGTATCGATTTAAAAGAATTAATAAAACCTTTATTTTGAAAGTCCAGTATTTAGACGTATCCATTGTATATGAGAACCAACACTAGTGTAGACAGCAGGTATTCCTTCCACGCCGCATGACATTCCGTAGCTGCAAATTCCTTCCACTTTATCGTTGCATATAAGAGGGCCACCAGAGTCTCCCTGTAAAATTTATATTTATTATGATTTTTATGGACAAAGTTTTCTTTTCGCTAGTCCATGTTAAATAAAATCTGGCAAGTGCGTGTCGGGTCTCGCATAGTGTAGGGTTCCGCAGGTGATTAGTTAAAACCAAGGTTTACTATTACTACTTAGAATATACCTACGTCAATTAATGCAAAAAAAGGTTTCATACAAGTATTTTAATCTGGCCTTTTTCATTTTGAGGGTACGATGGTATTGCCAGTATTGCTGACATTTAAAAAAAATATAAACTATGGTTTATTAGTAAAAAATGGATAATGGCGGTAGTAGGCAAATAATGGATAAATCAGTTGAATACAAACTTATTAATTAGTTGGTCACTATTTAATTAAATACGCGTAGTAATACGAGATAAGTATACTTATTTGATCAATTAAAGTTTATAAGATAATTCCTTGCTTAACAATCGTGATATAGTGGTTAGTCACAGCATCAGACACGAGCAGGATATTGACATTACAACTCCCACATTCATTGACTCGTACCTTGCTCAGACTTGCTCCTAGTATAGTCACATCTTATCTACGCTGCGCTTGTTGCAAAGTACCAATGGGATTTAACAAGGTAAGTTTTTTTTAAATGAAAATAATTTAGACCTCAAAATTGTTAGTCATTTCGCACCGCACGAAAAAGTTAATAACATTTTCGTTATTCCAAAATCTTAAAAAGATTAAATGCACTAAGAATTAAAAATGAAGTCGTCGCACCGCAAAAACTCGTTTGACTAACTTGAAATAAATACTCAGCAGCAAAGTTAGTTAGAACATCTGGTTATCTTGTAGACGAATTTTATTTAGTATGTACTAATAGACACAATTCACATAATAAACTATTTATTAAATCAAATTAAAACATTATGAATACTTTCACAACAACTTTGCGCGCGCGTCGACCATATTAACATTGACAGTGACAGTTCGATCTAGGGACGCGACTATAATTAATAAGTCGATAGTGCGGTGCATGTTATCGATTTTATTCCGCTAACAGTTCGGCCATCCTGCAGTCCTTCGGTCCCTCGAAGGAGAGAACCGTCAGCGTGACGCACCAGGAAATATCACGCTGTCGATATTCTTCTTTCTTCTCCAGGCGATGTCTCCTGTCCAGTACAGACAGAAGAGTTTAACGCTGAGTAGGCCCCGAAGGCAAGCGTACAGAATAATAGGAGTGTTCATGATGTTATGAGGCCCCGAAAGCAAACACCAATTAGAGGATAGACAAACGTCTTAGGTAGGGTAAGTGCTAGTAAGCCCCTTAGGCAAGCACTACCTGACTGATGATTTAGGAGCTTCGAGGCTCCTTAAGCAAGCACCTGAATAGGATGGACGCTGTTTAGGCCCCGAAGGCAAGCGTCATGGTTTTGAGAAAGTTAATGCTTTAAGGCTCCGCAAGCAAGCAGTTCTGTACATGGATATAGGCCCCATAGGCAAATGTATCGTCAGTATCTGCGAACGCTGTGTAGCCTTAAAGCATTAACTTTCTCAAAACCAAAGTTGTTTTAATATAATATGATAACTCAAAACATCCTTTTTTTTTATTATTATTTGCAATGGAAAAACACTTCTAACAAAACGTAGTTCCTTCTAGGACAATGTTTGTCGGTCGGTTTATACACAAACTTTTCACATTAACTACTTTGTGAGCGATAAGAAATATCCCACTTCTGAAATCTAATAGACACAATTCACATAATAAACTATTTATTAAATCAAATTAAAACATTATGAATACTTTCACAACAACTTTGCGCGCGCGTCGACCATATTAACATTGACAGTGACAGTTCGATCTAGGGACGCGACTATAATTAATAAGTCGATAGTGCGGTGCATGTTATCGATTTTATTCCGCTAACAGTACTTACTTATATATATATTATAATACCTAAGTAAAATTAATGTATCTCAGTCGTCATAAATTATGGCCCAAAAAGTCGGTACTGTTATTTACCTAAGTACTTTCAAAGTTTTTGAATACTTATGCGAGATGAAATTAATAATTGAATTATAATGTTTAACAAAGTCTTGTCACTCCAAACTTTACGAATATGTACACGATATAAAGTAAATAAATACCCAGTTGATTTTAATTATGTTTGTACTGTCGTCATTACTAATGTGTACTAGAACAATACTCGCAACTTCGTTTGCGTAGCACCTATACCTACATATATCTCGCTTTCCCGTGATAATTTTAAAAAATCCTTTCTTATTACACCCCTAGACGTCCTACATTCCAAATTTGGAATCTCTAGACCCAGCGGATTGGGCTGTGCGTTGATATATAGGTAGTTAAGTCAGCCAGGAATTTTAATGTTATATAGGTAAGTAGGTATATAGATTAGTTGTTAATCACGGTTTTACCTGCTTGGTCAAAGGGAATTGATAATGCAATTGTGTATCGTTTATCATCCCTATATTAGTTGTTATGTACATACATATATAGACAGAGGGGACCACTTTCCATCAGGCAGGAGGCGAGCTTGCTTGTTTGTCATGTAATAATTAAAAAAAAACAAACACATTCACGTTTACAATATGAACTAATTAATTAAAGAAGCACACATAGTAAACAACATAAAGTTCTAATTAGGTAGGTGGGTTAGCATTAACATTTAGGAATTTTATGATCGTATCTAGCGTCTGAAACCTAGATGTGTTTACCGATAAAAGTTTAATATTGAGGAAATGTTTACATGTAGTATTTTCTAAAATTACCTTTAATACAAAATGATACCGTCTATATCAGCGATGTAATACCCATTAGGTACAACCTTTGATTAGTTCTGGACTAGATGGCGTTGTGTGTTTATAAATATATTATAGACGAATAGCTCTATCCCGCTAAATCCCGTTGTTCCCGGAATGATATACCCACGGCCCGGCACGGGACAACTGACTTGGGTGATTTGCTCAGGTTATTTAAGTGGAATAATTTCAATATCCTATGTGTAAATCGGCGTTACAAACGATCTGTTTACCAAATTTCAAGTAAATCTGTCCATCTATTTTTGCGTGAAAGACTAAAAGAATAACAAACATCAATACATAATGCGTGTATAACCTGACAGGCGTCGGTGTTTTCACCAGTAGCGCAAATCATCCCGCTGTCGTACTGCGGTGCGATGTATTGTCCTAATTTTTCTTGACACTCGTCCAATGATATTAATCTCACATTAGCTGCCGACAGTGTATCTGAAGTTTCCTCTACGTCGACATCTTTATAACCGTACCCGTATATCGTGCATTCACCTGAAAATTATCGTTGACATTCTGAAATGCAGTAGCAATGTCAAGGGACATTGGAACTCTTCGCAAGATTGATGACCACTTCACTGAGTTGATTGATGCATTTGTTTTTATTCTTTTGAAGTTTTTTTAGGAAAATAATATTATGAATAGATTAGAATAATATTAAGAATAAATATATTATAGATTGAATAGGTACTTATGGAAAAATGATGTCTATATCAATGAAAGCAGTGTCAGGGTAGGTAAATGAATGATTAATTGATTCTAAACAAAGGCAGAAATAAGAATTATAAATAGGTAGGTACCTACTGTATAATATTATGTAGTTGGATTTATTAATAGTCAAGTTACTATTTCGATGTCTTGGCCGCCAAATCAACGGTGATGATTGATAATTTATATAAAGTAGTTAGGAGATTTCATAGAAAAACATAAAATGGAATAAAGGATTGGAGACAGGTAAATAACGTAAAGATTACCTGATATTCCAAACGACGATACTGGCAAAATATTACTATCAAGCCATGTTGTGTTGTCCAAATTAAGGTTTATCTGTAGAATTGAGATGTCGTGAGCTCCTGTGACCCTAAAAATGTAAAGAAATATCTATGAAAAATTACTCGAATCATTTTTAATATCAACGTACACCTTTCTATTTGTTTTATGGAAGGAGTTGGCAAACGAGCATGTAGTTCAATTGGTGGTAAGTGATTACCGCACAGAGATACTAGGGGACTCTTGTTGCCCATCTTTAACAAAAAGAAAGGAAAAAAAAGTGAAAATTTGAAAGACAGAATGAAATGTTGATATTCTGTGACATACTCGGGGTTACCTCGGTCGATGTAGGCTATTTCATAAGTGCTCTACCAGTTCAACTGCAATGCAATTTCTATTTGTATATTCCTATCTGCGCGTTTTTATGTGAACAATGATTTAGTTATAGTACCTATAGTTGAATAAATGTATTTTAAATTTACTATTTTCACAAAGCATATGAAAATTCCAATGTTGACTGCAATCTGTTTTCAATAGAGATGGCAATATTCAGGTTTCCTCTTGGCGCAACATTGGCACTGCTCCAGTCGTCTTCTGTTCAAATTACATACTAATAATGAAACATGTGACTCAATGTAATCAAACTCTGTTTTTTTTTGATATTCAGTCAGTGTTTTTATCCGACTGCCACCGAGGAGGGAGGTTTATGTGTTTGCCTCTATGTCTTACTATAAAAATCATGTTCTGACGTTACCGACTTTGTTATACGTCTTGATGTCGGGAGATTCAAAACGAACACAAACATGTTTCATCAATTGAGGAGCCCAGAAAATCTTTGAAAAACGCTTTGACTATTGATTAAACAACTCCTTTCGGTGAATCAATTCCGGCAATCGAGCTTCATTATGTTTCAAAATTGCTATCTCTCACGTAGTTGCTAAAGAAGGAAATCCTTTCAATACTTCCTACTCCATGTAATATCTTACTGATTAAATTCGTTGTGAGTTCCAAGACAGCTGTAGTTTCTCTCCCGGGACATCAATAGTCGGATCCACACCAGACGATGCGCGGCGCGCGGCAGGATCTCGCTCGGTCCAATAGACGCTCCATTAGGGTCGAGATCCTGCCACGCGCATTTGGATCGCGCAGGATCGTCGGGTGTGGTGTGGATCCAGATACATAATAAGTTTTGCTTATTGTCAATCTGAGGTCACCGTTTGTCGACACAGTTGGAATGTATAGTGGGCTTGTCCCGAATTTGGTCGCTGAATTGGTAAAACGCGTAAAGTGATTTCGTTAAGTATTTCGTTTGTCTACTATAGTAAACGTACCTATTGTTATTTATGTAAACATTAAAAGGTACGTGGTCTAAATTTTACCTTATATTTTAGTGTTTGCTCCAGTATAATATTGCAGGTGGCCGGTAAGAAATGAAGCAAGATTTATTCGGGCCACGTTCTGCAACGTCGTCACTTAACATAGAAGTAACTTTGGAGACGTTGGTAATGGGAGGTATACCTACCCTACCTATTCCATGTTCCTGGCCTTTAATGAAATACGAATTATTTTAAAATTAAAATAATGATTAAATCTTTAACGTTTCTGCAACGTTCTATTTGTAAATACTGGTCTTGGCAAAGGCCTTTTTCCAGCAGAAGACTTCTTGTGACTGACATGATGACGATTAATACTGCCTTTATATATCAAAAGTCTACATATTTTAAAGAACATATTTTTCTTAGATTAGATTTAATATTTGGCTTTGATAAAACTTTTTTTATCAGCCATAAATGTTCCACTGGGCAAAAGGGGAGCTCCTTCTCCATACACACGGATCTATCTCCTATAATCCAAAGTTTCATCGCCCACTCATTCCTTGATAAAAGTTACGATATCGTCAAACCATTGCATACTCAGGCTCCATTTTTTCTGTGCCCGTCGAGAGCTAAGTATGAATAAGTTAGCTGTACAATGAAAACCAATACAGTATATTTTTCGAAATACCGCATTTTTCTCCTATAAGGACAGCTAATATTAGCATCAAAGACAACGAAAAAAAAAAACGAGACGCTCTTATCTGTGCTCTTAATAAGTAAAGTAATTAGCTTCACATTTTTAAAATAACTGGTCATACTTGTCATACAGGTCATGCGTAATAATGTCCACTACAGTAGCTCGAGGATAAGGATTATCGCCGACGCAATAGTTATTTAGTTGCAGTACATAATCTTCAGGGTCGTGTAGTACGCAATGGGCTGCAGTTAGTGCATATTCAGAGGTTAAAAGTAGCGCACCACATAAATGTTCATTACTTGTCATATTCCTTAATGATACAGCTCTAGGTTGTGCTCCTGAAACAATAAAATTAACAATTACCCACTTACTTTTTGTTACATGTAATGGGCGTTAGAGATTTTACTTTTCCTCGGCGCACTGTGCTGTGGGCTGGAATTCGTAACTTTCGTTTGATTTTATGTTTTTCTTTTGTTTGGATATAGTTTAGACGAGATTTGCTGCAAACGGAATAAACATATGTAGACAAAAAATAAAAACGTCCGTTAAAAACAAATTTTTACTTAACCTATGTTTTTTTAATGATAGTAGCAGTAGGTACTAATACTATTTTGATTCTGAAGTGATCAAGACTGTTTCCAAATTGACAACGGTACTGCATTATTTATGTACCTACTATATTATTGTGAGTATTTGTAAGCAATTTTTAGGCATTAGCCCTAGCGCTAGACAAGAAATTTATTGTAACACTTATTAGAGCGTACAGTCTATAGACTCTACAGTGAAACAAACATCTAAAAAACTGGAAATTAAACTAATTAATTTATGTTACTTAGTTAAAGTGTATAGAAATTTTGAAAAAGTGATTAAGACTATGGAAACAATACTAAGCATTGCAAAACGTAGCGATTGTTAACTTAAAAGTATAATATATTATAATGAATGGTATGAATGATCTCAAAAGAAGTTAATTTTAACTTTTAGTCATGTGGCTAGTCTATATGTAATGTTAGTTGTTCATTTTATGACGTAGAACAGTAAGTAGGTACTGTTTCGAATTATAGAAACGCACTACTTAAAATTCTGTTTAATTTATTATAATATTCTCTAATATTTATTAGCAACAAGTGGACGCTCGCGCAATCAATTTTCAGGAGTTATTGAAGTGTGTAAATTAACTTTATTTACGACATTACCTAGGCTAGGGCGCGTTTAGACGACGCGAAAATTTTCGCCCTTAAGGTGGGCTGGGCGTCCAGTAACTGCAATAAGGTCTACTTTTTGAAATATTTTAATGAAACGAATAATCGAAATAAGTTTTAATAAAATTAAATGTTATCGTAATATGAAAAGTTCTGAATAAAATTGATACAAAAATCATCTTATTTGATACACTTTTCTAATTTAAGTAACTTTGTAAAAAGTTTCTGAACATGAAGTTATCGTTAGAGTCGCAGGTTTTTTACAACGCCCCTGACAAAACTGTCCACTACTGCAAATTTATCGTCTCTCTTCGTTTGATACGAACTTGCAGCTTTGTCTAATCTCTTACTAATCGAAGATGAAAGCGAAATGAACTTATTTGATCTTAAAAAAATTGAAAATGCATAGCTATTTTAGGCGCACTGTCCTTATGATTGAAGTTGTATTTATTTATGATGTGTTAGTAAAAACATAACACCATTCAACACATTCCCATATTAGTATTGAACGTTGCAATGCAAGAAAAATAGATAAGGTTATAAAAATGTACTTATTTATAATCAGTATATAAACATAACTACCACATGGAACCGTCGTCCCTCCAACAACCCTTTTCACTCTTCTGCATTGCACTACGAGTAGATTTAACACGATAAGACTAAAAATTATCACCCAAATAGAAGTGGACATATCGCGATAATTATAGGAGACGTTCCGTGAATTAATGAGCAATTTTCTTTTATATCCATATCGGTATTGTGGAAAGTCGTGTCTCTAGTTTGAACAGTTGTACCGTAAATAATGTGTGGTAATGCACACGGGCAGTTAATAACAATAAATTATGTTCATACATATTGCACGATGAATAGTTCTTTTATTTACCACAGTAAACATATCAGTTACATTACTAACAGCTAAGCAAGTAAAAGGTTTACCTACCTGGGTTTCACTATTTTATAATGCATTATTTTATTAAATAATATTCATCCTTTTTTTTATTGTTTCTACTTATATTTAATTCGGTTCAACTTACCATTCTTATTTTGAAAAAAATCGAAAGAAAATTTTTACCTCCTTGGATGCGAATTGCGACCTCACTTCCTCCCGATATCCGGCCAAATGCTCTTGCCACTGAGCTACCGGGAATGTAAAGACATGGGTTCGAATCCTTACTAATAATAATATTATAATCCTTACTAATCCTAATCCTAACTTCCTAACTAATATTATAAATGAGAAAGTGAGTTTGTTTGTTTGTTATTCCTTCACGGCTTGACTAATCATCAGATCATTATGAAAATTTGTACACATATTATCAGGGGTACAGAGCCCAACATAAGCTACTTTTTATCCCGTGAAAGTATGTCATTCCAATGGGAAATTATTTTTTCTACTATAGAGGGCGCTGTATGTGATGCTATCGGCCAACAGATGGCGCCATAAGTCGCGCTATGGGTTGTTTTGTTTTCAAACGAGAAATAACATGTCATAAAATTAACGCGAGCGAAGCCGCGGGGAAAAGCTAGTAATATTTATAAATGTAAAAGTTTGGGAGAATATATGAATGTTTGTTATTATTTAACGCAATTTTAAGCGCGTGGTACACGGGTAGTTTATAACATGGATTAACACATAGGATAGTTTTTATGTCGGATATCAGTCCAGGAACGGAATCAACGGAATATCGCGGGTAAAACCGCGGGGCATCAGCTAGTTTACCAAATTTTTGGTAATGTACCAAAGCAAAACAAATCACTTCTGTGACCAACATTGAGAATGAGGAACTTTTCTATATTTATATTAAAAACTAATCAAAAACTTTGTATACTTCGGCATTGTGATCGCATCACGCGTTGCAAGTTCACACATTGTACTACAATCACATGCTATGTTAAGACAATGGTACAAATTAGTTTCACTCGTAAGCATTGAGTGCGCCTAAAATAACGTTTCTATAATTGTTTAGTGTTATTGTTGTGGGTTGCATGTGATGCCAGAACGAAGCGACAACAGACAGGTGGGAGCGGGCAGCGGGCAAGCATCGAGGTTTATGTAACACGAGAGCGAGAGCCGTGCGCGGCGGCAGTGCTCCGCCGACCGCCGGGGCACACCGCGACATGGAGCGGCCGAACGGCAGCCCGCCGACCAGCCCGACGAGCGCACCCGCGCCCACCGGCTTCGGCGCCTTCTGTACCGCCATCTCTGACACGATCACGGTACGTACAGCTGTCGCGGACGCCACCGCCGCCGCCCGCCCGCCGTTGTCCATGGCACTTCTCGCCCACATCCCACGCTGTTCATCTCGCAACCATCAAAACAAAATTTGGCGCCGATGCACGTTCATCGCTCTTGATAAATTCCCCATAAACGTTTATAATTTCTTGTGTCGCGACGCATTTCTATTTCGAGGCGCACGTGGCCCTCGAGGCCGTTGAGCGAGGCCTCCGTCTTCCCAAAAGTTAGTGTGGGTAGGTAACGTGGAGTCAGAATAAAAGTCATAGAGAATAAAAAATATAAACAAGTTTATTATTAGAGTGCTCGTTGAGGCCGGGTCGCACGGTCGCGATTTGTCCGATGGCTGTGATCTACCGAAATACCCGCGCATTAAACGCCAGCCCGAGGCGAGGCGTACAATCGCAGGCGACACGGCACTCACGCTGTCTCTGCAAGCCGGCTACCACGAGCGCGGTCAACTCACCGGCAACCACAACTCGGTGTCACTTGATTCCGTATTTCTGTCACATTTGACGCTCATCGCTTCGTCATCGCACACTTATCATAGGTATTTAGTAAAATAATTTACATTATTTAAACTTTAACCACTACATATTTATAAAGTGACATTCAGTGAAATAGATTTCAAAAATGTGTATTTATTTGTCTGCTGTCTTGATGTAACTATGCAGTGTTTATTATTATTATAGGAGATTATAATGTACGTATTGTATATAGATGTTTAGGTAAGACATATCGCCCACGTGTTCACAATAATCGAAGAGTTTACATCAATAGTGCCTAGCTGATTACATTTTCTTCAGAATTCTATAATGATAAACGAGGAAAACACAAAGTTAACAAAGTTACGTATTTTGTTAACTAGGATTGAGTAGGTACAGGATTGACTTAAATTTAAAGAAACAACAGTTTAAGAACTATATTCATCGCTTTGAAAACTTGGAAACTTAAATGTTAATTTATACTTATTTGTGATTTTTTAGTAACTCAAATTAACAAATTTCATATTTATCTGCTCATTTAACCTAGATTTTATTTTGCTTTGAACATAGGTCGGTAATAATTAATTTATTGTTTAAATATTTAACTCTAAAGTCAACAACAATCTATAGTGTCAGCCAATACCATAAAATAACATTTATTAAATTAAGTAATAAAATAACAAAGTGATCAGAGTGTTTACACACAATTTTTTGAAGGCTTACCTTCAAAAAAGGCTTCAACCTTCAAAAAGTTTTCATTTTGTTGGCGAATGCGTAATAGAAGAATCGATATTCCTTGTACCCTACAAGTAGTACAATGGCATTGTGCAAGCTAGTCAGTTCTCGCCCAAACTCAAGGTGTCTTTGACTTAGTTTCAACATCTAAATAGCGAAATTGTGACAAAGTAGGTAGGTACTCAAGTTGTTTGTTGCTTGTGTTGTGAATTGAAAACTTTCATAAACTTGCTTTATGAAAAGAGTAAAGTTGACTCGTCAGTTTGACTCATTTATGTCATACTAGTTGTTGCTTGTTGAGTATTTTGTCTAGAAATATACCATGTCTTTCCCTAAGGTTCACCCGTTAAAACGTTACAGACATACTTATCTAATTTCCTATTTTACCATCATCATCATCATCTCAGCCACAAGAAGTCCACTTATTTTTTATAATATGAGATTAAATGTTGTTCACGTTCAGTTAATTTAGATAAATTATTTTGTAATTATTATGATTAATGACTTTTGTGTCCATTCTGAAAATTCGTTTTACTTAATCAATTGGTGTGTGGTCCCAGGAACCTGTAATCATACTAATATTATACCTAAATGAGAAAGTGAGTTTGTTTGTTTGTTATTCCTTCACGGCTTGACTAATCAGCCGATCATTTTGAAAATGTGTATATATGTTACTGTAAAAGCTCGAACCACGGTAAATCTTAAGATTTAAAAGTAAGTCTTAGAATTTACCGACATGAGTTGGTAAATGTAAGTATTTCTGAAAATGTGACGCATTTTTCGGGATTTTACCATTCGAATTCAGTTTATGCTAGGTTTTACCACTGTCAGCTGGTAGATGTTGGTTTTAGGAATAAAACAATAAGTAATTCTTAATCATTTATTTGAATTAACTATGAGTCAAAACCTTAGGTAAGTACTTATATTATATAGGTATCAAACGATAGTAATTAAATAACTAATCCTAATCTATTTAAATTATTTTCTTTTCGGATATTATTTTATTAATAAATTTAGGAACAGTTGTTACGAGGGCGACACTGAAAGTTTTTAGAACTGGCCACTTGTAAACAATATAATTAAAAAATAAGTTTAAATTTTGAAAATGGAACTCTTTGTCAATGTTAACGAGTATGTTTTTTTTCTTTTGTTTTACGTTTTGGCGGCAAATTGAAAATTTCCCGAAACACGTCAGCATGAATTTAACGCGAGTAAATTTTCGTGCCATGATTTTTTATGACTTTCGATGTCATTTAAGTCAACATGAATGTTATAATAGACTTCGAATGATGAAGCCCCATCCCGTGCCACAATTTACAACTCATATAATGAGTTCAAACGTGGTCGCACTATTCTTACGGATGATCTGCGTGAAGGACGGCTTGCTACGGCGACGACTGAAGTTAACATCAGTGTTGTGCGGCGTATGATAGAGAATGACAAACGAGTGACATCGGGAAAACTGCTTTGCTCAGTGGTTTCTTCGGATGCAACGATTGATGTGAAGGGACACTATTTTGAAAAGATATAATAAAACTAATAACTTTTATTTTTGCCCAGTTTTTGATTTTCTAAGAACTTTTAGTTTTTTACCATCGTAAAACTCATTGTCCTTTACATCTATCACAACTGCAATAATGCTTTTTGGGTCAGTTTTAGCTCTGTCAATATGAGATACTCTCAGTCTTTCAAGCCATTTCGGCTTTTATTTTGAGCCATTTCGGCTTTTATTTTGAGCTGATAAATATTCAAATGTTAAAGTGGGTCAAAGTATAAGACTAAGAATAAATTAATATCCGAAATGAAAATAATTTAAATAGATTAGGATTAGTTATTTAATTACTATCGTTTGGTTTGATACCTATGTAATATAAGTACTTACCTAAGGTTTTGACTCATAGTTAATTCAAATAAATGATTAAGAATTACTTATTGTTTTATTCCTAAAACCAACATCTACCAGCTGACAGTGGTAAAACCTAGCATATACTGAATTCGAATGGTAAAAGCCCGAAAAAATCATCCCATTTTCAGAAATACTTACATTTACCAACTCATGTCGGTAAATCCTAAGACTTACTTTTAAATCTTAAGATTTACCGTGGTTCGAGCTTTTACAGTAACATATACATATATTGTCAGAGGTACAGAGTTCAACATAGGCTACTTTTATCCCGTGAAAGTATGTCATTCCAATGGGAAAATATTTTTTCTACTATGGAGGGCGCTGTATGGGATACTATCGGCCAACAGATGTCGCCACAAGGCGCGCTATGGTTTGTTTTGTTGTCAAACGAGTTCTGTCATAAAATTAACGCGAGCGAAACCGCGGGGAAAAGCTAGTGAATAATAATAAAATAACTAAAAAACTTGCGTACATATTACCACAAATTCGTTATTAGACCACTGGAAACACGGAAACTAACAAATAAATTAACTAACAACTAAGTTACTAACTAGCATAATAAATTAGGATTCATTAGTACCGTAACACAATGGTGTGCTAATATCAAAACTGATTGTCTGTTTCTGTGGTTCGGGTAATCAACTACAAACTCGAATATTTGCTATCCTTTGAAATTTATAACTTTTAAACTTTCGCGTTGCATTATTATAAAATAATAATAAACCTGGTATTAACGCGATCATACCTTGATTTTGTCTGACCAGGATGCAATGGCTGTGGTCACAGAAATTTGTCGTGTCGTGTACAACCTTTATAATACAGCAATGTCACCTTAGATTGAACCTTAACACGTCAGCTATTTGTCGGGGTGCAAGGTGAGGTCCATAAGGGTTGACCGCATCGATCGCCGCCTATCATACTGGCATTGCCCTTTTCAAACAAAATAAACCTTCCTGATTAAATCATGAACATTATTTTGCTTAGTCGAAACAAATATTATACAACTTACCAACACGTAATTGGTGCTCTGTTTTGTCTCAAAATAATTTTGGCCATAATTTATTGTCTCATAATACCCATCACGTGACCTAAAATTTAAATCCCTAAATATAAAAAAACTTTAAATTTTAAAAAATATACCTAGCTTTTGTCACACAATATCGGTGTTTTAATATATTGATCATCCGGTAACTCTTCTCGCGATATTTCCAACTAAGGTTGGGAACGACGACGGGGCGTAGGGACTGTCCTGTCTCTCTGTCTCTGAGCTCCACAGATAATACAGTGCAAGGCGTTAAATATTGTACTTCGAATTCGTCGCAAATCATCGCATTTCCGAATAAAAATGAATTGTTCATTAGTTATTGGATAACTTAACGAATGCAAACAATCATATCTTCTGAAATAATGTAAGCACCTTTTTAAAATGCGTACAAAAGTCTAGTCTAAGTAGAAATTACGTTATAGAACTACAGAAGTGAAATTGAGTTGTTGAAACTACTTTGGCCGACGACGGACGAGGACATTGCGTGTCCCCCCGTCGTCAGCGATGGCATTCGATACGTACAATTTTCGCGGCATTTATATTGCTCCGGCTGCTTTCGACCTATATCCAATTTTACTATAATTATGTACATAAAACAAAAAATTCCGTTGACTTGCTCAACATAAAATGTCCTTTTATAAACCCAACCAATGTATGTCAAGGTTAGTACGTAGCAGGAGTTAGTAGAGCCTTGTGACACTAAGTTAGTATATAAACATATATAATGCCTTAACTGATAAATCGAGATCTGAAACTTGGAGGGATGTGAAGATTTTCTGAAATTTCCACGGAAAGCGGGATAAGCGCAAATGAAATTGCTCGGGTTTCGCTAGTTAAGTATAATATCCGTCTCTAAAGGCTTGCGCAAGCGATTAATGGCATATCTACCCGTATTCGCAACATCCTTCGACAGTTTTCACAAGATTATCGGTACAGTTCCGTGTGTTTCCTGCGCTTGTAGCTTTGTGCAATGACCTCATGCAAGATTTCCGCGACAGTTGTAAACGCAGTTAAGCTATCTTCCTATTAAAATTGTAGTGTTTTTTTTTTACAAACAAACAGTAATTTTTATATTACACATCATTCGCATTTTATTTTGATGACTTTATCCTCCTCTAAAATACTATATTAGGACAGAGGAAATAAGATAAAATATATAGTTAACAAAAAACTTTATGCCTGTCTGTACCTATTATACAATATATTAATTTTAGTTCCTATGATGATATGTTGTAGGCATATAATTTTCCAAAGTGATAATAACCTACATAATAACCTACATAGATTGTGAAACAATGTTTATTAAGTTTAGTTCGTGTTCCTGAACAAATATTACAAGATTAGCGGACGTCCATGGTTTCACCCGCGCAATCATGTTTTTGTTCTTATTCCTAGTGTGATTTCCAGGGTAAAAACTAGCCTATGTGTTAAATACAGGTTAACACTGTTAATATATCTAATAAATAAGCTAACCGTGTACTAAATTTTTATCGAGCCGTTTTGCTGTGAAAGAGTAACAAACTTCCATACATCCATCAATACATGTTTAGAAACTTTAGCGTATTTTCATTCATGGTAGAAGAAATACTTAAAAATATTTAATCCATACTAATATTATAAATGCGAAGTAACTCTGTCTGTCTGTCTGTTACCTATTCACATTAAAACCGCTGACCGATTAAGATGAAATTTGGTATGGAGATAGTTTAAGACCCGAGGAAGGACATAGGATAGTTTTTATCCTGGAAATCACCCCCAATGGGGGTAAAAAGTGGGGTGAAAGTTTGTACTGTAATACAAACTTTCACCCTTTTTATAATATAGGGGTTACTTTTTCACGTTAAAGCCGCTGAACCGATTTAGCTAAAATTTGGTACCTATGGACATAGTTTGAGACCTGGGACAGGACATACGACAGTTTTTGTAATATTGCTCTGTTAGATTAACAAGAACTGTCAATATAGTAATAAATGATTATATCGTATGTTTTAACATTCAGTTAATAAAGAAGAAGGATTTAACCCAGTTATTAATGCATGCGCTCGAATGCATGCACAGCACGTACAGTATTACATAGATATTGCGTAAATAGTATGTAAAGTTACATTAAAATGTAAAAATAATAACCTCCATTAATAAATGACGACCTCCGTGGCGTAATGGTTACCATGCCGGCCCGCCACCCAGGAGGTCCCGGGTTCGAATCCCGGTCGGGGCATGATAAAAAACGAACTTTTCTGATTGGCCTCGGGTCTTTGATGTTAATCTATATATGTATTTGTTATAAAATATTGTATCGTTGAGTTGAGTTAGTATCCCATAATACAAGTTTCGAACTTACTTTGGGGCTATCTCAACCTGTGTGATTTCTTCCTTTATATTTATTTATTATTAGGCACCTAATTATTAATATTTTGTCAGTAAATTAGTTTTAACAATTTGGATTATTTTTCAGTATCTATGTAATTAAGAGGAGGTTTTTTCATTTTCAAAACGTCTGGGAAATTCTTCTGACTAATCTAACATTCATATAGATCTTACAATCCAATTACCTTAACTTTACGTATAATGCATATTAATAAGAATATACTTTGCATCTTCTTAGTTTTATATCTTCATTTAGGATAATAATTGTTAAGTAATACATACATTTAAAACATTCGCACGTCGCGAATACGACGCATGCATGGATGATCGTGGTTCCATTATCTATTAATTACAATAAAAGGAATTTGGCGTTGAAATGCGTAGGCTTTGTTATACCTATTGAACGGGTTCCAAACTAGAATAATCACAAGTTCGAAAAAAAGAATTATGAGTAATTTTAGTTTGTGGTTTTTGTGCACTGTTGGGAGGTGGCAATTGTACGGCACGCATCAGACGGTTCGGTGTGCCGATTATAAATAGATGATGGGAACACAATCGGGGAACTCGGCCACTGCTCCTGCTATTTCTGATTGAAACTTGTCCCGAAATCAAGAACACGGCCAGGTTACGGGAACTGGAAGATGAATTCGCGCTGTCATTGGGGTCACGTGTTTAAGAGCGTACGTGTTGGATTACTGCGTCTTAAAAATTATGTAAGTGTTTTATTGCTGTCGTTAATACATAGTCACATCCTTTAATGTCGCGTGAGTTTTTTTGTAGGAAATTTAAAATAGCGATGGAGTAGTGGTACGAATTATATTTTTGTCTTGTTTTATGTACCTATTTAATAATTTATAGATAAATTATCAAATTTTTCACATACTTTTCTTCTTAGACACAAATTACTAAAATAACGTGTTTGTTTAATTTATAATTTTCTAATTTCCACTCAATTTCACGAATCGTAACAGTAAAAAACGCGTTTTTACGTTCTGACAGTTAAAAAACATTTTAAATAAAATGTTGAGTTTAAAATAATAATTCATTTATTTTTTAAGTATTTTCCGCTCAAACTTCCTTTGGAAAAATGCCAATATCACGAAAGTAAGGTGGTATATCAGCCATAAATTTATGACATAGTAAAATAGTACTACTACTTATATTACAATCAAAATCATAAGACATGAGCACCTGAATGACGGAATCATAGCCGGGTCAATGGACAGACGCCATGTGACATACGGTCACACTTGTAGCGCACCAAGCTTATGTTTGTAAACATTACACGTAATAAACCTGTCTAGGTGACAAAATTCTTTGTTTGCTGATCTGGTTTCTACCTTGAAACTATTTGCTATGATATAAATCAAATATTTTCTTTTATCGCGTGTCGTGTTAAACAGTGGAAAAAATGTTTTAGTGTCATAAATTAAATGATAATATTGCAAACAAGACGTGCTACGGTGCTACTGTGGCGCTACGGAGTTACTCACATTAATTTATAAGATGTATTAGCATTATAATATGTTAATCTATCTACTGATTCTGAAATCGTTTACCAACAGTCGATTGATCCATGAACTTTTTATCCAAATAATGTTTTACCCACGAACGTTTCGCCCACAAATACTGACATTTTAAAAAGGACACATTTTGTATGTTTGAATTTTTTTAAATAAACTCTCAGGTAAAAAATTACTGGGCCGATTTCAAATATTCTATATACTTTCTTTAGTAGTTATAAAAAAGGTATGAAAATATATTTTGCAATGTGCTATTAAGAAAAAATATTTATATCTAAAATTCTTCATACCTTTTATTTTATAGTAAGGATGGCTTTGGCATCCAACAAGGCATTTAATTACATACCATCCCGCTGCCATACCGTCACCTTTTTAAGGTTCCGTAGTAAACAAGAGACCCTTATAGTGTCACATTTAATATCCTAATATTTATTAGACACAGTGGTCCCTGAATCAGCGAAACGTAGTGTTTAGAAATGAATGGTAGTAATCCAAATAGTTTTAAAAGAAAAACTATCACAGTCAGTAAACTTTACTAGTTACCGAGTAATAGCTGACGAACTCATAAAATAAATAAAATAAATATATATAGGGACAATTCATACAGATTGAGCTAGCCCCAAAGTAAGTTCGAAACTTGTGTTATGGTATACTACTACTCAACGATATTATATTTTATAACAAATACATATAAAGATAAACATCCAAGACCCGAGGCCAATCAGAAAAAGTTCGTTTTTCATCATGACCCGACCGGGGATCGAACCCGGGACCTCCTGGGTGGCGGTCTGACGTGGTTACCATTACGCCACGGAGGTCGTCAAAAAAAATTCATTTTATGAAAACGTACAAGATTATGCATTGCTCTCATCTGCTAGCAAAACGTAGCAGATACGGAACCCTACACTGTGTGTGGCCCGACGCGCACTTGCCCGGTATTTTATTTGCAAAATGATCTTGCAGAATACATTTTTTTTTCAATAGCGCATATGACAGATGATATAGTATACATTAGCTTATTTATTTAAAACATACAGAAAAACTAATGATTTACACAATATGTGCAGTGTCTATTGAGCTTCGGCAATAATCGCATGATTTTTAACTGATTAATTAATTAGTTTATTTTTTATTTTTAGGGCATGGCGACCACGTCGAGGAGCAGAAGAAAGGTGAGTTTATTTTATTCACAAAATGCGTTTGGTTGTTTAATTCAAGAAAATAATCACATTTAAAGAATTCGCACAATAAAAAGTTTGAAATGTTGAATTAAAAAAGAGGAGTGAAAGAATTTGTGTTAGGTTATCGAAACGTTTTAACATTTTGTCAATTTTTGGCGAGCGTCCTCTTCGCACAGTGGCAATGTCAGGAATCCGTCAAAGCCACATTCTCTCCCTGTTTGACAACAGGACCGTGTTAAATATTCAGCTTATGTTTGAAAATACTCGCAACTATGTTTCCCTTGCTATTCCAAACATTTTGTGTTGCCTCCATATTCTGTTTGTGCTGTTGTACCTACCTACTACAGTGTAGTGGCCGCATGTTGCTCGTCGCTTGGTCTTAACAACAGAATAAAAGTCAAATAAATATTGTACTGAAAAACATTGTTATGACAAAACAGACATAATTTAGGGTTTTCTGGCTTTAACTTTTTATATTATCATCTCTTAAATTTTCTCGTTCATTTTGTTATTAATATATTTAAGGACAGTCGTTGTTTATAGGTCACATAAATCTGAGGGTGTGAATTTCGTTGGGATGGGCCGACATAAAACAGTGTCTTTAAAGTCTCTTTGATGCAACTGTTCGAGGACGGCCACATTCCTGCGATTATTTAGTCTACGAATACGTTACCCAATACTTCTTTACTGTCGTCGTATATCAAGTCCAATGATTTATTGCTGATTTTACTTTTTCTAAAACATACAACGCGGTATCATCATTTATCATTTTATTTTCACGTTAAGAATTTCTATTATTTATTACACACAACAAGGTTAACGTGTGCATACTTTACCTATGAAAGCGCTCGTTATTTTAGATGCTGATACAAGGCATTGGCTTGTTTCGTTTGGGAGTGTTTGTTTAACAATTAAGCAGGTTGATTTAGGGCGGTCTTTGAAGATGGTACGTGTGTACGAGTATAAAGCTACTCATCTTCTTAACGCTGCAATATATCACTGTGCGGTTTATTTACCCGGGGTACGCATTGTCATATTTTTTCACAAAGTTCCAGCGCCGTAGAGGTGTTTACTGACCGTGTCGCGAATTTGACGCAGTGCCAAACGCGACATAGAGCTATTTCTACGCATACTTCACTCGGTCACTTCACACTCTGATATTCGTACTTATCACTACATAAGATACGATTATCCCATTGTTTATAATGTAATATCGCGGTACACCATTATCATCATTGATATTTTTATTAATGGGCGTACCGTTTTCGGCACCACCTTTAACCATCGCGATCCAATTTATTGAAAAGTTGGCGACAATTAAATGGGTACCTATTTACGAAGAATGGGTTGATGGCTGATGCCTTGTTGATGCGTACAATTTACATTTTAAAAATATTACTCTATAAATACTCAAGCACCTTTATAAATAACGTTAATAGCTTTTCGTCGATTATAATAAATTAACAAAGCAAAAAATTACAAAATGGATGAATGTTTGTTATTGTTTCACACAAAAACTAATAATAAATAAATTTCGAAGATGGGTATTTCACGAAGAACGGGGAAACCAGCGGGCTTCAGTTTGTACATCCTTTTGTGTAATAATGTCTATGTACTTATCAAGTGGGACCACGAAAAACGGAGAAACTTTCACACGATTTTCTTAGTGAACGATTAAACATAAAATTTATGTAATCAATAAATAACTCCATATGTCAATAACTATTTGCGTTTAGATACCAATTAGGTATATCAAGGTTTATATATTAAATTAGGTCATCTTGAAATCACTGTACAATTTGGCATGGTTAGTGAACCAATATGCGTTGTGATTTTGGCACTCGTTCCATGTAACTTTGTGGAATTTATTTCTAAACGAACATTTGTATTAAATTTTAACAATCATTAATATACGTAGTTATAAATAGCGAGACAAGATTTGTGTTTATCTACCTATATAATAATTTGTTATCTGCATTTACTTGCAGCTGTGAAGTTTTTGTGTGATTTAATGTTTTCTTATTTGACATATATGCTTTGTCCTAAGTCACTGACAGACTGATCAAGGGACAGCCTAAACCGCTGATTACCTACCTTAAGAGACCTGAAATTTGAGTTGTGTTATTGTTGCGCGGGCTTCACTGGTAATTATAGTTATAAATAAATAATGAGACAAAATTTGAGTTCATTAGAAAATTTGTGTGTAAGTCCATGAGAATATTGTTCAACTTAACATCTGTCGAAGGAACTTCTAAATCGATGTTATACTTAATATTACTCAATCACGCACAATAAAAAATTTACAGTGGTAAACCCTACAATCATCTGTACTTACTTTTACATATCGTACGTATAAAATATCGACTGAACCTTCGATCACAATTTTATTTGTAAATAAAAATTTTTTGAGAGTTGAAAATATTTAAAAATAATAAAAATAAAAAATATTTATTCTCAGACCAACAGTCCATTCAAAAATTTAATAAAATTACAGACAGCCACATTAAAATCAAACTTAAAATCAAATCAAAATTTAAGTTATAGAATTATACATTAGGTTAGACACTATGCCAATATGGGAACATCAAATAAAAATAAAACAAAATAATCATGAGTACACAAAGAATACAAGATGGACCCAACCATCCCTTCGGTTCACCTATGCAGGCGCACAACATGCAGCTCTGTGAACCTCTGGAAGATAGTTGCGTCCATCCTGTCGGCTATCATTCCCAGGATCCTTGGCGTCCCTCACCCGGCGTATCAACGAGGACAGTTTATTACGCATAATAGCATAAAAGTCATTGACGGCTGCATACGCGAAAATACCGGACGCACTGCAGTAGCGAGGGAGCCTCATCAAGGTCCTGAAGGTGTTATTGTATTGGATACGCAAGGCATTGTAAGATACATAGCACATCAGACATTGGTAAAGAGGACTCCATTTTAAAATGATTTTTAAATATATTTGCAATATTCTTTGGATCGCTACTACCTTCTACACTATGGGGTAATTCACAGAACACAGAAAGAAGGAGAAATGTTATTAGATGGTTTTTGTACCGGAACCGATGTCGCCACTTACACACACAATTACATCTTAACACATTCATAGAATAATCTCGACAGTCACTCGCACACAAATCGTAAGCCCGTAATTTGCAGTTCGATTACAAACACGGAGTAAGAAGTTTATTATAGTGACGGGCACCTAACGAAATAGGGCGACAAGCGACTTAGAACAATCAAGTTCCTGCACATTTGTGCAGAAAATTGTGTAGAAAATGGCGACATGTGCCCCGCACACAAACCATATCTCTTGTATTCTGATATCTGTGGGGTAATTCTACCTTACCTCCAAGTTTAGTGCTTTTCCAAAATTTATCAAATTGATTACCAGAATGCTGTGAAGCAAGTATGTTCATTTTAATTTGTTCCTGATTACGCTGACAGTATTTAAGCTTTGACTTAAAAAATTTACGACTTAAACTCATTTTTCAAAGATAGGTCCACTATTTGGCTTTCCATGAAGAACATATATTTTAAAATCCAACCAAGATTGTCTATGAGCTGCAGCAGACACTTGTTTATTCCACCCCATGACACATTTGTATTTCTTTGGCTTTACAGATACTGGCCCGCCAGATACCGATGCTTGCTTCAAAACAGAGATAATATTTTCATATAACCTATCAATTACATTTCTCTTTCTGTGATCGACATCATTACACATCTTATCTGCACATTTCTGGAATTCACATGGAAAATCTACACATTTTAATTTACTATTACAAAAATCTAAGTAAGTTTTAGCTTCTGACGGGCTCCTATTACCCCATTTAACCCTATTTAATTGTTCAAAATTTACAATAGGTGTGCATTTAAACAAGCTAAGGCACACACTCAATCACCAGAGGATTATGATCCGACCAATATACATCATATAATATGCTTACACCTATAACAGTTGGCCATGCAGCCTGACTTGTCAAAAAGTGATCTAGTCGTGATATAGTGATATAGTCTTTTTGTTTTGCAAAATGATCGTTGTTTATCACAACATAGTCGCAAAACAAAGTCGCTTCCCGCTGTCTGTCTGTCCCTATGTACGTAGGTATGCTTAGATGTTTAAAACTAGATAGAGTGGTCCAAGAGGAAAATATATATTATATAATAATACATATAAAGATTTACCGATAACTTCTGTATACGAAAGTAAGTTGCATATAGCAGTCAAAATGGCGATCATTTTGCAAAAAAATAGTAAGACTTCACACTAAATATTTCAACTAAGGAACGCGGGATGCACATAAAGGTAGTTGCGCGGGTTACGCTAGTATCCATATAATTATAGCATTGAAATGGCGATCATTTTGCACAAAATTAGTATTATACAAAAAAAAACGTAAAGTTCAAATAAAAGACTTGCATAAGAGAAACTTGAGTACGTGAAATTACCAGAGCGTGGGGCGGAGTAGGGCTTCCGTTTCCCGGTTCTCGATGCACCCTAACTATGATACTTTATAGCCCAAAGCACCCACAAATTTAGAAGTCTTGAACTACAACTTTCAGCATTTACTTACAGCTGTGAAGTTTTTGTGTGATTTAATGTTTTCTTATTTAACGTAGAACCCGCGACTACGTCCTTCTAGCTTTATCTTTATTTGGTAAGTACTCAATGTTAATTGCTGTCCTGTAGGAATTGCTGGGGCTAAACGAGTTCTTGGGGCTAAACGAGTTCTTGAGTGGAGACCGCGGATCGGTAAGCGTAGCGTAGGACGCCCTCAGACTAGGTGGAGCGATGATCTTTGCAAGGTGGCTGGCAAGAGCTGGATGAGAGTGGCCGAGGATCGTGCGTGGTGGCGTGCAGTTGGGGAGGCCTATGTCCAGCAGTGGACAAATGTAGGCTGATGATGAGGAATTGCTGTAAATATATTTTCCAGGATAAGAATATTTGTAAATGTAGGTGGCTACATAGTTGTATGCGAAATTACAAATAAATTTATCAAGCCGTTTTAGTGTGAAATAGTTACAAACATTTATTTACCTCATCATCATATTCTTAGAATTTTTCCGTAATACTTTCAAATATCATAAGTACGCGTACTGCGCGGTTTCAGCGGAGTTTCCTCCTGCGTACGCTGAGGCTGTGAAATGAGATCCCCGCCGAGGTCTTTCCTTAAGACTACAATATGTTCTTCAAAATGGGCATTAAAAGATTTTTACAGGGTCGTCAACGTGCGAGATATACTTAAGGTGTTGCAAGCATCCATAGGCTACGGTGACCGCTTACCATCAGGCGGGCCGTAAGCTTGTTTGCCACCTTAGTGGTATAAAAAATATATTGTAGTAAATAAAATTGTACCGAAATGTGTTTCAAACATTACAAATTATTGCTGCTACAGTTATTAAAATTTTCTGGTTCAAATACAATTATAGTAGCCATTATTATATCAAAATAACTAACTAAAATAACAGTGTATTATTCACGCTGTATTGATCAAACAATGGTCTGATAAATTATGACGAGATTGATAACGTAATAAATTGATAAAAAAACAGTATCACTTGGTAATAATTTCATTCAGTCATTGTTGATAAGACTTCGAGTCATTCGTGCGGCTTTCGCGAATATTGATAAATAGTAGCTAATATTATATGTTACGTTTATGTCTGATAACGAAAGTGAACGTTTGCAGGATGACGAGAAGAAAAGCAAGAAGAAACAGTCTCCGGTTGACGAGCGGCCCCAGGTGCCGGCGCCTAGTGAAGCAATGCTCAACAGTGAGTTATTTCTTTTCCTACTGTAATGTAATCTAATACTAGTCACTCTCGGAAAGTTGAGCGAAGTGAAGTGAATTTAGGCACGAAGTGAAATGAACTGAATTTAGGCACGAAGTTAAAAGACAAAAGAAAAGTGAAGAACAGTGAGAGCTTGTCTACACTCTCGTTTTCGCTCAATTTCGCTAGAGTGTAGAGTTAACCTAACTTTCATGATGTGGTTTTCTGGCTAACTCTCCGTTAGCCTAAATAACGGTCAGATACATCTATTATAACTTAATCGCTTATATATGTGTCTCGCAACCCTAATGTGTTCTTTCTTACATTGCCAATTTTAATCAATTTAAGATTTTTAAAAACCGTCTCTAATATATCTACGTAGCACTTGTAGAATCACTTATAATCAGCTACGAGATGCGTAGCAAGGTCTACACGCATTCTACGTTGAGGTGCGTTGTTTCTTCGTAGCAAAATTTCCTTTCGTAGCAGATATTTTCTCTACGCTCGTAGCACTGGTTTCTAAATGCGTAAATAATGCGCTACTTATGTATAAATTCTCGCTTACACATTGACAGTCCGGTGGTGCAGTTGGTAATAAGGTAGGGACTCTCGATAAGAGAGAGTGTGGGTTCAATTCCCGCACGTAGAAAACATTTACCTATGAGACGGCATTTTGGTTTGTCTGTCTTGAGTCTGGATGTATTCCACGTATTTATAAATATTTACAATAAAATGTCCGTTGTCTGGTATAAAATGTATATGTTACGTAAATTATTTCAGTCATCTTATTAACGTTTCACAATTAGTTCGGACCGATTGGTGAAAACAGTCATTACTTAATTGTATTTAAAACAATATGTATAAGGCGTTGTTTTTATCTCTAGTGTCATAGATGTGTGACGTATTTAATGTAACAACCGTAACAACAGAAACATTTGGTTGCGAATCAATGACGCGTATAAACAACAACAACGTGTTTAAATAAAGGGTTTGAAATCAAGCTCACGAATATCCATTATAGCAAGTATTTAGCTAAATGCTTTTAAAGGTCAAATGTTGTTAATGAGTAGACAATTTTCACACATCAGTATAATAGGGCTTGGTTCTTGCTGTGTCAGGAACGATGAAATGATGAGATCCATGACATTAAGCTATTAGAAAATAATAATTACAAACATGTTCTACGTTTAGGTACAGTTTTACAGGCTGATTGATACGTTCCAACTCAGTATAAATTATAAATAAATGAAATAAATATATAGAGATAAATCACACAGATTGAATTGAATTATAAAACTGTCAATTAATCGGTCAGAGAAGCTAACTGTAATGTACCTGATAAAAGAAACTAGATAAATTGGAACTTAAAATTTGAAATTTTATTTTCAAATTTTAGTCCATAGAGTTATTAGGAGAAACCTCTTTGGACTAATACAGCATAGTGTAAAATATTCTCGTGAGTATCCATCAAATGTTATCTCATTCATCAAAGAGACTTATTCTCTTTGATCAGATATCAAGATTAGTACTAATTAACTGATCCACAACTGCCATCGTTAGATAAAAATGGATGTATGTAACAAAGACATTAAAAACATAAAGACAATTAGACGCGACAAATTGAACTATGACAAATTGAAAGAAATCAATATACCTATGATGCATTTTAGTAACATGTAGAGTACTGTTAAGTATTATAATATCTGTGATGTAGAGTAAGTGCACTCGTGTGCCTTAAAAACACGATATTTATTTGGAAAACTTTCCTAATGGGATTTATATATATTTATATACATCTACTAATATCTTAGTAAAATTATGTTCACTTCAAAATAAAATAAAGGAAAAGACATATGTAATCCTTATGTAATCAGTCAAAGATTACTACTATTGTGTTATTGTTTAAATTATCTTGAATAATAATACTGTGAGTATTATCTAAATACCTTTATTTTCTTGGATTATCGATAATACGTAGCATATTTTGGGTGTAAAATAAAATGTATCGACAGTTTTATCTACTAAGTCTCAATACGACATCGATAAAACGACATGAGTTGTTATACCGTTATAAATAGGGAAACTAAATGCTTTTGGCAACGCAACAAGGCTGCAGTGACAATGGCCTTGGACTATCCGTCGCGAGAGAAATGCGCTTTAGGAAGAAAATGCAAGGTAGCTTAGTGCCAAGTAGAAAGTAAATAGAAAACTTATCTTATATTCTAGGTACACACAGTTAATTAGAAATCAAACAAAGCAATCTTTATGTCATATTTGTAATAGCTTGTTAGATTCTCGAAACAAGTGTAGTCAATGAACAATTTAGTGTTAAAATGTTTTATATACTCAGTGTAGAATATTCCAATGACCTTTTTCGAAATCTACATAAGATTACTATTTCGAGGACTAAATCTTGAATATGATAACGTCGTATTTTCCGCATTTTATCTATTAAAGTAAAGGATTTAGACCTGTCACTTTTTATAAATAAGTATATTATTCTTTACATCAGTTTTCAAGCAACCAAATTATTTTTTTATTTAAAAAGCGCAGACGTCGTGACCTCTGTCATAAAACTAACAAAGTATTTTTAAAATAACGACTTTTACATTTTAATCATCAAGAGATCGTTGGCTCTATTTTAATTTCCATCGAAGATTGTTACGCTCAGTGAATCTGAGAAAATGAATAAAAAAGAATTCGACGAAAACACGTTGAGTTAGATTGGATATTATTTTTGGAACTATGAGTTAAATACCGCACGGGAATCATTATTCGTTGGTTGGACAGATTTGCGATTGTTCAGCAAAGTAGAGCGCGTGCAAAAGTCTCTGTCATCATTTCTTTTTCAGCTACGAAAAAGGGGTCGCACTTCGTACCGTTTGGTAATACATAATACATGCTTTTTAAATGATCCCCAAGACAAGACAATTCCGTGATTACGGTTTTGTTTCATTTTAGTCACCTAAAATTTTTATTAATGTAATCATTGGTAAATTTTGTGTTTTTTATATTTCTGTAACAAGTCCTTATTAAGGACAACTACGTGTAAATTAAGCAATGGCTCAGAGGAAAACATAGGGAGGAAATCTGGACTGCCTGTTCGTCCAAGAAATTATATTTTCTAGACGCGTAACCTAATTTATATATATAAAAGGAGAAACTGACTGACTGACTGACTGACATATCAACGCAGGGCCTAAACTATAAGGGTTAGAAACTTTAAATTTTGCACAGGGGTTCCTTTTATAACGTAGGGGAGCACTAAGAAAGGATTTTTCAAAATTCCCACGGGAAAGCGAGATATACGCAAACGAAGTTGCGAGGGATTTGCTAGTATTAAGATAAGAATCAAACCTTGGTTTACCCTCAGTCTGAAATTGGACTGTAGTCGATCCATGTAACATCTTTGCGAAATGCTTGGGCTAAAAAAATAGAGCAAGACAATCATAATGGATTAAGATGTCATTATTCAAAGGTTTTTGAAACGGGAAGATGCCGTTAAACAAACATGCACGAAGTATGTGTACTTATAGTATTTTATAGATGATAGCATGCATTGTAAAACTGTCTAAAAATGTGAACGAGATAAGACAGTATGATACAGGTAATCTTTTGTCAATATTGTCGACGTTATATGATGTGAAGCGATGACAGCGTCGCATTTTCTTAAAGACTCTACCGTGATACGATGTTAAAACAATAGATTATAATTATCATGTAAATTTAGTTATCAATTAAAGTGACAATTTAATATTGGCCTTGGATATGGCAAAGAATAATGAATTTTGTAAGTATTTACTTTTGCCGCGAAACGAATACGGAAAATTGTGTTTTAAATAAGTGCATTACGTACATATTTAAAGTTTGTCAAATAAATGTGAATATAAAAAAAATAAAAACGGAAACCGGTAATTCTAATTTTAAGTACATACATAGTTTCAAAGATTATTTTATGAAATACAATAAAATACAGTTGGTCTGTTTGGGGGTTGTATTTCAACTTTTAACCGTAATAACTACTTAGATAGTTGTTTATAAAGTTAAAATTATTTGTGTAACATTAAAATTTAATAATTATCTAGGTACAATATGTTCTAAATTTTTGATTATCAATTTTAACAAACATGGTGATTTAATGATGTGTGAGTTCGAAATTCGAATTGACAGGGTCATTATTTATTATGATTTTCTTTTGTTTTTCGCATAGTTTGCAGACATTCAATGGCGACAACGAAAATAAATTTTCTGCACGTAATTATTTAAATTTTAACTAATTGTCTACCCATTTTAATGTGTTCAGAAATAACTCAATGTCTTTAGACGGTTTAAAATCGAGTGTCTAACAATGTTATTGTTATTTCCAGACCTCCGTACGGCGTTCGGTCTCTTGGACCGAGACAGTGATGGGCACGTGACGCCAGCGGAGTTGCAGTTTATGCTGCGGAACCTAGGCATTGAGGTCAGCGACGACCTCATCTCTGATCTCATCAAGGATGCTAGTAAATCTGGTAAGTTATACTATTTCTTACATATGTAAATTCACTTTTCTAACCCCCTAATTGTAGACACAAGCCAAGTTGCGGTGTTGGTTAAATACATCTATACTAATATTATAAAGAGGGAGGAAAGATTTGTATTTGTGTGCGTGTGTGTATGTATGTGTGTGTGTATGTTTGTAATTAACGAATTCAAAAACGACTGGACTGATTTCAAAAATTCTTTCACCATTGGGAAGGTACGTTCCCCCTGGGTAGCATAGGCTATATTATATTTTCAAAAAAATTTGGGATCCTTAGTAAAATCCGTGCGAAGCCGGGGCGGTCCTCTAGACCATCTAGTGTTAAATATGTAGGGTTAGATTGGTTAGAGTCTTAGATTTGTGAATTCGCAGTTGAGCAGCTACGAAGTATGAAGAATCTTACTTATTACCCAAAATATTGTTTTTTTTTATAATAACAAGAAATCATCATTGATACGAGCAATATAAATTCTACAGATGTATACCTAAACGATTGTCATATACGTCATCTTATTTATTATCACGAATTGTACTAATATAGTTTATATTACTAAAACTAAATAGGCATTACGAAACAGCGACTGAAATTACTAGAGCTATGAGATCGTATTTTGTCGTAAGTGTCTTTTGCGCCATTTAGATAAAATTGTTTGCTAACATAACCTGATTCACCTTGGACTGCTTGGGGTAAATGAGTATAATACAGATCTAGGCGCGAAACGCTGAGGGCGGGTCGGGCTTGGGTCCATTTTGTTTGATTTTTATGTCAGTCAATACGGGTGCGGATCGATTGACTTTCATATAAATTCTGTTCGCTGTCTGTTTTGCGAATTAATTGTTTGGAAAGCTTTTTTTAGTATCATACAAGAAGCAAACAAGCAAACCTGCTCCCTGATGGAAAGTGGTTACGGCCGCCTAAACACCCCAACGGTGTCAGCCCTTGTCGCCAACATTCTTAATAGTAATCAGTCACGATAATAGATTCATTTAGTTCAGATTTAATTCAGATAGAGTACTTTCTAATATAATTACCTACATTATTACAATCATTGATATAATCACGATATAATGAATTTAAAATAACGAGGGAGACTGAAAGGCGACGACGACGCGACGGTAGTTTATCAATTTATGTATTGATTACGACTTCATAAGCGCAATTACGATTAATTAAAGAGAGGTAGGGCACAGCGGATAATCCGCTCAAATCGAAGCAGCCCGTCTGGGGAAGGACCTCCACCTTATAGAAGATCGTAGCCCAATAATAACATTAGTCTCGGCCATGTTGTGTTCCTACGGTGAGTAAGGTCTCCAGAGCTCCACTTGGGAGGGTTAGGAGGGTTGGCAACGCGTGAGTGATACCCCCGGTATTGCAAGCGTCTGTAGGCTACGGTGATGCTTACCATCAGGCGGGCCGTATGCTTGTTTGCCAACTTTGTGGTATAAAAAAATACTTTAAAAACCTTTAAAAATTGTTTATAGGGAAACGGATTATATTATTATGTATTATCAGCTTCAAAACAAATAAATTACCAATTTACTTGCAAAGTCACGCATGATTGATTAAAAAAATAACATTAACTCTTCATAGGTATAGTCCTCAAAAATTTATCTTGTCACGTTTACCTTTTAAACTAATATCAAAGATAATTATTATTTTTTCGATATATTCGTGGTATTGGATAATATTGTCTCAAAATCGATTAGGTATTAATCCCAATGGAAAAAGTTCCCGACTGTGTGTAGTTTTCATATTAATCCGATTCTATTGAGAATAACTGAACATGAGAGTAAAATATTCTGATTTTCATGCTACACAAAGAGAACAGTCTCGCCAAATAAAGGTTGTGAATTGTGTGTGACATATGAGTAAATTGTAGTTTGCTATTACTTAGTTAACCTTGTAAACATATTAGACCGTTGGAAATAAACAAAAAAGGCTACGTTCACAAAGCATGATGTACAATGTAGTTTCTCATTTTATAATATTTTAGTTAGGGTATTGTGAATTCAAATATGCAACTTCAAAAACCTGTAAAAACTGAGAAAAAAAAAACTTATGAAATTTTAGAATTTATTTCACTGTTTGTTCCCCTGGGCGAAAACTATGTATTTTTTGCGAACGATGTTTTCTACACATACCTACTTAGGTATAATTTTAACTATCTAAAACCATTTTATAGAAAGTTGTAATCAGGACTAGTTCACCACTGTACCTAATATATTTCCAAGATGATCATGTAAATAAATCTCAAAAATTGCCAATGATTATTACCTACAGAAAAATTGGGAAAGCCCATCGACATTCATTATTCCAGTACATTTGCGTGCACGCTAATGTCAACCGGTGAGAGTTAAGCTCCTTTTATAATCGTAAATACAAATGTAATGCGATAAATACTTGATACGGCTAAAGGTCAAAGTCAAGGCCGACCTTACATTGAATTCTCAGTCACCAATAATTACGGTGAAGTAAAACTAAAGCAGTGGCATCGAAATTGAAAAAAAAAATCATGTCCTTGTTATATATATGAGCATTGCCCTCACTTTACATTGAATTCTTGCCAAAGATGACATAGGGTTTTTTATAAGAACGTTATCTTTAACACTACCAAGTGAACAATTTCACGACAGATTGGTACTGTGGTGATATTAGCACTCATCGAGAGGCTAAATTTAATTTTGTTTACGTTTATTTAAAGCGGTATCCGTATTGTTGTTGGCACTCAATCCTTTCCGTCGCATATGCTTTTATTTTTTTTAATAATATAGGTACTATGAAATTAGCCTATTTTTATTCCAAATGAGTATAGTAGTGCTTTGTATATCCACCTCTTTGCATATTATAATGTATTTTCTTACTTTAAAAAATAATAAAAGCCTTAAATTTTCCGACAGTAAACAGTGATCATAAAAATCTGCCACAATTGCCAACTTGAATAAACATTAAAACTGGAACTTTCCGATCATAACAAACAATCTTTGTAATTTAAAATTAAAACCGTAATGACTTTGCTGTGTTGTAAAAGGTATAGTCGTTAAATCGTTGTGAATTTATAAACAGTTTCTTCAGGAGGTTATTGTGGCATGGCGTGCGGTGCCGTAGGGCGGCTTCCGGCCATATCGGCCTCGCGCCGTGCCAAGGTTGCATGGTTGGGCACCAAGATCAATTAGGCGAATGGGCTTTGTTCCTTCGATATAGATATCCGTTTGAGGGTACATCAACAGTATTACATTTAAGTAACTATAGGTTCTTCTTAATAAACGTACCTATATTTAAACGTTCTTAAAATATGATTATAAGATTTTCTTATTAAATGTAAAAGGAAATGTTATAAGCTTTTAATATAATAAGGAAAAATTCTTAATATAATAAGGAAATCTTTGCACGTGAACATAATATTACGCAAATAATATAAATTACCATGATATAATATATTATATTTTTATTATATGATGCTTACCATCAGGTGGGCCGTATGCTCGTTTGCCAACTTTGATTTGATGTACCTATACAAAAAAAAATACGGAAAATGCAAAACGATAATTTTCTATTTGATTGTGCATTTCAACTGCAAATAAAAGATATTGTTTCTATTCATAGTTTATCTTGTATTCAACAAAATTAGGTCTCCAAGAATATAAAAAATATATTGTACAGAACTTTATAGTTTCCACATTTATTACGATATTTTTAAGATAAGATAGATAGATAGATAGAATAAGCTTTATTTGCAAAACACACAGTGATACAGTCATACAGTAAACAGTAAAAGTAACAAACAAAACAAGTGTATATGCAACAAGGCGGCCTTATTGCTCAAAGCAATCTTTTCAAGGCAACCTTAGGGTAACGAAATTCTGTAATGGAGTGGGCAGGGCTAGCAAAACACAGTAAACAACAGGTCATATCAATATACATATCTATATATCAATAAATAATCTATATACCATAAGGTATTTATATATAATACCTTATGGTATATAGTTCAAAAACATTGTACTTAGTTTTGTTGTAAATTAATTTCAGCTATTGTCAAACTCGTGATCGTCAAAATCGACTGTTCAACATACAAGGTACAAACACTGATGATAATGTGTTGGGATAGTGGGCAGAGTGGGCCAGGTCCGATAAATATCTTTTTATGTAAATAAAATACAACTTGTATAGAAAATGTCCGACCATGATTAACATTCACGTTCATGCACACGAATATTTGTCTTATCCGGGATTCGAATCCGCGACCCTTGGAATAGAGTAGCTATTACAAATTTTTGTTTTATAGTTCTTACAATTTCACCTAACCATTCATTTACTTGTAAAGATTTTTTTTTTCAACGCCATCTAGTCCCAAACTAAGCAACTAAGCTTGTACTATGGGTACTAGATTGCTGATAAATATACTTAAATACTTTTTTTTTGTAAATAAATACTTATTATACATAGAAAACACCCAGCACCCAGACCAAGACCAAAGACCAACAGACATATTCATGCACACAAATGTTTGCCTTGCGCAGGATTCGAACCTGCGGCCCTTGGGATAAAGCGACCATTGCTAGCCACTCGACCACCGGGCCTGTCAATCAATTATTATTCATATTATATGTCAGTCAATTATTTAGTAAGTACTGTTAATAACAGTGGAAAACTGAAAATTTATTAAAACACTTAGGTATACGATTTATCAGTGCAAACTTATAAAATATTACGTAATACCAAATGTGTCCAAATATCAATAGGTATTACAATATCAGACAATATAATATTATCAATTTGAGGAAAATATATCCTAATAATTCAAAATGTAAATGCCAATCTAATGAAAGCAAAAACTTTATTTGGCATGAGTCAGTATTTCTATTAGCGGGTATGTTGTGCTAATGCCAGGAATGACAGCCATAAACAGTACATAAACTATATGACGTAGGTAGCAAATTAACAAAGCATATTATAGTGGTTTTATATTTATTATGCAGTTACAGTCACAATTATGGAACACGCACCTTACCGAAATGCGATGGCTTGCGTAGTTAAGATTGCTTTTATTTATCCTTCGTGTAATAATTAAACTAAGTATAATATGATGAAATATGAATATCTTAAAATTAAATCGTTTTTTCCTAGATTAGGAGTTCAGAGGCACTTTTATTTGCATAAATAATAATCTACAAAGCTACCCTAATTTTTCAAAACAAAATCAATATGGTCACTGGAAAACGAAATAACGAATGAAAACCGGCCTTTTTTGTTCTTCTAATATTTAACTCGATGCAAAAATCAAACTCGCGATGAACGAACTGTTAAAATGACCAATTGCGTGGCTGATGACTCATTGGTCAATAATTAAACTACAGAATCGACCATCGTCATCAATGTTTAGATTTGATCAGAAAATCATTAATTAAAAGCTAATGTAGGTAAAGGCGGACCGCCTATGTCATGACTTTACGACAATGTCTGTTTCCTGTCATAGCATTAATTAAGATTTAACGACACATGCCCTTTCGTAGCATGAAAAGTTACGTTCTGTTTGGCCTTTATGTAGTAATTATGTGGAAATATACCATGAACCCTTTTTACACTCTTGTGAAAGGGAAACATTTTAAAGAAAGGACTGAAGAAAGCTGTTACCATGTCATCATGTTTAAAAACATGATGACATGGTAATTATATTATTACGACAGAGGTTGGGCAAATATGAGTCTATCTTTTGATCAACTGAGATAGCTTGTATTTTTTCCTTGTGAAATAAATTGGAAAATGCGGGTCACCTGATGGTATGTGATCACCGACGCCCATGGAGCATAGACACACCAGGAGAGTCCCTGAACCGTCGTAGACTTATAAAGGTAGGAGGAAACAAGGAGAACTCGCCAATATTGTGTGAGAACCCTCTCACACAATATTGGCGAGTTCTCCTTGTTTACTTCCCCAGTTCACCTAACCGTCAAATAAATGCCGTACCATTCCAGAAAACTTAATTTTATAATGTTACTTCTTATGTACCTACTATGTAAATAAATCACCCTTTTACGAATCTATTCGGAAATTGTCTATTTTGTAGTAGACGTTTTAGGAAGTTGTCGGTCTCAGCCTGAGGGTACTCCTACCAAGATTACTTAATTAAAAATATCGAAGGCAGCAATTTATGTAACAGTACCTATAGTAGGATTAGACAATTTATTAATATTTATTAGATAAAACAATTTTTATCTAAGTATAATAAATATAAGTGACCAAATTTAAGTAGGTAACGTTACCTTTTCCCAGTGGTCATTTTGCTTTTTTTCCGAAATGATAGTAGCTTATAGAGTAGATAATTACACAAATAATTTAAGAGAGGTAGGGCGCAGCGGCACAGCCGATAATCCGTTCAAATCGGAGCAGCCCGTTTGGGGAAGGACCTCCACCTTACAGAAGATCGTAGCCAAATAGCATTGGTCTCGGCCATGTTGTGTTCCTACTGAGTAAGGTCTCCAGAGCTCCAATTGGGGAGGTTGGGAGGGTTGGCGACGCGTGAGTGATACTCCGATATTGCAAGCGTCTATAGGCTACGGTGATGCTTACCATCAGGCGGGCAGTATGCTTGTTTGCCACTTTGTGGTCTAAATATATTACTGTAGATGACGAGAGAAAGTTTGGCGGTGAGAGCCCTACGCTCCCGCAACAGTCCGGTGTCTCAGAAAAGGGTGTTAGTACACCCGAACTGAACTTTTCAATTAATAAAAAAAACAAAAAAAAACGAGAGAAAGTGTCTGTGAAGACCTACTCTCTTGATAAAAGTTTGAATCTTTTACAGTTATGGTAGATTATTTGCAAACTATTTTTTAATTTCGTAGTAAAATGTTTAATTGGTTATTTCAGGCAACGGTTTAATAGATGAGAATGAATTTATGCAGTGGGTGACTAAAATACAAGCGCTGCAAGGAATGGACGTTACTACGAGCGGAGGCGACTCGGAAGAGGAAATCACGAGAGACCTGCTTGCAGCGTTTAAGTGAGTGGAATTATACATATTTTTTAATAGATATATTGCTGTGTGTAGATGAGGCCAAATATTGTTATTAAAAAAAAACCTTACTTAGAACGTGACAAAATCAATGAGGAAAGTAATTTGATAGAATAGAAAGTATCCACTGAATTGTAACCTTCCCTAGTTCCTTGTAAAGTGAATAGCTTCACATAGTGTGCTCTGTGAAGCAATTCACTTTTCAGTCTAGAGTTTTAAATTGTCTCTAATCTATTTTAACTCCCTAGCCAAATGGCTAACGTTAGGCACTTATCTAATCATCTTTTCATAGAAAATTTACGTGACTTACGACGTCCAGACGAAAAAAGCCACTTAGCTAAGGGGGTTGAAATAATTAATTAAATATTACTGAACATTAAACCATCATTAAATATTTTTCAGGGTCTTCGATCGCGACGATAACGGGTACATAACAAGAGACGAGCTACGGACAGCCTTAGAAATGATAGGTGAGCCGGTGACGGACGCACAACTGAACCAAGTGTTGGCCCTCGGGGACATAGATCATGACGGAAGGATCGACTACGAAGGTAAAAGAAACTTTTTATTGTTCCGAAAATGCTGACTGAATTTTTTAATGTTCTTGCAAGGTTTCGTGCCTTGCGAGCTTGTGCGCCAGCTCAATGAAAAGAAATGAGACACTCACCATACATATTACGAAGCTAGTGTTCACTTTTCAGTGTACAAGAAAAAGCACCAAGTATTCCTTACAAAAATATATATATATTAAATAGGTACCTACTTTCAACTACTTAAAAATAGGTTTTTATGTTATAAAACGTATTTTTATTGTAATGCTAAATGTTTTTTTGGAGTGGTAGAACATTCCTGAAATGGGCTAACTCGACCGATCGGGGAAGTACCTCTCACAGAATATCGACGTAAAGCAGCAATGCGTTTCGTTTGGTTTCGTTCACTGAGTGAGAGATCCTGAAGCCAAATTCTACTCCTTTCTCCTTGTCCTTATCTCTTCTATCCCTTTTCCCTTCCTTGTAGCAGGTAGCGCCTCTGTATTATTGTTCATAGGCGGCGGTAACCACTTTCCATAAGGTAGCCCGCTTTCTTCTTTGTTAACTGCGGTATGACATTTTTTTTTTTTTCAGAATTTGTGAAGATGCTGTTGTAACTAGTACCTCACTGAGCGAGACCTCATTAGATGTAATGGTATATTTAAAGACAAGTGGTAGAAGTCGAGTGTTCCTGACTGCTTATGAGACATTTCGTCTATAGTGTGTTTAGGCCGAGAATATGATAGTCAAGCTTCAATACTTCCTGATAAAGCTTTATATAGCTTAATAAAAAATGCAATATCATGAAAATTGCAGAATTGTCATCACCAAAATGTCAATATAAATGAATCTATTAGAAGTGATGTAAAAGAATCTACTTACGGTTAGAAAACAAGAACGTTCAAGATAAGTACTTGGTCTTTTCAACTTAGTCTGTTCTTATTTGCCTGGTTAAACCAAAGCAAGTAATCTTCCATATTTCCATCAACATTTTTTCAAGAAAACAATATTAAATTGATAGTACTGCGTTACGAAAAAATACACAGTCATTGTAGTGCCATATGTGTTTAAATTATTTGCAGTGTAATAATAAAACCAAATCAGACATACAAAATGATGTATGAACATTTTTTTTTAAATTAAAGAAAGGCGTGTTTAATAGACAAGTAGAATTTTCTATTAAAAAGTAACGAATAATGTAGGTACCTAATTTAAGGAAAAATTATGAAACGTAGGTAAATATTATTTAATTATGTATTTACTTATAAATTATCTAAGAATCATTCGAATCGAGCTCAAACTTTGGTAAACTTTCTATACCTACCAACCGCCAGAAATTAAAACATTAATATTTATATAAATTATAATATTCCCACATGAAAATACGTAATAAAATTATAATTCATGCCTACATATTGTGTAAATATATTAGATTAATTAAAAATATATAGTTTGTATTAAAATTTGAGTAACTAATTGTACGTGTTTGTGTTTGAGATTGAGACCGAGACGCCATTGTGTGTCTATTCTGTTATTACATTCAGAAATCACACGTGTAAGTAATTAATTATTCATAGTACCTAACGTATAGGCACCTTTAGCGCCTGTTGTCAGCGCCCAAAATTACTTTAATGGCAAGTGTCCAGCAATATAATGAAAATCACGAAGCTAATAATAAATCGTGTACGAAGACGCGGTTATTTTTATAAATTCTATACGTCCAGTACGTATTATATTTTTACAATTGTCATAAAATATTGTAATTTTATGGTTGTGAATGATAATTTATATCAAAAGTTATGTTACACGCTTTCTATGTTACTTTACATGCAGATTGTAATGCTGTAAGATACATTTTATTATACTTATTTTAATAATAATTAATTTTCAATGTAGTTACACTATTACAAATGTTAACTATTTTTAACAAGTCAAATAAATTATAAAATTTGTGTAGATTTCCTTTTCTTACGAAACAAGATAATCGTTAGACATTTGTCTTAAACCCTTAAAAATAGATAACATTTAGAATAATTGTCGAGCATGCTAGTGTAATAATCAATGAAGCCTTGGAAAGGCAAGTGATTAGGAATGAACGTGATCAATAAATTTTGAATTTGTTATTTTGATGGTCTATTATTCATAATAATCATAAAACCTTATTTGTAAAATATAAAACGCATTCACACTGAAGTAGCAATAAATGTTTTTATTAGTGAAAAAAATACATGAATTACTATAATACTATTGTTAAAACAATTTTATTACGAAAGGTACATTTTAATCAACTCCGTTTAAAAACTTGCCGAGAAAAGTGCATGGCTTTGGTTCGAGCGTTGGGTTCCAATGTGCCATGATGTGTCCTTTTTGTTGCCACATATGCCTGACCTCATCAAACTCCAGGTGACCCTAGTAAAACGACATTAGCATATTAATATACCTACCTAATACACGATAGGTCGGCAACGAGCGTGTGATACCCCCAGTGTTGGCGTCCATAGGCTACGGTGACTGCTTATCATCAGGCGAGCCGTATGCCGGTTTGCCACCTTAGTGGTATAAAAAAACGAATTGTTAAAAAGGACGTAATATTTTTAAGTCTTGTAAAAACCAACTAATGCCATGGTAATTGATAAATGACTGACAAAGGCCTTCGCCACTTTGTCTCAAGGGCCGCGGGTTCGAATCCTGCGAAAGGAAACATTTGTGTGCATGAACATGTCTGTTTGTCTTGGTCTAGGTGTTTTCTATGCACCTATAATAAGTATTTATCAATAAAAAAAAAGTATTTATCAGCAATCTAGAACCTCTCATATAGTATCCAAGCTCTGCTTAGTTTGGGACTAGATGGCGTTGTGTAATTCGTCCAAGAATATTTATTTACACACTATATCTAGGTACATTACACTGGCATCAATGCGCCATTCGCAGATGAGTTATGATTTATAGTAAACTAAGTACGGAAAATGGTACCTTGATCACTAATACATCAATAACACGAATGTCAGTGACACAAGCGTTTTTGTAGAAATAGGATCTGATCATACACCGGACGTCCTCTTCAGTTTTAGGGATATCGAGAACTTTAACTAAAAAAAAAAGATATTGTTCTTGCTAGCAATTTTAACCAGTTAGCTGCAACATGGCAGAAATGTTTCTCCCTCGCATTATACGGTTGTGGAATGAGCTTCCAGCCTCTGTGTGTGACTATGATATGGGACTATTTAAGAGGTACTTTAGAGGTCTCGTCAGAGGTGGGAAACGCATTGGTGGTGCCGCTGGTGTAGCTGATGTCCATAACTGGCGTTGACCATTTTCCATCTGGTGGCCCGCTTGCCTGTTTGTCTGAATAATAAAAAAAAAAAATTTTTGGGGAATTGAGACTTTCAGATCTCCTTGAGTACATACACACATCTCTGGTCGCAGCCTAACTTATGCTTTTAATACTAATTTAATAACTTACGTAGCATTGGTATATAACGGTACCAAGTTCTATAGAGTCTCATTACCCGTCTATGCGACTGGTAGAAATCAACAGACATTATTGGTCTCACACATTTACAAGCAGCGTTCATTGCCTCTTGTGCCATTTTTATCTAATTTTTAATCAAATGTTTACGAAAATGGATACAATTTTTAATTGGTATAATATTATGAGGGATTTCAATTGAAAATATGATATCAGCTTACGATAGAAAACAAATTGTTTGAAAATGCTAGGCTTTGATGCAAAAAAAATAATAATTTCAGTGTGATGTTCATAAAATCAGTTGAAATCTATGGTTTATTTCAGGAGCGTCGTTAATGTCAAAATCCAAAGAGTACCTACATAATTATTTTCTACTTTAGAAGTTGTCTATAGCCTCTTGGTAATGGCGGAAACACACTACCGTGTCGGGGCGTGTCGTGTCGCGCTCTGTCGTGACGGAAGCGCGCCCCGACACGACACGTAAGTGTGCACACCCGCACACTTACGTGTCGTGTCGGGGCGCGCTTCTGTTCAGAAATGAACGAAATAAACGCCAGACGTTTGTTTCTTTCATTTCTGAACAGAAGCTCGCAGTGTTTGCCTTTGTCTGGGTGTTTTCTATAATGTATAATGGTATTTATTTACAAAAAAAAGTATTTAAGTATATTTATCAGGAATCTAGTACCTAGTAACTCATTATCACGCTGCAAAAAAAAATAAAAAAAAAGCGTCCACTTGTTCGCGCCACGAGCCGCGCGCGGGTATAGAAACACATTTGCAGGGCGTGTCGTGTCGCGTCATAACCCCCACCACCGCCGTGGCGCAATCGGCGGCCAGCAGTCCGCGCCACGACAGAGCGAGTCACGACACGACACGCCCTACAAATGTGCTCCTAACCATATAAAATGTATGAAGGCGATATGCTTCTGGCGCGACACGACAGGCCCCGACACGGTAGTGTGTTTCCGCCATTAGTTCCATTCATAGACTGGTATATGGCTTAATGCATATTCCATTTTAAAGTTTAAACTATTCTGGCACAGATTGCGACGCGACGCGGATTCAGTGAGCAGACCGCAATGGACGTCTTATGGCGGAAACACACTACCGTGTCGGGGCGTGTCGTGTCGCGCCAGAAGCATATCGCGTTCATACATTTTATATGGTTAGGAGCACATTTGTAGGGCGTGTCGTGTCGTACAACTACAACTTTTTGTCATTTGTACATTTAATTTTTAACAGTGATCAGTCCTGTTTTTATATTAAGTCCATGCAAAAATCTCAGTTAAATAAAGATAAGAATTTTCTCAAATCAAATTTTTATGAAATAGATTTTTTTTTCTCAATTTATTAAGGCATTGGCCAAATGTGAAATAAACAAGTTTCAAGAAAAAAATGAAACAAAATGTTTGCATTATGTACAGAAAAAATAAAAAAATGCGCGAAAATAGAAATAGTTTTCTATGGTAACACTATAGATTTAACACTATTGTTTTTCAAGATTAATTAGAGAGGGAACGCACGAGCAACTTTGTCTCGCGGCAATTTATTTGTCTATGTCGCCGTCTCCTTGCCGCAATTTGAAAGGTGCGTGCACGAGAGCGACAGCGACACAACTTTTTCTCAGTGTTGCCAACATTTTGCGCTTTTTGTACGTTTCAAATAAACAATTTTTAACCCTTGCTTTCACTCATTTTATTTGTATTTATGTTTTTAGACGTTTCTAGACCTTATTTTGGCAAAATTTGCTCTAATAAAAAGATCTAGTTTTTTTTAGCTCGTCCAACTGCCCTTTTTCCAAAACCAAGGTGGCAACACTGCTTTTTCTATAAAATTTTACGTTATAAGTTGGCAACCCTGGAAATTTATTTTGTCGCCGTGCGCCCCGTGCGGGCTCCCGCGGATAAAAGTCTCCCGGGTGTTGCGTCGCTACGTGCGCGCACTTTCATACTAACCCATAGACTTGATGTAAGAGACAAAATAGTTGTAGAGACAAAGTTGCTCGTGCGTTCCCTCACTTAGTTTAATCACAGTTAAAACACTTCTAGTAGTTTGGGCATAGTATAACCTTTCATTCAAATTATATTAATTTCAAAGAAACAATTTGAACATTTCAAGCATCTATTTAAATAACATTATGGTTAAACTTAGATATTTTCTGGATTCCTAAGAAATTCTGTACATTGATTATGACTTATTCTCTATTCATTTCCGTTGAAGAATTTTGATAGGAAATCTTTGGGTTTCGGTTCCTCAGTAGGTTTGAAGTAGGTCATTATGTGGCCTTTCTGCTTCCATATATGAATAGATTCCTGCAGTTCCATTTGTCCCTGAAAATATAATAATAATACAATAATACAAAATCATTAGTTGACTAACCTAACCTACTCACAGCTGGATATAGGCCTTTCGTTAACTGTTTGTATCGGTGCTAAGGGTCACAAAACCGCAGGTATATTAGAAAACCGGGTTTTCGGTTTCGATTCAGTGGCAAACCCGGTTTTCCGGTTTTTTCGGTGATTTCGATTTTATTTTTATCTTTATATAAAACTAGATTTAAAGTACTGTACTTTAATATTCAGTCGATGTAATCAGCCTTATTGTAAACAGGAACATAGGAACCTATACATTACAATCACAACAATGCTTACTTAGGTTAGGAAATAATTAATAAAATAATATGAAACAAAACACTTTCCCTTCTGGAGATAAACTAATAATAATAATAACAACGTTAATATTTGAAAATCAAAACTTATGTCCTACCTAAAGGCAATGGAAACTTCTCTTTAACTATTATTATCCTTCTCTTTTATTTTTGATAACAAAACCATGATTTTACCCCTCAAATGGTATTATGATATAAAACCGAAAACCCCGGTTTCACCTAATTTTAAATCCGGATTTAAAAATGGCTTTTAAACCCGGTTTACCCGGTTTTTTCGATTTCGGTGAAACTGGCTTTGTGACCCCTAATAGGTGCTTTCAGTCCTAACTGTTGCTCATAAATCAATTTTTAATCCAAGTAACATCTTACTTCCTCATCCATCCATCCATCCATCCATCTTCTTTTTTTTCATCCGGAAAATTGACACCTGTAAAATGTGGTTCTCCATTATCTGCATATCCATATCAGTTCTGATAGTGAAAGGGATTAGCTCAAAAATACATTTATACACCACACAAAGTTGGCAAACAAGCATAAGGCCCGCCTGATGGTAAGCATCACCATAGCCTATAGACACTTGCAATACCGGAGGTATCGCTCACGCGTTGCTAACCCTCCCAACCCCCTAAGTGGAGCTCCGGAGACCTTACTTACCATAGGAACACAACATGGCCGAGACCAATGCTATTTGGGTAAAAATATAGAATATGGCCCGTCGAGTTCGATGCCCCTGATTTTTTTGCAATTAGATAACAGTATTTAGAGTCACTGTGCGAAGTTTCAAGTTGCGGAACAATATAGTTTTTTTGAAAAAAAAAAAAAAAATTTGTATTATTTTCGAGTACTAAGGAGGTGTCAGACGTATTTTGACAGTTATAGATTACGTTCACTGGCATTATCAAACGTTTTGTTACGCATGTTGATTTCATTCATACACATTTTTTTAATTTTTTGAGCTGAAAGAGTCACGCCTCGCTCGCTTCGCTCGCTCGGCGGTGTTATGATCACAAGCTAACCCTAACCTAACCCACCATATCCCATTCATCTAAAATCAAATTGACTGACGCAAGTGACGCAACAAAATGGCGGCCGTACTTGCGTTTTGTTATGTCACATTTTATAGTTTGTTAAAATCAAAAGTGATATTACAATAAATAATTTAGCATATTTTAATAAATGATTTAGCATATTTAAAGTAATAATCAAAGTAAATTTTGTTTTTAAGTAAATTGGGTCAAAATAATAATAAAAATATTAAAAAATGTGTATAATGAAATCAACATGCGTAACAAAACGTTTGATAATGCCAGTGAAGTAATCTTTATCTGTCAAAATACGTCTGACACCTCCATAATACTCGAAAATAATACAAACTTATTTTTTTTTTTTCAAAAAAACTATATTGTTCCGCAACTTGAAACTTCGCACAGTGACTCTAAATACTGTTATCTAATTGCAAAAAAATCAGGGGCATCGAACTCGACGGGCCATATTCTATATTTTAGCCAAGTACTAAAAAAAAGTTGCAATTAAAAATACCTAAATAAATTAATAAAGTGCATACATTGATAATGAGAATTAATAAAGTTATATCTGGAAATATATTTGGTGTGTGATAGATGTAACCTTTATGAATCGCAGGTAGTAAGTGCAAAGTACATGTAAAGGGAGATTTAACTCACTTTTATAACAAGCATATCAATAACTCTTATGTCAGTTACATGTTTATTCTTCGCAAACATTTCCCTCAACTTGTCTCTGCATTGTTGCTCCGATTTTGGGATGTCATAATCTCTGACTGTAATCATAATAATAAATTATAATAAATTATACATTTTAAAATAACAATTTGTTTTTATTGCTCTATTATTTTTTGTATTTAGAAGAACAGTAATCATTAATGTATTTAGTGTATATATTGTAATATTAATTAGAATCTGATAGTATATAAAGAAATTCATAATACTACAAGATCAAGATCAGTCTGAAATTATGAATCAGTGATATGGATTGGTTAGTTTGGATTCCAATGTCAAACTAATGTTTAATCCCCACGCCTAAATTCGACCATTCTAAATAAGATAAGCGAAAAGTTCTCCTTATAGACAAATATGCAAAATCATAGGAAAATTGGTTTTAGAGACAAAATCCTTACAAAAAAGATGACATAACAGTTACTAACCTATGTAAGGGATTTGACGATACCAAGCTTTGTAGAGATTGAGCACTCGTTTTTTAGCTTCCGCAGGACTTGTAGATAGCACAGGTTTTACTGTTTTCGTACCGACTTGTATGGCTTGTCGTGCGGACATTTTATATAATATCCTTTTAACTTTTTTCAAGTAAACACTGACTTTTACGAATCGAATCGACCCGACCGACCAACCAAAATACAACTTTAATTATTGCTGTCGTCGTCTGTCATTGTCAATCTGTCAAAATTAGCATTTGAAACTCTTCTTTTTATTGGCAACACTGTCCTATAATTGTATTGGCCACCATGGATTATTTGTTGGAATTGGCTAATCTGCCACCAGAGCGGTAGCGGGAGTAAGAGTACGCGCGCATTGCGGTCCAATGAGTTGCGGTTGTAGAACCTGAGTATTGAAATTTGGCGCGCGCACTACGGCTAAATAACCGCAAGTTTTTCCATTTGTATCACCAGGCTGGCGAAACTCAGTACTGCTAAAATTATATGAACTTTAGGCGATTTTTAATGGCGACATGTTTTGTCTCTTACTTCCTGTCTAACCTTTCTTGTCTCGCGCTGCTGTTAGTCAATATGGTGGTGGGCAGTCTTTGTATTTGTAAACAACGCGTAGTTTTAGTTAATTTCCTTTACTGGTCACGTATGTACGTATTTATTGTTCTCGGTGACTTCCTATATCATTAAGTGCATACCGGTTTAATATTATTTACGTGCATAACATGTGAAATATGTGGGCAAAAATCTGGTAGGAAATCTAACCAAAAGCGGGTATTCATGGCTCAATTCCCACTAGATGAGAAGCGGTAAGTAGTTTTTCATGTTATTATATGAGTGTTAAGTATTTTCTGGTAAGAGACAAAACATGTCGCCCGCCATTAAAAATCGCTTAGTCCATATAAATTTTTTGCAGTACTGAGTTTCGCCAGCTGCTACCGACTGCCGCGCGATGCGGTTGTTCCACCGCAGCACATGAGTAAATAAAACCACGGAGAAGAGGCTTAACTTCCTAAGGCGCGTTCAAAATTTATACCTATTCTGGTAGGGTTGGCACTGTAGAATAAAATGAAATAAACGAAAAGACCAGGTTTTTTTTACAAGTTATTTATTAGTTTTCTTACAAATTACATATTCTACATAATTTTTTATTATTATTTTTACTTGTCAATAATTTGTTATTTCTTTTGATTGAATGGTAAATCCTAAATCTAATATAGAGTTTTTTTAGATAATCAAGCGGTAAGCACTCGCATGGCATCAAAAGTACAATTATGCATACGTTTAATTAAATTATTACCAATATTATTATTAATAATATTTAACTTTAATTACTTATTTCAATAATAATTATCCATACATAAAATATGTATATTATGTCATAATAAGTAAATTAAATAAATATATTTAATATACACTTTATTAATTGAAAAATCGATTTGATAATATAGTCGATCGTGGTTAAAAAACATGTCCCTCCCTTCACTACTAGTTTTGAGTTTTTGTCTGTGGTGGCCGTGACAGAACTTCATAGGTGTGCATATGTCAAATCAAATATTTAATAAAGGAAATGTCAAAATTTTCTGTTTATCGAAGGCCCTGATGTTTGTCCTCGAAGCAACCGGTATAGACTGGTTTGCCGCTCGTACGTGACAAGCGCTTTGAGGTCACGCACACACGCGCCTCATGCTTGTGTGCGTGTACTCATCGCAGCGACATTGTATGAAGTGAAGTCTCTGTTCCGTGGTTTTATTTACTCATGTGACCGCAGTGCGCGAAGCTATACCTTGTTCAAGATGACCGTAGAATTGATGTAAACAAACCATATTTAGGGTTATCACAGCATTAGTAAATTTTTTTTTTGTAAAGTCATTATGAATGTCGTTAATACTCCTCTATCGATTACAGCGTCGTAATAAAATATATTTTATAACGAATGAAAGCACTACATTGCATAAATAGTTCATTTGGACACAGAAACCGGTTTTGTTAAAAATAGAAATGTTTCTCTTGACTCGTCAACCCTTAAAACTAATTAAAAAATATTTTTCTCATTAGAACAAACATTTGGGAGTTTTTTTTATAAGCGCCCAATAAAAGTAGTAATTCAATTACCTAACAATTCATGTTCTCTATGTGATATTGAATTTGGCGGGTTATCACGCTTTAAAACCCCGACCTTTTTAAAACGTTCTTTATATCACATGACGTTTCGTTCCATTCAACTGGCGTTCCATAATTATGGAAACTAAATATGATAATTTGTTATAAAAAAATATAATTTCAAATCAATAAAAATAATTATAACTACTAATATTGAATACAATAAAAATATTACGTAACGCGTATTTATTAATCTAAATAAATTGTTTATTTTTCTATTTTATTATATTTATTTTTCTACATATATTCTGTGTCCATTGGAACGAAACGGTGATTCAATTTGATTATGACACTGACCAATGACAGGCCGCCGTCATTGGCGCCATTATTGTCTTGTTTACAAGTTATTATTTTCTCGTTGAAAATTGCAATTATAATATTTGCATTAAATGTTGCTTGTTGATATATTAGTAAAAAGTGGCACAAAAAACCGCCGAAACTTTCGTCGTCGGTTTGGCCACCGTATTCAACGTTATAAGGACAGAAATGAAACACGAGTAAAGTCTCCAGTCCCGAAGAAACTACGACTATTCTCAAAATTTTTTGGACGAAATAGACATTGGTAGGATTCGCCGGAAAGTCCATGATGAAGGTAAGTTTAACAATTATGAATTCAAAATTAAATTTATATACCTATCATAGACAAAGTATTCAAGTGTTTTGTATTTATTTATTGTTGATATTTATATTACTATGTGATGACACAAGTTCCGCAAAAATAACACAAGGTTGTCTCTTTACTTCGATTCAACAATCTTTAGCATCTCCGTACATAAATGAATGTAACTTGAAACATAAATGTTTTGAACATTATATTTTCTTTTTTAGGTCATACTAAGACCAAAATGTGGGAAGATTATGTCAGTGAAATCTGTGAGGGAAGTCTCAATACGAAGGTTTATTCACAGGCTTAAAAGCGCCCCTTATGCAAAGGAAAACAATTAATAATTTTACATATTGGTATGTATATAATTTTTACATATTGCTCATTTCATTTTGAAGTTCACAGTAGTAGTTGCAACAATATCTTTAATTTGATTGTGCAATTATTTCAGGATCACAGGATGGTTTCTTAGATGGAGTAATCTAATTTTTGAGATCAAAAAAGACGATGGAGATTACCACAAGGAAATGAACTCAAAAGTCTTCGAAGAATGGTTTGAGAACAAATATATAGAACAAGTAAAAAAGAAGAGAATAAAATGGCAACGCTGGATGGAATTACTGATGCAGTCATGGATGAATTTGTTATGAATAACACCCGAACCTACCATGACCTGAAGGTCACTAGTGAAACAAGCTGATCATCATCATCATGCAGTGATGATTTGTTGAACTAATCAATGAATGATCAGTTATTCCATAATTATAGAGTAGCTTATTTATGTAATATTTAATACACAAATAAAATAATGTACTTTAAACTCTCATTGTAAATGATGTGTGTAAGTGCCCGCTAAGGGCCCAAAGAATAATGTATTTTTGACTTTGACTTTATAATAACCATGATGACGATCAGTAATACATAATATATAATTTTTTCTTTTTTGTAACTTATATTTATTTCTTTTATATTCAGTTTTAGTAATATGGCCATCACAAAATGTATATTTAATGTTTTTCCAATACTTCCTCATTGCCTCTTGGATTGTAGATGTCAGTTAACTCTGTATATCTTTTTTGTCCCTTGTATTGTAGGAATTTACTTCAACTATGACTATGCTGTGTACTATTAATGTCTATGTTTGTTGATGTTACTGTGATGGTCTAATCAGAGTAACTTATTGCTGTTGTTTTTATTTTAGAAGTATTGAACAGCTGTAGCACACGTCTTTCATACCTTTTATTAAGACGATATAGAAAATGTTTGTTTATCTATGTCTATTGGACAAAATTCTAAACGATATTAAAAACCGTCTCAAAATGAGTTGTGTGATTGAGGTGAAAATAAAAATTGTGATTGGCTTAAAACTCGTCATTGTCTTCCTACCTTGTACAAATGCAAATAAAACAAATGTACATATTGTGTATGGTTTTTTTATATACCCTACCTTCATACATTTCCAAAAATGACAATATGCCTCTTAGTATGTTGTTGAGCGGCTGCCGTTGTCTATTTACAAAACCCGGCCGATTGACAATAATTTTCCTGGGTGGGTTAACCAGGTAATTGCTGTTTTTATTAGTGCATACATAAAATGGCAGACAGAGACACTCTTATAACTTTCACTTTTAGATAGATTAGAAATAATGTTTTTTTTTGATAAGTAAATAAATAAAATCTATTGATTTACTTATTAATATATTTAATAAATACCTAGTTGTTTTAAGTCATACAAACTAGTTGTGCATATCAGTAGGTCTATTTAGGACAACGGGAAAAATGCACGCTCAAAAAAATGTTGGTGAAACCTGTCTGTCACTGGTTGCTAGGCAACGGTTTGTCATTAAACATTCTATCTTGTAAACGACTCAAGTATAGGTACAAGTACTAAGGATGCAAATGCAAAATAACCGTGCGGCGCGCAACCGCAAAAATTCTGAAACAAGTCAAAGATGCCGCATGCGGCTAAACAACCGTAGTGCACTCCTCCACTGTAGTTCATACATCACAAATGATTGCGGCAGCCAACCGCAACAGCAGCTGCCGCAGTGCGCGCAAGCCCTAATACAAAATATTCTGCCGCTAATAGTCTATGATATTCTCAACTTTTTTGGCCAATTCTTTTAAATAAATAAAAAAATGTCCATGGAACATCCGGTTGCTCTGGAGTCCGGTATACATTCACGGTACATTACATACAAAGAGTGTGTTGTGCTTTTACTGGTGTGACTAAGGATAATTAAAATGAACCTTAGTCACACTGACGACCTTCGTGGCGTAATGGTTACCACGCCAGACCGCCACCCAGGAGGTCCCGGGTTCGATCCCCGGTCGGGTCGGGTCATGATGAAAAACGAACTTTTTCTGATTGGCCTCGGGTCTTGGATGTTTATCTATATATGTATTTGTCATAAAATAGAATATCGTTGAGTTAGTATCCCATAACACAAGTTTCGAACTTACGTTGGGGCTAGCTCAATCTGTATGAATTGTCCCTATATATATTTATTATTTATTTATATATATACTGGTGTGGCAAATGGAGTCCTCCCCGAAGCAGAGACAGAGTCGCCGGCGCGACCAGTCGACAGTGCGTATAGCGCTTAATCCCAAATCCCAAGCTTATTCCTTTTCGAAGAGCTCACACCATACGCACATTTAATTTTAGCACGATAGTCCCACATGAGTTTGTTTATTTACTCATGTGATAGTGCTACGGGAAATTTCCCGAGACACCATTATTGCCATCAAAGTACATAATGTCACGGGAAATGCAATTTTACCCATGACCATAGATGAATATTGTATATTATACATACTGATACCCATATGATACCCATGACCATGACACAGTGTCATGGGAAAGAAAACTTCTCATGAAGTGCCTAGGAATGAAATGAAATGAAATGAAATCGTTTATTTCAGAAATTAGACCTTCACAGGCACTTTTTCTTGTCATTTACAACTTGTTTATATAAAGAAAATAAACTACGTTATATACTACCACCATTTCGGACACAAGCAAAATGGCAACCGGTAAAAAGAAATGGCGAAAGAAAACCGGTTATGGCCTTTTTTAACCCCCGACCCAAAAAGAAGGGGTGTTATAAGTTTGACGTGTGTATGAGTGTATCTGTGTATCTGTGTATCTGTAATTCTGTCCGTGGCATCGTAGCATCCAAACGGATGGTCCGATTTGGATGCGGTTTTTTTCGTTTGAGAGCTAATTTGATCGAGAGTGTTCTTAGCTATGAATAAAAAAAATCTGCTCAGCCGTTTGAAGATAATCAGCTCTTTTCTAGTTGATGAAGGGAAATAAACAACTTCCACTGTTTGGATCGATTTGAAATTTGGTATACTGTTACTGTCATGATATTGTAAGAATATGGTAAACTTGATCTGATGCTGCAGCATCATCTGGAACCTGCAGTATACTCAACTCCTCGTCAAATCACAGCAGATGTATCGAGTTTGGGCTCATTGGAATGGTCTCACTGAATAGTTAATTTATAGGTATAATTCATTAGCTGGGCTCGCGGCTTCGCTCGTCATATTTAATGTTTATTGCTATCGTGCTGTATTTTTTTATCCTCGACCCAAAAAGAGGGGTGTTATAAGTTTGGCGTGTGTATCTGTGTACTTTGGTGTTAGATTACATGTTTCGCAATACCTCTCATACATATCTAAAATACAAATGAAACGGATAGGGATTAGAATACAATAAGAACGAAACTATAAAAAACTTCAAATAAAACTTAAATTAAAAATTTAAAAAACCCCCGACTACCACTAAAAAGTAAATAAATAATAATTATGTACCCTCTCTATTCGACCTTTTAATTTTATGATATAATATTTATATTAGTTAATAGTAGTTAGTCATAATACTTCCAAAGCGTCATCACGTCGGGGGACCGCTATAGACATTTAAACATAACTGTGTAGGTAGGTACTAGGTATTAACTAATAGACTGTAGATAACAAATTGTCGGCTAGTAATAAATTTTTACTTAGCGGTCCCCCGACGGGATGACGCTTTGGAAGTATTATGACTAACTACTATTAACTAATATAAATATTATATCATAAAATTAAAAGGTCGAATAGAGAGGGTACATAATTATTATTTATTTACTTTTTAGTGGTAGTCGGGGGTTTTTTAAATTTTTAATTTAAGTTTTTTTAACTTTTTGTCATTTTGTTTTTTTTTTTCTACTCATTAGTTACAATGTAGGTATAAGTCATCGAAATAATATTACTACCTATAGAAATGACAACGCCTTCAAATTTTGGCGCCGCGTTCGGCCGTGCGGGGCGCGCCCCTCCCTGGCCCCGCCCCCAACCGAGTCATAGAATATGACATTTCTACGCAGGGGCGACACTTTGTTTATATTCTGCCTATTGGACATCTAACTGATTATTTTATTTTATTACAATATTTTATTTTACTTAATAGAATAAACTTAATAGAAAATAGGTATACTATTAGCTTTTTAGGTAGGAAGATACATTACATTTTTGTTCTTAACTTAATATTAGTCAAAAATAAACTGAGATTAAATCAAAACTTTATAATGAAGCTATTTATATATTGAAGTATTTTGTAATAAATGCAATAACTAAAGTCTAACTTTTTATTAGCTGCAGTAAAATGACGTTACGTCATTTTACTGCAGCTAATAAAAAGTTAGACTTTAGGAGACGGTCGCCTGCCAGACGAGGAGTTGTGTTGAATGGTAACGTATCTTTACTCCGAAACTTGTTTGCCCGAATTTCATTTGTTCGAAAATGGTTGGTCGTAATTTAAAATGCTGTTTCGTTTTCCATCTTTCTGTTTTCTAGAAACTATTTTTTTTACTTAGTAACTTTATCCACATTTACGTATTTTTTACCTACTATATAAAAATATTTTGGAAATAGTTTAAAAATCAATATTTAAATTAGGTACATATTATTTTAAAAAAAGAATTATGAAAATCGGTCCAAAATTGAAGGAGTAATCCCCGGACCTCCAAAAAAAAAACAATGAAACATAGAACCTCCTCCTTTTTTGAAGTCGGTTAAAAAAAAAGCTAAAAAAAATCAGAAATACCTACCTAAATTATATTATAAAATTGACTCACGCTTAGTACCTACGTATCCCATCTGTACGATTAATTTTTGATAATCTATGATTTTCACATAGAAATGGCGGATGCAATCATGATGCAATAGAAAATAATGAAAAAAAATGTTTTGGTTGGTTTTACTTAATTTTTTGTATACTTAGCGATGATAAGTCACTTATCTTACTTCCTTACACTGTTGAACGGTTTTTACACGTTTTTATTGAACATGACGGCATTTTTCAATGTTTTTTTTTGTCATAAGTCCGAGGACCGGTCGCGATGAGCGTAGACAAGTGACTAAACGAGTTGATGTCTATTGGCCTCAACGTATGGGCAGGGGGGTGCCACTCCGCAGTTAAGGTACGATTGACCTTGGGACCGGCCCGGCCGGTTAATCTCAAGGCTACCACCACTCGGCTCTCGCTCGTGCCGCTAGCTAGACGCATCGCGCGGACTCGGCCGCAGCGCGTGTCGAGTAAATAAAAAATGACAAACTATACGAAAACTAGGTACTACTGTTGTGTGCAAGGTTGTTTAAATAAATCAAAGGCGGTTGTTTAAATAAATTAAGGAAGTGCTACTATCATTGTTTACTTATACTTAAATACTTACCTACCTTTAGTAATACAGTAGTTTAGTACCTACATATTACTATTTATTAAATTAAGTGATACACATGTTATTTTTATCTATTATTTATTAAATAAGTAGGTACAATTTATATCGGCGAGTGAGAACACGTCCAAATCTAACGAATGCGCCGCTCGCGCGCCGCACGCCCATTTCAACTAGGCATGCCGCGCGCGCGGGCGCGCAAGATAAGCGCCGCACGCGCTTTACATTACCGACATCCATATACAGTAAGGAAGGCGCAGCAAACAGTTGCAGCAACTGCAACGCGCGCGGCGCGCGAGCTGCGCATTCGCCAGATTTGGACGCACCCTTATGCTCTTGCATCGAAACCGATTTCAATTTAGCGCTATCCAAGGGAATATCTAAATAAGATATTTAGTTATCTTCTTAGATTAAAGAAAAAAGCACATACCTACCTAACTGGTAATTAATATTCAGATTAAATTCTTCTCTAAAAGAAAACAACCCTAACGTCGTCAGAAGAGGTAAGAAATACGCGATAGAATGAGAGGCAACTTCTAGGTGATTATAACTGTAGGTTGTGTGCGCTGTGCGAGCTGAATTGCACCTTATTGTATCGTAGCGAGAGTCCCTATTTCTTTAATTGATTTTGCGGAGTGAATCTTCTGTACGTAGTACTATTATCTATTCTGTGGTATGGGGACAAAAATTTTGTTCGCGGTGTCCGTTCTATACGTAGTAATATTATTTCGATGGTATAAGTACATTAAAATTTATAAGAAGAATACGCGGAATGTTATACACAATGGTGTGGAATGAACAAGTCTTAAATCTATATATATAAAAACTAGCGGCCCGGCCCGGCTTCGCACGGGTTATAACTATCTGCCTGTGTTAAACAGTCGTATACTTACATATATAAATAAATATTTTAGTTTGTTTTTTAACATACTAAAATATTTCTTCACATTGACAACTTCTGCGTCATTTCGTGTAAAAACAAACATATTTTTTTTTTTGATGTTACACGTGACAGGGCAACATACAATTGTCCATGTGAAAAACATTGAGTAGTTAAGTCGATTCCAGCAACGAATACGGTCGTTACGTAAGCGGAGTTGTCTATCTTCGGGCGTTTCTGTCTCTTTGAGCGTTATGTCTATCATTGTCCAACGCTAAACGAACTGTGCGATCCACCGACGATTCTCGCGCTCTTTGGGAAACATGCCTTTCACAGTCCAACGATAAACGAACTGTGCGATCCACCGACGATTCTCGGGCTCTTTGGGAAACATGCCTTTCACAATCCAACGATAAACGAACTCTGCGATCCACCGACGATTCTCGTGCTCTTTGGGAAACATGACTGTCACGGTCCAACGATAAACGAACTGTGCGATCCACCGACGATTCTCGCGCTCTTTGGGAAACATGCCTTTCACGGTCCAACGATAAACGAACATCCCTCTCTTGATCATTTTCGTTGCTTCGACTCAAACGAATTCTTTTGGCAGAAGATGTACTGCGTCCTATATTAGACTTTCGTCGAGGCATGATTAAATTGTCATGAAATAGGTACTTTATATTGCTAATTAAACTTAAATAATTGTTATAATCTGTCAATAAAAAAAAACTCAAAGATAACATAAATCAACACGAAACCATTAAAAAATGCGACAGATGTTAAAATAAGCCCAAACAAAGGACTAAATTGAAGCGAGTATGTAAGTGTCTATCCATATCTATCTATTTACAATCAATTGTATCAAAAATTTTAACACGAAACAAATAAAATGCACCCTTAATATTAACTTTAAATAATTCAAATTGTGAAGCATAAACAAATTAAAAGTATGTAAGTATCTATAATTTAAAAAAACTCAAAGATAACATAAATCAACACGAAACCAATAAAAAATGCGACAGATGTTAAAATAAGCCCAAACAAAGGACTAAATTGAAGCGAGTATGTAAGTGTCTATCTATATCTATCTATTTACAATAAATTGTATCAAAAATTATAACACGAAACAAATAAAATATTAACTTTAAATAATTCAAATTGTGAAGCATAAACAAATTAAAAGTATGTAAGTATCTATAATTTTATTTTTAAACAGCGCCACCTAGCGTAATAGATTTAAAGTGCTTTAATTTTCGCGCGATATTTATAATTTAATGAAAACGTAACCATAGCGCGATGCTTTTGAATAGCGCCATCTAGCGTAGAATAGAAAGAACTTGAACTAATTTCGGCAAGCGCGTAAATTTTTTGCTATAACTTCTAAAGTATCTATTTAAATAATATGATGTAAAGATTATAATAATGTACATGAAATACTTAAGGTAACTAACGTAGTTAACTGGATAAGGATTAATATTGTATACGTCAAAATCGGTTTCCAATTCAAGTTCTTTCTATTCTACGCTAGATGGCGCTATTTCCGCATTATTACTCGGAAATCGCTTTTTATTTTATAGTAAGTTATCCGTATACGATAAATATATGCTATCGCGGACTTTTTTGGAGACCTAAATAAGAGGAATATCCTATAATTTTTGTTTTGTTATATCTCAAAGGGTTTAGCCAGCGTTTTCGTCGACAGCTCCCAAGCGGTTGATTTTTTCCGACACTCCCAACAATAATCTTTATATTTCAGCCAATTTACATAAAATCCTGACAAATTTTATACATAAACCTTCCTCATGAACCAGGCTATCCGTTGGTGAAAACCGCATCAAAATCCGTTGCGTAGTTTTAAAGATTTAAGCATACAAAGGGACAAAGGGACAAAGGGACAAAGGGACAAAGGGACATAGGGACAGAAAAAGCGACTTTGTTTTATACTATGTAGTGATGAAACCCGTTTTCCGTTGTCACGACATAACATGAAAACGGCTTGACCGATTTGGCTGATTTCTTTTTTTGTAGTTTTCTAATTCTCTGTACAAGGTTCTTACGGAAAAAAATTAGGGGTAGGGTAGGGGTAGGGTAGGGTAGGGGTTGGGTAGGGGTAGGGGTAGGGTAGGGATACACGCAAACGAAGTTGCGCGGGTTTCGCTAGTCTACAATAAAATAAAAAAGTCTGTACTGACAAGAGTGAGCAGAAGAGGGAAAGTGAAGGATCGATTTTGTAATGAAAATCGCTTTACAAATATTAAACATTTATTATTTTAAATTCTTATGTATTAAGTAGGCACATTAGAAAAAATATTATTTTAGTTCTGTGCCTCGGCTTGACCTATCGGAGATTAGCTATCTTACCTTTATGTACCTATGTTCGAACTCGCTGCGTTTCGTCAATGAGAATGCGTGGCGAGGCGTGGGGTGAGGGGGCAGCACCCCGCGCACGGTCGGCGGCGGCAGGCGCAGCGCACGATCTGGGCGCGCGCTTCCTTAGTACGCTGTTTATTACCTAAGTGTACGGACTCTCCCTAATATTACTTTACTCTTTGGTACGGACGTTCAACGCCGTTGTGGCGTTACGTAAAGTTTTACGACAGTTTATAGTGATAATATTAAAGTGAATGCTTCGCTGACCGAGGTAAGTGTTTTCACTGTTATTATCACTTAGTTTCGTCGATGAGAATATAATTGAGTGGCATTTCAGAAATTTTTCGTGTTAATATTTTGTGTAGTTAGTAGGATTTTATATACAAAGGAAAAAGATTTTCTAGGCGCAGCCTAGAGGCTCACTAGATATTTTAGTCCTAACTTACCGCAGCCAATTTGCTCGTGAGTAGTTCCGACCTGTTTGTCGCAGCCGTCGGCTCGTGAGACGCAGCCTTCGGCTCGCGAGACGCAGCCGTCGGCTCGCGAGACGCAGCCGACGGCTCGTGAGACGCAATCGTCGGCTCGTGTGACGCAGCCGACGACTGGTACAACGTGGCCATCGGCTCGTAGAAAGCAGCCGTCAGCTTGTAAAACGCAGTCTTCCGCTCAGGCGACATAGCCGTCCGATTGTGTGGCACTCTATTTTATGTGAATGTCACGCAACGTGACTGGTTTGGCCGAATTTTTTACTTCTTCCACTGAACCTGACAAAGGCTTTTTCTGCTTCAGATGGTTCAAGACGCTTCTCACATCTTACTGGGAGACCTCTTCGAGGAGTCCGGCGGGTCAGAAAGAGAGCAGGAGATCTTGGAGCGAATTAAGGTGCTAGCACAAGAGTTGATGCCAGCGAGATGGACAACATGGAGTGTCCCGGCGGTCTAAAGAAGATATTTTTGGTGATCGAGTCGACCCGCAAGTATTAAATAAGATCCGGTTTGCTCTCCCGACAGATCAGTTGGCACGGGCTTTTGATCCTGACACGACACGCCTCTCCGAAAAAGGTTTCAGAGAAATTAAAGTTAAAATGCTTGACTGAGCTTTCACCAGGGCCCTAATCATCAGTCCGCCTGCAATTTGCAATAAAATCAGGGGTTCAGCTGCCGCAACTGAACTCTTTAATAAAGCTGTAAGGAGGTGACGCCGATATCTCGAGCTGATGCTGACAGAGCCCTGTCTATGGAGAAAGACTCTGAGGCCTCATACTCAGGAAGAAAGAGGCAATGTCATCAGACCCCGAGTCCAATGATGCGTGGACCCCTAAGCCAAAACGTTCTCGCATTGGCTTATTAGAACAGAGGGTAGAGGGAATCTTTTCGACTATTATGGAAAGATTGGATTCAATGGCACATAAAAAAGATGACGCCAGACGAGGTTCTTCTTCAGCTGATTACCTGTCATCAGGAGAGGAAGAGGTTCCTAACTTGTCTAGGCCAGACTCACCTGAGACTTGGCGCGCACCATCTGTAAGCTCTATTCAAGCAATGGGATCCTATGAAGCTCTTCCCGAATTGGATTTCCTGCCAGAAGTAAAGGAGGCAGAGCCAAGCATACCTCCACCTTCTGACCATATTAGAGCTGAAGGAATTGCATGTCAAAGATTTGGATCGGACTCATGGAACCGCATAAGATATAAAGAAGTAGTGAAAAGACTTCACGCCTCGCCAGTTTTCAGTGCTCTCAAAGTCAACGGGGAGCTTAATGACCTTGGAAAACCCACGTCGAGTTTTCTTAGCAATCAGGACGGTATACTGGGGACAATAGTCCATGGTCTCCTTTGCCAAAGAAAGGCACTGGCAGAAGAACTTAAAAAGTTAGCGTCGAAGATCCCCTCGGCTGCTGAGGATTTGAAGAAGCTACTGTCGGAAGGTTCGGACTTTAGATCTAAATCAGAGGATTTGCTGCAATATGTTTGTGCGCACCGCGCAGATACGATCGAGATGAGACGCAAGTGTTTTAAAGCTAGGAATGAGTCTTTATCGTCAATGTTACAGCAGATACCGCCCTCACACACGCACTTATTCGAGGAGGCAAGGTTGACGAGTTTCATCAAAGATAACGGGGGCACATCCCGTATTTTTCCGTCACAATTTGGACGATTCCCTAGTAAAGAGAGTAGGGCACAGCGCACTCATCGTCAAACCCGACACCAAGGAGCTTCTCGGCCCACGAAGCCGCGAAATACGTCATGGCAACCACGATCGTCTCAAAACACGAATAACCAGAAGAGAAAGCAGTCCGATAACCAACCTAAGAAGGCACCTGAAAGGAAAAACCAACGCGGACAACGCCGGAACTATTGACGCGAGGTTCAAAGGGGGACAGTTGAGATGGTACAAAAAGCAATGGCAGGATTTAGGAGCCTCAACAGCAATCCTAAAGATTATAACCGGGTATGCAATTCCATTTGTCAAAAAACCACCGTCCATCCCTTTAACAACAGATCTGGTAATAAGATATGCCACAAAACACTCAAATTTAATGGACAAGGAAATAGAGTCACTTCTGGAATCAGGTGTTATAGAAAGGTCCAAGGCGAAGACGGGTTTTCTTTCTCGCCTGTTCTTGATACCAAAGCAGAATGGAAAAGTTCGCCAAATTTTCGACCTTCGACAGCTCAATCTTTTCCTAAATCCAAACAAGTTTCGTCTGATAAATCAAGGTCATGTCCCAAGATTCCTTCAGCAGAACGATTACATGGGGAAAATAGATATTTCGCAGGCCTATTTCCACATTCCGATCAGAAAAAGTCATCGACGCTATCTTGCCTTCTCATACAGGAGCGAACTCTTTCAAATGACCTCACTTCCATTCGGGCTATCAAGCGCACCTCTGGCTTTCTCCCAAGTGAGCAAATGGATAGCAAGCATTCTAAGAGCGCAAGGGATACGCGTGATTGTCTATCTCGAAGATTTTCTTTTCGCTCATCAAAATCCTCGCATACTAGAAGAGCACATGAAGCAGGCAGTATGCCTCCTGGAAAGTCTAGGATGGAGACTAAATCAAGAAAAGTCAATGGCAAAAGCTTCAACAGATATAGAATTTTTAGGCATAGTCTGGAACACACATGCACTACTAATAAGGGAATTAGAAGATCTGAGAAGGCGCCGTCATTGGAATTGGAAGCGAGGCACTTCAATAATAGGAAAATTAGGCTTCGCATCGCTCGTGACATCACTAGGTCGTCTCCACACTTGTCATCTCCAGAGGGCGAGCCGTATACTGCCAGAAGAGAACCCGACTTTGGAACTCCGACTGCCAAAAGAGGCCCTAGACAAGTTAGCTTGGTGGACGGAAAACTTACCCCATCCGGGAATGATTTTTATACCCGAACCGACGGTTTTCGTCTCCACAGATGCTTCCAACAAAGGCTACGGGGTGCAAATAAGTAATCATCACCTCTCGCAAAAATGGACAAGGGACCAAATGAGCTGGCATATAAACCTAAAGGAACTATATGCTGTCTACATAGCGCTGAGCAGTTTCCCAGAAATAACACGGGACAAATCAGTAATGATTCAGTCCGACAACCGAACCGTGGTAGCTTATATCAGAAACCAAGGAGGAACCAGAGCCAGATCGCTGAAACTCCTGAAGGCGGCGAAGAGTTTGCTTTTGCTGGCCCATCGTCAGGGCACTCACCTGTTTCCTTTCTTCATTCCGGGTCGGTGCAACACAATAGCGGACCCACTCTCGCGAGGCAATTGCCTTCCGGATTGGCACCTCAGCGACCATATAACCAACCAGAGAGATCTTTCAACGAATGGGAACGCCGCTGATAGATTTGTTTGCGACAAGTCAATCCAAAGTAGTCCACCGGTACGCAACGATAGATGCGAAGGATCGGCAAGCATTATTCCTCAACGCGTTCTGCAGGGAATGGCACTTCTCACTAGCATGGGTGTTTGCTCCCCCACCTCTGATCCCAAAGGTTCTACAACACCTAAACAGAGCATCAGGGTTATTTCTGATGATAGTCCCACGATGGGAGAATGTGTTTTGGAGAGGAGACCTGAAGCGGAGAGCAGTCGGAGCGCCCTTTCCTATTCGCAACGTTACCCACCATCTTGTCGACCTGTCCACCGGCCATCCACCCCCGAATGCGGGAAAACTATGTTTAGAGGTTTGGAAGGTACGGGGTGGGGTAATTTAGTAAACGGGTTAGAACAGCAAGACATCGCCCTTATCCAGTCGGCATGGCGAGATTCAACCTGGACAACCTATACCTCAGCATGGAAACAGTGGATCGAGTGGTGTAAACAAAATGGGGCAAAACCTAGCAGTCCTCGACCACTTGACATAGCTTCATATTTAGGTTTCCTAAGTCGAATTAAAAAATTGGCTATCGAACTATTCTAGTGCACAAGTCCGTGATTATATCTTTGGCTAACCCGGAAGGTAGTCTAACCCTCTCCAATCACCCCGTAGTATCAGCAATGGTTAAGGCTTTAAAGTTACGTGCCCGGACATCAGAATGCAATAGTTCACAAATTTGGAATGTTCAAGACTTATTACAATGGATCGAGTCCCATCCTCCTGACCAGAACAGTATCTTCCAAGTGTCGCGCCACGTTGCCTTACTATTACTGTTAGCATCTGGGCGCAGAATCCATGATTTAACTCTGTTAAGTATGTGTTCAGATCATTGTGTAATGGAAGACATGTCCATCACCTTTTGGCCCGTTTTTGGCTCAAAAACCGACAACGCTAGGTACCGTCAGTCAGGATGGCTACTATCCTATTCTGATCATGCACTATTTAATATTGTAAAATGGGTCAAGTGCCTAGTAACAGTTTCCAAGGGTAGGAGAGGAGCACAGAAAGGGTTACTTAACCTTTTTATAACAACGCGGGGTAAAGTCAAGGCTGCTTCTAGGGCGGTTATAGCGGGGTGGCTAAAAGGAGCGTTTGGTGATTTAGGGATATGTGGTCCGGGTTCGATTCGCTCTGCGGTAGCGTCATACGATTTTGATAAGAATGTCCCGCTAGATCTGATTTTGAAGCGAGGTAATTGGCAAGGCCACATTAATTTCTTTAAGTTTTACTGTACTATTGAAAGAAAACAGACTCAAACAAATAATGTTTTGAGATCTTCTTTTAGTGCTGTTGATTAGATGATAAATTAGTATTGTAAGAGAGATACCTGGATTATTAATTATAAGTTGGATGATAAATGATTACAGTTACCTACATATTATAATATGGGTAGAACGTTTACGTTGATTTATATTCGCCACACTGGCCGCAATGATTCTTGTAAAACTATTGAAAACTGATTAAACCTATTCGTTAATGTAAAACAAGATTGTATTTTCACTATTCCTACTCTTACTATTTTGTAGCTGTAACTCAAATATTAGGATTCACAGTACGCTTTTGACGCCGGCAGAATGTAAACACTTCTCCGATAGATCAAGCCGAGGCACAGAACTAAAATATTACGGTTTTCCACCCCGAAGGGAAGAAAACAGATATTTTAGATCTTGCCGAGGCTTGACCTAAGCAAGGCCTTGCCGGTTTTTAGTAGGAGGTACTAAGGAAGCGCGCGCCCAGATCGTGCGCTGCGCCTGCCGCCGCCGACCGTGCGCGGGGTGCTGCCCCCTCACCCCGCGCCTCGCCACGCATTCTCATTGACGAAACGCAGCGAGTTCGAACATAGGTACATAAAGGTAAGATAGCTAATCTCCGATAGGTCAAGCCTCGGCAAGATCTAAAATATCTGTTTTCTTCCCTTCGGGGTGGAAAACCGTAATATTTAGAATAGCATTATACATTATGTAATGCCATTTTTTACTCTATTTTTGCCAAACATTAAAAAACTTACAAATAACAAAGTAGCCAACGACAATAATAAATATTACTAGTTTACTTTTATTACTTACTTTTGTTATAATAATATCTTTTTGAGGATAAGTATATTAAGATTTAAAAGAAATTATTACAAGGGACATGTTTTGGCACCATATTTAGGAGTAGTCTCCGAGCTGTAAGGATTTATTAAATATGTATCTTTCATTCTTGCTGGCATGTACGTGAAGAATATGTCCCTAAAACAAATGGTTTATGAGTTACGGCAGCAAAAATAGTATCACTTTATAAGTTAACTAGCAGCCCAACTCGTGCGAAGCCGCGAGTTTTAGTAAGGATCGCAATTTAAAATAATATTATATAACATAGCCTATGGTCACCTTGGGGCGCCGGGGGTAGTGTAGCTACCCAACGATGAATGAATTTTTCAAATTGGTCCAGTAGTTTCGGAGCCTATTCAATGCAAACAAGCAACTCCCATTACACTGTGTGTGATACTAATAACACAAATAGATTAGGTACTATGTGATTATAATAATGTTACAACCATTGAGCACCGGCACGTCTCGGATCGGAAGAGCGTGTTGCTAGAAGGTAGCACAGATTACAGCTTACTAAAATTGCGATAGCGTAGGCTGCAGCACTGCCATTATTACACGTAGCGTCATAGCTACGAATGGCTACGGCACAGACAGTTTAGATTGACGTATTAGCGTAGTATAGTCGTAGAGGGGAAATGGGTGTCGACTACGACATCTACGGCGTAGCAAGCGTCTAAGCGTTCGTAGCCGAGTTCGTAGATAGGGATATTTTGTAAAGAGAAATATTTATATTTTTGTCACCGTAAAACAAGGTAAACCTAACGAACCTACTGTCACATTATGTATGATGTTACGGTTGCAGGTTAGCAGTAAGTTCCGGTTCACAATTTTACAGTGACATATTCACTTGTACAAGAAGCAAAAAAAACTCACAGAAAAGCTTTACTTGGATAAGCGTCGTATTTCATCGTAGACCACCATAATCGTGTTTGTTCAACTTGCTTCAATCTATTTCTAGCTTGGAAATTATCCAACAAAGTATTGAACTGGGGAGCAAAAATAATATTTACTTAGCTATAACTTTCTATAGAACAGTAGATATTTAGTATTCGTAGTAGATACGATAAATATAACATTTTAAAGTGAATAGCCTGTCGCTGGCATTGTCAAACTACACCTAACAAAAAAGTCGTGTTCAAAGGCCCTCAGGTAATAAAAAAGAGATAGCTCGAGACTTTATGTCATTAAAGTTTAAAATATTTGTACAACTCTCTGATGCACAGCGGAGTGACATTAATATTAGAAAAATTTTCCACTAATTTATGACCGACAAAACGAGTTGCAAAACTAAAGGGTGGTCGATAGAATGTGTGTATGATGTTTTCTTCATTAAAGATTCTTCAGAACCAGATGAATTCCTGACTGCGGTTTTATACGTTGTTATACTAGTCGCCTGCAAGGCTGATTCGCGCTGACGTTTAACGAGATTCGAAACTGACACTACTAGCACACCATTGCACAACGATTTTCAAATGTTTTATAAGCTGTGAGTCGCATTGTTAGCGCGTACTACACTTCCGGACACTTGAATCGAGCCACCCAGCAGTTTCAACTTTGATTGCTGGTAACTTAACAAAAGTATATGATCAACGAAAAAGTTTTTATGCAATTTGGAAGCTGGTACACTTTACATTAATAAGGTATACTTAATTCCAAATTTAAATTTCAATAACTTGATAAAATTACAATTTTAAGTGAAACTTGTCCTGTATAACCTTTCTCAAAGACAAGACTCGGGTTGAATTTTGAAAAAAAAAAGGAATTATTGGATAAAAAAAATATTCAGTAACTTGTATTGCCTCCGAGAGCGTTTATGATTGCAGTCATGCGATTTGGCATGGAGTTAATCAACGTCATTATGAAGTGTTGTGGAATGTTCTCCCATTCCTCCTCGATGGCAACTCTCAGCACTTCCAAAGTTTGTGGTGCTGGTTGGTGAGCTCGAACACGCCTCTTTAATTCGTCCCATAGACGTTCGATGGAATTCATATCAGGGCTCCTTGCTGCCATTCCATTGTCGTGATTCCAACATCATGAAGGTATGCCCTGACGATTCCTGCAGTGTGCGCTCTTGCATTATCATGCATAAAGATGAAGCCTTGGCCTACAAATCCAGCATATGGCATCACATGAGTCTCTAGGCAATGGTTAATGTATCGACGGGCATTTAGTGTTGGTAGACGTGGTCCTGTCACAACCTCTAGCCCAGTTTTACCATCGACAGATATTCCTCCCCAGACTATCCACGAGCTCCCGCCATAACTCACTCTCTCTTCAATACAACACTGAACAAAGCGCTCTCCCCGCCTTCGGTAGACCTTCCTCCTTCCATCATTACCATAAAGCATAATCTTAGTCTCATCAGTAAAGAGTACCTTGCTCCATTAGCGTTGAGTCCAATGCAAATGTTCGCGTGCAAACTGTAAGCGCGCCATTCGGTGAGCTCTTGTCAGTTTCGGCCCGTTGGCTGGCTTATGTGGGCTCAGACCATGATCTTTAAGTCTTTGTCTAATTGTTCGCGCGGAAACAGCCACTCCATGAAAGTCTCGAAGCTGTTCTTGGATCTGTACAGAGGTGAGGTGACGATTTCGTAAACTGGTTGTCGCGATAAATCGATCCTGTCTTTCTGAAGTTACCCGAAATCGCGGTCTTCCTGGACGGCGCACGTATACACCAGTGTCGAGGTATCGATGGTTTACCCTTTGCACAGCAGAACGGCTTAAAGCAAGCTGTGATGCTACATCGCGCTGACTTCGGCCCGACTGTAGAAGCGCCACAGCTTGCGCGGCTAGAAGAGGCGGTGTATCCATAATTTTAACGTTTAAATGGCTCAAATTAAAAAAACAACAATTTTACGATGTCTTAATTTCAAAACAATTACGGTGAATTCAAAATTATGGAGTTAAATAAAAAAATTATGTTAATTTAGATCAACTTTTCTTTTCAAAAGAATGCACTAATTTGGATTTTGTTTCGTTTTTCCATTTAATAAATTCAAAATTGGAACAACAGCACTTCAAAATCATTATGAATATACCAGCATCAAAACTGCATAAAAACTTTTTGATTAACTTAAGAATATTTTTATGTTCTATGTCATTACACATAAAAATGTAGGGTGGCTCGATTCATGTGTCCGGAAGTGTATAAAGGCCCGCGCACATTAGGGCGGGCCGCGTAACACCGCAACGCATAACAAAAATCCTCCTGAATCAGTTTCATACATTTTGTATGAGCTATCGCACACCTCAGGCGGGCCGCACCGGGCCGCATCGCAACGCACTGGCGCATCGCTAGCCAGGCGTATTTTTGCGGCGATGTTATGCGTTGCAATGCGGCCCGTCTCAGTGTGCGTTGACGTTGACAGACGCAACAAGTAGACGTCTGAACGAGTGCTGTTCGTGAATTAAAAACAGAAGCCGAATCTATGTTTAACAATCAAGAAGCTCAGAATATTTTTCATATGTCATTCTAAAATATTGAACAAATTAAGGGAGTGAAATTCACCATACACATTTCTCTTCTTGCAAATCTCGTGTACTCATATGCTACGTTTTCTTTTTCTTTTCTGCTTCATCTCTTGAACTTCAACTATCCATCTTCTTTTAGATTGCCAAAACCTGACTGATTCAAAATATTGCGTTGCGGTGCGGCCCGATGCGCCTGCTATGTGCTTTGGCGCAATTTTGCAGTGCGATGCGTTGAGGCCCGCCGCGGCTATAGTTTGCGCGAGCCTTAACAGTATTTTATTATCAGTAACTAACATTCGTACTTACCAATTTTTGGACCAAACTACGGTGAGCCCAGTTCATATGTTCCAATTGTTTTAAAGTAAACGGGATTCTATAAGCAGACGCTCGGAAGTTCATATGGCTGAGATCAAGCCACCTTCGTGCCGATTGTAATATGAATTGTTCTGTAAAATTAAAACAAAGACTCATCGAGATGTATACCTAACTTTATTTTTAATTATGAAGACATATGTAATTTATTCTATTTTTGTTCTAGCAAATCTCATTCATAAGATAATTATAATTAATTCTCATTCTTATTTAGGAAGCTGCTGGATGCAGGCCGCTGCCAGCAGGTCGCATTGGAGGCGTTTGGGGGAGGCCTATGTCGAGCAGTGGACTTCTTGTGGTTGAGATGATGATGATGATGAAATCTCATTCATATTATTTGTGGGCAACCCAAGAAGAGCAGAAAATATTGGAAGCGTTTAACGGAAGCCTATTATTGTTCAGCAGTGGACTTCTTGTAACTGAGATATTGATTACTTGTTAATACTTGTAGATAGCTTATGTCATTGTGATTGATATAAGGCTACTTTTATGATGAAAACTCTCAAGGGAAAATATAAATATACTAACTGTCTTCTTTTGGAGACAATTTTCCTTTTATCCTTTTCCTTACCCACTCTTGAAGATTATTTAATAGATTAGACTGTGGTAAGTGTGGAATTAACAAAGGTGTGTCAGATAGGTCGGCCAAAAACGCCTAAAACGATATTTTTATTAGTAGTTACAAATAAAAATGAAGTAGTAAACTACTTCTATTAATAAAATACGAAGCTACGATAAAAAAAATTACATACAGCTAAAAGTTCTTTTTCTTTCAATCCCGTGGCTGATATAGTCGGGTGCGATGGATCGGGCTGTGGATATAAATAAAATAAGGTAAAATAATAATACGATAAAAGAACCGAGCAAGTGCGTGTCTGTCGTCATATTTCCGCTTGTGCTTTTATTAAATAATCTTTATTTTATAAAAACTATATAAGTTCGTAGACTATTACACAGTAATTACAAGCTTGCTTAACCGTAACAGCTTTCCTTTTAGGTACACTAAATTGTAGACTTCTCCATGATTTTTTTAATATTAATTTTGATACTAATTCTAAACAACAGTTTCGTATATTGCTTTGAAATTTTAAATATAAACACAATAGGTACATACAATAAATATTCTAAATATGCGAAATAGTCCAGCTTACAATATCTATTTCATCATATCAACCCATAATCATGCCACTGCTTGGATACGGGTCTCCCTTCAATCGATGGTGATTAGAGCGTACTCTGCCACGCTGCTTCAAAGCGGGTTGGCAGAGGCCGGTGTTTTCAAACTGCGCCCTAAGGCCACCGATTTGGCTTAACGACTGTCGTCCATCGACAACAGCCGGGACCGACTCGACGGCTTAACGTGCCCTCCAAAGCACGGAGAACCTCGAGATAATGAAACCCATCCAAACGCTGGTTAGGGTTGACGTCGCTTAACTTGCGTGTTCATATTAGAGAGCGACACACAGCGACGACGCCATCGAGCTCCTCAATATTATCTATTTATAGTGAGCCAATTAAAGAGGTGAAAAGGGCCGTAAATATACACTTATAGCGTGAAGGGATTTACTTTAATTTAAAATGAATAGTATTCATATTATTCTATGTAATTACAAAGAAGCTTGCCTACATTATTATTCTAAACATCTTCAACAACGAGGGTATCAATCGCGAGTTGCCGACCATAATCATAGGTTGACTGTATCTATGAAACCAAGTAAGATAAAATGAATTCCTACTGTGAGATCGGGGGACTTCACAGCTTCCCTGACGGTATCTTTGATGAAGTCTTCTGTAGGATCCATCTGATAGACCTTCGCTGCGTCTAACCAGAACGGGCCATGTCTTGTGGGCTGATAAAAATATTTTTCTTTGGCTTTACCTTCATTGTAGAAATCATACAAGTGTGCACATTTACACTTCGATTTTTTTAAATATTCAATCACTGGACTGTGCCTGCGAAATGTAAATAAGGATTATCTCCAGTTTCTTTTATATACCACAAAGGTGGCAAACAAGCATACGGTCGGCCTGATGGTAAGCCGTCACCGTAGCCTACATAGACGTTTGCAATACTGGGGGTATCACTCACGCGTTGCCAACCCTCCCAAGTGGAGCTCTGGAGACCTTACTCACCGTAGGAACACAACATGGCCGAGACCAATGCTATTTGGCTACAATCTTCTGTAAAGTGGAGTTCCTTCACCAGACGGGTTGCTCCGATTTGAGCGGATTATCCGCTGTGCCCTACCTCTCTTGAATTTCCCTTATTTTCTACATTATCTCGTTTAGAGAGAAAGAGATTATTGGATCTGCGTGCTGTTAGATCTGATGATAACTCGGAATTCAGATAGAATAGTCGGGCCTGGTAGCAACTAGCAAGTTAATACAGTAAACAAAAATATAAAAAGTATACCATTTGGCTAAACAATCACAGGTTTTGTCGCATTTTTCGATTATATCTTTAGGAAACTTCCATAATCCTTGTATACATGTAACGTAATCTGAACGAAATGCCACAAGCCCGCCATGGATAGGAACATATCCAGTAGGTAAAAGTGAAACAGCTGCAAAATTAATTTATTGTTACGTTTTGTACAGACAAATGTGTAAATGTATCTAATTTAAAATATTTTATTCAGATTTCCACAAAAATATTGGAAAACTAGCTATAACCACGGATTCGCCCGCGTCGAATTAGATTTGTGATTAAAAGAGTATCGACATACAAATCGGAGTTAGTGACATCTAGTGAAGTTTTGAATAATTTAATTTCATTACGTCGTCGAATCACTTTGTTCACATTTATGGAAATGAAAGAGAACTTTTTTCCTGATATCCAAAATAAAGCCTATATTTGCCAAGTCAAAATCTATCTTCCTGTGTAAACAGCACTAAAGTCCGTTCAATAACTACGAAGATGTGCGCGTACACTGGCGTACACACAAAAATCGCTTTCATTACTTTTAATGTTACACATACCGGGGTCTACTGTTTTATTGTATGTAAGTATATAGATGAGTATGGAATTTAGCCTACACAACTTCATTTGAGTGTATTAAATTAAATAATAAATAAATAAATAAAACTAGTCCACGTCATAAAGGGAATGCAGCTCTTATGGTCCAAGGGATTCGGATGGGCGTTCATCAGTCAGTGGGCAATTCACGTAACAAGATCCGAGTCTAGTTCGATTCAACGACACTCGCTGTCTCACTCATACAAAATAGGAATTGAACGGGACAGCGAGTGTCATTGAATCGAACTAGAATCGGTTCTTGTTATGTGAATTGCCCCACAGTAAGGATTTTTCTATTCACTAGTACTGTTATGTAGTACCAGTAGGTAAATAATTCTTCAAAATTCTGTGCTTCCCTACAGCAAATTAAGTAGTATTTTCTACATAATGAAATATCATCTTACTGTTTAATATATAATTGGGTTTTCCTCCTGTGAAAGCAACTCCTCCCACAACGTATTGTACATTTTTATACGGAGTCTTGAATTTTGCTTTCGGTCTTAACTTCAGCATTTTCAACTTATTAACATATGCGATCATTGTGGGATCGGTGTTTCCTGAAATAATGAAACTATTGCTCAAGTCTAGAAGACAAAATCAGATCAGGAAAATAAAACCAGGAGGGCTACTACGAAACGTATACTATTTTACGGTTAAAATTCTTCCGATACTTCGGCCGAAGTATCGGATTTACGTTTCGTAGTAGCCCTGCAGTTAGAAAATCATATTTGGAATAGAATTTGAGCTTAAACTTTCCTCATCAAATATGGATATACCTAGATAAATTAGTGCATTTAAAGGTACTTAATTTTTGTATTATGCACTTACAAATATACCATAATTTAGCATTATTATACACAAGCTGCTATTGTAAAGTAGGTGGACTGACACAAGCTAAAATAACTGAAAATAGAGCGACGCAGAAGAAGAAAACCAAATTAGGGAAAAAGTCGGTACCGCGAAATAAGTCTGTACCTAATGAAGATAATATTATATTCTTTTTTTTTATCTCGCAAGTTTATTATGGCAATACTAACGTAATGTACTTGGGGGTTCCCAGAACTTGTAATTACAAATTCGTTCTTGTTGTTGCTCTTTCTTGTTTCTTTCCTTACGTTTTTCTAACTAAAAAAAATACGATGTAATGATAATTTTAGCTATAAATAGAGGTTTATATTTCATTTAGAAGACCACATTTATATTCTAACAAGTAGATATTTTTATCGTTCTTTGTGTTACTTACGAAGTTGTGATCTTTGCATAATCTCTCGTAACTCTGGAAATAAAGAAAATAATTCTTAAATATTGCCAACGTTTTTAAATTCACTCAAAAATGCCCTGTACTGTACCTATCTACTTAACTACTTACTAAGATAATATCATAAGAGCCCCTTTAAACTGGTGTTCGTTCTACGTCGGCGTTGGATGGGTGTTGGCAGGCAGCGTCAACGCCACGTCTCTTCAGCGTCATGAGCAATTCATATAGGTACAAAGAAAGTGGCGAGTGGCGATCCGTGACAGAATTATGACTTTGTTTTGTACATGATTGTATGCACATGAAGCGGCTGAGACGCGTTAAAACCAATCCAATGCTGACGAGGGACGAACGCCAGAGTTAAAAGGTCTTAAGAAAAATGAAATTTTATAACGCTTATAAATACTAAAAAATAAATACATAAATATACAAAGCCCAATAATTAAAAAAATGATAACTACCTCTTCGGTCCTCAGACGAAATTTGTAACCAATTGGGTCAACCTTTTTCTTTTTCTTTGCGCCAGAAGAATGGTTACAATAGAATGGAATGTAATTAATTTGTAAGTATTCTCCGTAACGGCAATCTGGCTGGTAATTCTGTTTTTGTCCTAAAAGAACAGTGAATCATTAAACAATCCACAGAGCGTGTTAACGGCGTGATGATGCTGTAAGGAGGCCGATAATGGCTTGTATAGTGTAGCCAGACCACAGCATACAGTGAGTCTTCCGATCCGACTGCGCCATATAGTACACAATGCCGGCTCTACACTCTAACGAAGTTGAATGAAGTAGGATGTAGAGTCTGTCCACAGTGCACACTCTCATTTTCACTCAACTTCGCAGATGTTGAGCTGGATAAGACCTTTGCGGCCGATTACACAGTACAATAAAATTAAATGTTTGTGCAAAAAAAGTATTGGTACCTAAAACAAAAGAAAATGTATATTACTAGCAAAACCTGCGCAACTTCGTTTGCACGTATCCCGCTTTCCCATCTGAATTTTAAATTGTTCTCTCAGTAAGAACCATCCTCATATTGCGAAATCGGTTCAGCTGTTCTCGAGATTTGCGCTTAGAAAAATTAGAATAAAAATGAATCGCTGAATGTGTTGCTAAGTCATGAAATGAAGAAGAACAGAAAACAAAATGCAGCAAAATTACTTATGGGGAGTAAGACTACAATAAGACTCCATCCCATTCTCTTCCTTGTAAAAGCAAACAGCCGTAGTGTTGCTGATGTACCGACGCTACCGACGACACGAGGCGACGACATACATAGGCGGCGGCAATCACTTTCCATTGAGTGCCCCGCTAGCTTGTTTGCTACCGTATGACATAAAAATCTTTAATAAAAAAACTTAAATTTGCGATTGGTCTATAAAATGTACGTTACATACTTTTCTTTTTTTCGACCTTTGGCGGTCGTGTATAATGTAACAATTTTTCCAATCTGTCAATGCATTCGTCAAGATCAACAAACACCAAGCAGGACATGAGTATCATGGCGTTCATGTCGTAATCTAGAAAAAAGATACAAAATTGGTTGATACAATTTAATATGATAATATATTTATGCGACGACCTCATGGTTACCATGCCGGACCGCCACCCAGGAGGTCCCAGGTTCGATTCCGTCGGGTCATGATGAAAAACGAACTTTTTCTGATTGGTCTTGGGTGTTTATGGAGGAAAAAAAACTTGCGTGAAAACGTGTGGTGTAGTTTCAGTCGGCACTTAGTCTACGATTTCCAGAAGTAAAACAAATCAAATGGATGGAATATAAAATAGCTCACATGGTTGAAGTTCACTCGGAGATTGTTTGTAAAAAGCTTGATAAAGATTCCATATAAATATTCCAGGATCTTCAGCAGAATCATTCATAGCTTGCATTAACATAAGATGCGGTATTCTTAGAGTGACTCCTAAATTAATTAGTGATATGCAAACACGATTTGGAATATCTTCCAGTAAATCTTGATGAATAGAGTATTTCAGTTCATTTAAGACTTCTCTTTGTTCTGTAGACAATTCGAAATACCATTGCGGTCCCACCTCTCTTTTTAATCTTCTTTCTTTCTTCTTACCTGTATTATTAAATTACCTACATCAGTAGTTGCTAACACCCATCATGTTAGCTCTACATTGTTTTCTTTTATTAGACAACTAGCTTTTCCCCGCGGCTTCGCTCGCGTTAATTTTATGACTGTATAGATCTCGTTTGACAACAAAACAACCCATAGCGCGACTAGTGGCGCCATCTGTTGGCCGATACAGCGCCCTCTATAGTAGAAAAATTATTTTCCCTTATGAACGATGTTGTATCTGTGGTCAGATTTAATTGTTATATCTGTGGTGATGTGACAGATGTCACTTTATGGCGTGCCTACTGACGAGTGGCATTTTCTATGTTGATAATAAAAGAAGATTAATCCAAAGTAATCGTTTCATTAATACTACATGGTGGCAGCGGTGTATAAAATAATAAAATGGCAAGACAAGGCATCGAGGGTGAACAATCTCAGCAATGGCAGGTATTACAAGTGGCAGCGCCATGTCCACCTATTGCGCCTCCGCAGGCGTTCGATTTCGTTCCGCAGAACTGGTTAAAATGGAGAAAAAGATTTGAGAGATATATGTCTATCAGCGGAGGAGTGGATAAGGCGGACAATGAAAAAATTAATATGTTGTTGTATGCCATGGGCGAAAGATCTGAAGACCTTGTTATACAACTAAAAATATATGAAATCAGTACATTGGAGGGCGTGCTGTCTGAAATAGATAAATATTTTAATATAAAAATTTGATATAAAATTGATAGACAATAACAAAAGTTATATACAATGTGTCCCTAGAGTAGTACCCATACCATTATTAGAGAAGTTAAAAGCTGAATTGAATCGTTTATGTAAATTGGAGGTTATTGTTAAGGTAGAGGAGCCCACTCAGTATGTGTCGCCAATTGTTGTAGTGCCTAAAGATGATACGGTTAGGTTATGTGGGGATTATACTCAGTTGAATAAGAATATTAAAAGGCCAGTATTTCCAATTCCTAAAGTTGAAGTTACTTTAGCGAGACTAAATGGATCAAAGTACTATTCTAAAATTGATGCTACGTCTGGGTTTCTTAAAATTCCTTTAACAGACAGTGCAACCTTAACAACAATCATAACACCTTTTGGTAGGTATATGTATAAAAGGCTCCCATTTGGATTAAATTGTGCCCCAGAGTATTTTTCCATGAAATTCTCTGAACTGTTTTTTGACTTGGAGGGTGTGGTAACACATGTAGATGATATTTTGATATATGCAAGTACAATAGAGAAACATGATAAAATATTAAGAGAGGTTCTTACTAGAATTTCAGAAAGGGGAATTACAATTAATAAGAAGAAGTGTCAATTTGGGGTGCAAGAAGTTAAATATTTGGGTCATATTATAAATAGTAGGGGAATTTGCCCAGATCCAGAGAGAGTGCAAGCAATAAGTAATTTTGAAACACCAAAAAATAAAAAACAGGTTATGCAATTTATAGGTATGTTAAATTTTGTAGGGCGGTTTTAAAAAAATAAAACTGAAATGTTACATCCACTGTATTCTCTATTAAAACAGAATTCGGAATTTGTATGGGGAATCTATCAACAAAAAGCATTCGAAAAGGTTAAGGATATGTTGCAGTGTGCAACCATTCTAACACATTATAATCCAAAATATAAAATAATAATTGCGGCTGATAGTAGTTCATATGGTCTTGGTGCTACATTGATTCAGGAAAACAATAATCAGTGCAGGGATATTGTTGCATATGCAAGTCGAACACTAACTGAAACTGAAAAACGGTATTCTCAAATTGAAAAAGAGTGTTTAGCATTGACTTGGGCTGTTGAACGTTTTAAAGACTATGTATATGGCATTAAAATACATTTGGAAACTGATCATAAGCCGTTGTTGCAAATATTACAAACTAAACCCATAGATGAATTAACACCTAGGCTGATGGGATTTAGGATGCGTTTAACTAGATTTAATTTTGAAGTTTCATATATTCCAGGAAAAAAACTAGTAATTCCTGATGCTTTATCTAGAAATCCTTTAAAAATGTTGAGAGTAATGAATATGAAGAAAATTCTGAACTATTGATACAAAGCATTTTTAAAAATATTTATATTAGAGATGAGATGTTAGAAAAAATTAAAATAGCTCAAAATTATTGTGACACATGTAAACATTTGAAAGAATTTACCTTGAAGGGTTGGCCAGTACAGGCCAAGATACCTAATAATTTGAAACAATATTATCAGTATAGGTATGATTTTTCTATTGTAAATGATTTCCTTTTGTATAAAACCAGAATTATGATTCCTATGACACTGCAAAAGGAGATCATGAATAGGCTTCATTCAGGACATTTGGGTATAACTAAGTGTAGAAATAGAGCTAAACAAACGGTATGGTGGTTAGGATTGTCTACGCAAATTGAAAATGTTATTCGTAACTGTCCTGAATGTACAGAGGAAAGAGTTAATTCAAAGCCAGATATTGTTCTAGAAGAGACACCTAAGAGAGCTTGGCAGAAAGTAGGAATGGATTTGTTTTGTTATAATTCTGCATGGTATGTGGTGATAATTGATTATTACTCACGGTATTTGGATATAAAGAAATTATGTAATCTTACGGAGAATAGTGTAATTGAATTTTGTAAAGAAATATTTTCAAAATTTGGTATCCCAGATTTAGTTAGAACTGATTGTGGCACACAGTTTAAAGGGAAGTTTAAAGAATTTGCCAGGGAATACAATTTTAATCATGTAACCAGTAGTCCATACTATGCGCAAAGCAATGGTTGTGCTGAGGCTGGAGTAAAAATTGCAAAAAATCTATTGAAAAAAACAATGATATTTTCATGGCTTTATTAATTTATAGGAATACTCCATTAGAATCAGGATTCAGCCCAGCAGAACTAATGTTTGGAAGAAAATTAAGAGATAACTTTAAAATTAGATTTTAAAATTAGATGTTAAAAATGCGTTTAATTCAGTAAATAGGGATACCCTGCTGAAAGAAATAAAAAAATCCACACCAGAAATATTTAACTATTTAAACCAATGTTATTATTCACCATCCAAACTACTATACAAAAATCACGCGTTAGAATCTGCCGTCGGGTGTCAGCAGGGAGATCCCCTTGGGCCGGCCATTTTCAGTCTAGCCATTAATCCCATCATAAAAAACCTGGCTTCAAAATTTAATGTCTGGTATCTAGACGACGGAACCCTTGGAGATAATGCAGAAACCGTCGTTTCTGATCTCTCCGGCTTAATTCTTTCTTTTAAATCAATTGGCTTAGACCTAAATTTTAATAAATGTGAAATTTTTATCTCGGAAAATGTAACCTCAACCCGTCGTTCGGAAATTATTTCAAAATTTAATGCAATTGCACCAAACATCAAAATTCTTAGTGAAGAAAACTTTAATCTCTTGGGGTCTCCCGTATTCGAGAGCGCAATAACTCCACATGTGGAAAATTTGACAACAAAATTTAATGATTGTTCAAACCGCCTTTTAGAAATAAATTCTCACTGCGCGCTCTTAATCCTAAAATTCTGCCTTTTTGTCCCAAAATTTACTTATCTCATGCGTTGTTGTCCTTTGCGGAAATCGCAAAATTTAACACACAAACTGGACAACATCGTAAAATGTCATCTTGAGAAAATTTTAAATATTCAACTTACTGAACAGTCATGGATTCAGGCATCCCTACCCATCCGCTACGGAGGTATTGGGATCCGTAAAATTTCTAGTGTAGCGCTACCGGCGTTCTTGTCCTCTATACACAGCACAGCCACGCTTGTAAACAAAATATTGATGCGAATTCCCGCACCATTCGAGGTGGCGTGCTTAGTAGAGGCCAGTGACGCCTGGAAAATGGCCTACCCAACCAAAAACTTACCGGAAAACCCAAATTCACAACGGAGCTGGGATAAGATTTGTTGTGAAGAAATTCAAAATTTGTTACTTTTGAATAACAGCACTGACGCCGACCAAGCACGACTCAGAGCTGTGTCAAGGAAGGAGGCCGGTCACTGGTTGCATGCCTACCCATGTGCCAATGTGGGCACCCTCCTTGACTCCGAGACCCTCCGAGTCGCGATAGGCCTTCGTCTTGGTGCCCAGGTTTGTATTCCACATAGATGTCCTTGTGGCACAATGGTGAACGCATTGGGACACCACGGGCTTTCTTGTACCAGAAGCGCCGGCCGCCTGTCGCGTCACGCTTCTATCAACGACATAATCCGTCGGTCTCTCGTCACTGTCAACGTGCCTGCTATTCTTGAGCCGAACGGCATCGCACGTGACGATGGTAAGAGGCCAGACGGAATGTCCCTCGTACCGTGGAGTATGGGACGGGCCTTGGTGTGGGACGCGACATGCGTTGACACACTTGCCCCGTCACATCTTCACGGTACGAGTAGGAGTGCGGGAGCGGCGGCGGAGTCCGCCGAGAAACTAAAAGCCACAAAATATCAGCAACTGACTGGTTCCTACGATTTTGTGGCTTTTGGTGTAGAAACATTAGGCCCGTGGGGTACCAGTGCGTTGTCCTTTTTTAGGGACATCGCAAAAAGGCTGCGACAAACCACTGGTGACCCAAAGGCTGGCAGTTACTTCGCTCAACGGATATCTATCGCCGTTCAGCGAGGTAACGCTGCTAGCATTTTGGGCACCCTGCCACAGGGACCATGTCTTTTTAATGCTTAGTTTTCGTTTTTATTGTTAGTTTAGTTTTTAATTTTTATTGTTAGTTTAGTTTTAATTAATTTTATTGAATTTAATATTATTTAATTATGTATTTTACCAATAAATCTTTATATGTAAAAAAAAAGAAATAACTTGCCTAGATTAGAAATATTTTTGCGGAAAAGGGTAAACTGTAGACAGCAATTTCAGAGGAAGGAATTCAATAGAAAACTAAGAATTAGGGATAATTATAATAGAGGACATAGAACTAGTAAGCTTTGTGATTTGAAAGTTAATGATATAGTTTGGATAACCGATTTAAGAATTTATGGTAAGGTTGTGAGAGAAGCTTGTGAGACAAGATCATACATAATCAAAACAGAAAGGGGAGACTTTCGTAGAAATAGATGGCATCTGATACCAGCGCCTTATTATAGAGAAAAGTATTATAGAACTGTAGAGAATAGATTGGTTCCCATGAATCATAATGAAAGTACTTATCACAGTGTAGAAAAAGAGTGTAATATAAATAACAAAAGTGTATTGAATAATGGTTTAGAGGAAACTCCAAGTGTAAATAAAGATTTGGTTAGTCAAGAAAATAAAGATTGTAATACAGATGCAGATAATTTGGAGGGTGTTACTGGGGAATCTAGTGTAAGTCGGGAGGTGAGAAAGAGTTCAAGGAAAACATGTAAACCTAAATGGTTATCAGATTATGTAGAATAAGTTAATATTTTTATTGTTCATTTTCTGTATAAAAGGGAGGATGTTGTATCTGTGGTCAGATTTAATTGTTATATCTGTGGTGATGTGACAGATGTCACTTTATGGCGTGCCTACTGACGAGTGGCATTTTCTATGTTGATAATAAAAGAAGATTAATCCAAAGTAATCGTTTCATTAATAGTTAATACTACAAACGACATACTTACTCGGGATAAAAAGTAGCATAAGTTGGGCTCTGTACCCCTAACAATTATGTATGCAAATTTAATAATGATCGGCTGCTTAGTCAACCCGTGAAGGAATAACAAACAAACAAACTCACTTTCTCATTTATAATATTAGTAAAGAAGTAAAGATTAAACAGCACATGTAACAATATAGAATCCTTAGAGACTAATTCTTCTTCTTTCTTACTTCGCCAGACCGCCACCCGGGAGGTCCCGGGTTCGATCCCCGGTCGGGTCATGATGAAAAACGAACTTTTTCTGATTGGCCTCGGGTCTTGGATGTTTATCTATATATGTATTTGTTATAAAAATATAATATCGTTGAGTTAGTACCCCATAACACAATTTTCTAACTTACTTTGGGGCTAGCTCAATCTGTATGAATTGTCCCTATATATATTTTTAATTAAAATTATTACATATACCCTGTAAGGCTAAAGGGTAAAGACAAATAGAGTGGCGCTGATGAGTTGGTTACCATCCTGCATCAAAGTACTCGTCAATACGGATCAAACGAGCCCAAACTCGATGGGGTTATGTTGTGTAATTACTAAGTTCCCATGGCCACCTTCCAGCTCCATCATGAGACCCTGGTTACCATCTGGCACCAAAGTACTCGTCAAGACGGATCAATCGAGCCCAAACTCGATGGGGTATTGTTGTGTAATTACTAAGTTCCCATGGCCACCTTCCAGCTCCATCATCAGACCCTAGTTACCATCTAACACCAAAGTACACAGATACACACGCCAAACTTATAACACCCCACTTTTTAGGTCGGGGATAAATATGCGGCGCGATAGCAATAATCATTAAGTATGACAAGCGAAGCCGCGAGTCCAGCTAGTGAATTATACCTATAAATGAACTATTCAATGAGACCATTCCAATGAGCCCAAACACGATACATCTGCTGTAATTTGACGAGGAGTTAAGTATACTGGAGGTTCCAGATGATGCTGCAGCATCAGATCAAGTTTTACATATTCTTGCAATATCATGACAGTAACAGTATACCAAATTTCAAATCGATCTAACCAGTGGAAGTTGCTCATTTCCCTTCAACAAATAGAAAAGAGCTGGTAATCTTCAAACGGCTGAACAGATTTTCATGAATTATAGCTAAGAACACTCCCGCACCGGTCACCTTTCAAACAAAAAAAACTGCATCAAAATCGAACCATCCGTTTGGTTTCTACGATGCCACAGACAGATACACAAGTACACAAATACACAGATACACACGTCAAACTTATAACCCTCTTTTTGCGTCGGGGGTTAAAAATAACTTCGAGGTGAAAAATGTGGTAAAATAAAAACATCTGGCCACATCAAGCGAAACTAAATCTATGGGCCACATTTTGACAATTGACTGCTGACTGATTAGACTTTGACAATAGAAAAAGGATGTTTTAATAAGAAAGACGTTCCCATTACGGACATGGCATTACCTTAACATATTTTGAATTTTGTAGTATAATAACAAAACCATACCATTTAGAGAGGGAACGCACGAGCAACTTTGTCTCACGGCAAATTTATTTGTCTATGTCGCCGTCTCCTTGCCGCAATTTGAAAGGTGCGTGCTGCGTGCACGAGAGCGACAGCGACACAACTTTTTCTCAGTGCTGCCAACATTTTGCGCTTTTTGTACGTTTCAAATAAACAATTTTTAACCCTTGCTTTCGCTCATTTTATTTGTATTTATGTCTTTAGAAGTTTCTAGCCCTTATTTTGGCAAAATTTGCTCTAATAAAAAAATCTAGCTCTTTTTAGCTCGTCCGACTGCCCTTTTTCAAAAACCAAGGTGGCAACACTGCTTTTTCTATAAAATTTTACATTATGAATTGGCAACCCTGGAAATTTATTTTGTCGCCGTGCGGGCTCCCGCGGACAAAAAAGTCTCCCGGGTGTTGCGTCGCTACGTGCGCGCACTTTCATACTAACCCATAGACTTGATGTAAGAGACAAAAAAGTCGTAGAGACAAAGTTGCTCGTGCGTTCCCTCACTTATAGATGCCGTTCGCGTAAAGACAAAAGTATGGAGGTACAACTGCCATCTTTACAAAGTAGTATTAAACTATTCATTCTTTTTCGGCTCATTCATTCAAAAACGACTGAATCATAATTTTCTTAATCAGCTGTTTTCCGAGATTACAAACAGAATAAATAGTACGACGACATTATGAAATCATTTTGTTTGAATATTCACTATTTATAAAAATATTACATGACAGATGACACCCTTCACTTCACGGATGTGTCAAAATGAAATGTAATTGAAATCAAAAGCACTAAGGAAAGGAGTATGAGTATTGATATCAACTCAAGATCTTCAACTATTTTTTCAAGAATTTCAATAAAATAAGAATCACGTCTTCCATCAATTCTCTTAAACAATTTTTATGCAACATTTGAAGTAGATTGGACCAAGGAATCAAGTTGTCTCATAGTAACTTTAAATCGTGTGTAAAATAAAACGGCCAAGCCACACGTTTTGACTAAAATATAGAGTATGTGAAGTTAGGCCTGGTAAAGTAAGGGCGCATAGATCAAGAATCTTGGCTCTACATGAGATGTGACCACTTTTTCATAGATTTTGATTAAGGTAGACTCGTCTTGGCAACATTTTTACATGAAAATGTTTTTGGTGGAATTTGTTATTACTCAGTTTCTTTTGCGGCCAGTCAAGGGAAGACAAGCAGGCTTACCATTATATAGGTAATGTTTGTTGTCGCGTGAGAGTGCCAAATGCAACATGCATGAAATCTGCCCCCTTATTATCGTAACAAAGACAGATTCAATTTCGATTCAAACTCAATCGTTGTCACGCTCAATTCTGTATGAGTGAGACAGCGATTGAGTTTGTATCGAGATTAAATCTGTTTTGTTACGAGTTTTGTAGTTTTGTTTTGGACGACAGCGACTACACGCATGCAGATACGTAGTCCCTGACCCCTGCTATACAGTATTTTATTATTGTACTTACCTTCACAAAAGAAATAATATCTTAATTCTTTTAAAAACTTCAACCAGGAACCAACTTTTTTATTGTATGGCTTGTTGTTAATATTTTCTACCATTTCACGCTCAAGGAAAACCCATACGGGATCCTTTTTAGGTTTGTCATAAATCATCTGTAATTAAGTTAATACCTACAGATACCGATAGTAAACTTTTTACATTAGGATATTATAAATCAAGTCAACGAAATCGAAACTACTTTAGACAAGTCTCACGGCATTTGCGAAATCTAGCAACGTGGTACGACTTCACCCGACGACGACGCGACCTCCGTCGTGGCATGTGGAGACATTTTGTCAAGCAAGTGAATCACACAAGCAGGATACAGGCGACTTTCTTTTCTGACTCTACCTTAGTTTTTTATACTCGCCTGTAGTCATGATAATTAAGAGTAGATTAATTATACAAATCATTTATTACTGTAGGTATACCTACTCTGACAAGAGAACGTGTTTGTGAAAACCTATTCTCTGAATAAAATTTTAGAATTTTGTATTCTTACCTTTTTCTTTAAAAATTGTTGTACGGTAGGCATTTTAAACTTCCCCATTTTTTAAAATCACAAAATAATTTTAAACCCAAAAAAACTAAAAATTTTGATGTTCGTCGTCTAATACTAAAATTTCAAGTGACTGGCCGACTGCCTAAACTTGATTTGTCAGTTCGTTCTATTCAAATTTATTTTTCATCAGCCAGTACGAATAGTTCGAAACATTTAGTCAAAGAGAAAAATAAGACATACCTATACAAAAAAAATTAATGAGGGAACGCACGAGCAACTTTGTCTTTACAACTATTTTGTCTCTTACATCAAGTCTAAAATTTTATTTTGTCGCCGTGCGGGCTCCCGCGGACAAAAAAGTCTCCCGGGTGTTGTGTCGCTAGGTGCGCGCACTTTCATACTAACCCATAGACTTGATCTAAGAGTCAAAATAGTTGTAAAGACAAAGTTGCTCGTGCGTTCCCTCACTAAGAGCAACGCACGCACGAGCAACTTTGTCTCCCGGCAATTTATTTGTCTATGTTGTTGAAAAAGGGCAGTCGGACGAGCTAAAAAGAGCTAGATTTTTTTTATTAGAGCAAATTTTGCCAAAATAAGGGCTAGAAACGTCTAAAAACATCTTCTTAGTCGTAACGCTCTTGACAGAACGGTCGTGATCGTCATGTAGAGATTTGGCCTGGGGCAGATGTAATGCGCCTCACGACATCTCGCCACTTCTCCCTGTTAGAGGTCATGCGGGTGCACTCATGCACGGGACCGCCCACGGCAGATTTCAATTGGTCGGTCCATCGCATGGGTGACCTTCCGCGCGGTCTAGTGCCTTCCACCTTGCCCTGGACGATGAGGCGTTCTATGGACGTGCTGTTCCTTCTTGACACGTGTCCAAAGAAAGTGAGGATGCGAGATTGTACTGTGGCAGATAGACGCTGCTTGATACCGAGTTCTTGAAGTATGGACACGTTTGTACGAAATTCCGTCCATGATACTCCAAGCATTCGTCTCCAGCACCACATTTCCAGAGCGTCTATCTTCTTTTTTTCCACCTCTCGCAAAGTCCACGTCTCTGCAGCATACAGAAATATGGGTAAAATGAGTGTTCGCACTAGCCTGGTCTTAGTGGCTTTCGTGATATTTCTGTTCCTCCATATTTTCTTCATTTTGTCCATTGCTGTCCTAGTAATCGCCATGCGCCTTTTTATTTCGTCTAAAAACATAAATACAAATAAAATGAGCGAAAGCAAGGGTTAAAAATTGTTTATTTGAAACGTACAAAAAGCGCAAAATGTTGGCAACACTGAGAAAAAGTTGTGTTGCTGTCGCTCTCGTGCTCGCACCTTTCAAATTGCGGCAAGGAGACGGCGACATAGTACAGTGAGAGATTGGAAAGCCCAACTCTTTCCATATTATGCCCGTTTCTCTATAGTCTCACCATCATCTCCTTCGAAAGTTACATTGTGAAGGTAACTATTATTTACTCTTTGGTAACTAGTTACATATAAGTTTATATTACGAAAACACAAACGTCAGAAGCAAGCAATGAATAAAGAAAAAATATATTTGATAGCTCCGCACATTTGTCAGCAACGTACGCGCCGTACGCGCCGCATTTCTTGATAGCCTAGCACATTCGCGTACGCGCCGTACGCAAATCTTTAGTGTATTGCCAACAATTTGAGCGCGCGCCGTACGCGCCGCGTTGTACGACGTCATCAGAATGCTTCCTTCAAATTCGGATGCCTACCGCACTTTACGAAATACGGCGCGTACGGTGGGGTGAAATGTACGAGGTTTCACATCACTGCATACAACGAATTCTAAATTGCGGCGCGTTCGGCGCGTACGTTGCTGACAAAAGTGCGATCAGCTTTATGGCATTCATTTATTTTATGGATCTCCTCACTTCTGTTTCGATCTCGTAGAGAAACTCCGAGCATAGTTCTCGTAATAACTAGCTGAGTGACCGTGTGCCCTTGTCTCAATATTTTTTTTAAACCACTAAGGTGGCAAACAATCTTACAGCCCGCTTGATAGTAAGCGGACACCGTGGCCTATATTTGATTCTTTGTAATAATATTTTGATTCAGTTGCATTTTAAACAAATATTTACTTTTATTACTATGTATTATTTATATGAGAACCGGTCGTCGGAAGATAGGGAGGCAGCCCATGCGCTGGGCTGATGACATCGCCAAAGTCGCAGGATAATCCTGGATGCGCACTGCCAGAACAAGACCCATTATGGAAAGCCCATGAAGAGGCTTAGAGTAACAATGGGTGATGACAGGCTGAAAGAAGAAGAAGAAGAGAAGATTATTTATATATCTCTACGCCTATGCTTTTGTGATAATATTTAATGTGATGGCGATTTCTCAATAATCACAAAGAATAATAAGTATTTTAATCGATATAGAAGATTTTAATACGAACGCCTACAAAACTTTATGAGCAAAAAAAAGTGTTAGCCACCCGATAGAGAGATAGTGATTAGTGATAGTTTAGTATTTATAAATATCCTCCTAAATCTGGAATATAAATTTTTTGCGCCGGGGCTTGGTTTTTTTGGATCTTCTCCTTTATTCTAATTCTTGTATGGATTATGATCTGCAAACATGTAAATAACAATAAATTCTTAACAATAAATAACAATAAATTAATGGACGAAACACAACGCCATCTAGTCCCAAACTAAGCAACTAAGCTTGTACTATGGGTACTAAAACAGACATGTTCATGCACACAAATGTTTGCCCTGCGCAGAATGCGAACCCGCGGCCCTTGGGATAAGTGACCAATGCTAGCCACTCGACCAGCGGACCTGTCATGCATGTATCAGTAGAATTAATGTACCGTGTACACTACACCTCCATAGTATAAAATTAAGTCGCTGTCTGTCCGTCTGTCCCTCCCTATTTATGCTTAGATCTATTACAACCACGTAGCAGATTTTGATGCGGTTTTTACCTAAAAATCAAATGCAAATATTATTTTAGAAGGATTAACCTTATGTACCCACCTACAGTTAGCCAATGAGAGAGGTGAGCAGGGCCGTAAAAATGATTCAAGTTTTCTAAATATTACATGAAGGGATTTACTCTACTCTTTATTTTTATTTTATTGTATTCATATTTTACTGTGTACTTAATTACAAAGTTTCATATCGACGCTTACACATTTTTTAATACCACAAAGGTATGGGAAACAAGCATTTGGTAGGCCTGATGGTAAGCCGTCACCTTAGCCTATGGACGCTTGCAATACCGGGGGGGTACTCACGCGTTGCCAACCCTCCCAACCCCCCAAGTGGAGCTGTGGAGACCTTACTCACCTTAGGAACACAACATGGCCGAGACCAATGAATGCTATTTGGCTACGATCTTCTGTAAGGTGGAGGTCCTTCCCCAGACGGGTTGCTCCGATTTTAAAGGATAATCCGCTGTGCCCTTCCTCTCTTAAATTATTAGTATAGCTAATAACCTTTGTTCTCAGTTCTCTACCCTGCTTACTTCTTTTTGCGTGGAATAAAAAAAATTGATATCCTTGAACGAGTCACACAACGCCATCTAGTTCCAAACTAAGTAACTAAGCTTGTTGTACTATATGAAATCACAATCAACATTTATTAAAAGCTGCCGCTGAAATGGAGACAAATGCGTATTTATTCGAACTTTAAAACCTGGTAAGATGCTTAATCATGTAAAATATCACAATTTACTATAATCATCATATATCTTTTTTTTTTTCTTAATAGACCTACATTTTAAATAGGTATAGGTACCTTCGTAAAAAATAAATAACAATTGGAAGAAAAAGAAACATCACATTGCATCAAAATATTTTTGGATGGAACATAGATAAAAATATTAGAAAACCATTCTTATTACATCCTAAGCACGTACCTAACCTAACACATTCCTAATACATCCTAACATCCCACAAAAGCATGTCTTGCACATCGTTACGTTGTTGTCCACAAGCGGTAGACATCATCGCCACAACTTTTTTTTAAAAGTTGTGGCCACCGCCGGTGGTCTAGAGCCCAACTTTTTGAAACATGTGGCGTTGGCCAAACAGGCGGTGGCCAAGAGGAATAATCGCAAATTTTTGCATTCCGCTGGATTCGAACACGCGGCCCTATGGATGACCATTGCTAGTCCCTCGACCACAGGCCTATCAAAATTATAGATCATCACTTAAAAATAGTATTATTGTACTTGCATACACTACACGGCCAACGAACTTGAGGAAGCTGCGCACATGTAATGAGCGTCATTTTCTTTTTAGGTAGATATAACGAAGCAGGGGGTATTTGTTCGGATGAACAAATACCGCGTGAAGTTCCGGACCCGTTCCCGTGGGAACCACTTTGAATTTCGGGAAAAGCTATAGCCTATGTCACTCCCTGATAATGTAGCTTTCTACTGGTGAAAGAATTTTTGAAATCGGTCCAGTAGTTTCGGAGCCTATTCAATTCAAACAAACAATCAAATCTTTCCTCTTTGTAAAATTAGTATAGATTAGTATAGATGACTGACTAGCATATAAATGATTTGGATGCACTGTCTGTAAATTTGTTTGTGTAAAAAAAAAACTTAATTATTTATTTTACTTATTTATTTCCATATTCTTAGTTTTTTCTAGAATATCTTTATATGGTGGATCAATAGGACCCTGAACTGGTTCCCTATATTCATAGCTAGTCTGCCCTTCTAAAAGCAATGGATATGAAGTATCAGAGTCATATGCACTGAGGTCTCCGCAAGCATTGAATGGTACAATGAAACGGTTCGGGCCAGTAAATTGATTAAAGTCACAATACTTCTGATCTAACAATGGGTTGACCATAGTGGGCACATAGCCTTCCGGTGGACAATAGTTTTGACAAATAACAAATGCTTCTATACTTGAATTTCTAGAACTTCTTGGTTTTGAAACGGTGACATACTGGAAGAACTGTTTTAGTTGAGAATATAATAAAGTGACATCTTTTCCTCTGAATATTTTGGCGACAAAAACCCCACCATTTTTAAGTACATGAGTAGTTATATTCAAAGCGGCCAGAAGCAGTTGGGCTTGAACGTATTCATCTATGTCATGCAGTCCGGTGACATCAGGAGCACCGTCACACACTACTAAATCAGCCTTCAGACCTTCAAACTCTTTGATTATTTCATTGGCAGTGGATAACTTTGTAATGTCACCTTGAATTTGTTTAACACCTGGAAGTGCTGCCATGGCCTGCAAATCTACTGCAACTATTGTAACCTCATTCTCGTTGTGACAATTTTGGCGCAGTTTCTTCGTTAATACTTGGCTCCAGCTGCCTGGCGCTGCGCATAAATCAACAGCTCGTAATACACCATCAAATATATTATATTCTTCATTGATTTGCAATAATTTAAAAGCACTACGAGCGCGCCATCCTTCTTCCTTAGCCAACCTGTAGTAAATGTCTCTTTTATCTTTTGATGTTTTACCCATTTTAGGGCACCTATTAGTTGTAGTTGTTAAATAATAGAAGAACTGAAACCAATACAATACGGGTAAGCAAACAAGTTAGGTTCTTTACTGATTACGACTCGTATGAGCCCGAAAATTGTCGATAAAACTCTTTGGACACAGAATAATATCTAGGTTTACATTACATTACAGGGGTTTACATCAGGGGGAGCACACTTAGTATAACCGTCAATTTTCGTAGGCAACAGCGACATTTGGGTGATTGGTGGAAGAACTAAAATTAAAAAAAAAGCGGCGGCCATTTTGTACTTCCCTTTCTCGTCTGACGGACCATTCGATAGCATTGACGTTATTTATTTTATTAGTTATTTATTTATTTTAGTTATTTATTTACACAAAATGTAAATAAAATACAAATTGAATACTTAAATACTCCAAATTTTATGTATTCCGTCGGATGGGGGACTTGTTTGGGGCGCTAACAAAGAAATAATATTCAGAAATTATAGGGAAGGGTATATGTATAGCTATATTTGAAATTTTAGTTCACCCACCAATCACTGAGGTGGCAGCACCTTCCATAGGTGCCGATTTCACCCCGGAGTTGCCACTCTATACCTACCATTATTACTATCCTCTTTGGTTTACATCTTTATGTCTTATTTTTCTCTCTGGGTGTACAGTTTATAAATGTCTTATTTTTCTCTCTGGTTTACAGGATCAATCAAAAGGCAAGGAGAGGCAATTTTTTTCTCTGCAGGTAACGACATTTTTTTCTTCTTCAAGTTTTGCATTCTTGTTCGTTGCAATTAGCCAGTGTCGTGTAATATGATAAATTATATCCACAGATGTAACAGAGAGAACATTCCATATCATGGGCCTCCACACGCTCGCTGGTTGCGACAAACACCAAACACCATACATTTGTTTAAAAAAAAAAAAAAAACATCATATAAGTAGATAGGTAGATATATGTATGTATATATATTTTTTTTCTTGACGATGTTGTGCAACGTAGACAGAGAAAACTATAGACAGCTCAAGGAGGTTATATATATATAAAGTCCTTGAGACAGCTACAAGTGAGGGAACGCACGTGCAACTTTGTCTCTACGACTTATTTGTCTCTTCTCTTACATCAAGTCTATGGGTTAGTATGAAAGTGCGCGCACGAGCGACGCAACACCCGGGAGACTTTTTTGTCCGCGGGAGCCCGCACGGAGACAAAATAAATTTCCAGGGTTGCCAACTTATGACGTAAAATTTTATAGAAAAAGCAGTGTTGCCACCTTGGTTTTTGAAAAAGGGCAGTCAGACGAGCTAAAAAGAGCTAGATTTTTTTATTAGAGCAAATTTTGCCAAAATAAGGGCTAGAAACGTCTAAAAACATAAATACAAATAAAATGAGCGAAACCAAGGGTTAAAAATTAAAAAAAAAACGTTTATGCTTAGCTATGCTTAGAAACAAACTTGGGGAATTCACCAGTAAAAAAGCGGAAGGAGTAGGTAGGGTTACCAATGTTACTATAGCAAAAGTATAATGTACCCAATTAATGATCATAAAGTGTAAACTGACGAAATAAAACTACAAGGTGCGCATTGCGCGTTTCATGACTTTGTATGACGGTCCGAAGTTTTCGTATCGCATAAAAAGGGCTAGATTGCTCTTTTCGGGCTAAAGCATGAAAAAACGAGTGCACATACCATAAAAAGATCTAGCCCGAAAAGGGCAAAGGTGGATTTTGGCGCCATCTACTATAGCGTCCATTTGGGCTCGTGATTAAAAATTTAATTTCTGTGTGTTTCATCGTTTGATTCATAGTATTGATTGACACAAGCATAACTTGAAGATGGCAAAATAGAATTTTCTGATTGCCAAAACGAAAAAAATAAAAAATAAGGGCTAAAGGTGGCAACACTGAGAAAAAGTTGTGTCGCTGTCGCTCTCGTGCGCACACCTTTCAAATTGCGGCAAGGAGACGGCGACATAGACAAAAAAAGTCGTAAAGACAAAGTTGCTCGTGCGTTCCCTCACTAAGCGTGCCGCTGAAAGGGACAGAAAAAAAAGTACATACTAGATTTAGAGTTGCCAGGTAAGGATAAATTTACCCCAAACTCTCGATTTCCTTTTTGTATGTATAAAATTGACATGCTGATACCTTAGTACTTTTTAAAGGTTTTAATCCATTAATAGAACTAACGAATACTTACCTATTAGTTTCAAAGCATCGGGGACAAATCATAAAAATGAATGCGTGCGGATGCCAATAATTAAATCTTTAGATAAGTATTGGTAGGTAGGTATTATATTATAAGTATGTACACTTCAAGATAACAGGCATTTATCAAATTCTCACTCATGAATTATATGTAAAAAAATAATGCGAAGACTGTCTCTTGAAAACTGCCCGTTTATTAAAGTAGTTTGTAGGAAATAAAATGAAAACAATCTAAAACATAATAGGATATTTTATTTTTATTATAATATAGTTACTAATTCGTCTTGATACCGCGAGTGACATTGAGTACGTATAAATATAAAAACTTCTGTGATTTAAAACATATAAAGTATTGGAGTAGGTATCAAATAAAACATAATACACGGTGCATACACTTTACACTAAATCATGGAGTTTGTTTTTCCCTTTTGAGTGGTAATTTCATGCAGAGGTTTTTTTTTTAAATTAGTTTTTAATAACAACTAAAGTTCTCATTTATTGGCCTTGGAAAAGTACTAATTTCGTGTGAACATTACGGATTATTTCTTTCGGTGTACGTCAATAAGCTTTATTACTTATTGTCTTCAAAGTTTTGGGATCCAATCTGTTCTTCTGGTAGCCGCAATCCACAAACTACGCAGCTCAGGATCACAAGGAAATCTTAAAATGACAAAACAAGATAAGGATATCGATATGATAGGGGGCAGCTGTTTTTTCTAGAAATTTCCCCTTCTTTTGGTCTCATCTTATCTAGGGGGGGGGGGGGGGCACTTACGAACACTTTTGGTCCTTTGTACCAACCCCGTGCCCCTGAGAAATTTGCAGTCTTGAAAATCCGCTTTTTTCCAAATTGCGTATATCTCGAGAACGGTAGCGCACAGGGGTTGGTGCAAAGGGCTAAAAGTTACAAGGTTTTTTTGCAAGTGCCCCCCCCCCCCCCCCCCCCCCCCAACTCAATTGAACCCAAAAAAGAAGGAAATAAAAAGAAACTTAAATTTTTGGCAAAAAAATGAATTGTCTCCAAAAGATTTTTTTCATGTTTTCTTGGCGTCTCATAGTGCCCCTAAGCCTATACTCCAACTCTACTTCCTTGCCCCTAACGCGACTCTGACAGAAAATTACCTATTTTAGGGAAAATTTCCACCAAAAAAAATAGCAACACTGACTTGAAAGGTTATGTTAACAAAAATGTTAAAAATCTCACGTATTTTTCAAAATCATGACGAGACTTGATATCATTCGTCGAAAATAAACCAAAATTAGTATATTTAACTATGATAAATAGTAAAATTGTCGGGAATAATGTCTACCTATGAATGAAACGACAACCCACAAATTTTTCTCTCACTATCACTTTTACATCCCATTATACTGCACCGCACCATTTTCTACAGATGCAATCACCTCCAGGAACTTAATTAACACAAAACAGTTATTCGTAATTGAATAAACAAAACAAAAACTTTAAAATTAGTTAACACCTGCAGCAAACGTCAAAGTTTGTGTAGCAATTATAGTTGCTGGCCTTGAAAAAACCGGCCACGCAGTGAGGGACAAAAAAATATTCTGTTTGTCTCTTTTTTTTATCAGCCATGCGTATATGACCATCCTTTTCTATTGTAAGTGAAATAAAATACATCCAGCAGTCTATAGTTTTCTCTGTCTACGTTGTGCAAGCTAGTGAAGCGCTAACGAGATACGCTTCACCAGCAACATTGGTTTTACGTGGGCGAGGTGTCAACCCGCCGCACAACCCCCGAAATGCTGGAGGACCACACCCGTCGTTGGTCAGCGAGTCCATCGGACTTAGCCGGTTTTTTTTTTCCTTGACGATGTTGTGCAAGCTAGTGAATCGCTAACGGGATACGCTTCACCAGCAACATTGATTTTAGGTGGGCGAAGTGTCAACCCGCCGCACAACCCCCAAAATGCTGGAGGACCACACCCGTCGTTGGTCAGCGAGTCCATCGGACTTAGCCGGTTAGTGTAGCTAGGCTGTACTACCGACCATTCCCCTATCCGCCACCTTGGGGACGCTCCCCTACGCTGTGAGGGCCAGCGCGGGGTTAATTGAGCTGAGCGAGCCGAAGACGAGCGAAGCTCTCCATACCAGACTCTCCTCATTTGGTTGTTCGTCTTCTCCTCCCAAACTACTCCACCAATTAGAACCAAACTTGGCACATCTTAAGAGACAGTTTGTGGCAAGGTTTTAAAAAAATAAAAATAAAAATAAAATGTGCCAAAATGTGCCAAAATGTGCCAAAACCAATAAAGCTGATTTTTGGCGCCAAAACTTTCAACATTCGCTCAGCTCAACTTTGCATCGCGTTACGCCATGCACCCCTAGTGTATATATATTATATTATGGGTGTAATAGGATGTTGAATATAGATACGTAGGTAGGTAGGTACGGTACGTATAGATAGTTACGAATGTTGTAGGACAAAAGATATTGTTTTCGTCCTTTTCGTTCCTTACAGTTTTTGTATCTTGTGATCACACGGTATTATTATTACCGTGACATCTAATTGAGCTGAGCGAGCCGAAGGCGAGCGAAGCTCTCCATACCAGACTCTCCTCATTTGGTTGTTCGTCTTCTCCTCCCAAACTACTCCACCAATTAGAACCAAACTTGGCACATCTTAAGAGACAGTTTGTGGCAAGGTTTTAAAAAAATAAAAATGAAAATAAAATGTGGCAAAATGTGCCAAAATGTGCTAAAACCAATAAAGCTGATTTTTGGCGCCAAAACTTTCAACATTCGCTCAGCTCAACTTTGCATCGCGTTAAGCCATGCACCCCTAGTTTTATCCTTACTTTAGAGTAAGGATAATTTTTTTTTATTTAGCATTGCTGAGTTTACACCCGTGCCACGTAGCATGGCAGGCGACCCGGCAATCAGCCCGGTACATAGCCCGTTGACGGGCGGCGGGCCAAGCAAGATGTTTACACGCATGGCGACACGCCAGTATCTCCAAGCACTGCAAGCATCCCATATTATAAGTTCTGTCACAGAATACTTCCGGACCTTCCGGTCGCTGCGAAAGTTCACGGGATACTAAATCGAACGCGCGCGTGTAAACAGGCGCACGGGCGCAAGCACATTCATCCTTTGAAGTCTTTGAACTGTGCCAAAAAACCGACAGTAGTCCGGATCGGCGGCAAGCACGGGCACAAACACTAGCGCATGCACATTCAAACTGTTTACATGTTCGTGCCCGTGCCGTGCTTGTGCTCGTTGAATGTCACTTTGAACGCGAGCGTGGAAATGCGGCCTAAGGATTCAAATGAGGTTAAAAAAACTCAAAGCTCATCATAAGTGGCGTTGAGTGAGTGTTCCTGGATGATGATGAATTTGGAGTAAATCTAATGAATAAATAATCATGAAAAAATAATCATAAAAACAGGGTTCCTCCGGGGTTCGATCCCGGGAGCTCCTACACCCAAACTACCCAAAGTTGGAATCCTAAATCCCTAGACCAAGAGGCCAGTTAGGAATCATATCGAAAATATGTACGTATTGAGTGATGATTTACAATGCGACACAAGAGTAGAAAATAAATGAGGGCGCCACTGTCGTTTAAATAGCAATACCAATAAATACGATTTACAATCTTGATACTTATTATTTATATTATTTTCTCAATATGAGTACTGTTTATGTTGCAATAAGGAAAATCTTATGCTAGCGTATTCAAATGGTAAAAGCTCGTAAAATTACGTGCTACTTACTTAAAATTAAAACAACGTAGGAATTAAAAACTTTATGTATTTATTCGTGATTTAAAAAAAACAAAACTAGTCCAATAATGGCGGAAACACACTACCGTGTCGGGGCCTGTCGTGTCGCGCCAGAAGCATATCGCGTTCATACATTTTATATGGTTAGGAGCACATTTGTAGGGCGTGTCGTGTCGTGACTCGCTCTGTCGTGGCGCGGACTGCTGGCCGCCGATTGCGCCACGGCGGTGGTGGGGGTTATGTCGCGACACGACACGCCCTGCAAATGTGTTTCTATACCCGCGCGCGGCTCGTGGCGCGAACAAGTGGACGCTTTTTTTTTTATTTGTTTTTGCAGCGTGATAATGAGTTACTAGGTAGTAGGTTCCTGATAAATATACTTAAATACATTTTTTTTGTAAATAAATGCCATTATACATTATAGAAAACACCCAGACAAAGGCAAACACTGCGAGCTTCTGTTCAGAAATGAAAGAAATAAACGTCTGGCGTTTATTTCGTTCATTTCTGAACAGAATCGCGCCCCGACACGACACGTAAGTGTGCACACCCACCGTCACGACAGAGCGCGACACGACAGGCCCCGACACGGTAGTGTGTTTCCGCCATAAATCAAAATCCAAAAATTCTACTCCTTCAATGCGATCAACCACATTTTGTTGCGATGAACCATAGATTATTATTGTAAAAAAACTGAAGCGATGAACTAGTAATTGACTGTCTGGCGCTTCAAAATGAGTTGCCGAAAAATTCCCCAAGAGGGCTATCTTTTCCCGTATATAATAAAATATGGTAGGTAGGTGAGTCACACATGGTCACACACAGCACGTCAGTGTCAGTTTGGTGTCAGTGCCAGTTGTGTGAATCGCGGAAATCCGCGGAATCACGCGGAATACTGATGTTTGGCTAAAAAAGAAGTTACAGTGTTACAGTTTGTGTATTGATTGTTTGAATAGATTTTAAACTCGATTTTTCGAGTTCGCTACGTAGTTTTTAACAAAAATAATTTATTGCGTTATTTACCGTAATAATTTGACGGCTTTGAGGGATTGTTCCACTTAGTGTTCCACTTAGTAGGAGCATTTCGAGAACAGTCGAGTGCAAAAGTTTATTTTTGTGAATTTCCTGACGTTGCGTACTTGTCATTATGGAATATATAATACAAGTCCTTTTAGCAATAATCGATTTAAAATTGTTTTTATTTCTCACATTACTTGTTGCGATTTATTTTTATTACACAAGCACATTTCACTTCTTTGAAAAGCAAGGCATAAAGTATATGAAACCTACTATATTTTTGGGAAATATGGGTAAACGGATAACTTTTAAGATATCACTGCATCAGTATCAGCTAGAAATATATAATTACTTCAAAGGACATCCTTGCGGTGGTAATTTTTTTGTATTTTGCTTACATTTTGTTTAAAAATATAAGTTACTACATTCTATATTTATGAACTTACTACGTACGTAATAAAAAACGCATATTTTGTATGGTCACGTTATTTCAAATTGGTATTTATTTGTGCAAATGTGGATAAGTACTTTGTTAACTTTAAGGGCGCGTTTTGACGACGCGAAATATAAACATAAGGGTTCATGTCAAAGATCTCGCGAGCACCACCAATGTCTGTTGTTATTCAGACAGACATTGGTGGGTTAGGTTAGGGCTACCTTGTGACTATAATTTTTCTTACGATTCCGCCTTTTATTACTTTGGCTAACTTGACCCGCTGCTATTATGAATAATGTCCGGACAAAGTGATTAATTTACTTGTTTTATTATTTTTACCAAATCGTCGAAGATACTAGTTAATGTGATTAATTCTGTGTCATTTATCACTTTGTCTAAATTGTGTAGACAATATAAATAACCCTTTTTTCCCCGCGGCTTCGCTTGCGTTAATTTTCTTCGACTTCGTCCGCGTGAAGTTCCGAACCCATTCCCGTGGGAACTACATTGAATTTCGGGAAAAGCTATAGCCTATGTCACTCCCTGATAATGTAGCTTTCTACTTGTGAAAGAATTTTTAAAATCGGTCCAGTAGTTTCGGAGCCTATTCATTTCAAACAAACAAACAAACAATCAAATCTTTCCTCTTTAAAAATTAGTATAGACAAAGTTTTAATTACAATGACAATAAAATATTTCCTGAAAAAGAAACTGCATGCATGCATGCATGTAATGCAAAGATAATATTGAGTGCGTTCACTAGTTTTTATTACGAACCATTGTTTAATAATCACAATGGTTCTTTGGATGTAAGTTTACCTAGTACATACTTGTATTCACAAAATTTGGTTGCTATTATGCTCAAATATTATTTCTCTGAATATCATACTATACCTACTGGCTAATTTAATTCTGTTGAAGATTGTACTAAGTTGACAATGAATGTTTGTATAGGTACCTACCCTATTTGCATGAACCTAGTCATATCTAATGAAACCCGTTTTCCGTTGTCACGACATAACATGAAAACGGCTTGACCGATTTGGCTGATTTTTTTTTTTGTAGTTTTCTAATACTCTGTACAAGGTTCTTACGGAAAAAAATTAGGGGTAGGGTAGGGGTAGGGTAGGGGTAGGGTAGGGTAGGGTAGGGTAGGGGTAGGGGTAGGGTAGGGTAGGGTAGGGTAGGGATGACATCTCCAACGCATTCAACACCCTACCCTGGAGTTGTATTCGGGAGGCTCTGAAATACCATCGCGTGCCTCCCTACCTCAGTCGCACAGTAGGGGCTTACCTGGAGGGCAGATGCGTCACCTATCGGGGACGCGACGGTGCCAGTCGGCACCTCATGTCGTGCGGTGTTCCGCAGGGATCGGTCTTGGGACCGCTCCTGTGGAACATCGGCTACGACTGGGTGCTGAGAGGCGAACTCCCGTCGGGCGCCAGCTTGACGTGTTATGCGGACGACACGCTCGTAACTGCCCGGGGGAGCTCGCACAGGGAAGCGACGTTGATAGCCACGACTGCGGTGTCACAGGTGGTGAACCGCATCCGGCGCCTGGGCCTGGAGGTGGCCCTAAACAAGTCGGAGGCTATGGTGTTTCATGGTCCCCGACGTGCGCCGGCGCCAGGATCACACATCGTGGTCAGCGGGGCCCGGATAGCTGTCGAGTCCACCATGAAGTATCTGGGTTTGGTGCTCGACAGCCGATGGGAATTCGGGCCCCACTTCCGGCGGCTGGCGCCCAAGCTGATGGGCGCAGCGGGCGCGCTTTCAACGTTGCTTCCCAACTTGGGGGGCCCGAGTGCCGCCTGTAGGCGGTTGTACGTGGGAATCTTGCGGTCCATGGCCCTGTATGGGGCCCCTGTGTGGGCGATGGACATGACGACCAGCACTCTCGCCATTCTGCGCAAACCGCAGAGGGCGATGGCCGTCAGAGTCGTCCGCGGGTATCGCACGATTTCCTACGAGGCGGCTTGCGTCCTGGCCGGATCCCCGCCCTGGGACCTAGAGGCAAAAGTACTCGCGTCATTATATCGATGGCGCGAGGAAGAGCGGGCACGGGGCTTGAGGCCGGTGCAGCGGCAGATCGCGCTGCGCCGAGAAGAGCTCCGTCAGGTCTTGGTGGCGGAATGGCGGCAAAGGCTTCTGCGCCCTACCGCCGGCCTCGCTACCGTCGAGGCGATCCGGCCAGTACTCGACGACTGGCTCGGGAGAAGGCACGGCTCCCTGTCGTTTAGGGTGACGCAGGTGCTGTCGGGGCACGGCTGCTTCGGCAAGTACCTGTGCCGCATAGACAGGGAGCCGGACGCTCGGTGCCACCACTGCGTTCATTGCGGGGAGGACACGGCGCAACACACGCTCGCCGAGTGTGTAGCTTGGGAGGAGCAGCGCCGTGTCCTCACAAATGAAGTAGGAAGCGATCTGTCGCTGCCGGCCGTAGTGCGAAGGATGGTCGGTAGCGCAGAGTCGTGGGACGCGGTGGTGTCCTTCTGTGAGGACGTGATGTCGCAGAAGGAAACTGCGGAACGGGAGAGAGAAATCTTGACTCCCTTTCCCGGCCGCAGAAGGCGCACCGGGCGCAGGAGAAGGGCGGACAACGCCCTTTTCCGGCCCCCATGAATGGGTCCAGGGGCAATGGACTTGGGGAAGTCCCCGCCCCCTATTTGATGGACCCGAGTCGTAGGCGCGCGCGGGTGTCGGCGCGCGCCTCTGAGGCGATGCACGGGGCAGTTCAACACCTCACTACCCCGTGCAGGAGACGAGGCCCGGGCAGAACCGGCCAGCACTAGTGTGGGGCTGCGGAAGAATCTGGATTCCCGCGGCCCCCCCCGCGCGCACGTGCGAGGAGACACCGGGGTGGTTTTAGTCGGTAAGAGTCCGGCAAGCAGTCCATGAGGATTTCCCCCCGTTAAAAAAAAAAAAAAAAGGGTAGGGTAGGGATACACGCAAACGAAGTTGCGCGGGTTTCGCTAGTATATTTATAAATGTTAACCATATAATTATAATATATATATGTCTTTGAGATAACACGGTGCAATCATGATGATGTTCTACTTCAGTAAATAATGTTTATCTCATGTAAGATATTAATAGATAATAATAAACTACCCACTGAATGTGACTAGGTACCAAATTCTGAATTATTATAATAACTAGCTGTACCTGCGGCTTCGCCCGCGTGGATACTGCCTTTCCCGTGAGATTTTTATAAATTGCCATCTTAATCCTTGTCAACATCATAAAGGGAACCCATAAACAAAATTCCATTTTCTAGGTTGAGCGCCTGCGATAATACTCTTACAGTCCTATAACTCCCGTTCCCGTGGGAACTCTATAAATTGCCGTCTTTATCTTTGTCAATATCATAAAGGGAACCTCTATACAAAATTCCAGCTTTCTAATATTTCGTTACCCTAAGGTTGCCTTGAAAAGATTGCTTTTTAGCAATAAGGCCTCCTTGTTGCGATTTCACTAGTGTGTATATTGTGTTTATGTATACTGTGTCCTACTGTTGTGAATTGCAAATAAAGTATATTCTATCTATCTATCTATCTTTCTAGGTTGAGCGCCATACATATTTTTTGGGTAACTTCAACCGTTTTCAACTTCAAGCGCACGCAACGGAAGCCCTAATAATTTTCCCTGTTTTTGCAACATTTTTCACTGATGCTTCGCTCTTATTGGTCGCAGCGTAATGTTATATAGCCTAAAGCCTTCCTCGATAAATGGACGATCCAACACCAAAGATTTTTTTCAATTGGAACTAGTAGTTCCTGAGATTAGCGCGTTCAAATTCAAACAAACAAACAAATTCTTCAGCTTTATATATTAGTATAGATTTTTTAACAGCGCCACCTAGCGTAGCGTAATAGATTTAAAATGCTTTCATTTTCGCGCGATATTTATAATTTGATAAAAACGTAACCTAACTTTTGAATAGCGCCATCTAGCGTAGAATAGAAAGAACTTGAATTAATTTCGGCAAGCGCGTAAATTTTTTGCTATAACTTCTAAAGTAGCTATTTAAATTAGATGGTGTAAAGATTATAATTTATGTACATGAAATGCTTATGGTAACTAACGTAGTTAACTGGATAAAGATTAATACTGTATACGTCAAAATCGGTTTCCAATTTCCGCATTATTACTCGGAAATCGCTTTTTATTTTATAGTAAGTTATCCGTAAACGATAAATATATGCTATCGCGGACTTTTTTGGAGACCTAAATAAGAGGAATATCCTATAATTTTTTTTTGTGATATGTATCTCAAAGGGTTTAGCCAGCGTTTTCGTCGACAACTCCCAAGCGGGTTGATTTTTTCCGACCCTCCCAACAATAATCTTTATATTTCAGCCAATTTATACAAAATCCTGACAAATTTTATACATAAACCTTCCTCATGAACCAGGCTATCCGTTGGTGAAAACCGCAAGAAAATCCGTTGGGTAGTTTTTGAGTTTATCGCGAACAGACAGACAGACAGACAGACAGACGCGCGGGAGGACTTTGTTCTATAATATGTAAGGATTTATCACAATACTAGCGAAACCCGCGCATTTATGCACAGCAGCGCCATCTACTTTTTAAAGCGCCTCTGACCATCAGACTTGACCAAATACTACGGGAACCGCGTAATTTTCGGGATAAAAGTACTGCTAAAGGTGTCAGCTACCTACATACCAAATATTAAAATTGGTCCAGCCATTTGAGCGTGAAGAATAATAAACATACAAACTTTCGCCTTTATAATATTAGTGGGATTAGGGTTTTACGATAAAATGTCATCAAGATTCTTGACTACCCTATGTTTGATTTGTTTACGTAACGTAAATTATTTCTCTATCCCGACTTAGGTATACTGGTAGGTAGGTACCAGGTACCTATGCATATATTTTTTTCTTCTAAATACCGTGACTTGACCTAAAAATTTACTATGATTTCAGGTTTTTTTGAAGGGCGAAGACCAGTTTTGTACATTATTGATACTGATCTCATAAAAGCGATCACCATTCGTGACTTCGATCATTTTGTTGATCGAAATACACTCACTATTAAACAACCTAGATATTTGAGTCAGTCGTTACTTAATTTAAAAGTGAGTATTTTTGACATCTAAAAGGTACTAACCCTACCTACATAGTTAGGTACATACCTAAAAATAAATTAAGTATTTCCGTACAATTAACACAAAACTATTTAGGGCCGAGTTTGATCAGTAGTTAAGTATACTAATGGTGAAAATTCGTTGAAAAAACTAACTATCTGTTAAAAATTGCTACGAATTTTAACCAACGACTGATCAAACAATGGGCCCTTAGTCTACTTTTACCTATTTGCAAAAACAAAGTACTTACTTATTAAGGTGACATTGTTAACTAACGCTAATACAAATGAAGAATAACAAATAAGTATAGAATTTTACTAAATGTTAATTACCTAGGTAGGTATTTACATTAAAGTAGAACACTTCCTCTATTACGTAAATGTTATAATTTTTTTATTTATATGCTCCTCTTTTGACTTAGGTGGCTACTCGACCACAGATATCTCGACCTTTGGCCGAGTTTGTCTGTCCGTTGCGTTGCCCACACAATTTTTCCGTAGAGAACTAAAGCAAAGCTTGTACAGTCAAGAGCCAGGTCGACTTTTACATATTGGACTTTGTTTGTAGCGTTCTTATGTTCTTTCATGTTCTATGTCATGTCATTATGATATAAGAGCTCGACGTGCACCTGACTGTACAATCAGCCAATGAAAGAGGCGAGCAGGGCCATATATATATACCTACTTAATTAAATTTTTCTAAATATTTCGTGAATTGATTTAATCGATTTTTTATTGTATTGTGTAAATATAAAGTTTCATAATGATGATTATTAGCATGAAAATCTTTGTATCAGAGTAGAGACTAGCGAATCTCAAAAGACGCCATCAAAACTTTCTGCTACACCTTTTGTAGAATGGTACTTGACATACTATTCAGCGTTTGAGTAAGTATTGGCATATTCTGTACTATGTCTTGATAGTATGCTTCATTTTTTTGCTTTTTGATTGCCTTGTTTTAATTAAACGATAAGCCCGAAAGTGTTGTTTTGTTGGGCGTGTTAAAAGTTGAAATAAAAACTGATTGGACACGCAAGCTACTCGTAATATCGACGACGACAGCCTATAGATGAGTTTAAAAATGTGTAGTTTCATGGATTTTAGAAGCATGTTGGAATATTATGTTGATAGTCGTTAAGCCATATTCGTAACCGGTAAATCGTTTGAAAACCACCACCAGTTAACTCGCAGTATGATATACGAAGTATAGGTACAATTTGCAGTGCCTCCGCAATGTTCACAAAGACGGGTTGCAGCCTACGCTCTTCAGACACTTGTGCGACACCTACCAGGCTACCACAATCTTTTTGTGCATTTTTAAATACTTTATTAACAACGTAATCATAACTCTCTCTCAAACACTATGATAATTTATTATGGACCTGTAAGTTATCTGTCAATAAATATTATAATTTTGGTTATTTTACATTTATTATTGACAGGGACCAGAATGGAAAGAAGTTCGCAGTATACTTACGCCTGCCTTTAGTTCAGCACGTTTGAAAAATATGATACCGATTATTCATCATTGTTCTCAGCAGTTGGTAGAATTTCTGAATCAATATGGTGAGTGACTGATAAATATAATTATGTATTGTAGGTATATTATATTGCTAAGTAAAATCACATAATGTTCAGTGAGCGGTCTAGCAATATCATTGATGTCGATAAATTAACAGAATAGGTACCTACCCCATCTCATATTTTTCACAGACGGTAAGGACGCCGAAATGAAAGATACTCTAGGACACTTCACACTGGAGGTTATCGGGGCATGTGCCTTTGGAATAAAATGCGATGCACTCACCGATGAAAATGCACATTTTGTAAAGGTACCTACGCAATTTTACAAGAAATAATAACCTTATTTTTATTATTATTTGTTGGTGTGGGCTTAAAGATACTGCTTCGACCATTGCTGATCTTTGTAGTGCCCCTTATTTAAACTTCCCTGTCCAGACCGGTAGCTTCCAGGAACTTCCAAATGTGCTGGGCAGAGAGCTGTTGTATCTCCTCTGGAAGCAAGATATGCTGTCTTATGTAAATACTTCTTTTGTACATGAGTGGTCCGCAGGAGCAGAGTATGTGCATAGCACTTTCTTCTTCCTCCTGGCAGAATCTGCACATCGCTGACTGGCTCATGTTTAGGTTAAACAGATGTTTATTGAGTTTGCAGTGTCCTGTTAGTATTCTTGTCACAGCACTAGTTTTCTGTCTTTTGAGCTCGATGAGTTCTTTGGAGAAATTTTTGTTGTGACCGTTTATCAGGGCCTTGGCATGGCTTTGTCCGGGGACTGATTTCCATAGTTCCTTTGCCATATGGTCACACTGAGTTTTTAGAATATAGTAGGCTCGTTGTTTGGCTATACCGCAAAAGGGTTCCGGTCCTGCCTGAGGGTTGTCAGCACCAGTCCTTGCGAGTTCATCTGCCATTTCATTACCTTCTAGGCCTGAATGTCCTGGAATCCATCTAATCACAACTTTGTTAGATGCGCCAAGAGCCGAGAGAATAATAACCTTACTGAAGTTATGTTACCAACTGACAATTCAGTTCGAAGGACCGATATTCAAATTCTTACTTACAAAACAGCTAAAAACAAATTAAACTTTCTTCATCCCAGCGTTGTCCCGTTAGCTAATCCTTTTAGGATTAGACGGGTTCAGAACCCTAAGGATTTGGAGAAGATACTGATTGATGGCAGTGACTGCCGCCCGACTTCCATAATCCAGAGCCATTGTTATGTTAGTTCACACGTCTTTCTAAATACTGTTTCATATGGATACCTTACGTTAAGTTAACTTACCTACTACCTACAAGATTTATTTATTTCATGTTTACATTTGTTGACAGGTCGCTAAAAATTTTAACGTAATATCTGTAACAAACAGGACTATTCTATTTATAATCCTAATGATAATGCCAAAGTTGATGAAATACATTAATATGTCGTTTTTCAACGTCGAAAGTGTATCAGAATTAATGGAGATATTGAAAAAGGCAAAAGCAGAGAGAAGATCTACAGGAATCAAGTAAGTTAGTAGACTCTACCATAGATTATTAAATAGTTACTACTTAAACTCTACTTACTTCATATAAAAAATTACGTTGAATTTTGCATAGATAAATGTTCTAGCGACACCGCAGGCATACAAGTTGAATGTCTATGGTACTGGATTGACAAGGAATTGCCTTGAACAGAGTCAGAGAGTAGGAAAAGATAGAAGGCCTTTTCCCTTTTATGACCATGTTCCACAATAGGATAATAAAAAAATGTTTAGAGAGGTAGGGCGCAGCGGATAATCCGCTCAAATTGGAGCAGCCCGTCTGTGGAAGGACCTCCACCTTACAGAAGATCGTAGCGAAATAGCATTGATCTCAGCCATGTTGTGTTCCTACGGTGAGTAAGGTCTCCACCAGAGCTCCACTTGGGGGGGGGGGGGGGGGGGTTTGGAGGGTTGGCAACGGGTGAGATGGAAAGAGGATCTGGAGCGCCACGGCAGCGCACCGTGGACGCCATACGACCGGTCTTAAGCAATTGGATGGTCGAGAGCGAGAGGTCGTGGGACGCAGTAGCCTCCTTCTGCGACGAAGTACTGACGCAGAAGGAGGCAGCGGAGCGGGTGAGGGAAGCGGATCCAGCCGCCCGCTCCGCCGGAAAAGACCGCGGTAGGCGCGTGGCGCATGCCCGGCGACTACCACCTTAAGGTTGCGCTAGCCGAGTTTTTCTCCATACAAATGCTGTGGGGTGATTACTCCGTTCTTTGACGTCGTTCGGTTAAAGTTGCTAATAATATCGATTTTTCTTGTCGTTATCCATGCTTGTATTAAAACAGAATTGTAAAATGAAACATTCCGTTTCAACACGTAATTGTAACGCAACTTTGGGCACAATTAAATACTGGAAGGAGTATGAAATCTCTAAAACAAAATTAATACAAGCATAGTTTGGTTATTCAAAAATTTGAATAACTTTATTTTTAATTAAACATTCAGCTGTTTTATCACAAGAACACTTCTCTCAAAAGCCTACTCGTAATTTTTAGACGCCCGTTTCAACAATTTTTGTGTTTGCATATAATATTTATTTATTTATTTCAAAAATATTTGTGTGTAAATCTGTGTTAACAGTTTCGCACTGTTCATAACCGAGTCTATCCCTTTCTCAGCGAAATAGCATGCAAATTAGCCACGCCCACCAACGAGTTCGAGTCTTCGACTAGTGCACTCTTAACGGGGGCTTCCGGGCGGCGGTTAGGGGAAACCGTCGCCCATCGGATCGGAAGTCCCCGAGCGGTGCGGCGCGCAAACGCCGCCAATAGTGCCGAGCCCAAGTAGTCGGGTCTTCGGACAACCGCCGAAGGGGTCACGGAAGTATCTTAGTTCCCGTGGCCCTGCCCATCTAGGCGGATAAGGTGGTAGTGAGTGAGAGTTTTAGTTGGTATACCCTGTGGCATTAGAGGGGGAGCCCGACATACCACCGCCGCTTCCCCAAGCGGCGGGGCATGCAGTAATGCATTTCTCTCACTATAATAAAAAAAAAGGGTTGGCAACACGTGAGTGATACCCCCGGTATTGCAAGCGTCCATAGGCTACGGCGGCGACGGCTTATCATCAGGCCGGCCGTATGCTTATTTGCCACCTTTGTGTTATAAAACAATGTTCTAGCATTTTCATACAATACAAGATGTCCGAGCTATTTTATTATTTACTTAGCTATATCAATCCCGTACCGAACCTTTTGTTTAATTTAATTTCACTTTAGTCAGTCAGTGCCTGTTAAAAAAGTAAAAAAAAATCGAATGTTGTACATACCTAACATGTATACTTGGCAGGAAAAATGATTTTCTGCAACTTCTAATTGACGCTGCCGAAACTGAACAAACTGACACAGAAAATACGAAAACAAAGCCAAGTATGTATATCGTTTAGTTTATTTCTATTTATGTAAGTATGTAGAATAGGTACCTATTACAACAGCAGTGTCGCCACAAGCAAGTAGTTTACAAAAAACAAGTCTCAAATTCGTAACAAGGATAATATTTTAATGTTTGTATGTACAATTGACAGTCAAGGTTGGGTTCATTAATAGTTCCCGTGGCCTCTCCACCTATATGGCGGAAAAGGTGGTAGTCAGTCAGGTTTTTAGTCAGTAATGTAAAATGTCGTTAGGAGGGAATAGCCTGACAGACCCCCGCTGCTTCCGTAAGTGGCGGGGCATGCAGTAAGTAATACATCTTCCTGACTTAAAACAAAAAAGGTTTTATTACTGGTCAGACAGGCAGTAGGTATAGGTACCTATTATTTTCATGTGTTGACACAAAAATGCTAATTTCCTACATGAGTGGACCTGCACCGTATGGTATTACGTTCTGAATATAGTGTCTTAGAATGTGGTGCCTATTTAATTTGTTGCATTGGAAAACTTACAAATTGTTGTAAATTTTCAAAATTACAGCGCAAAAAAGAGGGAATTCAACAATAGTATTTAGACCTATTTTACCTATATTTTCAGGGATGGATGATGATACCATAGATGCGCAAACTTTGCTATTCTTATTAGCTGGCTATGAAACCTCGAGTACATTGTTATCTTTCGCAATACACGTGTTAGCGACGAAACCAGAACTGCAGGACACACTGCGTGCTCACATACAAGAAATCACCGATGGTATAGAATTAAGTTACGATCTACTAACCCAGCTCACATATTTGGAGGGATTTTTGTTAGGTAAGTAACAATTAGCAGAATGTTTGATGCACAAAGTATAAATATTTGGCTTTTTGTGTTTGCTTATTTTTAACCCCCGACGCAAAAAGAGGGGTACTATAAGTTTGACGTGAGTATTATTTGTGTATCTGTGGATCTGTCTGTGGCATCGTAGCAACCAAACGGATGATCCGATTTTGATGCAGTTTTGTTTGTTTGAAAGGTGACCTGTGCGGGAGTGTTCTTAGCTATGATTCATGAAAATCTGTTCAGCCGTTTGAAGATCACCAGCTTTTTTCTATTTGATGAAGGGAAATGAGCAACTTCCACTGATTAGATCGATTTGAAATTTGGTATACTGTTACTGTCATGATATTGCAAGAATATGGTAAACTTGATCTGATGCTGCAGCATCATCTAGAGCCTGCAGTATACTCAACTCCTCGTCAAATTACAGCAGATGTATCGTGTTTGGGTTCATTGGAATGGTCTCATTGAATAGTTTATTTATAGGTATAATTCAATAGCTGGGCTCGCGGCTTCGCTCGTCATACTTAATGTTTATTGCTATCGCGCTGTGTTTTTATCACCGACCCAAAAAGAGGGGTGTTATAAGTTTGACGTGTGTATCTGTATACTTTGGTGCTAGATGGTAACCAGGGTCTGATAATGGAGCTGGGTGGTTGCCATAGGCACTCAGTAATTAAAAGACATAACCCCATCGAGTTTGGGCTCGTATGATACGTCTTGACGAGTACTATCAATACCTCTCATACATATTTCGCAATACCTCTCATACATATTTTGTAATACCATTCATACATATTTCACAATACCTCTCATACATATTTCGCAATACCGCTCATACATATTTCGCAATACTATTCATTCATACATATTTCACGCAATACCATTCATACATATCTAAAATACAAATGAAACGCATAGGGATTAGAATAAAACAAGAACGAAACTATAAAAAACGCCAAATAAAACTTAAATTAAAAATTTAAAAAACCACCGACTCAAAACCTCTGAAAAGTAAATAAATAATAAAAATTTACCCCCTATTCGACCTTTTAATTTTATGATTTAATATTCATATTAGTTAATAGTGGTTAGTCATAATACTTCCAAAGCGTCATCACGTCGGGGGACCGCTATAGACATTTAAACATAACTGTGTAGTGTACTATTAACTAATAGACAGTACATAGATATCAAATTGTCAGCTAGTAATAAATTTTTACTTAGCGGTCCCCCGACGGGATGACGCTTTATAAGTATTATGACTAACAACTACTATTAACTAATATTAATATTATATCATAAAATTAAAAGGTCGAATAGGGGGTAAATTATTATTATTTATTTACTTTTCAAAGGTTTTGAGTCGGGGGTTTTTTAAATTTTTAATTTAAGTTTTTTATTTATAAAACTGTATCTACTCGACGATGAATGTAAACCATGTGGCAATTTGTGTCTATTGATGATGATAAAGATCTTAGTACAATCTCAGAAAGGGCATCATATCATTCTTATAGAGCTGAGATCGATTAGCGGCCAGGCCCGGCTTTGATTTTTTTTCTAAAGCCGCGGACTTTTGTTCAGTGTTTTCCAAGAAAAATAATACACCCATTATATTATAGTCGTCCTATACTAATTAGGTATCTACTAGCTGATCTGCGTAACTTTGGCTGCGTAGCGTGATGTAAAATATATCGTACCTCGACAAATGGTTTTTCCAACATAAGTTTGACGTGTGTATCTGTGTATTTGTGTATCTTATCTGTGGATCTGTCTGTGGCATCGTAGCAATCAAACTGATGGTCCGATTTTGATGCAGTTTTTTTTTGTTTGAAAGCTGACCTGTGCGGGAGTGTTCTTAGCTATAATTCATGAAAATCTGTTCAGCCATTTTAAGATCGTCAGCTCTTTTCTATTTGATGAAGGGAACTACTTTGCTATAGACATTTAAACATAACTGTGTAGGTACTATTAACTAATAGACAGTAGATATCAAATTGTCAGCTAGTAATAAATTTTTACTTAGCGGTCCCCCGACGGGATGACGCTTTGGAAGTATTATATTAACTAATATAAATATTATTATCATAAAATTAAAAGGTCGAATAGGGGTACATAATTATTATTTAAGCTTTATTATTTATTTATTTGAACCAAATTGTTTTCAGAAACATTACGCATGTACCCTCCAGTATCTCGCGTAGACAGAGTATGTGTTAAAAAGTACACTTTGCCTTTTACGTCAGTGGTAGTCAATGTTAATGACATCGTCGCTATACCCATATATGGAATACACATGGACCCTGATCATTATCCAGAGCCTCAGGAGTTCCGCCCTGAAAGATTTATGGGAGACGAGAAGAAAAATAGGCCCTCTCATTTGTTTTTGGGCTTTGGCGTTGGACCAAGGAATTGCATTGGTTAGTATTTTAGTCAAAACAATAAACAAAGCTAAGGGACTATCTCTACGAGCGAGAGAATCGCTACGATAATATTATAGTCGTGGCACCTAATTCTATACATTGTCGTCATTGTCTGAGAACGTTTCGCCACACGGCGCACGTTGGAACGAAAACGGCCGCTAGTGGACATAGCGACAATCGAAAACCAACTTCGATTATACAAAAAAATTATGATGGATTTCGATTCTACTATCAAATATAAGACATTAATTACTTGTACACTTTTTTGATATAATCGATACTTTATTAGTTATGAATTATTTAAAAAAAATATGTATGGAGAAAAACACAAATTCCTTAAAAACTCCGAACTCTCAAGAGCTCTCAAAAAAATTATTTTAGGGTTGTATTATACTATTTTTTTTACTATTTTTAAGGTACGTCTGTAACTGCGCTTCGCTGCGCTTTTGCGACAATATTTTTTTTTGTTTTTTTTTCTAACAAATTCCCTAAAAACTCCGAAATCTCAAGAGCTCTCAAAAAAAATATTTTAGGGTTGTATTATACTATTTTTTTTACTATTTTTAAGGTACGTCTGTAACTGCGCTTCGCTGCGCTTTTGCGGCAATATTTTTTTTTGTTTTTTTCTAACAAATTCCCTAAAAACTCCGAAATCTCAAGAGCTCTCAAAAAAATTATTTTAGGGTTGTATTATACTATTTTTTTTACTATTTTTAAGGTACGTCTGTAACTGCGCTTCGCTGCGCTTTTGCGACAATATTTTTTTTTGTTTTTTTCTAACAAATTCCCTAAAAACTCCGAAATCTCAAGAGCTCTCAAAAAAATTATTTTAGGGTTGTATTATACTATTTTTTTTACTATTTTTAAGGTACGTCTGTAACTGCGCTTCGCTGCGCTTTTGCGACAAATAATTTTTTTGTTGTTTTATTCTCAATTCCACACCACCCTAGAGGTAGAGAACCAGGCGCGTTTTTTTAACAGTGGTATCCCCTGTAGGCCTAATCCACTTAATTATTCTCTTTAGTTAATGTCCTCACATTCATCATTTTCTAGACCGCTTATGTCTATAAACTCAAAATTTTCTTTTTCTTGGTCATTGTCAACAATTTCATCTAGAATTAATAAAGTTTTTGCCTCCTGTGATATTTCTTTGTGTTTTCGATGTATTTTGTGTCGTTTTATTGAAATATATGGATCTGAACTGATTAGTAAATTATGTAAAATATCCTCATTGGTGGCTTTTCTATTAATTTTTCTAGAATTATTTTCGCGATATTTACGGAAATCTTTATTTCTAGATTCAGCAGCTTCCTCGGATAATTTTCCTATTGGAATTAAACCAAAATTTTCAATTATGTTTGCCCCATGCACCAGGACTTTATGCACGCTAGAGGGCATGTAATACCATTGGTATAAATCAATATATAACTTCGCGGTAGCTTCAGTATACTCCTTAAATTTTAATACATCAATAAAGAGACCCGAAGAAATTACCTCTAAGATTACTGAAAACCGTTTTATTAAATTTTCGTTTACTCCGGTTATAGAAGCCGTTATTGCAGTATTTGCAAAGAATCTTCTAGCGGTATTGCCGTCATTGGTGGTACCATGCCCTTGTTTTACAACATCAATTAAAAGTCCTGTTTGATCTTTAAAAGCTTCCTGAATACTTTTCTTTCTACTTTCCATAATAACTTTGCTGTCACCTTTTACAATCCATGTTTTTAAATCTAACCTGTAAGCTATATGAAGAATACATTCCATAAATCGTATCCATATATGTAAAGATGAAATACCATATCTATATAAGTCAGTATCAATTGTCTTACTTAGTACCAATGGCAAATTATTCATCTCATTTGGCGTAGCTTTACAAATATCACATCTTTGAGATGACGTGTCACTTAGCACTGATGTTGCTTTACCGTCTATCATTGTTAGAAGCAATGAATGTGATATTTTTATTTCTCCTATTCTTGTTGGAGTTAAATCATTTATTTCTGACTCTATGGCATTCTTTTCCTGTAATATGGTATCTTTATTTTCTTTAATAAATTTAAAGAAGAGTGGACGACACCAATATGGCGAATTAGGTGACTCATTCTCCCAGACTACATGATCTCCAGAAGTAATTTTAATTGGTACTAAACTTCCCATGAAAATACTCGAATCATCAAAGTGTTCCTCTTCAGTTAATAGCGTTTTCTGTTTATAGTTAGCTTGGTTAGAAGCACCATCAAACCCCCATTTACTAATCATTGTTAATTCCTTACATTCGTTGTCATATGCGATTGATTTTATTATTCTTTTTGCTGTTATGTCCAAAAGGGCCTGCAACTTTATTTTCGCTATTGTGTCCGTTACTGTAATATCTTCTTTTGGTGGATAGCAGTCTTGCTTTGCGGTTTGAATAGTGTAGTATGAAGGAAATAAATTATGACTTTTTTGTTCGACACTTTTTCGTAATGTATTATACTGCCATTTGGATAATTTTAATGATACCATTAAACCAAGAGCTTCATCCGGAGAAAATTGAGGTTTCTTATTTTCAAAAATGCAATTTTTTACCCGATTCACATCTTGTGGATTTTTAAGCAAGTGCTCAAGAATTTGTGCAATGTCGTTATTACCATCATTTTTTAATTTTGAAACGTAAGCAAAAGTAAGTTCGTCTGAAGACATAGTTGTGCTCATATTATGTTCTATACGCCTCTTTTTTTGTTTATTTGACAACTCTGCAAATATTTTTCTTGGACTCACCTCAGTCGATGTCCCTATTGTTTGTTTTTCTTGTACTGAACACTGAGTAGATGTACTTGGTCTAGGTTGATCACATGTTTCCACTCCCGTAATAACCGTACTCGGTCCAGATTGGTTAGTCGAGGTCTCAAAAACTTTCGTAATAACTTCTGGCCACACTATATTTGCCTCTAACCACTGACTATTATTATTTTTAAATTGAATTTCTTTTCTGTTAGCACTTATCCACCTCCTATGAAGATTAAAACAGTATTTATAGCAAAACTCTTATAGATTTTTATCATCTTCAATATTTAAATTTACAGGTAGTCGAGATTTTAAAGTTTCGTATAGGAAATTATTATTTTTAATACCGCCACTTTCTTGTAATTTCACAAACATGTCAATATTTGTCACCAAATCTTTAAACATTTTGACGAAATTAAATATTTCCCGAAAATTTGATCGCAAAGTAGTCCGTATGTTATGTATCAACGTACTGGACGTTATTTTAAATGTTTTAAATTTATATAACATTGATATTTCAAACGCAACCGAACTTTTTCCTAATTGATTTGGATCAACCAATGACAATAAGACACGTCATGACTATCTGCGCTCTGATTGGCCGACATAGAGAGGAGGGGGGAATGATAGAAAACAAAAAACGTCATTAGCTAATGACGTCCTTTGTTTTTATCAGACAAACAAGGTCGTTAACAAATGACGTTGTTTTTTTGCTACTAATAACGACGTCATTAATAAATGACGTTGTTTTTTTTAAATAAAATCGACGGCATTAACTTATGACATTATACGTTTGTTACTAAAAACAATGTTATTAACAATTGAGATTGTTTGTTTTGTCACTAAAAACATTTTTCTTCTAAACAAATAGGTAATGTATTTTTTTTTATTCAAATTCAATAAAAAGAGCCTTGTTGGTGGTGTGGAATGTCATTTTAAGATTTTTATTGAATTTACACGGTACATACTAAAAATATCAGAAATAAAAAAAATTAAATCTCCATACAAACTTTAAAGTGTTATATTTCCAAAAATATCGAATATATCAAAAAATTTTATATGACATTAAATTATCGTATTAGTACATAGAATTCAAAAATATGCATAAAAATCCCTATGTCCCAAATTTTCATTTTCGTTCCACCGTGCGGCGGTTTCGTTGCTCGTGGAGATGGGTCCCTAAGCTTGTTTTTTTTCTATTAGAGTTGTGCAAGGAAGCTGATCAGTGTGCGAAAAAAAACTACTAATAAGTAGTATCAGTTATCCTATAACCTCGCTCTGCACAGCTCGATAAAGTATAGCGAATCAAGTTGGAAAAATCGCATACAAAACGTTCAAATTTGCTGAACATCTTCTCGGTACTCTCTTTTAAAAGCTAAGTGCCTAAATCGTAAGTTTTTTCAGCATCAATTTGGCGTCCTAAAGATACAGCTTTTTGCATTGTGCTGCAAAATAGACAGTGTTTCTTATTTATAACAAAAACTTATGTATAATTATGATATACTCACTATGTACTACGTTTATTAAAGTTGCATTTATGAATTTCAGGTCTGCGTTTTGCAATGATTTCTGCTAAAATGGCAATGGTCACATTACTAAAAAATTTCAAATTTTCAACGTGCGCCAAGACGAATGAGCCTATCAAAATTAATAAACAGAGCTTTTTATTGAAACCTGAAGGTGGATTGTGGGTACGACTCGACAAGATATAAAGTTGAAAATCAAAATAATAAAAGTAGAGGAAGTACCTACATAATATATATACATACATATATTTATTTTGAAGTTTATAGATTATTTTTTACAATAAGTATTCAATCTATTATATGTATTTACAAATAATTTTATCTGTGGTCATCCTTTATGATAGTATTAATTTTGTGATAAATCAATTTTCTCAAATTTTGCTATAAAGAAACCAATGGTATCTTGGTAAATCTGATCAACGAGTCTCAATTTGTCTTCATTTGGACTAAATCGTTGCACCAATATTCTGAAACAATGTGATATGTCATAAACCTGATAGTTGTAGATAATAGTGATTTATATAATTCGTAAAACATGATTCATATTATTTTATAGGCTATGCCAGAGTGTGAAGATAATTAAATTTATTTTGCAAACATTTCTCTGTGATAATTTATTTACAACAGATTTGATTACAATACATGTGCTTTGTTAAAGTTCCTTATAGGTTTTTAATATGTCTTTACTCAAAATGTATGTAACAATGAGATTTCCTCATATTACTAGTTTCACATTAAAGTATATAGTTTTAGTATGTAAGTATTTACCTTTGCTCATCACTCAGACCACAATTCGGCAATCCAGGTCCACCCATTAGAGGCTCAGATGGACCAATTTCAAACATGGGAACTTCTCTAGAGCCCATGCAATCATTTTTTCATTTTCATCTTCGGTCACAGTACAAGTACTGTATATTAATTTTCCACCTACTATAAGCACTTCAACTGCCTGTAATTTTTTATACATGGTTTATATTTAACAACAGATAATTGGTCAGATTTTGTGATTTTTTGGTCAATTTACCCAACAGATGGGCTAACTGGCAGTTATTAGGAATCTCTGAAACCGGCCCATAGATTTTTTTTGATAGATTCAGCTGATGTTGGAAACATCAGTGTCCCTGCTATTATATCGTGTCGTGGTCGGAAACGCGCGTGTGATACCCTCGGTATTGCAAGCGTCTATAGCTTAGTACTTAGCTAGTTATAGCGGTGGCTGCTTGCTTACCATCAGCTGGGCTGTAGGCTTGTTTGCCACGTTCGTGGTATAAAAAAAATGTATCTCGTATTAGATTATCTTTGTATAAAATAACACACTTACAGCATTTAGCAATTTTCTTTGAACAAATTTATATGATTCCAGCATTTTAGGCGTCATCTTATTTACTAGTAAAGGTCTCTGCCCTAGACCGCTACACGGCGCATCTAATAATACTTTATCGAAACTGCACGGTCGGAATGGTGGGCCTTCTTCGTTTCTACTAGTTTCAGAACAACATTTTGTTGAATCAAACGCATATGTCTTGACGCATGTTATTCCATGCTTTTTACAATTTTCTTCGATCTTCATTACCTTTTTCGTAGTTTTATCAAGTGCGATAATGAAAGCCTTGAACAATATATAAAAGCAATTAACACCTATTTAGCATAAATAATAGTTAAATAGTTATTTGCGAACACGTCGAGGACGATCGCACGGCAAACTAATTTAGATTATGGTGATGGCATTTCTGTTTGTTCATGGTGTTTTCTGTGTATAAGTATATATTTACAATAATATATCTGTTGTCTGGATACCACAAGCAGGTCGAGCCTAGCTTAGTTTCGAATCAGGTGGCACTGTGTGAATTATGAATAATAAAAATAAATAACAGTCGAGTAGTTGACTGGTAGAGAATGCCTAAGGCATTAAGTCCGCCAATTGTACTGACTTTATTATTAGACATTTCAGCCAAATGTGTTGTTTTATTTCCTGGAGCGGCACACATGTCCAGAATGTGTTCATTTGCTTGTGCATTTACAACCCAACCTCATACAATAGATGGTAGATTTTGCAGTAGCATCACACCTTCTGGATACAAAGTTTCATTTATTACCGGTAGTTTCGATGCTGGGAGTAGCGTGCGCACAGCTTTGCCACTAAAAATAGTAACTGTATTACTTACTTGTAGTTTTATATCTTACAATATAAAAATTCAAAATGTATGAACTAAGCACATGTTTCGCATTTAATTAAAATCATAACAGCACATTATGTAATATTTTTTAATCTATCTATAATATTATTATAATAAATTCTATAATATAATAAAGTGTAAAAAAAAATTGTCTGTACATTAAATATATTTCCAAAAAAATTGATTAGGGCGATGAAGAATAAGCAATAGAACAAGAATTTCGAAAATTTTTGTCCGTTTGTATATATGTTTGCACACGCTAATCTCAGAAACGGCTGAACCGATTTGGATGCGGTTCTCACTAATATGTGGCGATTTGCTCAACTTAACATTTAGTGTAATATAACAAAAGTGTAAAAAAAATATGTCTGTACATTAAATATATTTCCAAAAAAATTGTTTAGGGCGATGAAAAATAAGCAATAGAACAAGAATTTCGAAATATTTTGTCCGTCTGTTTGTATGTTTGTATGTATGTTTGCACACGCTAATCTCAGAAACTGCTGAACCGATTTGGATGCGGTTATCACTAATATGTGGCGATTTGCTCAACTAACATTTAGTGTATGTTTCTTTTCAAAATTCCTACGGGAACGGGAATAACGGGACTGAACGTGTAAATCACTGACTACTGAAGGGATTATGATGAAATTTGGTTCACGAGTAGAATTTAATCTGGAGTAACACATAGGGTATTTTTATCCCAAAATTCCCACAGGAACGGGAATAATGAGAGTGAACGTGTAAATCACTGACTATTGAAGTGGTTGTAATGAATTTGGTACACGAGGAGAATTTAATCGGGAGTGACACATAGGGTATTTTTATCCCGAATCCCACAGGAACGGGAATAAATAATGGGACTGAACGTGTAAATCACTGAATCATTACGTGTTCTGAAACTGCAAGTGCTAGAAGTTTCCAATGTTTCATGGAGGTTCCTTACTATATTTTGCGAAATTCCCATGGGAACGGGAATAATGGCACTGCACATGTATTACCCAGGAGGACGCTCAATCTATCTAAAAGATTCTATCATCTATATACATAAAAGGAGAAGCTGACTGACGGACTGACATATCAACGCAGGGCCTAAACTATAAGTGTTAGAAACTTTTAAAATTCCCACGGGAAAGGGAGTAATACTACTGTAAGTGTATTATCGCAGGCGCTCAACCTAGAAAGCTGAAATTTTGTATAGAGGTTCTCTTTATGATGTTGACAAGGATAAAGATGGGATTTTACGAAATTCCCACGGGAAAGGTAGTAATAGGACTGTAAGTGTAATATCGCAGGCGCTCAACATAGAAAGCAGAGATTTTCTAGAGAGGTTCCTTTTATGATGTAAACAAGGATAAAGACGGGATGTTTTAATTCCCACGGGAATGGGATAAATAGGATTGCACGTGTGTTATTGTGGGCGCTCAACCTAGAACGCCTAGATTTTGTATTAAGCTTCCCTTTATAAAGTAGACAAGGATAGACGGGATTTTTTAAAATTCCAACAGGATTCGGAATAATAAGGATAAAGTCGTTTTTTTTTAATTCCCACGGGAACGAACATATTGGCATTTTCGCTTGACCTGGACTTGGTAACAGCTAGTTCTGAATAAATGGATTGGCTGCAATGGTGTGTCTTTTTTATTCTCTAGCTAATGGCATTAAAATTTCAAATATAGTAATTACCTACATGGTAGTGAACTACCTACTTTACTTTGTGCAGAGACTGAACTACCTATTTTACTGTGCGCCGCGTCCGCGGTGTCTGCGGCAATTAAAATTATCATTCACACCCAAATAATAAAATATAGTTAGAAATGGGATTTAACACAACACTCGTATTATTCTGGCGATATATCGATTTTACACATGGATAGTTGAATAAAAAGACACGCTAAGATTGTTTACTACATTGGTCAAGTTAAGAAAAACACATACCTAATAGGTTTTTTGTATTTGAATGTCAAACAAAATAGCAATAAGACTACATTAGATATAATTGCTATTTTGTTGTAATGCAAATACATTATATTATTATTATGTATAAGGTCAGTTGGGGTAAGACAGACATACTTCATTGTGAATTTACTAAACCGGGTTTTATGCAGAAATTGTTTGACTTAGAGTTAAGTTAAATATACAGAGATGTAAAACATAAATTAAGCTTTATAATATAATGAAGTTTTTGCCATAAAATTCATTAAAAACAGTAATAATAAGGAAAATGTAAAACCTGTAAACTGGTAGTCTTGCCCTGCCAATCGGGGTATGACTACCAGTAAGTTTTTTTTTGTTTAAATGTTTACTTTACACATTTTTTCAATAATAGGCATCCTCATAAAAGGAAAACTAATATTTTGATTATTAATTACAACAGAAAAACCTTTTGGTTTTGTTGTAATTTAAGTAAATAAAAAAACGGGGCAAGTCCATCATATTATTTACAAATATTCAAAGTCAGGGGTACAGAACCTTTTAAGAAAGTTTTTTTATGTCATACAGCAGACAAACAAGCAACGGCCATTAAAGGCATTCAGCCGAGGCGTGTCACACTGGTTTTGTATTTTTATTTCTCAAAATAGGATAACCAATATTTCAAAAATACTTAGCTAAATACTTTCGATTAAATATGTTTTTTTTTACACAACATCTAGTCACAAACTAAGCAACCAAGCTTATACTATGGGTACTAGATTGCTGATAAATTTACTTAAATACTTTTTTTTTGTAAATAAATACCTACTTATTATACGTAGAAAATACCCAGACCAAGGCAAACAGACATGTTCATGCACACAAATGTTTGCCTTGCGCAGGATTCGAACCCGCGGCCCTAGGGATAAAGTAAGCATTGCTAGCCACTCGACCACCGGGCCTTTACTATCGAATAGTAGATTTTACAATAAGTGCACAAAATGAACCATTTTATCCGAGAAATGGTTTTGTGGACAATTTATAAACTCTGCTTTTCACTTCGATTGCGAGGAAATAAAACAGTAGTACTTATAACATAACATTTATTTATTTAAAATTCAAAGTAAAATTAGTACAGTTTCGAATACTGAAGGAAATTGTTTTTCACTTCTCATGCTGCATAAAATCTATTAATTAAATAATATTAATTAATTACAATCTATTAATAAAATCTATTAATTCAAAAGAACACTTTCCGAGAACGTAGTTACTAGTTTTTCTTTTCTCCAATTTACAAAATTATCGTAAACTTTGAGATATTTTTCCCGAGACTTTGGCTGTAATATCTGTTCACTATCTGTTGCACAACTCTCTGTGCATTAATTTCCATAAGCGTATTAGGAGAGAGTGCTAAATCCTCTTCTTCACTGGTAATTTTAACAATTTTAGCAAATTGAAGAAATTAATAAACGCACGAAAAAGCAAGATCTGTTTCCCGCCGCTTTTTTTAAAATCTTACGACATTGATGTTAGGCTTGGGCTGCAAACCTATACAGTCTACTATTATTAATTTTGTAAATTATAATTTTCTTAAATTATTTAATTAACCTAGCGTACTTTAATTTAAATTTAATATCTTTTATGTATTAAAAAACACATATGGCAAATAAATTAAAGTAAATATTATAAAATAACAAATTCTATCTCTGAACTTTTATTGTGTTTGGCTGTATGACTCATTTTCTTTGCCTTAATATAGATACATATTTATGAGTAGATACCTGCACAAATAAGCAATATCAGAGCATGAGAAGTGAAATAATTATTTACAATAAGTATTGCAGAATAAGTGAAAATGTTAAAAAATGGATATTCAAAATTGTTTTCTGTCGCGTTCTATTATTTGTATATTTTAACAATAATAAAAAGTAAGGCATTAAATTTACAAATAATTTTTTCACATCTCATGCTCTGAAATTGCTTATTTTTGTGCACAATTAGTGTGCATTAATGTTTCTACTCATAAATGTATCTATATTAATGCAAAGAAAATGAGCCATACAGCCAAACACAACAAAAAGTTCAGAGATAGAATTTGTTATTTTATAATAATTATTTACATTAATTTATTCGCCTTATGTGCTTTTAAGACATAAAAGATATTAAAATTTTATTCAAATAATTAGAGAAAATTATTATTACAAAATTATTTTGAGTAGGCTGTATAGGTCTGCAGCCCAAGCCTAACATCAATATCGTAAGATTTAAAAAAAAGCGGCGGGAAACAGATCTTGTTTTTTCGTGCGTTTATTAATTTCTTCAATTTGCTAAAATTGTTAAAAATGACCAATGAAGAAGAGGATTTAGCACTATTTCCTAATACGTTTATGGAAATTAATGCACAGAGAGATGTGCAACAGATATTAGCGCCAAAGTCTCGGGAAAAATATTTCAAAGTTTACGATAATTTGTAAATTGGAGAAAAGAAAAACTAGTACCTAACCTTCGTTCTCGGAAAGTGTTCTTTTGAATTAATAGATTATGTAACTAATTAATATTATTTATTTAATAGATTTTGTGCAGCCTAATATCCTACACAAATAAGCAATTTCAGAGCATGAGAAATGAAAAACAATTTCCTTCAGTATTCGAAACTGTACTAACTAATTTTACTTTGAATTTTAAATAAAGAAATGTTATGTTATACTACTGTTTTATTTCCTCGCAATCGAAGTGAAAAGCAGAGTTTATAATAACTCATCCACAAAACCATTTTATCCTCGAGACCTCGACATTACTATCAACCCGAGCCGAAAATGGTTCATTTTGTGCACTTATTGTAAAATCTACTATTTTGAATTCGGAATCGAGGCGCGTTGACAAAATGAAAAATAATATTATCAATAAAATTATGTAGAGAATTTAATTTGGAATTTAGAAAACAAAATTCAATGCACCGACACTCGGTCGTGCAAGACTTACTTTTTTTATGGCATACGGCAAGCAAACAAGCAGGCGGTCCACCCACGAAAAGTGATTAGGTGGTCAATGAACATCAGTATTAACACCAGGGGTGCTACTAATTCGTTGCCTACTACAAAGACGGGAATAGGAAGAAAAGAGTAGTAAAAGAGTTGGGCTTCTGAATCTCTCAATCACCAAACGAAACTCATGCTGCTTCATAATATATTACTGCTATGCTATGTACCTACTAGGGTTTTGAAAACTTGATACTTATCATTAAACCACATATTATTTACCTAATAGTATTATACAATGTTACACTTGGTCCCCAAAAACCCAGTCCGGCCGGAAAACGGACTAGGTACTCATAACCTGCTATAATATATAAAATAATTGTGTACAACACTTCTCAGTAGTATTTAGTAGAAAAATGTTTATTACTCCTGATATCAAGCAAATTTAGCATATGTTATACTTACCCCGGGCTCACTGGTAGTTTTACCCCAGTTGATCTTTTCGGGTTATGTTTTTTCAAAGTAAAATATTTCAGAAACCTCTTTATATTACGTTTAACAAGTTACATTATTTGAAAGCCTATATCTTTATGATGATACTTGTGTCTGTGACAACTCGATAGGAACGTTCTTTTTTATAAAAAAATACAAAAGTAAAACTATCTTACACCTTGCATTCTTAACTTTTCAAATGTCCGTTTTTATTTTCGATGTGGTGGTCATATTTGTGGCAGTAGTGGACTTCTGTGTTTTAAATGGAGATATTAACCGTGTCCGCTTTATTACTAGTATTTCAAAATAGAATAGGAAGGTGTACTTCTCGAGATATCAGGCACTGGTAGTCTTGCCTTGGTAGCGGCCTTACCCCAACTGACCTTACCTAAAATACCACTATAATTTACATAATATACCTAATGTTTAACATTTATTTACCTTGGTTGTAAACAATTATCAAATAAATGAAACCTTGTCATTTGCAAATAACCAGTTCCTCCATAAAGTTTCTTACCGCTGTAATTAACTTTAAGCCCTCTTTTACACTGGCCTTATATATCTCCATAAATATCGACTTTGTCGTTGATTTGGCAATCTGAAATAATTAATTGTAACCTATATAATCAAATGATTAAATAAACAGTTGTATATTTATACATTTTAATTAAAAAATAATCCATGAAAGTTTTTATAAAAAACTAGCTGCCCGGCCCGGCTTCGCCCGGGTACCTACTGTTTCGTTTTTTTTTTCAATCTTTCTGAGAGATTTTCTTAATATTTTTTTCCGTAAGAACCTTGTACAGAGTATTAGAAAACTACAAAAAAAAATCAGCCAAATCGGTCAAGCCGTTTTCATGTTATGTCGTGACAACGGAAAACGGGTTTCATTTTTATATATATAGATTACATTACATTTCATGTTAAAATTATATTTCTAACAATTGTTTATTTATTTATGGATAAGGTACACCAACAGTCCAACAGTATACATAAATATAATTGACTAGTGCCCCTGTCCCAGCTTCACACTGATTATTGTAAGGATACCTATTTAAAAAAATATATAATATAAGCCTTGTAGGGGTTTTCACCTTACACCTTAGAGTTAGTGGTAGATAAAGTAAAGTCACTGGTAACACGAATATACGTTTATTGCCGAACTAAATAACTATTACAGTCAGACAGAAGATAAATTAAAATGGTATGAAATGGTAAGTATGAGCACACGCAGTAATAATGATAACCGAACGCGAACCGATGGTTAGGCCCGCGAATGGCCTGATGGTTTAATGTTAATCGGTTGGTAGCTATAAGTGTACTGATTTTTGATATAAAATGTAATATGCATGCGATGAATGCGTGAAATGCTGACGGCGCGGGAATTCGCTGAATGCACGAATTGTGCAATTCGTACATGCTCCCGGGCGAGAAATTTGATGAAAGCAGGTGCAGATGTGGTGCATGACGTGGTACAAAGTTTTGGTACAATAGGTTGGCGGTTGGTGAATAACAAGGTGATTGGGCATTGTTGTTATAATTAAAATTATAGTCTCTAAAGTTCGTCACTTAGAAATGGTTACGAGATGGCCTTGGCGACGTGGCCCTATCAACACTTGAACTATTTTTGTCGACCGATTCACTAACACTCACAGCAGATGGTTTTGGTTTCACTTTTTCACTACTGTTATTTGACGCACTTACGCCCAGCACGTTTAAGGCGTAGTCTCCGCTAACATCGCGGGCGACAGCGCGTCGCTCAGCACGATGCCTGCGCACCCGCCGATATCCCCAGACTAGGACGACAGCAGCAGCAGCGGCGACCAACAAGTAAATAACAACATAGTGGTGTATGTCATTATTCGAAATTTGGTCGATAAGACCCTCCTGAGATTTCATCTGGTTTATCTTCTCCCCAATTCTTTTCAGATCATCTTTATACCCACTCGGACTCGACTCTATCTCGAGTGTAGTGTTGGGCATGGATACGTTAATAACATTATTTATAGGCGGGATACTAGGCAACATAATGTCTGGCTCAATGTTTATTTTATTCGTCAATTGCTTATGTGGCATAATGGTAAAGGAATCACCTTTAATGACGCAATCGGCGCCGAGTGTAACGACGCCGGCCTTGCTGAGGTGTTCAGCATTGATCATATTACCGCATATAATTCTTATCGCACAGTGACCGCAACAGGAGAATAAGTATGTGTTTATTCTGTGGAGTTGACTCCATGAATTGTTACAATCATGAACGTTGGTTTTGCAGTTTTTGGTGTTCGCAGTTTTCACACACATGATCTGGTCAGGTTCCAATTGGTACAGGGGGCTATGCAGTTCACATAAATGAGTAGCTTCATCGTACTGTATACATTTCTGGAAGTCGTAATCTGGTAAAGGTAAGTATAAATCTTTTTGCAAATTCATCGCAATATGATTAGCGATAGGCACTAGGGTGACCATGCTGTTGTTGACTTCTCTGGGTATTGGTATAATTTTATAAATATCGTAAAGGTCTCTACTCACTAGTGGTATTTTTATCTCAAATATAAGATATTCGCTGGTAAGTCTAGCTTTGACTCTCAACAGATGGTAAATTTTTGCAAGGTTGGTTCGTAAGTTGTCTATTGGTAAAGCAAGGTCCTTAGAAAGATGTCCGATGATGATGTTGAGTTCTTGAAGAAGTTGTTCTGGTGTCAATAAGTGAATGTTGAAGTTTCCATAGAAGATGTTTGTAATGGTGTCAAGCAACATATCCTGAATATTCTTCATACTGTTTAAAAGATTGTTGGCAATTATCGATGACATTGCAAAATCGTTTAAATTGATGACGCTTTGAACATCGTTTTTGAAGTCCCTTGCGGTTTTTTCTAAGCCCATAAGATGTTGGTTGAAAATCTTATGTTGTTTGTTCATGGTTTCCTCCGTTCTTTTAAGTAGATTGTATTCAGCCTCGACGACTGATGTCTGGTTCTTCCATAAACTTGCAAGATGCTTCTGGTTCATTCTTAACAAGTCTATATCCTTCTGGTATTTTTCTGCAAAGTCTTCGTCCAGCACTCCGAATAAAGCGTTGGCAACATAGCCGACTCCGTTTATCAGTCCGCGTCGCTGTCTGGCGCGCACTGTGAATTGCTGACCGAGCAACCTTTCGTTATAGTAATTGTATTCCTGGTATTCGTGTAGTAATTGTAATAGGATAACGTCGCATTGTGATTTTATTTTTGTATTTGAACAAATGGTTTCCAGATGGACGATATACTTGGTAAATAAACGATTAGCTTGCCAATAGGGTTCTAAGTCGTAATAAACAACGAGTTTCCATTCATCGCGAATTAGGTACATGGTCGAAAGTTTATCAAAATAAAACATGCTTTGGTTGTTTTGTAGGCTTGTTATTTTGTATTCTGCTTTTATAGGTGTCCACAACAACATAAAAAAGGTAGCTATTAAAGTGAGATAGTTGCAAGATCTCCTTTTCTTCAGAGTGGTTTGTTCAGGAGGTTGTTGGTTGATTATTGGTTTCCTCTGGTTTTCTGGTTCTTGGTCTTGTTTTTCTTCTTGGTTAGATTGAATAGGTAGTAACGACAATTTTACAACGGGTCGTTTGAGAAATCCAGTTTTGGTCTTAACTGTGACAACTCTCACATAACCGTCTTTGCCGGGGTGAAGCTCTATGACTCTTCCTAACGCCCACCTACCGGCTGGTAAATTAGCGTCGTGTATGATTACGATGTCGTCAACTTTTAGATTTGGTTGTGGTTCTCGCCATTTCGCTCTCGCTGACGACTGAGTGAGATATTCGGTTTTCCATCTCTTCCAAATATCTTGTACGATTTTCTGTGTTAGTTGCCACCGGGTTCTTTCATCTCGTTCTGTCTCAAAAATGGTTAAAATTGGTCCGCTCGACAGGAAATGTGCTGGTGTGAGGTAATTTAAGTCGTCCGGGTCCTCTGTCAGAGGACAGAGAGGCCTTGAGTTTAGAATCGCCTCGATTTGAGTTAGGATAGTGGTAAACTCCTCAAAGGTGAGTTTCTGCTCACCAACAACACGTTTCAAATGGTGCTTTAGGCTTCTTATGTTTCTTTCCCATAAGCCTCCCGCCGACGGCCACGACGGGCAATTAAAATGCCAGTCGATCCCCATTTCGCTGACTTCGGTCATAAATTCGTTGGTGAACACTTGACTCTTCAACTCTTCGAATTCCTTATTCAGCACTCTGCTGGCCCCCAAGAAGTTTGTGCCATTATCGCTATAGATATGGCCTGGTGTACCTCTTCTTGCGGCCATTCTGCGTAATGCTGCCAAGAATGTTGAGGTGGTCAAATCTGATACGAGCTCGATGTGTACGGCCTTGGTTGCCATACAAACGAAAAGAGCAACGTAACCCTTCGTGGTTTTTACTCCGCGGCCTTTGTTGGCCTTTATTTGTATGCTCCCCGTAAAGTCAACCCCTGAATGGTAAAATGGTCTTGAGGGATTGGTTCGTGGTGCTGGTAGACTTCCCATTATTTGGTGTTGTTCAACAGGATCAATCCTCACGCATTTAACGCAGAGGCGCAGGCGTTTTTTGGTAGCTTGGTTTCCGCCTACGATCCAATAATTTCTCTTCAGATAAGATAATGTTACGCGAGCCCCTCCGTGGTGCGTATACCGATGTGCGTGGTCTATGAGCAAATCGGTCAATTCGCTGGAGTGAGGAATTATGGCAGGATGTTTCATCTCTTCTTCAATGTGAGCGTTTTCTAATCGTCCGCCGACGCGTAATACTCCTTTTTCGTCTAAAAATGGTTTTAAATTCAAAATTTTGCTTTTCTTATCGATTGGTGTCTGGTTTCTTAATTTGTTTACTTCGTCCGAGAATTCAACTTGCTGGTAAGCTTTTACAATTCGGGTTTTTGATTCTCGTAACTCCTTTATAGTTAGATATGGTTTGTTTTCACGGTAACCGGAGAACGCGCGTAATACCCAAGCAAGGACACGCACTGCTCGCTCAAATGTGCTGTATCGTTTAATTATTTGTATTATGATGTCGTCATGTGGTTGTATTACAACGTTTGTTTTTATTACTTTCTTTACTTCCTGATCAGTGGTATAAGTTTCTATCTGGTTTTTATCCTGGTATGATGGTAGCCAGTTTGGTCCACGCCACCATAGCGTATGGTGTTTTAGCTCCGCAGCGTTCAATCCTCGACTAGTACAATCCGCAGGATTCTCTTCCGATTTTACATATTGCCAACAGCTGGCCGGCATCACTTCTGTAATCTGGTTCACCCTATTCATCACAAATGGTTTCCATCGACGAGGTTCTCCATGGAGCCAACCCAAGACCACCATGGAGTCGACCCAGCCATAGATTTTTAGGTCGTACTTTGACAGACATTCTTTTATTTTTGACATAACCTTTGACAGCAAGTGAGCTCCACAAAGTTCTAGTCTTGGTAAGCTGACGCCTTTGCTAGTGGGTGCAAGTCGCGCTTTTCCCATTATCAAGGTGACTGATGACGATTCTCCTGTGTTTATTTTACAATAAACCACGCATCCGTACGCCTTCAACGACGCATCGCAGAATCCGTGAAGTTCTATGGTTTCATTTTCGTGTATGCCTAGTCATCTTGGTAATTTCAACCGGTCGATCTTTTGAATATCTGTTTGAATTTTGGTCCATTCCGCACAGATATCCTCTGGTAAGTTCTCATCCCACCCAGTATTCAATTGCCAAACAGATTGAAAGAGTAATTTTAATTTTGTCGTGAGAGGTGACAACCATCCTAGGGGGTCGAAAACCTTTGATATGTCCGATAGTAGTGTCCGCTTTGTGGGGTGAGACGAGTTCTGAGCAATCTTGGCTTTAAACGTAAATATATCGTCGTGTGGGTTCCAGCCAAGGCCTAATGTTTTGGTGGATTCTGGTTGTTTGAAGTCAAGTGATTCTTGGTTGCGAATCAAGTTGGAAAAATCGCATACAAAACGTTCAAATTTGCTGAACATCTTCTCGGTACTCTCTTTTAAAAGCTAAGTGCCTAAATCGTAAGTTTTTTCAGCATCAATTTGGCGTCCTAAAGATACAGCTTTTTGCATTGTGCTGCAAAATAGACAGTGTTTCTTATTTATAACAAAAACTTATGTATAATTATGATATACTCACTATGTACTACGTTTATTAAAGTTGCATTTATGAATTTCAGGTCTGCGTTTTGCAATGATTTCTGCTAAAATGGCAATGGTCACATTACTAAAAAATTTCAAATTTTCAACGTGCGCCAAGACGAATGAGCCTATCAAAATTAATAAACAGAGCTTTTTATTGAAACCTGAAGGTGGATTGTGGGTACGACTCGACAAGATATAAAGTTGAAAATCAAAATAATAAAAGTAGAGGAAGTACCTACATATACATACATACCTATATTTATTTTGAAGTTTATAGATAATTTTTTACAATAAGTATTCAATCTATTATATGTATTTACAAATAATTTTATCTGTGGTCATCCTTTATGATAGTATTAATTTTGTGATAAATCAATTTTCTCAAATTTTGCTATAAAGAAACCAATGGTATCTTGGTAAATCTGATCAACGAGTCTCAATTTGTCTTCATTTGGACTAAATCGTTGCACCAATATTCTGAAACAATGTGATATGTCATAAACCTGATAGTTGTAGATAATAGTGATTTATATAATTCGTAAAACATGATTCATATTATTTTATAGGCTATGCCAGAGTGTGAAGATAATTAAATTTATTTTGCAAACATTTCTCTGTGATAATTTATTTACAACAGATTTGATTACAATACATGTGCTTTGTTAAAGTTCCTTATAGGTTTTTAATATGTCTTTACTCAAAATGTATGTAACAATGAGATTTCCTCATATTACTAGTTTCACATTAAAGTATATAGTTTTAGTATGTAAGTATTTACCTTTGCTCATCACTCAGACCACAATTCGGCAATCCAGGTCCACCCATTAGAGGCTCAGATGGACCAATTTCAAACATGGGAACTTCTCTAGAGCCCATGCAATCATTTTTTCATTTTCATCTTCGGTCACAGTACAAGTACTGTATATTAATTTTCCACCTACTATAAGCACTTCAACTGCCTGTAATTTTTTATACATGGTTTATATTTAACAACAGATAATTGGTCAGATTTTGTGATTTTTTGGTCAATTTACCCAACAGATGGGCTAACTGGCAGTTATTAGGAATCTCTGAAACCGGCCCATAGATTTTTTTTGATAGATTCAGCTGATGTTGGAAACATCAGTGTCCCTGCTATTATATCGTGTCGTGGTCGGAAACGCGCGTGTGATACCCTCGGTATTGCAAGCGTCTATAGCTTAGTACTTAGCTAGTTATAGCGGTGGCTGCTTGCTTACCATCAGCTGGGCTGTAGGCTTGTTTGCCACGTTCGTGGTATAAAAAAAATGTATCTCGTATTAGATTATCTTTGTATAAAATAACACACTTACAGCATTTAGCAATTTTCTTTGAACAAATTTATATGATTCCAGCATTTTAGGCGTCATCTTATTTACTAGTAAAGGTCTCTGCCCTAGACCGCTACACGGCGCATCTAATAATACTTTATCGAAACTGCACGGTCGGAATGGTGGGCCTTCTTCGTTTCTACTAGTTTCAGAACAACATTTTGTTGAATCAAACGCATATGTCTTGACGCATGTTATTCCATGCTTTTTACAATTTTCTTCGATCTTCATTACCTTTTTCGTAGTTTTATCAAGTGCGATAATGAAAGCCTTGAACAATATATAAAAGCAATTAACACCTATTTAGCATAAATAATAGTTAAATAGTTATTTGCGAACACGTCGAGGACGATCGCACGGCAAACTAATTTAGATTATGGTGATGGCATTTCTGTTTGTTCATGGTGTTTTCTGTGTATAAGTATATATTTACAATAATATATCTGTTGTCTGGATACCACAAGCAGGTCGAGCCTAGCTTAGTTTCGAATCAGGTGGCACTGTGTGAATTATGAATAATAAAAATAAATAACAGTCGAGTAGGTAGTTGACTGGTAGAGAATGCCTAAGGCATTAAGTCCGCCAATTGTACTGACTTTATTATTAGACATTTCAGCCAAATGTGTTGTTTTATTTCCTGGAGCGGCACACATGTCCAGAATGTGTTCATTTGCTTGTGCATTTACAACCCAACCTCATACAATAGATGGTAGATTTTGCAGTAGCATCACACCTTCTGGATACAAAGTTTCATTTATTACCGGTAGTTTCGATGCTGGGAGTAGCGTGCGCACAGCTTTGCCACTAAAAATAGTAACTGTATTACTTACTTGTAGTTTTATATCTTACAATATAAAAATTCAAAATGTATGAACTAAGCACATGTTTCGCATTTAATTAAAATCATAACAGCACATTATGTAATATTTTTTAATCTATCTATAATATTATTATAATAAATTCTATAATATAATAAAGTGTAAAAAAAAATTGTCTGTACATTAAATATATTTCCAAAAAAATTGATTAGGGCGATGAAGAATAAGCAATAGAACAAGAATTTCGAAAATTTTTGTCCGTTTGTATATATGTTTGCACACGCTAATCTCAGAAACGGCTGAACCGATTTGGATGCGGTTCTCACTAATATGTGGCGATTTGCTCAACTTAACATTTAGTGTAATATAACAAAAGTGTAAAAAAAATATGTCTGTACATTAAATATATTTCCAAAAAAATTGTTTAGGGCGATGAAAAATAAGCAATAGAACAAGAATTTCGAAATATTTTGTCCGTCTGTTTGTATGTTTGTATGTATGTTTGCACACGCTAATCTCAGAAACTGCTGAACCGATTTGGATGCGGTTATCACTAATATGTGGCGATTTGCTCAACTAACATTTAGTGTATGTTTCTTTTCAAAATTCCTACGGGAACGGGAATAACGGGACTGAACGTGTAAATCACTGACTACTGAAGGGATTATGATGAAATTTGGTTCACGAGTAGAATTTAATCTGGAGTAACACATAGGGTATTTTTATCCCAAAATTCCCACAGGAACGGGAATAATGAGAGTGAACGTGTAAATCACTGACTATTGAAGTGGTTGTAATGAATTTGGTACACGAGTAGAATTTAATCGGGAGTGACACATAGGGTATTTTTATCCTGAATCCCACAGGAACGGGAATAAATAATGGGACTGAACGTGTAAATCACTGAATCATTACGTGTTCTGAAACTGCAAGTGCTAGAAGTTTCCAATGTTTCATGGAGGTTCCTTTCTATATTTTGCGAAATTCCCATGGGAACGGGAATAATGGCACTGCACATGTATTACCCAGGAGGACGCTCAATCTATCTAAAAGATTCTATCATCTATATACATAAAAGGAGAAGCTGACTGACGGACTGACATATCAACGCAGGGCCTAAACTATAAGTGTTAGAAACTTTTAAAATTCCCACGGGAAAGGGAGTAATACTACTGTAAGTGTATTATCGCAGGCGCTCAACCTAGAAAGCTGAAATTTTGTATAGAGGTTCTCTTTATGATGTTGACAAGGACAAAGATGGGGTTTTATATAATTCCCACGGGAAAGGGAGTAATAGAACTGTAAGTGTTTTATCGCAGGCGCTCAACCTAGAAAGCTGAAATTTTGTAAAGACGTTCCCTTTATGATGTTGACAAGGATAAAGATGGGATTTTACGAAATTCCCACGGGAAAGGTAGTAATAGGACTGTAAGTGTATTATCGCAGGCGCTCAACATAGAAAGCAGAGATTTTCTAGAGAGGTTCTTTTTATGATGTAAACAAGGATAAAGACGGGATGTTTTAATTCCCACGGGAATGGGATAAATAGGATTGCACGTGTGTTATTGTGGGCGCTCAACCTAGAACGCCTAGATTTTGTATTAAGCTTCCCTTTATAAAGTAGACAAGGATAGACGGGATTTTTTAAAATTCCAACAGGATTCGGAATAATAAGGATAAAGTCGTTTTTTTTTAATTCCCACGGGAACGAACATATTGGCATTTTCGCTTGACCTGGACTTGGTAACAGCTAGTTCTGAATAAATGGATTGGCTGCAATCACCAACAGTATACATAAATATAATTGACTAGTGCCCCTGTCCCAGCTTCACACTGATTATTGTAAGGATACCTATTTAAAAAAATATATAATATAAGCCTATTGTCATAGTCATCGGAGTGAAATAATTTTTTAAATCAGCTTTAATTTTATTCTTTACAAACAAAAATACCAAATATATATATATAGCCCCAAAGTAAGTTCGAAACTTGTGTTATGGGATACTAACTCAACGATATTATATTTTATAACAAATACATATATAGATAATAGAAATAATAACAGAATTTAAACAAATGTTCGACAAACTTCACTCCTACCAAGAGTCAAACTTCTCAGCCTTAAACTCTAAAATTAGTTTACTTATTGAACAGAACACTGAGATCAGAAAATCAATGGACTTTTTGTCCTCACAATACGAAGCTCTTGTAAATAAGGTTGATACAGTGGAAAGAGACAACCAAAACTTAAAATCACACATTAAAACACTTGAGAATAAAATCGAAACACTTGAGAAAGACGCAAAATCCACAACAATTGAGTTGCGAAACGTACCTAAATTAAACCAAGAAGACAAGCAGTCCCTGTCCTCGACTGTCCAAAATATTGGCACCACGATTGGCTCCCCATCACCAATCCAGGATATAGAGATACGTGATATTTACAGAACAAAAACAGACGCTATTGTGGTTAGCTTCAACTCGACCACCAGGAAGGACGAGCTAATTCAAAGTTATAAGAAATATAATAGAGAGAAACGCCAGTCGAACCAACCCCCGCTTAACACCACGGCCCTTAAGATCCCAGGCCCCAATAAGGCGGTATTCATATCTGAGGCCCTCACCTCTAAACAGCGCCGCGTCTTCTATCTGACCAGAGAACTAGTAAGGAACCGCAAGATAGTGGCAACCTGGACCTCCTACGGCAGGGTGTATATTAAAAGAGAAGAAAACCAGCCCCCCGTACGAGTGAACGACGAGAGCGAGCTAGAAAAAATCACCTCTCTGTTGGTATCTACTTAACTATATAACTTTTTTTTTGTTTTTATTTTTATTTTCTTATATACTAGTAAAATTACATTGTTATTAATTTAATCATATGCAATATAATGTTTCTGAGGATGGTGTTGACATGTCTGCGGCTAAAACATATTCCAACAATATCATTGATATGCAAACTGATCTCGACAATGTCTCAGTTGCCGAGTCGTCTTTGGTGGAACCCGAGCGGTGTTCTGACAAGCTTCTAACACATAAAAACAGTTTAAAAATCATCACACATAACATTAGAAGTATATACCGTAACTTCGATTGTTTCCTTGTCTTTCTAAAAAGTCTGGGTGCAGATTGTGATGTAATTGTCTTAACGGAATGCTGGTTATCTAGGGACAAACCTCCCCCCAATCTTGATAATTATAATCTTCACTATTCTTCCATAAGTAACAATCAAAACGATGGAGTTGCTATTTATGTACACAGGAGTTTAAAATACACAGTGGAGGAGCCAGCTTTCTCCGACGCTAGCTGTTTGCTACTAAAAACATCTGACACGGCCATTATTGGAATTTATAGATCTCCCTCACAAAGACAGATCGACAATTTTCTCAATTCTTTGGATATATCTTTAAAATCAGTTCGAGCATTTAGAAACATAGCTGTGGTTGGCGATATAAACATAGACATAAAACCCCTCAATAATGATCCCAAATGTGACCCCTACCTTAACCTTTTAGCTGAGAACGGCCTTATGCCGGCTCATGTTATTCCCACTCGCGGACTAAATTGTTTAGATCACATTAACCTCAAATCGAATGGTAAAGCTCAAGCCTTTGTCATTAATACGCACATTACTGACCACCTACCCGTCATATTAAACCTTATCCACACAAATAAGAGAGATAATGATGTGATATTCAAAAAAATAACAAATCTAGATAATGCTGCTAAGGATTTTGGTGATATGGACTTCAAAAGTATTTACGACATAAATGACCCCGACTTTGCTACTAATACTTTAATTAATATTATAAAAGAAGTCATAGCCTCTAATACTACAACAGTTAAAGTCCCTAATAGGAAATATCTTTTGAAGCCGTGGATTACGAAGGGATTGCTTAAGTGTATCTCCCATCGCGACACCCTCCACAAAAAAGCAAAAGCGTCACCTAACAATGAAATCCTCCTCACTTCGTACCGTAGATATCGTAATTTCTGCAATAACTTGATAAAAAAAGTCAAAGAGGAATTTGAAAGCGCAGAGATTATAAATGTAAAAACCCAAAGGAGACATGGAAACTGATAAAAAGTTCACTAACACCCAGTTAAATAAAAATCCTGCTGAAGAACTCTTAAAGACAAATCCTAGTAATCCTTTACAGGCGGTGAACCAAACAAACGAATACTTCGCTAGTATTGGCCAAAAATTAGCTGATAAAATTACAAAAAACACAGCACTTGCTACCAAAATTACTAGTACCCCGCGGCTAAATTCCTTTGTAATGCTTGAGACTGATGATAATGAGGTTGGTATATTGATCGATAACTTAAAGAATGATACGGCTACAGGTTGGGATGGTATCCCAGTTTCCTTCATGAAACGTGTCAGGAAAACCATATGTCCAATCCTCACTCACATATTTAATTTATGCCTAAATAATGGTATCTTCCCTGCCGGTTTTAAACGCTCCATAATTCACCCCATACATAAAGGCGGGAATAGAGACTGTGTCGAAAACTACCGTCCGATTTCTGTGCTGAGTGTCATGTCTAAGCTTCTGGAAAAGATTATAAATAAACGTCTGATTAATTATTTAAAGTCAGAAAAATTACCCTTAGGAACTATTTGTTAGGACTAAATTACACCGAGACAGAATCAATTATAAAATGATACATAAGCAAACATAAAAGAAGGGAAGAGAGAAGAAAAGCAGGGAAAAAGAAGGGAGAGAAAAGGAGAGAAAGGAGAGAAAGGAAAGAACAAAAAAAAAAAAAAAAAGAATACACATAGCACAGCACTTACTTAAATAATCATCTGTATTTCATTTATTTTCACTAGGTATTATGTAATTCTATAGTTTGTAAAATTCCGGGCGGGGGCACTGGAGTCCTGAAATACAGGCTGTCCTAGTTTAGGCTCCAGTCCTCCCAAATGTTGTATGTTTCTATTTGTTTTTGTTAATATCCTAGTTTAAGTTTATATACCTACCCCAATGTTTATAATAGTTACATGTAACATTCTGGTGGAAAATAAATAATTTTTAATTTAATTTAATTAATTTATAGATAAACATCCAAGAACCGAGGCCAATCAGAAAAAGTTTGTTTTTCATCATGACTCGACAGGGGATCGACCCCGGGACATCCTGGGTGGCGGTCTGGCGTGGTAACCATTACGCCACGGAGGTCGTAAATCTTTCCTCTTCATAATATTAGTATAGATGAGATATAAAACAATAAAATTATAATTATACAAAATGTGTTTTTTTTAATAATAAAATATTTTTGAATGAATTACACAACACCATCAGTCTCCAATTAACTAAAAATAGAGATGAGAAAAATAGAGCTATTTCTATCCATAAAGCTGATATCCCAAAACTTTTGAAAAAATCTGAAATAGGTTTATATGGGAAACATTTGTAAAAAAAAATCTTTACTATATTTTGAGTAATAAAACTAAATAAACTTACTAGAAGGAAGGCCCATTACTCCTGGTGCAAAGACATGGGCTCCACGCAATATGGCCGCAGCACACATAGCATCTATAATAACTTTTATATCTGCATTCTCTACCTATTTTCACGTCATGCTGTTACGTTGTGAATTAGATTCACACGTAAATTATCATTTGTATTAACTAATATTAGAATATTGAAAACTCATAAAAATTAATAATTAAACTTTAACGGATTTCGGGAGTGACTACATAGAATTCTCGACCGTATTTCTTGAGGCATTAAGATCACTCTGGCTAATCAATACTACGGCTTGCCGATGGACTCGCCGATTACCAAATTTGGTAATGAACAAATGGTAGGCGTTTCAATATTCTATCTCTTCAGTCGGATTGGCTGTCATAAGACAGTGCACGTATTTCGCCGTTGAGAATATTCGGGATCAAACTTAGTCTATAAATTGGCGTGGCACGAACTGCTCGTCACATTCTGTTGTTGCTGTGTCGCGAATAACGTTAATTAGTGATTAGGGCATTTCCACGTAAAGTGGCAATGTAGGTCATTTCTTATGTCCCCGACACATTTAATTTTATTACTAACTCTGTGAACCACTTACAGGAACATTGATATATTTTTTTTGTTTTCTAGATATTTATGCCTTAACTAGCATCGAATATTTATATAAAATAATCGTAATATACATAAAAAAAATAAAATTAAAATCGTTGAATTTAATTCTGCATACTGTCCCCGACAGAGGTTACGGTTTTTGATGACCGAAAACACCAAACTTTTCTGTAATCTATGGTATTAGGAGCGTAAATTCTACTATAAAATATGTGCTGCTTATGTTATATTTGTAAAACCTACCTTGTTTCATATAAAATTAAGTCGATATTTAATTATAAAGTCTGCCGGTAATTATAGCATATTTTTTAAAATTTCCCCGGAGTTGTGAGTATTTTTCGTAATCTGTCAATATTTGAATCATAGAGAAATCTACTTCGACGCCTTATAGCTGTTATTTTTCAAATAATCTGCGAAAGAAGTGGACACGTTCGTGGTAAGGCAAGTTTTCCACATTTTTTGTCAGCTGTTGTTACCGAGTTTTATAAAAAGCTTTGGTGTTTTATTATAGATGTAGCCAAATAAATAAGAAACTGTTTCTTCTGATTTACGTAATGATGATAAAGTTAATTGTCAACGTTCTCTAAACGAATTAATAACATAAATTTGACTTGTGAAGCCTAAACGTTACGTCCGTTTCGTTACATTTTGCTTCGTAACATATAACCTGACATAAAATGTAACGAACCTGACCCATAAAAGTTGTGAACACACTCAGCTGCAAAAGTGATAATAGATAATGGTTCCCAGAAAGTAAAAAGGGAAAAATAATAAATAAGTTTAAAAACTTCCGAATTTATCTTTAGACACTCCTTGCGATATTTTTTTAAAATAAAAATTATAAAAAATAGTAATTTTTTTATATAAAAAAGGCAATGAATAAAGTAAATAAAAAAGAAATTCATATTTATTTTATAAGCTAGCGATCTCTATTAATATAAAGTTAGAAATTACATTGGTTAAACTTGAGGTAAAATGAATACCAGATAATCATGTTTAGGGCTTAGTGTACAAACGGCAACATACTTAATGATACACATTTTCTCCTGTCATATATGCAGGAATGAGACTCGCATTGGATATTGACAGTTATGAATCCTAGCCAGTGGCTAAGTAATTTAACTTAATTTCGTCGGGTTTTCGAATCGGGAAAATTCGGTTAAACCAATGCGTTTAGCTCGGGTCCGCGGTGGCGATCAGCAATACGCCCTCTGATTGGCCGCGGTGCGGCGTCCACTCACGTCCAATCAGAGTATGTATCGTTTTATATTTTACGACCTCCGTGGCGTAATGGTTACCACGCCGGACTACCACCCAGGAGGTCCCGGGTTCGAATCCCGGTCGGGTCATGGTGAAAAACGAACTTTTTCTGATTGGCCTCGGGTCTTGGATGTTTATCTATAAATGTATTTGTTATAAATATAGTAGGTATCGTTGAGTTAGTATTCCATAACACAAGTTTCGAACTTACTTTGGGGCTAGCTCAATCTGTGTGATTTGTCCCTATATATTTATTTATTTATATATCAGATATTTTCTTTGTTACCGTTTTATCGACTATCATAACATATTCTAAATAAAAACAATCATTTATCATTATTATTTTATTTACATTATTTTTATTTTATGTGCAACATTGTGTTCAATTATTTTACAATATTTTAAGTCAATACGCCCCATTCGGTAAAGCAGCCAATCTGCTAATTTGTCTTCGAATAATTCAACAACGTGGAACTCGCTGCCAGCTCACGTGTTTTATTCTCTATTATGATCCCGGGTTTTTCAAACGGAGGATGAAAAATCTTTTACATAGCGTTCGTTTCTTCGCCTGTATAATATTTTCCGACCATCCTTATCCGACTTGAAAGTCTTTTCGTCTACAAATATGACTATATTAGATCCAGTCATCTCAGATCCAGCTATTCTGTCGTCCTTGTGCGCTTGGGTGAGTAATATTTTTCGGGCCGGTATGTGTCGCTGCAGGCCCCCTTCATTTAAGCGACGACGCACTGTCTGCATTGAAATCTGTAACAAGCATTATGACTCAGTAGGTATAATCTCAATTGAAAAAAGAAACTACAAGATACACAAAGATGTCATAAGGGCATGGCAGCATCTTCAGCCTCCGTTGTAACACGTCCTCGTGCTCCACGAGGACGGTCGCGTAGGGCTTCATCTCCGCCTTCCTCATGCCGTCGTAGCCACGTGTATACCGACCGTCTCTAAAAACACTATCAGTGCTGTTGAAAACCAGAACCAGGTGTGTAATCATCTAAACATATACTTACTTAGACGAACACGGAAAAACACTAGAAGTAAAATTTGATAAACTTACGTGCACATTTAGTTCCCGGGATATTTCGGCAACTCTCATTCCCATTTCTTTAAGAATAATCAGCAAGCGTGAGACGTGCGGGCATTTTTTTGAGCAATATTTTTTATTAAATTTGTATTAAAATTATGCTCCGGTGTCAGTTAGACAGGAAAAATGACAGAATATAGATTTTTGACTTTTTACGAGAAAATATACTTTTTCTGTTTTTTGTCTGAGATAACCATGAAGAATTTATTTAAATAAGAGTTCGAATAAAAGTCAAGATTGTATCGAACCATAGTTATATGGTTCTGTTTGAGTTTTCTTGTTGAGTGCATATAATTTTCTAGTGGAGAGTTTAAAGTCAGACGACAGTTAAAGATATACGAACCGTTTGATATAAATTAAGTATAGGTAGTGGAAAACTTTTTATAGTGAAGAATTTTTAGAAACCAGTAATCTTGTTATAGCCATTAAATACTTAATTAAACAAAAAAATCGTTAATGGTGTCCGTTGCTAATTTGAATCTAGTAAACATGGTTTTTAAAATTTATTGTTGAACCCTAAAAAGGCTAAATAGAATAAATTGTTGCTTCGGCAATTCATGAATTTTTGAGGGTTTTCTGAAATGACACCCTCTTGTCAAAGTGGCGCCAACTAGGGGCGTTTTCATGAAAACCCTCATCCCTATTATACGACCGAATTAAGAATCATTACTTTGGATAACTTGAAACTACATTGAAATTGACAGAAATATCTCTATCCCTTTCGAACAGTAATATTTTCTCTCAGTTGCGTCTTCAATGGATACACAGCTGTGTCCGCGTTTGTACAAACGGCAACATACTTAATGATACACATTTTCTCCTGTCATATATGCAGGAATGAGACTCGCATTGGATATTGACAGTTATGAATCCTAGCCAGTGGCTAAGTAATTTAACTTAATTTCGTCGGGTTTTCGAATCGGGAAAATTCGGTTAAACCAATGCGTTTAGCTCGGGTCCGCGGTGGCGATCAGCAATACGCCCTCTGATTGGCCGCGGTGCGGCGTCCACTCACGTCCAATCAGAGTATGTATCGTTTTATATTTTACGACCTCCGTGGCGTAATGGTTACCACGCCGGACTACCACCCAGGAGGTCCCGGGTTCGAATCCCGGTCGGGTCATGGTGAAAAACGAACTTTTTCTGATTGGCCTCGGGTCTTGGATGTTTATCTATAAATGTATTTGTTATAAATATAGTAGGTATCGTTGAGTTAGTATTCCATAACACAAGTTTCGAACTTACTTTGGGGCTAGCTCAATCTGTGTGATTTGTCCCTATATATTTATTTATTTATATATCAGATATTTTCTTTGTTACCGTTTTATCGACTATCATAACATATTCTAAATAAAAACAATCATTTATCATTATTATTTTATTTACATTATTTTTATTTTATGTGCAACATTGTGTTCAATTATTTTACAATATTTTAAGTCAATACGCCCCATTCGGTAAAGCAGCCAATCTGCTAATTTGTCTTCGAATAATTCAACAACGTGGAACTCGCTGCCAGCTCACGTGTTTTATTCTCTATTATGATCCCGGGTTTTTCAAACGGAGGATGAAAAATCTTTTACATAGCGTTCGTTTCTTCGCCTGTATAATATTTTCCGACCATCCTTATCCGACTTGAAAGTCTTTTCGTCTACAAATATGACTATATTAGATCCAGTCATCTCAGATCCAGCTATTCTGTCGTCCTTGTGCGCTTGGGTGAGTAATATTTTTCGGGCCGGTATGTGTCGCTGCAGGCCCCCTTCATTTAAGCGACGACGCACTGTCTGCATTGAAATCTGTAACAAGCATTATGACTCAGTAGGTATAATCTCAATTGAAAAAAGAAACTACAAGATACACAAAGATGTCATAAGGGCATGGCAGCATCTTCAGCCTCCGTTGTAACACGTCCTCGTGCTCCACGAGGACGGTCGCGTAGGGCTTCATCTCCGCCTTCCTCATGCCGTCGTAGCCACGTGTATACCGACCGTCTCTAAAAACACTATCAGTGCTGTTGAAAACCAGAACCAGGTGTGTAATCATCTAAACATATACTTACTTAGACGAACACGGAAAAACACTAGAAGTAAAATTTGATAAACTTACGTGCACATTTAGTTCCCGGGATATTTCGGCAACTCTCATTCCCATTTCTTTAAGAATAATCAGCAAGCGTGAGACGTGCGGGCATTTTTTTGAGCAATATTTTTTATTAAATTTGTATTAAAATTATGCTCCGGTGTCAGTTAGACAGGAAAAATGACAGAATATAGATTTTTGACTTTTTACGAGAAAATATACTTTTTCTGTTTTTTGTCTGAGATAACCATGAAGAATTTATTTAAATAAGAGTTCGAATAAAAGTCAAGATTGTATCGAACCATAGTTATATGGTTCTGTTTGAGTTTTCTTGTTGAGTGCATATAATTTTCTAGTGGAGAGTTTAAAGTCAGACGACAGTTAAAGATATACGAACCGTTTGATATAAATTAAGTATAGGTAGTGGAAAACTTTTTATAGTGAAGAATTTTTAGAAACCAGTAATCTTGTTATAGCCATTAAATACTTAATTAAACAAAAAAATCGTTAATGGTGTCCGTTGCTAATTTGAATCTAGTAAACATGGTTTTTAAAATTTATTGTTGAACCCTAAAAAGGCTAAATAGAATAAATTGTTGCTTCGGCAATTCATGAATTTTTGAGGGTTTTCTGAAATGACACCCTCTTGTCAAAGTGGCGCCAACTAGGGGCGTTTTCATGAAAACCCTCATCCCTATTATACGACCGAATTAAGAATCATTACTTTGGATAACTTGAAACTACATTGAAATTGACAGAAATATCTCTATCCCTTTCGAACAGTAATATTTTCTCTCAGTTGCGTCTTCAATGGATACACAGCTGTGTCCGCGTTTGTACCCACATATTTAATATGTCCTTTTCGTTACAGTGTGTCAGTTTAGTTATTGTCCCTGAAATTATTTGCTGTACAATTTAAATTTTATTAAATTTTTTATATGAAATAGTTTTGTTTTATTCATGACAACAATAGATTAATGTGAAAGGTTTAGTAATTTTTCCTTTTTTTTAATAAAGAGTAAAAAGCAAACCCGGGACCTTAAACGAATTAGTTCCGCTATACCCCAAAAGTAACGAAACTCCATATTTTGTTAAATTTGGCATTCTGCTGTTCTTGAAAGAGTATGTTTTTGGTCGAATTTAATTTCTTTAGTTATTAATCTACGTAACGAAAGTCGTTTTTGAAAGTAAAATAGTGAGTTTATTCAATAACAAACCAATTTACTTCGTAACGAAACTGACCTACTCATAACATACTCATAACATAACATACATGAGCACTATCTCTTGAAATTTAATAATTTTTTTCAGGAAATCTCAGTTAAAGTCGAAATCTTTTATAGATTTATTAAAATTCAATATACTGGGTATCTTCTTGTAAAGTAGAAGTACTAAAACTCTGAAAATAAAAAAAAATTACACGCATGGTTCACGTAGGTCATTCTAGGTGGAAATGCCCATTACCGAGAATTTATACGTGAGTAAAATTTCGCTGTCCGATTGGGTGAGTTTGCACTGAATAATTTCTAATAGGATTCCCTTTTGTTTTAATCTGTCTTTGAGTAATTTCTATCTTTCTGGTTTAGAATTTCTTAGTCTAATTTAAATATCTGTATTGCTTATTTTGTGAGATCGGGTACGTCCTTCAGACGTATGCGATCGAGCTACCTCCAATGTAATTCTGTGTGGCCGCCTAAGACAATTATGGACTGGACACCTAGCTTGTCCAGCCAGCCAGCTAGAAGATTGTCGGCGACGGCTCACCGAGTTCCTGGAAGACGAATCTAACACCGTCCCCATCTGTGAATTCCAGGACAACTACCCTAGGGATACAACCTAGTCTCAACACACCTTCGGGAGAATCTACTCTTCCCCTGCACCATTTCTACGTGGCACCTACGGGAGAAGGATCTACCCTTCCCGATCTCTACGCCCGTCGTCTGAACACCCGAAGAAGCCCTTAGCTAAGTGTCCCCAAGGAATTGCAAGTGAATTCTCATAGCCCACACCCTGAGTCTACGAATAAACATAATATTCTGTGTCTCTTGTTTCTCTACTCTCTACCCTATCTTGCCTACGTTGTTCGGCCTCCCCGGCAACGTAGCAATGCCATGGCCCAATGACAACGCAGTCAGGTCTCAAGAAGTATATATATTGGGAATTTGAGATGCATTTAGTTCAGCTTGTTGCTGTTTAAAAAAAATTGGTAGGTACCAAACTTTGTAACTTTTTCATAATTATATTGATAAAAGATAGAAAGTTATATTAAGTAGAAATTTGTGTTTGTGCAATAAATATTAACTTAAAGATTGTAAAAACGTTTCTAGTTTTTCAATATTAAATTCTTTAAGTTTGTTTATTTTTAACGTTGTGTATCTTGGAGGTTTTGAAAGCCAATCTTGAATATTATACGACATAGTGAAGCCAATATAGTAAATTATACATAAGTAAATTAATATTATTACAACAAGGATACTAGCTTCGTCAAATTATTTTCTTTGTAGATTTTAATCAATTTAGAAAGTAATATATTATAGAATAATGAATTTGACTTCACATTTCACCATGGAACTGCCATGCATTTCACACAAAGGCAAAGGAAACAGTTTAAAATCACCAAAGAGGATAGTAATAATGGTAGGTATAGAGTGGCAACTCCGAGGTGAAATCGGCATCTATGGAAGGTGCTGCCACCGCAGGGATTTGTAGGTGAACTAAAATTTCAACTATAGCTATACGCTATACTTAGTATGTATACCATTCCCTATGATTTCTGAATATATTTCTTTGTTAGCGCCCCAAAGAAGTCCCCCATCCGACGGAATACATCAAATTTTGAGTATTTAAGTATTCAACTTGTATTTTATTTACATTTTATGTAAATAAATAACTAATAAAATAAATAACGTCAATGCTATCGAATGGTCCGTCAGACGATAAGTGAAGTACAAAATGGCCGCCGCTTTTTTTTAAATTTTATTTCTTCCATCAATCACCCAAATGTCGCTGTTGCCTACGAAAATTGGTGGTTATTCTAAGTGTGCTCCCCCTGATAATCAATACGTTGCAAACATCGAAATAATATTACTACGTATAGAAATGACAGCGCCTTCAAATTTTGGCGCCGTGTTCGGCCGTGAGGGGCGCGCCCCTCCCTGGCCCCGCCCCCAACCGAGTCATAGAATATGACATTACTACGCAGGGGCGACATTTTGTTTATATTCTGCCTATTGGACATCCAACTGATTATTTTATTTTATTACAATATTTATAGATAAATTTAATAGAAAATAGGTATAATATTAGCTTTATAGGTAGGAAGCTACATTACATTTTTGTTCTTAACTTAATATTAGTCAAAAATAAACTGAGATTAAATCAAAACTAACTTTATAGTGAAGCTATTTATATATTGTAGTATTTTGTAATATATGCAATAACCAGGAGACGGTCGCCTGCCAGACAAGAGGAGTTGTGTTGAATAGGCCTGTGTCGTAAATTTCAAAAATGGCTTATTTCGTTAGTTTAGTACCTGTATTACCCCAAAAAAATAATATTTCATGATAAAAATTATATTTAAAACACATATTTTAAGTTTTAAGAAAATATTTTTAATCTGGTGTAAAAACACAAGAAAGTGTCATGGCGTCGTGAATGACGTCACATAGTGGCAAACGATTGTGTTCACTTACGGCAAAAGTTTGTTTTGTTGAAATAAAAATGGAAATCTCGTATTTTAAAAACTGTATAGTGCCCCAGTGTATAAATACAAGTATAAAAACTCCGAATAAATTATTCATACGTGTTCCGGTCAACCACTATGTGACGTAATACGTTCTGACTGGCGTTCACAGCGGAGGAGCCAGGGGGGGTATTTATTTGATTTTAATTTGTAAAAATAACAATAATCATTAATTTTTATGTGGAATTATTTCGGTTTTCCCTGTTTAAATATTACAATTTACGTCTAGAAACATTCATCCATTGATTTCATTGTTAGTTGACACAAGCCTATTTCAAGAATGGTAACGTACCTTTATTCCGAAACTTGTTTGCTCGAATTTCATTTGTTCGAAAATGGTTGGTCGAAATTTAAAATGCTGTTTCGTTTTCCATCTTTTTGTTTTCTAGAAACTTATTTTTTTTACTTAGTTAGTAACTTTATCCACATTTACGTATTTTACCTCGTATATAAAAATATTTTGGAAATATAGTTTAAAAAATCAATATTTAAATTACATATTATTTTTAAAAAAGAATGATTAAAATCGGTCCAAAATTGAAGGAGTAATCGGCGGACCTCCAAAAAAAAACATACATATAAACAGAACCTCCTCCTTTTTTGAAGTCGGTTAAAAAAAAAGCTACAAAAAATTCAGAAATACCTAAATTCAGTGATTTGTTATTTACTATAGATTCGTAATGTTTGACACTTACCCGCTGCCACGTCGACTGAGGCCACAGTCTTAGTTGAATTTCTTCCGACTTAGTCGTAGTTTGACGTTCAGTGAATGCGTATCTCACAATAATATCACAAAAATGGTTAAATGCACTGTTAAAACATGTATGTCGTGATCCCAAACTAATAACAAAGCAATTGGTATCACTTTTCACAAATAAGAATGCTTAATTATGTTAAAATTATACCAAAATAGTATTAAAATCGAAATTAATATAATACGCATTGTTTTTGCCAACAGTGTTGCCAGTAAAAACGATTTTAAGTTTCCCAAATGTTGGGAGTTTAGTCAATGACGAACTCATACGCCTTTATGTATCATTAGTAACACAGTAGAAGTAAACCTACAACCAGGCTCAAACTAGAATTAATTATTTACTTAGAATTGATTGATACTAAAATCAATCGCTAGTGCTACGCACGTCAAGACAAGAAAAAACAAATCATTTTCCTCTTTTTGATATGGCTTTTAACTGACATTTGACATAATGATATTATTACTATGACAGTGAAGTAACAATTTCATCTTTTTCATTGTGGTAACGGTGTTTAATTTAAATTGTTTCTGCAATTATCAAATGTTCGATTGAGTACAATAGTTTTTTTGTTTTATATTGTATTTTATTCAAATTATTTAAATTTATTATTTTATTTTATTTAAATTTCATTTTCATTTCTTAACAATAAAAAAAATCTACTGAAGACTTGGCTGTATGGGCTGGGCATAGTTCCCTTTGCCTACCCAGAATGGGTGAAGAAAAGAAAAAAAAATCTCTGCTAAAAGTTAGTAGTAGCACAGAATAGATAATAGTAGTAGGTCTGCATCGGTTAGATTCATCAATGACTAAAAAATGGAAACTTCTCCATTCCGCCATGATTCATTCTTGAAATATAATATGTATGTACCAATATTTACGCATCTATATATTTATTTCTTCCTATCTTTAATTCTTCTGTCACCTAAGAAACAATAATATGGTATAAAAACTTTTTTTTTATTTAAAAAAAGACTCATAACATTCATTCAATGAGAAAATTATTCATGAGCTGGCAACTCTGACCATTTTTCTGGGAGTAATGCTTTTGTCTCATTTTGACATAATTAGTTTGACTCTAGAAAAAAAGAGACAAACATATTTTACTTTGGCATATGCTCGGAATATGTATCGGTTTCAAAGCTACGTCTTTAACACTCTGAAGTGGTTGCGGCTTTTTACGAATGCTTTGTATGGCGTTACTTCTCTTGTCTTAGAAGAATATATAAAACCTCATTGCCTAAATTATATTATAAAATTGACTGACGCTTAGTACCTACGTATCCCATCTGTACGATTAATTTTTGATAGTCTATGATTTTCACATAGAAATGGCGGATGCAATCAGGATGCATTAGAAAATAATGAAAAAAAATTGTTTTGGTTGGTTTTACTTAATTTTTTGTATACTTAGCGATGATAAGTTACGCCGCCTTCTTTCTTCCTTACTGTTGAACGGTTTTTACAAGTTTTTATTGAACATGACGGCATTTTCCAATATTTTTTTTGACATAAATCCGAGAACCAATCACGATGAGCGTCGGCAAGTTTCTAAACGAGTTGATGTCTATTGGCCTCAACGTATGGGGACAAAAATTTTGTTCGCGGTGTCCGTTCTATACGTAGTAATATTATTTCGATGGTTGCAAAGGAATTTGAAGAATTTGAAGATTTTGAAGTTTTGAAACCGAGTTTTCAAGTGTGACGAGAAGCGAGAATGACACTTGACAGTGACAGTAAGTAAATGTTCTTCTACTTCTCTTCATTCGGCAACTTTTAATCTAAAACACCTTTTTGCCAGATTCGAGATCGCCGCCTTGTCAACGAACGTCCTCAAGATGGCGACCTCGGATCCTCACCCATTCCCATGCCTATTCCTCACCGTACAACGTTGCATTTTTAAAGTGTACTTTTTTGTTAAAAAGTGTTCATTTAAAATACTCGACCAAGAAGCTTAAATATTACTACCTATTTAAGCTTCTTGTACTCGACATTGCGAAATTGTCTATGTGTCGTTAAGAGAGGACAGAAACGCCATTAATTCTGTGGTGTCAAGGAAAAAGGAGATAAGTACATTCACCTTAACTTTTCAATACGAGCAAATTAAGAAAACGACTCGTGTGATTTATTAGAAAAATTTAATTTACGGGTGTTTCTTGAGAACCTGGATTTTCGTTGTCCGGAAGTAAAAAGTGTACGTATAATTGAAATAAACGTATGAAGTATTTTTTTTATTAAAATTTAAACTGTAATCTAACTGGGTCACTACGATAATTAAGAAAAATATAAAACCAAGTAAGTAAAAAAAAAATCTGAAGTGTTAAAAATTGATTCCACTGGCGTGTCCGTACTCCAAATTTGTACACAATATCATCCATATCATTTTTTCCATTCAGTTCATAGATATTTCAATATTTTAAATTAGATCCCAAATTGATAAGGATTAATAAATAAAATAGATGAACCACGTATTTTTAGTACATTTAATTATATGAATTTTTTAAATGTTGTCCGGGCCTTAGCAGTGATTCCACTGGTACATCACTAAAATGTGCGTACGTCCTTAGTGACACAATTTGGAAGCAATGTGTACCCCCCGAGCGTTAACCGTCAGTCATGTTTAGAGTGTCGAGGGAAGAGATGCGCGGCTGCTTGCTGCATTCCAGAAATATAAAGGTAAGTATCTGATTCCACTGGGTTTGGTTTGGTACATCGTTGATTACTTTGACCTCAATTTTACCATCAATTAATTTTATTAGACGACTAAAAAAAATTATGCACTATCGCCACTCTAATGACTACCTAGGGTGTAAAGGTCATTGTACTAGATACAGTCATTTAGCGACAATCGATAATTTTGCCACATTTTTTGATTTCCCTGACATTGATTACTCTGTTTCTAAGGTCAGTGAAATCAAAATGTGATATAGTTTTTGACTGAAAAATTATTTCATCATCATCATCTCAGCCACAAGAAGTCAACTAGGCCTCCCCCAAACGTCTCCAGTGCGACCTGCTGGCAGCGGCCTGCATCCAGCGGCTTCCTGCGACTTTCCTTAGGTCGTCTGACCACCTTGTAGGCGAGTGTCCTACGCTGCGCTTTCCGGTACGTGGTCGCCATTCCAGAACCCTTTTGCCCCATCGGTCTTCGGTTCTGCGCGCTATGTGATCTACCCACTGTCACTTCAGTGTTTGGCTATGTCGGTTATTTTGGTTCTGCTACGGATCTCCTCATTTCTGATTCGATCTCCCCGAGCATAGCTTTTTCCATGGCTCGCTGAGTGACCCATAGCCTTCTTATGAGGCTCATAGTGAGCGACCACGTTTACGATCCATAGGTCATCACTGGCAACACACATTGCGCGAAGGTTCTTCGTTTCAAGCACTGAGGAATTTTGGACGAGAAGATATGCCGTAATTTCCCGAAAGCTGCCCAGCCAAGTCGGATTCGTCGATTGACCTCTTTCTCGAAGATGGACCTACCTAATTGGATGGTTTGTCCAAGGTATACGTACTCGTCAACAACTTCGAGGATCGAGCTCCAAACTGAGACCGGAGCGGGTGCGACATGGACATTCGACATGATTTTCGTCTTGACCATGATCATTTTTAGACCCACCTGTTGGGAAACTCGATTGAGGCCTTCGAGCATGGTGCTGAGGTCCTCCAGCGACCACGATGTCATCGGCAAATCGAAGGTGAGCTATATACTCGCCGTTGACGTTGATGCCGCATCCTTTCTCGTCCAAAAGTTGAAGGCATCTTCTAGAGCGGTCGTGAACAGTTTCAGAGATATGACATCTCCCAGTCTCACGCCTCTGTGTAATGAGATTGCCTTCGTGTTTTGTTCCTGTACTCGGACTGACATGAGGGCGTTTTTGTATAAGTACGTCAAAGGTTCGATATACCTGCAGTCTATGCAGCATCGCTGGAGAGACTGTAACACGGCCCATGTCTCGATCGAATCGAAGGCTTTCTCATAGTCCACAAACGCTAAGCATAATAGCAGATTGTACTCTTCGGTCTTCTGTACAATCTGCGTGCGGCAGTGTATGGATGTAGAAACCAAACCCCGAGGACGAGGAAGACCCCGAATCACATGGATATCCGTAGTAAATAAGAACCTCAAGGAAATCCAAGTCAGCAAAGAGACGACCCAGGACCGAGCTGCCTGGAGACGCATGGTACGGAGGGCCGACCCCAAATAAATTGGGAAAAGGACCAGGCAAAGAAGGTTTTATCGCCCTTTTTAAAGAACAGAACCACCACGCTTCTGTTCCACGCCTCAAGTGTTTTGCCCTCGACCAACACGGAATTAAAGAGCTTCTGCAGTACTTTAAGCGCCGGTGTACCACCCGTTATCAGAAGCTCTGCTGTGATTCCGTCCTCGCCTGGCGCCTTGTTGTTCTTAAGCTGGATTTAATTAAACATTTTTTAAAACTTTATTTTTGTAAAACATTTCTAAAATTTCGCAATTTTCCTTTTTTTATTGCAGGAATATGACAATAATGTTGTACAAATGGGGTGCTCTCAAGGAATACGAATGTGATTACGACACCAATAGATTATTAGATATTTATGTACCTATGTCAGACGATTGTTTACAAAAGTAGATAATAATATCTGAAAATTGAAGAATACATGTTCACATTTGTTAATTTTATTTAGATATGTATACTGAGATTATATATTCTAATGTTTAATTTTGTAATTTTTGATATGTAAAAACTTACAATTTCTTTAAAAAGTACAGAGTTGATGATTTTTGATTCCCCTGTAACTATTAATTGATTCCCCTGGTCATGATATTTTTAATGTCTAATATCTTGGGAATTATAGGTTCAAAATGAGTGCCTATTCGAAATTTATACTTCAGGTTTAGCCTATTTTTATGTGTAGTATCAGGTTTCATTATATTTTGAAAATAAAAACTAGCCAGTGGAATCAACCGAATAATCCCATTCTCAGGAATCACCCTTACTTAATATTTAATTTTATAAGTGGAACTTTTAGTGTTTTTTTATACAATAGGTAGCTGTAAGAAGACTTCGCTTAATTTTTTTATAAAAAAGAATTATTAAATAATAAAATAATTGACATGTCCCATTTTAACCTGTCGAGATTTTATTTTTAATAATTTAATTTAATCACTTATCTCGTTATTACATACCAAATGTTGCAACTTTAGACTCGTTTTAAATATCATTAAATTCTTCTAAGTCAGGGTCTACATCATGGCTGTTTAAATTGGTGTCCAATTTATTATAAAATTCGTGGCAATCACTATCGATCAAATGAAGAATACTAAGGAGATCTTTTTTCTTTTCTTGGCTTATAGGTAATGGTTTATCGTAACATTTCTGGGGATTTAATGGTTCATTTGCTTTGCCTCTTCTGCAAAACGATATGTTTTTAAATTCAGTCAAATCTAAGCGTGTTTTAAATTGTATCACGCCTGATTCATTTTCGCCGCTGTACCGAAACCATTTCACATCATGCCAAACAAATTTTTCTCCAGATGAATCGACTTTCCTCAACTGCAGTGGACCCTTGTACAAATTTGCAAAATCAAGGAATGTATTATTTTTCATGACTATTACAGTTATATTTGGACTTGTTAATCTTACTAAATTGTACCAATCTCTAGGCAAATGTATAGACATATCAGTATGTTTCTTCTTTCGCTCTATTTGAGCGTGAATAGAATCACATTCCATATGAGTATGACCTGGGGTTAAAAATTTGTGATCAATTCGTATGCCCGGTATAAGTTTGCTTATACAAAGAAACATAGCAGCGACGTGGCTGTTTTTATTTTGTCCACCACATGTATCCGAGTAGAAAGTAACTTCTTTTATATTGGAAGGAAGTGATTTTAAAAAAAGAAACAAACAGGAAGCTATTTGGTTTGCTCCACGGCCACCGTCTGCTTCATGCCACATATAGCAGAAACTTTTTTTGCTAAAGCAATCATAAATGGTTAGATTAAAGGTCCACAATTGCCGCTTGTAAAATACAACATTAGTTTTCAAGAAGGGTGTTGGGAGACATTGTTGAAGATCAAAGCAATAAACTCTCTTCTCGTAATTACAGTCCTCTTTATCTTTCTTCTTTATTGCATAAGCTGAATCTGCTTCCAATTGATGGGCCTCAAGTTCTTGTTTTAGAGTCTCTGCATCTTGCGGTAAAGCCAATTTAATTTTCATTTTGTATGAGTCACACATGTTACAAGTGTCTAATGACGGCTTTTTAAAAGATAGACCCATAGTGCGAAAAATATTGCCAAAAAATGTATACGACACTGAATTGTTAGTAACCTTTTCTTTATACATTTTATACATTATAGTCAATGAAAGTCCTGATGGTAGGTATCGCCTATTTGTATGACTTCGGCTGTAGTGTGACTCATATGGAGGATATGAATTTATATGATCTTTTATTGTTTGTACTACATCATCACTAAATTTATTAGATGGCACAAGCGATCCCCGTTTGTCAGGGCTTGTAAGTCCAGATACCCTCTTTGATTGTTTCTTGATAATCACCTCTATACATTTATTAGAAATCGCAAATGTTTTTACAAAACAAACTTTGCAAACCTCAATTAACTCGCCATTTACTTTTAAATGATATTTGTGGTTTATAGCTCTTGGCTTAGGCTCTCCACTAGTATTCCTTATACGCTGGGTTTTTTTTGGTGCATCTAAAATCAGGGATGATAGATACGCAGAACGATTATTATAATTTCCCAATGACCATAACTCGTCAAAAAGGTTTGTTTGGATTTGTAAGCAAATTTAGGAAAACACTTTTTACGGCAACCTGTTAAGGCGGTAACTTTTCTTGCCGGAACAATTTTGCCTTTTTTTGTTTTATATGATTGACCTTTATTTCTTTTAACCTGTATAGTCTTTCGTAAATTTTCTCCCTTTCGTTTTCTTGTTGTATTTACAACGACATCATTGTTATTCGTATTTTCTTCAGGCACCTCATCAGATGACATTGAGCTGTCTTCAAAAGATGAACTTTGTTCTGATTCTGGATTGAATGTCTGATCACGTACACTATCGTCAGAATCAAAATCAACTGGTTCAGTTTGCTCGAGATCAAAACTTGGTCCAGGACTTCCAATATCAAGTGCTGAAGGCGGCTCATCATTACCATTTCTATTTACTGATGTTATACCTAAATCTGAAAGAGTTATCAAATTTTCTAAAGATTCTGCAGCCTCTTTTTGTTCTTCGGTAAGCTCACTGCTAACTTCAGATATGTTTGAAAGCATACTAACGTTATTATCTGAAGAACAGCGTTCTGATACTGTGAAAAAACAAATACTTTAGTTTAGTAGGTAGGCATTATAATCCAATAAGCATTTTAAAAAAACACCGTCAAATAAACGAACAAAAGCCGCGCGGAGCGTAGGTGTATCTCGTGTGTAGGTAAATATGTTACAGCATAGCTCACTGTACGTGTTTAACAACCTATAATACTTAAATATTGTTATGATCTGTATAATGTAAAAAAAAAGTCATAAACATTGAAATTATAAAATTTCAAATGAGTGGCGGCTGAGGGTACAAACAAAAATTATAAAAATATGCAATACTTACGTTCATTGGGTCTTTCTTTTAAGACTAATTTCATTATCTTATTAATTCTCGTCATATTGATGTGTATCAAAACTTATAACGTGATAAAACTAATTTTAAAGATAATTTCTGTTAGAGTAACACACGACAAGTCACGCACACGTCACACACAACTGATGCAAAATATCGTCGCGTACTTTAGGTATGAGTCGACTCATCTCACTATGCATGACTAAAATTCTAAGCGGTAAAAAGCGCATACTGAGGTAACTCGATTGAACTCTCTTTACTTAATTATACATTTAGATATTATGACTAGTCTCTTTATGACCGTAGGGTGTAAAAATAAAAATATTTTTTTTATTGACTTATCTCCTTAATGCCGTGACAGATGTTAGTGTTTTGAACCAATAGGTGTAAAAAACCAATTTTTCGATTTTTTTGACTCATCCCCTTTTTCCCTGACACCACAGAATTATAGCCATCGTTTTCTTCATCACAGAATGTCTGAAACTTACCTTCAACAAAGTGGAACCCTTTATAGTATGTATAAGCAAGGTATAGAGCGCGCTTGAGCAAGTATGAACAAACAGACGAACTCAAAACAGCAACAACGAAGCCAGCAAGCAACGAACGAAGCTATTAGTCACGCACGCTGATTGTTTCTCTCGATGTTATTTATTCGGATTTTAAAGAATCATTACAATGATCAAAGACCGATGCGCGCACTCTATAGCTTACCTATCTCTACTAATAGCCGAACCACAATCTTTCCAATTTTCAAAAAGATTCGGTTTAAGTTTAAGTAGGTAAAGATATGTGTGATGTGATTTGAGATGAAGTGAAGTTAAGCTGGGCCCTATTACTCGAAACTTATTAGACTAATAATATTTGTACATGAACTAATATTTTCTACTAGTTTGCTAGTGTGCGTTTCTCGAAGCTACGGTAGTAAAATATTAGTTACTAGTTGCCAACTAATATATATTAGCTAAAATTACCTGAGTAAATTCAATTTGGTTTCATGATAAAATGTGATAATAAATACTCTTGTAAATTACGCTGTTAAAGCTATTAGTCTCAGAAGTATTGTAAAAACATTAATCAAAATTATTAGACCTTTTCGTTCGTTTGATCGAGCTAACTAAATCCGCAGATATTACATTACAATACATTGTATAAAGAATAACATTGCTTGAGACTTGAGATAGGTGTTTATATTGTATACTGAATTATTGTATGTTTACTTACCATTGTGGCTTTTTTAATATTCGGCCAGTAGGCATCTCGTACGTAGGTGAGAATGACAGAGTTTTGTGATTTCCTCTTACTTTTTCCGCTTATCCTGCTTCGATTAAACGTCTGAGAAACCCCCAAACAGAATGCCTTTTGCTTCTAATATACTTCTCAAAATCATTAACTTTAGATCCATGGTAGGTAAATTGAAATTAATTTACTTTTTATAAAACAATCCGCTTTTACCGCCAATATGTGCAAATGACAACATCAAACAGAACCAAAAGTGACGGGAATTTTTTCCGCATTTTTTAAAATAAGTAAAGAGGCATGAATATTATGTGTATTCAGCCAAGCCGGCCTAATATTTTTAATTAGTCTGCTACTATTAGTTATTCGTCTAGTATGTGTTTTTGAGAAACAGCAATGAGGTTAAAAACTCAAAGCTCATCGTAGGTGGCGTTACTGTTGAGTGTTCCGTAAACCCGCCATATTGGTTCATTGTTTATGTTTGATGTGAGAGTAATGGGGAAGAAAACGCAAAGCTAATAGCAGATGTCGCTGCGCTCGCTTGACTCAAAGTAAACATCTGTCACCTGTCAGTTTGTTTAGTTCTTCGCATCTTGGATTTTGGCGCCAACTACAATAGCGTCCACTTGGGCTCGTGATTAGAAATTTAATTTCTGTGTGTTTCTGCGTTTGATTCATAGTATTGATAGTGTAATGTGAAGCAAACATTGGTTATAGTACATATTGATTGAAGTTTGTGATCAGGAACCTATTAAAAGTGCATTTATCGTGTTGACTTCAAAATCCGTATTTTCTGAAGAAATTTTGCTATCATCTTTCTTCGGGGCGTCTTGACTCAGAGACTGTATACTGAGTCAAGAATGTCAAGATAGCATAAACTCGCTGCTTTGAAATTACTTATAAATTTACTTATGACTTGGCTGTATGGGCTCAAAGCCCTTTGCCTGCCCTAGAGCAAAAAAAAAACAAAACAAAAAAAAATTAGTTCTTCGCATAAATTACCACATTTACCGCGTTTATAATATTTATTTTCTTGATCAAAGATAACTATGTATTCAACATGGTCTATTCATAGCAGAACTGTCGCCTTTGTAATCAGATGCAAGAAAATTTTCTGAACATAACCTCAAATTGTTCGTAGCAGCCTTCTCCCAAAGTCTTCTCATTCGCAAATTCTTAGGAAGAGCATGGTTAACATTATTATTGCACCCAATTACAGCACAACGAGGCATTTTTGTAATAAAAAATATTTTTCACATTCGACGTAAAATTTTGTATGATATTTGACGTTACTTGAACGTTGTTTTGAGTCAAGCGATATCAGCGCTACTAGCGGCTAAACTTGGCAGTTTTCTTCCCCATTGTTAAAAATCATAGAAATGTATGCAACCTGGAGTGTAATTATGATTGAAGGAGGAACTGCGGAAACGGAAAGCCAAGACCATTGGCAAAAAAGCCTTATAAATCGAAAGGTAAATAATTTAACAGGCATTATTGTGATTTGTAGGTTATGCTGTGTTCTTTTTATTTATTTCAATTTCTTTTTGTAGACTGGAGGCGTACGATGGAAATAACCTCATCGAAGTTGAAGACGAACTTGAGGATGATATTCCTGAAATTTCTACCATGGATAAGTTCAGAGATATTAATTCCAGCAATAATCTTCCACCACTCTATAAACTACACATTCAAGAGTTTGCTGACAGGTAACAAACCATACATTCATGATTTCCTTATTGTTCCTTGTTACTTAATGTTTCAGAAAGTATTAGACATTTAATGACATACATGTTGTTTCAGATTTCAAGCAACACTGAATGGGAGATACACTACTGTATGAAAGTAGAAGCTTAATAACCGTCAGAGTTGCCTTTGAGGAAAGTTATATTTATTTCCATGCGCAATGCAAAGCGCAAATGAAGAAGCTATACATCGTTCTGTTAAAAATGGATAGTGGAGTCACTGGGAATGTGCAGCTGGAAAAGGAGTAGAAGCACATTGCAAGCATGTTTTTACTCCATGGCATAGAAGATATGGTGCATACTAAAACTATAATTTTGTACAAAATGTGCACAGAACAATTGATGACATTAAAAAAATCGAATAAAGTATTCTATAATTCCCCGATGCAATCCCGTTTTACCAGGAAAATATAATGGACAATAAAATTATGAAGGATATGTCAAAATCCTAGCAGATTCTCCTGTACTGCTATATACCTATGAGTATTACATAATACACTCTAAAATTGAAGCATATATGACACACAAAATACGTTTTTGAAGCCAGAGGTGTACTATGAATTTCTGTAATCAGCATCACATTTATTTTGAGTTTGGACCCCGCTAGACCCAGGAGGATCAGTAAAAGAAGTTTCATTAGCATCACATTCATTTTGAGTTTGGATCCCGTTAGGTCCTGAAATTGGATCACCACGAGACGTTTCAATACACCGTTTCATGCAACTTCTTTTTAGCAATCGATCTGATCGTTCTTGTGCTAGTGGGTTAACAGATTTGATTTAATATAGAGGGCACAGCACTTTTCTTTAATGTTCGGTATAAATTTTCATTGTCTGTTAATTATTTTTAATATTATAATCTTCAGGTCTAAAATGGACAGCACATAACCTCGACCATTTACTGGATTTCCATTTTTTCCTTCGAAGAGCCTTTTCCCAGTTTTCTTCGTTTTATTTCTTTGGAAAATAAATGGATTCCCACATTTTTACAATCGATAGCTGCACAATGAGTCATATTTCGGAATTATTTAGAAAACAAATATGATGTTTACAAAAATAGTATGGAAAATGACAGCTAGCTGTCAAATGTTTGGAACACTCGACAAAGCGACATCTGAAGTGAGCAAAAGGCAGTTTTTAACCCCATTATTAGGTGGACTCCCAGTACTCACACTGACTGCACTGCATAGCATCGAGGACGAGGTATCGCGCACTTCGAGCTGCATGCATAGTCTATGTCCAAACAATCTCATTTTATTTCATTTCATTATTCCAAAATAAATTGTCCATCGTCTCGTACAGAATCTACAGATATAAAATACCTACCTGCTTTAATAAATGAATAGAAATGTAATAAATAGTTTTAAATAAATTTATCAGGTATTTTGGAAAATAAATTAAATTATTTTAAAAATATTTCACACTGGCCACTTTTCATCGATAAGTACGTATTTTACGGGCTTATAAACATAAACTTTTTAATTCCTACGTTGTTTTAATTTTAAGTAAATTGCACGTAATTTTACGAGCTTTTACCATTTGAATACGCTAGCATAAGATTTTCCTTATTGCAACATAAACAGTACTCATATCTCAGACCAAATAAGAAGTCAAGACGGAGCGCTGCGAACAATGATGTGAAGCAGGCAAAACTATGCCTCGCCCTGTCCATATACGCCCCTAACGCACACATTTATAACCAAACTATGCCTCGCCGATTAGTTTGAGCTAGTTCGTCATTGACGTATGACATCCAAACAATTTAATTAATTAATAATCAAAAATGCCGAATTGTGTGGTGAAAGTTGACGGGGTTGTTTTTGTGAATGGGCTCTTCCGGGATTACGGTCGCATCGGGAGTCGGGTCGCTGTGTTCCCTCCAATATTGTTCATAATATTGTTGATGGTGAGCTCAGTGATGGAGGCTGGCGGGCCGACTCTCAGTTGTGGTTGTCATCTTGGGGGACTGGTCTGCTCGCTTTATTAACATCTACATATTCGACATATTTAGGATTTGACCATAGCGCTATTTGGATCGACATCCCGCGTTTTTAGCTTGATTTCTGTATGTACCTGGATCTGTATTTTATTTATTCTTATAAATGTACTTATACATTGTAACAAAAGAGTGAAAGGAAAAAAAAAAAAAAAAAAAAATTGCTAAATGACAAAAAAGGCCGTAACCGGGTTTCTTTCGCCATTTCTTTTACCGGTGGCCATTTTGCTTGTGTCCGAAATGGTGGTAGTATATAACGTAGTATATTCTCTTTATACATATATACAAATTGTAAATGACAAGAAAAAGTGCCTGTGAAGGTCTAATTTCTGAAATAAACGATTTCATTTCATTTCATTTCAAAGGCTGCAAAAACAATTCCTCAAATAATAAAAAGCAAGATGGAATCACATTTCATACGTAAGTAAACATAAAAATACATATTTTTAACAAATCAATTTTAATAATTATTATGACAGCTTGGAATAAAAAATCTCCACAAGTGTTGCCGCTAGTAAGCGTCACAACAGTCCCAGTTTATTGGGGTAGTTATTAATGTGACGCGAAACGTAACGTCACTTTCTTTTACTTATTTCTATTTTTACTGTTAGTTTTCATAAAATTATTGTAAGTGTAAATAGGCGTTAATTTTTTTTGGTTTTTCCATGTTTTATCATCACTTCAAAAATATTTATTTTTAAGATTCCCGAACCGAAATAAAGATATTAATTATATTTCTAAATTGGAAACAATTTCTAAAATGGTAGACAGTAAAAGGCAATATTTCAAAAAATTGACCCAACATAAAGGCCATTAAAACCAATGTTTGATATTAATATTATTTTATTTTATTCCCCTATCTCGTCTGAATACTCAAAACATCTCTTAAAAGTGAGGTATCCAATTTAAAAAATTGCTAACTTTTTTACCTATAAAAAATAAAATAAAATAAAATAAAAAATTTGGGTAATAATTTTTTACAGCACGGCAACACTCCCTAAATGCACACATGTTTACAAAACCGGCTTCACATCATTGTTCGCAGCGCTCCGTCTTGACTTCTTATTTGGTCTGAGTTCAGCATAATATATAACAGCACTCAACCGCCGAATAATTTTGATATTACAATTCACTCATGTGACCAAACCCTAAATTGTATCTGCCCCTCCATTACCAAACTAAACTATACTAAATATCTAGGTGTAATGGTAGATCAAAATCTCTCATGCAGTGGCGGATTAACGTATAAGCACTACAAGCACGTGCTTGGGGCCCCTGTTCTCCAGGGGCCTCCATCCTCCTGCTGGCTTTTCATTTTATACATACATTTTATCGAGATTCATCCACAATATGTCCGAAATCACAAGGCGCGAGAGTCCGGGAGTGACCCTTCCTAAATCCCCGCAGGGCCCTACCCCCTGCGCGCCCCGCCCGCACTTCGCGTCGCGCCGCGAGTCCGAGTGAATCAGTTGTCTTTGCTTGCAATGCAAATGATAGCGCCCATACGCATTCATTACCGCATGTAATTAATTACCTACTTTATTTACGTAGTGGATTTGATTGAAACTACACTTATCGTTGCCCCACACTAAGTTTTCAGGTAAGTAGAGTTTGCTCTGGTTAAGGCGAGGAAAAAAATGTTTTTTATTTTTAAATTATACCTACTACACATTCTATTTTGATGAACTTTCATTTCATACTTTCTACCTTTCATTCCATTCCTTCCATTTCCATTTCCATTTAAGCAATAGAGGTAGGGTTGCCATCAGCTAAATAACGGACCCAGGACAAAATTTAAAAAACCCCGGACTTTTGGGTGATATATAGATTTGTCCCCGGACTCCCTCGAAAAAAATTACAATAAAATAAAAATATAGTTATCAAATTTTTATTTAATAATTATAGAAAATCAACTTAGGTAAACTTAAACCTCATGTATTCTGGTAACAAACATAATTAGAAACTCTTCTTTTTTGCATCAATGAAATTATTAAATACTTAAGCCACACTCACAGAAAGTTTTGCGTAACTTAAAAAAACAACACGTTAAAACCAAAATATTGTGTTATTGTTTTTCGAAGTACTCTCCTTTAGATTTTAAACACAGTTTCATTCGATAAAACCATTTTTGAAAACAGGAGGTCCACAGTCCACAGATCCGAAGACAGTTTTCTACGTGCTGATTCAACGGCGTCACTACCTCTTCAGATCAGAGTTGGTAAAAGTGAAACCTCTCATGAAATCTTTGATTTTAGGAAAAATCGAGAAATCACAGGTCTGCTATGTGCAGGATGGGTGACCAGTTCTACGTTTTCGGAGGCTAAAAATGACTTTTTTTGTTGGCTGTGTGCGAAGAACCGTTGTCATGATGTCGGAGAATACGGCTTCTTGGTTGTCTATCTCGAACTTTTTCTAAGACCCAGGTTAAACAATTGGTAGAATACCACTCAGCATTAACACTCTTTCGATCTTCGAGTGGAACTGCGCAGACGGGACCCGTAGCCGAGAAAAAAACGCGATCATTTTTACCCACGTTTCTCGCCTTTTTTTTTTTTTTTTTTACGTCAGAAAAATGCTTTGTGGCAGCCCCACCGCCCGGGGAGCACGCGGTGGGGACTGTGGAACTTACCACTAAAAAACTGACGGGATGCCTCTTGCCCTGTGTGGCGGGGCCACGGGAAACTGGGATACAACCGCGACCCCGCCAGGGCCGTCCGGCCAAGGCCACGTTTCTCGCCTGCCTCACTTTTGTTGGCCTTTTCTCACTTTCAAACACCCATTCACAAGATTGCTGATTTTTTTCGGGTTTAAAACAAAAAATCCACGTTTCGTCTCCTGTGGCAATGTTATAAACAGCATTTGAATGTCCGTGCTCGAACTTCAGTAACATATTATGCGAGCACCATCACACGCGAGCCCGCTTCTGCTCCTCCGTCAGTTCATAAGGGATCCAGCGACAACAAAGTTTCCGAACTTTTAATTCTTCGTGTAAAATTTTCTGAATTTGGCTCATACTGATCGCCAATAACCCTCGAATCGTCTCATAGGTGACCAGACGGTTTTCGTCAATTACCCGCTTTTAACAGTAGCCACAACTTTCGTTGATGGCAGTTGAAGGCCGCCCTTCACGAAATCCGTCGTGCAAAGAAACCCGACCTCTGAAATTCAGCAAACCATCGAGAAGGTGCTGTCCTCCCAAAAGCTTTCGAAGACGAGCTGCACAATCTTGAGGAGAGAGAGAACTTTTAAAATCATAGCTCTAAAATCTTTTTGAGTTAATTCCATTTTCACTCTGCACGAAGCACTTCAATGTGTGATAAAAAAATATTGACAAACGATTTCCCGCCAATTTTTTTAAAAGTAATAATAGGTTAAAGAGGTAACAATGTTTAAATAAATATATCATTCGAAATACAAATAGTTCCGATAATTGCTGTAATTTATTGCAAATCATTCCATTCTATAAAGTTAATCGGATTTCCTCTGACATAAAAAGTGTCCGGGTTTCACCCGGGCACTTTTTGAGAACCCCGCCCGGACGCTCCCCGGACGCCCTCCAAACTAGGACAAATCCGGGGAAACCCGGACGGATGGCAACCGTAAATAGAGGGCCTACACAGGCTCTGTGCTTAGGGCCTCGGATACTGTTAATCCGCCACTGCTCTCATGGTATCCCCAAATTGAACAACTATCGGGAAGAATACGGAAATTTATATGGATGTTCAAAACTCTTAGAGATATATAGTAAAACCAAATCTTCTCAATAAAATTTATGTCTCTCTTGTACAATCCATTATCATTTATTTTATACCGGTCTGGGGCGGTGCTTATAAAACTAGATTCTTAGGCCCGTATTATAGAACAGATCTCAAGTACAGTTCAAACGTCAATCACTTGATTACAACATAAGTATTGATTCGATGCTCGAGCATTTCTTTTATTTTTGAATGACCTATGAGTTGATCAGCTGATCTTTACTTGAGTAGCAAAATTGATCTCTACTCGAAATCATAATTTCTGGTCTATGGTTCAAGTGTGTTTTCTATTACAAAAAGAATTATTTTATTATTTTATTCAGATTCACGCATGTTTCACAAAAAGATGCACAAAAACAATATGATGTGATGTTAATGTACATATTTTGGAATTATTTTTTAACAATTAATATTTTGTAATATACATTTAAATTTGGTACAAAATTTTCTGTTTTACATCAACTCAGTCAAAGCATAACTTGATTTCTTACTTGATTTATTATTTAAATATATTATAATTATCAACTGTCATTGTCAATGTCAAAAAACTCAAATGAGTCTTGTTTATTTTTGAACAATGCTTGGGAACTAATCTATACATAAATACTACTTAAATCAAGAAAGATCTGTGTTTGCCTGAGTGAGGTCGAGAGTACGCTTGGGTGTTGTTTACGAATTTCTAATCTCTTTCTTTGGGTTGTTTTAAATAAAATAAAGTTGAAACGCTAGTAATATTAGTTCAATGAGTTCAAATATATCCATTTCAGCTCATTGAACTAATATTACTAGCGTTTCATATCTTGACCTAAGTATTATTTAAGTATAGATTAGTTCCCAAGCATCGTTCAAAAATAAACAAGACTCATTTGAGTTTAGCTTGGTAAATTTCTACTCAAGCATTGTTCTGAAATTAAAGCTCGATTTAAAACTAATTTTAAATTGAGATCAAAACTTGAGTATCGTTCTGTAATACGGGCCTTAGAGGTTGAAAGATCTCAACGAGCACTTTTGAAAGTAATGTATTTTAGAGAAAGAACCTTTCCTACCACTACTTTGTATCAAACCTGCGACTTATTACTTAACAATTAGAAAGCTATATATACCTACTACAAATGACATTAAAAAAACACAAAAGTTTGCCGTTTAGCCCTCAAATTGTTGGTAGAAGAAGGCAAAATGTAGCTAGTGCCCCCATTACTAAAACTGAATTTGCAAGAATTCAATATAATACGCGCTCTCGCTGAACTTAATATATACGATAAATCATCTCATGAGTGTAAATCGATAATAACAACTTGGCTTAAAAAACTAACCTATGATGAATCTGAGAGTTTTATTGCCAATGCATTGCAGAGGTATTAATAAACACCAACTAGTACACACACACATACACACACACACACACACACACACACACACACACACACTACACACAAACACACTACACACGCACACCCTTTCTCCTTCACATACTCATTTTTGGTTGTAAATTTACTCCATTTTATAATTTTCGCTTTAAAAATTTTGGATTTTTGTTTTGTTTAGTGACTTAGTGACAGTTTTACAAGGTAGATTAATTTAAATAGATATGGAAGAGCGGAGTCTACTGGTACAAGTATTTTATCACTTAAAAGTAGGCTCCAATACCTGTTATGTTAATTGTAACGCAATTTACCTGAATAAACTATTATTACTATTATTATTATTATTGATGGTATACTATGCAATAGGGTATAGAACCGGGAAATCCCGGTACCGAAAATCCCGGGAATCCCCGGTTCTTTTAAAGCTGTAAAAGAACCGGGAATTCGAATACAAGAACCGGGATTTTCGGTACTTTCGGGATTTTTTTATTTATTCATTTAATATATGGCAATTGACTACACTGATGCTAGTGACGCTCCATGGAGTGGAATCGAGTATGTTTTGATGGTACAACAAACGATAGAGTATGTTTTTAAGAAAAAGTAAACAATTATCTAAAATTGTGCCTTTTTTGCAATTTCGCCAAAGAAAATTTAGTTATGAAACCACCTATAACGTTTACAATAGTTTTGAAATGGTTTTTATGCTTCGAATCAAGATCACGAAGTCTCATTGTTAAAACAGAAAAAACTACTCTTCAATCACAATGCTTGTTCCGCCGTGGTATAGATGAACATCGTGAGGATTTCGCAGACGGCTAACACATCCAAGAATTCGCCATACGCTTACTCTTCGTGAATCGAGATGAAAACCGAATCGGTACTCATCGGTAAACAGCATAACAGAACACTGAACTGAACTCACGACTGAATCCACGATTTCCTCTTTGTAATGCTGGAGTTCGAAGCAGATGGCGAGCATGAAGATTAGCTACATGCAGTCTTTTGCCCACAGTTTGGTTACTCTTAAACAACTGGTGCTCTGACTAGAACCTTTTAAGAAACAGTATTGCCATAACATTTGGCGGTTTTCTCGCATCAGTTCGCAAAAATCGGTCTACGTGCGTATGATTCTTGCGCTCCTGGCCATGGCATCTTTCACTTACTTCCCCAGTAGCAAGCTTGCGACTAAAGAGCATTTTTTTTGCGTCATACCAGGACTTGGGTAATATAGCCCAAAAAGACTTGATTTATGACATGAAAAATCGATGCAGAACCATTGTATGCATCACAGGATATTTTACTGATAACTGATTTTTAGCATAATTGCAAAAACTGAACCATTTTTTTATTTTTTTTAAACAAATATGGTCGTTACTTGAATCATTATTACACTTTTTCTATTTATTTAAAAAAATATTTACCTACGAAATAAAAATAATTTTAATTTACGTTAACGTGTACCTAGTCCAATAAGAGAGCCTACTAAAAATAAGTAGGTATTTTGAGTAAATTGAGGAAAACCAAAATATCCCTAGGCACTATTGACGTGTATGTTTTGACGGTTGAAAATTTTTCCCGATAGTACCGAAAATCCCGGGAAATACCGGTTCTAGCATAGTCCGGTACCGAAAATCCCGGTTCTTTGAAATAGTACCGGTTCTCTATACCCTACTATGCAATAATAATATAATATGGTAGGCGAGTCACACATGGTCACACACAGTACGTCAGTGGCAGTGCCGGTTGTGTGAATCGCGGAAATAAAAAGAAGTTACAGTTTGTGTATTGATTGTTTGAATAGATTTTAAACTCGATTTTTCGAGTTCGCTACGTAGTTTTTAACAAAAATAATTTATTGCGTTTTTTGGTGAATTTCCTGACGTTGCGTACTTGTTATTATGGAATTTATAATACAAGTCCTTTTAGCAATAATCGATTTAAAATTGTTTTTATTTCTCACATTACTTGTTGCGATTTATTTTTATTACACAAGCACATTTCACTTCTTTGAAAAGCAAGGCATAAAGTATATGAAACCTACTATATTTTTGGGAAATATGGGTAAACGGATAACTTTTAAGATATCACAGCATCAGTATCAGCTAGAAATATATAATTACTTCAAAGGACATCCTTGCGGTGGTAATTTTTTTGTATTTTGCTTACATTTTGTTTAAAAATATAAGTTACTACATTCTATATTTATGAACTTATTACGTAGGTACGTAGTAAAAAACGCATATTTTGTATGGTCACGTTATTTCAAATTGGTATTTATTTGTGCAAATGTGGATAAGTACTTTGTTAACTATAAGGGCGCGTTTTGACAACGCGAAATATAAACTTATGGGTTCATGCCAAAAGATCACACGAGCACCAACCAATGTCTGTGTCTGTCTGTTTATTACTTTAACCAAATCGTCGAAGTTATTATAAATAATTGCTAGTTAATGTGATTAATTCTGTGTTGTTAGTTAATTAGTTAATGTGATTAATTCTGTATCACTTTGTCTAAATTGAGTAGACATTATAAATATTTCACCGCGGCTTCGCTCGCGTTAATTTTATGACATAGATGTCGTTTGACAACAAAACAACCCATAGCACGACTTGTGGCGCCATCTGTTGGCGGATACAGCGCCCTCTATAGTAGAAAAATTATTTTCCCATTGGAACGAAATACTTTCACAGGCTCTGAACCCCTAACAATATGTATGCAAATTTTCATAATGATCGGCTGCTTAGTCAAGCCGTGAAGGAATAACAAACAAACAAACTCACTTTCTCATTTATAATATTAGTAATTAAGTAAGGATGGCTGGATAGTATTATAATATAATATCCGGATTTATTACTTTGGCAGTAACATTCATACCAAATTATGTACAGCTTTCTAGCATCAAGCGTCTAGGCGCTAGACCGTGGACGGACAGACGCAACGGACGCAACGGACATGGCGAAACTATAAGGGTTCCTTGTAGGTAGTTTACTACGGAACTCTAAAAATATTTCGGCGATTGCAGTACCTATGTCATGTAGATAGGGTTGCCAGATCGCCAAACCTAATAGCCGGACCGAGCCGGACAGATCAGCCAGTTTGGCCGGACATTTGGGTAAAAAAGCCGGACATTATTGAGGATTTTGTGTCTCAGTACGACGAAAAAATTGTTTGTAAAATCAAGCTTTTTTTATTATTATCAATAAGTTTTGTTAAATTCTAATGAATACATATAAATAAAATCGAATTCCAAATCAGTCGAAGTACTTTATTATTATTCAGTCAAATAAAGTCATCAGTCAAAATTCTAGATTATAGATTGTATTGTAAGTATGTAGTTAGAAAAATTTGCTTACTACATAAATTCATCCATATTCAACCATTTTGATATGTGAGACGCGTTGACGCGCCCTTTGCACCGCACCCCTAAACCTTTTTTTTCTACTGACGGATGGCTGCTACAAGACAGGCGCATTTTACCGAGTATTTCTTTTAATGCCTTTTTTACTGGATACTAGACCATTATTTCCTTGCTTAAACGATCTTATATAGTCATGTGTTAAAATGAAGTTCATTAATAGGTATATTAGGACCTTATATTATACTAGTTTGTGCACTACACTTAATTTTACCATCCGCCATTTTACTTTTGCCCAGTCCGGGCCGTTTTTTCTGGTCCGAGGTGGCAGCAATGAAAAACATGTCTATGCTTGTGTACTGCGTCCGCGATTCCGTGTGCCGTGTGCGCGGCGGCGGTAGCTACTCTTAACTGCGCCGGACCTGCGAAAAGACGGACAAGTGCACAAGCCCGGCATCCGTTTTATTCATGCCAGATCAGACCGTGTAAAATCGGTCTTCCCGAAAGTAAAATTTCTTGTAGTGCACAAACGCTCTAGTCCGGCTTTATCCGGACGCCTGGCGGCAACCCTACCTACATGTAGGTATGTAATGAAAAAAAAAATGAAAAATGAAAAATCTTTAACAAGCGTATCTTTAACATTGAAGATACCTGTGTTAGGAGTCCCGCTCTTTCTTTATTTAGCTGATAATGTAGCTTTCTACTTGTGAAAGAATTTTTGAAATCGGTCCAGTAGTTTCGGAGCCTATTCATTTCAAACAAACAAACAATCAAATCTTTCCTCTTTAAAAATTAGTATAGACAAAGATATTTTTAATTACAATGACAATAAAATATTTCCTGAAAAAGAAACTGCATGCATGCATGATGCATGTAATGCAAAGATAATATTGAGTGCGTTCACTAGTTTTTATTACGAACCATTGTTTAATAATCACAATGGTTCTTTGTAAGTTTACCTAGTACATACTTGTATTCACAAAATTTGGTTGCTATTATGCTCAAATACTTATTTCTCTGAATATTATACTATACTTACTGGCTAATTTAATTCTGTTGAAGATTGTACTAAGTTGACAATGAATGTTTGTATAGGTACCTACCCTATTTGCATAAACTTAGTCATATATATTTGTATATGTTTACCATATAATATATGCCTGTGAGATAACACGGTGCAATCATGATGCAATGGTGTTCTACTTCAGTAAATAATGTTTATCTCATGTAAGATATTAATAGATAATAATAAACCACCCACTGAATGTCACTAGGTACCAAATTCTGAATTATTATAATAATTTATCACAATACTAGCGAAACCCGCGCATTTATGCACAGCAGCGCCATATACATTTTAAAGCACCTCTGACTATCAGACTTGACCACATACTACGGGAACCGCGTAATTTTCGGGATAAAAGTACTCTATGTGTTAATCCAAATCTAAGGTGTCAGCTACCTACATACCAAATATTAAAAGTGGTCCAGCCATTTGAGCGTGAAGAATAATAAACATACAAACTTTCGCCTCTATAATATTAGGGGGATTAGGGTTTTACGATAAAATGTCATCAAGATTCTTGACTACCCTATGTTTGATTTGTTTACGTAAATTATTTCTCCATCTTGACTTAGGTATACTGGTAGGTAGGTAAAAGGTAACTATGCATATTTTTTTTTCTTCTTAATACCGTGACTTGACCAAAAAATTAACTATGATTTCAGGGTTTTTTGAATGGCGAAAACCAGTTTTGTACATTATTGATACTGATCTCATAAAAGCGATCACCATTCGTGACTTCGATCATTTTGTTGATCGAAATTCACACACGATTAAAGAACCTAGATATTTGAGTCAGTCGTTACTTAAATTAAAAGTGAGTATTTTTTACATCTAAGTACTTACTTACCCTACCTATATAGTTACATAGCTATAAATAAATTAAATATTTCCGGACAATTAACACAAAACTATTTAGGGCCGATTGTTTGATCAGTAGTTAAGTATACTAATGGTGAAAATTCGTTGAAAAAACTAACTACACTGAGCGTCAAAAATAAGTAGTATAGTTTAAAAATTGCAATATCTCATAAACTGCAGAAGCTAGACCTTTATAAAAAAAGTTAAAAGACGATTTCATTTCATTTAATAAAAACTTCATGCATAATATTGTCTTTTAAAGATTGATTTTTATTTCAAAACTCTAACTTCTATAGTTTATGAGTAATTGCAATTTTAAAACTGTACTATTTATTTTTGACGCTCAGTGTATTTGTTAAAAATTGCTAGTTCCTTAGTCTACTTTTACCTATTGGCATAAAACGTGACATTGTTATCTAACATTAAAACAAATGAAGAATAACAAATAAGTATAGAATTTTACTAAATGTTAATTACCTAGGTAGGTAGGTATTTACATTATAGTAGAACACTTCCTCTATTACGTACGGAATAGTTTAATGTTATAATTTTTTTATTTATACATATAAAGTGCTCGGTTATATGAATCCTGATCCTTTAGTCCTTTAAAAAAATGTAGGAATGCCAGATTACAAGTCTCTGTGGGTTTCTTTTTAGCATTGAATTCACATCAAATGATCGTTGAAAAATTCCATAGGTATTTCTTTCTACACACGTGTTAGTAGCGGCAATAAACCCTAACCAATGTAAATATGCTGACAAGGATTCTACTTATGGCCCTGATGCACTTCCTTTGTGCTATAAATGCTCTCTTTTGACGACAGCCTATAGATGAGTTAAAAAAATTGTAGTTTCATGGATTTTAGAAGGGCATGTTGGAATGTTATGTTGATAGTCGTTAAGCCATGTTCGTAACCGGTAAATAGTTTGAAAACCACCATCAGTTAACTAGTTGTCACCAGTTAACTCGCAGTATGGCACTGCAATTGTACCACTACTTCGTATATCAGTAGTGGTACAATTGCAGTGCCTTCGCAATATTCACAAAGACGGGTTGCAGCCTACGCTCTTCAGACACTAGTGCGACACCTACCAGGCTACCACAATCTTTTTGTGCATTTTTAAATACTTTACTAACAACGTAATCATAACTCTCTCTCAAACATTATGATAATTTATTATGGACCTGTAAGTTATCTGTCAATAAATATTATAATTTTGGTTATTTTACATTATTATTGACAGGGACCAGAATGGAAAGAAGTTCGCAGTATACTTACGCCTGCCTTTACTTCAGCACGTTTGAAAAATATGATACCGATTATTCATCATTGTTCTCAGCAGTTGGTAGAATTTCTGAATCAATATGGTGAGTGACTGATAAATATAATTATATATTATACTAGCTGTACCCGCGGCTTCGCCCGCGTGGATACTGCCTTTCACGTGGGAATTCTATAAATTGCCGTCTTTATCCTTGTCAACATCATAAAGGGAACCCATAAACAAAATTCCAGCTTTCTAGGTTGAGCGCCTGCGATAATACTCTTACAGTCCTATTACTTCCTTTCCCGTGGGAATTCTATAAATTGCCGTCTTTATCCTTGTCAACATCATAAAGGGAACCTTTATACAAAATTCCAGCTTTCTAGGTTGAGCGTCATACATATTTATTGGGTAACTTGAACCGTTTATGCAGCGCACGCAACGGACGCCCTAATAATTTTCCCCGTTTTTGCAACATTTTTTACTGATGCTTCGCTCCTATTGGTCGCAGCGTAATGTTATATAGCCTAAAGCTAAAGCCTTCCTCGATTAATGAACAATCCAACACCAAACGAATTTTTTCAATTCGAACCAAGTAGTTTCTGAGATTAGCGCGTTCAAATTCAAACAAACAAACAAACAAATTCTTCAGCTTTATATATTAGTAAAGATTTTTTAACAGCGCCACCTAGCGTAATAGATTTAAAGTGCTTTAATTTTCGCTCGATATTTATAATTTGATGAAAACGTAACCATAGCGCGATGTAACTTTTGAATAGCGCCATCTAGCGTAGAATAGAAAGAACTTGAATTAATTTCGCTAAGCGCGTAATTTATTTGCTATAACTTCTAAAGTATCTATCTAAATTATATGGTGTAAAGATTATAATAATGTACATAAAATGCTTATGGTAACTAACGTAGTTAACTGGATAAGGATTAATACTGTATACATCAAAACCGGTTTCCAATTTCCGCATTATTACTCAGAAATCGCTTTTTATTTTATAGTAAGTTATACGTAAACGATAAATATATGCTATCGCGGACTTTTTTGGAGACCTAAATAAGAGGAATATCCTATAATTTTTGTTTTGTTATATCTCAAAGGGTTTACCCAGCGTTTTCGTCGATAGCTCCCAAGCGGGTTGATTTTTTCCGACACTCCCATCAATAATCTTTATATTTCAGCCAATTCACACAAAATCCTGACAAATTTTATACATAAACCTTCCTCATGAACCAGGCTATCCGTTGGTGAAAACCGCAAGAAAATCCGTTGGGTAGTTTTTGAGTTTACCGCGAACAGACAGACAGACGGACAGACAGACAGACGCGCGGGAGGACTTTGTTTAATACTTAATATGTAAGGATTGCTAAGTAAAATCACAGTCCAGTGAGCGGTCTAGCAATATCATTGATGTCGTTAAATTAAAAGAATACCCTATCTTATATTCTTCACAGACGGTAAGGACGCCGAAATGAAAGATATTCTAGGGCACTTCACACTGGAGGTTATCGGGGCATGTGCCTTTGGAATAAAATGCGATGCACTCACCGATGAAAATGCACATTTTGTAAAGGTACCTACGCAATTTTACAAGAAATAATAACCTTACTGAACTTATGTTACCAACTGACAATTCAGTTCGAAGGACCGATATTCAAATTCTTACTTACAAAACAGCTAAAAACAAATTAAACTTTCTTCATCCTAGCGTTGTCCCGTTTGCTAATCCTTTTAGGATTAGACGGGTTCAGAACCCTAAGGATTTGGAGAAGATACTGATTGATGGCAGTGACTGCCGCCCGACTTCCATAATCCAGAGCCATTGTTATGTTAGTTCACACGTCTTTCTAAATACTGTTTCTGGATACCTTCTTCTTCTTCGTCGCTGCACTCTTGTCAGAGTGGTCGTGGTCGTCACTTAAAGGATACCTTACGTTAAGTTAACTTACCTACTACGTACAAGATTTATTTGTTTACATTTGTTGACAGGTCGCTAAAAATTTTGACGTAATATCTGTAACAAACAAGACTATTCTTTATATAACCCTAATGATAATGCCAAAGTTGATGAAATACATTAATATGTCGTTTCTCAACGTCGAAAGTGTATCAGAATTAATAGAGATATTGAAAAAGGCAAAAGCAGAGCGAAGATCTACAGGAATCAAGTAAGTTAGTAGACTCTACCATAGATTACTAAATAGTTACTACGTAAACTCTACTTACTTCATATAAAAAATAATGTTGAATTTTGCATAGATAAATGTTTTAGCGACGCCGCAGCGTATATGGAATCCCTTCCAGTATTCAGAACCCCGGTAGTTCAGAGGAACGGCAGGGTTTACTAGCATGAATTCACAGAAAACTGTCTTAAACCATTCCACTATTCAGAGCTGCGAACGATCTGGATTCGGGTATTATTTCCGGTTCAGTCTTCAATAGTATATAATAAAAAAAATCTTCCTCTATTCAGATCCCTAGGAAGCATTATATATGTACGAACTGACACGCGGTAGGAATTTCCGCGCTAATGCTCCCCGATCTCAGATCTTGCTCATGAGTTGGTCTTCAATAAATTTCCGCGTCGTGTCACCAGAAAAATAAAAGTGCAACCTATTTCGGTGAGCAGGCGCAAAGAGAAAGGCGTGAGCAAAAAGTCCAACAACCGGATCTCTGCACGGAAACCGCCTAAAAATGTGCATACATTGTCTAAAAACATAGGCATGAATATGCCCAACGCCCGATAATTTTGTTTTCATTTAGTTTAGTTTCAAAGTTTTATAAATATGTCATAAATAAAATCATTATAATTTCCTAGTATTAGGTATACCTAGTCTTGCCTTAAATATTGTAAAAAAGTGACCATAAATCATAATCCAGCGGATTAAGGTCGGGACTAGACGACGGCCAGTCTTCAGCTCTGATGAAGTCGGAACGTTCGATTCTAACCAAGATTGTGTGGACCGAGCTTTGTGACCCGGCGCCGAGTCTTGTTGGAAGGACCATTCTTGGTTATTGAACATGGTGTTGTTAAGGGGCTTAACTACCTTCTCAAGAATGGTATTGTTTATCTTGATACACTTGTGCCGATATTTTGATGCCTTTTTCACAAAAGTATGGCTCAGTAACTCCTTCATAGCTCACACCCACCAAACCATCACTGAAGTCGGATAATGCCCACGTTGCAGTCTGTCGACTAATTGGGAAGCTTCTTTAGAGCTTTGAGCATAAATACGGTCATTTTGTTTGTTAAAATGTTGCTCAATTGTAAAAAAAATCTCATCCGTAAACAAAAATTTTCTGTGTACTCCCTTTGCGTACCGCTTCAGAAGTTGTTTCGATTTTACCACCCTATTCTTTTTTTAATTGTCAGTTAAGAAATGGCCAGTACGTCTCTTATATGCTGCAAGTCCTAAGTCATCTTTTAAAATACGCGACATGGTACTAGGTGCTATCTTCATCTCCCGAGTAAAAATCTTTTGCTTTCGGTCAGGACTTCTTCGAATTCTTTCCCTGCTTTGACCACCTTTTTCGTACGAACACTACGTGGACGGCCAGATCTTTTTCTGTCACAAACAGAGGACCTATTAATAGCCTCATTGTACCTATTAATAGCCCGGTAAACAAACATTTGACTAATACCAAGCGTATGGAGAGTTTTAAAAATTGCATTTGGCTCCATACCTACTTTGTGTAATGCAATCACAGCGATTCGGTTCTCTTTATCACACCACTCCATTTTAATATCGCAAAATATTGTGCAATGTATTGGCGCCAAAATAAGAAAAGACAATGAAAAATCATATAAAAATTACAGATTCCAAATTCAAATGTAATATTTTGTTTATTATTAATTGTAACAGTATTTATAGTTTTCTTTGACCTTCGCTCGTTTACATAGAACCCATATTTAAAACCTATATTAAAGCAAAATTTAAGTCTGAGTAGAGGGAGGATAGGTATTAGACACGCTAGTCTTGCGTTGGTAATGCTTCCCGCATTACGAAGGCTAATCAGAGTAGCGGTTGGAATACATAAACATAAAGCTAATATTGTGTTTGTAAATTATAGAAGTAAAAGCAGGGTAGCATTTTATCAATGAAACTGCGAATTCAGTCGCTTAAAGGCTTCCGTGGCTCAGAACTATCGACATTCTGAATACTGGAAGGGATTCCATATACGCGACGCCATAGGCATACAAGTTGAATACCTATGGTACTGGATTGACAAGGCATTGCCTTGAACAGAGCCACAGAGTAGGAAAAGATAGGAGGCCTTTTCCTTTTTATGACCATGTTCCACATTAGGATAATAAAAAAATGTTTAGAGAGGTAGGGCGCAGCGGATAATCCGCTCAAATTAGAGCAGCCCGTCTGTGGAAGGACCTCCACCTTACAGAAGATCGTAGCGAAATAGCACTGATCTCAGCCATGTTGTGTTCCTACGGTGAGTAAGGTCTCCAGAGCTCCACTTGGGGGGTTTGGAGGGTTGGCAACGCGTGAGACGGAAATAGGGTCTAGAGCGCCACGGCAGCGCACCGTGGACGCCATACGACCGGTCTTAAGCAATATGGTTAAGGAGGTGCCACGGTGCGCTGTCGTACTACGTTGTGCAGGTATTGTCCGGCCACGGCTGTTTCGGCTGGTACCTGCACAACGTGGCGAGGAAAGAAAGTACGGCGGAGTGCCACGAGTGCGGCTGCGCGGAGGATACGACGCAGCACACACTAGAGGAGTGTCCCGAGTGGGCTGCGCCTCGCGCCGCACTCGTGGATGTTGTTGGCGGCGACCTCTCGCTCCCGGCTGTTGTTCATCAGATGGTCGAGAGCGAGAGGTCGTGGGACGCAGTAGCCTCTTTCTGCGACGAAGTACTGACGCAGAAGGAGGCAGCGGAGCGGGTGAGGAAAGCGGATCCAGCCGCCCCCGCTCCGCCGGAAAAGACCGGGCGGTAGGCGCGTGGCGCATGCCCTGCGACTACCACCTTAACGGGGGCTTCCGGGCGGCGGTTATAGTAGAAGACGGTAGCGCGATGATTGTGCACTTTGGTATAGAAGCATGAAATTTCTACCATGGATAGAGTGTCCCACGGTGATCGTTTCACGATCCCAGATGTGGAGGGAAGTCATATTCTTCCTCTGTGAGTGGGGGGAGGGGGGCAAAGGGGGTAAATTCCACGTCTTGATGATTATTTTTTTACTGATCCGTTAATGTTACTAGGGCTTGTATGGTGTCGTTTTCATATAAACCGAATACAAGGAATTCATTTTTAACAATAAAAATGTATGGTCTCATACAAAAAAAAAAAAAATACTGCCAAAAAGTAAAAAGTTCCGCTACGTTTTTTTTGTAAGCACGTTATTTTTACTTTCAAATCTTAATTATTATGATATTAAAAAAATACTGTGTTATAGCTTATTTAATGTAGTTTACAAATATATATAATTGTAGTATACTTGTCATACAAAAACTATTTTAAAAAAAAGAAGAACGTGCAAATTCCAGAATATGCGCGCGGTGATTCGGTGAGATGTAGGTACGCGTAGCGACAAATTTTCATAATGTACTATGGTCATTTGTTATAAATATTTATAGCAATGCTACTAGCCATTATGCGACGTAGTTTTAATGTAATCAAATGTAAGAAATGCGTTTTTATTGCTTCCACGGAAAAAAACATTTAATAATTTTGACATAGAGAAGGTTACTAATAAAACGTCAGAAATAAAAGTAAAAAGATGTTTCTGAAATTGATTTTTTGAAAAAAAAAATCACCTCCTCCCCCCAGGTGGGATTCGAACCCACGACCCCTCGATATCCGGCCGTGGGTTCGAATCCCACCTGGGGGAGGAGGTGAAATTTTTCTTTCAGAAAATCAATTTTAGAAATATGAATGGCTAGTTGCCTAACAACTATAAATAAAAAATCATAAAATGATGTTTAACCAGCAGTCACCAGTACAAAAGCAAAGTGCTGTACATTTGAGTGCAGCTTTGTTACATTTGCATCTTCCAGTACACCCTTTTTTAACGCTGCACCTAATTAACTCAGCACATAAAGTTGCTACTTCAAGTAGCGTTGTCCAGACTGGCTGCCATTCGTTCGAATCTTTAATCCAACCCCAGTTAGATGGTTCAGGAATATCTGGAACTTTTGTTAAAGATTGCATCCAAATGTAAGCCTGATAAGAAGCGCGTTTGATATATTGCTAGAGTGCCTTTTTTGTGGGGGGGTATGTTCTCTATGGCTCGGGATTTTTGGGTAAAGAGTTTTTTTTCTGGCTTCATTTATAGTCAGCATTTCACTAATGCGGTCATACATTAAAACCACAAATCTGCAATGAGTCGTCGCTTATTTATTGTGGCATTGTTGTCATTTCTTCAAAGGCGCTGTTTACTTCTGGAAAAGATCGCCATGTTTCCCATGCTGTTTTTTCCCTATAACAACAAAAGTGAACTCCGTATCACACCCTGTGAACGCATGAAAGACGGGAACGTACTCACATTGTGACAAACTCATTGACGCTACCAGGTCGTGTAGCGGAAACTTGAGCCAACACCAAATGCAACCTGTAGTGCAGATTAATATATCTTTCTGAAGAATGCCACAGCCAGTACTAATACATCTGTGTCTACGGTGCGTATTGTCACTCTGCTAAATCCTTTCTTTACTGCACCAGCTAAATGCAAAAACATTCGGGTGTCAGCTTCATCGTGAAAACATGGGGCTATGTCACGTATATCTGAGATATTGATAGAACAGAGAACTTCGATTCAATGTGTCGCGTATATTTCTTTTTCTCCTGCCTGTAAAGAACAAGTTGTTGTGATAAAAATAAAAACAATTCGGTCTTGTTCTCATTCACTGAAAGGAAACTCTTCCAGTTCTTAGGCATCGCATGCTTGGTAAGCCACTCTTTTCCCTGTGCCTTTTTCTCGTAAAGCAGGTTTAAAGCTCAACTCAAACAACTTGCGCCGATAGCTAGATAGATAGATGTTTTCACGATGAAGCTGACTGAATGTTTTTACATTTAGCTGATGCAGTAAAGAAAGGATTTAGCAGAGTGACAATACGCACCGTCTGTAGACACAGATGTATTAGTACTGGCTGTGGCATTCTTCAGAAAGTTATCTTTATCTGAACTATGGGTTGCATTTGGCGTTGCCTCCAGTTTCCGCAAGACCTGGTAGCGTCAATGAGTTTGTCACAATGTGAGTACGTTCCCGTCTTTCATGCGTTCGCAGTAGGGTGTGATACGGAGTTCTTTGCTGGTAGAGGGAAAAAACAGCATGGGGAATATGGCGATCTTTTCCAGAAGTAAACAGCGCCTTTGAAGAAATGATGACAATGCCACAACAAATAAGCGACGACTCATTGCAGCTCATTGAAAGATTTGGGGTTTTAATGTATGACCACAATAGTGAAATGCTGACTGTAAATGAAGCCAGAAAAAAACTCTTTACCCAAAAATCCTGAGCCATAGACGACAAAAGCGGCACTTCAGCAATATATAAAACGCGCTTCCTATCAGGCTTACATTTGGATGCAATCTTTAACAAAAGTTCCAGATATTCCTGAACCATCTAACTGGGGTTGGATTAAAAATTCGAACGAATGGCAGCCAGTCTGGACAACACTATCCCCACTATCACTATGTTAATTACGTGCAGTGCAGCGTTAAAAAAGGCTGTACTGGAAGATGCAAATGTAACAAAGCTGCACTCAAATGTACAGCACTTTGCTTTTGTACTGGTGACTGCTGGTTAAACGTCATTTTACTTTTATTTCTGATGTTTTATTAGTAACCTTCTCTAAGTCAAAATTATTAAATGTTTTTCTCCGTGGAAGCAATAAAAACGCATTTCTTTCATTTGTTTACATTCAAATTATGTCGCAAAATGGCTAGTAGCATTGCTATAAAATATTAATAACAAATGACTATAGTACATTATGAAAATTTGTCGCTACGCGTACCTACATCTCACCGAATCACCGCGCGCATCTTCTGGAATTTGCACGTTCTTCTTTTTTTAAAAATAGTTTTTGTATGACAAGTATACTACAATTATATATATTTGTAAACTACAATAAATGAGCTTTATCACAGTATTTTTTAATATCATAATAATTAAGATTTGAAAGTAAAAATAACGTGCTAACAAAAAAAAAAGTAGCGGCACTTTTCACTTTTTGGCAATATTTTTAATTTTTTTGTATGGGACCATACATTTTTATTGTTAAAAATGAATTCCTTGTATTCGGTTTATATGAAAACAACACCATACAAGCCCTAGTAACATTAACGGATCATTAAAAAAATAATCATCAAGACGTGGAATTCACCCCCTTTGCCCCCCTCCCCCCACTCACAGAGGAAGAATCTGACTTCCCTCCACATCTTAAAACGATCATTGTGAGACACTCTATCCATGGTAGAAATTTCATGCTTCTATACCAAAGTGCACAATAAGGCTCAAATATGGCGCTACCGTCTTCTACTATTAGGGGAAACCGTCGCCCATTGGATCGGAAGTCCCCGAGCGGTGCGGGGCGCAAATTTCAACTGCGCGCGCCGCCAATAGTGCCGATCCCAAGTAGTCGGGTCTTCGCACAACCGCCGGCGGGGTCACGGAAGTATCTTAGTTCCCGTGGCCCTACCCATCTAGGCGATAAGGTCGGTATACCCTAAGTGGCATTAGAGGGGGAGCCTGACATAAACCCCCCCCCCCCCCCCCCGCTTCTCCAAGCGGCGGGGCATGCAGTAATGCACTATAATAAAAAAAACGGTTGGCAACGCGTCAGTGATACCACCGTATGCTTGTTTGCCACCTTTGTGTTATAAAAAAATGTTCTAACATTTTCATACAATACAAGATGTACGAGCTATTTTATTATTAACTTAGCTCTATCAATCCCGTACCGAACCTTTTGTTTCATTTAATTTCACTTTAGTCAGTCAGTGCCTGTTTTAAAAGTAAAAAAAAATCTAATGTAACATGTATACTTGGCAGGAAAAATGATTTTCTTCAACTTCTAATTGACGCTGCCGAAACTGAACAAACTGACACAGAAAACACGAAAACAAAGCCAAGTATGTATATTGTTTGGTTTATTTCTATTTATGTAAGTATGTAGAATAGGTATTACAACAGTGTCGCCACAAGCAAATAAATTACAAAATAAATTAAAAGTAAAAAAATATATTTAAAAACAAGCTTTTATATAATTGCGCTAAAAAGAATAAAATAAGCTTTTCTTTTAAAATTTTAATTATCAACTTATAACGTCATTACACAATTTATATGACATAAAAGCTTGTCGCGAGATTTAATTACTAACATTTACTCGTAGTACGAATAAATGTTAGTTCGATAATTATGTTTTCCTAAACAGGTAAATCTCGCGACAAGCTTTTATGTCATATAAATTGTGTAATGACGTTATAAGTTGATAGTTAAAATTTTAAAAGAAAAGCTTATTTTATTCTTTTTAGCGCAATTATATAAAAGCTTGTTTTTAAATATATTTTTTACTTTTAATTTATTTTTTACTTTTTAGTTATCACTGGACAGGTTTCGCAGTGCCATCTATTGTCGAGAGGCGGTACTTGTCTAATGAATTTATTTGTTATAACTAGCACCAGCAATTTGAATACCTATATAATTTCCTGATTTTACTACAGTCACCCTGCGACTGGCTGCGACAAACTAAACGGGTTTATGTACCCATCAAAAATAAAATACCGACCAAGGGCAAGTAGAACTCGCGCATGAGGGTTCCTTCCCACAATCATACTAGTCATCATCATCATCATCATATCAACCCATAATCATCCCACTGCTGGTCTCAGGTCTCCCTTCAATCGAAGGTGATTAGAGCGTACTCTGCCACGCTGCTTCAATGCGGATTGGCAGAGGTCGGTGTTTTCAAACCGCCCTAAGGCCACCGATTTCGCTTAACGACTGTCATCTATCGACAACAGCCGGGACCGACGGCTTAACGTGCCCTCCGAAGCAAGAAGAAGCTCGAGATAACGAAACCCATCCAAACGCTGGCTAGGGTCGCCGTCGCTTAACTTGTGTGTTCATATTAAAGTGTGACACACAGCGACGCTATCGAGCTTCTCTGACACACAGCGACGCCATCGAGCTCCTCATACTAGTCATACTAATATTATAAATGAGAAAGTGAGTTTGTTTGTTTGTTATTCCTTCACGGCTTGACTAATCAGTTGATCATTATGAAAATTTGTATATGTCAGGGGTACAGAGCCCAACATAGGCTACCTTTTTACCCGTGAAAGTATGCCAATCCAAAGGGAAATTATTTTTTCTACTATAAGGGCGCTGTATGGGATGCTATCGGCCAACAGATAAATATATATATAGGGACAATTCATACAGATTGAGCTAGCCCCAAAGTAAGTTCGAAACTTGTGTTTTGGGATACTAACTCAACGATATTATATTTTATAACAAATACATATATAGATAAACATCCAAGACCCGAGGCCAATCAGAAAAAGTTCGTTTTTCATCATGACCCGACCGGGGATCGAACCCGGGACCTCCTGGGTGGCGGTCTGGCGTGGTAACCATTACGCCACGGAGGTCGTCAAATGTCACAGATGGCGCCACAAGTCGCGCTATGGGTTGTTTTATTGTCAAACGAGATCTATGTTATAAAATTAACGCGAGCGAAGCCGCGAGGAAAAGCTAGTAATATATAAAATACATTTTAATTCAAAACCGGTATAAAATGAGCCATGTACCAATATAAAATGTACCAAGTGTAGGGTCACATTATATTGGTTGTTTAAAGAAGAAGAAATAACTACAAATTTACGATTTTCAGATTTATTCCTGTACTTGTACTACATCATCTTGCTTCTTGCCAAATTTCATGATTCTAGGACAACCGGAAGTACCCTATAGGTTTTTGGTCGGAACTGTTTTGTACGAAAAACGGAACACAAACGGCTGTATCGTAATTTTGTTATCATAATATTGTATTGTCATCTGATCTACAGTTTTAAGCAAAATTTCAGCTCAATCGGTCTTCGGGAAGTGGTTCAAATTTTCGTTCCAAGATTCCACCCTTACATACATACATACATACATACAGGTCAAGTTAAATAAAAGCTTTTAAAAACAAGTCTCAAATTCGTAACAAGGATAATATAATAATGTTTGTACAATTGACAGTCAAGGTTAGGTTCATTAATAGTTCCCGTGGCCTCTCCACCTATATGGCGGAAAAGGTGGTAGTCAGTCAGGTTTTAGTCAGTATGCCCACAAATGTCGTTAGGAGGGAATAGCCTGACAGACCCCCGCTGCTTCCGTAAGTGGCGGGACATGCAGTACATAATACATTATCTTCTTGACTTAAAACAAAAGCTTTTATTTAACTTGACCTGTATGTATTATATGTATGTATGTAAGGGCGGAATCTTGGAACGAAAATTTGAACCACTTCCCGAAGACCGATTGAGCTGAAATTTTGCTTAAAACTGTAGATCAGATGACAATATAATATTATGAAAACAAAATTACGATACAGCCGTTTGTGTTCCGTTTTTCGTAGAAAACCGTTCCGACCAAAAACCTATAGGGTACTTCCGGTTGTCCTAGAATCATGAAATTTGGCAAGAAGCAAGATGATGTAGCACAAGTACAGGAATAAATCTGAAACTCGTAAATTTGTAGTTACTTCTTCTTTAAACAACCAATATAATGTGACCCTACCCTTGGTACATTTTACATTGGTATATGGCTCTTTTTATACCGGTTTTGAATTAAAATGTATTTTATCTATTACTAGCTTTTCCTCGCGGCTTCGCTCGCGTTAATTTTATGACATAGATCTCGTTTGACGACAAAACAACCCATAGCCCGAGTTGTGGCGCCATCTGTTGGCCGATAGCATCCCATTCAGCGCCCTCTATAGTAGAAAAAATATTTTCCCTTTGGATTGACATACTTTCACGGGTAAAAAGGTAGCATATGTTGGGCTCTGTACCTCTGACAATATATTTACAAATTTTCATAATGATCAACTGATTAGTCAAGCCGTGAAGGAATAACAAACAAACAAACTCACTTTCTCATTTATAATATTAGTATGATAGTATGATTATGGGAAGGAACCCTCATGCGCGAGTTCTACTTGCCAAGGGCAAGTAGAAGTCGGTATTTTATTTTTGATGGGTACATAAACCCGTTTAGTTTGTCGCAGGGTGACTGTAGTAAAATCAGTAAATTATATAGATATTCAAATTGCTGGTGCTAGTTATAACAAATAAATTTATTAGACTAGTACCGCCTCCCGACAATAGATGGCACTGCGAAACCTGTCCAGTGATAACTAAAAAGTAAAAAATAAAATAAAAGTAAAAAAAAAATATTTAAGAGGCTCCCCCTTCTAATGACCTTGAGCGTTTAGTCTTCCCCACACCCCACCTACCCGTACTTCACCTGATAAGTATTACGTAAAAGTCATTAAACTTAGCCATCTACCGGCTCAAGCTTGTACTACTAGGACACGCGATAGGACATAATAAAAGTCATTAAACTTAGCCATCTACCGGCTCAAGCTTTTACTACTAGGACACGATTATTAAAATCATCATAGAATATAGTCCAGGAGCTTAACGTCTGTTGAATCATCATCATCAAACCATCGAGAGAAGATTCACACTGACGTATTTATTGATAACAAGGGCGGTGGACGCAGTCACACTAACATACATGCAACATACTTAACAATTATTATTTAATTCTTCTTGTCGTGTCGAACTCTCTAAAATTTCGAAGGCTCTAAAATTATATTAATTTTGACCAGTAGGTACATACAGTAGGTACTAAGTAAGTAATATTATGTGTGAATGAAACAAAAAATATTTGGATATTATCAATTATCTTTTATTTACTCATAAAAAACATCAATTATATAGGTTTCTCTTAAAATATTATTGCAGATTATAAAATAATTTTACCTTCTAGATTTAAGATCTAGACAAAAAATGGAAACAACTTATTAAATAATTAAATTTGTAAAAAAAAATGAAAATTTTGACATTAGACCATTTTGTTTTTCGCCTGTTAATATAATCTCATTTGCTGAGCATCCCAAAGGACCGTGGTTACATAATTCAAGCAATTTATTTGTTAAGTGAGATACATTTACGATTCTCCTTCCAATGTATTTTTCTTTAATATTCTTTTCTTCTTCAGTAGTTATCAGTAACTAAAACAGAAAAATAAAATAAAAATAATTTTTTCTGAAGTAAATAAACCAATATCGATGAAAAAAGAACTGAGTAGACCGGGATTTAAGTGATTTCCTATATAACTGAATAAGCACCTCATCCTGATTGTCAGATTCTTCTGTGTTAACCATGTTGATAACAATTTCATTAGGTTGCACTCGCAGTTCTTGGTAAATACATATCTCTGAAAAGCAACATAAAATTTCATTAAAAAGCAACTGCAACATTACAACAGAACTAACGTATTTTTTTACCTAAAATTCCTGAAAGTCATAGAAAAAACTTATTTAGTTTCATAAATATAACTTCCTGCCAGTCATTTTGCGTCATTACCTAACAGGTCGTATAATTTACTGTAAATTATACTTTTTGTAATAGTAACAAACAAGGAACGGTTGAAAAAAAAAAGACATGGGCTCCTAGTCTATAATTCAATTTCGAAGTGGTGATAAAATAATGATACTAAAAATTGTAATGAAGTACATAATTGAAAAATTAAACGACATGTACTATTTTCTCACTTACCTCGAAACGGGATCTGCACAAAATTTCAAGGGTCCAACTGGAAGATCCAAATTTTGTAGTTCATTTTTGGAGTTTTGATGAATTTCAACTAATGCGGAACGACCTAATTGCTTTCTGAAAGAAAAAAATATATTTGAATAATAAATGCAGAAAATGAAGGTGGGCTCTAATCAATGAGGAGTCTAGGTATTTTACTTACTTAGCAACAGGATCAACCCGGAGCACCGAGTTTTGATCTGAATTTTCGCTTTGGTTATCATGCTCAAACTTGCGCGGTTTCCTGAAAAATAAATGTGATTAACATTAAAGTGAATAATAATAATAAATAATAAAATAAAAAGAAGAAAAAAAAATGGCGACTGTGCGGAATCGAACTTGGTGAGTCATGTTCGAAAACCTGGCGTACTCCGGGTGCGCCATTTAGCACTGGGTTTGAAGTAGCAAATTAGTGTACTGCTTTTGTGGACACATTGACCGAAAAGTGAAACGTTAGTTATAATTAGAAATAATATTTTTATTGACTAGGTACTCACCGGCTATCTTTCAAGTATGTTGCCCAATGGTTTTGACGAACTCTCTTTGATTTTGATACCTTAGGCATGTTGATAATTTTATATATAACGTACAATGCACACTGACACACGTATAAAACTAATGAAGTGTCCTGTCACGAATAACCTAAAATACGTCTTTGCGCTTATTTTAATCAATAATTATCACTAAAAATGTGTCCTGTCACTGTTATTTTCCGCACTAACACTAAATAATAAAAAACAAAAAACTAAACTAGATAAACAACAGATATTCCAATGAAAAAGATTAAATAAATTCGCGCGTAAGCGGGAGCAGCGAACGATCGCGACCGACACAGGTTCACCGTACAAAGGCCTCTGGCCGTCTGCCGCCCGTCGCCCGCGCACATACCCGCGAACCAGGAATTATATTTCTACGATTTTCTAATAAAATACTGCACATAATCAAAAAACTCTTCTGTCAAATTATTAAGTAGGTACATGATTCTTAACCAATATAAAAATGTTTCACTACTGTAAGTAGTAAAATTAGGAATCCTATGCGATTTTTGTACGCGAAAAGGGGTCTAGTTAAATAATTATTTCTCTTTATTTAAAAAGTTTTATCTATTTATCTTACAGTCACATTAATAAACTGAAACCAATCTACAACACATATTTAATTGATATTTTTTACGTAACGTTAAGGGATACTTTATAGAACATGAAAACGGACGAATTTCTCTGAGATCCCCTTAAAACAAGCTTTTATATAATTGCGCTAAAAAGAATAAAATAAAATTTTCTTTTAAAACTTAAGTGTCAACTTATAACGTCATTACACAATATAAATGACATAAAAGCTTGTCGCGAGACTTAATTACTAACATTTACTCGTACTAAGTTCGATAATTATGTTTTCACCTCACAAGCTCGGAAAGAATCTGTTTGTCATTCGAAATCTGAGCGCAAAAGTGCATTTTGTGCCCTAGCGTGGAAAGTATTTTTAAAATTCGAACCTTCTATTCTTTAATTTTTTATACCGCGAGTCCTCTGAAAATGCATTAATACTTATTTCAAGCCATTGCGCCAACCTTATTTTTAGAATAATCGAACTGGCCAGCACGACACCGCATGAAAAAAAATAAACACTTATTTAATATATTATTTGCGTTTTTCTTGCACCTAGGATTTTCCTCGCTGTAGTGAGGTGAAAAATTTTGTGTTTCGCTCGGCAGCAAAGTTATTCTGCGTCTCGTACCTTTGAAACCCTCGCTTCGCTCAGAATTCTATATTTGAACCACTCGCTTCGCTCGTGGTTCAATCCTAGAATCCTTCGCTAGCTCAGGTTTCAATTTAAGTACTCGCGCCAAAAAACAACTTTGCAGCCTTGCATAACAAATAACTATTTCACCTCACAAGCTCGGAAAGAATCTGTTTGTCATTCGAAATCTGAGCGCAAAAGTGCATTTTGTGCCCTAGCGTGGAAAGAATTTTTAAAATTCGAACCTTTCTATTCTTTAATTTTTTATACCGCCAGTCCTCGCAGGTGGACCTTGGTCGTGGTCCACCTGCGAGGACCACGACGGGCGGACGGGCTCTGAAAATGCATTATACTTATTTCATGCCAGTGCGCCAACCTTATAGAATTAGAATAATCGAACTGGCCAGCACGACACCGCATGAAAAAAATAAACACTTATTTAATATATTATTTGCGTTTTTTGACGACCTCCGTGGCGTAATGGTTACCACGCCAGACCGCCACCCAGGAGGTCCCGGGTTCGATCCCCGGTCGGGTCATGATGAAAACAGAACTTTTTCTGATTGGCCTCGGGTCTTGGATGTTTATCTATATATGTTTCTGTTATAAAATATAATATCGTTGAGTTAGTATCCCATAACACAAGTTTCGAACTTACTTTGGGGCTAGCTCAATCTGTATGAATTTTCCCTATATATTTATATTTATTTTCTTGCACCAAGTATTTTCCTCGCTGTAGTGAGGTGAAAAGTTGTGTGTTACGCTCGGCAGCAAAGTTTTTCTGCGTTTCGTACCTTTGAAACCCTCGCTACGCTCAGGATTCTATATTTGAACCACTCGCTTCGCTCGTGGTTCAATCCTAGAATCCTTCGCTAGCTCGGGTTTCAATATAAGTACTCACGCCAAAAAACAACTTTGCAGCCTTGCATAACAAATAACTATTTCTTACAGGTAAATCTCGCGACAAGCTTTTATGTCATATAAATTGTGTAATGACGTTTTATGTTGATAGTTAAAGTTTTAAAAGAAAAGTTTATTTTTATTCTTTTTAGCGCAATTAAATAAAAGCTTGTTTTAAATATATTTTTTTTACTTTTAATTTATTACCTATATTTTCAGGGATGGATGAAGATACCATAGATGCGCAAACTATGCTATTCTTATTAGCTGGCTATGATACCTCGAGTACATTGTTATCTTTCGCAATACACGTGTTAGCGACGAAACCAGAACTGCAGGACACACTGCGTGCTCACATACAAGAAATCACCGATGGTTTAGAATTAAGTTACGATCTACTAACCCAGCTCACATACTTAGAAGGATTTTTGTTAGGTAAGTAACAATTAGCAGAATGTTTGATGCACAAAGTATAAATATTCGGCATTTTGTGTAAGTTTTTGTGTTTGCTTGTTTTTATTATTTATAAAACTGTATCTACTCGACGATGAATGTAAACCCTACTTTAATTTATGTTATTTCATAAGTGGCAATTTGTGTCTTTTGATGATGATAAAGATCTTAGTACAATCTCAGGAAGGGCATCATATCACTCTTATAGAGCTGAGATCGATTAGTGGCCAGGCCCGGCTTCGCACAAGGAGTGTGATATTTTTTTCTAAAGCCGCGGACTTTTGTTCAGTGTTTTTCTAGAAAAATAATACAGCCATATATTATTGTCGTCCTATACTAATTAGGTATCTACTAGCTGATCTGCGTAACTTTGTCTGCGTAGCGGGATGTTATAATATACCGTACCTCGACAAATGGTTTATCCAACACAAATTTTTATTTATTTATTTGAACCAAATTGTTTTCAGAAACATTACGCATGTACCCTCCAATACCTCGCATAGCCAGAGTATGTGTTAAAAAGTACACTTTGCCTTCTACGTCAGTGGTAGTCAATGTTAATGACATCGTCGCTATACCCATATATGGAATACACATGGACCCTGATCATTATCCAGAGCCTCAGGAGTTTCGCCCTGAAAGATTTATGGGAGACGAGAAGAAAAATAGGCCGTCTCATTTGTTTTTGGGCTTTAGCGTTGGACCAAGGAATTGCATTGGTTAGTATTTTAGTCAAAACAATAAACAAAGCTAAGGGACTATCTCCACGAGCGAGAAAATCGCTAAGATAATATCGTCGTGCCACCTAATTCTATACATTGTCGTCATTGTATGAGAACGTTTCGCCACACGGCGTCGCTCGTGGAGATGGTCCCTAAGCTTGTTTTTTTTTCTATCAGAGTTGTGAGAGGAAGCTGATCAGTGTGCGAAAAAAAAACTACGAATAAGTAGTATCATTTATCATAACCTCGCTCTGCACAGCTGGAAAAAGTATAGCGAATCAAGATGGAAAAAACGCATACAAAACGTTCAAATTTCGGTACTCTCTAGTTTAAAAGCCAAGTGCCTAAATCGTAAGTTTTTTCATCATCAATTTGGCATCCTAAAGATACAGCTTTTTGCATTATGCTGCAAAATAGACAGTGTTTCTTATTTATAATAAAAACTTATGTATAATTATGATATACCCACACCACACTAAATTTATTAAAGTTGCATTTATGAATTTCAGGTCTGCGTTTTGCAATGATTTCTGCTAAAATGGCAATGGTCACATTACTAAAAAAATTTAAATTTTCAACGTGCGCCAAGACGAATGAGCCTATCAAAATTAATAAACAGAGCATTTTATTGAAACCTGAAGGTGGATTGTGGGTACGACTCGACAAGATATAAGTTGAAAATCAAAATAATAAAAGTAGAGGAAGTACCTACATAACATATACCTATACATACATACCTATATTTATTTTGAAGTTTATAGATTATTTTTTACAATAAGTATCCAATCTCATAAATACAAATAATTATCTGTGGTCATCCTTTATGATAGTGTTACGAGCGTGGGGTTCGGGATTTGGATTAAACACCGTTGACTTGTTAGAAGAATTTATTGAGCGATGAACAGGTCACAGATACAATCACTGTTGCCAAATGACACGAAGAATCGAAGTCCGTAGCGCGCTGAAGTCGTTGGTCCAATCACAGTATTCTTCCAAGTCGCAGAGTCGTCCGTAGCCCGTTGGTATCGCAAAGGTCGCAGGTTAACTCACTCTTGATTAGTCTTCGCAATTATCGCACCGAAAGCTCAGAATGAACTGACCGTGTCGGCTACCGTCGCGGTATTTATATGCCTCAATATACGCCTCGAATGTTCCCATTTTTTATGGCTTGTTTACAAATAACTTTGATCAAAACAACTTCAAGGTCAACACAACTTCCAAGGTCTAAACCATTTTGTCCCTTATAGTACAAGCATTAAAGCTCAATGTCACTTGTACTTCGGCCTTGTTTGTCACGCTTGTTTTGAATGAACACTTATTTTTCGATCCACTAATAGTTGTAAACAAGTGATTCCAGTGGCGACGCGAGACGTCGGGAACATTCTAGCTCGTTCGCGACAATAGTATTAATTTTGTGATAAATCAATTTTCTCAAATTTTGCTATAAAGAAACCAATGGTATCTTGGTAAATCTGATCAACGAGTCTCAATTTGTCTTCATTTGGACTAAATCGTTGCACCAATATTCTGAAACAATGTGATATGTCATAAACCTGATAGTTGTAGATAATAGTGATTTATATAATTCGTAAAACATGATTCATATTATTTTATAGGCTATGCCAGAGTGTGAAGATAATTTATTTTGCAAACCTTTCTCTGTGATAATTTATTTATAACAGATTTGATTACAATACATGTACTTTGTTAAAGTTCCATGTAGGTTTTTAATAAGTCTTTACTCAAAAAGTATGTAACAAAAATGAGATTTCCTCATATTACTAGTTTCACATTAAGTATATAGTTTTGGTATGTAAGTATTTACCTTTGCTCATCACTCAGACCAAAATTCGGCAATCCAGGTCCACCCTTAAGAGGCTCAGATGGGACCAACTTCAAACATGGGAACTTTTCTAGAGCCCATGCAATCATTTTTTCATTTTCATCTTCGGTCACAGTACAAGTACTGTATATTAATTTTCCACCTACTTTAAGCACTTCAACGGCCTGTAATTTTTTATACATGGGTTATATTTAACAACAGATAATTGGCCAGATTTTGTGATTTTTTGGTCAATTTACCCAACAGATAGGCTTCAGAGATTCCTAATAACTGCCAGTTGGCAGTTATTAGGAATCTCTGAAACCGGCCCATAGATTTTTTTTGATAGATTCAGCTGATGTTATGTTGGAAACATCAGTGTCTCTGCTATTATATCGTGTCGTGGTCGGAAACGCGCGTGTATGTATATACTGTAGACGCTTGCAATACCCTCGGTATTGCAAGCGTCTACAGCTACGGTGGCTGCTTGCTTACCATCAGCTGGCTTGTTTGCCACCTTCGTGGTATAGATTTTTTTTTATCTCGTATTAAATTATCTTTGTATAAAATAACATACTTACAGCATTTAGCAATTTTCTTTGAACAAATTTATAAGATTCCAGCATTTTAAGCGTCATCTTATTTACTAGTAAAGGTCTCTGCCCTAGACCGCTACACGGTGCATCTAATAATACTTTATCGAAACTGCACGGTCGGAATGGTGGGCCTTCTTCGTTTCTACTAGTTTCAGAACAACATTTTGTTGAATCAAACGCATATGTCTTGACGCATGTTATTCCATGCTTTTTACAATTTTCTTCTATCTTCATTACCTTTTTCGTAGTTTTATCAAGTGCGATAATGAAAGCCTTGAACAATATATAAAAGCAATTAACACCTATTTAGCATAAATAATAGTTATATAGTTACGGCAAACTAATTTAGATTATGGTGATGGCATTTTTGTTTGTTCATGGTGTTTTCTGTGTATAAGTATATATTTATAATAATATATCTGTTGTCTGGATACCACAAGCAGGTTAATTCGAATCAGGTGGCACTGTGTGAATTATGAATAATAAAAATAAAAAACAGTCGAGTAGTTGACTGGTAGAGAATGCCTAAGTCCGAGAATTATACTTTACTTTGTGCAATAAAGTATAAATAAATAAATAAACGTTCTGTGTTAGCTTTTGAGGTTCATAATATAAAAAGGAATAGCGCCTGTCCCAAGTCCGAATCGCAATCGTCTTGAGAAACAATAATATGAGATGATGAAACTGCACGGTCGGAATGGTGGGCCATCTTCGTTGTACGTGCTTTTTTAAATTTTTTTCGATCTTCATTAGGTACCTTTTTCGCAGTTTTATCAAGTGCGATAATGAAAGCCTTGAACAATATATAAAAGCAATAAACACCTCATAAATAATAGTTAAATAGTTATTTGCGCAACACGTCGAGGACAATCGCACGGAAAACTAATTTAGATTATGGTGATGGCATTTCTGTTTGTTCATGGTGTTTTCTGTGTATAAGTATATATTTACAATAATATATCCGTTGTCTGGATACCACAAGCAGGTTAATTCGAATCAGGTGGCACTGTGTGAATTATGAATAATAAAAATAAAAAACAGTCGAGTGGTAGTTGACTGGTAGAGAATGCCTTTAGGCATTAAGTCCGCCAATTGTACTTTACTTACTATTATGATGTAAATGTACGTACTGACTTTATTATTAGACATTTCAGCCAAATGTGTTGTTTTATTTCCTGGAGCGGCACACATGTCCAGAATGTGTTCATTTGCTTGTGCATTTACAACCCAACCACATACAATAGATGGTAGATTTTGCAGTAGCATCACACCTTCTGGATACAAAGTTTCATTTATTACCGGTAGTTTCGATGCTGGGAGTAGCGTGCGCACAGCTATGCCACTAAAAATTGTAACTGTATTACTTGTAGTTTTATATCTTACAATATAAAATTTCAATGTATCAAAATGTATGAACTAAGCACATGTTTCGCATTTAATTAAACTCATAATAGCACATTATGTATTATTTTTTAATTTTGAATAAATGGATTGGCTGCAATGATGTGTCTTTTTTATTCTCTAGCTAATGGCATTAAAATTTAAAATATAGTAATTACCTACATGGTAGCGAACTACCTAGGTACTTTACTGTATGCAGAAACAACGTTAGGCGTGCGTCGCATTACCGCGGTGTCTGCGTTGCGTAAGGTAGGTATACATCATATGCCATGTTTGAAGGGGGTCTCAGTGACAATTTTAGAATTCTAGTGTAATGATTGCTATATTTTATTTTAAACTGAATTATTGAAACAGCATAGTAAAATTTTCTAAAAAGATTTTAAATACTTAACTTCATTTAAACCCTGTTTTTTTAACATGACCAATGTAGTAAGCAATCATAGCACATCTTTTTAACGAAAATAGGCAATTAAAATTATCATTTATTTATTCTTTATTGCACGATTGAGAGTACAATTGGCGGACTTAATGCCTAAAGACATTCTCTACCAGTCAACCATCGGGTAATGCAGAAACATTGTTATTCATTCACACCCAAATAATAAAAATATAGTTAGAAATGGCATTTAACACAAAACTCTTATTATTCTGGCGATTTATCGATTTTACACATGGATAATTGAATAAAAAGACACACTAAGATTGTTTACTACATTGGTCAAGTTAAGAAAAACACATACCTAATAGGTTTTTTGTATTTGTATGTCAAACAAAATAGCAATAAGATAGTTTTTGATGTCTTTTTTACATAGTATTATTGCTATTTTGTTGTTATGCAAATACATTATATTATGTATAACTAAAATACCACTATAATTACATAATATAATGTTTAACATTTATTTACCTTGGTTGTATACCATTATCAAATAAATGAAACCTTGTCATTTGCAAATAACCAGTTCCTACATAAAGTTTCTTACCACTGTAATTAACTTTTAGCCCTCTTTTACACTGGCCTTCTATATCTCCATAAATATCGACTTTGTCGTTGATTTGGCAATCTGAAATAATTAATTGTAACCTATATAATTATATAAACATTTTAATAATAAAAAAATCCCATTAGTTTTTATAAAAAAATTCATTACATTTCATGTTAAAATTATATTTCTAACAACTGTTTATTTATTTATGGATAAGGTACCTACACCAACAGTATACATAAATATAATTGACTAGTGCCCCTGTCCCAGCTTCGCACTGATTATTGTAAGGATACCTATTTAAAAAAAATATATTAGAAGCCTATTGTCATAATCTTATGAGTGAAATAATTTTTCAAATCAGATCAGTAGCTTTAATTTTATTCTTTACAAACAAAAACACAAATCTTTCCTCTTCATAATATTAGTATAATAGATAAGATATAAAACAATAAAATTATAATCATACAAAATGTGTTTTTTTAAATAATAAAATATTTTTGAATGAATTACACAACACCATCAGTCTCCAATTAACTAAAAATAGAGATGACTAGCTATTTCTATCCACAAAGCTGTTATATCCTCCCAAAACTTAAAAAAAATCAGAAATATGTTTATTATGGGAAACATTTGTAAAATTAAATGTCTTTACTATATTTTGAGTAATAAAACTAAATAAACTTACTAGAAGGAAGGCCCATTACTCCTGGTGCAAAGACATGGGCTCCACGCAATATGGCCGCAGCACACATAGCATCTACAATAACTTTTATATCTGCATTCTCTATTTTCACATGATGCCATGGCTCAATGACAACGCAGTCAGGTCTCAAGAAGTATATATTGGGAATTTGAGATGCATTTAGTTCAGTTTGTTGCTGTTTAAAAAAAAAGGTAGGTGCCAACTTTGTAACTTTTTCAAAAGTATATTGATAAAAGATAGAAAGTTATAATAGAAAATGGTGTTTGTGCAATAAATATTAACTTACAGATTGTAAAAACGTTTCTAGTTTTGCAGTATTAAATTCTTTAAGTTTGTTTATTCTTATCGTTGTGTATCTTGGAGGTTGTGAAAGCCAATCTTGAATATTATACGACATAATGAAGCCAATATAGTAAATTAATCTTATTACAACAAGGATACAAGCTTCGTCAAATTATTTTCTTTGTAGATTTTAATCAATGAAAGTAATATATTATTGAATAATGAATTTGACTTCACATTTCACCATGGAACTTCCATGCATTTCACACAGGGGGAGCACACAGTGTTGCCAGATGGCGGTTCCGATTTCCCCCTGTGGCGTCGACCGACTCGCCACTTGGACAGTACTCTTTGCTGGCTGAATTGTGGAGCTACAACTCGACGCGTAACGTGATTGTCGCTGTCCTGCACGGCCGGATAGCGTGGTCTCGCTCTGTGCGTCGGAAGTCGAAATACAGCGATTGTTCGCGCACCACACGGCGCGCGCCGATTTACGAATTCTCTTCCTCGTCTGACTTCACTAGGCGAGCTTACTGAATTTCCGAATAATGTTTTTGTATTTGCTTAGCTGATTAATCTTTGTAACAATTCAAGTTGTAAATATATAATCATTCAGTGTCATCGTGTTGTGCCTTCATTCCCTTCTGAGTTACAAACATACTACATTCTACGGACAGGCTTTTCCATTAGGAGCATACTTTTAAACTACTAATTGGTAGGGTGTTAGCGCTACCGGCACCCTGCCACATTGGTGACCCCGAAGACCCACCTGATCGGTGGAGGACACTTGAAAATTGTGAGTTGCAAGTGATATTTATCAATATTGAGAAGCCATTTAAGAAATTTTCCGATGACGCATTGTTTTTTGTTTTAACGTTTGACGTTTGAAGCGATTTTTACTGTTGGACCAAGCGATTATTTTTATTGAGTAGCAAACAATTTTGAGTTGGCCAGATGACAGACCGGGACAATTTTCGCGATGCTATGGCAGAAGATGGCAATCTCGCACGGACAGAAGTGCAACGCGTTGGTGTACGCGTTACTCCATTTTGGCCTGATGAGCCAGCCTTATGGTTTGCACAATTAGAGAATCAATTTGTTTTATCCCGAATTACGATCGATGAGACAAAATTTTGTTATTTGGTTTCTAATTTGGACTTGGCACAGGCAAGAGAGATTAAGGATATTATCACAAATCCGCCTGCCACAGACAAATACGGTAAACTGAAAACCGAGCTGATACGCCGTCTCTCAGCTTCTCAAGAAAAACGTGTTAAGCAGCTGATCATACACGAAGAGCTTGGCGATCGCAGACCGTCCCAGTTTCTACGCCACCTGGAAGGCCTTGCTGGACCTGCAGTGCCGAAGGATTTTTTGAAGACGTTGTGGTGTAGTAGACTTCCAGCAAACATACAGACGGTTATCGCATCTCAACATGATCTTTCCTTGGAGAAGTTGGCAGATCTGGCAGACAAGGTGTATGAAATAGCTCCGTGTACTCCTCAAGTCGCTTCAGCATCAGGGTCCTCATACTCCACTCCACCTGATTCCGCGCCATCGTATGGAAACCTAGTGGCAGAGATTAATCAACTCAAAAATCAAGTAGCATCTCTAACCACTAAAGTGAACCAAGCTGGACGCTCACAGTCGCGTGGTCGGTATAACCGTTCTCGTAGCAACTCAAGGCCCAGACAACCACCAGCCAATCATCCACACTGCTTTTATCATTTTACGTATGGAAGCAAGGCGAGGAAGTGCAAGCAGCCATGCAGTTTCCATACGGAAAACACTCAGGGCGGTCGGAAGTAGCGGCCAACGACTGCCCCTCATCAACAGGCCGTCTCTTTGTCACTGACCGTGTCAGTAAAATGCAGTTCCTAGTGGATACTGGGTCAGATTTATGCGTTTTCCCGCGGTCAGCAGTTAGGACGCCCTGCACTAAGACTAGATTTGATCTCGTGGCAGCAAATGGGACCACTATTTCCACCTACGGACCGATACGGCTTCAGCTAGATTTAGGATTGAGACGTAGCTACCCATGGGCTTTCACTATAGCAGACGTTACCAGACCTATTATCGGCGTGGACTTCCTCAGCTATCACAATCTGCTGGTTGACTGCAGAAGCCAACGGGTAATAGACAATACTACCACTTTGACTGTCTCTGCTATCGGGTATCAGGATTCTGAGGGTATCGATTCGGTGAAGGCTGTAGCTGGTGAAACAGAATTCCACGACATATTGCGCGAGTTTCCGGAAATAACGAGACCTGCAGGTGTTCTGTCTCCTCCAAAACACAATACACTTCACCACATTCGGACTACGCCAGGCCCACCGGTTTCTTGCAAGCCTCGACGGCTTGATCCGACTCGTCTGAAAGTGGCCAAAAAGGAGTTTGAAGACCTGTTGCCAGTGGTGTCGCAAGGCCCTCAGAAAGTCCGTGGTCGTCAGCCTTGCATCTAGTGAAGAAGACGGATAATGGATGGAGACCCTGTGGTGATTACAGGGCACTTAATTCACGAACAGTTCCTGACCGCTATCCTGTGCGCCACATACACGATTTCTCGCATCAGCTTTCAGGATGCACGATATTCTCCACCATTGATCTGGTTAAAGCCTACCACCAGATTGCTTTGAACCCAGATGACATTCCTAAGACCGCCATCACAACACCATTTGGACTTTTCGAGTTTCCGTATATGAGCTTCGGTCTCAGGAATGCAGCGCAGACCTTCCAGCGTTTTATTGACGAAGTCCTCCTGGGATTAGACTTTTGTTATGGATACATCGACGATATCCTTGTTTTCTCATCGTCTGTGGAAGAGCACAGGATACATCTACGGCACCTGTTTGAACGCCTCAAACAATATGGGATAGTCTTAAACACAAATAAGTGTAAACTAGGAAGAGCAGAAGTAACATTTTTAGGCTACCAGGTTTCAGCAACTGGTACAAAACCTTTAGATACCAAGGTAAAGGCAATCCGGGAGTATGCTCAACCGAAGACCGTCAAAGAGTTAAGACGTTTTTTAGGCATGCTCAATTTTTACCGTCGCTTTATTCCTAATGCTGCCTCGCTTCAATCCCCTTTGCACGCTGCTTTATCTGGACCTAAGGTTAAAGGTGCTCATCCTGTAGACATGACCCCTGAGATGCTCCAAGCTTTTACTGACTGCAAAACTGCCTTATCCCAAGCAACCCTTCTTGCACACCCTGATCCTTCCGTTGAACTAGCCATTGTGACTGATGCTTCCGATTGTGCAATTGGTGCTGTTTTACAGCAACGCAAAGACTCTGACTGGCAACCTTTAGCTTTTTATTCGCACAAATTGAATTCAGCTCAAGCCAAATACAGCCCATATGACCGCGAGCTACTAGCTGTTTATGAAGCGATCAGATACTTCCGTCACATGGTCGAAGCCAGACCTTTTGCAATTTTTACTGACCACAAACCGCTAACATTTGCTTTTGAGACAAATAGAGACAAATGTTCACCTAGACAGTTTCGCTACTTAGACTTCATTGCTCAATTTTCGACGGACTTGAGGTACATCCCAGGGAAGCAAAACGTTGTTGCTGATGCATTATCTCGCATCGAAGAGATCACTTCAGCCATCGACTACGCCACCCTCGCTAAATCACAAGAGCACGACGCAGAACTGAACGACCTTCTCCTCCGTGGTTCCTCACTGCAACTCAAGAAGATGGGAATAGCGAACTACGACTTACCTGTATATTGCGACGTCTCAGTTCAACCACCTCGTCCATATGTCACTCCAGCTCTGCGAAGACAAGTCTATGATATGCTGCATAACTTACATCATCCTGGAAGTTCCGCTACAGTGCGGCTGGTCACACAACGTTTTGTCTGGCCAGGGATTCGCAAGGATTGTAGAGAGTGGGCTAGGCAATGCTTAAATTGCCAGAAATCTAAAATTACCCGTCATACCGTTTCTCCCCTCTCCTCATTCCCATCCCCTTCCTCGAGATTCTCCCATATCCACCTCGATCTCGTAGGACCCCTTAATCCTTCTTCTGATTACAGGTATTGCCTTACGGTCATCGACCGTTTCACTCGGTGGCCTGAGGCTATTCCTCTCAAGGACATCACGGCGGAGGCCTGCGCTTCTGCCCTGATTTCTGGCTGGATTGCCAGATTCGGCTGTCCTACCCAGGTGACTACAGACCGTGGTCGTCAGTTCGAGAGCCAGCTCTTCAAGGCCCTCACTGCGCTGATCGGTGCGCGCCACTTCCGCACCACCGCATATCATCCTGCTGCCAATGGACTCGTCGAGCGCATGCACCGCCAACTCAAGGCGGCTATCATGTGCCATGCTACACCTTCGTGGACCGAGGTACTTCCACTCGTGCTGCTAGGCATGCGCAGCGCCTGGAAGGACGATCTGCGTTCATCTGCTGCTGAACTCGTGTACGGTGAGCCTCTTCGTTTACCTGGACAATTCTTATGTCCCAACGACGACTTTTCTGCCGCCGACATCTCCGAGTACGCAACGCGCCTGCGAAGCTACATGTCCAAACTGACGCCGAGACCAACTTCGTGGCACAGCAATTCACCATTCTACCTGCCGCGTGACTTGCATACTTCTTCTCACGTTTTTCTTCGTCAAGATCACGTGCGCCGTCCGCTTGAAGCACCTTATGCTGGCCCCTTCAAAGTACTGGAGAGAAAGCCTAAGTACTTCATACTAGATGTCAGAGGAAACAGAGTCAGCGTGACGGTCGACAGACTGAAACCAGCATACATCACGAAAATACCAGATGTACCTTCACGCGAAGATGCTCCAACTACCACTACCACTCCTGCAACTGTTACCGTTCCGGCAACCAGTACCACTCCTGCGACCACTACCGTTCCTGCTACTAGTGAACCAGAGAAGCGGACGCGTAGTGGTAGAAGGGTCAGAATACCATATCGACCGTAGTAACGGTCTGAGCGGGGGAGTACTGTGGCGTCGACCGACTCGCCACTTGGACAGTACTCTTTGCTGGCTGAATTGTGGAGCTACAACTCGACGCGTAACGTGATTGTCGCTGTCCTGCACGGCCGGATAGCGTGGTCTCGCTCTGTGCGTCGGAAGTCGAAATACAGCGATTGTTCGCGCACCACACGGCGCGCGCCGATTTACGAATTCTCTTCCTCGTCTGACTTCACTAGGCGAGCTTACTGAATTTCCGAATAATGTTTTTGTATTTGCTTAGCTGATTAATCTTTGTAACAATTCAAGTTGTAAATATATAATCATTCAGTGTCATCGTGTTGTGCCTTCATTCCCTTCTGAGTTACAAACATACTACATTCTACGGACAGGCTTTTCCATTAGGAGCATACTTTTAAACTACTAATTGGTAGGGTGTTAGCGCTACCGGCACCCTGCCACACCCCCTAATGTCACTCAAAATCCCTCCAAAAAATGCCTTTTTGAAAAAAAAAACCCCCAAAGAACTTAGACAAAAATCACTAAGAAAAAAAAATACAAAAATGAATGATATATTTCTAGTAGTAGTAGTAGTAGTTTTATTAGTCTTAAGTTACGTTTGTGGTCTAAGTACTACTTTTTTTATTTTTCTCTTGTGTTATGGATAAAATCATGTTTTAGCTGTATTGTAACTATTTTAAATTTCACCAAAATCTGTAATTTCGAGTATAAGAATACCTATAATCTTATTAGAGGTAAAACCCCTGTAAACATTTTCTTATTCAGATTTGGTATTTAATTCTATCTTTTTAGGGTTCCGTAGTAAACTACTACTTTTTGTACAAGGAACCCTTATAGTTTTGCCATGTCCGTCTGTCTGTCTGTCTGTCCGCGGTCTAGCGCCTAGACGCTTAATGCTAGAAAGCAGTAATTTGGTATGTATACATATATTAACAATGCTAACAAAGTGGTGGGACAAAATTTTGAAAAATATATTTTTTTGGGGTGCCTCCCCTACATGTAAAGCGAAAAGATTTTTTTTTTCGCGCCCACCCCATGTTGTGGGGTATCGTTAGATAGGTTTCTTTAAAACATTGAGGGTGTGATAAGATTATTTTTCGATACAATGATCCGCTTCGGAATTATTTACATTCATCGTGATAATATTCGTTTTGCACGGTGGTGCTCTATTTCCTAAAGTCTTGTTTAGAAATTTGAAAAACATCATGGCAATAGTCCATAATAATATGCTGAACCTTCAATGAAAACTATAACGGTTATGTAGGCTCTACTAGTTACCGAGTAATAGCCGACGAACTGATAAAATAAAATTTATTTGATGAAAACTTACAATGTGATTGAAGTTGATATTGGACTCAACTGAAGGCAAGCAAAGCACAGCAAGCACAGAACCCTATATTGTGCGTGGCTCGACACGTACTTGCCCGGTGTTTTTTATACATAGTTAGATCTATATTAGAACAGTCGTATCGCCATTTATTTGTCATCTTACGCGTTTAAGTAAGGTAAAGAAGGACGTCCTTGTAAAATTTCACCATTCACAACATAGATTATGAACTGATGATTGTATCCATCAGACTATTATTGTATATCGATGTCCAATAATAGTCTGATTGCTACAGTATTTTTGCCTGAATGAATCAACCTCCAATTTCCCCCATTACAAAAAAAAACACTTCGAAAATCCCCCCAAAGAACTCATCCCTCCAAATTTCCCTCCATGGATAATAAAACCCCCCAAGATTGGAGGGAATCCCCCCCATCTGGCATCACTGGGAGCACACTTAGTATAACCGTCAATTTTCATAGGCAACAGCGACATTTGGGTGAGGTGGAAGAACTAAAATTTAAAAAAAGCGGCGGCCATTTTGTAATTCACTTATCGTCTGACGGACCATTCGATAACATTGACGTTATTTATTTTATTAGTTATTTATTTATTTAAGATAAATATTTACATTAAATGTAAATAAAATACAAGTTGAATACTTAAATACTCAAAATTTGATGTATTCCGTCGGATGGGGGACTTCTTTGGGGCGCTAACAAAGAAATATATTCAGAAATTATAGGGAATGGTATACATACTATGTATATCTATAGTTGAAATTTTAGTTCACCCACCAATCCCTGCGGTGGCAGCACCTTCCATAGATGCCGATTTCAACCCGGAGTTGCCACTCTATACCTACCATTATTACTATCCTCTTTGATTTCACACAAATGCAAAGGATCAAACAAAGAGTTTTTTTTTTTTTTTTTGTTTTCTTCGCTCTAGGGCAGGCAAAGGGCTTTGAGCCCATACAGCCAAGTCATAAGTAAATTAATAAGTAATTCAAAGCAGCAAGTTCATGCTATCCTGACATTCTTGACTCAGTATACAGTCTCTGAGTCAAGACGCCCCGAAGAAAGATGATAGCAAAATTTCTTCAGAAAATACGGATTTTGAAGTCAACACGATAATGCACTTTTAATAGGTTCCTGATCACAAACTTCAATCAATATGTACTATAACCAATGTTTGCTTCACATTACACTATCAATACTATGAATCAAACGCAGAAACACACAAAAATTAAATTTCTAATCACGAGCCCAAGTGGACGCTATTGTAGTTGGCGCCAAAATCCCAAACAAAGAGTTTAATCAGCGGGATGACAGTCAGTATAATGACATCTCAAATTATCTGTCAAAAGATACGCTGTCTATGGTACAAAACTCCACGTTACGTTACCAAGAAAACCCATTTTATTCGTTTTTAGTGCGGCACGCGAATACCAACTCTATTAAGGGTCGTCCAGACGACCAATTTCTACTTTTGATCATTTTTTTTTATTCTGGCAACATTGTAAAAAACATGGATATAGAAATCAAACTTGAGTTTATTACTACATCGCATCCATGGTAGAAAAGGATACCAAAAAGTATTGTATTATGGAAACATAAAGAAAACAAAAAAGTACCTTTGTCACGAAAAATAATAAAATAAACTTCAAAACTTTTCACATTTTATTTCCAAGCTTTTTTGTATAAAATATTTATAAAATAATATAATAATGCCTGCTATTTGTATTTTTGGATGTAGATTAAAAGGTAAAGCTTAAAATAATGTTAATATTCATTTTGTTATAGTGGGTGAATGTTGGAATAGAAACACATCTCCACATAATAATTATATATTCATTTTACATTTCACTTTTAAACATTTCCAAACAATTTAGTTCCCCATTACTAATAGTTTATCATTTCCTAAACAAGTTACTTATTAAAACATAATTGATTTTCCTCTATAAATACATATTTTCTAAAACGTAAACTTTATCTATAGGATATCTCAAAACAGACTGACATTAAAATTAGACACCATCATTCTGTTCAATTTCAAAACAGCTCTAATTTTAAATCTTTCTTTATCTCAACATTTTATAACCGGCCAGTAACATTACAAAATACAATTCCATAAAACCTACAACATCCCCTCTGAATTGTATATCAACTTCAAATAAACAATTAAATCCACCCAATCATAAATTACTAATTCATAAATTACTAATCAACAACCAAATATTCTTCATCAAATTCCTAATTTCTTCTTCAACTCTTCTACTTCCACTCCTAACCTATACATCGACTCTTGTACTTCCAACTGCTTGTACTTTCACTAGACCATCGACTACTTCCACAATTATTGCAAATTCTCCATTCCATTTTCCGAAAAAACTCTCCTCTTCTAAATATCTTCACAATTTCTAACCAACTCATTAATAAATCCTCAATCCCCATTATTATCCTCAATAATCCTCATGACCTTCATGTCTTCCATCTCACTATTTGCTCTCCATTGTCTAATGAAAGTAACAAAAATCTCTCTCTCTGCACGTTACTCCAACTTCCTCTATCGATACGCATCATTTCATTTCTAAAATTTCCCTTTCCCCTCTTGATGCGTATCGATTTAAAATTTCGTTTTCCTCCTCCATTTTGTAATTTCTTTTGTTTTCCTCCTCCATTTTGAGAACTCACCTTCATTTTCCAATCTGGGAATTCTTCCTTGTGATTCACACATTGTTGTAGTTATTTCTCTACCATACTATTCCAACATCATAATTGTTATGCCCACTGGGCCCATAACCTGTTATTGTGGGGTTGTGTTGGAATAGAAATAGAACTCACTCGTGAAACATTATGTATTTCTTTATACTTCTCTTCTAATACTTACAAACAATTTAATCACTCTCCATAGCTAATAATTATTATCAAAACATGATTTAGTTCCTACAAAAACATTTCTCCAAAACTTAAATAGAATACAAGCTTTTTACAAGACGTCATAAAACAGACTGACATTAAAATTAGACACCATCATTCTGTTCAATTTCAAAACAGCTCTAATTTTAAATCTTTCTTTATCTCAACATTTTATAACCGGCTAGTAACATTACAAAATACAATTCCATAAAACCTACAACACATTTTATACCATGAAAACTAAATATATATTCATTATATACTGTTATTTCAGGTGTACCTTTACATTCTTTTCCAAATACAATGTAATACCGAGGTAATACCCAGAAAGATTTAAAACTTGGGTTCAAGTTTGTGGGGGGGCTCTCAATTCAGAAAAAGATTTCACAAAATATCAAAAATCAAAAGTTTGCGATATTCATTTCAAATATATTCACAAAAATAGAAAAAATAGATTCTATTACATCTAACCGGTAAGTTAGAATCACTTTCTCTTCTTCTACTTGTTTGTTCTTCTTTCAATAATTAATAAAATTAATTTCAGCCAATGATTCTATCCAGATCCAGAGCCAGACACAATCACCACACATTTCACCTCATTTCGTGAAAAGATATGGCGACACGATGTATTCTCATATATACATTTAAAATTGCACCGGACGGTAAAGTATTAAAATAGTATTTTGGTTGGTAAATTGTTATACGAAGGAGAAGACAAAATAATAAATGCTGCAAAATTATATTACGAAAAACATAAACATTATAAAAATAATACACATTTCGAAATCACATCAAACTTAAGCTACGACTTATCACCAGAATCACAAAATTTTCAAATGTTATTAAATTTAAACCTGGTCAATTTAATTTTCAAAATTTATCAACACATCAATGACACGGCTAGTCATTTTTAAAAATGCTTTATCGTCTACCTAACCTACGTATGGGAGATAGGTACCTACCTACCTACAAAAAATATTATTCAAATTTTCTCTTTTCTCTTATTGTCTTTGAAATTTTTACCTGAAAATTTTTGCTATAAATTTACGTACAGTCAACAAAGGAGTAACTGACCCCCCCCCCCCCCCCCCCCCCCCCTGTACATATGATTAAAGATTTCTAAGAATTGCTTGAAGGGATTTACTTGAAAATTTATTGATCAATAGTATTCATATTGTACTATGTAATTACAAATTTTCAAGTAAATCCCTTCACGCAATATATAGAAATCTTTAATCATATATACAGAGGGGGGGGGGGGGGCAGTCAATGGTATTTTCTTGGTTTCCTTCTGATTCTGATCTAATGTTTGCAAACATTGATTGTTGTCTTCTTCGCATTTAGATTATTTGGAATGAAGTGTATTATAATTATTCAGTAATAAGGCTTTGAAGGCTCCTTCAAATGAAACTGTATTTGGTGCAATATTTCTTGATCCATAACTTCTAATATGTATTTCCAAAAAAGTTATGTTTATGCAGTATAGTATATCTGTATTATTCAATTATTCAGTATGCCTGTATGTAATTAATGTAACGTTTTTGTTATCACTGAACATAAAATTATAAAGTAATAATAATAGGGCAATATAACAATAAGATTGTAATTGTTATTGAGAACAAACAAATGCTTATTTTATTTATAACAATAACATGTAACGAACGGTATTCAGTGCTGATATTTTTTCTTTCTTTTTTTTTAGATTTTTGACTTGTAAATATAGTTTAAAGACAAATACTGTATTTAAGTGGTGTTCTGTTAGAATATAAGTGCTGTGGTGTTATAATTTAAGTATTGTTTTATAATATAGGTGTTTATAATTAATGAAATTGTTTTATTTTCGTATTAGTCTATGAAAAATAGGTAATTCTAATAATAATAACTTTTTTATGGAGGTTGATTCAATTTTGAGATTAATTATTTTTGTTATGGAAACGAAAAAATTAATCTCCATATAAAGTCAACTTCGTCTGGAATAGAATGAATTGATATATCTAACTGTAAATTATTTCAAAATAAGAACTGAAATTTCTATTAAGTTGTAGTATTATATTTCAAATCACTGAAAATTGGGATTTTAAAAATAATTTATTGTCGTTAGAATTAATTGTATTGTGTATAGTGGTAACACAGAAAATACAATAATAAATAATACTACGCATCTGAATTGAAATTTTGATATCGCTTACAAATTCACTTCTTTTCGGTCTGCATTTTCAAATCTTCAAGGTGCCACAAGTTTCTTTGTGATTATAGTGCGTCGAGTCGATTATATTACCTATATTATTAATCCGCCTTTGTATATAGACATCCTGTAGAAATTTATGATATTGTGTGTGAGCCTAGCGACTCTTATTTTGACATCGAGCCTAGTGACTATATTAGCCTAGTGACTTTGTTTTGTGACGACTATGTTATAATAAATTGCAGAATAAGACGTGATAAAGAATTGCAAAATGTAAAATTTCTGTTTTAAATAAATTGAAAATAATAAAATTGAATTTTTATTTGATCAATCGAATACAATATATTAGTAGTTAGGTAGATATATGTATATATATTACATTATAGGTGTAATAGGATGTTGATATAGATACGTAGGTAGGTAGGTACGCACGTACGTATATAGTTACGAATGTTGTTTAACCTGCTGACTAGATGGCGCTATTAGTTCGATCTGCTCTCATGAGCCGAGTTTCGTATCTAATTCAGTTTATACAATATTAATCTATGACTCTCGCAGTGTTTGCCTTTGTCTGGGTGTTTTCTATAATGTATAATGGTATTTATTTACAAAAAGAAATGTATTTAAGTATATTTAACAGGAATCTACTACCTAGTAACTCATTATCACGCTGCAAAAACAAAAAAGCAGCTGTCTCTCTCTACTATTCTATAAAGTCTAGCTATCTAGTATTATGACTCTTTTGTTTTGAACGTTTTTAACCAAAGAGGAACTTACTTGATTTGCCATCTCTCTAGGATATAATGTCTTTTGCTTCAAATTGCTGTTTCCCACGTAGTTGTAAGGAGGGAAGTCCTTTCAATACTTCCTTTTTCGTTTCCTAATTCATTGTGAGTTCCAAGACAGCTGTAGTTTTCTCCCCCGGGACGTCAATAAGCTTCATTGCTTATTGTCTATTTGAGGTCGCCGTTGTTGATCCTGGCTACACAGGAGACACAGTAGTGGGAATTTGTGGTGGGCTTGTCCCGAACCAAAGAGGAAAAAACCTTATCGGAGTTGAGGATGATATTCCTGAAATTCCTACCATGGATAAGTTCAGATATACTAATTCCAGCACTAATCTTCCACCACTATCTAAACTACACATTTAAGAGTTTTATTAAGGTTTACATATTATTTTGATTAAGGCGTAGAGTTTGTGAAGTTAGGCCTTGTATAGGACGTGTAGAGCTAGAAGCTTGGCTCTACATGAGATCTGATAACTTTTGGACAGTGCGAGTCTTATGGTCTCGTCTTGGCAACATTTTACATGAAAATGTTTTTTGTGGGATTTCATTTCTTTTTGTTTTCTTTTCTTTTTTTATTTTGGGGTGAAGTTCTAAGTTTTATGATATTTTTGTTGTTTGTGTACTAATACTAGCATACATACCAAATTTTAGCTTTCTAGGATATTAGGAAGCGGAAATCTCATACAAACTTCCATCCAATAAGTTAAAGGGTTGGGGGATGAAAGTTCCAAGTTTTATGACTTTTTTGTTGTCTTTGTAGTAATATTAGCGTACATACCAAATTTTGGCGTTCTAGGACTTCAGGAAGTACCTTAAGAATTTTGATGATCAGTGAGTCAGTGAGTCAATCAGTGACCAAATGGGGGGTTTTTAGACATTAATAAAATCTAAAGTATAATAGCTACGACATTCAAATTTTGAATGTTCAATGATTGTACTGGTGTCATTATATCTTGAATTTGTTTAACTATTTAGCATCATCCAAACCAAAGTTGTGAGAGTTCAAAAAATACGACGAAACGTTTCGAGAAAAGGTAGGTAGTGCCCTTGCGCTCCGCTTGGCTCGTCTTGGCGGGGGCACTGCCGTGCCCTCAGATTTACAAAAATAGTATGGAAAATGACTGATAGCTGTCAAATGTGTAGAACAATAGACAAAAGCGACATCTGAATTGAGGAAAAGGCAGTTTTTAGCCCCTTTTTTTTGTAACACAACTTTTGGGGGTTTTCTGTTGAAAACGTATCATTTTGGGGAAAAATAAAAGTCAGTTTGGGGAAAATCATAAAATTGAATCTGGCAACCCTGCGACAGAGCGAGTCACGACACGACACGCCCTACAAATGTGCTCCTAACCATATAAAATGTATGAACGCGATATGCTTCTGGCGCGACACGACACGCCCCGACACGGTAGTGTGTTTCCGCCATTACTACATTTAAGCCCACCATTCACACGCAGATTGGTCCGGCGGATTGGTCGGCCATCGGACTAATCCGCCTGTGTATGGAAGCGACCAAGAAGCTTAAATATTAATATTTAAGCTTCTTGGAAGCGACGAACCGGTCCGCCAGACTGTCAAATGGGTTGGCGTCGGGCTCGCGACGAGCCGCGAGCGCCAACCGAACCCTCGCCCGACCCGACCAATCCGCGCGTGTGTGTGCAAGGTCAGATTGGTCGGCCGACTCAGTCAGTGTCGAAACCACGTTTTTATTTGTTTTTTATTTATTATAATGTCTTTCGACGATAACAAACCGTTTCTTTTTTCATTTCTCGGATAAAATCATTATTCCGACGACGATTAAAGCTACTTTTGCTTAGATAGTACAGGCGGCATATTAAATGAGTACACGTGCAGGGCTCACTAAAGTCACACTTCGAGTGGAGGGTTGGCGGTGGGTTGGCGGAGGTTCGTGCAGTGTATGGGTACGCCGGATTGGTCGCGGTCGGGTCCGGGTTGGGAGTCGGGTCCGGGCTCGTGTAGTGAATGGTGGGCTTTAAGCCCACCATTCACACGCAGATTGGTCCGGCAGATTGGTCGGCCATCGGACTAATCCGCCTGTGTATGGAAGCGACGAACCGGTCCGCCAGACTGTCAAATGGGTTGGCGTCGGGCTCGCGGCGAGCCGCGAGCGCCAACCGAACCCTCGTCCGACCCGACCAATCCGCGCGTGTGTGTGCAAGGTCAGATTGGTCGGCCGACTCAGTCAGTGTCGAAACCACGTTTTTATTTGTTTTTTATTTATTATAATGTCTTTCGACGATAACAAACCGTTTCTTTTTTCATTTCTCGGATAAAATCATTATTCCGACGACGATTAAAGCTACTTTTGCTTAGATAGTACAGGCGGCATATTAAATGAGTACACGTGCAGGGCTCACCAAAGTCACACTTCGAGTGGAGGGTTGGCGGTGGGTTGGCGGAGGGTTCGTGCAGTGTATGGGTACGCCGGATTGGTCGCGGTCGGGTCCGGGTTGGGAGTCGGGTCCGGGCTCGTGTAGTGAATGGTGGGCTTTACACTCTCGCCTCGTACCTCGTCTCGTGCTTCGTCTCGCGCCTCGCGTGATCGATGGTTTTTGAGTTGTCTGTTCACACTCTCGTGTTGTGTTCGAGCTAGCTAGAATGGAGGTCGACGAAGTGTTAGCGGCAACATAGTCTTTTTTAACGTGGCACAAGGTTAAAACTCGAATGAAGCGAGAGCGCGACTGTGAACACCGCGCTCGCATCCCACGCGATCCCCTTTGACTCGTGCCCAAAAAACCGCTCCGGACGCGAGCGCTGCGAGGCGCGAGACGAGACGCGAGGCGAGCCGCGAGTGCGCGTTTACATTAGCGTTTCGCGGCTCGTGTCGCGGCTCGTCTCGTGGCTCGCGCGAGAGTGTAAATGAGGTATGTGATTTGAGATGAAGTGAAGTTAAGCTGGACTCACACTGGACTGCACTGCATAGCATCGAGGACGAGGTATCGCGCACTTTGAGCACAGCAGAGCTGCATGCATAGAATGGTGTTGTCTATGTCCAAACAATCTCATCTCATTTTATTTTATTTCATCATTATTCCAAAATAAATTGTCCATCGTCTTTTATAGAATCTACAGAGATAAAATACCTACCTGCTTTAATAATGAAATGCAATTAATAGTTTTAAATAAATTTATCGGGTATTTTGGAAATAAATTAAATTTGTGAAAATTATTTTAAAAATATTTCACACTGGCCACTTTTCATCGATACGTGGCATAGGCACGAATGAACTTCCACGTTCGCCGCCATTTTGACATCCAGCGAATTGTAAAGAAATCTAGTACAGTGCAGCGTTTTTTCTTGTTAAATATTGTTATTCACTCCTGAAAATGTAAGTATTGTGATGCTTATCGTTCTTAATAGTGCTTAAAATAATAATATAACAGAAATAATTAGTGTTCTTTAGAATTACATCTGAGGGTGGTGACCGCAGCAGAAACCTATGGTGTCGGTTAATTTTTCATTTTAGAAATCATAGCTTCTCAGAATGGTTTTCTGCTGCGCAATTAATAAATTATTTATTGTGTCGCTGGAATAACTTGGGAGTCTTTGTAATGATGTAAATATGTTGTTGTACAGCGATTGAGCGTCGTAGTGTGCCAGCGACGACTTGCCATGTCACTATCATTGATTGAAGTAACGTGCAGAGCAAGGGTGACTCAGAGCCACTGGTCTAATCATTATTTTATTATTCCAGACTACCAATAAAGCAGAAAAATGGGGAATATGTTTGCAAATTTATTTAAAGGCCTATTTGGCAAAAAGGAAATGAGAATATTGATGGTTGGCTTGGATGCTGCTGGTAAAACCACAATTCTATACAAACTTAAATTAGGTGAAATTGTTACAACAATTCCTACTATTGGTGAGTAATCATGATTAATTTATTATTTTATCTATGTGTCACACAAAATTTTGATAGTGTACCTTATGGTGACATTCTGAGACTTGTGTAAAACTGCATTTGAAAGCATGATTGTTGAGCAATGCACCATGTGTTGAAATAAACTTGATTGCACAAAATCACAAATGTGGTCACATTTTTTGCTATACAAAATTTCATCATTAATTTTCACCTTGAATTGGTGATATTTTTTAATTTCTTCAAATAATGAAATCATAAAGGACATTTTATTGTTACTTCTTTATTCAATATTAAATTATGATTCAGATAATGTAAATCTCATCAAAATATGATAATTATTTTAGCTATTCCATGAAATTGTGTTGAGTCTTTGAAGGAGATTTGCTCAAAGAATGTGCTTAGTATACTACCGAAAAATTATAGTTTAAGCCACTTTAAATAATGAAAAAAAATATGGTCACTGTTGATTGTGTGACTGCAGACTACACAGCCATCCACATAACATTCCACAGGATTTTATTTGTCAAACTTTTAGTGAGGAACAAATTGAAAAATAACAAATAATATATTATTATTAAAATTGACAAAGCATCATCCATATAATAAATTAGTTTTGAATTAATCAAAAAGGAATAAGAAGGGATAATAGTAATTTTTCACAACAGCCTAATTAGTAAATTTGTATGGCTAATTATACAATGTGTAATTAGCCATACAAGTTTACCAATCGAGTGTATTCTGGCAAAACAGAATAAGTACAAATAGGTCTACCCATGAAGTTTTTGGAGAAGACTGCTTTTATATTTTTGCAAAACTGGTTAGGTAATTGATATATATCTAACTTTTAATAACTGATACTAAGTTGTTAATATGCTCCAACATGAAACTCCTCCTTTCTTCGTTTTCCTCAATGCTGAGGGTCGTGACCTCTCTGGAGTACCGCGCTTCGACGAACAATGCTCCGCCATCTACTCCTATTCCCCGCAGCGTGAATAGCTCCGCACATCGTCGTGTCTAAGGTGGCACGGATCTGGTCGGACCAACGCATCGGACTACGGCCACGGGGTCTTTTGCCCTCAATTTTTCCGGTGACTACGAGTTTTTCAAGGTTGTCTCCTTCTCTCCTGGCGATGTGACCGAAGTACTCCAGTATTCTTTGAAGACATATGGTGGAAAGTCTTGTTTTTACTCGCAGTTCCTTCAGTATTCAACACGCAGTTCTTCAACATGAAACTATGATTGTTTAAAACTTTGTGGTATTTCCTCAATAATATTTTGTGCACTTATCTGGTTCTGCTAGAATACCTTCGTCATGTTTAGTAGTTTTCAACAATCAGTTATTGCTTTGTTACACACAAAATAAAGATTTCTTATGGATGCCTATTCTTAAATAGGATTGATCTTTAGAGCTTCGGTCTCCTACATAAGTACTAATAGAATTATGCTTACTATTATGTAGTATAAATTTTTTACTATTATGGATTATGCAGAGACTTTATCCCTACATAGATACATTGTGGGTGTTACATAGCAGCTGATATATTTGTATTAAATTTAAGCTTACATAGTTAATTTGATTTAATTTAAAATTCCAGGGTTTAATGTGGAGACTGTAGAATACAAAAACATCAGTTTCACGGTGTGGGATGTCGGCGGTCAAGACAAAATCAGGCCACTGTGGAGGCATTACTTCCAGAATACACAGGTACTTTAATACGTTTGAGATATCATTACAAGACTTACACTTAATTTTGCTAATAAACAATTGAATTCACTTTTTATTTCAAGCAGTATTTAGTTTAATCACGATGGGGCAATAGATCCTATAATTACTACTTTTTTTTTACTATACCAAGCATTTGACTGGGAGTGGGTATTCAAAACCCTGAATAGGGATATGTGGAAAGGAAAAGGGGAGGCCCAGTGGGTTATAGAAGAAGTTACTGCTAATAGTGTTCATGCAATAAGATATTCAATATAGTACACTCCACCTGTAACAAGATAATTAGTCAAAATTTATTTATTTTCTCAGGCCTGGCAGACACTTTAGTAACTCTATCAGATTTTTTCTTGTTAGGAAAGTGGTTATATCTGAATTGAATCAAAAAATACTAAATAACCATGTTCATGTTAAAACAATTTATTGGCAAGTGACATTAGATTTAGACATTTATATAATAGTTATAAAACAATCACCATGGAGGTTTGTTACATCTAATACCCTCCCTTGATTTATACATTATATAAACCTCCAGTTTCTACGTCTTACAAAGTCCTAAACGTAAAGCACAATAAAAATGTTTAACTTTACCTAACGACTTGGTTAGTATATCAGCCAGCATGTTCTCAGTAGATACATACTCTAAGTTAATATTATTATTGTCCTTTAATACACATCTGATAAAATGATACTTAATATCAAAATGTTTGGACCGTGCATGGAATACTGGGTCATTGGACAGACTGATTGCCCCTTGATTATCTGCATATATTCGCACTTTAGAAAACTCATTTATCCCAATTTCCTGTAAGAGGCTATTTAAATAAATAGCTTCTTTTATTGACAAAGTCAAACTAACATATTCGGCTTCGCAAGTTGAGGTAGCAACACAACTCTGTTTCTGTGATTTCCAAGAGATGGCGGCTCCGCCTAACAAGAATACGTATCCAGAGTAAGACTTTCTATCTATAGGGCAATTACCCCAATCAGCGTCAGAATAACCAATTAAACTATTACCTGTTTTCTTATATATCAACCCATAGTCAATGGTCTTCTTTAGATAACGTAGTAAACGTTTAGCTGCAACCCAGTGTTCTTTTGTGGCCTTGTCAGTAAACGCTGCAAGCCTTGCCACTGTATGTGTAATATCGGGTCTCGTTCCCGCTGAAAGGTAAATCAAACTTCCGATCAATTCCCTATAAGGATATTCCTTCTCTAACGGAATCCCCGTACTGTTAAACTTACAACCTACCTCCATCGGAGTACCAATTTCTTTGGCATCATCCATGTTATATTTATTCAGCAAATCACAAATATACTTCTTTTGAATTAATTTAATTGTGTTTTTATTTCTGACAATGTCAATGCCAAGAATATAACTTGCCAAACCATAATCTTTCAAATCGAACTCTTTGGCCAGTTCGTGTTTTAAAGATTCAATATAACCTTTTTTCTGTGATGCTATTAAAATATCATCCACATATATCGTTACAAAAAGATTTGCTCCATCAACATCTTTATAATAAAGACATGGTTCTTTCAAAGATTGTTTGAAATTCATCCTCTTCAATTTCTCGTCTAATCTTATATTCCATTGTCTTCCGGCTTGTTTCAAACCATATAATGATCTTTTTAATCGACATACGTCTCCACCTGCTTTTAGATCACTCAGCATTTTCAAAGCTTTTTCTTTTATCATCTGGTTACTTTCCCGCTTTACTATTTTGCATAAGAACTTAGTCAATAGCTCTGGAATTTCCATATAAATTTCTTCATCTAGATAACCATTCAAATAAGCTGTATTTATGTCTAATTGATGAATCTCCATATCTAATTCCACGGCGAGAGCTGTTAACAATCTTATAGTGTCCAAACGGACCACAGGTGAAAAAGTATTTAAGTAATCAATGCCGTATCGTTGACTGTAACCTTTGGCTACGAGTCGTGCTTTCTTCTTCTCAGTCTTATCTATGTTTAATTTTGTAGTTAGAACATAACGGCATCCTACGGCTTGTCGATCTTTCGGTTTCTTAGTAATCTCCCAAGTTTCCTTCTGTAGAAGACTTCTTATTTCAGACAACATAGCCTCTTCCCACAAATCTTTCTCAGGACAGTTTAAAGCATCCTTTAATGTAATCTGTGCAGTACCTACAAATCCATCTTGATGTACATTCTCTACATCATCGTGCAGTCTTAAGGTGTTCTCGGCATCTTCAAAAATATCTTGAGTTCCTACATTTATATCATTATCAGTATCATCATTGTCCCTTTCACGCTGAGATTCCTCGACATTCGTCTCTACCATTCTATAAATTTTCTTCGGTCGTCCAACTTGACCTCTTTGGATTCTCGGTCTACCCGCTGCTCTTCTCAGTACCGTTTCCTGGATGTGTTGTGTAGGTTCACTTTCTGTCAAAACTGGAAGATCAGTGGACACCATGGGTGTTTCACAAATTGTCGAAGGAATTGGTAAAAGATCTATCTCTACGTACTTTGGTGTCTCTTTATCGACACTACGTTCATCATGTACTTGAAAAGGATCATCCAAAATACTTTTCTTCTTATCTAAAATATTTACCTTTTCTTGTTCCTTTGATGTATAGAACTTTACATCTCTAGCCAATATAGTCTTTTTTGTTGAAGGTATCCAGACTTTGTAACCTTTCTGGTTTTTAGGGTAACCAATAAAGACTCCTGCCACACTCCTGGGTGCAAATTTATCTTTATTTTGGTTTTTGTCCAGAATTTGAACTTTTGAACCGAACCCCTGAAGATATTCTACCTTGACTGGAGTATCGTACCATTTTTCATACGGAGTCAAACCTTCTAAACTACTTGTGGGACAGCGATTTCTAACGTGACATGCTGCCAATACAGCATCTCCCCAAAAACCTGTTGACAGATCGGATGAGAGCAGCATGCATCTCGCCATCTCTATTAATGTTCGATTCATGCGCTCTGCCACACCATTTTGTTGGGGAGTATGTGGTATGGTCAATCGCCTCACTATACCTTCTTGTTTCAAATACTGCTCAAACTGCTTATTACAATATTCGCCACCATTATCACTCTGAAGATATTTTATACTTTTACCCGTAAGATTCTCAACGTGACTTTTATATTCTTTAAAAGATTCAAAAACATCACTTTTTTTATTCAGTAAATATACCTCACACCACCTCGTACTATCGTCAATAAAAGTGACAAAATACTTCGCGCCACCTATAGCCTCCTTTTGCATTCGCCCTACAACATCAGAATATACTATTTTGAGTTTTTCGTCACATGGTCCACTTGATTTCTTAAAAGGAACAGAACTCATTTTCCCACGGGCACAAATCTTACAATCGTAGATTTCATTAATGTTTGACGTATCAAACTTCATACCTACACGATTTAATATTTTCAATAAATCTTTCGCGTTAAGATGTCCTAAACGTTCATGCCAGGTTAACAAATTTACGTTCTTATTATTTGAAATCACAGAAGCAGAATCATGGCTCTCCCTTACGTAATAAAGGTTATTCTTACGATCTCCCGTCATTTTGATATTTCCTTCAGCGTCAGTTACATAAACTACATCTTTCTCAAAAATGACAGTATGACCTCTACTTGTCATCTTTGAGACGGAAATCAAATTACATCGTAAATTTGGAACATACAAAGCATCTTGCAACTTCAGTGGAACACCTAAATTCTGTTCACCATATGCAGATAATCTTACCGTTCCCTTACCTTTTACCTTTGTACTCGCATTAGTGGCTAGATTGAGTTTACCACTCGAACGTGTTAGAGACTCGAATCTATCTTTAGACTTACAAAGATGCGAAGTACACCCACTATCGATGAGCCAGTTTCCATGCTCCGGACCAAACACTCCGTTACAATTAGGATCTGAAACTGATAAAATAGATGCATTATATTCTTCCTTTTTAGAACAAGACTCATTAATAAGTTTCGATTCTTGCCTTTTTGGACATTCAGAAGCCTTGTGTCCAACTTTATGACATCTATAACATTTATATTTAAATTTTTGTTCTAAATTCATTGGATTTTTCTGAGTCCTAATGACTTTTTTGTTCTTAACAAACATTACTCTATCCAACTCTTTGGTCTGATGACGTCTTGAGGCGTCCTCTTCCATTATTTTGATTTTTAGGGCCTCAGGATCGGGTAAGGAGTCCCTCGTCTCCATCGCGCATCTGAAATTCTCATAGCTGGCTGGTAAACTATATAACAGTATAATAGCTGTAAGATCCTCATGGATATTCACGCCCATATCGGATAACACATCTCTTGCGTTGAAGAATTTTTTTAAATGTTCGGACATATCATCGTCCTCATTCATCCTATGTAGGATTAATTGTTTCAAAAGGGTTGCCTTCTTGGCAGGACCCGTCGATGCAAATATCGATTGCAATTTAAGCCAGCAATCTCTGGATGTTACCGTGCCTCTTACGTGCCGTAACTCGCTTGGACTGATCGCGAGGATCAAATCAGCCTTAGCTTTCGCATCTTTCGCTTCCCATATCAAAGCCTCAGCCGGCTCCGCTGGTTTTCGCTCACTTCCGTCAACGAAGCCCCAGGCATCATTCTTAATTAAAAGTGCCTGTGCTTGGACTCGCCAAGTTTCATAGTTGTCCTTAGTTAACAATTCAATTCGTATATTCGACATACCTGAATGTCTGGGCCCATAACCTTTGTTAGGAAAGTGGTTATATCTGAATTGAATCAAAAAATACTAAATAACCATGTTCATGTTAAAACAATTTATTGGCAAGTGACATTAGATTTAGACATTTATATAATAGTTATAAAACAATCACCATGGAGGTTTGTTACATCTAATATTTCTATTATCATTAATTGATTTACTGTATATTGAATTTTTAAGAATATTAGAAAATAATGTTAAATAATGTTTTATTCTAAAATTTGTTGCTACAAGAGTGAAGAGATTAGTAGTGGGAAGTTGTGTTATATGAGATAAAGAATATTGATAAACATGATAAGTTTATGTATATTATTTCATTAAAATATGGGAACTTGGGGGATTACTTCAGTGCCTACAATGTTATTAGTAGATTATGGTTGGATTTTTAGTCGAACTCATTAAGAAATATTAGACTAACCTATTGTTCATTGAGTGTGAGAGTAAAAAAGAGTGCTTTTGTAGTTAAGGTCATGTGTTGAGAGCTATAGATTCCATTGGTGGGTAAATTGAATATTGCCCTGTTTTAAATTTACCTACATAATTTTCTTATTTAGTTTTTATTTAATTGTAATTTAATAAAAAAACGCACAATGCGGAACTCAATTCGCGAATCTCTTCACCATTGATTAACCAGAATATGAAGTCAAAATATAATTTTTGAAATAGTTATGTGGGTCAGCCAAGTTTAGGAACTCTGGTTTATGGTAATAATGTTACAAGTAGTTATAGGTAATGTATTGCTGTAAGATAAAACCAGTTACTTAATTAACTTAACATATTCAAACAACCAATGTATGTTCAACATGGAAATGTTTTAAGATATTGCATTCTCTCCTTAGTCAAACATTGGGAGTGCAGAATCGAAAGGTTGTACTTACATAAGACTGTACTCATGAATTAAAATAGAAAATCGAAGTATCTAAAATATTATATTTTTTTCCAGGGTCTCATTTTTGTAGTAGACAGTAATGACCGAGAGCGTATCGGCGAGGCGCGCGAAGAACTCATGAGAATGTTAAGTGAAGATGAGTTACGAGATGCCGTACTTCTGATCTTTGCAAACAAACAGGTAATTTCATTAAAATCTAGGAGATAAAGGGAACATGTTACACATAAAACCAAACCTGGGGTAGACAGACTAGTAACTCTTCTACTCAATTCACCAGATCAATATTTTCAGACAAGCTTTTCTATTTTGAATCGGCTTTTTTAAGGATGGCTTCAGTCTGATCTGTCTCTTTGATGTATGACATATGAATTTCAAAATCTCCTTTTGAATATTATCGGTTTCTATTGTTCTGTTTTTTGTAATAAATATGCAGTTATGATTCCGTGTTCCTTACGACACCAAGAAGACTACAATAATTATTATGATTTCACAATTTACTAAAGTTTTCATAATCATAACACCAACATGTCTGGCTTCGTCATATTTAGAATATTAATTATTTATGTACACGTCATAAACTGACTGACAGAATATGTAGGTATTAATTAAGACATAATTGCTTATCTGCACACAATTACATTAAAAATTTTAATTTCACATGGCAGGTCATTGTGTTTAGCAAAAGAATGAGAGAATCATGAATGGTTATTATTTCACGAGTTTCTAGAGTTTTATCTTTTGAATTAGATTGATTACAAAAAGAAAAAAATTATCGTATTTATTAATGGAACTGTGTCTTTTTTTAGGATTTGCCAAATGCAATGAATGCAGCAGAGATAACGGACAAGTTGGGGCTGCATTCGCTGCGCAACCGCAACTGGTACATCCAGGCGACGTGCGCCACCTCCGGCGACGGCCTTTACGAGGGGCTCGACTGGCTCTCCAACCAACTGAAGAACGCCAACCGCTAACCGCATGTGCGCTGCCGACTTACAGACAAATCTGATTACTGAAAGAGACTATGGTTTAAGATATGTTAACTTTATTTGCTATAAAATACAATGTATTATGTGCGGAATCATAAATGTATTACTGATGCGTCACCCGGCGACCGAGCTCGCATCGCATTCTCCTGGAACCACTCGCAGCAGAGGCCGGCTGCGCTGCGCTCTAACAACTCCGACTGACTTTTGGGAAACGCAGTTATAATAAACAAGTATGTCTCGCAAGTGTACAAATCTGCCAGGGGTCCTGTACTTAGTGAAGTGGTGATAAGTTCCACGTCAGGGGTGCGTTGTTTGTTCGATCCCTGATGACGTTGAACAAAATATAGTGTGTAAATTTAATGCAAAATTACAATTTTGTTTATAATGATCAGTAAACGAAGGGAAGACACAGTGTACACTGATGAGTGATCGCGCATTGTGATGTGGATAGGTATGTAGCTGACACGTGATAAAGTGAATCACAGCATAACATATTTTATATGTATACTATATTGTGGAATAAGTTGTCGTAATAAAGTATTTAAAGTTAATTCACTTCTTATGACTTTGATTTGTTAGTAGAAGTTTGCCTATAGTGACCTTCTGCGAGTAGGGGCGGTACTTTCAGTCTCCGTGAAGTCTCCAAGCGGACTGGCGGCGCGGCCGCGTCGTCCGAGCCGCAGCCTATTCACATCGCTGTGTATCTATTGAATTCTGTTTTCCTGACTGTCTTCACGGGCATATTCCATTTACAAATTGAACGACTTATTGTATGATGATAGTTTATTTTTTATGGAAGTTAACTAGGTAGAGTAAGCTGTTATGTATTTACATTCGGAACGGTTCTGACAGACGGTCCTCTTTCATCGGAACGGCTCAGTCGTGACGAACTTGCATTTACAGTCGACTTCTCATGGTGAACCGAGATTAACTTGTAATTTTAGGTATAATAATAATATGTACTATTTAAACACGGTGTCATTTTGAGAAGTGTTTCCGCTTACAAGGAAACAGTGCTCAGAATTCTCAGCGGTTCTTTGCTCTACACAATTAATTATAACTTAGCATTTTTATAATAATTTAGATGAAATTGTTAAAACACATTTCAAGGATAAAGTTATGTGGCAAGTGTGTGGTGGATAGATTTTTTTTTTTAATTTTTATGAAACAAAAATAATGAAAATGCGAAATGTGACATTCCGGTTTGTCTTAATGCTGTATTATGGAATAAAATATCCTCACCAATTTTGATTTTTGCTTTGAAACAAAAACCTCATATTACATGAAATCATCGAGAATGTGAGTCAGCGTGGGCGTGGCAATATCACGACTCGCGATCAATCTTCGAGTTTTGGCACATACGAAATGTATGATCACAGATCATCTGGGTTACTTAGCATGGCACTGTAAACTATAAAAATAATGTATATTAATAAAGATAATTCGTAGTCGTGACCTTTTGAAACCAGTAGTGTCAAAAGCATATGACGTAATCGGCAAGTGCCTACGAAAACGTAGTTTATAAATTTTTTGAATATAGTAGGCAAAGCAAAATACCAATAAGGTTGAAGATATTTAGAAGTTTTTTTTACTCTGACACTAATTATAACTGTAATTTGAATAAAATATAAATAAATAAATATTCTTGGACTAATCAAAACGCCATCTAGTCCCAAACTAAGCAACTAAGCTTGTACTACTAGAATGCTGATCAATACATGTATTTAAAAAAAAATGTTAATAAATACTTATTATACATAACATAGAAAACTTTCCAGAAGAGGACACTAAACTCCTGTAACACAGGTATTATATACCTAGCAAAGAGGTTATGGACTTCATTAGGAAATTGTAAAAACCTTTGTTGTGAAAATAAATAAATTGAATTGAATTGAAAACATCCAGACCAAGGCAAACGGACATGTTTATGCTCACAAATGTTTTCCTTGCGCAGGATTCGAACCCGCGGCCTTTGGGATAAAGTGACCATTGCTAGCCACTCAACCAGGCCTGTCGACTAGAGACTTTGTTTAGTGACTTCAGCTATTAAAATTCAATTTAATTTATTAGGCTTTGACAGTCAGTCATACACAACTTGTGTGATCTATACTAATATTATAAAGAGGAAAGATTTGATTGTTTGTTTGTTTGAATTGCTCCGAAACTACTGGACCGATTTCAAAAATTATTTCACCTGTAGAAAGCTACATTATCAGGGAGTGACTAGCTTTTCCTGAAATTCAATGTGATTCCCACGGGAACGGGTCCGGAACTTCACGCGGACGAAGTCGCGGGCAAAAAAGCTGGTTGTTTATAAAATACATTTTTTATTAAAATAAAATACTTTGTAAGCTACGACCATTTTGGAAGAAAAGCTCTGAATTGAACGCCGATCCATTTGAGTCATCACTTAGAAACATTCGTCATCACCGTTATAACATAATTATTATTAATTTGTGACATGTGGTGTTAGTATGTTTGCTGTAGACTTTGTGATTAGGTTAATAAAAGCGAGCGAGAGACTGATTAGGCACGCACTGGTCAACTGAGGCCACAGTTTGACTAAAAAGTTTGACCACGAGGAAGAAAGGTACGCATGGCCCCTATATAGGTAGACTAAAAACTAGTTTTCACTTCTTGCATTAAACAAAGACTATAGGCCCTCATAGGCATGTTTTAATTTCGACACTCTTCCATTAGGCCCTTTATACACCTGGAACTTAATAGCAACTCTATACCGGGTTATGCTCTCCCATCGAGTATAAAAATTAGATGTGCTCTATGCATTTATTTGTTGTGGTAGAGTATTTATTTAGTGAGTTAGCTCCAACTGGGATGTACCACTCGCCAAATATCGACGTAAATATCGAACGTAAAGTATCAAAGCGATTCGTTCACTGAGTAAGAGATCCGAAAGCCGATCTCTTGCCCTATCTCTTAGCGGCGCCCCTGGTGTCACTGATGTTCATAGCGGCGGTCTTCTGACAAACGATAAATCTAATAACTTATGAATAGGTAATTGGTTTGTGTTTGGAAATGCGATGATTGCCGAAGAGTAATATTATTATCCATTTATATTGTGCCTATCTCTTTTATTGTCATGAAATCTACATCTTGAGAGAAAATACAGTCAATAGATAGTTTTTTCCCTGTCAACACTGTGCCTTACTTTGGCCTGTCGTCGTAGCCACACTCACGTACTACATTTCTTTCTGTCCACAATACCTACGCTACATATACATACATTGACTGCCACTTCATTATAATGTATTGTAATTACGTATATCTGACCACAAAGTAGCTGTGGAGGTAATAAGGCGTATTTTACAAATTAAAGCCCCTTACTTAAACACTGGCGTAGGCTACTTCTACGAATGTAGAGAGCAGCGTAGACGCCGTGCCAACGACATAATGCCTCGGCGCGGTGATCGATAGATGACTGGACTGGATGAATGAAAACCGTGCTGAAAATCGCCACTGCATAAGTAGAAACAGTAGAGTTCATGGGAGCGGAGTTGAGCGGGATTTCAAATATACACGCGACATCGGGACAGAACGGAGTTGAACAGTCTGGTGGTGTTGAGTCAGAGGATAACGAAGAGGAAGGTAGCGTAAGCTCGTAATCGGAACACAGTTCATCGGAGTTCCGTTCCGCTACACTTTGGTTCGTTCCACTAGGCTCAATTCATCTCACCTCAGTTGCACATTGCGTTACTGGAAATAAATAAGTAGGTACTTGCCACTTTTCATTGCACTTCTCGACTCTGCTCCGTTTGTCCCCACGTCAATGGAAACGTACCCTATGGTTTCTTCCAACATAGAAGCACATTTTTTTTGACAAATCACACAGATTGAGTTCGCCTCAAAGTAAGTTTGAGACTTGTATCATGTGATACTAAACTCAACGATACTATATCAGCATATATAATTTTATAGAGACAGGGAGAGCACAGGGAGAGCAAGAAGAAATGGGTTTAAGGCTATGAAGAACTAATGCTGTGTTGTGTGAAGTGCTAAAGTGAAATCTTCCTTATGTGGCTGATGTATCATATCATGTTGGATCGGAATGTCGGTTTAGGTTCTGGACAATCACTATGCACAGACAATATTTCAGTATTCACGTCGGCATTTCCGTCTTTATAATGCGCGAGATATGTTGAGTAGGGTTGCTTATTGTTATGTTATTTACGAGGGATTCGCGTGTCACATTCAATGGGCCCTGAGTAGGCAACGTTTGAGGTTTAGAACCCACACAACTCATCAATTCCAGTATTGAAGTTTTTATAATCCTTACAATAATAATGGACTCGTTAAGCGTATCAATTTTTATTTATTTTAATTTATACAGATTTTTTTATGAGATCACTAGTATAATATTAGTCATTAACTTTAGCATGAGAGGTGAGTATGTGGTTTTTTCCGCATTTTAATGCGTGCATACTTTTAGCTCAGGGGTATTTGAGATTCATTTTGTAGGATTATGTTTTTGAGCGGTTCAGTTTTAAATATGGTTGATCTAAGCCCGTAGCCCCCGTAGCATAATCCCACAACATTTCAAATTTCTATTCCATAAAAAAATCTCTCGTTGAATACTTTTCTTTTAAAATTATGTCAATATTCCAAGCCCAAAGTAAATATACGAAAAGTTTAATAATAAACTTATCAATAATATTATTTTATTTCATGCGCATAACATCATATAGGTTAATTAATCATTCAGGCATATCTTTTGATTTTCTGTTTATATGTCCGCTGAAGATATGAAATTAAATGTATGACTATCTGGCTTGATGCCAAATCGAGTTTTGTACCAAATATAATTCAGTAAATTATTACGAATGTCTTCAGTATGTTCGGACGATGGTATAGATATTATATTCTAAAACGAAACAAAGTTATTTGAACAATTTGTTTAATTTTTTCCTCTGGTCACATTCTGTTCTGTAAGACATAATTTATAGTGTAAATAGTGTAATAGTTAATCTGTAGCGGATTGTTATTATCAATGACGTAGGGTATATTCGTTTAATAAAACTTTTACTACACATAATTTTTCAGAACGGGTGATAGTATTATATTATCTAATCTTTGATGTTTTGATTGTACACATTGCTTGTAACCTATTCTGCAACTTGAAAAATCCCCAAAAATTAAATAGTGCTATTTTTTTAATGTTCTCACTTTGACCAAATCTTACGTTCAAATGATAAAAGAAGTAGCAATCTCTACGTTCGAGATAGTGCCCAAAAAGGCCAGGAGTGAAGCGCCATTGCCATTTGCAAATGAACTAAAGAGTAGGTACTTAAGTATAGAGAAATGAGAATGTTTTGATTTTAATTTTAAGTGTAGTTAAAATTGTAGTGTAGAGCTTGTCTACTAACTAAGGGTTATGCAATGTAGGTAGGGCAGAGCACTAGTCGTGGGACACTTAAGCGGATTTCTTTGAAAATATTTGTCTACTTCTGTACATGACATGTTAATGCTAGAGACAAAGTGAAAATTAAATTCAGCACTTAATTCGGCAAACTTACTTACTTTTTTTTTTGAAAAAACGTTTTTTTTTTTAACGTTGGGTGGTAACAGACAAATTTGCCAGCTATTAGCAATTTTGAACATTGTGATGGAAAGGGAAGGAATTATTATTAAACACAAAGTCGCATCCTAGTTCTTTTAAAATCCAAAAGATAATGAAGTGTAGTGTCCCACCATTGGTACTGTCCCACGACTAGTGCTCTACGCTATGTCTATATAGTTTAGCCTTGGCATTGGCACGTGCCATTAAAACGGAGACTTCAAAATTTGTGTTCTGAAATATGGGTAAGTACAAGAAACACTTTGAAGTAAAGAAATAACGAAGGCTGCGCGGATAAACCCATTTTTGCGTGTCATATTTACGAAATTAATTTTTAAATGTCTTTACCGTATGAAAAAATATTACTACACCGAAAATACAGCACCAAATATGAAAATCTATTAACCATGAGTCATACTATTGAAAATTTGTGGAAAACTGCATTAACGTTGAAGTAGTGGCCGGCGCGGCCGCAGCGGTTCGTGGTCGTCGGTCGGGCGGTGTCGGGTGCGGGGCGGGCGGCCTCTGATGGCGGCGCTGCAGTTTTCCCCGCCCGTACCTCGTGGGCCGCTCGCCGCGTTTTCCGCGAGGGGCGCGCCGGCCCCCTCGCCCGCGGCAGCTGGGAAATCGCGCGGCGGTCGCCTTAGTTCGGCTCAGCCGTTGCGCTACAACGACGCTTGTGCGCTACTCGCGAACACGCTCGATTCGAACGCCGCACTCGTACGGACATAGCGCGCGCGCGGCTAAAATAGTGAGCTCGAACCGGGAACCGAGCCCGGTGCAATTACTAGTGCTGACTGCGGCCGGCGTGATGCTGCCCGCGCTGGTGCTGCTGGCGCTGGCGGCGCCGCTGCAGCCCGTCGCGGCGCGCCGCCACGCTCCCAGCCTGCGCGAGGACGAGCCCGCCAGGCGCACCATCCGGCCTGCCGGTGAGTGCGCTGCCAACGATAAAACAGAACTATCATCAAACAATCCCACTGCAAATTAAAAGCGCATCGATCTGCACCCTCGCATCCGCGTCTATATTTCGTCGAACGCAGCTCTGCTATTTGGAACGGACACTGCATAGAGCGGCGGTCGGGTAGGACACGTGTGTTTATGTAAATAATTGCATTCCGATGGTATCTACGCTGTTCTAGTGACTGTATCGAGTAATGAATTCTGTCGATATGAATTACGAGAGCGCGTAACGTGAGCATTAGTATTGGCTGCGTTAAAGTATGTTTATCATCAATGGTATCGTTATCAGCGGGCGATATGAGCGGCAAGGTGGAATAATAAAAACAATACCACGTGAGACCCGGCGGCACGTCGTGCCGACTCTTGACGACGACAGGTAACGGAGAGGAATGTCAAGAGATCTATTTTCGCAGAATGATACAATACTAGTCTGTTATCGGACAAAGACTCGTCGGAAAAATTATGTAAACGCAACATGGGACTTAGCTTCGTACAGGTAAAAAATAATGCATGTGACATGCACTATTTTTTACCTGTACGAAGCTAAGTACGCTTCTTGCCGGAACATGTGTTTAAATAATGTTCGGAAATGGATGAAATAAATGATATTGTCTCTCCTTAATTCCACTTAAGTGAATTTTTAAGTTATTCATTTCAAGATATATTTAAACATTTCAAAATATTGTACATGTGTGAATGAAAATATATTCTAAATAATGATGTACATCATTATTTAGAATATATTTTCATTCAAGATTTTCATTGTAAGTACTTAAATAAATATTATACAAGTATTTTTACATGTATGATTATAAATATTATATTACATTTTCATTTACAAAATCAACATTTTACATCAAAGGTCTTTAATTTTTTTACATGTTGCAAAAAGACAAAAATTAAAATTCTAGTAAAATAAAAGATTTTTGTAGCAAATATTAAACGTAAATATCTACCTGTACTGTATATCTGATATAAAGAAAAGGTGAACAAACATTTCTTATAAGTATACTTTGCATTGACATTATAATACATTCTTGAAAATCAATAATCTTATCTACTATTATATTATTTTCAATTGACACACGCTGCTGTCTTTTCAAAGATTTTAGGCCTTTATTACTTATTCTGTCAAGTTGTCAGATTACGAATGAACCTTACATAATTCTGATAACCGCTAATAAAAGAAAAATACATTAAAAAATATTAAATAAAAAAAGAATATGAATTGAAATGGAAATTCCGACAAAGTAGATTGCAATTTGTCAAGTAATGAATTTCAGAAAGCAAGACATTTTAAAATGATTGAATGATAATAAAATAAAATTGTACTGTAAAATTCTTTTTTCCTTTCATTATAATGACTGACCGGTATTAATTACTAGCTAAGTTTGCGGTTTTATACGCTAATCACATTGTTCCCGTTCCCGAATTGATATCCGGAATAAACTATCTTATAAAGTCTTGATGTAGGATTATAGAAGAACCTCGAATAATGAAGAAACTCTGTACATTTATAACATTCTTAATTATTATAAATTAATAATATACCGGGAATTAACGCGACCATACCGTGATTTGCCGTGGTCATAGGCGAGTTCGCTTGTGACCACGGCCGGTGCAACCTGGTCGAAACGTCAGGTAAAATCAAGGTATGATCGCGTTAATTCCCGGTATATTATTAATTTAGAATAATGCAACGCGAAAGTTTAAAAGTTTTTCTTAATTATTTTCATTGATGCCATGTCTAAAAAAATAAAGATAATAAAAAATATTTTCATTCATTATTTTTTCACTATTCTATTTATAAAAAGCCTTCACAATCGAGTTTTTTTAAAATTAGTTAATTTTAAAGTTCCTCAATCGCATTTATTTTTCTAATCTCAAGAAAAGAACAATTGACCATCGGCAATCAATCTCTGTGCAAGACATGGTGGTATAAATAATATGTTTCTTTATAGAATTAGACCAAAACTTAATTATTTTACATTATCAATTGTGTCATTTAAAGTTTATCTAATGGACATCAAGGACTTGCAGATAATAATCTGTGAGTCACGGCCAGAGTTTCCACTGTTCATTCATTTTCCGCATCGAATGAAAGTCGCTATGTTTGCCAAGATTATCTTAACCAGTCTGCCAAAAGTCGTATTACCGAGAAGAGAAAAAAAGTCTTCGTTTGTGCTGTCTAGACAGGCGACCGAGACACGACGTGACACGAGAAACAGATATTTAAAAACGGTGGACGTGATAAACTGGACAATGTTATATGTCACGCGTGGCACAAATTGCAAACGAGACGCTCATTAGATTTCACAAAGGTATAATTGTAATTTGTACAACACTGTAGTACTTCAAATGTCCTAAGAATCTGTTGTATACACGCGATATTCCAGAAACCGATTATCCGAGTAACTTCAATCATTCAACATTGTCACTCAACAAGTGCGAAATGAACCTATATTGTATTTATTATATTAATATGTTGTGACTTGGCAACATCGCCTATGACAAAGTTCTTAATTAAAAACAAACGTAATCTATCGGTGGCGTGAGTTAGATTATGTATTATCTAAATCGTAAGTATTAGTAGGTACATAGGTGTCGGTCATGTTGACCGGGTGACGTATGATAAGGTGGGTGGTGCCTGAAAGGGCGCGCTTATTTCAGATAAGCTTACGTAAGTGTAGTACACACGATAGCAACGCGGAACGTACATGTCATTCAGCAGCGACGATTGTTCAGAAATCGTGATGAAACACATTGATCGATTTGATTTGTGATGGAAAAATAAACAGATGTGATATTCAGTAGACAGGTGTTGATTAGAAACCTAAAATGTTTTCATAGAAAAGATAGCAGTCGGTTTATGTCTCGAGGCAGCAATTTGAGCTTAGACGCAACAGACTTCTGAAGAAAAATAATGCCGATATGAAAGTAGTACGTACGTAATTATATTCTACGATTTGAATCGGAGTCAAGAGAAATCCGAACAAAATAAACATCTCTTTTAATGTGTAAACGGTTCACAACTTACATTGCTACACTAACGTTATTAAAATGTACGGCAAAAACCCTTTTTATTTATTTAAGTATTTATTTATTTGGCACAGCAACAGTATTACGTTAGAACATGTACATTAAATTTGAAGTATGTTCAAATTGCACACCGATAATTTGCACCGATTTGTTTTGTAAAAGGGAGTAAATTGTATGTATTAGATACGATGGGGCTGACATTATCAATTCGTGATAAAGTCCCTAAATTAAATAAGATTAAAAACAAAAATGTAGAGTCATGCAAAAAATGAAGTTATTCTTCAACATATCATTTCAACCCTTAATCATCCCACTGTAGGGATACGGGTCTCCCTTCATTCCAGGTTCAAATTAGAGCGTACTCTGCCACGCTGCTCAAATGCCGATTGGCAGATGCCAGTGCTTTCAAGTCGCCCGAAGGCCACCGACTGGGCTTAACGACTGTCATCCATCGACAACAGCCTGATATAACGGTAGCCATCCAAACACTGGCTAGGGTTGACGTTGCTTATCTTGCGTGTTAGAGTGCGACAGACATCGACGCCATCGAGCTCCTCAAAGTTATTTTTACTTTATTTTAATTCTCACAAATTATTCTCTTTCATCATCAGCATAACAATCATAATAAGTGCACTGCTGGACATAGGCCTCCTAAACGCTTCCAGAATAGCCGACTGGCAGCGGCCTGAACGCGCGACTTCCTCCGTCTCTGGTATTCTCATTCATAACGTAATATTTGGTTTTTTATGTTTTTCAAGCATATTGTGGCAAACCGAACTCTTTTTGAAAACCTCTTTTGTAAATAGTTATATTTCCTTTTTCTTTATGGTTTTTATATTCTATTTTACTGTCACATTCACTTCACTTTTTCACCTTCTTGCCATCAAATCATATTTTTCTACAATATAAGTTTTCTTTATCCTTTCCTCTTTTCCTAATCTTTCCATCCTTAATATATCATAAATTATAATATTACATATAATTACAGAAATACATTCAACTCATTTCAATAATTAAGTCGGTAGAGTCAATATTTAGTAATCTCTGGTAGAGTGTTAGAATTTGTTTATTATAAAAAATACACAATTAATAATTGCTAAAACAATTCAAGTATGAAAACTAATCAATGGTCCCAAAATACCTGGCAAATTATTATTGTATTGTAATTATTGGCCGCTGCGAGCAGCTAGGTTACTCTGCATAGCAATAGCGATTTTAATTTCAATTCTGTATAATTTCAAATGCAATAACAGCAAATCCTAATTCGTACCATTGAAATTTTATACTTTACTAACTATTTGGTTAGCATACAATTCGATTTCATTTAGTTTAGTATTAAGTTAGCGCTAGTTTAGCTGTAAAGAGTACCTTAAATTAACAATCCAATCGCGATCGTGCGGAATTTTCTTCAAGAGTAAGGGGGCTGGTCGCATTGAAGGCGTTTGGGGAAGGCCCATGTCCAGCAGTTGACTTCTTGGGCCGAGATGATGATGCTGATGATTGTAATAACAAAAGTAATTAACAGCAAAGTGTTCTCATAATTAGTTATTTATTTTGGTTTTATGTTTACAGTATTGTGCTAACGTAGTCAGATACAACGAATAAAATTTATGTATTGGGCTTAATTACAATTTAGAATTCAATATTTAAGTAATTCAGGTGGTCGAGTAACTAGCTAGCAATAAGAGTTATTTTATCCCAAGGATCGAGGATTCCACTCTTACACAAGCCAAACAACATTTTCTGTGCACGAACATGACTGTCTTGATATTTAATAGGCAGTTGCACTAAAAAATAAAGTTAATGGCACATTTTAATATCTTTTTTTAATTTCTTGTCGTAAGCGTCAGATTTAATATTGGTTGAAAGGTACCTATGTCTGAAACTCACGGTATTATTTATGAAAAAACGTATTTATTTATAATACAGTTTAATACAACACTCAGTTTGAAACTAGGTGTGAAGTTGGGATTAATTACACATCTTAAATGTATGTATAAGATCGTATGTGAGTTTATTATACTTGTACGTACAATCAGTTGTTAACTCAATCAATTTTATCAGTTAAAAATAACATTTATAACGCAGTTATTTAAAAATAATCTGCATTACGTTTTATAAATTTGTTATCAGGATTTCGTAACCCGAAGACGGTAGTGTATCATATTTAATACAATCGCATTAAAGATAGGGAATGGTCACTTTTTTTTATAACATTTGTCTTATGTACTCATGCTTATTAATAGGCACTAAACATAAACAACATTACTTATGACGACTAAAAGTTCTTTTGTTCATGTCTATAAATTGCTTGCATTTACATACATTTTTATTCACACATCAACATTTACTTCCAAACTAAGCAAACCTTGTAGTAAGAGTGCTAAATTTATAGCCAATAATATTTTTTGAAGAACCCCATGTTGTGCTCCAAAAACCTCCACATGGGTTGTGTTTCCGTACTCGATTTATCTGTTTTACACCAAGTACGAAAGTGAGGTCGTTCCGTTATATAAAAAACATAACGTCACAAGGAAACATCAATTTTTGTGATAACTGAGTGCATACTTTGTTGCAAATGTATTACATAAAAAAAAATTAAGTCATTTAAGTAAATACGCAGCATACCTATGTCACTCTCACTCGCTTTGTCAATATCCCATTGAATATACGACGCAATTAAAAGGAAATCTACATAATTATCATAATATAATATAGTAATTTGTAAACATATCGGTAAAATCAAACGCATCTTAAGGCTCCTGCCTTACAGACCGCGAGTAAGCGTCAAGGTTTTGTCATCGTCAGAAACCAAGACGGAGCGGAGATGTATTAAAATAACCAATAGGATATCGTTATTATGACTGATAAGTGAGAACCAAGAGGATATCGTTATTCTGAGAGTTATAATTATTATTAGGAGAGGTACGGCTCAGCGGATAATCCGCTCAAATCGGAGCAGCCTGTATGGGGAAGGACCTCCTTACAAAAAGCATTGGTCTCGGCCATGCTGTGTTCCTACGGGGAGTAAGGTCTCCAGAGCTCCACTTTCTACAGGGTCGGCAACGCGCGAGTGATACTGACTGGTGACTGCTTACCACCAGGCGGGTCGTATGCGTATTTGCCACGTTAGAAAAAAAAATCTGACTGACATGTCAGAATCAAAGCTATTCTGACTGACATGTCAGAACCAATAGAATAGAGTTAGGTACTCTAAGTGTCATGTCAGAACCAATAATAGAATATCATGATTCTGACTCACATATTAGAACCAATAGCATATTCTGAATGACTCTAAATCTTTATTTTATCAATATTACTATTTTGTGGCTAATAATGTTATCTATTAATATGATTTGGTGACATTAAACTTGCCTTACATAGTGATTTTATTGTAACTTTGCAAACATCGTAACTGTATTTGCATGCCCAATGGGTTTTATTAATCTCGCAAATAAATGTTTTTATTTTGTATTATAAGAAATCTGAGAAATCGGCTCTTATATTAAATTATTGATAGCAAGCGATAAACCCTATCAAGCGCAAAGTGCTCTAAGAATCACTTTTCTGTTCTTCCTAATCGCGAGCAGACAGACGTTTGCCTTATAAGAAGTATTCGCATTACTTTTAAAAATAGTATCAAGATCAAGATGTGTCACCTAGATAGCTATCTCAATAACTATCAAAAGTGGAGATGACAATAATAAAATGTCCGATTTAATATACGAATATACGAACTTCTACAACGCGAACGAATGCTACTACGTATATACGTACAAGATTATTGTATGTCCTGCAGTTTCGATGCGTACAGAATGAATATCAACGGTCCGAGCATATTGTGTTACATTTTGGTGATAACTGTATAACTGGATGTTTATCTATATATGTATTTGTTATAAAATATAATATCGTTGAGTTAGTATCCCATAACACAAGTTTCGAACTTACTTTGGGGCTAGCTCAATCTGTATGAATTGTCCCTTTAAAAAAAAAAAAAACTGTATGTTTAAAAATTCGATTATGGCCCTGTTTCAAGACTTTTTTTAAAATGTCATACAGCAGACAAACAAGCAAGCGGGCTACTTGATGGAAAGCGGTCACCGCCGCCTATGAACTTCAGTAACACCAGGGGCGCTACCAATGCGTTGTCCACCAAGGGAGTTGGATGAAAGGAAGGAGGAAGGGAAGGGAAAGAAGACGGGGGAAAGAGGGGATAGGGAAGGAGTTGGGTTTCGGGATCTCTCACTCACCGAACGAAACGCATTGCTGCTTCACGTCGATATTCTGTGAGAGGGTGGTACTTCCCCGGTCGAGCAAGCCCATTTAATAATTGCTCTACCACTCCAAAAACTTACAGACATAACTGTCAAATGATAGAAATAAAAACTGTCAAAAGATGCCAAGATCGTACAAATGACAATTTATTTGAAAGTTATGCTACAAAGAGTGCATCAGAGCAATCGTGTGTCAGCCAGTTTCAAAAAAATTTTTTAGAATGCAACCGCTTGTGTACACACTTAAGCACGTAAAGCGGTTTGACTCCAACCACGTGAAGTGAGGGTTGCAACCGCAACCGCTAGTGCGTATGGCCACTAAGTGTGCATTCGTTTACATGCATATTAGAAACACTCAAACGCAGACAAACAGACGTCATGTCCTTTCAACTCATATTCAGTTTGGTGTAAGAGCGTACTAAGCCGGTGTCTACCTACGTACAATAATCAATTTCTAGGTAATCTATGTTTGTCTCCACGGTTCGATCTGTCTTTCTGTCTACCTAATGAAAATTCATAAAAACAACAAAAATGAAAAAAAAAAAAGAATAATGAAATGAAATATTCTACTACTGTTTTGCAGCATTACATCAGTTACATGAAAACCAACAAGTCTTATTGGTCTTTATCAATACGTTAACTATGTACATAACTTAGCACAGCTCTATGGCAAAAACTTATGTTTCATTGTATACGTTACTAATGTTAATACATAATCAATTTTATTATCATTTTCCTACCGTTGTTCGTTCTAGGAAATTGTTGTGATAAACTGTTGAACATTACAATCATGTCTTGATTATAATGTCTTCGGCTTCATCTACGATTAAATAATTACCAACAACTGAATCGCTGCTGATGGATATTAATCATTAGTGGTTCACCCCTATATTTTCTTAGGATATTCTCGGGAGTCCATTGCTTTTTGGGCTATGTATATTCTTTCTAGGATTATCCATAATAATCTATGCATATATACATAAAAGTTGCTATTTTGTACTTAGCGTGTTTCAGCTCTCGCACTCATCGTAATTTTGTATGTATGGAGCGATGACATGTGCTGACACGCGTAATGTCATCATAAATCGTTGCGTATGTTTGTGGCGCACAACATTGCAGGACACTTATGTCCAATTCAGACGCTGGTTCATTGCCCCGGAGCCTGGGCGCAACAAACGATCCGCTCAGTGACGTCACGTCATGTGCAATGCACTCAAATTGCATTACGAACTAAGCTGTCACTGAACCAGGTACACTGTTGCCTCATTTTGTGTCAGAGACAAAAAACGATGCAAATCGTTCACGAACTACTTAGCGTAAAGTTATGCAAACATCTCCTATTTCAAATAAGTATTTTTTATATTTTTATGCTTTTCACTTAGTTGTTGTTGTTATCAACAAAAATTTTAATGGGCAATTAATGTCTGTGACGCAATACAATGTTTACTCTTTTTTCAAATGCATTGTAATTTGGCAAACACTGGATAGCGGTCGTAATACGCGGTTGACCGCTAGTGCGCTCTTGGTAAATATTAGCGCACTTAATAAATTTTCAACGAACTCACTTCCACGAAACTAATTGGGGTCAAAGAATTTGTGCATACATCTCAATTAAACTCGACGCCGCGGCACATCGGAATATTCTCTGACATAAGTTTCATGCTTTTATATAATCCCAATATGGGCTCCAATTATAATTCCTCGGAACGAGTATGTCATCCGTAATCCCTAACGCCTCGCGCGCGTCCAACCAGACAATAGACATTAATTTTCAAAGGCGAGATAGGAATGTCGTCGGCGTAACCTCCGGCAGGTAGAATTTTTGGCACCTTTATGATCAGATCCTGACGTGTCATAAGCCACCCACGGCTCCTCATTAAGCCGGTAGCCAACAAAGGCGCCGGGCCGACCATAACGCTGTCGGATTATACGCGGCGGGCGACGGCGGGTCGTCGGCCGGAGGTGCCCTCGCGTGCTACAATTGCACACAATACGCCCCCGCGCGACCCGACAAACCAAAAAGTTAGAAAAGTATGGCACGGTGGGATGGTACGATAGCATCTCGGCGCCACGCGGCCGCCGCTGCCGACGCCGTCGCCTCGCGCGGCACCTACACCTTGTCTGGATTAAATTCGACCACTTTGTAACTGTCCGCGCTCCTGAGGACCACGTCCGGTGTCGGAGATGCGTCTGCCTGCATTTAATTAGAAGTTTACTTTTAAGGACCCGTGAAATATTGCGCGCCTTAGAGAATTTAAAGCTCTCATGTGAATACCGAGAAGCGATAAATGCGGTTTGAAAACTTGAGAGTTCCGATTTATTTTATGGACTTTTTCTGGACGGACGGGACGGTATCGTGGAATTGACTCTTTATCTTTATCGATACTGTAAGATTTGGATAATGCGCGGTGTCGCCGGCGGGTGTGTCAGCCGTGTTACGGAGTTCCTCCCACGTACTCTCGTTATGAACTTGAATTAAATGAATGACGCAGTTGTATGAATGGCGCGGGAATGAATGTGAGTCGGAAGTGCAAGCCGCGCTTCAGCACGCTAGTCCATTGCGGCGCGCACGTGCATCCGCCGCCCATAGGCGTGTAGCGTTATGCTTGACTAACGCATTCGGATTACTGCAGCGTATTTTGTATCATTGGACTTTTGATAACTTGGTATTTAAATGAGAAGGTGAATCTTAAAATGTCGTGAAAATAAAAGAAAATACTGTTACAATTTATGCGAAAAATGATAATTAATTATGTCGGTGGTACTCATTAAACTTTTATTTATTTAAAGATTTTATTGAATACTCCTTGCTACGGTTTATAGTATTACAAGTGCATATAGATAGTAGGTAAGGCAATACATAATCATCATACATAAGTTATCTTTACACGTGCGCGATGTTATAATACAGGCCACGGGTTTAAGCGTCTACAAATATTTACTTGCATACTAATGGTAATGAGTTCGGGCGGCAAACGGCATTGTTAAAAGAGAGTTTACTATAATGACATTACACCTTAACTAACATATGGTTTGTGTTTATCATCAACAGAAGTAGTGCTTTAACTTAAACTTGACTACTGCACATACTTACATAATATTAATTTCATGAATAGTTTTACCTCTCTCTCTCATAAGACAATGAGGAACATACCGGCATAAAAACCTAACAGTTAGCTATTTTCTCCGCTCTCTAGTGATACTCTAGTCTAGCATACCGATGATCTTTCTAGTTTTTTGCCCTTATGGTACCATATTGTAATTTGTTATTCGAATTTTGCCTTGACAACATGCATATCAGCAATAGGGTCGCCTTATTGTAAATAAACTAGTTTTTTGATTTTATCTTACGTATAAATCTATGCCAATTTTCCGATATTTATTTATAGTGTTAATTAATATCTATAGAATTCAGCATTTTAATAAGCGATATAAGAGTATGTCACGCAAAAGATAGATTATGTTCAAAAAGTTATTTTACAACGCTTTGAAAAAGTCGATCTATACTAATATTATAAAGAGGAAAGATTTTTATTTTTGTGTGTGCATGTGTATGTTTATAACGAATATACTTAAAAACGACTGGACCGATTTCAAAAATTCTTTCACCGTTGGGAAGGTACAGTCAACAAAGGAGTTGACTGACCCCCCTCTGTATATATGATTAAAGATTTCTAAATATTGCGTGAAGGGATTTACTTGAAAATTTGTAATTACATAGTACAATATGAATACTATTGATAAATAAAATTTCAAGTAAACCCCTTCATGCAATATTTAGAAATCTTTAATCATATATACAGAGGGGGGGGTCAGTCAACTCCTTTGTTGACTGTACATTAACCCCGGGTAACATAGGCTACATTATATTTAAAAAAAAATAGGGATTCTGAATAAAATTTTTTGAGTGGTAGAGCAATTATTATGAAATGGGCTAGCTCGACCGGGGAAGTACCACCCTCTCACAGAATATCGACGTGAAGCAGCAATGCGTTTCGTTCGGTGAGTGACAGATCCGGAAGCCCAACTCCTTCCCTATCCCCTCTTTCCCCCTCCTTCTTTTCCTTCCCTTCCTCCTTCCTTTCCTCCAACCTCCTTGGTGGACAACGCATTGGTAGTGCCCCTGGTGTTACTAATGTCCATAGGCGGCGGTGACCACTTTCCATCAGGTGGCCCGCTTGCTTGTTTGTCTACCGTACTGACTTTTAATAATGAGACAGTGCGCCGTTGTTAATGCTCGGAACTGTATACGACTGTGTTTATAAAAAGTTGTAACATTTTTATCTAGTTCACACGTCAATTAATTAAATATATAAAAATACAAGACATTTAATGTATATTGGCGAAGATTACGTCACAATTTTCAACTTATATTCATTAAGAAATACGGTCTTGTAGTTTATTGTATCGAAACAGGTGTTAGGGGGCCTTGTGATCGTTTGTTTACTTGACAAAAGCATAAATTAGCAATTAATTATTGTAATTAAAAATCACTATTCCCATCGCGGTTGTAACAAGTTTTGCTAGCTAATAAAATTATAATGTGCGTGTTCGATAACATCTGTTTTTTATATTCGATGATATAAAGTGCATGTATTGCATCAATATTCGAAATTTGAAATTACCCACGGACTGCCGTATGATTGTCTGTCACCTTATTTTAGTGGTATAAAATAAACGTGTTTTGGTAAGAAACGCAAAAATCGCCACCGTTATTAGAAATTTGTAAACACATTTTCATATTTGCATCCTGTTGATGACATTAGGTATCTATCTATATATATAAAAGAGAAAATCACTGACTGATTCATCACGAAATCTCCGAAACCACAAGTACCAGGAGTCTCAAATTTTGCATGGGGGTTCCTTTTGGGGCGGAGGTGCTCACTAAGAAAGGATTTTTGGAAATTCATCCCCTAAGGGGGTAAAACGGGGGTGCAAAGTTAGTATGAAACTTTGCCGTTTTTAAAGTTATTCAAATTAAATTCAGCATTAAGGTTCTTTACTGAAAAGCATGAAACATGAGTAAAATATTTTTTTCAAAATTCATCCCTTAGAGGGTAAAACGGGGGTGCAAAGATAGTATGAAATTTTGCCGTTTTTGAAGTTATTCGAATGAAATTCAGCATGAAGGTTCTTTATTGAAAGGCGTGAAACACGCGTAAAATATTTTTCTCAAAAATTATCCCTTAGGGGGTTAAACGGGGGTGCAAAGTTAGTATGAAACATTGCCGTTTTTGAAGTTATTCGAATGAAATTCAGCATGAAGGTTCTTTAGGCGATACGAAGTTCGCCGGATCAGCTAGTAGTTATTATGTTTATGAATCAATTGAAAATGACATTGTAGATCGAATCTCCGATAGCTTGAAGACATGACGAAATACAATGCAATGAAAACTCTCTCGAAAAAGGAGGCACCTAATAGAAAGTAACCGGTGGATACTTTGTTGGCTCATTTAGGCAGATTAAGGAACCGAAGTTACTGTAATTCGTTGAAACTTGTTGATCTTTAAACAATTTAAGTGTGTAAAGCAGTTAAAACACTATCAACAATGAGTGGACCATGCTGGGATGCACGTACGTTTGTTCTTACGTCATGACACGAGCAAACTATAATGTATTAAGTAAGAGACTATGCACACGGTATATTTTTAACGCGCCATCATCGTGACGTTCTTGTGAAACTGACATCTCATTGCTAACAAAGTGGTAGAATAAAATTTTGAAAAATTATTTTTTTTAGGGGTACTTGTAAAGTAGGAATAATTTTTTTTTCGCGCCGACCCCATGTTGTGGGGGTATCGTTAGATAGGTCTCTTAAAAACATCGGTGTGGGAAGATCATTTTTCGATACAATGATCCGTTTGCGAATTATTTACATTTAACGTGCCAATTTTCGATTTGCACCGTGGTCCCCCCCCCCCCCCCCTCTATCTCCGAAAGTCCTATGTTCAGAAATTCGAAAAAATTCATGGTAGTTCCATATAGTGAACCTACAAGGAAAACTATTAAGGTTTAAGTAGGCTCTACTAGTTACCGAGTAATAGCCGAGGAACTTATGAAGTAAAATTTCTTTGACGAACGTACAAATGACATAGAATATGGCATTATACTCATCTGCAAGCAAGCAAAGCGTAGCAAATACGGAACCCTACATTGTGCGTAGCCCGACACGTACTTGCCCGGTTTTTAAGATTAACACTGCTGGTCGGAGACGGATGGGAAACGCCAATTGTACTCACGTCGGATCCGCTCACGCGTTTCATGGGTACACTTCATTTAACTATATCAAACGGAATAGTTTCGCGTACGCCTTACGCTCGTATCGTCTGCGCATTTCAGACGCTACTCTTTACATCTGAAACGTGTTTACGAGCACCTTCTGCGCGTTGTTGTCTGTCTGTACAGTCCCTAAAGTGTAGTTAGGATACGCAATATTTACTGTGCTTTGAGTGCGCTCTCCAAATCACCTACAGGTGATTAGTTTGTTGTTGACAAAGTTATACTTTAGCATCAAATGTCAATTTTCCACGATTACCACCAGTTTGGAGTGGGACAAGTGTAATAACAATTTACTGAGTAAATGAGGCTTGTATTAAGTATAGTAATAATATTTATACAGTAATTATAAATTGTGCAAACACATTACTTCATATTGCTAAAGGTATGAAAGGTATCGCCAAGCTCTTTAAAGGAAGTACTTTTTATTAGCTCATTTAATTAATTTATTATTTGTGTTGTGAGTTTGGTGTAACCAATTACGATTATAATGCTTTTTTTATGCCGCATGGCAGGCAAACAAGCAAGCACGCTACACTACTCTAGTTGTCTGACTGATGGAAAATGGTTACTGCCGGTTATGAACTTCAGTAATACGAGAAGTGCTTGATACCAATGAAACGCATTGCCCCTTCACGCAGATATTCTGTGAGAGGGTGGTACTTTCTCGGTCGATCAAAATGCTCTACCACTCCAACACTTATTAGGACATTAGTTTAATAAATTGTGAAAATGATATATCACTTACTGTCAGATTACTTAAGAAGGTGTATAAGACGGCATAGTTTTAATAAAACATTGTCTATTAAGAAAAGCATGTTTACTTGAGCTTTCAATAAACTGTTTATTGGCAATTTCTACATAATGCTGCTTTAAGTTATCCCAGGTTGCAGCTAGCGCTCTCCAAAGTAGCACTTATAATAAATATGCTTAATGGCGATAATAGCTCGCTGAGAGGTTGTTTGCTCATGCATCGCGTAATGGATACGCTTACGAGCAAAGCCACTCGTCACAATCGTTCGTGAAACGCGTTTGAATAAACGTTGGTGTGACTTTCATATAAGCCTGTTACACTGACCGGCAGTTTGCGCAACTTTTCTCGGTAATACGATCATTTTTTAAATCACATATTATGCTAATATCGGGCTCGTTTGTACAGCGGCTATAAAACTGCACAGCATTTCAACAATATCGATATAGCCCGAGTGCGGCGGTGTTCAGAGTGCAAATCGTCATAATACTGATTTAAAGCATTTTCTTTTTATTTTTCCGTAGAAATATTCCGAAGAAATAATTGCTAATACCAGGACCGGTTCTGTTGGTACTTTTTTAGATCGCACGAAAGAGTATAATTAGTGGTCGCTTGAGCAAGCCAAAGATCGTTTTAGGTCGTTGTCGACTATTCTAGAATTTTATAAAAGCTTGAGGAATTTTATTATTTATATAATCTATTAAAATATGACGAATAATGTTCTAATTTTATATAAGGTTGTAACTGGTTTTTCTTTGCTATTTTTAGTATGTAATCATCTTGTTTGGCTTGACTCCTTCAGAATGTGCGCACGCAGTATTTTTTTTTCTTAATCTTTTGTAAAGTCTGCAACATGTGTTAAGTATCTACAATATTGTATGAACGTAGACATCTTATTTGCCATCAGCCAGTCTGTTCGATTAAGGTTCGAATAATCACGTCATGGGAAAAGAAACATTGTATCCGACGATACAAAGAGCGACTCGCAGTCTATCGTACCCACAATGCTCTAATTAAATACTATTGAGAGGAGTCAGCATCTAGTATTACTATAGGAAAAAACTTGAACATGTGTGACTAGCGCAATGCGTTTCAAATAGGCGATTGAGTTATAATGACAGTGCGATGACCTCGCTACGCAACTGGGTATTTAATACAGACCTCGTGTCTGATGAATGTTTTCCTGCGACATACTATTGTTTCAGATCGGTGTTCCAGAAAGAGCACAATGCGAGCGCTGATTATGGAGAAAGTCGATAGGTGTCTCAACTATTGAGAGATTTATTTTTGAAAGAACGTTTCAAGATTAAATGAAAACTCTATTGCGGATGTAGTGAAATGGTGTCGTGATAGTTTAAAGATGTTATAATGTTAAATAAACAAACGTTGGCACAATCGCCTGTAGACTACTTCTGGCGACTGTAGGTACGTTAACAGTCAACAAATGAAAAAGGAATCCAGCGCTGTAATATATTTCAAGATTTCAAAATTTTGCATGAAAGCATTTACTTGAATAATTGATTTCTTCAATCGTATCATATTGTACGATTGTACATACCTGCTTAATTTTTACCTACTCTGTTTATTTTTAATGTTTTGTTATGATTTTTTTAAAGTATTATATAATATAATATATAAGTATAATCTTGTATTACAGTAATTTATTACAAAATATGTTAAAAAAATAATATACCTCTATTATGATACTTTATAATTATATAGTACATTATGAATACTATCTATTGATAAATAAAAAATCTATTATGTTTGTATAATTAAAAAGTTCCATAACGCTCACATTAGGTATACGTATAAAAATCTTAATTCTTAGTTTTCTACCCTGGATATTTTTTTCATTTGTTGACATCGCAATTTTATTTGGTTTCAAAATGCAATAATTAGAAGTGTTTTGTGAAATTCGTTGGTTTCGTCAGCCATAACATAAAACACAGAATTTATTCGATCAAATATAATTACACGTTTGTTATAGACTCTAATTGTCTGACTTACTCACGTAAGCGGCACCAGAGATAGAACTAAGTTATCGAATCGAAAATACGCGGGCTGGTGATATCTAAATAGGAGTGCTGTCGGTCCGGTTGTACAGTTGCACTCCATAGATGGCCACCGGCGGCGCCCGTTTCTCTTGTCCGGCGGTGTGGCGCCCAGCGCCTGCGGTGTGCCCGAGAGCGGTGCTTGTCGCAACTCAGGCTCGAGTCGACGCCGTCACTGGCTGGCTTGCGACATCAAAACAAACCGAACAATCTAAATTAAAACTCTGCTTATCCTTCCAGACGATTTGTTTCAATAACAATTATTAAAATAGATCCTTAAGCAGCATTCGATATATATAGAGGTCGTTACAAGCGGGAAGAAAATAAAAACGATATAAAAAGCTCGCGAGTGCTTCGACGCCGACGGCTCTAAATCCCCGAGACCGCACACTGTCAAAATATTGTCAAAGTGAATTCCGCGCGTCCAATATATTATAATGATTTTCCACTTGGCAATAATCCTAGCGATTTATTTCGATCTCAGTAGATATTAAACCGCATACCGCGTATATCTAGGCGAAGCGTCATTCCCGTTCACGATGGGTTGTTGAACCTTCTTTTATTAAGGCTGACAAAGGCGGTGAAATGGGTGATGGGTATGGGATGGACGGTAGAGCGTCGCTGTCGGCGGCGGAGTGTCTCCCAAGTTCCGAATGCTATCGACGAAGTATATTTAGTGGTGATGTAGTGTGTCGCGCCGCTGCGGAAGCGTCTGTCGACGGCGGCGTCTGCGACTGGCTGCTGCACTCGGGCTTCACAAATTTGGCAATACCTCAACGTTGGGCGAGACGGCCGTCCGGCTTGTGGCCGTCGACGTGCGCGCCGCGCCGTACGCGTAACGACACCCGCCGCCCTTGACGTACATTACTATTGATTGACGTCAAACCTCTTGGATCGCTGAACATTCAATATCAATTTTACCGGCCGTTACCATTTATTTCTACTCTCTGATACCATGCATTACATTAGTGAGATTGCTGCGTAGTGGGTACTAAAATTATATAGTAACGATATATTTCAGTTTTATGTAAGTGGTTGTTGATAGGTATTGTTTTATCTATGTTTTTTTTCTGAAAATGTTGATATTATTCATAGTAGAGTGTTTGACCTCATGAAAATCAGCAGGCTGTGTGCGTCTGTGCCAGCGGCGCGCCGCCCGCCTACGGCCGCCGCCTAGCGTACAATTCGAATATTTTGTTCACACCTTGAATATATTATACTCATAAAAATAAATACACAGTCATTGTCATAAAATGCGTACACATTTATCATCTATTTATATAAAGGAATTCTTATTTCTTTAATCTTAGGCATTGCGAGTATTCGACATAAAGAATAAATATTTAACTAATTAGAATAAGTACATAAGGCACAACTTGAAAAACGCAAATAAATGAATAGTTTACTTTCATTATAATCAGTGCATTAATAGCAGGTACCTCTTAGTATCTCCTTAGTACCTTACAAAATATACTGTAAAAATTAATAATAAGTGATTTTCTTGTTTCCCATAATTTGGGTTAAACCAGCTATAAACTGTTATCTGAATACAAAGTTTGTATCGCCAGTGCGTAGATATACTTTATATTACAAGATTCTGTCCGACATTTTGTTAGCGTGTTTGAAACGTGCTTTGTTGACAAGACCTGATTAAGAGTTACCTACATAAACATTATTTTGTATTCTCATAGCGAGCCTAGGTCACAAAACCTCCATAAATAATTCAATAATACGTTTACCTAATTACGTGTTTTTACCGATAATATGAAAAGAAACGGTCTTCCAAACAGAATTTTAAAATGAAACAAAATTGTTTTAGATTAAAAAAGATCGCCGTTTCGGCTTGTTTGCAAGTCATGTATTTTTTAAATAACCGCCTTATTTGTCTATTAAGACACAAAGCACATTTTAAAAAAAATTAGCAACAAATAAATTAATATTATATAACATCTTTGAGTACTTGTATTATAACCTAGCATTCCGACACGAATGCCTAGGAAAATCCTCTGACTTTACTGAAAATTGTATGATGATCCGTACTTTTAGGTATCAACTTCATGTAAACACAAGCTCGGTGATCTGAAGCGTAGGGTGAATCGTGTGATCTATTACACATTCTCTTTCTCTAGAGAGAGTTCACAAACGTCTTAATTATACATTACGAGCTGTTACCCGCGACTTTGTCCGCGTGAAATGTTAAAATAAGGATAACTCCTTTTCCTGACATGCGATTTAAATGAAACAAAACCTATAATCTGCGCCATCCCGAGCTCTGTCTTCCTGTGAAAACAGCATTAAATCCGTTCAGTAACTTAGAAGATGTGCGCGTTCAAACAGACAGACAGACAGACAAAAAAATCCAAATTTTTTCTTTCAAATATGTACAATGTACAGACATATCGGGGTCTACTGTTTTATTATATATTGATTTTATTATATATTGTATATAGATTTAGTTGTAGCATCGGTTTGGTTTTTGGTAACTGTGAAGGTGTAAAGTTGTCAAATAAATAAAAAAATAAATTATTATTAAGTGGTTTTATACATAACTAGCTTTTCCCCGCGGCTTCGCTCGCGTTAATTTTATGACATAGATCTCGTTTGACAACAAAACAACCCATTGCGCGACTTGTGGCGCCATCTGTTGGCCGATACAGCGCCCTCTATAGTTGAACAATTATTTTCCCATTGGAACGACATACTTTCACGGGATAAAAAGTAGCCTATGTTGGGCTCTGTACCTCTAACAATATGTATGCAAATTTTCATTATGATCGGCTGCTTAGTCAAGCCAGGAATAACAAACAAACAAACAAACTCACTTTCTCATTTATAATATTAGTAAGGATAGCCCGGTCATTCTAAACATTCGAAGTTACATAATTCCCAACAAACTGAAAATCGGTACAACGTTCAGAATATAATTATGAATAAAATTTGAAAATTCCATATCTATTTCCCATAAGGGGAAAGACACGTTTTATGCTTACTGCAGTTTTTCTTACAAGTTTGGATTTCGCCTTACGTACTTCAAGTGTTACCTACGCCTAGGTTGTATACGTAGAGCGAGCTCACGCAGACGGTGGCCGGGCATATTTTTATTTGTCGATATCTGTGATCGGCGCCTGCTCCATTAGTCATGTGACAGTATCGACATAAGATCGGCCCTCTCTTTAATTCCAGTCGACGCCCGCGACTGCGCTCCGGCCGTATGCAAATGCACGCCTGCACACCACCTGATGAATGATGTACCGAAGTATATATTGTGGTGCGAATTAAGTAGACAACTAGATATATTTGCGGGTGCTGTAACATTGACTGTTCTTAGAACGTTCAGAATAAAATTCCATGAAATACAACGCGAAATTAAATAGGAATTCGAGATATAGATTTTTCTTTTGTTTTTAAGGGGAAGTGTAATTTAAGTTTAATGTTACACTTAACAATGAAAGAATTAAAAAACAAAAAAAAATAAATAATTTAGTCTACACAGTTACAGATTTGTCTTAGTTTGAATATTTAATATAATTTCAGAACACGAGGTTTTAATGATTTTAACAATTCTGATATTACTTTGTATCATTTGTAAAACCCTCCATAATTTTACAAAAGTCATAAAATTACTTGTCTTGTTAAATTTCTGACATCGCTTTGTATCATGTGACAGAAACCTCCAGTTTTCCCAACAATGTATAAAACGACTTGTTAAATATATGTATTTTTAAATTTAATTGTAGAAATGCATCCTATGGTTGCATCGGCGTCGCCACCACGGGAATAGTGCGTCGTTAGCTGAGCGGGGGTCAACGCGCTCTGAGTCACCGTGTATGCGACATACAGAGTCTCTATCACATTATTACTTTCTTATAAGGTTGTCGAGCTTAAATAATGCATGTTATGCAACTGGTTGTAATTTGTGTTCGTTGCGCCGCGCTAAATCGTCCCCGTAAGCGCCTGCGTATTCAGCCAGTCTTGTAACAAGAGCCTTGTAGCACTTGAATACTCGGCGTAAACCTCTTTACAAGCTTACTTTTATCTCTACCTATCTATTTACGTCGTAAATTTAAATTTTCTTCAATTGTTCATGGAAAACTATATCATTTATTGATAGTTTATCATACAGGTGTAAATAATGAATCGCTTCATAAAAATCGAGTGTTTTGTGTTCAATTAATATGTAGATCTTCTTAAACGATGTAGGCTTTACATTATTTTCAGTTAGTTTTCATTAGTTATCTATGTCAGATTGTATTTTTTGTAAATGATGTACATACTTATTGAAATTATGTCATTTCTTCATTTGTTTTCTGTACAACACTGAAAGTTTTCTGTACAACTTTTGTACAATGTAATTGGCGTTGTAAAGCAGAGAAATTGTTTAATAGGGGTTGTCGAGTACAAAGGGCGTGAAGGCACGCAAGCCTCGCGCCTCCTATCGCCTCGATCTTAAACGGGCGCCTCCGTCGAATACCAAATTAGCTCGGCCACTCAGGATTATGAGGCGACGCTAAAGAAAAATAACATAATATATTTATTTAAAATTTATTGATACTAACTGATAAAAAGGCGAACAAGGATATTCTAACAGTTACCCTATTCGGAAAACACATTTAAAAGATTTAATTGAGTTTACATTTTAATAGTCAACATTATTATTATAGATCGAATGTTAAAAATAATAATTATTAAACACAATTATGGGGTAGGCGCGAAAATAAAAGTCATCTGCAATTGTGTAGTGTGGAGGATACACCTCATAATTTTTTTGTTATTTTTTTAATTTACGTATAGTACTTATATATAATACGCGTAAACATGGCAAACGACAGATTTCTAGCATAAATTGTCTTTATGCTAGACCGCGGACCAACAGCTAGACAACGAATCTCTAAAAATAGGATTTTGTCATGCAATAAAAAAAAAAAAAGAGCTACAAGTTATTGTATTCAGTAATTACCATTTCATAATTCACAAACACCGCTGCAGTTTTTTTAGCGAGCGTTAATAACAGTAACATTGAGCAGGCCTTTTTAACCAATCTTAATCAGTCAGATCGCAGCGAAACGATCATTATTTTGGTGTGTCGACGAGACAAAATGAAACGTTTCGAGCCGACACAGGCCGGTATTAAATACATTATCGGGTTATCGATCAGCGCATTCAGCGTCCTTAAGGCGGCTTGCAATTAGTGGTGGCTGGAGGTGAGTGCGACTCTGAGACCACCGCGAGAGCCTTCGCCGCCTCCTCGCCTTATGAAATTATCACTAAATTGAGAGATAAAACCTACTCTTTCTGACGTGGCAATAGCGGCCCGGGAACTTAGTTTTCCTATTTATTTTTTGCTAGGAAAATCATTTTGTAACATTTTGGGATTTTGACTGTCATTTGGATAAGAGTTTTTAAAAATAATTGGTTAATAAATGTCAAGTTACAAAATTTCACCAAATACAAAATGAATGTCTCAAAATATTATTTTATATAAGTATAGTTAATTTACGATTCATCGTATTTTTTTTTGTAAAATTAACAGAATGAAATAAGACATAAATGGGTCAATTTTATGACTAAACTTTTAACCGCAACCATAGGTGACTTGTCAGTGATAAAGTACTACATTTTTTGCGGTGTAATAATGCGATTGTAAGTACCGACCTAATGCATATGAATCGAGTCTCCTTTGGGGGGCGCCTCGGGTCATCTCGTAAAGGGCGCTCGGCTCTCCTTAAAAGGCACTGTCACTTACGAGGCCTTTCATAACACTCAATAAGATGCAGTACAAGTGTAAAATTTCGTGATGAATCCGTGAGAGCAGTCACGAGGCGCCGGGGGCCGTGGGACTCGCCGACTTTGTTTTATTGCTATTCCCTGTGTACTAATTACGCAGCGGGATACTTTTTAATGAGTAATTCTACTAAACGGCACACGCACGCAGCACGGTCTCGCACTCTTTCACGCCGTATATCTCGCCAATCATTATCATAAACATATGTTATAAGGAAAGGGCTCCTTTAGGTAATGTGAAAGAAAATATCGGGGTGAACGGGTGCGGTACCTGTAGTACACTCGTCTTCGAGTCGCCTCGTGTGGTTTGTCATAAGCAGAGATAACATCTGCCGACATAAGCTTCACTTTTTATCGCCGTGTTGTGTTGTGTATGATACGATGCAATCTGTCAAAATGTCTTTATCGCGACGACCTTCTTATCGTATGCAGTATTTCGAGTGATGTTATAATGTGCATAATATGCAAATATAAGTGATAGATATTTTTAAAATAAAATTTACTAAGGTTGGCTTATTAGGTATGTGTTACAGTGAGTGTTTGCTGGCTGATATTGAGCGCCATAGAAAGCGTATTCCGACTGCAGACCGAAACATATTGCACGTGTTTGAAAATAAGCCGCACATTGTATTAGCAAGCGAAAAAGCAGAAAATTGAGATTATAAGGGATACGAACTAGAAGCAAACATAGTCACTTATTGTTCGCCTGCATATAAATTCTCTAAGGTTCGCTATTTAAAATCAGTTTAAACATACTCTAATTATTAATCTAAAGAAACAGCGTATTGTTCTACTTGGTACATTATTTCGGACAGGGATAAATAGTAAAAAAAGTCTGCGTGATTTTAACGACATAATGTATGTTAGTTCATAAATTTTCTAGCACATTTTACGCGAATACCCAGACGTTTTACGAGGTATTTGGTATTAGAGCGGAATGCGTAGAAAATGGTACAGACGAGGTAATTTGGTCACAACAAAATATTAAGGGGGTGACAAGCGGTAATAGCCGTACTTGTTGGTTGGTTACTTGATGCATTACAACTGTAAAACTTAAATGTATCATAATAAATACTCTGCGGCAGATTCATTTGCTATTTTTGTTGTCACACTAAAAGGTACTGCATCTGAAATCAGTCACATGCAATATTGCAGGTTATGTGTAGATTTAACTACTTATGAACTTCCAATCATCTGCTTCAGTTAGAAATGCAAGGGTATAATAACTTGCATTTCTGCTTATCACAAATGCAAATTATAAGATATGATTGTAATAAATAAAAAAATATATACCTAACTTGTTTTATTTTAATAACAGTAACGCAATCATATAAATATGAACACGTTAAGCTATCGATCCCGACTGATATCGATAGGTTACAGTCACTAGGACAAGTGTCACCAGCACACGATTTGGCTAGTGAGCTGAAATTTTGTACAGGAGTTTCCTTCAACTTATCCGTCAATTAGTTAGCTTATAAGACGGGATTTTCCTAAATTTCCACGGAAAAGCGGGATGCACGGATATGAATTTGCCGAGTTTTCGCTACTTACTATGTACCTATTAAATATTGTTATTGTAAGCATTTTTACACGTATCTGTCTAAAAAACCCATGATGCAATTTATGATTGAGTTTATAGAACATTTCATTACAAGTGCGGAAAGTCTGTCATTGCAAAGAGTTCCGACAAATGTCGACCCGAGCCGAGGCGCAGCCGAAGGTGAGGGTTGACAGTCGGAACAAGTTGCAATGACGGTTCCGCACGTGTACTGAACGACTATTTTTAATACAGTTGCGAAAAAATTAAGCAATTTAATTACTCATTATGTGCAACAAACAACTAAAATCGCAAAGAAAATTTTTGGAAAATGGCGCCAACCGTAAAAGAATATAAGCAGAGATTTTTTTTTGTTTTCTTCACCCATTCTGGGTAGGCAAAGGCCGTCTATGCCCATACAGCCAAGTCTTCAGTAGTTTTTTTTTATTGATATGAAATGAAAATGAAATTTAATGAGATGAAATGAAATGAAACCTAACCTAACTCATTGAATCAAATCATTAAATCTGATATTGAAACAAATTAGTAGCTTCTTTTTATAAATATTTGCATGAGTCATAAAATCTTCTATGATTTTTTTTTAATAAAAACTTCGTGGTTGAGTTTTTCTTTTTAATAGACATTAATTTTGACAGTTGGGAAAGAGAACGCACGAGTGCGGAAAAGGTAAAGAAAAAGCACGCGTGTGTAATAGCCCACTTTCCGAACGCTAAACGTCCCTGCAATACGTCACTTTTTGAGCAACTGTATTAAAAAGTATTTTTTTATTATCGTACTTTTTGCTTAGTAAAAATATGGCCTATGTCCAGCAGTAGACTTCTTGTGGCTGAGATTATGAAATCTTATATGATGTTTGATGTTTAGTAATCTTTTTTCTCAGTTTACTGGGTAGATAGATATGGTACGATTGTTTGAGTTAAACAGTTTTATATAGAAGTAGAATGAAGTTAAGCGCAAAACACTTTCGCCAGTGATTAATACAAATACTTAATGTTTTACGCACTATCATTAAATTTTCATTTTAATTTCTCCTCTAAAATAATTAAATATAATATCTACAATAGTTACGACAGCGACCCTACAGTTTCTTAAATATTATAATGTAACGGTTTATTATAAATAGAATCGATTGTCGTTGGGTCGGATTAACATGATGCAGTGCGACAACAAATCACAAAACTGTTAATTAATTTATAATAATTCAATTATATAGGCCAAAGTTATGTTTTTTAAATTGTTTGAAACATCACTGACGCCCTGCTGGATGTAGCTGGCGTACTTAAGTTAGTTTACGGGAGTTGGGACGTGCCCAATTTGAAATGACGTCACGTGGCTACTTGTATACTTATTGAATTTTAGTTTTATACTTTTTAAAGCCGAATTACTGTAGATTATTGCAATACCTATCTTTTTCTGCGTTTATGGCTGTGGTCGAGGTCACACTTTATTTGTTCATGACATGTGAAGTGCTAAACCGTGCATAGCGTCAACAAGGCAACAAAAATATAATATTCGTGATTGTATGTTTACAGCCTCTTGAGATCATCATGAGTTTAAACGTTTATTACACTGACGCAAATTCTATGTATAGTTTACTTATATATGTAACTATTTTATGCATGCATATAACATTATTATTAAACATTTACAGCGATATCCTGCAGGGCAAAGACCTTTTGTTACATTCTTGTAATATTTACATTTAATTTCGACCGCTTTTGCATGCTTGTGTAATAAATAAGTGTGTAAATTTTAGCATTTCTGTTTTAAATAACAGTATGCTCTTAAACTTTTCGAACTAAGAAAGACCAACAACTGTCATTAATGATGATAAACCCCTGTTAACATTAGAGAGAGAAAGAGATAATAACTGTCTTCCGTTACATCCATAACTTGATGAATTATAGAGGGAGAAAATTGAAAAAGAAAAATTATATGATTTTTTCATAATTTTAAGCGTTATCAGTCACTCAATTAATCGTGTTAATATTATTAAAACAATTAAGATAAAAATTTGTAACGAATATTCACTAGCAGTGTAATCATATAGCCAATTTGTAAATTGAATTTTAATGATAATCTTATATTAGCTGTTACCCGCGGCTCCGCCCGCGTGGTTAAGGGAAAACATAAATATATTTTTTTCCAATGAGATTTTCCGGGATAAAAAGTTGCCTATGTCACACTCCAGACCTTAAACCATCCCCAATAAAAAATATTAATCCGTTCTTTACTTTCGACGTGAAGGGAGGACAAACAAACAAACAAACACACTTTCACATTTATGATATTATGATAGGTTTATCAATTCTGTAATAAGTAGTTAGATAGTAGATCATGGAAACATACGGAGAGTATGTGTGCAAAAAATATTACAGTTTCAATATTTAGCTTTGACCTATTTATTCTTGTGGATCATTATGGATTGGTCCAGACGGCAAAACGATTTGGCTAGACTGGTTTCCGGCCAGTTTTAACAAGAATTTGTAAAAATATTGATATTGCTTATATTTTTTTTGTTATACCATAGGGTTCATATGATAGTTTTATACATATTTTATTAAAAACTGAACGGTTGATTTTAACAGAGAAATACTATGAAATGTTATGAACACTTTCTCTTTTATTATTATGTTGTAGAAAAGTCTACGAAAAGTACAAGCGATGTCATTAGCTCTATACATGTTCTATAATGTTGATGAACTATAAAAGTTCCATAAATAAGGTCGGAAAGTGACGGGTCGTTGATGGCCGGTCTCCGCGATACGGATCGCGACTCGAAACACAGCCTTCCAAATAGGGCCTTCTGATCCCCAAATAGGCATCAGCCGAGATGTCGGCCGAGTCGATATCGAGGACGCAGCGGCTTGCAAGACTCTTTCCATTGTCTACGCGTTTTTTATTCACGGCACATCATTCTTATGGTACAAGGCCAACAGAACATCTATCATCTACTAACATGTATGCATTTCTCAAAAAAAGCCCCGCAAACCATGTGCGTGTGGTTCATACAAACTCAAAACTGTACCAAGAACTTGCGAGGATAGTTCCAAGTAAAAATATATCAATCTAATGCTTCTTTTCGACGTTAAAAACAAAAAGACATCAGTATTTTGCTTTTTAAATGAGTTTGTGAGTAATTTCAAAGTTTTAAGTAATATGTAATGTCAAAGACCCAGACCCAAATTACACTACAAACACTACAGTCGCAATCGTTGTTATGTCAAAATCGTCAATCGTTTTCCTAGTGATTGATCAGCGAATGCTTTGCTATTATAAGAATTTATAGGAACTCATTGATATTATAAATTCTCAATTACCGTACACGTCGTCAAGAAAGTCTCAGTGAAAATAAACATTTACATTTATGGACTGTCAAACGTGCAGAGCGACAACTAAAAGCTTTATGTAAACTTATCACCAACGTCACTTCAGCAAACAAAGTCACCACTGAAAGACGCGATAGCGCTCATCAAGCGATGGTAAATAGTGAGTGCGCTCTGAGTGGGCGCGCGCAGGCAGTCTGGACGGTGACACCCACCGTCACCACTCGGGGCGTGATAATATTTCAAACTATTCAACGGCGAGTTTATCTTCATTCCAGACATGTTTATGCCGACGTTTGTGTTAGCCACTCACCACAGTTACAGAAACTTTATTGTGATATGCGGCCTGCCACAACTAGACGCCGGCGTGCCAGGTCGCGGCGGGAATGTAGCCTTGGAGATTGATCGTTAAGCCTTAATGGAAGGAATACGCACGAAGTCAATAACTCCGAGCCCGACAACCGACAGATTATTAATTGCAATTGAAGGCCAATTGGTACGAAAATCGCTCGTTTAATATGTCAGTGCATTGTTAACAGATTCAAAGATGTATCAGTCGCGAGGAGAATGTGGCAGATTTTAAATAAAGGAGGGTATTATGCATGCGTGCACGCGGGCGGCCCTGAGCTATCGCGGCATTGTATTCAAATCCTGGCGCGTCAGCACGGACGACGACGCGCGGCCGAACGCGCGGCGCGCCCGTCTGCGCGAGCCCGCCCGGCCATAACTCAGCAGATTACGGCACGCCCTACTCATTGCACTCTTAACACATTTTCCCTGATGATTTTCATCTTCATGAAACCATTTCCAAACAAACCAATGACTTACAAGTAATAATAAAGGGTTCAGGGGTGACTTTTGACTCGAGACAATAATAAATTAGTATTTTATGCTTGATTCAGTTACGTCAATTAATACATATTAATGCTGTGTAATGTTCCATGATACGTTTGCTGATTTGATGATATCTTACTTAATCAGTGAATGGAATAAGTACACTTAACACCGCTTGAGAAAAAAATTATTAGGCGTTATCGTATACAATTATAATTGCGTACATTTCCATAGTAGTTGAAACTTGAAATGCTAACTTTTGCATTTACTTGACGATTCTCATCTGTAATTCTGACGCAAGATCCATAAATTTATGTCTTATCAAATTGTAGATAAATACTAGGTAACTAAACCTAAATAAAAAAATATGTGCTCTAGATTTGCGTGGACAGGGTATTTTACTCTTAGCTCTCTCAAGACCTCGCATCAACTCTTTCCATAGGCATATTTAGCTAGGATTATTTTCCTGACATGTCCCTTTATAAAAACTTAAAGCACCACCCGCAAGGTGACCGCAGTCAACAGGCGAGGCTGTCGGTTCGTGTGAGTGTAGGGTGCAGAAGGGCGGCAGACAATGCGTAGCGACTTCAGGCCTATAGCGTAATATGAAACTTGTAAGGTGGTTGACAAAGAAAGTCATTGTAACGACATATCATCACTACATATTATAATTTGAAGTCCACCGCCGCTTTGAGTTTGTGGTTCAGTCGGATTAATTGGAAAGTGTTTCGTTTAGTTTTCTGGAAGGAGAAATTTTCTTAGCCCATCTTATTTTAATTATTTTCGCTGCTTACTCAGTTTAGTTTAAAGTATAGGTAACTACATCAAAGAGTATTACTTCCTAAAATCTCTGACCGCCGATTTTAATCCTGGCTGTATGAGAGATGAAGCGAAGGGAAAATATGACCTTCTAGTGCTGAAAAATACCCAGAAAGAAAAATAGATACATGACGCGTTTGACTGCTTGTACTGTAGGCTTTTATTTAACAGTGCATTTTCCATATGATCTGGCCTAGGTTTGCCCCTCTTAACTAATCCTGGCAACGCCTATGGGATTTCCTGTGGGTGTTAATGATGATAATGATAAATAAATCGGTGCTGGGAGAGGTTTATGTGTGTATATGTTTTAAAGTTGTGTCTACAGGATTAATTTAGATTAATTCCAAAGCGGTTCCAAATTTACATTTTAATTAGGGCGGTCAGAGGCGCAGAGAGGCGGTCTGTCACCAAACACGTATAAATAACGCTTTTAGCCGACCAAAGCGACGTCCCAGCACTCTTTCGTCACGTCTTTGAAAATATACTTAGTTATTATTATAAATCTGATTTCTTGCTTTATTTGTTGCGTAATATTCATAAAATTTTGACGACTCTATTTTTTTTTGGGGCCGTAAATCATTCTCTGAATTCGTGGATGGTAAATTAATTGAAATAACTAGTTATAAAGATAATTGTTAACAATTTATATTCATAATTTCCTATAACAGATAAAAGAATATACTTAATTCATATAAAACATTTATATGAATTAAGTATGCTAATGCCGAAAGATTTAAAATAATTAAAGAATCAATGATTTTCAAATTTGAACAAATACAGGATGAAATGATTTGTTTGGTGCAGTTCCACAATTTCTTGTTAAGTTCCAGATAGCGAAAATAATAAAAATCAGCCAATTAATCTGACGCATATCTGAAAACTACTTGAATTTAGAAACTGGACAGTTTTTTTCTTAAAAAAAGCCACTTTGAAATATGTTTTTCCTAAGGATACATGAATATTATTGAACTTTGTTGCGAAGCGTATTATAGATAATCAATTTTCTAGCTAATATACAAGATTATCAGTATATAATTAATTTACGATATTATAGGAAAAATGGTTTCATTGATAAAAGATAAGTGTTTTAAAATAACACTTTATAATCAGTTTTAGCCGGAAACATAGGGAAATTATATGAGTATGCATTTTAGATACAAAATTTATAGAAAAAAAAAATTACAAAATGATTTTACATATAAGACGTAGTTTAGATTAAGACGGCTATAGATATCGTCTTTTACAGTCTACATCAAATTTTAAAATTAACCTAAATATTAGGTAAGGGGACGTAAGGGCCGGTTGGTGAAAATAGACATAGAATACTTTTTAGAAAGAAAAAATAAAAGATTGGGGGGACTAAGGTACTATAATATTTTTAAAAAGTATTTCTAAACGTAAATATAGACCCGTCAAAAACATTGTACGCATGTCAATGTGCATGTAGTCAATTCTTTCACTACAAAATGCTGTGAGATTTTGTGTACAACCAAGACAGATCAATTTTGATATATTTATATCGACTTGCCAATTGCCATATATATTATATAAATAAATTGGGGTTATTCACGACGAATAAATTAAATTATTCAAATAAATGATTGTGTCTGACACATTATGCAGTAGTGGGTACTCGATTTTATATCACTGCGATGATTTTGAATATAGATCAAGATAAAATAATATAATTACTAGAATATTATGTTACTTGAATATGGATTTATTACATAATCAATTTTATGTTGCTTTTGTTTATTGATTAGTGGGTACAAATCGATAAGGTTTATCATTACTATTCTGATAATTTTGCAATAATCCTGTAGTGCTGTATCAGAAACACTCAAAACTTTCTTTAGACTATCATGGTATCACACAAATTAATAAAATTATGTCCGTTTTCGTGGTCGCCGCGGATTCGAATCCTGCGCAAGGCTTTGTGTGTGTATGTTTGCTTGGTCTGGGTGTTTTCTATGTACTCGTATAATAAGTATTTATTTACAAAAAAAATATGTAATTAACAATCTAATACCCGTAGTACAAGCTTGTTTAGTTTGGGACCAAATTGGCGTTGTGTGATTCGTCCAAGAATATTTATTAATATTAAACAGCCCTAAAGTTTCCTCTTACTTAAACATTCTTATCGTAATGTGAATCCTAAACGCTACCGCTACCTTTTAATCTGTGGGGACTTTTATAATTATATAAGGTGTCATTTGCAAGGAAACCTATAGTAACCTATTTACCTTTATTTATATAACATCACTTAACTGGTACCGTAGTGAAAGCCAGATTATCGATATGTAAATGAATAAATAGTAATTTCTATTCATCAAGTTCGTAGCCCTTTTTTAGGGTTCCGTAGTAAACTACAAGGAACTCTTATAGTTTCGCCATGTCCGTCAGTCTGTCGCGGTCTAGCGCCTAGACGCTTAATGCCAGAAAGCTGTAATTTGGTATGTATACACATATTAACAGTGCTAACAAAGTGCTGGATCAAAATTTAGAAAAAAAAAATTTTTTTGGTTTGCCTCTCTTACATTTAAATTGGGAATGAATTTTTTTTGGGAAGAACATTTTTCAATACAATGATCTGTTTCGGAATTATTTACATTTATCGTGTCAATTTTTGTTTTGCACGGTAGATGACATTGCTACGCGTGTCAAAACTATATGGACTTGTAAGGTAAACAACGATGACCACAGTCAGTATTTGGATGGGTTTATAAATCTTGAGATTTTATCTTTGCTAACGAATGCCCTTAGCATAAGACAGTTGTTACCCCAACTCAGTGGCTTGGGCACCTTATGGCTTGAATCTTTGACACCGCCGAACTCACATCATCATCAGCATCACCGAACTCACACCTGACACCAATTTCCAAAATCTGTGCTCCATGGGTGGCGGTGATCACTTAACATCAGGTGACCCGCATGGTCGTCTGCCAACCTCTTACATAAAAATGAAAATCACACGACTTTTCGTGTGTAAAAGATTTAAGGCCGGATAAAACAAAATGTTTGGGGGAAGGCCTTTGTCCAGCAGTGGACTGTGTGGCTGAGATGATGATGAAGACAAAATGTAAGACTGACATCAGACGGACTGCATCGCAGCGACCGCGCGCGGTCGATATATTTAACTGCATACAGTTGCACGTTCGACTTCGTGCAGTCATGATATCAACTGCACGCGGTCGGCTGCAGTCGAGTGAAGTCTGATATCAATTGCACGCAGTCGGCTGCAGTCGTGTGAAGTCAATATCAACTACATGCAGTCGTGCCTTCAACTGTAGCCGACCGCGTGCAGTTGTACAACTGCATGCAGTTAAATATATCGACCGCGCGCGGTCGCTGCGATGCAGTCCGTCTGATGTCAGCCTAAGATTATCGAGTAAGTTTTATATAGGATATTCGATAAACACCTGGGTTTATGACTGGTTAACAGTTAAGATGATGCGAATGTACCGGTGTACGTAGCTATTTAGTATTCCATGCTGGCGGCATCTTTACACGGTAAAAGTTCTATTCCAAATAGAACATCACGTATTTACAACCGTTTGTTTTTGTCACATATTTATTAAGCTTCTAAGGGTCAATCCTAATATGAGAAAATTTGTATGGATGGATATGCAGATGTGTGTTCACATCTACACATCACATCCATCCATATCTATACTAATATTATAAAGCTAAAGAGTTTGTTTGTTCGGATTGAAAAATTCTTTTTGTGTTGGATAGTACATTTTTCGAGGAAGGCTTTAAATCAGTTTAAGCTATATAACATTACGCTGCGACCAATAGGAGCGAAGCAACATTGAAAAATGTTGCAAAAACGGGGAAAATTATTCATATCGCGATAGTGTTTTCGACAACCAAGCGAACAAAGTCGCGGGCACAGCTAGTGATCATATACGAATGTTTGTCACTATTTCACGCAATACCGGCTTGTTTGTTTTGTTTGAATTTGATTCACGGATTTAACCTGGATCAACACATAGGATAGTTTTCACACCGGGAACGAAAACAATGGCATTGCGCAGGTGAAATCTTATAACCAACTTTCTTGTTCCCATGGCATTTTAGGCACAACCGGCGACGATAGGTACACCATACTAATATTATAAATGAGAAAGTGAGTTTGTTTGTTTGTTTGTTATTCCTTCACGGCTTGGCTAAGCAGCCGATACGTTTTATCCCGTGAAAGCATGTCATTCCAATGGGAAAATATTTTTTCTATTATAGAGGGCGCTGTATGGGGTGGGCTATCGCCCAACAGATGGCGCCACAAGTCGTGCGAAGGGTTGTTTTGTTGTCAAACGAGATCTATGCCATATTTTCTTAGTATGTAATTTACAATTTGTTACTTTTTTTTTTCCTGTCCTTAAATTTTCTTTTTTTTGTACGCATCTTGATTGTCTTAACCTTATAATGGCAATAAATGAGTTTTTTTATTATTATTTTTATTTTTATTTTTTATTATATTAACGCGATGGGAATCCGCGGGGAAAAGCTAGTTAAAAATAAATATCGATTACTCAAAATATTTAGTAGCCACAAAGCTATAACTATGCAGGAGGCAGTAGGAACGTGTATTAGTTCCATGAATTGCACAAGCATTGCTCTTTGGTAAATTTCTCACTAAATTGACAACTATATCGCCAACGATATAATGGACTGAGTAATTATTTAATTAGTTATTATCAATTACTATACAGCTATCATTCATATCTGTTGGCGCCTCGTGTCGTGAGTAACAACACAATAATAAATAAATAAAGGTGGTTACATAATTAATTAAGTGGTACACGGTTCACCAGATATTATCTCATTAGTATTAAACAAATATTTACATTTGGTTTAAAATGCAAATCGTATAGTCACGGAGTAATTTGTAAGTACCGCTTAAAATTCAAATATTGATTAATCGCGATCCAGTTAAATTTATTCCGATTGTTGATCTTGATCTGCGAACGCGATAAGTGCAAAGTAAATGTTTGCGTTGCAATCGATTTATTTCAGATTACGAAGGACAACTGCATTGTTTGTAAGAAATGCTGGTACGTTTCAGTTGAATTGTAAAGTCGCTCGTTTCCGACTGGTGTTAAGTCGTCTGCAAGTATGAAAACGAACGATGCCCTTTTTTCTTTTTGACCGGCTACTGCCAATTCCGCACCGACAAGTATGCCGACTCCCTTAGCCGACTGTCAACATAAACAGTAGCCGGTGCCGACGCCGCGCGACGCATCGCGTTATAGTAAATGTTTCACACCATATTGTACAGTTTATTAACGTAAATGTTGGCATCTTCGCCCGCCCATTAATCTCCATATAATTAAATGATCAAGTGAAATTATATTTAGCCCAGGAAACGGGGCCGTGCCCACGCGCGTCTCGCAGTCGGGCCCCAGTCGCTGAAACCACCATCGTCAAAGTTCAAGTTTCAAACATTTTTGCTCGAGACGGCGTTGATGTAGTGTTTATGTCTCGGAACGTCGCTTGTTCAACGTACAATATTTTTGCCACAATAAAATGTGCATCGAAAGCCGTCTGGGAATTTCTTTTGAGGAGTTTTTTTCACAGCGTTTTCATAACCGACTCGGCATTCGTTCGTGTCAACAGCCCACTTATGAAGTTCTTTAAAAAAATAGAACCCGTTCTATATTACTTCATAATAAAGTTTGCAAACACACTGCGGTTCTTAAATGGTCGTTTTGCTACACGTCTATCTAGTTTATAAAATAATTACAAATTGTGTTAAGAACGTCTGTTAATTTCATAAACAGAGAAAAAAAAAACATAATCTACGGATTGATTCATCTTCGTTGTTTCTGTCTTGATGAAGACTGCTTCTTGAAGTCAACGTAAACTTTGTAGTGTAATAAAACGAACGAGAAAGATAACATATAACACATAGCCCCTTTTATACGGCTCGTCAGTGCATTAACATATCAAAATGAAAATAATCAGTGGAGTGGGAACGTTTTAATCAGCGGAGAATGTTAATAGGTTTTATGAGGAGACGTTTTGCTACAATGAAGTTATCGCTTTATGAACGATGCTCATTGCATTTTCTCTGGGCGCCAGCTTGTGGGCGATCGCATAAATCAGAGGCGTAGGTCGACGGCGTTTATCACAGCAGCGTCACATCACTATTACAATTTACAATGTTACAACTACGGAGACTTGCGTAAACGCGAGCCGACTGAGTGTACCTGTTGATAGGCTTTCTAAGACGGCTGATAACGCAGCCACAAAACCATTAATGAGTGTACTCGCCAGGTGAAATCGCTAAGGAAAAATCTCAAGTCTTATTTACATAGTAGTACAGCTAGTTATTCATAATTGGCGGTCTCCCACCCTATGTGCATAGCGCGCTCGCCCCGCCCCGCGACGTATGCGTTTGCGTATTGCAAATATATTGCGATCATAATACACCGCGTCAGATACCCGTCTAGGCACAATTGAAATTTGCATTCTGGTCGTCTGATTGATAACTTTGTTGGTAGTTGAGGCGGCGTTTGATTCGCGTGGGCGTATACGTGTAGGCATGTGTCATGCATGGTCGTGGGTGGAAGGATTTACGTGTGCTATGGAACTTAGACTCCGCTGAAGTGCTCTGCAATTGATCATGGCTAATGTGAGAATAAAGTAAAAGAAATTTCATTATGGCATTGATAAAATTCTAGTCTTTCTAAACTATAACCTCTCTTATCTTATGAAGAACGTGCTCAACCTCTTTCTTCCGTCCTGAAATGTATAAAGCTAGACACATTCATATTAGATACTTTGTAATATTTCTTCAAATGTCAATTGTTATGTGTATTGCCGTAGCATTATTATTTATAACTCCTGTATCGTAATGATTAGATTTTACGAGCCAGATTTTAGATTTCCAATCATGCCTAGTAAGAAGCTTAGACCAGTTACAATTAATAGAGTTTAAATACCGGTTCGATTCCTGATCATTTGATTCAATGTCCTTGTAAAGTATAAAGGTCGTTCTATATTTTGACTGTGAGCACTTTTATTTTCAGAAAAGCTTTTTAGTATAATAAAAATGTAAGCAAAGTTTGTGTAATACGATTTCATAATATTTTTCAGCAATATTAAAAATAGATTCAGGATGAACACAGGCATATCAACTATATTTTCACGCAGACGAAGCCGCAGGCACAGCTGTTAAGATATTTTATTTTTGGAGGGAAAATATGTATCTCGGCAACGACTCATGTTCGCGAAATATTTTCGAGTTTGTTTTTATGAGGTGCAACTGTACGATGCTCTCACTTCTCAAGCATTCGTAGAATTATATCCAATAAATAATATGTGATATTTTTGTAACTTTGGAGTAAGTTGGCTCCCGTCCACTGTTTGCTACCGGGCGGTTATCACACCAATACCGCCCATTAGATGTGTCCCAGCCACATTACCGGCACGATGTCTCGTGTAAGTGTGGTGGCCGCGATTCCGCCTGGCCAGCCTCTCCCAATATGGTGTTCAATATCGATTTAAGAGTGCCTTGTACCACTTAAACTGTCTACACCTCGTAAAACTGTCTCAATATAAGTCTTTCGAAAATTAAAAGTGAATAAAGATCATGCGGGCGGTCAACGAAAACTCTCAATAAGGAAACAGAATGATTTGTATGATTTTATGGTTCCTACTAATTGGTTCGACAATGTAAACGGCCTTTACGCCGCCTTTTTGCATTTTAATCAGGGTACACTGGAAATAAACATATATAAGTTGAATTATGGACATATAGAACGAGAAGAACCAGTCACAATTGCGACAAGTAGGCGCCGGCCCCAGTCAATGAAGTCTACAATAATAAATAAAAGTTGAGGGAAACGAGACTCTATTAATACATTATACGATTTTATACCTCGACATTCGCCAATGCCAACTGATAAACGCTCGAGCGTTTACAACCGTAATGTTTTGTTTTTAAATGACCTGCTTCGTGTTTTACTAACAATTAATTAAAAATTAATGTTACACAAGTTGTGTTTGCGGTTTCGCTTATAATCACTCATAATTTGTAATTTAGTTGTTTTTGTAGAGGAACCGCTGTAAAATAATTCCAAACGACAATTCTGTGTCAAGTTTCATCTAAAGATAAACCTTTTTTTTGTGTGATTTCTATAAAATATTTTATTTATTAATTTAGTTTTTTTTTTTTTTAATTGTGTCAAATTTGTGTACCAGATTGTAATGTAATATTTTTTTGCACGCTGTGTTCACTTCTAGAAGGACGAACACTTATAACGTTACGCCCATGTTTGTTTTTAATGTATACCTGCAGTGTAACGTCCAGTTTAGTGAACCAATAAAAAAAAAAAAAAAAAAAAAAAAAAAAAAAAATATCCAAAACCTTCATGTTAGCCTTTTTTGCCGTGATCACATTGGATTTCTAGATAATAACTACCTACTAATAATACGTCAGTTTGTTAATTAGGTAGGATATTTACATTAATGTTAACTTTACTGGGCAAGTAATTATTAAAATTGTATCTTAAACCATGTTAAAACATGTGACGATATTTTAATAATACTTATTTATATTAAGATTTGTAATATATCTAAATGTTTACATTAAATAGGACAGCAGCGCATAGTTTTTATGCTCTATATCTAAATAAAATAAAAAAGATTATCAAAATCCTAAGTCAATAAATAAATTCATTACTTTTTGTTATATCTAAGATACGTTTGTGCAATAACTGACTTTATATTTGATATTTGTCGTCCTGTAAACATTCACTTTCGTTATATTATATAAAGATCAACGATCCTATATCGGTAGAAATTTAGAAAAATGATTAATCAAATCGGCTGTGTGTGAAGCCCGATACTGTACTGATACCAGTTTTACAAGTTGTATAGGCGCCGGCTCTTGCTGTGGCCTCTTTAGCTTGTCTAGTGGGCACTCAAATTGTGTTTCGACTTGCATACAGGATTAATTTCGTCATCGATACATCTATGTTACATAGAAGCTATTCTTAGAATTCACATGAGTGAATACATTGACAACTTTACTATCAATGTTTTCTTAATTATTTAATAATTTTGACATGTTCTGATTTCTTAATAAATTGTGACAGAGATCACAATTTTTTTGTCCCTTTCATATTTGTCCTTTTCTTCACCAATGACACGCAAGATAGCATTTGCATATAAAGCCTCTTCAATAAGAAAAGCTTTGCCTTAAACAGATTGCTTTGAGCAACAAGGCCAGAACGGAATGTAGAGCCCGGGACAGTCATAACTTTTCAATTTCTAGTCGTAGACAAAGAATAGAGATTGTAAATTTATCCTAGTTTTTATTTTGTTTATAAAACAAAACTATCATAAAACTTCAAAATGGTCGCCCTCCTCCTAACATTCCTAATATCAACAGTCTGCCTACGTTTATAACATTAACTTTTTAAGTTTTTTTTCACAATACTTACCTATTACGTTTACGTTTCAATAAGGGAAAAACACTCCACCCTATCTTCTTCTCTCCTGTGTTTATCTTGACTCAAAATTCGTACGATACTGACTTCATTCGAAAGTCACCCTGAGTATGATTTCTTCGAGCAGGTTTTCTTGGCCTGTTGATATGGTTATCTAGACTCCACGTATGATCTTTATGTTCACCGCAGATAAGACTTAATGATTCCTTAATACTTATCACTGGTAATCATGTGTTCCAACGGCCGTCGACCGATACATTAGCTGCTGGGGCAACTGGCTCTAGAAAATTAACAATTTACGCGTATTTTTTTACTCAAAGCAGTAAAAAGAACGGATCACTTGATGATAAGTATCTTTGTTTCATTTTTTTCTGATAAGTTAGCATATTTGTAAAATAAATTCTTAATTGTTAATTAGGTAGTTAGCGACAGAATTATAATATTTTTAGTTATGGCTTCTGCATTCTGTGCAATTTAGCCAACCGCAATTAAATTTAGGTCGCTGCTGACCGGTCGAGCTAGACGCGTTTGGGGGAGGCCTATGTCCAGCAGTGGACTTTTTGTGGCTAAGATGACGATCATAATGATGACGTAAAAAGCAGCAACTTATTGATGTTGTAGCATTAAAAAAACTCGAATTGTTACGTTATTTACAACGGATCGCCAAAGGAACATTACATACATCGAGCTCCTGAATATGACTTTAGACTAAGAAATCTAGATGTAGTCAGGTGTCAACAGCAGTAATACCCCATTAGGGTAATACAGTTGGCACATAATATTTGTTATTAGTCTCAGCTAAACATGACAATCTAATTTTATTCAAGTAAGCATACGAATTCAAATATTTCAGCGTCAACGACCTGAGATTGACCTGAATTATAGAAAAAGATTAAACATTTTGATTTGTGTATAATCTGGCGAAAATTTTATGAAACTACCATACCTATTCATAAAAGTCGTGATACAAAAAACAAACGTTTATTACGCGTTATCTTTTATTTTAGCAATATTTTATCTATTACTCTTCTTCTTCTCAGAAGGCTATATCGTTTCCTTTTGCATAAAGTATTGGCGTCCGCTGCCTGGCTACGGTGATAATTTTTACCTCTACAAGTCTCCTCCTTTTTTATACTGGATTTATATGTTCATAACATGCAGTAACTTAGATTAAGAAATAGTGACAAGTTAAATCGTTTTCAACAAGCTTCAAATATACGTTTGCATATCAAAATGAAAATTATTTAACAACAGTGGTACGAAACCGTAATTTATTCGATTTTAAATCAAAACACAACGAAACTTTTGTGGTTTTTATATATTAAATTCAAACTGATTGATTTAACTATAAATCAACGCACAGCGCAAAACCGCTGGGTCTAGAGATTCCAAATTTGGAATACTAAGAAAAAAATACTAAGAAAGGATGTTTCAAAATTTCCACGGGAAAGCGAGATACACGCAAACGCAGTTTTGAGGGTTTTGCTAGTTTCTCTATGTAATAAGTATTTTAAAGGTTATCTTTGTACAAATTGCCATTATTATTCACTATGTTATTGTAGGCTCAAACAATTATATTATAAAACGGCTTAGTTTTATGATAACATCTCCGTGGATTCGCGTAAAGTCGCGCCTCCTGTCGCCAGTGTGTCGCGACCGCCTAATACCGCTGTTTATTTTGTCTCCATTAAATGTTTCATTATAAATGTATAATTATAATGAAATCAAGTTTTCGAAACGACTAAAGCAACCATTCAACGGGTTCCGTTGATTAAAACTTCATTCATATGATTCTTAGAACATTTTTATTTTTATTTTATTGTCTTTTATGATTTACATTAATTGTATACGTATTTATACAATGACTCAACACTTTATATATATCAATAAATATATATATAAATAATTACATATATAAAACTTTATGTCGCGACTTCTGTTTATGTATTTTTGAAAAAGTTCAGAGTATTTACCCTGAACTGAAAAAAATAAACAGTCAAAAATTCAACCATATTATGTACTGTTGAATTGTTTATTATTTTATTTATTGTCAAAAGGTACCCTAAACATAATTGAATTTTGATTAATCTGCATGCATAATGATTTTATCAGTATAATTCAATAGGATGTGGTAAAAAAAAGCTTAATAAATTTTTATTATGTGTTAAATTTAGATTTAGGCGTGTTACGTCTGTCGTATGCAGGATGAAAGATCGGCTTGCTTACCACGTGGATGCGAATTCATAAAATTGCCTTTAAAATGCATTACAGCATGTTCGGCTGTCGGGCTTTTTCCCTCTGAGCGTACCAATAAAAAATCTGACTGTCTGCCACCTTCTCCGTCTTAAAAAGTTGCGGGGTAGCGAGACTTGTGATACTTCTACAACCTCACCAGAATGGATGCACTTTGTGGGTACAGAAAAAAGGGAAGGCCAGGTATGATGGTCCAAAAATATACATTTGACACCGAGGGAAAGAGAAGTGTGGCAAAAGGAAGAGGTACAGTGACTTTTTCCCAGTAGTATGACATGTATAGCTGAATAATTTTTTTAAAGAAATTTGTATCATATTCTTTTTTATGACGACCTCCGTGGCGCAATGGTTACCATGCCTGCCCGCCACCCAGGAGGTCCCGGGTTCGAGTCCCGGTCGGGTCATGATGAAAAACTAACTTTTTCTGATTGGCCTCGGGTCTTGATGTTTATCTATATATTTGTTATAAAATATAGTATAGTTGAGATAGTATCAAACTTACTTTGGGGCTAGCTCAATCTGTGTGATTTGTCCCTATATATTTATTAATTTATTTTTTATGACTAGATTATTCGAACGGCAATTATAAGTCTAGACTAAAACTGTTTCAAAGCTGACAAAACTAATCCGATTAGTAACTAAACTATGAATAAATATTAATGAACTAGTATCATTCAAATAATTACTGACCTAGAATGATATACATCTGTATTATACAGTATTTAGATAGAGTTTTTAATTTATTTTCCTAATTTAATCGTGTTAGGTATACAATGAAAAGTTTCAAACATTTCAGAATATACTCTTCAGGTACATGACAAAACTTAAAGAACACGCATTATAAGCAAATACAACCCCCAATATAAGGGTTGATTTAAAAATATCCAAATTTTATTTTCTTCTTTAACTTTCGTAATATGCTGACTTTCATGTTATCTGTTTCTCTCCTTTCAAGTATAGTCGATAGATCTAAGGCAGACAGTCGTTAAGCCAGTGATTATCAACTGGAAACACGAACCCACAATTGTGAGAAGCATAAGAAAATACGGTACGGTATTGATTGATTAATGATTACTTATTTAAAACGGATGCGCTACAATAATACATATTAGTAGCACCGATAGACACCTGTTGGCGACATTTGATACCCCGCACTTTACATAATATGCGCTCCTCACCGCAGCCTCGCACACCTGACACTTTACCACGATTTAGGAAACTTTGGATATGGCACAAATATTTTAGTATGTTCAGATCGGAAATACGATTTACTTATTTGTCAGATATATTGAACAGTTTGGTGTATGATTTATCGCAAATTTTTATGGAATTCAATAGGTACATCACGAAAGTGTCGTCAGTCCATACGTTTTCGTGTAACTATGTATTGCTGTAAATTTAAGTACAAAACAGTGGTATTTAAAAAAAAACAGGATTCCCATATGCCTAGACTTACTTGACTTATGATTATGACCCGTCCCCTGAATGCAGTGACTCTCCATCCCGGTCGGTCTTGAGCTTCGCATTTAATTTCGCTCCCGGACTTCGCCTTTAATTATTCCCATTTTTCTAATATTGCTATTGTCTAGAGCATGTAAAATGAACAGTGCTAAAATTGTATATCACACTGATTGTACACAACAGCGTAGTAAATGAAATTTTATTGTAATTGATGTAAAATTTAATACTTTCTTTCTATTAATGTTTGTAAAAAAATGAATTGTAGCTTGGAAAACATGTAATAAAGGTGTTATGTTAAATTCGACATATTTTGAGTTAAAACAAAATTTTGTGCGCATTATGTATTGTATCGTTTTGATTCCTCAAGATAAAAATTGATAAAGGGAGAATCCTTCCAACGAAACCCCGTCCTATATATATCTGATTAAATTAGTTGTGAATTACATTCCGAGATAGTTTTAGTTTTTCCCGTAGGACGTCTCAGGGACTCTGTCAATTTGAGATGGCCGTTTATAATCCTAGCTACCTATAGCCAGGATTGTAAATGTCTCCTAAGACACAGCAGTGGTTGCTCCCGATTCTAAAGTATTCAAGCATTTTGAGCTATTTGTATTTGTACAGTGATAAATATACCATAACTGCCCATTTTGTTGTTTTATTCACACATTATAATTTAACATAAAGAGGTTATTGTGCGTTGACAAACACTATTAGTCATTAATCAAGCAAAAAAATGTTTTCATTGAACAAATCTACATAGAATAGTGGGTGTAGCCAATAAATAAATCGTCCGATACCTACATGGTTGAAATAGTTATGATCGAGGGATTTTATTTGTTAATTCCATGAAGATAATAATATAATGCGATAGGTATAATGAGCGCGGTAGGTACCTATAATGCGAGCGAGTGTACAAGTGTGGTACAAGCGTGTTAATTGAAAAAAAATAGAATGATTGATCCGTATCGCTTAATCCTCGTCTGACCAATGTTTGTGGCGAATGCGTCAGCTAGACATTGCTACTACAGCGGCTACTCATGCATGAGTCACAGATATAAGCTGTTTCGCGCATCGGCCGTCAGCTTTTTGTGTTCATCGGACACATCAAAGGCAGCGTAACGTGTGGTTTATTACATCACACAGATAATCTCGTTGGCTTCGATTCGTGACGTGTCCAGACGAAACCGAAGTAACGAGTGTAGACTAGCTGCGCGAAAGTCAAAATATCCTGCTTAAGGCTAATTCGGAGCGAAGAATTTATGCGCAGCCCACGCTCGCTGAAATACGGCACTCGCCTCTTTCAACCCTTTTATGTAGAGAATTTATTGAGGCGACTTGCGCACGCTTCAATGAGTCGACTATATACATAGCCGTACTTCTGGTTATGCGAAATGACACGATCATATTTATCGTGATCTATGACACTGTACTGCGACCGTGGGGCCTTCGGGCCACGCTTCGAAGATTGCGATTAGTGTGTGCTATTTACAGAATGCTCATAAACGTTTATTCGAGATATTAATTATTAAAAAATAAACCTTAATAATATCTTACACAAATACCATAAAGAGCCAGTGAAAGAAGTATAGAACAGTCGTCACCAATACTTCATTTCCCCGGCGGAGCATTTTGGCTCACCGCCAACGGTTCCGAGAAGTCAAGAGAAGGTTACGCGATGTCCCGCCACGCTTTATATGCCTAAATCGTGTCACAGATTATATTTTCATATGTTTTTTGGGATCTAAAAAGATGCGCGTAAAATAGCCTCGTGAAATAGGCGTGGAGAACAAAATCTGGCAACGTTCATGTATTCGAAGATTGAGCGGGAGTGGCAGCGGTGACGCTTTCTTGGCACTGTTTATCGTTAAGGAAAGAATATAGGCACAGTATAAAAAATATCCTTGAAATTGTCACACGGAAATTACGGCGTAATCAATATGCAATATGCCAGACAAGCCTATATTCACGCATAAAACACGTCGTGATTGTTGCATCCTGATTGGCGACGCCGCGCCGCCACCCTCCTTCCTCATTATGGGTGACATGCGCCCAATGCACCCATATCACGGTGCGTTAACACTTTAGCTAATTGCGTTAAATTGAAGGGACAATTGACATAAAGATCAATATGTTCTCACGCAGAATGTCGCGTTCGCCGTCCGTTATCAGTGCACTCGAGGAGTGAGGTTAATTAAATAGTTACGAGAGAGATAACAGTGACGCCTATTTATAGAGACCCGACCACCTTATCGACCTGACGCATCTGATAGTGAATCTATCTGCGACACGTAATCGGTGGCCGTCCGTTTGCAATTGGCAATTCGTTTCTTTGGCAACTCTATTACAATGTTAGACATTTTATTTGCTATTAATGGCTTCATTTATATTACGTTGATGTATCTATTTTATGAATATTTTGTATTTTCTAGTGTTTTTGCTAAATTTTTCTTACTTACTCTTATTTTTATTACTTGAACCGGGATGGTTGGAGATAGGAAAGAAGAAAGTAAAGTAGACAAAAGAAGACCTATGCCACCAGCATTGAGTCAGTGAGAGCAGTATGATAATGATGATTGATTAAATATTACCAACAGTACATAATGGTTCTGGCTAGAATTCATGAAAAAGAACATGCTATCATCCAATTTCGCTAAAAAAATACAGGCAGTTATGCACAAAAATACGTAATTACGCATTTATAGGTTATTTTGGTTTAAAAAAAGTTACCGTTGAAATAACAAGGTGGCCACATCCATACTGTGGAACAAGTCAAGTATCGTAGCATACTTATTCTGTTTTTAACGCCTTTTATTTTTAGACGGATTCGAGTTTCTATGTAAATGCAACTTGTAAGTTATTAACTTATGCTTGTTCTAGCTTACATATCATAAATAGGTTATATCTTGCTGAGGATACACGTGTTAATAGGCATGCTATCTATACAAGTAAATAAAAACCGGGCAAGTACGTGTCGGGCCACGCACAATGTAGGGTTCCGTATTGGCTAAGCATTTCTTGCTTGCAGATGAGTACAATGCCATATTCTATGACATTTGTACGTTTTCGTCAAATAAATTTTACTTCATAAGTTCCTTGGCTATTACTCGGTAACTAGTAGTGCCTATTTAACCGTTATAGTTTTCCTTGTAGGTTCACTATATGGACTACTACCATAATTTTTTTCAAATTTCTAAACTCAAGACTTTCGGAGACCGTGCAAAACGAAAATTGACACGTTAAATGTAAATAATTCGCAAACGGATCTTCTCACACCCTCGATGTTTTTAAGAGACATTTCTAACGGTAACAAACAAACAAGATGGGGTCGGTGCGAAAAAAAAAATTACCATCAGGGGCACCAAAAAAAAATATATTTTCAAAATTTTATTCTACCACTTTGTTAGCATTGAAATGTGTATAGCATTAAGGATCTAGGCGCTAGACCGCGGACGGACAGACGGACATGGCGAAACTATAAGGGTTCCTTGTAGTGTACTACGGGACCCTAATAACTGTTTGCTATGTTAGAATTAAATCTGCGAAGATGAGACGGTATGAATGTATTAGAAATAACTGGAAGTAAAGCGATATTGATGGAGAAAACAAACCCAAATCAAAGGAAAAGAAAAAAGAAGCGGTATGAGTATCAATCTGTGATCTGTTATAGATAACTTATTATAATCGGGTTTAACCATGACATTATATATGGAAATAGATGAAAAAGTGCTAATAAACATGAAATGTGCATAATAAGTACAGTTTTCGCAACAAGTTTGCCTGCGGTAGATACTAACACAGAATAGGCGTCCTGCTTAACAACTTAGACTGTATGTAATAATAAACCATGATGTTGACATTTAGATAGACATTAACAACATGTTGTGGGATGTTACGTAAGCTGGACCACCTGGACTTGTCCTTATGTATATCACATAATATAATCTTGTTCTATCTGATAGAGTAAGTACAAGGATTAACAATTTGTTGCACAAACAAACATAATTCCAGCTGTCTCGTTATTTAGACAGTTATCTTAATTTTTTTTCTGCATCACACTTTAAGTTATAATTATTGTGTTCAAAATGTTTTTAAGTAATACTATTATGATGCACTGGACAAAGGCGCATCTCACGAAATTAAAATATAAAATATAATATAATATAATGTTATCTAAAATTTATATAAATTTAAATTTAAATTTATTTAATTATTCATTTATTTAATTTAATTTTAATTTTTAATTTGATCTGTTTTCGCTTTTATTTTAATTTTATTGGTATTATTATTTTGATTAATTTGTGTTTATTTTAATTTAATTTTTAATTATGATTGAAGAATGTTTTTAATATGGACTGAATGATGTCTGATAATAAATAAATGATTTGATTTGATTTGATTTGAATACGTACTATGTGTCAACATATTAATTGACCAAAAATCAAAAGTCCGCCCACTTTTTAGGGTTCCGTAACTCAAAAGCATAAAAACTTAACCCTTAAAGGATCACTTTGTATTGTCTGTCTGTTCTTATCTAAATTACCAATACAATTTAAAACGATAATACGAATTTAAGAGGGATGTAAGAATTTTGTATGTGTTTAAGAATGATATTACACGCCATATTTTTTTGTTTGTCAAAGTCATGACTCTAATCAATGAAAACCGTGGGGGAGGGCTGGTAATGATGGTATTAAAAAAAACTTGCAACTGTCTAACTAATCTTGTAAAGCTCTAACGTCAGAAATCTAAGATAACACAACGCAATTACGGATATCAGTCTGCTGTCGATATAATAGGTCTATGGGATAACAAAATGTCGAAGTCAATTTATCTTAATGGAAAAGAAAATTCTATGAGTAAATTATGGAAAGTAGCCAATCTTGCTATCACTGATTCTACTGTAAATTTATTTTCTGTGACCATCATCATACAGTACTTGTAGAATAAAGCATAACTTTGAATGTAAAGTCAGTGGTGTTTTTCCGGTTGAGTGTGTCCCAAAATAGTGCGATACTGCCTGATATTTTGATAATTTCAGAATGAGGTAAATTGTTCTGAAAATTGTATGTATTTGCCATTTAATAAAAATACTTATTGATCTCTAAAGATCAGAATCTTCCAAATACTGGTGCTAATTCTGTTGTACATTTTACTAGAGTAAACTAATTTTGACAGGACTAGAAGTGTTGCTATCCTTGTCACTAATTATAAACCAAGGAAGGACAACAAAACTTTTAGTCCTGTCAAAATTGGTTTAGTCTTGTTAAATGTACAACAGAATTAGCACCAATATGTTCTTTTCTATACTACTTTTATTGTTGCTACCTAGTTTATACTCGCTTTTTTAGGGTTCCGTAGTAAACTACAAGGAACCCTTATAGTTGCGCCATGTCCGTCTGTCCGTCTGTCCGTCAGCGGTATAGCGCCTAGACGCTTAGTGCTGGAAAGCTGTAATTTGGTATGTGTACTAATATTAACAATGCTAACTAATATTAACAATGCTAACAAAGTGGTAGAATAAAATTTTGAAAAATATATTTTTTTTTCGCATCATCCCCATGTTTGTTGGGGTATCGTTAGATAGGTCTCTTAAAAACATCGGGTGTGGGAAGATCATTTTCCGATACAATGATCCCTTTGCGAATTATTTGCATTTAACGCCCTCTATCTCCGAAAGTCTTGTGTTTAGAAATTTGTAGTAGTCCATATAGTGAACCTACAAAGAAAACTATAACGGTTAAGTAGGCACTACTAGTTACCGAGTAATAGCCGACGAACTTGTGAAGTAAAATTTCTTTGACGAAAACATACAAATGTCATAGAATATGGCATTGTACTTACTCATCTGTAAGGTAAGAAATACGTAGCCAATACGGAACCCTACATAGTGCGTGGCCCAATACGTACTTGCCCGGTTTTTATCCTTCTTAATCAGTTTTTGAGTACACAGCGTTATTATAGTCCCGAGATAAAAGTTGCTGAAAATCCAGCTGAAAATATCATTTAATAAAAGCTCTCACTCCATTAAAGTAAAGTAAACTTATGTGTAAATTATATTTTTTTTATTTTATTTCTTTGATTGTTTCAGAATGCCAGTTTGGCAAACAGCCTAAGGAGTTGGGGAGCATGTGGTATGCTGATCTGGGCCCGCCATTCGGCGTCATGTATTGCATCGTTTGCGAATGTGCACCGGTAAGTTTCTTTAATCTGTATTATAGATATTTTCAATTTAGGGTCCTAATTTATTAATGAACTTCCGTTTAACACATGACTATATAGGTTACATATGATCGTTTAAGCAAGGAAATAATGGTCTAGTTTTCAGTAAAAAAAAATTGTATTGTAAATAGTTAGAAAAATGTTGCTTACTACATAAAGCCATCCATATTCACTGAATACTAGACGATTCTTTTTTGCATAAACGATCATATATAACCTATATAGTCATGTGTTAAAAGGAAGTTCCTTAATAAATTAGGACCTTATATAAGCTCAAGAAAATATAGTATCAGCTAATAGAAGTTCGCGGTACACAATATCCGAGGCTACGCAGAACAATCCCATTCTTTCTCTTCATTTAATAATTTTAGTATTTTTCGCCTATATGTTACAATACCTGGAAAAAGGATGATTAAGTTAAAAGTATATACTTAATTTAAGACCTATATTGTACACTCAATCTTGTTAATAAACAATTGAATTGAATTAATAAGCTGGTAGAGTTTGTATTGTATGTCGCAAATGAATTGAAAAGTGTAAAAACAAATAATAATTGTCATACATTTATTCGGGTCACATAGGGTAATTCATTTGCTTGTTTATGATTTGGTTCATTTAATTGGAGCAATGTTCCTAAGATTGCATCTTAATAAGGTCAATCGTTTAACGTCACTCGCTGATAAATGAATTAAGTATGTACTCACATTTGCATTAATTGGACATCTTGACAAGATATATCTAGGAGAGATACGACCATTTGTAGATTAGAGTAATGGCTACTTGAATAAATATATTATATCAAACCATTTTACAACTTTATTTTATTGTTGTACATATTTTAGACATAATGTTGGACGTTAATGTATAAATAGATTCAGAATAGTAAAATGGAATATTTAGATTAATACTCAACTTTGATAGTAATCTATTTGAAAAAAAAAATAATTAAAGGAAATCGTTTCTTCAGAGACTAAAGGCTCTCTCTATTGATTGTTTAATTAAATATTTATAAAAAATAACATTAACTACTGTACCCCTATTTCGGATATTAAACATATTTGCCACCGGTAAATGCACGGCCTTTTTGACATTCAACGTTATGTACATTTTATTTCAATTGTTAGAATAAATCTATTTTATTTTAATTAAAATTATACAAATTTAACGTGACTGGAAATTATTGTTTTAATTATGTAATGAATTTTATACAGCCTGTAAAAGTTAATATAGCCTGTAAACATTATGTGCATTTTACGATATGTATTAACATCAAACCATGAAACTTTTTATGATCGTCTATTGTTTTCACAGATGTTGTTATTGACACTTTTGGTTGGCGCCAACACAATTGTTTTTAAATGTCATATAGTAATTAATTTTGTGTACAAAAAAAATATTGAGTGACTGGAATTTATCTTGCTCAATGCATTTGTATTGGAATTTCAGCGATTTGCATTTCTGTCTGTGTCTCTGCCTTGGGACTCTAGGTCCCTGTGGCAGGGTACATGAAATGCTTACTCTTGGCTAGTGATGGGTCGAGGGCAAAAACAAATTGGTCATAAATGGGCATAAACCATATTGGGCAAAAACGACTTTCGCCCTAATAAATGCCTGAGCGCTGGGCAGAAACACTAATAATTTATTTTTGGAAAATGGAACGGAAAGTTATCATTAAAATAAAACTAATGTCAGTATTTTGTACATTATAACTTTAATAAAATAATTTTCTCATAAAATAATACCATCGGCATTTATGCAATGTGCCCAAAATGTCCGGGCGTAAACCCATCTCTACTCTTGCCTTGCTCTTTAAATTATTTCGCTCGGTCGGCAATGGATTGTTGCGCTGGACAGACTATACAAGATACAAGCGCTAATTAAATACAAAACTAAATGAAATGGGAGTGTACGCTAACCAAAAAGTTTCAAGAGTAAATATTAGGATTTGTCATTAATTTTATAGAAAATTGAAATTGGTTTGAATTGATTTTGTTGAACTTGAGTTGAGTTGAGATTGAGTTTGTAACCTAGCTAATATTTTTTTATATTAGTTTTAAATGAATGTTAAGTTTCTTATACAAAGACAATATTTATAGGTGCAGAAGAAACGACGATTAGTGGCCAAGGTTCATTGCCGGAACATCAAGAAAGAGTGTCCAGTACCGACGTGTGACGACCCTGTCTTGTTGCCTGGCAGGTGTTGCAAAGTTTGCCCGGGAGACATTGCTAACTGTGAGTAAAACAAGATAAATATTTAACTAGCGAAACCCGCGCAACTTCGTTTGCGTGTATCCCGCTTTCCCGTGGGAATTTTGGAATGTATGATACTTTAAAACCTTCCCCTTGAATCACTCTATCAATTAAAAAAAACCGCATCAAAATCCGTTGCGTAGTTTTAAAGATTTAAGCATACAAAGGGACATAGGGACATAGGGACAGAAAAAGCGACTTTGTTTTATACTATGTAGTGATTAGATTAACATTTAACAAAGTACCTACTACTAGGTAGGTAGTAATATCAGAATAACGGTAGTAGCCTATAGATCGAACCCAAAATTTGATAAATTATTATTATACTGATTTTGAATCCAATCTAAAAAAAAGTTTATCTTTAATCTAACGAAAATCCATGTAAAAATATTTGCTAAATGAAACTGTGTCTTCATTAAAAATTGATGTTTTACTTTAGATGTTATTAAAAATCAAAAGCAACTATAACATATCGTCAGTTTAAAATGTGGTTTATAACCATCATATCATCAAGCAAGCAAAACAATGACGTACCTATTATAGAATCTATTTGATCTACTTATTATGACTATAGGTAAAAAAATATAATAATTGAATACTATATTTAAGAATATGACACGCGAATAAAAACGACAAGAAAATAGTGCCATAATACCGGTAGCTGCGAGCACTCGCGACGAGATATGAGAAGTATTAATGATGCATTGGCATCAAGCCGGATAGTGTATTCTGTATTTAATTAGGCAGGCTACTAGCACGAGACTGATCTATGTTTCCACTAGCAGAAACCTGATAATTTTATCGTAAACACGATAATGAAATTAAAGACAAGTGATTGCCGACCTCGCCCCCGGTGCGCTGCTGTCTACTGCAGCGATACATTTCTGTTATGACATGTGATTTTCATTACGATCTCATCAGGAACATCCATGATATTCCATTTTCTAAATTAATGATGTCACTTTTGTATTGAGCTTCGTGTAAACGGACTGATGTCATGTTTTTTTCGGCATGCTCGTTACAAACGGGAACAGTTTATTAGGAGCTAATAAATACGCCTATTTAGCGTAGTGTTTCGGCCTCTTTATAATATTTAGCAAGTGATGATTTATGTATAAGTCGTTCTGTCGTCTCGATTATATTGGAAACGATACCGACGGTAACAGGTTAGTGACTCACGGGCCATCTGTCGCGAAAACTATCTACACATGTGGAAATCGAGTAAACGACATCCAATTTTATGGACTTATGTACCTACGTATATATTTTTTGATGACGGACATTAATATGCCGTTTTTGGTTGACCCGTTCCGCTATGTAACATGACACTTCCACAGTTTCGGTCAATTAACATGATAGACACAAATAAAACGCTATTAAACGAATAAATTATACAAGGGTGTAGATATTCATAAATTATATCTATTCTGTTTAACATGATGACATAGATACTGTAATATTAAATTATTTTCCAAAAAAAGAATTGCTTTATAATTTCTGCGTTAGCACATCCCAACGGAAAGTTTTTATGTGCAATTCCATTAAGTAGGAGCTTGTTTTTTGTGGAATCGGCAATTTGCCGACTTTAAAAGGTAATTGCGGAATGTAAGAGAGTATGCGTATGTGATGTGACAGGAACTGGCGATGACAAATGATAGTCGGCTGGCGAGCGGCAGCTCCCACGATTTACTCTCATCAATATACATTAGGTATAGTACTGGGTCGTCTGTCGTTTGCACCCGTTGCAGTCCATCTTCGTGTTATCCACATGTTATTAAAATAGACTGGCGACTGTCTTTCGTTTCCCTAGAGGTCGATAATGGGCATTATAGTGAAATGTAGTGAAACGTGAGGCGTGAGTGTGGCGTAGAGGCGTAGCCCCAACGGGGACGTCGCCGACGCCGCGTCTGCCTGCCGCGTCCAGTCATTAGGACTATATCGAGAGCATTACAATGGCATTACTCAGATGCACCGGGCGATGTTGCAGAAATGGCACGCGCTGGTGCGTCCCCCTGCGCCCGCGCTCTGCTGCAAATATAGCTGCTGATGTCGGTTATTCCGGGCGCGGCCGTCGACCCGCCGCCGCGACGCCGTCTGCGCGCCTTTTTAGCGAACACAACTTACAACACACGAATTTTTTGCGAACAAATATCGCCGATGTCAACGTACTGTCTCTTTCACGTTTTCTGGAGAGAAAAGTTTGTGCGGATTCAAGAATTACCTCACATAGTTTTACATCGCATAAAACCAATAGTCTACTCTTTATTTCGGAGTTTATCTCGCCATTCGTTCATGAGCATTCCGAAATACGTATATTTGCTAGCTGGAATGGTTGTTACTTCTAAAACATTGTCTAAGTGCTTGAATATTTTACATTCAAGTTCTTATTTTTCTTAGTAAATATTAAAACCATTTGAAGCGATTTACTACGATTAGAAAATTCTTCGGCATCTTTTCTGAATTAAAAAGAAATTACAGAAATAATACACTATAATAGTTGTAAAACCCTTAACCCTAGCGACGGGGCTCAGAGGGCCGTAAAGTCCATCTGAGACTCGTAACTATAAAACGCATCAAATCTGATTCACTGTTGCCTTTGTGAGAAATCCAGTTGGCGGTCTGCCGACTTGCTGTAATAATATTATAGTTTATCGCGCTTTTAATAAATCCCAACGACGTACGCATAATGTAAAATTTAATATTTTTTATTGAATCACCACCAGGTGTTATTGTACTAAAATAATTGAATTTAATGCTTATGTACGGCATAACGCTAACAACACCCATAAAATATTGTCTTTTATGACGTTCTCAATCTTTACCTGTCGATGGTTCTCAGTCCATTTTATTAAGTGTAACTAATTTTCACCATCTGCACATTATATGTAAAATTTCCTTTGCTCGTATCATAGGTACCCGACCTATAATGGCAAAGTGAGATAGATTATTATTAGATTGCGTTATAGTCGGGGAAAAGTTTTATGAAAACGGTAAATAATTTTATACTAATGTTATAAACTACTGGTTTGAATTGAAAAAACCTTTTAGTGGTGGATAGTTCATTTATGGAAAAAGGCAGATAGAAACATCACGCTACTCAGATGAAGTTGAATTATTGAAATTCAATAGTTACCTCGCTTAATATTTGCGATGTAATCTACTCTTCTATATTCATTGTCTCATTAGATCCGCACCACATTTTCTTGCAGCGTGTTTCCACTTTTCCTTGCTTTCTCTACTTTAGAAAAGACATTCATTCTGTAATTTTATTTATCTTCAAAATTGATCATAACGTGTAAATTTAAAGTATTTGGTCACATCACAGGCAATCCGACGTCGGAGCAGCAGACCCCACTGTTTTGCCTTTTGATTGTTGAGGACGGAAGTTTGTTTGAGTAGATATGAGTCGATTATAAAACGCTACTTTCACATTGTTTGATGATTGATTAGTATTCGACTATTCAGTGATTTTGCAATGGTGATGGAGCAGTTCACCCTAGCTCAGTGTTCGCGGGGCGCGTCGTGCGTTGTTCACGCTCCATCGGGCACCGCCGACCAGTCGATCACGAGTGTATCTAATTCAGTGTAGTGCATGTGCCTCTGAGGAATTTGTTTTGTGCACGCCGATGCCGCGTACAATCGACGTTTTATTTTCGTGAGATCGGTGTCTCTGCCTTCGCAACGCATTCCCTGCTGCATAACATTCGCGGCTTTTTATGCGAAAAGAAATCACTTTGATATCCATTTGTTTTACGTTTTGTAAGGTTTTTCCCTGGTCTTCCAGTTTTAATCTAAGAGAGAGATTTATATCAACAATATACCCACCGTTACTTCTGTAGCATATCGAATAAGGTTACTAATGGCATGTAAGACACTTTATCAAAAGTTTTGTTCCTAGTTACTGAAAAATTGTGAGGACCAAACGGTGTACTACTTATAACCAAACATTCCATTCATTAATTTTGATTCTTTATGAGTACTGTTTGATTCGTTATAAGTGAATTTCATTAACAATGTCTTTCAGTACAGCTCTTTTTCTTCCTATACCCTCGGGGTCAAGCGTGACGCTATATATGTATGTCGTGGTCACTTTTTTTACACGCATATAGTCAGTCACGTATATGTTGTCATGTAATGCACGTAAATAGGGCATGTCTTTCCAAACGTGGAATAATTTTGATTATATCGAAGGTGCTCCTCCGATGTTCAACGGACCAAATGGATGTTACCCGCAAGTGCAGTGCTTATTATTTTAATGTTGGCTAATGAGGGAGCGTTAGTTGAATGCGGTTAGTGTGCAAGCTTACCGTGAGTAATAGCCTGGTTTGTGGTGCAAACTGCGTGACTAGCTGGCGTACCAGGCCCCGGCCTTTCTGAATTACCCTAAACATTAATCTTTTGACAGAAATGGAGTCGGCAATACGACCTATGTAACTGACATTTGACAATCTATGCCGCGAATGTTTCTTGCACCATGTTCGTATTTCAGACTAAATTCTAACTCTGTATTTTGGATATTTAGTGAGAATAAAGACCGAAGTAGTTACATGTCAGAATTAATTTAGAGCATGCTTGCAATCGAGACGCCTGTTATTACAGTTGTCTGTATAAAAGCATTTATGAAATGGAGTAGTAGAGTATTCATGATATGAGCTAGCTCGGCTCACACGATATAGGCGTAAAGCAGCAATGCGTTTCGTTCGGTGAGTAAGAGGTCCGGAAGCCAACCCTTTTCTTTGTCTTTTTTTCCCTATTCTCTTTCTTGTTTGCAGGTATTGGTGAGTGCACTTGCTTGTTTGTCAGCGGGATTAAATTAAAAAAACCCTATCTTATATACTCTTTTAAATATGGACAAGGAAATTAAAAACTGTTTGATTTGCGTCATAGAATTAACAACTCCATAGTGTAAATGTAACCTAAATTTTTATATGGTCAAATGAGTCTAATGTCGGTTAGCTGTGGACTAAAACGACATTGCCAAATTTAGCAACTAGTTCTTTTCATTGATGGGCATAAATAGATTTGCTAATCTTATTCTACGCGAAGGAAGTTGTGGGTGTGAATATACGAGTAGGTAATGTATTTTTTGTTAGGTATATTTGTTTTTACTCAATCACGTTTCACAACACCTAAGAAAAAAAAATCTTTTTTAAAATTATTGATTATTGTAGCAAACATTTATGTGGGATATTTAATTTTTAGGGTTTCGAACCTCAAAAGAATCTTTTTTCGAACAAGAACCTTTTTTTCTGACTCCTGTTAATATCAAAAGTAGGCTCTTTCTTCTATTTCGACGCAATACATGTTGGAACATGGGTTTAGATCTGAAAAAGTGAAAGTCAAAGTGTCAAAGGCTTACCCATCGGATCATGTTCATCTAAAATATGTAAGTTTTGTTGAAAGTCTAAAAATGAAAAGTCAGCCCATTGCCTACTTGTATCACTTTTATTTAAAATTTATGGGTTTAGATGAGCAAAAGTGAAAATCAAAGGGCAGCCAATCGTCTATTCGGACCACGGTCATCTAGAACATATAGGTTTATATGTTAAAAAGTGAAAGTGGAAAGCCAGTTCATTGTTTACTTGTACTGCGTTCATCTAAAACGTATGGTTTTCCTTGAGAAAAAGTGAAAGTAAGACTATTTTCATCGTTCACTGGGACTATGATCATAATAATATATTTAGATCATGTAGCTAGCACAACAAAGTAAAAGACTAATTCATTGAATAAATCGGATGGCTGACGTAAGGTGAAAACATACAGAAAGACAATTTAATTTTGACATACAATCATTCAAAGAACACTCACCTAACTTAATATTTTCATTGCATTATGTAATTTGCTTTGTAAAGGATGAAAGTAAGGGAGAGAGTTGGAATCAAGAGAGCTAAAAATAAAACAGAAAATGTAATAAAATAAAAGATACGGAAAATCGATAAAATGAACAATGAAGAATAAAAAACAGGAAAAGACATTTTTTTTTTTTTTTTTTTAATTTATTAAGGCATAGGCCAAAATGCCATCCGCCTGAACAGATACAATATTACATTAGAACAATATTACATTACACAAGATACAGTATTCTTAATTCTATATTTACATAACAACGTAATTAAAATGAAAGATAAAATAAAAAAAAAACGAATTTAAAAAAAAAGAGAAAAAGGAAAACAAAAGAACAAGAACAACCCTGTAGCAGGAAAGTCAAACAGACCTTCCAACTACAAGGATCCCGCAGTATTAACTAAATAATCATAGATGCATGAATACACCTTGACATGCCTCAGCATCTCCGTGACCGAAGAGAAGGCTAATCCCAACCTCTCCCGACACATACCCATAAAAACTTCCCGCTGAGAAGAAAATTCGGAACAAACAAAAAATATATGGTGCAAGTCACAGAAATTACAATCATTACAAAAGTGACAAGATGAGTTAGTAACAAGATTAATACGGTATAAATGAGCGGGGAATTTACAATGACCTATTCGCAATCTGCTTAGAGTGGTTATAAAGTGCCTACCAGGGTACCGCGTATAGGCCTCGAACCAGGCCTTAGTAGAAGGCTTAGACACAACAGCCTCCAACCATTGACCCTTAACAATTCTAGTAAGTTCTAAGTCCGTGGACCAGCGTTGAATCATTATTGACTTCAAGTACGGAACCAAATCAGAGGAAGGTACTCTGTAATTTGTAAACGTCAAGGAATCAGAAGACCTGGCCAAAGTATCCACTATCTCATTTCCCAGAATTCCTGAATGTCCAGGAACCCAAGAAAACTCAACAGAGACACCAATTTTACAAAGATGAAAAATAAACTTTTTAATTTCAAGAATTAGATAACTGCATTTGACAGATATCTGCTTCGCACTTAAAGCCAACAATACACTCAAGGAATCTGATAAAATTAAAATATGCTTATGAGTATCGTACTTATGATCTAAGACATATTCCAGAGCATGTAAAATAGCCAAAGCCTCTGCCGAAAATACAGAAAAGTAGTTGTTACATTTAAGTACCTTACCATATTTCAGAAAGGAGTCGTAAAACGCCAAACTAGTACATTTCGTAGACTTAGAACCATCAGTATAAATTTTAATAAATTTCGATTTAGAGCTCAAAAATTCCAAAAACTCAGCATTATTTTTAAATTTCGTAAGATTAATTGAGACATGACTAAAGTTAATAAAATAATCTAAACTGTAACAAGGTGGATTACTAGACCAATAAACTACGTCCTGAAATTCAAAGTTTAAATATGATATGGAGGTACCCATGTTAGTATCTTCCAAATAATACTCAATATTATTATAGTTGGGTATAACAAAATTTTCCAAAAAACGGCATATCACCGGATTATCATTGCTTATCAATTTCAAACACATTTTGTCAATAAGATAATATCTTCTAATTCGTAAAGGCACAATTCCAGTCTCCACCTCAAGAGAATTAATAGGAGACGATATCATGGCTCCACATATAATTCGCAAAGCTTTATTTTGAATGATATCCAATCTTCTTAACAATTTAGAGGACGCATCAGAATAAAACATACAGCCGTAATCAAAATGACTACGAACAGTTGCAATATAAAGAGTTTTCAGAGTTTTAGGATCAGACCCCCACTTGAGACCAACCAAAGATTTCATAATATTAAGACCTAGCTCAGTCTTCTTACACAGTAAATCGATATGAGGATTCCAAGAGAGTTTAGAATCCAAAATGATTCCCAAGTATTTAATATGAGATTGGGCAGGAATTAACACATTACCGTAAAGGACAGAAGAACAAAGGTAAGTATACTGTTTAGAAAAAAGAATAACTGAGCTCTTATCTACATTTACTTCCAGTTTCAAATGTTCATTCAGCAAATCATGAAGCGTTCCCAAACAAGAGTTCAGTATCAACTCACCCTCCACAACATTATCACACTGAGTATATAAGACAAGATCATCAGCAAAAAATAAATAATTTACTGATTTAGGAATCAATTTCATAAGATTTACCAAACTAAGAATAAATATAAGGGGTGATACTACAGATCCCTGAGGAGTACCTTTGTTTGTACTTCTAGGACCATGCAACCTGTCTCCGATTTTCAAATAAACATTGCGGTTGCTCAGGAAGTTATGGATCCAGTGTAGAACATGACCAGGGAATCCTAAAGAATGTAAACTCTTAATCAAATACAAGTGATCTATGTTATCAAATGCACCTTTTATATCTAGAAAAACAGCTAACGTAGATTTGTCACACAGGAAACTGTTACGAATGTCACCTATTAAGCAGCTAAGACTATCCATTGTACTCCTGCCCTTACGAAAACCTGACTGATTATGAGGAATTAAAGACTGACTTTCCACATACCAATCTAATCGAGTTTTTAACATTGTTTCAAAAACTTTGGAGAAGCAAGAAGTAAGAGAGATGGGCCTATAAGAATCTACACTGTTAGGATCTTTATATGGTTTTAAAATAGGAACAACATATTGTTTTTTCCAGCTTTCAGGAATATGATTTACGATCCAGAGCTGGTTGAATATTTGCAATAATAATAATTTAGCACTTCTAGGTAAATTTTGAATAACAGAATACGGAATTAAGTCAGGGCCAGGTGATGTATCTTTTTTGTTCAATAAAGAAGTCTCAAATTCACTGAAATTAAAAGGGGAAGTCATCCACTGGGCAGATTCACAGCCGTTAGAAGAGAAAAGATTTAATAATAAACTGGAGGACTGTTCATTAGTAACAGGGGTAATTTTTTCAAGGAACAAAGATGCTGAATTTTCATCATCAAGAAAAGATGTATGTTTAGATGAGTCGAGACGACTAAACTTAAATCTACGGATATGATTCCAAATTATTTGCGAAGGAGTCATCCGATTAAATGAAGAGCATAAATCATGCCAATGAAGTCTTTTTTGTTATAGAATAGTCTTCTTCTTTTTAGCGTTAAATTGTTTAAATAAAATATAATTTTCTGCGCTAGGAAATCTTTTAAAAGAGTTATACGCTAATTTAGCTTGATTAACAGCCGATGCACAAGTTTCGTTCCACCAGACCGAAACTTTCTTATTTTTATTATGGCAAACTGGAAATCTAAAAGGGGCAACTTTAACTAAAATGTCATTCAAAATTTGAATGAAATTGTTGTAATTTTTGTCAACAGGACTATTATTTGTATTAAAATTAGAGAAAGAGCTTTCACATAGTTTCGAAAACTCAACCCAGTCTATTTTCTTAAAGTTTAAATATTTAAAAAGTGGTAAAACATCAGTAGGCACTTCACTCCGTCTACTTATCAACTTAGAGGGCGCACTGTACTGGACGGATATGAGAAGAGGAAAGTGATTGCTGCCTAACAGATCATCCAAAACAGAAAAGGAACAACTAGAACTAACGGATTGTGAAGCAAAAACAAGATCCAATACATTACCATCTTGTCCAAAAGCAGGAAAAGTAGTAATATTGTGATCATTCAAACAAACCAAACTCTGAGAATCTGAAAAAGAGTAGATGATATTACCTCTGACATCATTCGCCTTACTTCCCCAGGAGGAGTGGCGCGCATTGAAATCACCTATTATCAAAAAATGTTTAGATGATAATTTGGAAAAGGAGTCCGTTAATTGATTAATGTTGAACTGACCATTAGGAGGAGGAGGACTATAATCACATAATATGTCTAAGTAAGATTGGCCTAAATGTACAGAAATGATAATATTTTGGAAATCATATGAGAAAAAGGAATCAATTACTTTATATTTATACTTTTTACTAATGGCCACAGCAATTCCTCCATGAGGCCGATCAGAATCTCTACGAATAATTTGATAACCAGGTAACTTAAAAATCTTATCAGCATTTAACCAAGTTTCATTAAGTAATATAATGTCAACATGAGTCGGAAAATTAATTAAAAAGTTTCTTAATTCAAAAACGTTGGAAAGAATACTTCTAGAATTCCAGTGTATAATATATAAACTTTGAACAAGATCCATGTTAGATGTTAGAAAAATTGGTAATTAGCAATTCCTTGATGACTTTGCTTGAAATATTAGAGGTAGAAGGGCTAGGAGAGTCCTTTTTTCCGATTACCAACTTCACCAACTCAACAACTGTCTTAGTAATGGCATTCAGGACCATATCCGAATTCAGGATATCAGAGGCCAAGGCTCTTTTATGAGGAGTTGAGGAAGGTTTAATATTAGGCGTAGAACTAATGGGTGCCGACAACTGAGTTATGGGACATGTAATTTCTTCGTTGGTTCTGGCAGTTATTGCAGCATAAGATACACCCATTATTCTACTCCTAACTTGGTTTAATTTATCAGCTTTCTTAGGACAATTACTAGACACAGCAGGATGAGCACCATTGCAATTAATACATTTAACATTGCTAACGTTAGAACAGTCTTTAAAGAAGTGATTACCCGCACATATTGAGCACACCTGTTCCTTTTTGCAGGAGCTGCGACCGTGACCAAAGCCATAGCATACAAAGCATTGCAAGGGAGGACGAATATAATTTTGTACATCAAACCACATGTGGTCTAGGGTCACATGGTCAGGACGGCTGGCGGACAGGAACGTGACTAAAACTGTGGACAATGGAAGAAAACTGCCATCACTTTGCCGCTTCATAAATCTTTTGACTCCAACGACTTCCGAAGAAGCCTTGCAATTGTCCAACATCTCCTCCTCCGTTATCTCAATAGGCACCCTCATGATGCCCTGGCTCTCCAGGGCGTTAGCAGGAATCCGGGCAGCCCAGTTGTATTTTTGTAATAAAGTTAAGTTCAAAATGAAGTCGTTAGCAGTTTTATTTGTATGAAACATTAACTTTAGCAATTTAGGGCTAGCCATTTTCAAGTGTAGTATTCCGGGAACGCTTTTCAGAACACCATTAACCTCAACGATGTTTAAATTACTGCCATCACAAGAAGTTAGAAGGACTAAATAATCCGATTTGGTATCTGCAGGGTACAGGTGGGTAAACTCTTTGAAGACCCCTTTTTTGGTGCGCGAATACTTAGGCGCCATTTTATTTCCGGGCTCCTCCTGAGAATCGGAAAAAGTCATTTTTCTTTTCGCGGGTTTGTTACCGCCACTGCATTCGTTCATTATAGATATAATATGTAGGTATATTTAAACTGAAGCAATATAAATTTAAATTAAATTAATTAAAGTTTAATTTTTTCAAATTCCCGCTCAAAAAGATATCGCACCCAGGAAAAGACAATAATGACAGATATAAAAAAAAACTATAAAAAAATAAATTATCAAAAAGTAATTATTTCATATGAAATTTATACATTTTTGTTCTATTTACATGCATTGCACGTGACTCAACATAATGCTGAAGTCATTTTCCTTTTAGAAAGAAAGAAAAAAAGAAAAACATTAAGGCCGAATTCACACGCCACGAATGCGAGCGTCGCGTAAGCATCGCGTAAAAACACCCAAAAACGGTGTAAAAACAGAATTCTTTGTAGGGCTTCGCTTAAAGAAATTTGAACTTTTATATATGTATGTACATTTCATATCGATCAAAAGCAAACTAACACGCATAGTTACTACGCGCTCAGCACTCGCTAAGTGGCAACGCAATCGCGTCGCGCACGTCACGTTACATTTTTTTTATTTTATTTTTATGTCATACAGTAGACAAACAAGTAAGCGGGCCACCTGATGGAATGCGGTCACCGCCACCTATGAACATCAGTAACATCAGGGGCGCTACCAATGCGTTGTCCACCAAGGAGGTTGAAGGAAAGGAAGGAGGAGGAAAGGAAGGAGGGGGAAAGAAGGAGGGGGAGAGAGGGGATAGGGAGGAGTTGGGCTTCCGGATCTCTCACTCACTGAACGAAACGCATTGCTGCTTCACGTCGAGAGGGTGGTACTTCCCCGGTCGAGCTAGCCCATTTCGTAATAATTACATCTAAAATACTTATCTAAATAATTGTTATTTTCTTTCTTTTATTCAAACTTCAAACGCATGATGGTAAGCGTGTTTACAATGTCCACATTAATAATTCAATTAAATGGATTCAATGACTAAATGTCAATACTATTACTAATTTAATTCAATTAATATTAACAAGCACTCGCCTATCGTCGATAGGATATGTTTATCTTCTTGAAGTTGGGATTAACAGTTTATTAATTTAGAAAGTGTAATGACATGGATGAAAACGAAATCGTAAAACATCCTTAGCCGTTTACTCGAATTAATTATATTCATTTTCATGATATAATGTTTTTTAAAATCTTATATCTTAAATCCTGTGCATTAAAATTGCTTGATAATGGTGTTTTAACTATGGATTTATTATTATTTATGAAACGTAATCTTCACTGTCAGGTTATGTTTTAAAGACTTTTAACAATAGATATTTGCTTCTATTAAAAATATTATATACTAGCTGACCCGTGCCCACTTCGTTGGGCATAATGTTAAAAGCCTTTTTATTTTTTGGTTTTTTATTTATCCTATGACACTCAGCAATAATGTGGCTTTCTATTGGTGAAAGAATTTTTAAAATCGGTTCAGTAGATCCCGAGATTACCCCTTACAATTTAACAAATACACAAACTTTACCTCTTTATAATATTAGTATAGAAGTATAGATTTTCGAAATTCCAATGGGAACGCGAGCGATGAAATTGTTCATTCATAGTCTCTGAAGGTATCGACTAGTCTCATGACAATGTTAAAACATTTAGAAATAAAAATGTCAGGCAGGACTCTAGAACATTTCAGGACATAGAGAATGTAAAATGCATTTTGCATCTAAAATTATAAATGTGGTTTCTGGAAATGTCGAGACGGAGAGCAAATTGAAATTGATGAAATGGACGTTAGATTTTCGTAATTTAGTAGTTGTTTGTGGAACAGTGTGAGTGGTACTCGCGTAAAATAGAGAACATACGCTGTGCGCAAACAAGAGGCGGCGTCGCGGCGCCCGACGTCGGCGCCGCTCGAGGACACATTGTATATCAACATGCATAATATACATTTTGTTTGTTTATCCGATAGAATAGCGCCAAAAGTAATGACTTACATTACTCATTAGTTTATTTATTTATGCAAAGAATTTATATATTTTTTGAATGGGTAGGGTATTTATAAACTGGGCTAGCTCGAATGAGGAAGTGTCGTTTATAGAATATCGGCGTTAGTAGTGGTAGTTTTGGAAGTCCAACACCTCTCTAATCCCTCTTCCTTCTCTACTCCCTTCTTTGTAACGGGCTACTCATTGTCAACGTTCCTGGTGTTTGTGATGTTCATAGGCGGCACCACTTTTCATTAGTTTAGTTTATTAGACCCGCTTGCTTGTTTGCCTGCTGTATGACATAAAAAAAGAGCATTTGATTAGCAGAAATTCACACAAGTTCATAACAATATAAAAAATATAACCTTAATAAAAATGTAATTTAATAATTTTAATGATGGCGCCGCGGAAGGATTCAAAGTACCATAATGCCGACACTAATTAATTAATATGCACATTTCTGATCACTCATTTATAGGACATAAAAAGCGCGATTACATATTCCGCGATTCGCTTATCTTTTTTCTCTATAGATATCACGTTTTTTCGTATAAAAATTGGGTCAAATTGTAACGTGTTCGTAAAGGTTAGATATTATCTGGCAATTATAAAAATAACACGTGAGTTGATATCTAATCGTCATTTGTTTTGGTGTTGTACATTGAAAACGCAGAGGCTGGCGCCACAAGTATGCGGGTTGATGTGAACAAATGGTAACGCATATTAGTGCAATCAGGGCTGTCAACGTTGAATTTATATGGGACTTCGTTTAAAAGGTTAAATAAGCAAATAAGATTCGATGTCTTCCAATATTTTTTTAAAAATAGAAGTCTGTTCTCTTTATTATCAATTTTCGTTTTGCAATGTAATTAGTTTGTCAATTTTAGTTTACGCTTTTTTACAATACAAGTGTTTCAATCTGGCCACAAGAGCGAGTCACCATATGGTTAGCAATTTGCATACCATATAATTACCGGATACAAAACAGGAAGTTATTAACAAGTCTTCACTTTTAAATATCTGATCTAAATACACTTCTTGTACCACCTTCATGATTAAATACCTTCATAACATATTTATTACACCGCATAATCTAGTCCTAATTCTTTGCAAATCTATATGTTTATTCTATACTACGGACACTAAATAATCTCTGTATACTAATTGCCTCTAATTGAATACATGTGTATTTAAGGATCGAGTGGCTAGTAATGGCAACTTATCGTACACTCGCGGTTTCAAATAACACAAGACAAACTTTAGTAAAAAAAAATATTAATAATTTGATATTAAATAAAAACCGACATTTCAATTGTTTATTCTATTTTATGTTTGTTTTTACCAATAACATCTAAAATTTAGGGTTTCGTTTTCACAGTTGCATTGTGTTTAACTGTTACCAAATACTATAGAAATATAATACGCACAGCTCTTGACGTTTCTCATACAATGACTTGGCAACCTCCTATTCACCTCATGCCGCTAGGGGCGCTAGTGTCGCGTTAACATTTTGCATACAAAACGCACAAAAGTTTTGAAATCGTTCACCTCATGCCGCCCTATTTCTATAGTAGCGCTAGTGTCGCGCGTCTTGCCCGAATTCTTCCGAAGCTGTGCGTATTAACTCGGTAGAGTTTCTATAGTATTTGCTGTTACCAACCCTTACGATAAGCATGCCATTGAAAGGGAATACTTCAGGGCTGATTGGTGAAATGAAAACGTGTTCATTAAATAAGAGGCACAACCCTACAGTTTGTTTTTATTTCTCAGATTGCCTGCCTGCGGGTGGTTATCTATGGGCGCAGATGAAGTTACGCGAGTTAGCGTTTTTAGCATTATCACCTTGTTATATGATGCTTTGTGATTCGATTTGCCGACAGATGTAAAACTGCTTTAGATTTATTGGTTAAAATTGTTAAAAATAAAAATACTAAAGTAGCGCAGGTAATTTAAGTTTTTTTTAGTATAATGACGATAAAAGAACTTGAGCAAGCTGATAATGAGTAGTTGCGTGCACTAGAACCCTTACTTGAATCTGTAAGGGTTGTAGTCTCTAGCCCTCTTATTAATAAACAAAGATAAGAAAAGGTTTAACTAAAACAAGTTTTGTCACATACCAACCACATGGTTGGTATGTGACAAAACATTCCTAAGGAAAATTAAATGTACATACAAATGAAATAACAATTTCCCCAGTCATTTCTATACTCGATATTTACATAAAGGTACTTCAGGGTTCTATTAACACAAAATAGCACCATGAGAACCTTTGAGGGCTCCAGTGTTACAAAATACCACTAGAAATTTTAAGGGTTGAAATTGAGGGATGTAGAAAAACTGCAACGATAATAAACAAAAATATCTAAAAGCATAGATAAATGAAATGTTTGTTTATGGTCCATGATTAACATTAATTAGTAATTTTAGCATAATTAATAAAATTACTTTAACCCAATCAAATTGTCAACACTATTTTGTTGGCGTTTATCTCTTTAAGATAAAACATGATAAAGTATTACAAAATTAAGTGATTTAGCTCGGCTATGAACTAGTTTAGAAGTACAAAATCACAAAAAATGAGATAATGTGTGTTTTAAAAGATACCAGTCTAATGTCTGTTGTCGTTAGCCAACCCTACCCTACGATAGGATTAGGGAGCTACCTACGTGTCCCTAATAAATAAAAAAATATAGATATATCAAACTACTTAATTTTTTTCATCAACGATACTCACTAATTGAAGTAAAAGTTACAGAAGGAAAGTATGAAATGCGAATGAATTGTGAAGTAATTCTTAATTCACCATTTTATAAAATGATAGTATGAATGATGAAGGATACGAATCAGAATCTGTACTCTGTACATTACAAGTAGACAGTAAACAGATTTGAATTCTCGTCTTGTCGACGGAATCGTAGCTTTATATGTGTAAACGTAAAAGGTCACAGGCGAGACTTGAAGGCTACTTGGAAAGTAACTGGCGCCGGCACACTCTAAGCAAATTTGGCGTCGCGTGCTAGGCAACGCATTACCAATTTGCATTAACTCTATCATGGGTACCAACTTTATTTACTTTTGATTATTTATTAAATAAAAAAAATAATTTGTTTATTTTTCAAGTAGATTAACAATAAATACTTTTGCACGTTAATATTTTTTAAGCCTACTAGCACTTCTGACGTGAAGGCCTTTTGAGAAGAAGTGCCACAAGAAACTTTACAGTTAACCTTTTTTTTAAAAGCCATTTTTAACTTAAGTGTTATAAAAAATATATTAGTTTTGGACTTCATATTTGCAATCTAAGGTTTTTTATAACAAAAGTAGCGATACCCGCGCAACTTCATTTGCGTTTATCCCGCTTTCCCGTGGGAATTTCGGAATAAACCTTCCTCTTGAATCACACTATCTATTCAAAAAACCACACCAAAATCAGTTGCGTAGTTTTAAAGATCTAAGCATACATAGGCACAGACAGACGAAGCGGGAATCGACTTTATTTTATACTAAGTAAAGTTATTTTAGCAATACCAAAGGTTTAAACTTATAATTTTACATTCACTATATTAATCTTGAGCCCGTGATATGAATTGTAATTAATTACTTAAGATAAGACCGGGTTATTTAGTAGCAAAACTTGTACAAACTTTGATTAGCAAATTTTGATAAAATTATAGGCCTGATTTTAAAGTAGAAAAAATAATACTGAAATTATAAATTAGTTCTCCATTAGCTATGATCGAGTGGTTCTACGAAATTTCTAAATTATATTGACTGTTTTAACTGGTTCCTGATAAGCTCCAGTTAGGTATCTGTCAGATAAATTCCACAAGCCTTCCTGAATTCAAAAAGTTAACAAAATAAGTTTTTATACCATAAAGGTGGCAAACAAGCATATGGCCCGCCGCCTATTATAGGCGCTTGCAATACCATGATGGGTATCACTCGCGCGTTGCCAATCCTTTAGAAAGTGGAGCTCTCTCTGGAGACCTTACTTATCGTAGGACACAACATGGCCGAGACCAATGCTATTTGGCTCTTCTGAAAGTAGTTATTATCTGAAAGAGGTTTACTGGAATTTATGGGAATTTAGCCCCATGTTTACTTACTTATGAATTTTGTACGTCTTGATATAACTCTACTATCATCTCTACCATTATTAGGAGATTACTTTTATTGATCTAATCATGTTAATAAAAAAAATATTAATATTTTGTATAAACTATAATTTAATAAAATAACCATAAAATAATTTTATTGCTTATGTTAAATAATCGTAATAAAATAATAATATAATTTTTAATTGGCAAACCAAGCTATTATTTTTTTATTAGTAGGTAATCTATTAAATAATACCAGGTACTCTTGATATTCACTACGTTTATTCAATATAAACACTTTAACTTTAGAGAGCATGAATTTCGTGCAAGAAAACTCGAGTACAATAGAAAACCTGTGTTGCCAGTTTTTGCATCTAAAAATTAATTCTTCTTCTTCCTATTTTTACTTATTAAATTTTCACTGTTTTATCCAATACTCCCACTAAAATTTAATCCCCATTCAACAAAAACTTGACCACACTTGGTACAAAAATATAAAAAAAATTACACAAACATTATCTGATCCCTTAGAAAGGTAAAAGTTTGAGAGGGCAACGTCTTTGTTAAAATGTCTGCTAATTGTAACTTACTTGGCACATAATTAATTTTAACTAAACCCAACTCAACCTTTTCCCGTATGAAATTATACTTGACATCTACATGTTTAGTTCTCTTATGATAAACAGGGTTGCTAAGCAATTTAATCGCACTCTGGTTATCAACATTCAATGTAATGCTATCATAAGTTTCACCTAGATCTGACATTAATTGCTGCAACCACAATATCTCCTTGGCTGACTCACAGGCAGCTACAAATTCTGCCTCTGTTGTGGAGAGAGCAATGGTCTTTTGCTTTTGACTGGACCATGTGATTGGTCCACCGTTCATTATAAAAATGTACCCAGTAGTGGATTTACGTGTATCTACATCACTTGCATAATCTGAATCTGAATAACCTACCAGACCACCACTTTCTCCATATTTTATACATAAATGTTTACTGTTCATTAAATATCTAATTACACGTTTAACAGCATTGACATGTTGGTGACTTGGATTGTTTACATATCTGCTCAACATATTGACAGCAAATGAAATGTCAGGCCTTGAAACAGAACACAAAAATAGCAAGCAACCTATAGCCTCTCTATAAGGAAAATTTACAACATTTTCATCTAAATTCTTTGCAATAATAACATTAACATCTGCAGGAGTGTTGGCAGGATTTGCATTACTCATGCAAAACTTCTCAATAATCTGATTTATATAATTTTCCTGATGAATAAAAATACTATTATGCCTTCTTTCTATCTGCATGCCAACAAAGTACTTCAAATTTAATTCTTGAATTTTAAAACCTTCTTTTAAATAATCTATTATTTCTTTGATAACTAATTTATTTGAAGATATTACAAGAGCATCGTCAACATAAATTATTAGGAATACTTTTGACTGTTTGAAAGTTCCTATATAGATACAATTATCAGCCTGAGATTGTTTAAATCCATATTTCAACAAGAATTCGGTGAACCTTTTGTTCCAGCACCGAGATGCCTGCTTTAAGCCATACAAAGACTTATTCAATTTTAATACAAAATTATCTTTAATTGACAAACCTTCAGGTATTTCTATAAAAATATTTTCTTCAAGAAACCCATTCAGAAATGCAGTTTTCACATCAAACTGTTGTATCTCTAAATTATACTTTGCAGCAATAGAAAGAACAATTCTTATGGAATCGTAACGGGTTGTTGGAGAAAATATTTCTTGATAATCGATGTCCTTAATTTGGTTAAAACCCCTAGCACACAAACGAGCTTTGTACCGCACAATGTGGTTATTCTCACCTCTCTTAACAGCGAACACCCACTTCGTAGAAAGGGTTCGTTGATCTGATCTCTCGACTTCAGTCCATGTATTGTTCTCCTTGTGCGCAGCCAATTCTTCTTTAATAGCTTCAGACCACTCTACTCTTTGTGGACTATTCAGTGCTTCATCATATGTTTGTGGCAACGATAGTTCCACTAGATTTGCTTCAAAGTTTCTATTGCTTCGTGGTCTCAAATTCATAGACTGTGTTACTGTGTCACTCAATTCTTGGGATGGTTCATAAGCTGGATCATCACTGCTATCACAACTTACTAAGCTGTCTTCATTCTCTGAGGAGCCTTCTATGAGAGTATCATCTTCACTCGAATTTACTGTATCTATACGACTCTGGTTTGTTTCACCTTCATTCTCATCAGCTATATTTATTTGTGCAATGTTCTTTCTTAAGGTTGGAACTTGCTGTTCATCAAATATAACATTTCTTGATATATTTATTTTCTTTGTATTTACATCATACATTCTGTAATTGGTATTGTCATAGCCAACTAGTATCATCTTTTTACTCTTCTTTTCTAATTTTGTTCTTAACTGATCTGGTATGTGAACATAACCTATACTACCAAATACTTTTATATGTCCTATTTGTGGTTTTGTACCATTCCATAATTCAAAAGGAGTTGTATTGGGATTCTGCGTGGAAGAGGTTCTATTTAATATATAAACTGCACAGTTCACAGATTCACACCATAGTTCTAATGGGACGTCTCGTGCATAAAGCATCGAACGTGCACTCTCCATTATGGTTCTGATTTCTCTTTCTGAACGACCATTCTGTTCAGGTGTATAAGGTGCAGTCCGTTCATGAATTATTCCCTCTTTATCCAAATATTCTTTGAAAACCTTATTAACATACTCTGTTCCATTGTCCGTATGTAATATTTTGACACTATGCATGAATTTATTTTTAATCATAGCATTATACTTCTGGAAGGCATCCATGACTTCATATTTATTTTTAATGAAAAATATGTGCCTGAAACTGGTTGCTGCATCTTTGAACAGTAAAAAATACCTCTTGCCTTGAACTGATGAGACACTCATAGGGCCGCACACATCACTATATATCAGGTCACCTGGTTTTAATTCACCTCTTTCAGATTTTTGAAAAGGGAACCTGCATTGCTTGCCATATGCACAAGCTTCACAAACAAAATTGCTTTGTTCATTTTCATGCAATTTCAAACCTTCAACTACACTATTGGCACTCATTTTCTTAATTTGTTTCAAATTTATATGTCCCAATCTCTCATGCCACATCTTAATGTCACTCTGATTGTTTTGAACTAAATTACAAGTGTCTTGAACCACTGTCTTTATGTTCAGTTCATATAGATTATTTTCTGTAATATTTCCAGTCATCACAACTTTATCGTTTCTATAAATTAATGCTTTTGTATCTTTCTTTATAATATAATAGGACTTTCGAATTATCACACCTTCTGAAAACAAATTTCTTCTCAGACTAGGAACATATAAAACACCATGTAGTTCGCTTGCCTCCCACTGACCATTAACATATCTCTTTATTAACACTTTGCCGATTCCTGCAATTTCCACAGATTGTTTATTCCCCAATGTTAATGATTTCTGATTGCTTTCAGACAGCTCAGAAAAGAAATCCTTTCTAAAAGTCATGTGGGCGGAGGCACCACTATCTAAAATCCAAGTATTTTCTTCCGTGTTACATGCATTGTTTTCTACATAAAATGCTAACATATCTGCACCTTCCTGTTGAGGTTTTCTCGATTTGGATCGTCTCGGAGCACGGCACTCTCTTGTGAAATGTCCCCGTTTGCCACAATTATAACATTCAAACCTATGTTTGCTCATTCTATTTTGATTTGTACCACTGCTGCTCGCTACTGGTTCATTTCCTCTAGGCTTACTTGTCCATGCCTTCTTGGCAACAAGGAGAGCTGTCTCCTGTTCTTCCTCACCTGCCAAGCTCGCCTCTTCATCCAGTAAGCGTGAAGTTAAATTAATAACTGTTTGTTGTTTTGGATCTAACGACATCCATGCTTGTCGCAGTGACCTATACTTGGGGGGCAATGTTCCCAATATTTTTGTAATGATGGCCATTTGGCTAACACTCTCCCCGCTTTCATTTAACTGTTTAGCAAGGGTTTCAACTTTTGAGATGTGTTGAGCTACACTGTCACCCGGAGACATTTTATATTGGTAAAATCGTTCGTGAATCAACATTTTGCATAGTTCACTTTTTTGTTCATAGATCGCTTCTAGTTTTGACATTATCTCCATGGCCGTGTCACAATTTTCTATCAATGTAATTTGTTTGAAGTCCATCGAAGAAGTAATAATGAACATCGCCATGCCGTCATTTTTCGACCATTCATTACTGTTTTCCGGTTTGGGCGTCGTTATATCTATTCCTTTAGCTTTTAAAGCACATTTGATTTGGAATTTCCATTGACGAAAGTTATTTCCATCAAATTTATCTAGATTCATGGACCGCGTGGGTTCCATTTTGAGGTTAGCACTTCAATATAAAATTATATGATACGATCGATTGTAACTTTTCTTTGCCGAATTTTGGGTCAGAGTGTCCTGGGCCCATAACCTATTAAATAATACCAGGTACTCTTGATATTCACTACGTTTATTCAATATAAACACTTTAACTTTAGAGAGCATGAATTTCGTGCTCTAAATTTACTTTATTATAATTTTTGTTTTTTTTAATTAGCAAACTATGCTATTATAATTTTTTTATTTGTTACCTACAAATTTTATTTTACTTTAGCGCACAGCGCAGGAATTATTTAGGTGTGATTCATTAAGTGCCATTGAAAATGGATGTTACGTTTTGTTTAAAATTTTAGACCAGTTGCTATCTAAGCGAGTTTCAAATGCAACGATTTCATTTGTAGACCTAAAGCGAAGAGCGGTGAGATGCCAAAATTGCCAAAATTGCAATTTTGGCATCTCACCGCAGATTCCGCTTTCGAGTTAACAAATAATGCTTAGAGAATACGGCTACTGTTGCTACAGGCGAGTTACAAATGCACCGATATGATACTAACTCCAAAATACACTGGGCGTCAAAAATAAGTAGTACAGTTTTAAAATTGCATTTACTCTTAAACTATAGAAGTTAGAGTTTTGAAATAAAAGTCATTTTATAGCAAATTTAACAAAGTTTTCTAAAAATAATATTTTATTTAGCATTAGTAAAGTTTTACACTGAAAATTTAGAAAAAACTAAAAAGCTAACCATTTTGAAGGAACTATCAAGCACTTAATTTTTACGTTTTGGGCCTTGTTCCCACTTTGGTAACTTGTGTTGCCGCCTCGGGCTCTGATGACAGCTTGGAGCCGATTTAGCATGCTGAACACTAAGTTTCGGAGGCGGTATTGGGGAAAATTCACCCATTCTTCTATCAGGCATGCTTTAGAGCCCTGAGGGTGGCGGGGGGTGGTCTGCGTCTTCTGACTAGCCTCTCAACCTCATCCCAGGCGTGTTCAATCGGGTTAAGATCTGGGCTTCTTGATGGCCAAGCCATCAAGCTGATGCCAACGTCCTGAATGTACTTTTGTACGAGGTGAGCGGTGTGTGGCCGGGCGTTATTATGCATTAGTATCGCTCCATCACCCATATTTACTAAATATAGCCCTGCATACTCGTTAAGGATCTCTAATGCATATCTTTCACCAGTCAGAGTGCCATTTTCTATGACCACTAGCTCTGTGCGACCCTCTGAAGAGATGCCAGCCCATACGTGTACAGAGCCTCCGCCGTATAGAACTCTTTCCGAGATGAAACCTTGAATGTATCGCTCACCGGGTCGCCTGTATACTCTCCGCCTTACATCGGAAGTGAATAAAGAAAACCGAGACTCATCTGTGAACAAAACTCTTGTCCATTCTGCTTCGCCCCATTGTACGTGTTGACGGGCGTAGCGTAGTCTTGCTACTCAATGCCCTGTCTCAAGTTTGGGGCCATTTGCTGGCCTGTACGACTTCAGGTTGGCTTCAGCAAGTCTTCTCCTCACTGTACTCTCACTAACGTAGTCTCTTCGGGTCTGAAGAAGCTGTTGCTGGACCTCAACTGCATTAAGGTGACGATTTCTTAACACAGTCGAGACAATTAAGCGGTCTTCTCGGGTACGAGTGCACCTGGGTCTGCCATTATATGGTCTCCTTAGATGGTTTCCAGTCTCTTCGTACCTTTGCTTTACTTGTTGGATCGTTCTTAGAGTTACACACACCGTTCTTGCAGTACGACGCATACTGATGCCTACTTCGAGAAAAGTTATGATTCTTGCACATTCTTCTGGTGAAAGAGGCATGATTAGTAAAGTTTACTCGCTGAAGACACATTTGCTTTTGAATTGCAATTGATTTATCAGCAATAAAGAAAACATTAAAAAACAAAAGTACAAGCCAACATTTTAAAAAAAATAGTGTTTTTATTTATTAAGTTTTTTTTCAGTCAATCTTTAAAAAATGATATTATGCATGACGTTTTTATTTAATGAAATTAAATTGTCTTTTAACTTTTTTTTATTTCAAAGGTCTAGCTTCTGTAGTTTAAGAGATATTGCAATTTTAAAACTGTACTACTTATTTTTGACGCCCAGTGTAGTTGGAATGTGCATCATTAATAATCTCGAGTTTTTAATAAGTGAATTAAATTGCTAAAAATATATCAATTTAAAGTTAGGTGAACATATTTATGACATAAAGTGGCATTTATGACTTGATTGGAATCAAAACAAGATCATATTATTTAACAAGGGACACGGATGAAAAACGACAACGTGCCATCAAGCAAGGCCGTGACACAAGCGAATTATGTCGTAAAACGCCCGTTTTACGGCTTAATATTATATAGGCTTAGGCTTAAAATTATGATAAAATTGCTGCGGCTCACAGGGTTGCCTGCGAAAGAATGACTTTTCCTTCTATTCTGCAAATAGTATTTTAATGACTTCCTTTAAATTTAACCTTAACATAAAAAGAAAAAACTCAGTGTTATTAGAAAGCTTTCAGGATTCGGACATAAAAATAATTGAGGCTTCATATTTTTTCACATTGGAACGACATACTTTCACGGGATAAAAGTAGCCTATGTTGGGCTCTGTACCCCTAACAATATACAGGGTGACTGGTTAAACATCGTACGCATTTTAATAGATAAAAAAGTAATTAATTTATATCCCTTCTGCATAAAAAAAAACAAAAAAAAAATTTAAATAGGCGAGATATGCGTATTTTAAAAAAATATTAAAATCGGCCAATTTACGTATACTGTGGTGTCACGTGGTGTCGAATGTCGAAGTCGCGCGAGCGCCGCCGCCTGCCACCGCCCTCGCCGCGCCGCGGCCTGCGCGGAGTGCGCGGGCGGGGGCCATTCATTTATTTACTACTTAGTCTAGGATGGTCTAGGTATGCTACGTTGCCGTTGCTACGAATGACAAAAAATAAATTTGCGCGAAGAATGAATCGAATGAGGTAGGTAAGTAGGTGGCTAGTTATTAGTTATTTTTAATCACATTACATTTAAAATTTTTACTTACCTACTACGTTCATATGAAAATCAAGAAAATCACAATAATTGTTCTACTACACAACACATCACTACACTCGTAATCGTTCACACCAAGTTCTTGGACGGGTCGATAATGAAACGGATGTCGTCTGTCTGTATGTAGCAGATTCCACACCGTATACTGTGACACATTAAAACGTCTTGCGGCATTCCGCATACTCTCGCGTGGGTTGTGGTCAAAGTATTCTAAAATGGCTTCATGCAAGTCTACCGGATAAGGTTCTGCTCCTCGTGCTTGGGCATGAGTGGGCACGGTAAACTGGCCGAACGCTCTTAATCTAAAATTGAGTCCTAACATCAAATCATATGATGGTACTTGCCGGTTTGGGAACGTCTCGCGATACAACGTAATTGCGTGTCTAACAACGTTATTTTCCCTCGCGTAACATTGCACCATGTCCCAATACTCCTCATTGGTGTATTGATAAGCCATTAACACTACTCACTAGTTCACTCACACACAAGTTCACAACACAAGCGCGGCACACGCGATTCCAATCAAGTTCGCCTCAAGTTTGCCGGTGTCGACCGTTATGACGTCACATTAACGAGTAGAAATAAAAAAAAAATACAGAATAATCGAGTAATAGCGAAAATAATATCTTTCGCTATTACTCGATTCAGTGTCGCTCTCGCCGATTGATAATCAATTGTCTTTCGTTGTTTTGCGATAAGCTAACAGTCCGAGCAACTGCGGAAGCGGCAAACTTGAAACGGACGGGTAGTACGTACGTACGCGACGTGCGATCGATGCCAAAACAAGTTTGCGACTGGGGGGTGGGAGCGAGCGAGGTCCGCGATCGGGTTGCGTTTGCGCTGGGGTGCGGGCGGGGCGCGGGGGGATTGCCGGGTCGAGGTCGCGAGAGTTCATGCATAGTATAATGTAAAAAACGTAGAATGAACATTAAAATAAATAAAAATTAAAAAAAATAAGGTGGTGGTTTTTAACACTTAATGGAATAGGCATCAGCTTCTTATTCACCTCCTTTAATGGGTCCGTTGTTCAATCAGTCACCCTGTATATGCAAATTTTCATAATGATCGGCTGCTTAGTCAAGCCGTGAAGGAATAACAGACAAACAAACAAACTCACTTTCTTATTTATAATATTAGTAAGGATGGATTTTAAATACATTTATATGATAAACGGAGTACTCGTTGCACTAGATTTTTAGATTAAAGTACATATAATATATGTATGTGTATGTTCCCAAGTAACAAAGAAATAATTACAAAAGTGAATTTGTGGAGCAATAAAGAATTGAATTGAAACTGCAGGTCAAATTGCGTAGCAATAAGGCCTATTGTACTTCTATTTTTAAGTTGTCCGTGTTTATTGTAATTTTTGTTTGTTTCAATAAAAAGTTCTATTGTATTGTCAAATTTTTTATTTAATAAAAACTATAGGTAATAATTTTTTAGGAGTGTAATTCTTATACTTCGAAACTTTAAAAGTTAACTCTTTAACTTTACTTATTTGTTTTTAGTAGAAGCAATCCTCAATTAAATTGCGCATAATTTTCAAGTTTTCATTTAGCAACCTTAGCTTGGGCTGCGACAGAGGAAGGCGGGCTGCGTAAACTTTTATGGGATGCGCGTGCGCGGGTTATTGTCGCTGTTTGGCGCCACTTCTTACCACTTCATTGTTCATAGAAATGTGGCGCCGGCTGACACCCGTTTCATATGTAATTTTATCATCAAACGCATGCTAATGTCGTTTCTTTCTATAACTGTACTTCAAACATGAGACATATTAATTCTTTACAATAAATAGTTTTTACAATGTAAGTACTTTAAACACAACTTTAGCTGCAGCACAAATTAATCTCATAATTTAAAGTCAGAAATTACGTCTTCTGTTTGAGATTTCTTTAAATTGCCTAAAGTAGCTAAGGTCTATGGTTAAATGCACAAATCCAAATTGAGCAAGGCTTAAATCTAATTATGTTTTGGATACTAGACAATGGATTTATAGGTATCTATACCAATATCTATAGATATATACTTTTTTATTATATTTTTCTAGGTGCCTATAATCCGCCTATGATTTGATTAAACGCCGCTACTATTTAATCTTTATGCAGAAGTTATATCGGAAGCTGTCAGTGTAGTTAAGTGTTGATTCGGAAACAAAACCGTCAGTTTTCAGAATTTCACGCAAGAATCGACAGAGTCAATAAATACAAGGTTGCCCAATCGAGTTCACAGCATAAGTGCACTCCGATCAGGAAGTCCGTGAGTCACGAGCCATTTTTGAATTAGAATTAGGTCGCATCATGATTTTCGTAAGAGTCACATGATGTTTAAAATATTCCAGAGTCGATCCAATTCGTGTATGGAAATGAATCTAATATCTGGTGCAGTTATATTATCTAGGAGGAACATGGTTGGTTGCAATGAGAAATCCCAATATAATTAGTTAATTAATTAATGTATGGGGTGTTGCAGCTGTGCTTGAGAAAAAAAACACCAATATTACCCTGAAAACTACTTTATCACTCATCAGTTTTTTTGCCCGCGACTTCGTCCGCGTGAAGTTCTGGACCCGTTCCCGTGGGAACCACATTTAATTTCACTCTGATAATGTAGCTTTCTACTGGTGAAAGAATTTTTGAAATCGGTCCAGTAGTTTCGGAGCCTATTCAATTCAAACAAACAAACAAACAAACAATCAAATCTTTCCTCTTTATAATATTAGTAAAGATTTACTACTGTTTTTATACCAATAATTAATATATCGTTCCAAAAGCATGTAATAAAAATTTTTTTTTTTTGTATTATTATTATTATAATAATATACATATACGGACAAATCACACAGATTGAGTAAAGTAAGTTCGAAACTTGTGTTATGGGATATTAACTCAACGATACTATATTTTATAACAAATACATATTATATAGATAAACATCCAAGACCCGAGGCCAATCAGAAAAAGTTCGTTCTTCATCATGACACGACGACGACAGGGATTCGAACCCGGGACCTCCTGGGTGGCGGCGGTCTGGCGTGGTAACCATTACGCCACGAAGGTCGTCTAATTATGTTTCTTAGATACTAGTCAATAAATATGTATTGGATAGGGAAGTCTAGTTGTAAGAATAAAAATATATTTCGAGGTACCGTAGTAGAATATTTCGGTTCTCTTTAACAAAATAGTTAAAAATGATTATAAAAACATATAAATAAATTAGACACAATGAACACAGCCCCTGTTATTTTACATTATCATATTTATTATTTAGAATGAACATTATATATCTATAATAATTTGTAGTAACGTCAAAATAATATTAGCGTGAATAAACGAAACGGAATTAAGATAAACGAGTTGCTGGATATGTTTATTAATTCTAGATCTTAGAACGCGCGGATAGGTATGTGTAAACACCTAAATATTTAGTTCTCGGCTTCCATTATTACAGATCGGCGATGACCGATTTATATTAAACAGATGCATCTATTGACTTGTAGTTTGTATTATGTTAATAGTAATAGTAGATGAACTGTTTCCTTGAGTTTTAAAATACTTTTACTTAAAAATAGATTCATTGACGACGACCCCGGCTGGCGGAGAGGATAGATTTGTCTGCACACTAATGAGTCATGGGTTCGACTGTATTTGTACATCAAAGCTGTGAACGCGGCTTCACTCATCTAAATATCATTTTCCCATCAAAACAGCCAATACTGGTACTTAGTTTAGGCTGATATGATGGGAACGAGCTGTTGAACATAGCCTCTACATTTTATTATATCATGTTATAAGGTAAAATGACTTTATTCCTTCATAAAAAACAATGTTCTCAGCACTACCAAATAAAAAATCATGTTCGTGACACTACTTTTATAAAAGATCACAACACAACCATAACTTTACTTACGTAGCGCCTGCATTTAAATAAGTATGTATAAAATGCATTATTTTCAGATAATATTGAAGGATTTATTTCCCTTCACATTTAACCCAGTGATCATCTTTATTGCTAGTAAAATATAATCGAAGCTATAAATTTTGTATTACGCGTTCATAATAACTAAGATATACAATTAATTTCCATGCAATTACAGGTTTGACCTGTGCCCTATGGGAACAAATAAACCAGCCTTTTGATGTAGGTGTGTTCCGACAACAATTTATATCTGGCAAATGACACGGATAAATGTACACAGTTGCTTTACGAGTTTACTTCCTTTAATTCTGTTCTTGATTAATTTGTCAAATTGATATTTAAGTTTTTTTTTACATAGACACAAATTAATTTATATCGAGAGAATGACGGCATCGTTACATTACACGTCTCAATAACCTTCCTTTGCCTTGCGCAGTCGGGTAAAAACACACAAGTTATGATATGTTTTAAGTTAAGCTAAGATGTTCCCAGTCAGTATTGAGGTTTAACAATCTCGAGCTTCTCAGTGCATTGTATAGGACACGTAAAAGCTGTTAGTCTCGACTGGACACCGTGACTTGAGTGTTATCGATAGGTGACTGTTGTTAAACGTGCAATTTAGAGACCCTAGTAGACAAGTGGCATTTTTATCGAATATATCAGCGGAAATTAAATTTATGTCATTTAAATGTCACTTTTATATGAAAAAGCGTTAAACTTTATACATTCGATAATTATCGTTTACCATTTCATCTTTTACGGAATGACAAGAAGAAAGGACAGGAAAGTAGAAGTTAATTAATAATGTTTTTATGATCAGTTAATCAATCCAATAATTAACTTCTGACGTCATCTTGAATTCTTACGAGATATCCTTCAAAACTTTGTAGAAAGTCTTCCTATTTAACATAGGTATTTTCTGTATCTTGAATGTCTCTTAACACACAATAAAAAACTACAATAGTAAAACGATAAAATCAAATATTTAATATGGGTATTAAGTTTAAATATATTGTGTGAGGGTCAGGTAACAAAGCAATAAAAGTTTGATTATAAATATTTTATGTTCGAAGCATATTTTTTATGCTATGGCAATGAAATGTAATTTACTTTTAGGCGACAATTAAGATTAACGCTAATTTTCCAAAACGTAACAAGAAGTTTGCTGTAATAATAAAATTTAAAAGTTAATAAGAACGCTCCATTATCTTGAACATAATTGAATTTTCAAAATACTTTTTGCACAGAGAAATAATATAAAATCACTGTCACTTTTTGCATTTGAATATCACGCTAGATTGCTAAAACTCTTTAGAAGTCAAAAAAACTAGGGCGGGTTAGGTCACGAGCAGTGGCTAATTACTGGATGAAAATCGTATGAGTATCTAAAAAGATATTTCAAAAATTCATAGTGCGTCATTGTTATGCGTAATATCCTTTAAACAATTTGGAACACGATCTTAAATCCTGTTTATATTTAACTCAATTGGATTTCTGTACGCATACTAATACACTGAAATATCTAGGAATTAGTACCTACCAGGGCAACACGATCATTATGGAGGTCGCGCAACCAGAACTTTGACCCTAAATGTCCCACGTTTCATGGCCATCGGTTGGCGCCGGCAGGGGCGCCACATGGACCGCTTCCGCACACAATGAATACCATTCAGCCATTGCGAACCAGATCTCGATCTATCCGCTTGACTGATATTGTTCGTGTCAAGATCAATGGTCATGTTCGCCATGTATATTGTATAGGAAACGTTTTGTTGTAACTTTCAGCAAGTGTGGGAACCTGGACTTTAAATTAAGCATTCAACATGTATATTTTCCCGGAATTATTGCCTTAGCTAGAATATACGATTGAAAATTACTTCTTGAATACAGCCTGTAATTAAATGTACACACGTTGTTAATAAGTTAATGTAGAAAGGTCTAACAATGCATATGTATGCATATTTTATTATTGGACATGACCATACATTAGCTCCTTCTAGTTATAACAATAAATATTTTTATGTTCTCTACAATTGAGACAGAGGTGGGAATTTACTTTTCTTTTAAGTTTTTTCTCTCTGTTTTTTGCGCCAAGCTCACGAAACGCCCCGTAGCTAGGGAATTCTCTCAGGACATCAATGACTTTCCTTGTCAATTCATGTCAATAAAGATACATTATTGATTAAATGAAGAATAATTTCTTGTGTTAGTTTCATAAATTTTCATAAATTTTATATACTTTAGGAACTAAATTATAAAATAAAATGACAATTTAGTCATTCGTTTTTAGTTAAATAAAAAAAACTTTGTATTGTGTGGGATTTACGTTTAATTAGTGCAAAATGTATTCAGATATAATATTTTGTGCCGAACCCTCCCAAAATAAACATGCTAATGAAGATAAATGCCCGTTGTATATCATGGGTGGTCATTAGGCCTGGACTCCACCAAAGCAAAGATGCGGTGCACAGTGGTGGCCGTAAAGGAACTAAAATCCCGTCATAGCCCTTTTCATCTTTGGTGGAGTCTGAGCATTAGACCTTATTTTATTAGTCGTCGGAATACCTTAACTATTTATTAAGGATTCTATTTAAGTAATTATCATTATTAATTATAGGATTCTATTTGATTCAAATTGTTTGGCCGGTTTCGACATTCCCAATTGGTACCTAATTCGTCAGATAAACAAAGTTTTTGTCGATTTTATTTAAATAAACTCGGAGATTCAAACCTTATTAGCAAGAAACCGCCCTAAAATCGTCGTTATAAGGAGAATATGTGGATCACCGATCCTCAAGTTTGGCAGTTTCCGCTGTGCTGTGCTGTTTAAATGTCCTCTATTAAAAATTTAATATTTTATTTACAACTGATTAATGATGCTAAAGGATTGTCCTTATGGTAAAATAATTGGATAGTCGTGATTCTTTGATGATTTATTGGAAAAATACTCAAGACGTTGTCCGCGATAGTAATTATTATTTATTTATTATGTCCATTGATGATTCGATGACTATTGCGTTCTTTTATTTATATTTACTAGTGAATTAATTAAGTTAATGTAATGGAGACATTTGATTCCTGTAAACATTACTAGTTTCTTTACGGTTTTCCTCTTAATTGGTCTTTATTCATGTGCAAGTACATCTTTAAACTTTAAACACGATGACACAGTGCATAAGAATTACTGATATAAATTATTAGTTCTACTATTGGCTGTACTTTCTACTTTTTAGTAAGTACTTATATATAATTTTTTAATACACATTTTCTAAGGAATTCCAAAATTATAAAATGAAAAAAGATCGACTTGAAATCATTTATAAGTGCTCTCTGCAATAATGTGCTGGAATCTTCATTACAACTATTACAAAGATGTAAATTTAATTTTATTTAACATTAATTTATTTTCCGTAGACGTAGAAGTAGCTGTAGACAAAGACACAGTAAATCTATTAGTACTACAAAATTTACCTTTTGGTGTTCATGCGACTTCTGGTAAATCTATTGACACATTACGCAGGAATTTCTCTTCAGTCTTTGTCTTTTTGCAGATTACACTTTCGAATTCTGTTTAGTGAGAGTAGAGTATATTTAAGTGGCTACTATTTACACACGTAAGCAATAATAAATCTGGCTCTAGCGGTGTAAAATATCCTGCCTAACTAATCACCGTACATCGCTTATATTTATTTAGTTAAAAGAGCAAACATAATTTCATGCTCGTTTGCTTAAAATGTGACGGAGAAAACGAATTCTGTTTGGAATATTAGTTTACGCTTTATTATCTTTGTGTAAGCGCTAATGAGCGATTAGTTGGCATTAACGGAAGCAATCGACACGACGAATAGGTGGTCTTTTTTAAACAAAGAGTCGTTCGTATATTTCGTAGTTGATAAAGAACAATTTCATGTTTCAAGCAAGAGAAATGCACACCGTGTGGTAAAGCGGCGGCGACACGATGTGTGCCTATAGGCGTTGAATGCAAATTGCAAACGTTTCACTGCACGACAATGCAGCCGAAGTGTTGCACGTCTTGTAAACAGCACGGACGTGGTTTGTTGTTCTACTTTTTTGGGTAAACTGTTGTCCGTAAACGGCGGTGCATAGGCCGCCGCAAAAATACCACTGGCTGTACAATGCCTCGTTTGCCGCCTCCGTACATGGGCTCCACGGGCGTCAATGCACCGATTCTCGGTTGTTCGATATTTCCAAGTATGTACGTACACGTCCATTTTAGTTGAGTTAAAAATCACACATTATTAACGTTGTGCAAACATAGTTTTCATTGCGTAAGCCATGCGACATTAAGTAACTATAGTAATTCGTGCGTGTAATAATATTTCTCCACTTCAGTTCCAATGTTTATAAATTCAGATTTAGATGAAACAAAAAATATACATTATAAATTTTATGGAAATGGAAATTGAATGGGCGCCAATAATCATTGCATACCTTAGAGATCGCGACAGTCATGTATCTATACGTGCATGTGCGCGCACGAACATTGAGTCGTGCCTATCGACAACAATAAGACCGCGCCTTGTGCCATAAACATTCTTTGCCACAATCATTACGAATATAACCTATAAATTAGCGCAGAGCCGACTGCGAACAAGCCGTTCTCCGTCGCGGGAATTCGCAATGAGGCCGGGGGCCGGGCCCGCATCACCGCGGCCTCCGAGGAATAAATGCACCACGCAAGCCACACGCGCCGTCCGCACCACTTTTGTAAAACTACGGTTGTTCTTAAATCAATGAACTAAGGTTTAAAATTAAATGCAAGCTTAGTTATATTATAGTCGACTAGTACTCGACGCGACGGACGTCGTCGCGCGCCGCCGTCGTAGATGCCCTTACATCTGCCAATTAGACTTTGAGTTGTACTATACCCTCACTTTGATCTTTCGTCTTCAGATCATGTGGTGTTGAATACAACAATATGCTTCAACGTCGCGGGCCTTTTGAAAACGAAGTTAATTTTTAAATATGTCATGAATTTTGTAATTTTTCAGTGCGATATTTTTATATTTATCTTTAACTAGTGGCTTTGCACGGGCTTTCCTTTTGCTAATTATTCTATTCTTTAAAAAAAAATTATATAGCCAATGACACCTGGGAATAGCATAGCTTCCCAATGGTGAAAGAATTTGCCAAATCTGTACAGTAATTTCGGATCCTATTAATTCAAATAAACGATCATAAAATCTTTCCTCTTTTAATATTAGTATAGATGTGCGAATTTGCAAGTAAATAGTAAGATCTAAATTAAGAAGAAATATTTGTGTTCTACTGTTAATTTAACATTTAGTAAGTGTTATTTAGATATTACTCAGAAGATTATAAGTTTTTGCGTTAGTTATTTACTTAACATACCTAACGCAATCGCCTTTAAATACATTTTACGTAGATACGTAAAATGTATTTAAAGGCGAACCGATAATGCGTACAGAGATATAAATAAGTATTTACAAAATTACTTATCACAATTTCTGAAAATAGTTTCAATTAACCATTTCACCTATAATGCGTTTCGTTCTAATTTTGATAAGAGGATCGTACAACAGATAAAACAATAGCATTATCAATGTTATCTATGAGTTTGTAGGACCAGAATGTAGGTGGACTAATTAGGTCGAACACTATAAGATGAGGAGCACTGTTGATTACGCATGAAAGAAAAAACATTTATCCAATTGTTATGTTAAGTACTGTAAGATGATTAATCCTTTTAGAAAATCGTCTATTCTGTGATACGTACGTACGGCGTACTTCTTCGATCGAACTTGCCCTTTTCATAAATGCTCTACCACTCCAAATTCTACATTGAGCTATTTTCTGTTAAATTCTCTTACTTTTCTTCTATCAACTACAAGGCAAGTCAAAGTGCCTTTATATACAGACGGCTTTCAGTAACGCATTTATATAACTGCGATCGCAAACGAATAGTATATGCGATCATGCGTATGTAGTTATGTAGTCGTTTTTTCGTGATTGAGTAGCAAACGTCCAAACACCTGATAAACTTTCACATTAATAAAATTAATAGGATATTTATTCTATTTAATATTTCTGAAACATATATGTATTTTCTGAAGAATTTCAAAATTATAAAATGCTTCCTGGCACACTTACAGCTAGTGACAGTGTTTGCGAGGTGACAGGGGGCGAGACGGTGTTTTCAGCTTTCAGTCGGTGTGTTACGTCACCAGACGTCACGTCATGCTGTTCAGAATAGTTTGCCGCGACGCCGAAACATTTTTTTTAACCAATTCGAGGTCAAGGTATTGCGGTGCATTTGTTGTAATGGACATTACATACATGGGGTCACTTATGTGAGTTGTACTCCAAAAAGCGGCGCACTTTTCAAACTTCGTCATAAACCTCTAACAAATATGGGTTTTGGAAAATTATGAAAGTAAGAACGGCGCACTTTTTCAAGTTCGATGTAAACGTCTAAACAAATATGGATCTAAATGGGAAATTGTGAGTAGCTAATGATTCCAAAGAGTTTGTGTTGACACTATCTTTCAAGGATTTCGATGGCTACAAGCGTATGTATGTACTCAGCGTATGAAATTAAAAAAAGAATTTAGAATAATTGCATACAAAACAATCGCGCATCTTTTATTTATTTTTTACTTTCTCATTGTATAGTATTTTACGCATACTTCCTTAATTGGCCACTGTAATATATAAGATAGTTGTTAATAAATTTTTAAGGGCTGTGGATTGTTGTAATGAATAAAAAAAAAGCTTTCTACAGTTTTACAGATTTTTTACCTGACAGTTTTCAAAAGGCATTCTAGGACATTTTTCTCTCTATTCCCTTCCTTGTGACAGGCAACACATTGGTAGTGCCTCTTGTATTATTAATGTGTAAAGGAGATTTCCATCAGGTGGTTTGCATGCTTGTTTGCCAGCGGTACGACATAAAAAAAGTCAGCAAAAATAAAAATAAAGCAGCGCTTAAATGATCTGAAAAAATGTAACTGACTATTTTATTAATTGCATTTTAAAGGTACTTATGATATTAGTCGCTTAGAAAATAATAAGCTCCATTAAAATACATGACGTGCCCATTCATAATGATATTAATACAATTTAATTATTCGAGAGAGTAAATTTATCAGTGCTCGCAACATTGTCATAAATCGACGATATATTTGTAACAGACGTCAGGGCTGTCGATAATTTGCCTCATTTCCTATCATCAGCGTACTGTAGCAATTATGCCGTTGTTTATTACTCTCATAATGTCATAATTATAATTAGCTGTATTAGTAATTGTTACGTTGAAATCAGGTTTGTGTTTAAATAATTTTATCAATCCAAGATCATCTTAATCCTCGTAGGCTTTATGAACAATCAACTGAAAGTGCGTTTGCCATTTGTTACAAAGTCATGGAAATCACCTGAAAACATTTTCATGGTACATAATTTAATACTATAAAGATCGTCACAGAAGTCGTTACTGCGTTTTAGAGAGCGTGAAAAACTGTCATGTATTTAAGTTTGTGAAAAGTTATTTCTGATTGCTTTACGAGTTATAAATTGCGTAATAAAATGCAGATTTTATTATCGTTTATCTAATCCCATCTGAAACGCCTCATAAATATGCAGAGCTCCCAGGATAGGAAGCACTAAACTACTAAGTTGTCTTAAGAAGTCGTATATTTTGCTTCGATTGATTGCGCAATCGAGTTCTCGGTTCATATATTGCTGTGTCGGTCTGCGAATGATTTGCCCATGTTATGTTGGTGAAGCTGACTCGTGTTCCGCCTGATCGGCGCCAGAACAATGTTCGACCCTAAATGCGTCTCTGATATTTCGTGCTTAGATTCTGTGACATTCTGATCTGTCTGTGACCGTTAACTGTCGCGACATAAGCACTAAACTCGCTATGCTAACAACATATACTGTAATATACTCGAGCCAATCGCCGCATTTCCATTATACCCCTATAATAAAACAGCGACCAGACGAGACTTTATCGCCAACTCGGCAAATTACTTTAAAAGTTAAATGCCACTTATCCTAAAAGTGAGAGAATGTGATGTGAAATGTATATAGTAGAAAATGTAATTTCCGGTGTAATTAACGTGGTTGTGTCAATATCAAATGCAGTTTACGATCTGCGATTATTGTCTAGCAAGCAGCTTCTGTTCGCGGTAATCATGTACGTCGGGTATGCGGCGGCGCCTAGTTACATCACGCGATTGGAAAACTCGCCTCGTCGCCGTCGTCGGTGAGGCCTAAAGACATTAGGGCGCGACTAGACTAGGAATGAAGCGGTTACGCCGCTAGTCAAATCACGTCGGTCCCCGAGGTTGCTTTCAAAAGTTTAAATTTACGTTAAATGACATTAATGAGTGAAGCTGGCCGATGAGGCGCCGCGCGAACGGATCGCGAGTACTCGATGTAAACGCGCACACGCACAGTAAATAAATATTCATCACACACACAGGCGTGAGCTGCGCACGGGCGCCTCGAGCTCACCCGAGTCAAAGGTGCCCCGGCGCCGGTTGCCTCTACTGTGCACAGGGCTGGCAGACTTTTACAAAAGATCACATTCTTCTATCGTTCAAATTTACAGACCTCATAATAACATAGTGAATAATCCACAGTATAAATAAGCCAACCTAGTATATACTAGCTTTGTTAATCGATCAACAACGCAGATCTCGGCGTCGCATACTTTACTTGTATTCTTCACATTAGCCGTATCATTCCATAGGCCACTCATCTCATTCCACGCTTTGTTGTTATTCCAAGTTTCTTAGACCAAGTCATCGCCATGCTGGCGCCATTTGCCAATAAATTTAGGGCTGTCGTGTATTAAATGAATTCGCAGAGTGAATTATGAATGCTGGCGCCGGACCGTGCTAGATCACAATCTGCCTTCGGATATATCTAGACGCGTAAACAGGTCCGCTCATCATACTGTTTACTGGAGTTTCTGTTTGCTTGTTTATCATGTCATTCCTCTGCCTAGTACGAATGATCAGATAACAAGATTTATTAGGTTTGCTCTCAGGACGTGGTTTATTATTTATGGCGTGCAGTGCACTTAGTACAATTTTGTGTGGACGTTTATGTAATGATGTATATAAGGATGTGTTTAGGTAGCCATTAGAACTTCACTATGGATAAGTTGAGGCCATAAAGTAAATTATTTATGGAAAATTAATAAAACAACATTACGTAATACAGTTTCAATACAGTTTACGAGCATTTAACGAGCGCATCGACAAATCGGGTACAATCAAACTGTCGCGCGAAATGTCAGTGCTCTCTCTATTTCTGTACAGAGCAGACCCAACAAGAAAGCTATGCAAAGCGCAAATTCTACCGTCGCCGTCTAGACGCCAGTAGTCCTGTTACGATTGAATAACATTTGATCCAATCAAATCGAATGAAAGGGTCGGAGAGGTCTTGCGAACTGTCCCCGATACAGCAGTCGTCCATAATTCGCGATCAATTGATCCAAAGGAACGTTTTTATGAGTCAATGAATTTGACAGAGAAAGCTATCGTTTATGCCATTTTAAAAATTAAAAAGAAATTAAGTTTAGTTTCTTTCTGTGCATTGGTTTATTATAATATTTTAATGAAGCGCATGAAACGTGTAACTAAATTTAAAATAAGCACTATTTTTGTTGTTACAGCGCCAGACATTGTGCAACAAGACAGCCCAGTGGTTATGGTTACGGACAATGATGATAGTCTTAGCATGAAACGTAAGTTGTATTGCAGATAAATTATTACATACGCCTATGAAATATTCGTTCCATCAATTGTTTCAATTGATAATTATCTTGATATAATTGTTGTATTCTAAGCATAATGTATGATCACAGTATTTAATTGGCAGATTTCGGCGCTCTACTAACGGGTCGTTCTCCTCTGTGTATAAGACGTGACGACATGACAGGCGTGCCCGTTGCTCAAGGAGTGGCCACAGCTCGCTTCACGTTCCGCCGGCGACATCTCTACTGGTCGGTGTTGCTAGGCTCCTCAATAACGGCACAGCCCAGAGCACTCTCCTTCTTTGACCGAGAAGGTCGAATGCTAATTGAACATCCTTTAGCCAAAGCACCATGGATACATGCGACCTACGAAGAGAAAACTGACAAGGTATACCTAAAATTTCAGTAGCTAATAAAACTTTATTATAACCATAAAATATTTATGAGTTTTTCTTCATTGCAGCTATGTGGAGTATGGCGTCGAGTTCCAAGAGAATATAAACGTCTTCTTCGAGATTCATCTCTATTCGTAGCTTTAATATGGGGAGACTCGCAAAATAATACAATGGAGAGCGCACTGAGTGGGCGAATCGACAGGTAGGTACGGTCACATCATGGATCATTAAACCGTATAATGGAGAAACCACATTCAATAAAATCCAAATCAATGGCTAGCTTTATTGCACCAATATGTCTGACTATCTTACGCTTATGTACTTTAGATAGTACTAGATTGATGCAATAGATTTACCCTTGAAAAACAATTCCAAAGTAATAGCGAATATATTGTTTAGCGCGGATCGCAAATGAAATTAGGCATGTGATTAGTAACGGAAAGTCCCTCGGTAACATTGCAAGAAATCTAGGAAAATACCGTCTGACTGTTTCATCAGACTTTTGCACATATTAAGATGATTTGCGATTCCTGCTAAATGGTTTAATTGCTCAGTACACCGCAACCTACAATGGAAGTTTTAAGTATTTGCAAATAGAATCGTCATATTGAATAAATGATAGATTTCAATCTTTTAATACTTCTACTGATGTTTACTGTTAGCTCATGTTATCTTTTAACAAGCCATATTAGCACAAGATAAACTAAATGTTTTGCAATAAATTGCAGATATCCGGCACTATCATCGGAGATGTTTACGACATTGCTTGAACCAGAAAATCTACCCGCTCCATCCGGAAATAGTGCTTGTGACGATCATTATAGACCTGGCCAAGTGGAGGGTTGGGGAGGAACGGCTGTTGTAACAGGAGTGGCTGGTGCTGCTCCAAGTTTGCATCTGGCTGTGGCTTACAATGGAATATTCCCTCCGACACAAGGTCGAGAACAGTTAGTCAGAGTATCATTAACTCTCCCTGAGAAAAATGAGACCATCATTGACGAGGTAATTGTTTATTTTTATAGATCACTTTTGCAATGTTTTGTTTAATTGCTATGTTAATCAAAAACATTTTTGATGTACACAGATACAAAAAGTGAATAAAGCAAACTACGAACTAAATGTTCTCGAAGTATCTACACCGGTGTCTGCGGCAGAACTTCGCTCCTTGTCGAGGGTACGACTGTATTTATCAGTAGAGGAGATCGGAACACCGGAACGTCGTATCACGGGGAAAGTTAGGCAACGAGCTGCGTGCGAAGTATATCATGCCCCGCTTGTTGCTGAGCGATTGCCTGCTGCCTCTTTACCTGAAGGATTGGCGATGCTCTATATTGATAAGGAAGGCTCACTTGTTTATGATATTCAGGTATGTATAAATACGACTAATCTTATTTATTGTGCATTTCTCAATGACCTTCAATTGATCATGAACTTATTTAAACTTAATGAATGAATGAAGATTGATGCTCTTGTTACATTTTTCGCAGAAAATTATGACTAATTATAATCTTTGACAATTTCGTTCTAGGCCTTCAACTTGGATGTAACTGATCCAAAGTTAACTTTGGTAGAGGAGTTGGGAAAGCGTCACTCGCAAGTGGAAATTTTGGACACCCGGATGGGAGTATTGGCCAGACCGAGCGCAAGAATTTTCCCACCACTCTATGACGATCAGCTGGCTATTCACATTAGCGGAGATTTAGGTAAATTAGACAGCTTTTTAACTTATCATTGCAAAGGTAAAAAAATAAAAGGTATTTTTTTTAAATAGACTTTATTTAAAAAAAAAAACCACAAAACACATTAAATAAGATAATTAACTAAAATGCGATGCAAATGAAATTTATTACCTTATTCTTAAAGTTAAGGAATATTGTGAATCATAACATAGTTTGTGCACAGACTTGTGATGAAACATGTAAATGAAGCGAAGATTTTATATTATTTATGATTGTGATTTCAGGTCCACCAATTTTACATGGCAGACTGGTATCCCGTCCCTTGCCTGATGCTGCTGGCGCTGGTCCAGCGTTGCTTCGTCGCACTGATGCTGCCGTGCCTGTTAATGCAGAGAATCCTGTTGCTGGCCTTGCCTGGATTACTGTTGATGCGCTTTGTGGTTTAAACTATGAGGTAAATAAAATTTATTTAGATTTTTTTCTGTTTAAAATTAAAAGCTTTGTAAACTCTTGGACTTAAATTAATGGATGGAATGAATGGATACAAGAATATTAAACATTTGCTTTCCTACTTTATCTATGTTTCAGAAAAGTATGTTAAAGTATCATAAAATAAGATTTTTGTAAACTATTCTATTATATATATTAAATCACTAATTTATTGTATCAAGTTAACGTTGTCAATATAGAAATTATTAATTTACATATCGTTCGGTCGTTTTGTATTTTTCAAACAAGTACTCTCTAAATAAATTGAAAAATTGTTTCATCTTTCCAGGTCGTTATTACTGGCAATGCTGGTATTTGGACTGCCTGGTTAGACACTCATGCGGTAGATGGAGGAATCCTTCGCCCTCTTGTAGGTACAGAAGGTTGTGTTCTAGAGCCATCTGCTGCAGAACTGGGATCACTGTACACTGGTTCCGCGTTCCTTAATATTCGAGGTTCGGACAATTTCACTGTGGTATTCAATGCGCTATTACCCAAGGTGAGAACCAATGTCATATTTAATTCTAGAAATATCTTTAATCTTTCTTAATTTATCAATCTGGTATTTCGATTTCAATATCATGAATGGGTGAATTATTTCATGTCAGTGCTCATTAAACCCACTGTTTACTTAATGATCTGAAATTATTGACACTATTAATAACTTATAACTCGTTTTTGCTATGACTGGCCAGGTAATGAGGTGAGTTTTTATATCTACAGAAATTTATTGTAATTATATTTTTCAATTAAAATCTCCGGTAAGAGCAAACAATTTTGCGATTACAGATAAGCGTGCCTCTATCCTGTTTGGATAATTCCTATGCAAACCCCAAGTACACGAACACGTTCTCAAAGATCTACCAGCCGGACCGGCGTCTCAGTGACATGAACTCGCTGTTGAAGACTACTTCTTGCTTCTACCAGGGGCAGTTGTACACAGATGGATCTCAATGGACTGTCCCTGAGGTAAATATCGTAAGCCATTCGCAATCTTTGCCACTATCGTCTTTACGTATAAACTATCATTGTTAAATATTCATTATCACTCACATTACCATAAGGATATGGTGTTTCCTTTAATCATAATAAAAAGTAATTTGTTTCAATAAATTGAATTGACAAAATGCTTATGCGTAGAAAAAACAACAATGTGGTTCCTCCACACAATAAATTGATTACTAATTAGAAAATTTTGATATAGCAAAAGCACTTGTCAGCCTTGTCAGCCTGACACAACCGTCGCTGGTATCGTAGGCGCTACGCTACAAAACTTAATTATTTACTTTCTGTAGTTACTTTATATTTGCATATTTACGTGTTTTTTTTTCAATTTTCAGTCCTGTCTCATTTGTGGTTGTGTGCATGGCGAGTTACGTTGTGACTCCGTGAGATGCCCACCTGTCCAATGCAGTGTTCCCACTATTACTCCCCCAGGACAGTGTTGTCCAATCTGCACTAGTAAGTACTACGTCATGTTACACTCATTAAAAATATCAAGCGAAAAGTTGCCTCCTTCGATATATAATTTACAGTAAACTTGTGAACAATTTATCAATCAAGCACATAAAAATATCCCAGAGATGTGATTCTTTTATAGTAGTCCAGAATATTATTATACTGGTTTTCCTTTGCCTTATAATTAATTATAGTGGCAACTAGTGAGAAATTATGGTTCCAATAACAGACGGTGGAGCAGAAAAATTAAGGGCACAAAAGAAAGGTCTGAATACTCACTCAACAAAATGCATTTATTAATTCATACTTATTTCTACAATTCCAATGTAAATGCTTAAAACAACCTGTAAATGTGAAAATATTTTGGACCATTTAATTATGAAATATCTCAATGCGTTTTTGAAATAATTTAACCGAAATTTCCGCTATTCTCTTATCCATAGATTCAACTACCGCAGTATGGAATGAGTCTCACGGCTGTCACTTAGCTGGTCAATACCACGCCCCAGGTTCCTCTTGGCATCCATATTTAGTACCTGAGGGTTATGATACGTGTGCAGTGTGCACCTGTGAGTTCTCTACGCGACAAGTACGATGTCCTCGAGTGAGATGTCCACCATTACGATGTGCTGAAAAGGAAGCTTATAGACCTGACAAAAAGGCATGCTGTCGCGTCTGTCCAGAGGTATGTAGGGTTGAATGCTCATCTATATGAAAAACATGATAAAGGTTTACCAAAATTCACGTAAAGTCTCGTACAAAATGTTGCGTCGCTTAGGTCCTAAATATCTAGAAAGGAGGTGATACCATTCCCTTAGTAGAAAACCTCACTATAAGCAGCCAACCATGAAAGAAAATTCCGAAAATACGGACTGACGACGTTTTGAACCTTATTCTAACTAGTAAAGTAATGTCTTTTTTGACAGGACTACGTGTTTCGTTGTTTCGGATGGACACTTTCATAGTAGACCTGAAGATTTTAATTTGAACACCTACAAACCTTTATGAGCAAAATAAAAAGTGTTAGCCACCCGATAGAGAGATAGTAATAGTTTAGAATAGTATTTATAAATATACTTTAAAATTTGGAATACAAAATTTTTGCGCCGGAGCCTGGGTTTGTTTTGGATCACCTCTTTTCGAAATTGCCAATCATACTTATTGTTACTTTGTACTTTATAACGGAAATATTAAATATTGGTCTCTGGTCTATTGCATCAAAACCATCTAATTTTAGTACTCAGACCTAGCTCGAATTGATTGTGGGTATGATCCGTAAACATCGATTAGATATAATATAAATAAACGGTCTTAAATTGAATTTTTTAACAGTATTTTGTTAATTATCATTAAATTCATTATTGTTTTTATATTTTTTATTGGTTTTAATAGCAACTTGGTTTCATGAGGATCTATTTCTATTACAGGTCAAAATAAAGAAACCTGAGGATTTGACTCCAAAAGACCAAGGTGCACCACGAACAGCAGAAGAAATACTGGCGGATGGAGGCTGCAAGTTCCCTGATGGACCACTAATGAACGGTGTTGAAGTGCATCCGTCGATACACTCCCACGGAGAGCAGAGATGCGTCACCTGTCGGTGCAAGGTGAGTGACTTTTTCACAATTAGTTATAATAAAATTATATCGGTCTTTGGGAAAAAACAAAAATTACCATTTATTATTTTCATTCATAAAAACCATAGAAGGTTTACAAATATAAATTTTTATTAGTTTTACATTTTGTATATTTTTATGACAAAATTTTTACTTTCACCATTACAGCCCGAGTCCAAAGTGAGTTGAACTTTTAGTTTTAACAACAAAACGTGTTGTTAAGATAACACATGATAAGTGATTAGCTCATCTACGCAATCACAAATAAATATTCCATTAGTTGCCACAGGTCTTTGTAACTGTTCAAAGTTCTCCTCTATCTTATCTCTTTTTGTCTCCAAGTAACTACGGTGATGTCTGGACACTTATCAGTTTTATATGATGTGACGACAAATTCGGATCTATCATATGGATGTAGCGTGAATGTGGAGTTTTGTTTTATGTAAAAATGTACTAACGTCGTCGGCGTATCGTAGTACAAACGTTGACGTTTTTACGATGAAGTTTGAAAGTATGTACGAAATATATAGATAACTAGCTGACCCGTGCCCACTTCGTTGGGCATAATGTTAATAATCCTTTTTTAGTACAGGCGTTCGTAAGAAACGCTTTCATTCGACCGTTTCTTCTCCGATTCACTTTGCAAAACCGACTACCACGTAAAAGCCTTTTTATTTTTCGGTTTTTATATAACCTATGACACTCAGCAATAATGTGGCTTTCTATCGGTGAAAGAATTTTTAAAATCGGTTCAGTAGATCCCGAGATTACCCCTTACAATTTAACAAATACACAAACTTTACTTCTTTATAATATTAGTATAGAAGTATAGATAGATATTTAACATCGTTTCACCCTTTCATAGTCATAATTCTCCACATTAAATTTTTCAGGACGGCGAAGTTACCTGCGTGCGTAAACGCTGCAGTCGCGTAGCGTGTGCGCGACGGAAGCGCGGTGACGCGTGCTGCGCTTGCACGCGTCACCGCCGCCAACGGCCGCAGCGCGCTCTCCCCTCTACCTCGCTGTCGCTGCTCCCGCACCCGCCGCCCAGCTGAGCGGCGTCGAGCCCGGGGACACACCGATCCGACCCCGTCTATACCCCAGACTGCTGTAGGCTAAGTGAGTGAACGCTTCGCTCTATAGACTGATATATTTTTATGTACTCGTGCGATTCGAATGTGTATAGATTAAGGATGCGTCGGAAGCGGCGC